>JALJVW010000184.1:39328060-40528060 GCA_024865655.1 Emberiza elegans
CTCTGGTTTTATATTATTTTGTTTCAAGGGGCCAGATTCCCCATGCAGAACTGAGCCCAAAATTCAGCCATGGTGTGGTTCTGCACAGTCCCAGCTCATAGAGTTCAACTACACACCAGTTGTAATAGAAATAACTTATATTCACAAAGATATAGAGAGAAGAAGAAAGAAGCAAGCAAGCAAGCAAACAAAAAAAACCAAGGAAAATAACCCCAACAACCCCACAGAGGTTTTCTATTCATTCAGAAAAAGAGGAGGAAACTCACATCAAAGCCTTAAGCGGAGAACAGGAACTATCGGGAAATCAAAAACTCCCTCAAGGCATATAGTCTGCCCATCATAAATGAAAAAAAATAACAAAGGAAATAATATTTAAAAATGAATGCAATCAAAAATAAAATTGGACATAGTAGGTGACAAAGGAATAGAAGAACCCAGATCCTCAACCCTGACACTGATCAAACAGGAATCAGTATCAAAATCAAAACACCGCAGAAAAACATCTCCGCTCTTTGTGACACCCAGCACAGCCCCCCCAAACCAACATTCAAATAGTCAAGAGTGGCCCGGTAAGGGATACCCAGCACATTTACATCCCTGCACCTGCCGATCAAGGCTTTCCAGAACCATAGGATCCTTTAGGTTGGAAAAGCCTTCTAAGGTCATCGAGCCCAGCTGCTGCCCCAGCACTGCCAAGCCTCACCCAAAGCAGGTCCCTAAACACCACATCTTGACATTCTTAAATGTCTGCAGCAATGGGGACTTCCTGAGCAGCCTGCCCTATGCCTGACCACCCTTTCCGTGAAGAAATTTCTCCTCAAAGCCAATCTAAGCCTTCCCTGCTGCAACTTGAGGCCATCTCCTTTGCCATGTCACCTCTTACTTGGGAGATCTCGGTGGAAACCTTACCTGCTCGTTCCCTAGGAGTCTCTGCCTTGGCTGGATGAGAGGAGAAACACTCCCGCCACAGGAATGGGAGCTCAGGAGGTCCACACAAGGCCGGGAGCAGCAGTCCTCACCCGAACTCGTGTCAGTTCTCCTGATTGGCTCTGCTTTTCCTCCAGGCAGATCTGCTCAGTGCTTCAGAATTGGCTGTTTGGAGGAAAATAGGTTAGCCAGTTTTTATCCAGACTTATCGGATGTCTTTGCCTGCTTTGCCTCTTCCTGACTTCTTCTGCTAAGAAAACAGCTGCCTTTGGACTTCTAGGGGAACTTGCATGTAATGTCTGAAAAGGAACTACAGAAAAGTGCCTCATTTTCAAGACTCAGCCAAGATAGATAGTACAGCTTCTCCATCCCACTACCTGCAGGCTGGCACCAAAACCAGCTCTGCTCCTCCTCCAAGTTGTTCCCAAATCTGCGGAAGAACTGAAGGCTACTTTGGCGTTCCATTGCTCTGCTTCTCCCAAAAGATCTTTGAGTGCTGTTATCCTCACAGGAAGGGCCTTTCTGTCTCACACACTCGGTGACACAAGGCTACACGGCTGCAGCAGCCTCTGCTCCAGGTGGGAAAGGCTTTCCTCCTGGCACCTGGCTGGCACAGCTTGCTCAGAGATGTGGCTGCCCCATCCCTGGAAGTGTTCAAGGCCCACTGGTGCTCTGGGATGAGGCTCTGAGCAACCTGGTCTAGGGAAACATGTCCCTGCCCGGCAGCAGGCTTGGAAGGTGATCTTTAGAGCCCTTTCCAACCTGAATTATTCCATGATTCTGTGAACTCAAAAACTCGGGAATAAACCTGTAAAGGTCACTAAATACATGAAAGCACATCCCCATTGATGCAATGCTCACCAGCCCACGCGTACGGTCAGACTCTCTGCCCACCGAGGACACGGCCGCAGCAGGTCCTTTCTCCCCTCTGTACGGACCTCTGCTGGAGGTTACGGCCGGGGAGGCGGGGCAGGGCAGGCCGGCCTGGCCGTCAAGCCCGGCTGGCAACAGGCGGGCGCTCCGCCTCCTGCACCGCCCGCCCCGCCCCGCCCCGCCCCGCCCCGCCCCGCCCCGCCCCGCCCCGCCCCGCCCCGCCCCGCCCCGCCCCGCCCCGCCCCGCCCCGCCCCGCCCCGCCCGCCCGCCCGATTTATATATATTTATATATATTTTATATTCACATTTATATTTATATATATTTTATATTTTTATATCTTGTTTATATACTTCCATATTTTGAAATATATAACAATATCCATATTCATATTTATATTCACATTTATATTTTTATATCTTGTTTATATACTTCCATATTTTGAAATATATAACAATATCCATATTCATATTTATATTCACATTTATATTTTTATATCTTGTTTATATACTTCCATATTTTGAAATATATAACAATATCCATATTCATATTTATATTCACATTTATATTTTATATTTATTTATATTTTATATTTATATATATTTTATATTCACATTTATATTTTATATTTATTTATATTTTATATTTATTTATATTTATAATATTGATTTTTTTATTTATAAAGAAACTTAAACTTTATAGGTTTTGGTGGGTGTAATACAAGCTGTTAGGTGTAAGTTGGGATTTTTGTGTAATTTCCATTTGTATTTCCATTGTGTAATTTACATTGGTTTTTTAGTGGTGGAGTGGTCAGTGTGGTTTTTGTGTGATGTGGTTTTATGTTTTTTATTGACATTTACCTGGGTTTTTGTACTTGTTGAGATGTAAGGAAACTTGATGTTTTCATATGAGAAACTATTGATACATTTTGGTTTATAAAATTGCATAGAGATTTGTAAAATACTTAAGTTGTTATTATAATTTCTTTGTTATAAGTATGAATAAATATTAGATTAAAATAATCTATGTAGTAAAGAAAAAATTATAATCATTAGGAATTATTTAGATTATATATATAATTAGTAACATGTGAAATGATATATTTATTAAGTATTAAAATATTGTATATTATTTTAGAGTTTGTAACAGTTTATAGATTTTAAATTAGTGGAAGGTTACATAATTATGTTTGGAAAATGATTTCTTAAGTTTAATTTAAAATAGGTTTAGTTGTTATATTGATAAAGTTAAAAATTTAAGTTAAAATTATTTGAATTTTATTTTTGATGTAGCAAATATTTGGGTTTGTTGTTAATTATTTTATTTAGGTAGAGTTAGGGTTTGATTATAGTTTAAATTTTAATTGGCAGATGTTACTTAATGCATTTTTATAAAATGTTTTTAAAAATAATAGTTATGAGTAAAAAATTTAAGATTAAAGATTAATTAAATTATTTAATAATTGGGGTTTTTTAAGTATTTTTAGAATAGATATGTTTTGAACATAGTAAACTTATTTTTTCAAGATTTGAAAGTGGATATAGACAGGATTGGATTTGGATATTGAGAGTGTGAGGGTGGAGGAAATGTAGGAGACATTGATTGCTTAGTATGAAACTTAGAAAAATAAATTAATATTGTAGTTGGATTTTTTACTGAAGTGTTTTTGTAATGACTGAGGAAAGTTGTGAGATTAACACTCTGAAGTCTGGATTAACAGCTTTAATAAACTTTAAAATTTTTTTAACTTTGAAAAATATTTAAAATGATGAGGTAATATTAGGTTAAATTATAGAGTTAGTGCAGAGATTAGTTAGGGAGTTGGTCTGAGAGATGTATAGGTGGTTAGAGAATAAAAAAACGGGATTTTGAAATTATATGGGATTTTAGATAATTATATAAAGAAATGGTAAAGTATATGAAAGTTGGTTGTAAATATTATAATAATATATTTTAAATAATGTTTACTTTAAAAATTACTAGATTTATATAATTAGTATATTAGTAGTAAGTGTTTGAAGAAGTTAAGATGACTTTTAAAAACTACTGATATTTCAAGAAAATAGAGTAAAAAATTTAAATGTTTGATATTAATAGTAATTACTATTTATTGTGTTATTTATAAAAGATAATAATAATAGATATTGTAATGAAGAATAGAATTTTTGATTAAATTGAGGATGTAGTAAACTGTACTTGTTTTACTTATGATTTTGTGTTTGTTAGTGTTTTATTTTAGTTGTTTTAATTGGAGTTGTTTTATTTTTTAAGAAAAATTAACAATATACTTTATAGTTTAGATAAATGATTTTGAATAAAATTTAGGAGAAGTTATATTAAATAACATTTAAATTTAGAATTAATTCTGATAGTAAGGAATAATAAACCTAAGTTTACTAGAACATTACAGTGATAAAATGAAATTTAAGACTATTTAGACTTTAATGTAGTGAAATTTAATTTGGTTTGATTTTATTAATACTTGAGTAATTGAAGGTTATTATTTATAAATATTGAAGTTTTCAAGTGTTTTGGAGAAACTTTAGATTGAGTTACTATTATTACCTATATCTTTACATGGTGGTTTTATTTATTGGGAGCTATTTTTCTTGGTAAAAGATTTTTATTTATGTTCTATTTAGAATGGTACTAATTTGTATAGTGGGGGGTTTGTTGTATTTAGGATATTGATTAGATTGTTCTATATTTTTGTGGGCTTTGAGTAATATTTACTTATAGGTTCAGGCTTTTGATATTTGAAGATTTTTTTATGGGTTTTTTTAAGAATTTTTGATTTAGAATTTGAAGAGTATTTGGTGTTTGGTGGAAATAAATTTTGGGGTTTTTTTTGGGTACGGTTGAGTTGTATTTTTAATGTTAATAAACAAGGTCTACTTTTGGTACATTAGTTTGGTTTTTTTGTTTGGTTATGGGGAGGGTCTCTTGTGTAAGCCTGAGACTGGTATTAGGACTTTTTATGAGTCTGTTAAGGAGGAGGTGTTATTTTAAGTTTTATAAAATATACTGAAAATCAGTTGAAATCAACGAAGAAACATTATGATAATTGAAGCGTGCTGTGATTAAAGAGTTATAAATCTTTTTTAATAACTTGAAATAAGGTGAGGCCAATCTACTTTTTCAGCCCCATGAATGGCATGACCTGCTCCCACTGCTCACGGTTCACCCAACCAAAATCAAGAGCAAATGTTGGCTGGGCTCTAAGACCTTGAAATAACTTAGAAGCAAAATAAATTTTTTGATTCACATTTTTCTCCTGTGTTTTTTATTGCTTTCAGATGCTGGACTTACCTCTGTGGGCATGCGCTGAGCTCTCACTGCAGGAACCTGTCAGGCCTTGGTCTGTGAGTTCATGCTGTTCTCACTGGGCAATTGGAAAAAATTAATTAATTAATTGTAGAATTAATTAAATTAATGAAACCTTTCCCCTTTTGTGCCCTGCTGTGTGGGACAAGGCAGAGAGCGAGCAGAGGAGCAGCCTGGGGCTGGAGAGGGGCAGGAGAAAGGCAGAGGGACCTCCCTGGTGTCACCAGGGCACCTGTGGGGAACAGAAGGGACACTGTGAGGGCAAGGGCAGGTGAGGAGGGAACAGTCTGGGGCAAAACCCGAGTTCACCTGCAGGGAAATGAGGAAGGGATATTTTGGAGGGAAAAGCTGAGGGGATGAGTTCGCCCAGCCCGGCCCAAGCCAACCCTGCTCAACCTCTGAGTCCTAGAATAAATTCTAGAAACTGCCCATTGAGGCACTAAAAATACATAAAAACAGAACCAGGAGCAAACCACAAGGTACCTGGGAATCCCATTCCAGTGTTGTTACAGCCTTTTTAACAGGTTTTTTATTACAACACTGCATTTCTCTGTTGGGATCGCTCACTCTGTGGGCTGTGGGGTTTTCTGGGTCTGAACTCCCTCACGGTGGCCCTGACGCCCTCAGGAGCCGGGAGGGAAAGCAGAGTCAGGGCTCCTGGCAGGGCAGGGCGTTTTCCCCCAGAGCAGACCCAGCGGCTGCCCGCCAGCCTGGCCAGGAGGGATCTGCTCTGGCTCCTGCGGGGAAGGAATGTTTTCAGCCCATTCAGCCGACATTGCAGCGGCCTCACCTCCCGATTCGGCCGACATTGCACGGCCTCACCTCCCGGCGCTTCCCGTGCCCGCTCCCGCCCCTCCTGCTCCCAGCTCCCGCCCATTCTGAGGGGAATCTGTCCCACCAGCAGCAGGGAAGACACCAGCTGCTACCCTGGGACTCGGACTGTCCCTCTGGGCAATGCTGGCTGCTGGGATTTAGATTATTCTGTGTATTTGGCTGCTGAAATTTCCCAGCCCAGGGTTTTAGCTGACAAAGATTGTTCTCTATGTGGTGCCTGGACTTGGGGTTTGGTATCAGCTTTGCTAGTTCAGATGAGTTGTACCCACAGCCCCACATTCCCTGATGAATTCCTGCTGGAATAATCCGACAGCACCTCATGGAGAGTGGAAATTCCCACGCAGAGGTACCACTTTTACACCAGCTGTGTCAGGAGCCAGCAGAGGTTCCAGGGAAGCTGAGTGGGATCTGGACAAGGACAGGTCTATATTCCATAGAACTTGCTATTTAAAACCCTCATCCCCAGAGCTCCACTGATGTCCCTGGGGTCTTGACAGAGTTCCCTGGAACCCAGCTAATTTCACCCCTCCCTGGAGCTCAGGCTCCAGCTGATGTTTTAAAGCAGGACAAGGCAGTGGCTGGATGCAAGGTGTAGTGGCTCCCAGCCTGTACTGAGGCAGCTCTCTCCTGAAGAAGCCCAGCTCCCTTCAGAGCCTCAGCAGTAGCCTCTGCACATTTTTTTCCCTCAGGAAAGGGATGCACATCCCTGCCTCCAGCACACCTCCAGTGGGACCCACCTGCAAAAGTTTTCCTTCACTTCTGTACTTCTGGCTGGCTCCCTGGAAAGTTCCAAACTGCATCCCACTGGAACCTCTGATTTTAAGGCATCTCCAAGGTATACTGCTTGGGATTCAATATCTGTGAGGAAAGATGGCCTTGGCTTTAGAGCTGCTGAGGGACGATGGCCTCAGGCTGGAGAGGAGAGAGGAGGTTTGGGGTGGCCAAGACATACCTGGCAGCTGTGTGGGAGCTCTAGGAGGTCCAAAACAGGAGCTGCTGTCTGAGCCCCTCTGCAAACGGCCCGTGCCTCCATTCCAGGTAATGCCAGCTGCTCCTTGGGGTCCTTTTGGGCTGTCGGTGGGGTTTGTCTGGGCTGAGGTATCTCCGTGGCCTGTTCAGAGCAGCCCCTGGCTGAGGGGCAGCAGGCAGCAGCGCTTAGCCATGTCCATGCCAGCGCTGTCCCGGTACCCCAGTGCCCACACCGGGATGTGTGTTCAGCACACAGCTGCCTGCACAGCTCCTCCTGCAGATGCCCAAGGGCGTGAGGGCTGCCAGCCCTTGGGGGCTTCTGGCCTCCTGTAGTCCACACCGGCACACAGCCACAGGAGGAGCAGCCCCCAGCGCTGCAGCCCCCCTTTGTTTGGGGGATTCCCTGGGGATGCAGACGCTGTGGCTCACAGGGGAGTGCGGTGCCCTGGTACAGGTGAGGGGCGCTCGGTGTCCCCGCGGTGGCTGAGGGGCGCCGCCGTGTCCGCCAGGGGCGCTCCGCGGGGCGGGCAGCGGCGCTGAGAGGGCGGCGGGGTCTGGGGGGTCCCGGGGCTGCCACAAGCGATTCCCCAGCCCTACCGATTTCCAGGCGCGATCCAGCGGCTGCACCAGGGAAGCGCCGTCCTCCTGACGGCCCAGCACCATCATAGCCCCGGTTCCCGCTGCCCAGAGCCCCGGCAGGACCCCAGCCCGCACCGGCCGGAGCAGGAGCGGCAGCACCGATCCCAGCGCCCATCCCGGAGCGGCTCTTCCCACCTGCAGCGATGCCGATCCGATCCCGGTCCCAATCTCGCCTCGACCATCCAAGCCCTAGTACCCACACCCTGCCCACCTCCCATAGCAGTCACCGGCAGGACCAGGACCCGAATCCCCGGGCCCAGATCCCGATCCCGATTTTACCTGAGCACCTTGGGCTCCACGCAGCACCAGCAGCAGCCCCGATGCGGATCTTCTCGCAGTGCTCCGACCGACGCTCCCGCAGCATCCCGAGATGAGCAATCCCCGAAGAAAGCGGGACAGGCGCGGACCCGCCGGGTTTTATGGGCGGGAGGGGGGGGGGGGGGGGGCCCCGGGGGGCGGGGCCGGCACAGGTGTGAGGGGCGGGGCCTGCACAGGTGTGAGGGGCCCCAGTGCGGCTGCGCGGGGCGGGGCCTTGGGGGATTTAAGGCATGGGGAGGGCCCGGCAGAGCCATTTGCTCCTCGGCGTTCGGTGTGGGAGGTTGCAGCCGGCCGGGGCCCTATATCTCTGTTTTTCTATATTTTCTTCCGCGTTTCTTTTCTTTTGTTTTTCTTTTTCTCCGTTTCTCTCCTTTCTACCCTCCCTTCCTCCCCTCCCCCACCCCCTACACCCACCCCCCCCCAAACCCCCCCCCTCCCTCTCCCCCCTAGCCCTCCCCTCCTTCCCCCCCTACGGCCGCCCCCCCATCCCATTTCTCTATTCCCCTACTCACCCTTACCCTGCCTTACCCTACTCGATCTAACCCTACCCTACTCCTCCATCCTCTCCCTTCCCTCCAACCGGGCTCCCCCCTGCCCCGTCCCCTGCCGCCCTGCACACCCCGATCTCTCCCTAGTTTCCCCTCACGTACCCCCCCGCTCCCCTATTCTCGTTCTCCATTCCCCGCTCTCCTTCTTTCCTCGCAGCCGCGGGGCTCGGGGTGCCGGGCAATAATAAAGCCCTGAGGGCCGGAGCCCGGCGCCCCCGCCCTCGCTGGGGTCCCCACACGGGGCCGGGCCCGCTCTGCGGCTCCCCCCATTCCAGTCCAAAGCACCCCGCCCCACACTGCCGGGGTTCCGGCTGTCCCGACATCACACTGGGGGGGTGGGGGGTGCGGGTTACAGCGGCCCCCTCGTTAGGAGGGGGTCCGGGGGTGGTGGGGGGTGGAAAGGCCCCCTCCGGGGAGGGGGGGTCCCGGGGGCGGGGCAGGCCTCCTCAAGGGAGGGGTCCGGGGCAGGGGGGGGGGAGGGGGGCATCCCCTCCTGGCCCCGCCCCCCCCCCGACCCCCCTCCGGACCAGGGGCCCTGGGGGGACCCCTCCTCCGGACCGGGGCCTGGGGAGGGGGGGGGCGGGTGGGTGGGAGGGCCATGCGGGAGTGCGTGTGTGTTTTTTTTTTTTTTACACGCGTGTTTCTGTCACGGCGCAGAGTGACGTGCCCCCCCTTCCCCCCACCCCCACCCGCCCCTCCCCCAGGCCCCGGTCCGGAGGAGGGGTCCCAGGGGGGCCGGGCCGGACCCCGTCCGGAGGAGGGGGTCCGGGGGGGGGCAGGGGGCCAGGAGGGGATGCCCCCCCTGCCCCACCCCTGCCCGGACCCCTCCTCCGGAGGGGGCCCCCCCCCCCCCCCCCCCTCCTCCGGAGGGGGCCCTTCCCCCCCCCCCAAGGACCCCCTCCTAACGAGGGGGCCCTTCCTAACCCCCCCACCACCCCGGATCCCCTCCTAATGAGGGGGCTCCCCACCCCGGGACCGCCTCCAAACGAGGGGGTCCCCAAACCCGACCCCCACCACCCCCGGGACCCCTCCAAACGAGGGGCCCCCATGTGATGGGGGAAGGGAGCAGCCCGGCGGTGTCCCTGCGTTCACATCCACGGAACTGCATGGGGACACCACCGGGGGCTCCAGCGGGACCGGGGGCGCCGGACTCCGGCCCTCTGGGCTTTATTATTGTCCGGCACCCCCAGCCCCGCGGCTGAGGGGAAAGAAGGAATGGAGAGAACGGGAAGAGAGGAGGGATAGCACGGAGGAAAGCCAAAGGGGAAGGGAAAGGCCGGGAGGGGGGCAGAGGGACAGTGGACAGGGAAGGGAGAGAGGGGGAATAGAAGGGAGTAGCGGAGTAGGGACAGGACAGGAAAGAGGAGAGTGGGGGATCAGGTTTAGGGGAAGAGGAGGGGAGGGTCCGGGGGACAAAGAAGAAGAATACGGGGAGGAGAAGGAAGAGTAGAGGGGGGGACAGGAGGCGAGACCGAAAGGGAAGGAAAAGGAAAGGGGGAAGAGAGAAAAGGGGAATACAGGGAGGAAAAGGAAGGGTAGAGGGGGAGACAGGAGGGGAGGCCGAAAGAGGAGGGAAAGGAGTCGGCTTTGAGGAGGAGAGAAAAAGGGGGGAGAGAGAAAAGCAGAGAAAGAAGGGGAATACAAGCAGGAGAAAGCAAAGGTAGAGGGAGGAACAGGAGGGGAACAGAAGCTGCGGAGCGGGGACAAAAGCCACCCGTCCACAGCGCGCTCAGAGTGAGCAAATGGCGGCCGAAGTGATTTCCGGATCCTAAATAACCTCGGCCCCGCCCCGCGCAGCCGCCCTGGGGTCCCGCACACCTGAGCCTGTCCCGGGACCCGCCCCGCACACCTGAGCCCGTCCCGGGACCCGCCCCTGAAGCTCCGCCCCGGGCCCCGCCTCCCGCGCCCCCCGGCTCCCCCCCGCCCCCGCCCATGGAGCCCCGGCCCCGCCTCACGGAGCCCCGGTGCCGCCCCGAGCCCCGCCCGCCCTGCCCCTGGATGGGGCGGGGGCCATCGCTCGCGGCCCCGCCCGTGTCCCTCAGGCCAGTCCCGCCCGTGTCCCCAGGCCGGTCCGGTGTCCCCACCCGTGTCCCCCAGGCCGATCCCGCCCGTGTCCCTCAGGCCAGTCCGCCCCAGACCGGCCCCCCCGCCCGTCGCACCGACCCGAACCGGGGCTGCTCCCGGCGCTGCGCGGAGCCCCGAGCGCTGAGGGGGGCGGGGATGGGGCCGGGGTTCTGGCTCGGCTCCTGTCGGTGTCGGCTCTCAGGGGCCCCGAGCGGCGCCGCCTCTCCGCGCGGCGGGATCGCGCGTGGGCGGGATCGGGCTCCGCACGGACGGAACCGGCCGCGGGCGGCGGGAGCTCCAGAACGGAGAGGCTCCGCACGGACGGAACCGGCCGGGGCAGAACGGAGGCTCCAGAACCGGAGAGGGAGAGGCCGCACGGACGGAACCGGCCGGGGCGGGGGCAGCTCCAGAACGGAGAGGCTCCGCACGGACGGAACCGGCCGGGGCGGGGGCAGCTCCAGAACGGAGAGGCTCCACGGACGGAACCGGCCGGGGCGGGGCAGCTCCAGAACGGAGAGGCTCCAGAACGGAACCGGGGGCGGGCAGCTCCAGAACGGAGAGGCTCCGCACGGAACCGGCCGGGGCGGGGCAGCTCCAGAACGGAGAGGCCCGCGCGGACGGAACCGGCCGGGCAGGAGCCCCCCGGACCCCCAGGACCCCCAGACCCCGCCGCTCCCGCGGTGCCACGGAATTATTTTTCCCAGTGTAGGCCGAGGATTCTTTATGAGAAAACTCAAAACTCAAGGATACGGGATCTGAGGGGAGGGGAGAGATTCTGGTATAAATTCAAAACGCATTGCGAAAAATAAATCTATGGAGCAGCCCATTTCCTCTCGCAGCCTGGTGTCTGTGTGCTCGTCTGTGATTCCAGCTGCTCCGATGGGATTTTCGGCCTGTGGGGCTGTAATGGCTTGCCCGGTGCTAAGCACCACAGGAAATAATGGGAAAACCCTCTGGATCAGGCAGTGGAGCCTCTCAGTAACCGTGTCCCAAAAGTCTGGCAGTGCCCAGCACCTCTGGGTGGAATTTGAGGGGTCCTGGCACAGGCCCCCGGCACAGGGCCCCTTGCTTCCCCAAGTTCCCTTTAACCAGGATGATTTTTGGGGTAGGAGCACCCAAAGCCAGAACTGGCCTTAACCACTTTTTGTGGGACCTCTCCTCTCCCTTCCTCACCAAATTCCCAGTCAAAACCCATCCCCTCAGTCTCTCCAAGGAACTGGGCTTGGATTTCCCAATCCAGCAGGGCAGAAATGCTGCTGTCCTTACTGTATATCCTAATTGCAGTAATTGCTTAAGAAATAATTGAAAGGAATTAAAGGAATGAAGAAAAATTTAATAAGAGCTGCCAGCTCCAACTAAGGAACCCTTATCAATCATCAAACCCCTTATCAATAATTTGCTTTAATTAACCAACTCAAAGTCATTAACACCACATTGATACACTATGACTCTTTTTAATGGAGTTACAGATAAATACTGCAGAATGTAAAAACCTTTATAAACCCAGAAACTCTTTTAAGAGATAGACAGTGTACAGCTGCAGAGAGTCCTGGGATTCAGGAGAAAAACCCCAAGTTTTCAGTCTTTAGCATCTTCCCTCTGTGGTCACTGACAGCAAACGTGGCCTCAGCCTCGGGAAGGCACGGGAGTCAGGGATGTCACAGATCCTGGTGTCACCTCAGCCTTTCAGCAGGCACAGTCTGCAGGCAGAGGGAGGAAAACGGGTCACAATGGACAGCCTAATTCCAGAAAAACATCCCAATTCACAAAGCACTGGGCAGAGCTGTAAGAACTTCCCCAGGGGTTCATTTCCCTGAGGACTGAGGGCTCCAAGCTAAAGGCACAGGCTGGACCTGCCACGGACACACTGCAGGAACCCCAGAAGGAAAAGCTACTGGGCCAATTCCCTCAAACATTCCAGAATCAGGCTCCTCACCTGGTGGTGGAAGCACATCTTCCCCCTGTGGGTTTTGGGATCTGCAGTGAACTGCAGGGGAAAAAAACCAAAACCCAAGTATTTCCCACAATTGGAACAGAAAAGTGGGGAAAGGATGGAAGGGCAACTCCTGGTGTGAATAACTGGGATCCAACCCTCCAAACCAACGGAAGCAGGCTGAGTGACAAAGCCCTTGGCCCAGTTTGCTGGGATTCACAGGAAAGCTGCTGGGTCTGATCCTGGTGTGAAGCCGAGCTGGTGATCAGCCTCATCAGTCTGCAGGCAGCAGCAGCAAAGCATCCCAGGGACCTGACCAGGGGGGCAGAAAAACATCCCAATCCCCGCTGCACTGGGCATCTCTGTGCTGCCCCAGGGCACTGGCCATTCAAACAGCTCCTACCTGTCCTTTCACAAGGCAAGATGCTTTTTCCATACAGCAAATGCTTTTTGAATTGAGAAGGTAACCCCACTCAACTGGAGAAGAGAAAGTGAGATCTGTTAAATTTTCCTAAGGCAGGCAAAAAAAAAAACCAAATCCAAAAAAACCCCAAAACAAGACACCAAAAAAAACCCCACTAACAACAATAACAATCCCCAACATATTAAGCATGTTTCAAGAGAGTTTAAATTGGAATGAGGTGACTTGGAAAGGAAAAAAATGCTGCAAAAATCTAATGCTGCAAAAAAAAAGCCTTTTCTTACATCACATTTTAGCCCCAAACTTGCAAAAAAAAAACCCTGCCAAACTAACACTTCACCATGTATAGTTATTGAATCATTCCTGTCTTTGAGCACGAGTCAAGCTAAAGCTATGGAGACAAGAAAAACTCAGTGCTGTTCCTTAGAAAACAGAACCACAGGAGGGTTTTCATTGGCTTAGGAAATGCCCATTTTTTTCAGTAGATACTGAATAGCAGGGAAAATCAGGAGATCAGTGTTTTGCTTCCAGAGACAAAAATTTAAATAAGTATTTACATGAAACCAGCAGCCTGCAGATTGTCTGATCAGAAATGTTTATTAAGGAAAAACCCCTGGGGTTCCCTCTTCAGGGACACAAGAGGAGCTCTTGGCTGGGACACAGCCTTGGCCAGCCCTGCTGCCCAGCACTCAGCACCCACGGCTCCCAGCCCTTCCACAGCTCCTACCTGTCTCCCAGGGACCCCAGAGGATCCCAGGGCCAACCTTCCCTCCGCCCTTTCCTGCAGCTCCGAGAAGGTCACACCTGCCTCTGCAGAGCAGCCACACGCGACTCCACAGTTCAGCCTTGTCTCCAGAGCCTGGAGCAGCGTGTCCAAATGCAAAAAAATGACCAGTGCTGGGTCACACACACACACACAGCAACAATAACATGTCAGAGAAAAAACCTCAGAGTCTCATCTCAATCACCAATTCCTTCCATTTGACTTTTTCCTGCTCATTTCATCCTGGGAAAGCTCCCAGCTCTAACACTCAATGTCCAAAAATCCAGCCCTGGTGTCAGAGCCACACACTCAGCTTCTGCCGGACAAGCTTCAGTTTCCAACTTCCTTACCCTGTTTGCTCCCAGCTCTTCCTACCTGCAGTCACCAGATTTTAGTAGAGCAAAACATCAACCTGATTTATGATGTTATATTTCAACACAAAGCTACAGCAAAAAAAAAGTTCAGTCCATTTGCACAAAAGGCAGAAGAAACATGGCTAAAAGTTAAGTGAGGATCTGGAGAAGTGAATCAGAACTAACTAGAAACAACATATCCAATTACTGAGACATAAACAGGAACCTAATGCTGTGCTGGATGGACAGAGAATGCTAATTACCATGAAAATGGAAGGAAAGTTGCTGAAAATCTTGCATAACACAAGATTCCAATGGCATGAAGCAGACCAGCACATGCTACAATGCACTGAATTACTCTGGGTGAAATAAGCTGTTCTGCAGAAACTATTGGGGCACATTAAGGTTTCACAGAGGTGAATTAAACAAATTATTAATTGTAAGGTTAAATCTCACCCTTTCCAGCACCTCTTCCACGACAGCTTGACTCTCAAGAGTAAGTGGCTGCTCGTGGATGACAGCTTGCTTTCCCGGGGTGCCTAGAATATAGCTGAGATGCCACAGGTCAGGCCATGCACAGATTCCCACCCTGAAGCCAAAATCCAAACCCAGCACTCCTGCAGAGCCCTGAGAGACAGCCATGGACTCTGGGGCTGCAGGGAAAAACTGCACAGACACCGAGAGCAGGGCAGGGCTGGCTGCGAGGGAGAAGCAGCATTACTCTCCAGGAAAAGTGCCGTTCCGCAGCCAGGTCAGTGCTTCAGGGAATTTTACTGCCAAAAAATAAGGTATCGTAGCTGTGGAATTAAGAAAAAACCCAAAAGCACTGTCCAGAGCACGAGGGTGAACATCCACAGCAAAATGAACGGGAACTTCAGATAAAACCAGAGACATTGAAACGAGTTCAGGTGAACACTGTCCATCAGAACAATGCTTGCATAAAGGAACTCTGGCACAAAGCCTCGATTCACTGTATGGTTAGTGAACAATACCTTAAGAGCACTTTTAAGTGCTATAAACCAACTAAACCCAAGCACACTTCCATTTTCTAGACAGATTTTACACGGCTCAGTGAGAGCCTCAGGCACCTCCTCAGCTGCCAGATTTGCCTTTGCCCACCTTAGAGACAGAGCAGATGTGGCCAGCACAGTCAGACCTGCCCCGAGTGCTGCCTGAGCCCCTCTGGCCACGCTGCCTGCTGGTAACGCTGACCCCAAAGGGGCTGCAGACAGGCCTGGCTGGTGCTTTGGCTTGTGTTCTCCTCAGAGAAAGTGAGAAGGAACCCTCCCGTGCCCTGGACCTGCTGGTGTTTGCTTGGCAGGAATGCAATTTCTCATACAAAAGGCACACCTGGCTGGTTTGGGTTTGGTTTTTCCCTAGGATTTGCCTTACACAGTGATGTTCCTCAGAACTGAGCACTGCGATGCCAACAGCAGCAATACAGAAAACCACTCTGGGGCAGAGCAGCAGGAAAAGCCACCTCTGCACTTCCCAGAGACAGAACAGGAGAGCCCTCAGTGCAACCCTGGGGAGTGCAGTGGAGCTGGCACACAAACATTCTGTATTCACCTTTCAACGGAGTCAACACTGAAACAGAACAAATCTCTCTTGTAGTCCAGGCTCCTTGAGGTGCACCTGTAGATGCTGCCCAGGGTCTTTGAGCAGCCAGAGCAGAATAAGGTTTCTACTAAGCTGTAAGAGAGAAATAACATTGATTCAGGAGAAAGTAAAGGGAAGCAGCTCGCCCCATCCCTTTCTTTAAAAAAAAAAAAAAAAACACAAAACCAAACATGCATTATCATTTTTTCAAGCATTCATTCTTGCATTACACAGTGTGAATTATGAGCATTCATCTTTCAGCCTGAATTTGCAGCAGCTCCTCAGGCTGACTGACCTCAGCAAGACCAGATCAGAATCACTGAAGATCAGAATCACTGAAGATCAGAATGACTAAAGATCAGATTCACTAAATTGTGGCAGGGACCCTAAAGCCCATCCCATCCCACTCCTGCCATGGCAGGGACGCTCCCACTGTGCCAGGCTGCTCCCAGCCCCAGTGTCCAGCCTGGCCTTGGGCACTGCCAGGGATCCAGGGCAGCCACAGCTGTGCCAGGGCCTGCCCACCCTCCCAGGAAAAACCTCTTCCTGATATTTACTCTAACCCTGCCTTCCTTCATGCTAAGGCCGTTCCCCTGTCCCCCAGTGCCTGTCCTTGCGAGAAATCCCTCTGCCTCAGGCCACAAATTACACACCACACAAATGAGTGTTCCAGGGGCTCTCAGGGCCACACGGGCACTCCGGGCCTGTCCCCGGGCCTGTCCCCAACACCTTCCCTGGGAACCCCCGACCTCCCCGGGGCTGTGCCCAGCCACGGCCGGCCCTCACCATCCGCACTCGCCGGGCAGGTTGGAAATCTTCCGCTCCGGGTCCACGGCGACGCCGGCGGCCGCACCTGCAGCGGGAGGGAAGGAAGGCGGGAATGAGGGAGGGAGGGAGGGAGGGAGGGATGGCGGCCGTGAGGGGAGGCGCGGGGCGCGGGCCGGCACTCACTGCGCAGCAGGATGCAGCCGCTCCGCTCGTCGTTGGACACCCAGCTGGACGTGTCGCCCACGGGCCGCCGGCAGCCGGCGCACAGGAACACCATGGGCATGGGCGCCTCGTCCGCCCGCTCCCGCTCCGCCCGGCCGGCGCCCGGCTCCAGCAGCGACAGCGACTGCTCCACCGCCGGGCACAGCGCCAGCGGGCCCTGCTCGCCCGCCGAGGCACCGGCCCCCAGCATCGCCTTCGAATCGCCCGCCAAGGAAGCGGCAGCGACACCGGACATGGCCCCGGAACCGCTCCCGGAGCCGCCGCAGCAGCGAGGCTGCCCCGGAACTGCTCTTGTAGCCGCCTCCGCGCCGCCCGGGGGCGTTTAGACCTCGTAAGGTCATGGAACCAAAACAGAGGATGTGGGTATTCCAGTACATGAGGCGTTTTATCAGTCACTGCTAAGTCAGAGAACTTCCGGAGCTGGAAGGGCCCCACAAGGACCATCCAGTCCCGCCCCTGGCCCCGCACAGACACCCCAGCAATCCCACCCTGAGCACCCCTGGAGCCTTGTCCAGCGGCTCTGGAGCTCTGTGGGGCCGTGCCCATTCCCTGGGGAGCCTGGGCAGTGCCCAGCACCTCTGGGGATGAACCTTTCCCTGGTATCCAGCCTAAACCCTTCCAGGCCCAGCTGCAGCCGTTCCCTGGGGTGCTGTCCCCGGCCACGGGGAGCAGAGCCCAGAGCTGCCTCTCAGGAGGAGCCGCAGCCCCGGTGAGCCCTGACCTCGGCTCCCTCCAGGCTGAACAGGCCCTCGCCACTGCTGGTGTGGCCCCTGCAGAGCCAGCCCTTCCCGTCAGACACATTCGGGAATGTTTTCCAGCCCGGCCGTGCTCAGGAGCTCCCAGAACAGAGCACTGCTCTGAGGGAAGGGCCTGTCATCCAGCTGGCACCTGTCCACCCTGTCCCTCGGTTACAGAGCGCCCATCTCAGTTCAAAACATCCTGAGGAATAACAACACGAGTTACTGTCTCACGGATGTTTCCAGTCCCCAGGCAGTCCTTGAGCCGCGGGACCCGAGCGATTGGCACAGGCACGGCTTGTGCAATTCCCTTCCTGAGGGCAATGCGGCACAACGAGGCAAAGCTCTGGGTCGGAGCTCTGGGCTGCTGAAAAGGCACCGCTGACATGGCCAACAGCACAAACTCCTCCGAGTACTTCTGGTCCTACGAATATTACTGGGATTACATAGATCCAATTCCAGTAGATGGAAGCAAGCTGAAGGTTAATAAATGTAAGTATTGTGGGGTGGTAGGTGCTAATCTAGCACAGGGGAAATGTTGCTTGTCTCACTGACCTGGTTTTGTTTCCTTGCAGTAGAGTGCCAGGTTTGTGTGCTGGGTGTTTGCCTTCAGGGTGTTTGCCTTCAGGCTGGATAGTTACTAACAAACCCTCTGGGCTTTATCTCACAGTATCTGAAGCTATAACACTGCTGACTCTAATTCTTGTTTACAAGGACAGATTTTTTTTTTTTAATCACATTTGCTAAGGGGAAATGTGATTACTTGAGAATCTGTAGCGTGGGATGCTAGTTACCTGTGTACTACTGCCACCCAAGTTCACTGAAGGAGCAGAGGTTTTCATAAAAATACAGAGTTTTCATCTTGGCACAAGGCTGACAATGCAACTGGTAAGCATTCAGACTTTTACTAAAGGAATTGTACGTTTCCACTAGCCAGAACAGTAAGCTGCAAACATATTCTTTGACCTTCCCTCCCATCCCTGAGGATGGCTGAAACTGTTCAGATGTGGATTCAGAGACTAAATTTGGTTTTTCCCAAGGTTATTACAGTGCAATTATTATATATCCCAGGAAAATGTGATGGCTTTCAGAATATCTTCATGTCTCTCTCACTAACAATGGAAGAAACTGCCTTTCTGATGGTGAAGGTTGAATTCTCTGTTAGGAGCTGCTTGTTCTTCACTTGCTTGGACAGCAGCAGAGAAAAGGAGCAGAAACTTCCTCTAGAAAAGCTTTTCTGTGCATTCAGATCAGCCAAGGGTTCATTGCCTCCAAACTTAGAGCACCACACCTTAAAGAAAGTGGTGTGGATATCCACATCCCTCCATCCAGAAAATCTTGCTCTCTAGTGCTGCAGAGCAACATTTGGTGCTGCTGGGACCAGGAGCAGCTCACCTAATTCCCTTAATTTTAAAGTTAGGGCAGATGATTACCCCCAAATTCCACTAGGGAAACCCCAAACTGCTGAGCTGAGCTAGATCTAAGTCCCTGGCGTGTGGCTGGCGTAGCAAAACCCAAAAACCAGGAATGAACCTTTCCCCTGTTTTCTCCCTAATAACATTTTCCTACCACTTGGGTCACCTGGTGCTCAGCAGAGGTGGCATTTGTGTTGCAGCACTTCCCTCCCTGGCAATTCATAGGGCATTTTTCCTCAGCTGCCTGTGTCCGTGAAATCTGTACAAACTGTGCTTCTGAGCCAAGATGCTCGCTCTCTGTTACATTGAATTTAAATTGGTTGGCAGTTTTGTGGAGGAATAGAGAGTGCATCCTCTTGGTGCTATCATCCTTCCTCCTCCAAATCCCAGTGGGAGAACAGAGGCTTACAAGTCCTCATGAAAACGCCAAGGGAAACAATTCCACAAATCCCTGCTTGGGATTTTTCACTGTTTGGAGTAAAAGCACCAGTCAAGCAATGAATATACTTTGCCTGTCCTGGCACAATATTTACATTCCTATACCCAGAGAAGCTGCTGCTGGGATTATTGGCTTTATGTGCTCTCAGTTTTGCCTCCTAGGGTTATTTTTTATTCTTTTAATGTGAAACAGAGACCTGAATCTCTGCATTTCTTTTCCTCTGTTATGTGGCTGGTCCCCGAAACTTGTTGAGACTGGATTTGTCTCTAGAAATGAACCTAAACCCAGCTAAAAAGCCACGGTCTTGCTTTCTATTTGTAATGTTGTGCATCTCTCTCAATTTTGTATGAAAATAATGAAAAATCTTAATTGGCCCATGATCTAACAGGCTGTTTAAAAGCACGCACACACGCATGCACAAAGGGTGATGGTAAAATTTAGCAATAGGAAAGCTTTTTATAGATTGGTAAAGTATGAAATGTCATTATTCCAGTTTAAAAACAAACAAAAACTCCACAAACAAACAAACAACCCAAACAAAAGCAAGCAAGCAAACAAAAACCAAGTAACTGCAGAATTTAAACCCAGGAAATTTTGGTTCAAGCTCCACCTGAGCCCCGGAGCCAATTTATTTAGCTTCAGTGAATTCCATGAAATCTATTAAAACTGTTCTTACAAGATAAAGCCAAAACAGCTCTGAGAGGAAATTCTATAAATCCAAACTCTTAATTTCTGTCCCAGTGGTGTGGAACACTTCAAAGCTTTGGGCTTCTCAAAATGTCCCTGGGCAAGGGAAGAATAAAATAGGCTGCCCCTGCCCACTGATATTTCTCAGTAGCCCAGCCCAAACTCAGGTTTTTGATAAGGGCAGAGCTGGGGCAGCTCTGGTTTTGGGTTTAATTCCCTTAATCTCTTTGTGCCTTTGATGCCAACACATACTGAACTTTTTCACAAAGAAACGCTCAATCAAACATACCGGACCCGTTTCAGAGAACACAATGTTTTCTGTACTTTCAGGGGGAAGATTTATTTTATCTCAGTCAATATTTGTCCCTGGAGCCAGTGACCCTTCTTTTTCCACCTCCTCTGCTGTGAATCCAGGGCAGGGCACCCAGACCTCCCAAGGCCACCAGCACAGTGGCCCCAGGAGGGAGCGTTTGTGGAGCAGTGGCCAAAGGTGCCGTGGGGATGGGAGCAGATCCTCAGTGAGCCCAGGGCTCAGGCAATCAAACTGGCACAGCACTGCAGCCTGCATGAGAGAGCAGCTCCCTGTGCTCCCCCCCAGCCCCTCACCCTCCCACTGTGGGCACACTGGCAATCTGTTCCTCAATGAACCCTCTGCTCCTGGCAGAGCAGCACCTTGCACCCCCACAGCAGCTGCAGCAGGGCAGGGGCACCTTCCCTTCCCTCCCACTGCCCTGATGTGCTGGGAGGGGCACAGGCCCTGTGCAACAAACCCCCCTTGCTATTTCTCCTGCTAGAAAACGCTTCCAGGGCTGGGATTCCCTCCCTGAGGGCCTCTCCTTAAAGACCCTGCAGGACTGGGCAGTGACCACTCAGGCTTCCTGCCCTGTGGCTGTGTAACAGGAGCCACGTTCAGTTATCTGCACAGGTCTGGGCACCAGAACGCTCCAGAGGCTTTTCCCTCCCTCATCCCCACTGTCAGGAGGCTCCCAAGACCTTTAACAAACTGGCACTTAGACCCCTCTCCCTGAAAGCAGAAATGAGTCAGACGCCGTACCTGTAGCAGGGAGGGTAAATCACCTTGCTGTGTTTTGGTTCTGCTGTGCCAAATGACAGAATCCTGTGCTGTGCCCACAGACTCCATCGTCATCGCCTTCTGGGTCGGCCTCGCCGCCTTTGTGATGTTCCTTTTCCTTGTGCTGCTCTGCATGTCCTGCTCTGGATCAACACCAGCCAAGTGAGTACAACCAGAGATAAAGCAAGAATAATCAGAGATAAAGCAAGTAGATACCGGTGTGAAAAAACAACCTGTGGGAAACACTCACTGCCCCGAGCCATCCAGCCGTGACACAGAACGTGTGTAACTACACAGAGGTGAAGCTTTTCCTGTCAGTGTTTGGCTGGAGAGTCTCTTGACCCACTGCTCCTCCTTTTCTGATCAGGAAAACTCAGCTCAGCAGGCTGGGCAGAGATTCAGGATTAGGTCACAAGCAAGCAGAGGGAAACAGCACTCAGAAGGAGCACTAATATTCCCATTTATTGGCACCCTAGGGCCTCTGGCATGCTCACAAAAGGTAACAAAAACCATTTTTAAAAGGCAGTTTACCCAAATAAACCACAAAACAGGAGGTGGACTAACAACACAACAGACACGGAAATGGACATGAAATGGCAGGGTAACAGAGACATGTTACCAACAATTTACTGTTCCCAAAAAAATAGCAGGAGAAGTCTGTGTACACGAAAATCTCAGAGTGCTTGCAAGACTTAAACAAAGTATTGATTTTTAAAGTTTTTTTCACTTTTTCATTATGTTACTGAGCAAAATACTTGGCTAAAAAATACACACATTTATCCCTCATGTATTCAATTCTGGCCATGAAAGGAGCCGTTGTGAACAAGGCAATGTTTTCTAGAAATGTTTTCTGGAGTGCCCAGAAATCATTAATGAAAACCAGCATTCAGTGAGATTTGTTTAGGCTTTGAAACCATCCTATATTATCATTTTCCTAGGCTTGAAACACACCGTGAGAAAACAATTTTAGGACTGAAGAAACTATTAAACCCAGTCACACACAAAACTTGCCGTTTCTGGTCGAGTTCTGTTTGTTTTCTCAGCCCCACTTCAATTCCACTCCCCCAGTTCCAGCCCCAAACCCAGCGTGGTGCTGGAAAGAAGCCACCGGTGTAAACCTGCAGCCCCTGCCCTGTCACCCCTCTGCTGTGTCACCCAGCCCTGCCGCTGGCATGGCAATCACCCAGTGTCTGTGAGGAACCTCCTGTCCCTTTCCTGGTGATGATCCCGATATATTCACGCAGCAAACGCCCGCTCACGTCACCGGCCAAGGCTGGAGAGCTTTCACCTTCACCCTTCTGTGCTCATCCATCTCTGCCAGCCCAGGGACACCAGGGCCCCCCGCGCTCTCCCAGATCACCCACGTCCTCCCTCACCACCCTGCCAGGGAACAATTCCATCCCAGTATCCCATCCATCCCTCTGGCAGTGGGAGCTATTCCCCGTGTCCTGTCCCTCCCTGCCTTGTCCCCAGTCCCTCTGCAGCTCTCCTGGAGCCCCTTCAGGCCCTGCCAGGGCTCTGAGCTCTCCCTGGAGCCTTCTCCTCTCCAGGTGAGCACCCCCAGCTCTCCCAGCCTGGCTCCAGCCCTCAGAGCATCCCCATGGCATCCTCTGGGCTCTCTCCAGCAGCTCCAGGTGCTGCTGCTGTGTGCCCAGGGCTGGGGCAGCTCTGCAGGTGGGGTCTCCCCTGAGTGGGGGAGAGGGGTGGAATCCCCCACACCCCTTTTGATGCAGAGTTGATGCCATTTTGGCCGTGCAGGACCCCCCTCTCCTCCCCCAGGGGGTGACACCAAGGGTGAACTCCCTTGGCAAGGGCCCAGCGCCCTCCAGAGCAGAGTCCCTGGTTCTTACCTGCACATCTGCACAGAAACAAGGCACTGCCAAGTGTGTCCCCAAAGGTCTTTGCTCGCTCAGGCACAGCTGAATCCTGAGACACGGAGAGCTCCTGGAATAGAATCCACGATGAAATTGCAGCACACACTTCCCTGCAGTCCCCGGTGAGGTGGTGCCACTTTTGGTGGGTGAGTTTGGCAGAGCGGAGAAGGCTGATGCCTGTACAAGCCCTGCAGGGAGGGATCCATGTCCCAGTCCCTCTTGTCAGCACTGCACCATCCCACAGAAATAAGACAAAAGGGACCACAGATTCCAAACCCATCTGCCTGCCAAGGCAGCTGATGGTCACTCTGCTGGGATGCAGAGCATTAACATTTGCCTCAATGATGTGCATTAACATCCAGAATGAAAGGCTTTTTCAGGTGTATCTTACCTCAGCTTTAGTTCTGTGACTCTGCCTGGGCCGAGGTCAGTTCTCCAGCTGATTTTAAGATATGGATAGCTAGCTGGTGCTATTTGGCTGCTGGATAGACAGGAAAGAAAACATCCTGTTTTGGTAAGAATTTTTTTTTTTTGGTCTCACCTCTGTCAAAGAAAGAGGCAAAGATGTCTTGAATACACCTGCAAAGCACTGCACCATCCACCTGCAGCAAAAAGAAAAATTCCAACCCATCTGCCTGCCAAGGCAGCTGATGGTCCTCTGCTGGGATGCAGAGCATTAACATTTGCCTCAATGATGTGCATTAACATCCAGAATGAAAGGCTTTTTCAGGTGTATCTTACCTCAGCTTTAGTTCTGTGACTCTGCCTGGGCCGAGGTCAGTTCTCCAGCTGATTTTAAGATATGGATAGCTAGCTGGTGCTATTTGGCTGCTGGATAGACAGGAAAGAAAACATCCTGTTTTGGTAAGAATTTTTTTTTTTTTTTTTGGTCTCACCTCTGTCAAAGAAAGAGGCAAAGATGTCTTGAATACACCTGCAGCATAGCAAAGAAAATTCCAACCCTGCCTCCCTGTGCCCGGCCTGCTGCTGAGACTTTGGGCCTTTGTTTCTTCTTTCTGAATTACTCAGCTCTGTTCGGCTGAGCTCGGCTTGGTTCGGCTGAACTCGAGCTTCTCGGCTGAACTCGGTCCGCGGCTGAACTCGGCTCGCCCGGCTGAACTCGGTCCGGTTCGGCTGAACTCGGAGACGCTCGCTCCGTTCGGCTGAACTCGGTCCGGTTCGGCTGAACTCGGAGCCGCTCGCTCCGTTCGGCTGAACTCGGCCCGGTTCGGCTGAACTCGGAGCCGCTCGCTGCGTTCGGCTCGGCCCGGCCCGGCTCCCAGAGGGCGGGAAAGCGGCGCCGCCTCACGTTAAACACACAAACCTCGGTGCTCTCCTGCTGCCACGTCCCGCGGGCGGCCCGGCCATTGCACTCTCAGGAAAATTAATCCAAGACACCGTAAGTTTATGTCCAAAAGGAGACACTGGAGTCCTGTAACTTTATTTGAATATAGGGAGAGGCCATGGGCATTTCCCATGGGGTGTCTCAAGTTGCTGGAGGACGCAGCGTCCTTTTTATCCTGATTTCTCGGACGCATTTCCCTCTGTCTTCCCCATCGGCTGAGGTACTTGAGAGGTACAAACTTCCCAAGTTGCCTGATCCAGACCGCCTTCTGATGTGCATCCCCCCCTTCTTCTTTGTGTCTGTGTTCTTTCTCTTCATCCAGGAACTCAGCACGGGCTTGGGCGGGCAGCAGTCTCTGTCAATTAGCGGAATTCCTCTGGAATTTACTCCTCCGATCATTACTTCTTTCACCTCTCAGTGTCTGGGTTTGCCTACCCCCACTGCAGCCCCGCAGTTTGTTTGTAGACACCTCCTTCTCATTCCTTCCAGCACGGCCACGAACGGCAGCGCAGGCTCGGGCAGGAGCTCATTAGGCAGTGACTGCGCTCGCGCTAATTAACGGGCACGAGAGCCCCCGGGGCAGATCCCGGTGCAAGGACCGAGCGCTCGCCAGCGCAATGTGTTGGAATCACTGAGCGATCCCTGCGGTTTGAAGTTTGGGAATGCTGCGGGACATGCTCAAGGCGTCAGTCATGTTTTTTTAAAGAAAGCCACCAAGGAGCAGTGGAAGAAAACAATAAATAATATTGCCTATTTACTGTCAGTGTCTTTCCATTTTGTGATGTTGGTTCGCTCTACGGGAGTAAATTAAACTCAGGAGGAGATTTAGCTGCTGTTCTTGCTCGTGTGTTGGAATACAGCAGCGTCCTTGTCGCTTTACACATCGGGAAATACAAATTCAGCAGAATTTCAGTTTGTGTGAGCTCGGCTGGGTTCGGCCGAATTCGGATGGGGGCGGTTCGGCCGTGCTCGTCTAAGTTCGGCTCCGTTCGGCTGAACTCGGAGCCGCTCGCTCCGTTTGGCTGAGCTCGTCTCGGCTCGCTTCGGCCGAACTCGGAGCCGCTCGCTCCGTTTGGCTGAGCTCGTCTCGGCTCGCTTCGGCCGAACTCGGAGCCGCTCGCTCCGTTTGGCTGAGCTCGTCTCGGCTCGCTTCGGCCGAACTCGGAGCCGCTCGCTCCGTTTGGCTGAGCTCGTCTCGGCTCGCTTCGGCCGAACTCGGAGCCGCTCGCTCCGTTCGGCTCGGCTCGGCCCTGCTCGCTGAGGGCGGGCAAGCGGCGCCGCCTCCCGTTAAACTCGCAAACCTCGGGGCTCTGCTGCTGCCGCGTCCCGCGGGCGGCCCGGCCATCGCACGGACACGACCCGGAGCGCGGGGTGGGACAGGAGCTCCTTAGGCTCTGCCCGCGCTCGCGCTGATTAGCGCGCACGAGAGCAGGCGGCTCGGTTCGGCTGAGCTCGGCTCGGCTCGGGCAGCCTCGGAAGCCTCGCCTCGGTTCGCTCGAGGCCCTCAGGTTCGGCCGGTCTCGCCTTGGTTCGGCTGAGCTCGTTCGATTCCCCCGAAGGCGGCGGCGTTCGGTTGTGTTTGCATAAAGATCTTTCTAGACTGATTGTCTATTTCTATATTTAGATTTATATTTGTATAATACTTCTGTTATTCCAAATAAAAACGCCGTCTTTAACCAAATAAATACAAAAAACCACCTTCTTTTAAAAGATATTGAAATATTTTTATACTTTGTACAATTATATTCACATTTACAGTTATCGTTTCTTTTGATGCATTATAATAATAATTATATATAATAGATATAAAATTTTAGACATGTATTTAAATTATTATTTGTGCGTCATATCTACTGCTACAACTAATTTTTTCTTATATTTTTAAACTTTATCTGTATTTATATTTCTAGACTTAGATTTCTACCTTTATATTATTTGTATTTATAATTTTTATAATCAAAACCCATCCTATTGACAAATAAAAGCCCCCCCCGCTTCGTTTAACTATTGTAAAAAATATTTTTATTTAGAATTTTCCTATTTATAATTTGTTCTATATCACATGAGAACACACCTGCTCCTGCACCGCAGCGGGGCTCCCTCTCCTGGGCACCTTGGGGCGCCCCCAATGGCATCAGAGCCCCGAGTCTTCACCCCCTTTTCCTCTATTTGGATACTACACTGGAACTTTTTTCTGAAAACAAAGACCTTATTGCCTAAATCCTCTCCCCATGTCCTAGACAGATAGATATTCAGTTATTCGTTGACTGGGCAGCAGTTTCTTAAATGGAATGATAAACAATATGTAAACATTTTAGCTACAAGCAAATAGGCACATCTGAACAAGGTACCGGTGGCCAACCACTGAAGTTATTCTGAAGCAATTTTTTAAACAATAAAATACTGAGACCACAAAAATCAAGCAAAAAGCTAACTCCTGGCTAAGAAAAAATTAACTTTTGACCACAACAACATTCCAACGACACAGGCTTCTTCCCAGTGTCATACCTTATAACTACCTCTCTAGGGAATTCTCATCCCATATCCCAAAAGGAATAAACACCTCAGAGCGTCCCAAAGCAAAAAGGAGCACACATGAGCTCCTCACGGTCCTAGGAGGCCAGCACAGCCTGCGCTGAGTCTGCAGCAAATTCTGCGCAGTGAGGGTCTGCAAAAAAACTTTCAACTGATGAACTGAACTGATTTTAAAGGGATGTTTCTAAGCACAGAGGCATAACAAAGAACAAGCAGAAACAATTCTTAAAAACATCTGCAAGTTTTATTTAGCATACATGCGACTGATTTCCACCGCGTGGCTTCTCACTTGGATTTGTCTGTAGGTTCAGGAAGATGATAATGCACACCCTGCCCTCCCCGAACCCCCCCCAGCAGCTGAGAGCTGCTCAGCGTGTTCAGATAATCAGTGGCTGCATTACACGGACCCGGACGGGCCGGAGCTCCTCTGCTGGGGATTCAGGAGACGAGAGCGGAGAGGTGCTGAGCGAGGTGCCGTCCCAATTCCATTGCTTTGGGACCAGAAGTGGTTTGTTCCCAACAGCTGCAACAATGCTCAGCTCGCTTCCGTGGCGAGTGTTAATGGCACACAGATGGCAGCCTGAGGAAATCACGTTCCAGGCTCTAAGCGGCTGGGACAGGGTCTGATTTTTTGTTCTGTATCTCTATGATGATCAGTACAACAGGGCTCTGATGGATGACTCGGCAACACAGAATTAAAACCTCCTCAATAGGATTACATCGACTTCTAGGAAAAGACAAAAGCCTATCACCCTTCCGAAATCTGCTTTTAATCCGAAGCACACGGATTGTCACTGCACTGCACCTTCCAGCTTTTCAAAGCAGCTCACTTCTGAGGACCGGGAAACATTGATTTCTGCAGAAACAATGGGCAACACCCAGGCTAATCTAAGCACTACTGTTTAACAGGGGACCTGCCAGCGGGCCAGTCCAGCTTAAAGTGCGCTTGATTTCAGTCTAACATCCCCACAAAATTCTTCCCATATCTCCCAACCCTGAAATCTTATTTCTCCCTAAAGCTTCTCATCATTAGCAATTTCCAAGTGACACGGTTTTTTTACAACGTTCAAAAATGTCATGCTGGTCTGTACTAGAGAGTAATTTTCAACTATAAGCTCAGCAAAGTTTGAATTGACTTGTCCAGAGAAAAATCCTACAAGTGAACACCTACACCTGCCTACAAAGAGCTAACAAGGCCCTGGCAGCTACCAGCATCAAAGCACAGTGGATGTTTCTAATACAGGGCAAGGATAACAACATCACCTTTTGTTCTCCCCGTTTGTTTTCTCTCTGGGTCATATTTGCCTCTTATGATTTTTTAGTCTCTGTATCTTCTTGGGCAGCGCTCAGTCTGACGACGAGGATACGAGAGTCTTTCCCTGCCGTATGGAGAGAACCAGGAAAAAGTTAAAAAAAAGAACAGGGTGGTTGGAAATTAATGCTTCCAGTGAGAAGCAGCAGCTAACAAACAGAGCAAAAGTAAACAAAGCGTGATACCTCCCTGGGGACAGAAGGCTTACAAACTCTCCAGGATTTACAATTCTAGTGAGCAACCCCTTCAGGACAGCAGCCAAGTGTCCCGTTAGGTGCTGCTGCACCAAAGGAGGATCTGAGAGCTTCCACAGAGTGAAATGCACAATATTTTGCAAAGACAAAAAGTCTTGCAAAATAACAAAAATACAATAGATATAAACTGCAGGGCAAGAGTACAAGTGTTAACTTTGTTAAGAGCTGGAACCAGCCAGGTGAGCAACTGATAACTGGTTCCTCAACAGAGCTTGAACCCTTCAGGGTACAGAAGGGTTTCCCCAGAAATTTCACAGACTGAGTTTGGATATAAGCACACCTGCAGATCCTCAGAAACGTCACCCATTCTCCAGGGGTCTGGAGAGAACTGCAAATGGCTCTCGCGTAGTTTGAGCTGGTTCTGTAAGGTCTCAGGGTGAATTTCACCAGATGCAACCAAACTGGGCAACTCCCGGTGGGACAGAAGGAACCCAAAGCTTGTTTTACCCAAAGCTTGGGTAAGCAGAGCTCCAGCAAATACTGAGGGAACAGACATAACAGGGTCAAAAATAATAAACCTACCTTTTTTTTTTTATCTTGCCTTTTTTTAAATTCAGATGAGCAAAACAATTTCATCATCTGTAAGCTGACCATCCTTAGCATAGGGGACTCCAAATTTAAAATTCACCGATCCCTGGGAAATAAAACCAAATATTATATGATAAACAGTCAAACAAAAGACGTAAAAATTTGTTTTCTCTAAGGACTGTCACGTATGTATGTATCTTTGTATGTATCCTACACATTAGAACGTACACTTTATACCATCTCCTAATACAGAATAATTTACCTTTAAACTTGGATAGTACAGCATAAAACTATTAACTTCAATTGGTGATCTATTATTATTAAGTTGGTGCTTAAAGTTATTTCTGCTGTCATGTTCCAAAAAAAATTCTTTTTTTTTACTGTACTGAGCAATTGATTTCAAATTCATCACAAGCCCATCAAAATACAAAGCTGTATTCACTGGACGGGTCAGTGAGCCAGAAGTAGTTAGGCTTGTACTCACCTCTTGCTCTTCCAGAACCAATAAATCCTGTAAACAAAACCAGTATCTTTAGCCCACTCCTAGTAAAGATTCCACAAGGATGATGGTTTTATTTGTGTTTAGAAGTTTCGATTTGAAATGGCCAGTTCAATGGATAAAGACAGTTTAAGTAGTATTACATTACTATTGCTGTTTTTGTTATTATTATTATTTATTATTACTACTTTTTATTTTTATTATCTGCTACTGGAAGAAACAAACCAGTAGTATCTATACTTAATTACTTCTATTTCCAGAAAATAATAAAGAAAAAGGGCCGCACAAAAAAGAGTCACTTCCTGCCTTTTTATCTCTCAGGATGAAAAATTTCTCTTGGGCTCTTCTCCAATTTGTCAAGACGCACAGCACTGAAAGGCAAATGAAATAGTGCTTTATAGAAGGGCAAGTGCACATTTCAACGCTGAACCACCAACTGACTGCAGTTACAGCGGTTACCAAATGAATCCTTCCAAGAGCCTCTGTTAAATGGAATGTTTTGTGGAACTGCCATTTCTTCCCCAAAATACTAACTTCCAACTCTTCCTAAATGTATTTTGTATTTGAAAAACAGAAATTAGTGAGACTCTGTGTGGAGATCAGGTTTAAATTTATTTCCTTCTAAGGCACAGAGCTCTCTTCCATCACCCTTCACTTCGGCTCCACACAGAATCACGGTGAGCATTTTAGGAGGGCTCAAGAACCAATTCCATTTCTGTTTTTCTAGTTCTCTCTCTTCTTCAGTAATTCAAGGCAAGTCAAATGAAAAATGACAAGTTCAGCATCAAATTCACACTTTTTCCCTTTGTCTGGTCAAGACCAGGCTTTAAAACCACTTCTTGCTGCCTTCAACGATTAAGACTTGCAAAACCATTTTTACATGTTTTCTAGGTTTATCATAAAAACCACAGAACACAAGCTCTGAATTACAGGAAAAGGAACACAGGCAAATATCTAAACGGATCACTTGTTTGCAAATACAAACCTTAATAGAGATTGCACTGACAATGCTTTTGTGGGACTCTAAGGGAGACATATTTTCTGAGTACCCTGTAAACAAGAAAAGCTAGGATATATTACAGGATATACCCACTTTTTCTGCATATTCAAATAGGAGTATGAATAAAAACAATTAAGTCATAAAAGAAGGAAGAAAACCAAGGTAGTTTTACTCAGCTATATTTATTGCCGATTTAGAGAAAAAAAAAAGTCATGGGTGCTGCAAAGAAAAAAAAAGTGAACCAGAAATGCCTACAGTAGAAGTTTAAAGCAATTGCTTGGATAAAAGCATCTCATGGAACATTAAGTAGGAAAAAAGTGAAACCAGTATCAGACCTGCCTATTTTCTTAGCATTGCACAAGAAAATCCTAAAAGCAGTATAAAGTCACTGCCTAAAACCGATCACAGGATGGAACCAAGAACAATTTAGGCACTTGCTAGTCTAAACAGAAACCTTCTCTGGATGCTAGTGTCAAATCACAAGTTTTGTCTTTCAGAAGCTCGACGCTGGAAAGCATTTTCCCTGGCGGTCGGGAGGGCGACATTTCCCTCGGCCCGGCAGCCACTCCTGTGGCGCGTCGGCCGTTGCGTCAGACGCCGCGCCGGCAGCAGGGCCTGCCGGGAGTTGTAGTCTCGGGCTGACAGCCCCCGCTCCGTTTGCCGACAGCGGGAGCGGCGGTCCCGCCAGGGCATCAAACGGGTCCTTCGCTCCTGGGCGGGGAAGAACCTGAGGCAGCACCGCTCCTCCCGAGTGTCCTTTCTTTTTCACTCCAGCTATGTTTTCTTTTTTTTTTTCCCCCCTTTTTTTTTCTCTCACCCTTTTCTTTTTTTCTCTCTTTTCTCACTTTTTTTCTTTCCTTTTTTCATTTCTTTCCTTTCTTTCCTTCTTTTCCTTTCCTTTCCTTTCTTTTTTTCCTTTCCTTTTCTTTTTTTCTTTCTTTCTTTCTTTCCTTTTCTTTTTCTTTCCTTTTATTTTCTTTCCTTTTTTTCCTTTCCTTTTTCTTTCCTTTCCTTTTTCTTTTTTTTTTTTTTTCCTTTCCTTTTTTTTCTTTTCTTTTTTTTTTTTTTTTTTTTTTTTTTTTTTTTTTTTTTTTTTCATTTTTTTCCTTTCTTTCCTTTTCTTTTTTTTTTCCCTTTCCTTTCCTTTTTTTTTTTTTTTCCTTTTTTCCTTTCCTTTCCTTTTTCTTTTTTCCTTTTTTCTTTCCTTTCCTTTCCTTTCCTTTTTCTTTTTTTCTTTTCTTTCCTTTTTTTTCCTTTTTTTTTTTCCTTTCCTTTTTTTTTCTTTTTTTTTTTCTTTTTTTTTTCTTTCCTTTTCTTTTTCTTTTTTTCCTTTTTTCTTTTCTTTTTTTTTCCTTTTTTTCCTTTTCCTTTTTTTTCTTTTTTTTTTTTCCTTTTTTTTCTTTTTCTTTTTTTTTTCCTTTTTTTCTTTTTTTTTTTTTTTTTTTTTTCTTTTTTTTTTTTTTTTCCTTTCTTTTCTTTTTCTTTCAGTTTTTCTTCTTTTCTTTTTTTCCTTTTTTTTCTTTTTTTTTTTTTTTTTTTTTTCTTTCTTTCCCAGTGTTTCTGAGTTGATTTTCCTTTCTAGCTGTAGAATAAAAAAGCAGCAATAGAAACTTTCATGCTACCTGGGAGTAAAAAACCCCCAAACTAAAATGATTTAAAGAAAACTATTGATTCCCTGGGAGCCTGAAATTTTGTACAGCTGCACCTGACATACAGCTTTTATTCCCTTCAATATTGACTTTCTATTTTATGCTTTATTTGTACAGCGCCCGATGCCCGGGAGCAGTGCAGGCGCAGCGCCCCCTGCTGTTTGATCTGGCGAACTGCAGGCACAGCGCCCCCTGCTGTTTGATCTGGCGAACTGCAGGCACAGCGCCCCCTGCTGTTTGATCTGGCGAACTGCAGGCACAGCGCCCCCTGCTGTTTGATCTGCAGGCACAGCGCCCCCCTGCTTTTGATTGCGAACTGCAGGCACAGCGCCCCCTGCTGTTTGATCTGGCGAACTGCAGGCACAGCGCCCCCTGCTGTTTGATCTGGCGAACTGCAGGCACAGCGCCCCTGCTGTCTGTCTGCGAACCCTGCTGTCTGTTCTGGCTGCAGGCACAGCGCCCCCTGCTGTCTGTTCTGAAAACTGCAGCACTGTTTGATCTGGAAAACTGCAGGCGGGGTTCCCAATGACGTCATTCTTTCGACACCTCGCCCGGCTCCGGCCACGCCCCCAGCGCCTAGGAAAGACCCCAAGGGGTAGCCGTTTTGCCAGCTGCCTGATCAAAATGCTGACACCCACCCCGAGCCCTAGACAAAATTTCCCGTGACCCCACCCGCTGCAGGCGAACCGGAATGCCATCACCGCAATTGAAACGCCACAGAAAATCTCGTTGGAGCCGCGCCGGCGTCGGTGTTCCGTGCAGGCAGTCCAGATATACGCCCCGACCGGGGTCCTCGATTTCCGCGCCCTTTTGGCCGCCATGCTGAGAAGGTCAAGCGACTCCGCGACACCCGCGACACGCCACTCCCAAGATGGCGGCCTCTCGGCTGCTGCCTCTCGGCCCAGGGCTGCAGTACCGCGCTCTGCCCACAAGGCGGCAGCACTGCCGCCCACCCCAGCCGGGGGCGCAGCGCGCCTCGGGGCTGCGGGCAGGGCAGGAAGGCGGCAACAAAAGAGCAGGGGCCGATCCCCGCCAAAAACTCCTCTGAAAGAAATGCCCCAAAACAAGCAGGAAGAAGAAAAAAAACTCCTGCCTCCAACAAAACAGGATAAAAAAAAAAAAAAAATCCTTTTTTTTTTTAATATTTAAATATTTTTTTTAATTTCATATTTATATTCACATTTCTATTTATAATGTATATTGATGCAAAATGCCCATTTATACATTTTTTTATTATAAATAAATTTATATTCTATATTACATCTATTCCTATTATTTAAATTTTTATTTATATATTTTTATACATATTTTTATATATTGATTATATATTTCTGTGTTTTTTACTTCTGTAACACTTATATTATTTAAAATAAATCCCCTGCCTCTAACCAAATAAAAGCCAAAATAAACTCCTTTAATTTCAACTGTATTTATATTTTAAATTATATTTTCCATATTCATATTAAAATGTACACTCATGTTGTTATTTCATATTTTCCTATTTTTAATATTTATTTATATTTTATATTTCTGTACCTATATTTTTATATCTTGTTTATATACTTCCATATTTTGAAATATATAACAATATCCATATTCAGATTATTTAAATTCAAAACCCCGCCTTTAAGAAAATAAGAGCAAAAAAAAAACCCCTAACACTTACCTTTAAACAATATTTAAATAGATTTTATATTTATACCTTTTCGTATTTACATTCACATTTATACTTAGGAATATTGGTGTATGTTCATTTATACATTTTTATTTATAAATTTCAATTTATATTCCATATTACACCTATTCCTATTATTTAAATTTATTTGTATATTCTGTAACACTTATATTATTTAAAATAAATGCCCTGCCTTTACCCAAATAAAAGCCAAGTAGAACCCCTTTCTTTTTAAGCTGTATTTAAATTTTTTTTAAATTATATTTTTCAGATTTATATTCACATTTATATTTAGAATTTGTATTGCCGTATGTTATTTATATCCTATAGTACATCTCTTGATATTACTTATAAATATTTGTATTTATATTTAAATTCATAGTTTAGTTATATATATTTATATATATATATTTATATTTCTATATTTATACATTCCTATATTACTTATTTAAAACCCCTGCCTCTAACCAAATAAAAACCAGACACCCCTCTATTTAAGCCATATTTAAAATTTAAGAAGTAATTTTATTTTTCAAAATTATACTGATATTTATATTTTTCTTTATTACATATAAATATGAGAGAATACTGCTTAATACAGGAGGCAAAATATTATTTTTATATTATATATTTCTTTAACTTATATTTATTTATATTAAATACTTATAGATATCGGTCTGTAGATTATATATTTGTGTATCTGGATTTCTGGTTTTAGATTATTTATATTTATATTATTTATAAAAAACTCAGCCTATAACCTAATAAAAACCAAAAAATCCTCAATTTATTTTAACTACATGGAAATATTTTTATATTTACAATCCATATTTATATATCTTTGTATATATATAATAGACTACAATTTTTCCTCTATTATAAGGTTACAACCATATATGATATATTACAGTTTTATATATTTATCTGTTTTCTATATTTATGTTTACCACCATAATTTTATCTTTATTTTTAAATGTATATTTATTTCTATTTTCATCTACATATTAAACCATATGAATTCATTAACCTAACACATGAGAACCACAAAAATGCTGTACCTTCATCAGCACCAGGACGCAGCACACGCTCATCCCATCGCAGCAGATCAAAACAAAGCCTATTTCTATTACTACCAGAACAAAGATCCCACAACATTTAACCCTAATAAAACTCAAATAAACCTACCTGTAAATAAATTTTAAATCCCACTATAACTAGCCCAAAACCTCTGTACATTCTCATCATCAACTTCCTCCTGAACCAATATCTCAAAATCCCAAAAAAATCAAATACACATTGAAAATTACACAACTGCTAATAAAAACACCCATAAAAAAATCAAACCAACTCACTAAACTCCAAACTGTACAACTGACCCTAAACATTACTAAAAAGCCCCCAAAGCTCTACCTTTATGCTAACACACAAATAATAGCCAAGAATCTATAAAAATTATATTTAAAATTTTTCAAAACTAATTAAACTCATAAAAATAAAAAACTCTAAACTACTAAATACTAAAAACTATCACTACCCAAATTAAGAAACGTATTGCCTATAAAAACACACCCTATAAATGCCCCTGTGCCCAAAAATAGAACTAAAAAACCATCAAACCAGAAAGAAATCGGAATTTAGGAACACTAAAACCAGAACGTTCCAGAAGTTACACCATATCCCTTATCATACACCAACTGCAAACAACATAAAACAACACAATCCATTCTTAAAAAACACCTTAAAACCATTACATTAAAAAACCTTTCAAAAATTAAAAACTGCATTTAACAAAAGCCATCTAATAAATTAACACCCAAAACTCCAGCAGCCGAGCTGGCCCCACCAAATCTCTGTTTATACATCCAGCAAACAAAACCAAAAGCCCAGGAATACCTATCAGAAGTCTATTAAAGAAACCTATTGAAATTAATCCTACCTGAAATACAAACCAACCCGTCCAGAAAGTTAGCTTCACTCAAAAAACAAATTACACAGAGTTAATAATACCAAGAAATAAAAGCACACCATACACCACCAATGAATATAACAGTGAGGGGGGGAAAAAATCACTTTTTTTTCTTTTTATTTTTTAAACTAACTTCTTTTATTAGCTAGAACAAAAGGTTTTGCCAGGACTGTAACAACTTCTTCTTCTTTCCTTTCCTTTCCTGTCCTGTCCCGATTTTCTTTTTTTTTTTTTTTTTCTTTTTTAAATCTTTCTTTCTTTTTTTTTTTTTTTTTTTCTTTTCTTCTTTTGTCCTGCCGTGATTTGACAGAAGAATTTCCCTGTATTTCTAATCTTGGTTTTCCTTTCTAGCTTCAGAATAAAAAAGCAGCAGTAGTAACTTTCTTGCTCGGCTCCAGGCTACCTGGGAGCAAAAAAAAAAAAGCCCTGTAAAATGATTTAAAGAAAACTATTGACTCCTTGGGCGCCTGAAATTTTTCTACTGCTGCTTTGAGCGTAGCATTTAGGCTTTTACATAACTTTATTCCTTCTTTTTATATAGTTTATATTTTATATTTTCCTTATACAGCGCCCCCTGCCGTCCGCTCCGGCGCACTGCAGGCACAAAACGCCCCCTGCCCCCACATGGATGGCCTGGCGCTTCCAGGCCCAGCGCGCTGCGGCGTTGTTCGGTTCTGTTTAATTAAACTCGGCTAAATTCTTGTCTTGTGGGACAGTCGGCTCGTGGCCTAAACTCGTTTCAGTTCGTATTTTCGTCTAAATTCGGCTTTTTCGGCTCTTCGGCTGCACTCAGCACGGTTCGGCTAAACTCGGTCATATTCGGCTCTTTGTCTGTCTAAACGCGGCTAATGCCCTGCGGCTACACTCGGCTATCGGTTGCAGTCGGCTACAGTCTCAGAGTCTCTTCAGGCTCAACCACTTCGGGGCTCTTCGGCTAACCTCGGCTATTTTCGGCTACACTCGTCTCTTCGGCTCACCTCGGCTATTTTCGGCTACACTCGTCTCTTCGGCTAACCTCGGCTATTTTCGTCTGCTACTCGGCTCTTCGGCACAAGTCGGCTATTTTCGGCTACTCGGCTCTTCGGCACAAGTCGGCTATTTTCGGCTATACTCGGCTCTTCGGCTAAAGTCGGCTATTTTCGGCTATATCCCTGGAGCTCTTCGGCTCTGTCCTATTTTCTGGCCCTGGTCTTTGGGATTTCCCTGCCCACTCGGCTCTCCTTCCAACCTGAAAGTCGGCTATTTTCGGCTATACTCGGCTCTTCGGCTCAAGTCGGCTATTTTCGGCTACAGTCGGCTCTTCGGGTCTCCGGAAGAATTCGGTCCGGCTCGGCTCGGGGAGGGCGGGAAAGCGGGCCAGAGGACCCCGGTGGAGAGAGGCGTTTTCTCCAGTGCCTGTCAGAAAGACGCCAAAATACGCCGCCCCGCGTCGCCGCAGAGCCCGAAGCCCGTGTCGGGTACACTTGAAACCCCACAGAAAATCCCGCCGGAGCCGCGCCGGCGTCGGTGTGCTGTGCAGGCAGTCCGGTTAGACGGACCGGGGTTCTCGATTTTCGAGCCCTTTCACCCGCCATACTGAGAAGGTCAAATAAAGTCCGCGACATTCGCGACGCGCCACTCCCAATATGGAGGCCGCCAGAGGACCTCCCGGCAAGATAGGCGATTTCCGCATTGCCTGTCAGTAAAACGCCAAAATGCGCCCGCCCGTGCCGCCGCTGAGACCACAGCCCGTGTCGGGTACACTTGAAACGCCACAGAAAATCCCACCGGGGCCGCGCCGGCATCGGGGTGCCGTTCAGGCAGTCCAGATATACGCCCCCACCGGGGTCCTCGATTTCCGCGCCCTTTTGGCCGCCATGCTGAGAAGGTCAAGCGACTCCGCGACACCCGCGACACGCCACTCCCAAGATGGCGGCCTCTCGGCTGCTGCCTCTCGGCCCAGGGCTGCAGTACCGCGCTCTGCCCACAAGGCGGCAGCACTGCCGCCCACCCCAGACGGGGGCGCAGCGCGCCCTCGGGGGCTGGGGCAGGAAGGCGGCAACAAAGAGCAGGGGGCGATCCCCGCCAAAAACTCCTCTGAAAGAAATGCCCCAAAACAAGCAGGAAGAAGAAAAAAACTCCTGCCTCCAACCCAACAGGACAAAAAAAAAAAAAAAAAAACAACCCAAAAACCTCCCAAAAAACCCAAAAACCAAAACCCAACAAATTTTAAAAAAAAAAATTTAAGTATTTTAAAAAATATTTTTTCATGTTTATATTCACATTTCTATTTATAATGGACATTGATGTATAATGTTTATTTAGAAATTTTTATTTATAAATAAATTTATAGTCTATATTACATCTATTCCTATTACTTAAATTTTTGTATATATTTTTATAAATATTTTAAAATATTGATTATATATTTCTGTGTTAAGATTTTTATTTCTGTAACACTTATATTATTTAAAATAAATCCCCTGCCTCTACCCAAATAAAAGCCAAAAAGAACCCCTTTATTTTCAACTGTATTTAAATTTTTTAAAAAATTTATTTTTCATATTTATATTCACATTTATATTTATAATGTATATTGATGTATGTTTATTTTTACATTTATATTTATAATTTTCGATTAATACATAAATTTATATTCTATATTAGATCTATTCCTATTACTCATATTTATTTATATATTTTTATTCGTTACTTTATATATTTATTTTATATTTGTGTTCAGATTTTTACTTCTGTAACACTTATATTATTTAAAATAAAACCCCTGCCTCTACCCAAATTAAAGGCAAAAAGAACCCCTTTCTTTTTAACTGCATTTAAATATTTTTTAAAATTATATTTTTCAGATTTATATTCACATTTACATTTAAAATGTATATTAATGTAAAGTGTTATTTGTATTCTATATTACATCTCTTCCTACTATTTATATTTAATTTTATATTTATATATATTTATATCTTCATTATACATCTCAATACTTAGAAATATAACAATATCTATATTCATATTATTTAAAATAAATAGCCTGCCTCTAACCCAATAAGAACCAAAAAACCCCAACCCCCTCCTCTTTTAAACAATTTTAAAATAGATTTTGTCCTTATGTTTTCATATTTATATTCACATTTATATTTGAAACGTATATTAATGTATAATGTTTATTTCTACATTTATATTTCTACATTTCAATTTATATATAAATTTACATTCCATATTACATCTATTCCTAGTACTTATTTATATATTTTTATACATATTTTTATAAATTGTTTATATATGTTATGGTTTTTACTTCTGTAACACTTATTTCAAATTTATATTTAGAATTTGTATTTATTTTAGACTATATTCACATATTTTTATATTCAAACTTATAATTTATATTGCCATATGATGTCATTTATATTTTATACTATAAATCTTCAAAAAACTTACATATATTTATATTTAAATTCATATTCATAGCTTAGTAATTTTTCTTTATATATTTATTATATATTTATTATATATTTCTATCTTTAGATTTAAATTTCTATAATACATATATTTTTAAAAATAAAACCCCTGTCTCTAACCAAAAACCAGACACTCCTCTATTTAAACCATATTTAAAAAAATTTTATTTTTCATAATTCTATTAATATTTACATCTATAATTTTAGTTTATTATATTTACAGATATATACTATAGAGAATACCTTTTAATATATTAATGGATATATTATTTTTATAGTATATATTTCTTTTACTTATATTTATTTATATTAAATATTTATAGATATCGGTATATATATTATATATTTGTATATTTGGATTTCTATTTTACATTATTTTTATTTATATTAGTTTTAAAACAACCCAGCCTATAACCTAATAAAAACAAAAAAATCCTCAATTTATTTTAACTATATAAGTAAATATTTTTATATTTACAATCGGTATTTATATATCTTTGTATATATATAATAGACTATAATTTTTCCTCTATTATAATATTACAACAATATATATATATATATTACAGTTTTATATTTATTTATTTGTTTTCTATATTTATGTTTACCACCATAATTTTGTATTTATTTTTTTTAAATTTATATTAATTTCTATTTTAATCTATTTATTAGACCATATGAATTCATTAACCTAACACATGAGAACCACAAAAATGCTGTACCTTCATCAGCACCAGGACGCAGCACACGCTCATCCCATCCATCGCAGATCAAAACAAAGCCTATTTCTATTACTACCAGAACAAAGATCCCACAACATTTAACCCTAATAAAACTCAAATAAACCTACCTGTAAATAAATTTTAAATCCCACTATAACTAGCCCAAAACCTCCCTACATTCTCATCATCAACTTCCTCCTGAACCAATATCTCAAAATCCCAAAAAAATCAAATACACATTGAAAATTACATAACTGCTAATAAAAACACCCATAAAAAAAATCAAACCAACTCACTAAACTCCAAACTGTACAACTGACCCTAAACATTACTAAAAAGCCCCCAAAGCTCTACCTTTATGCTAACTCACAAATAATAGCCAATAATCTATAAAAATTATTTTAAAAACTTTTCAAAACTAATTAAACGCATAAAAATAAAAAATCTAAACTACTAAATACTAAAAACTATCACTACCCAAATTAAGAAACGTATTGCCTATAAAAACACACCCTATAAATGCCCCTGTGCCCAAAAATAGAACTAAAAAAACATCAAACCAGAAAGAAATCGGAATTTAGGAACACTAAAACCATAGCGTTCCAGAAGTTACACCATTTCCCTTATCATACACCAACTGCAAACAACATAAAACAACACAATCCATTCTTAAAAAACACCTTAAAACCATTACATTAAAAAACCTTTCAAAAATTAAAAACTGCATTTAACAAAAGCCATCTAATAAATTAACACCCAAAACTCCAGCAGCCGAGCTGGCCCCACCAAATCTCTGTTTATACATCCAGCAAACAAAACCAAAAGCCCAGGAATACCTATCAGAAGTCTATTAAAGAAACCTATTGAAATTAATCCTACCTGAAATACAAACCAACCCGTCCAGTAAGGCAGCTTCACTCAAAAAACAAATTACACAGAGTTAATAATACCAAGAAATAAAAGCACACACCATACACCACCAATGAATATAACAGTGAAGGGGAAAAAAAATCACATTTTTTTCTTTTTATTTTTTAAACTAACTTCTTTTATTAGCTAGAACAAAAGGTTTTGCCAGGACTGTAACAACTTCTTCTTCTTCCCTTCTTCTCCTTCTGAAATGTCCCTTCTCATTCCCAAATTCCTTACAACTTCTGAGTTTAAATCCAAGCAAAAAGCAAAATTTGTGACTTGTGTGTTCGGTGCTCCTGTCAGGTTGCCCGTTTCCCTCCACATCTTCTCACACTTTCAGTCTTCACGCTGTCCTGCCGTGATGAGTGTGACAGAAGAATTGGCACATGTTAGGAGAGGATTTCCCTCCCTCCCTCCCTCCCTCCCTCGAGCTGGTTTCCTTAGGGCATTTCAATCAATCCCAAGCCTGCAATGGTGCACGCCCCCCAAGGCTCACAGCAAGCATGCAGCAGCTTTCAGGCTTTCTTAGCTCCAGAGCTCTGTGCCTTCCATAGCTTCTACAACTTGATAAGCCCTGTTAATATAAATTGGAATGCAAACTCACCTCCATCTCAGGGTCTCAGTGACCCCTGGCCAGCCCTGTCTCCTCACTTGCCTGTGTCACAATGACTTCCAGGCAGAAGGATGCAAAGCAGGGTTCTGTCTTTTTCTCTTGAGTGCCAATAGGGAAAATATTTAGGCTTTGACATTTCCTCCACCCTGTCTTTCAACTATCCCAAGGACAGTTTTAAAGAAAAGACAGAAGATGGCTGGTAAATCCATGTGGGATAAGGAGGAAAGCAGCAAGGATCCGAGGCCAGCGGGCGCTGCCTCCGCAATGCCACGCCCTGCCACCTTGTGACGAGGCACACAGCTGCAAAGCCCCAAAGCCTGCAAGCCCTGGAGCTGCCACATGGATGGACCTGGTTCCCTTCCCAAGGTGCCCAGAGGGAAACCTGAGGGCAGGTGTCCATCCCGAGGGCGCACCCAGAGCCCCGGGCAGGGATGCGGTCACTGGCTGCTCTCTGGGGACGAGACCCTCCCTGCAGGTGACACTGGCTTGTCCTCTCCCTGTGGGACAGGGACCTCCAGTGTCTATGACCAGCCTCACTTTGTCAGCATCCAGGTGCTGTGTTAGAGCCAGAGGGGTCAAGGCTTTCCAGAACCATAGGATCCTTTAGGTTGGAAAAGCCTTCTAAGGTCATGGAGCCCAGCTGCTGCCCCAGCACTGCCAAGCCCCCACCCAAAGCAGGTCCCTAAACACCACATCTTGACATTCTTTAAATGTCTGCAGCAATGGGGACTTCCCTGAGCAGCCTGCTCCCTCAAAGCCATGCCCTGACCACCCCATTCCGTGAAGAAATTTCTCCTCCTGAAACCTTACCTGCCAATCTAAGCCTTCCTGCCCTCCAACTTGAGGCCATCTCCTTTTTGCCATGTCACCTCTTACTTGGGAGATCTCGGTCCTGAAACCTTACCTGCAGTCTTCAGTTCCCTTGAGGAGGTCCAAGGTTTTTATCTGCCTTGGCTGGATGAGAGGAAGAAACACTCCCTTTGGACTTCAGGAATGGGAATGGGAAAAGGAACAGGAGGTCCCACACCAAGGCAGGGGAGCAGCCGCCCTCACCGGAGCTCAGCTGGCAGTCAGTTCTCAGAGATTGGCTCTGCTTTTCCTCCCGGGCAGATCTCTGCTCAGTGCTTCAGAATTGGCTGTTTGGAGGAGGGGGGGAAAAATAGGTTAGCCAGGCCAAAAAGCTGCAGCATCCAGACTTATCTGATGTCTTTGCCTCCTTTGCCTTTCCTGACTTCCTTCTGCTAAGAAAACAGCTGCCTTTTTTACTTCTAGGGGAACTTGCATGTAATGTCTGAAAAGGAACTACAAAAAAAATTCTCCATTTTCAAAATGACTCAACCAAGAAGACAGATAATTGCAGCTTCTCCATCCCCACTGCCTGCAGAGCTGGCAGGCACCAATTCTGCTCCTCCTCCAAGTTGTTCCCAAATCTGCCGGAAGAACTGAAGGCTATTTATTGTTCCGTTGCTCTGCTTCTCCCAAAAAGATCTTTGAGTGCTGTTATCCCCCCACCTTAAAAAAAAAATCCCACCCCAACACAAGGCCAAATGCAGCCTCTGCTCCAGGTGGGAAGGGCTTTCTCCCTCCCTCTGGCACCTGGCTGGCAAGCTGCTCTATTGCTCCATATTCCCCATCCCTGGATTTCAAGGCCCATTGGTACCTGGGCTCTGCCTCCCACATGTTGGTCTAGGAAACATGTCCCTGCCCATTTTAGCAATATTTATACAGGTGATATTTGGGGCTTCCAACCTGAATTATTCCATATTTTGTGAACTCAAAAAATCTTGGGAATATCTGGCGATCCCCGCCAAAACTCCTCTGAAAGAAATGCCCCAAAACAAGCAGGAAGAAAAAAAAAAACTCCTGCCTCCAACCCAACAGGATAAAAAAAAAAAAAAAACCTTTTTTTTTTAAATATTTTTAATATTTTTTTTTTTATTTTTTTTCATATTTATATTCACATTTCTATTTATAATGTATATTGATGCAAAATGCCCATTTATACATTTTTATTTATTAATAAATTTATATTCTATATTACATCTATTCCTATTATTTAAATTTATTTATATATTTTATACATATTTTTATATATTGATTATATATTTCTGTGTTAAGATTTTTTTCTTTCTGTAACACTTATATTATTTAAAATAAATCCCTGCCTCTAACCAAATAAAAGCCCAAATAAACTCCTTTAATTTCAACTGTATTTATATTTTTTATTATATTTTCCATATTCATATTTATATTAAAAATGTATACTCATGTATAGCGTTGTTGTTTCATATTTTCCTATTTTTAATATTTATTTATATTTTATATTTCTGTACCTATATTTTTATATCTTGTTTATATACTTCCACATTTTGCAATATATAACAATATCCATATTCATATTATTTAAATTCAAAACTCTGCCTTTAAGAAAATAAGAGCAAAAAAAAACCCCAAACACCTTTAAACAACATTTAAATAGATTTTATATTTATACTTTTTCATAATTACATTCACATTTATACTTATGTATATTGGTGTATGTTTATTTATACATTTTTATTTATAAATTTCAATTTATATTCCATATTACACCTATTCCTATTATTTAAATTTATTTGTATATTCTGTAACACTTATTTATAATAAATGCCCTGCCTTTACCCAAATAAAAGCCAAGTAGAACCCCTTTGTTTTTAAGCTGTATTTAAATTTTTTAAAAATTATATTTTTCAGATTTATATTCACATTTATATTTAGAATTTGTATTGCCGTATATTATTTATATCCTATACTACATCTCTTGATAATACTTATTTATATTTATATTTAAATTCATAGTTTAGTTTTATATATTTATATATATTTATTACCTATTTCTATATTTATACATGCCTATATTTCTTATTTAAAAATCCCTGCCTCTAACCAAATAAAAGCCAGACACCCCTCTATTTAAGCCATATTTAAAATTTAAGAAGTAATTTTATTTTTCAAAATTATAATCATAATTATATTTTTCTTTATTACATATAAATATGAGAGAATACTGCTTAATATACGAGGCAATATATTATTTTTATATTATATATTTCTTTTACTTATATTTATTTATATTAAAATACTTATAGATATCGGTCTATAGATTATATATTTGTATATCTGGATTTCTACTCCTAGATTACTTATATTTACATTATTTATAAAAAAACCCAGCCTATAACCTAATAAAAACCAAAAAATCCTCAATTTATTTTAACTACATAGAAATATTTTTATATTTACCATCTATATTTATATATCTTTGTTTATATATAATAGACTTAAATTTATCTGTATTATAATGTTCCAACCATATATTATATATTACAGTTTTATATATTTATCTGTTTTCTATATTTCTGTTTACCACCATAATTTTATATTTATTTTTAAATGTATATTTATTTCTATTTTCATCTATATATTAAGCCATATAAATTCATTAACCTAACACATGAGAACCACAAAAATGCTGTACCTTCATCAGCACCAGGACGCAGCACACGCTCATCCCATTGCAGCAGATCAAAACAAAGCCTATTTCTATTACTAACAGAACAAAGATCCCACAACATTTAACCCTAATAAAACTCAAATAAACCTACCTGTAAATAAATTTTAAATCCCACGATAACTAGCCCAAAACCTCCATACATTCTCATCATAAACTTCCTCCTAAACCAATATCTCAAAATCCCAAAAAACTCAAATACACATTGAAAATGACATAACTGCTAATAAAAACACACACCCATAAAGAAAATCAAACCAACTCACTAAACTCCAAACTGTACAACTGACCCTAAACATTACTAAAAAAGCCCCCAAAGCTCTACCTTTATGCTAACTCACAAATAATAACCAACAATCTATAAAAATGATTTAGTTTTTTTAACTTTAATTAAAAGCATAAAAATAAAAAATCTAAATTATTAAAATACTAAAAAACATCACTACCCAAATTAAGAAACACATTGCCTACAAAAACCCACCATATAAATGCCCCTGTGCCCAAAAATAGAACTAAAAAAACCATCAAACCAGAAAGAAATCAGAACTTAGGAACACTAAAACCAGAACGTTCAAGAAGTTACACCATATCCCTTATCACACGCCAACTGCAAACAACATAAAACAACACAACCCATTCTTAAAAACCACCTTAAAACCACTACATTAAAAAAACTTTCAAAAATTAAGAAACTGCATTTAACAAAAGCCATCTAATAAATTAACACCCAAAACTCCAGCAGCCGAGCTGGCCCCACCAAATCTCTGTTTATACATCCAGCAAACAAAACCAAAAGCCCAGGAATACCTATCAGAAGTCCACTAAAGAAACCTATTGAAATTAATCCTACCTGAAATACAAACCAACCCATCCAGAAAGTTAGCTTCACTCAAAAAACAAATTACACAGAGTTAAGAATACCAAGAAATAAAACCACACAGCATATACCACCAATGAATATAATAGTGAAGGGGGAAAAAAATCACATTTTTTCCTTTTTATTTTTTAAACTAACTTCTTTTATTAGCTATAACAAAAGGTTTTTCCAGGACTGTAACAACTTCTTCTTCTTCTCCTTCTGAAATGTCCCTTCTCATTCCCAAATTCCTTACAATTTCTGAGTTTAAATCCAAGCAAAAAGCAAAATTCGTGCACTGTCACAGCCACCTTTTTGTGAAAAATCCTTTCCTTTAGGATTTTTCCTTCCGAGAAGCCTCAGAGGCCTCAGAGACAAAATTAAACAATGATTATCTGCTGCTGTGGAATGCAACAGGTGGACGTGTGATTGGCCCATCTCTGATGATTATAATTAACGGCCAGTCAAGGACTTGAGCTATCCCGGAGAGAGTCCAGCATAGCTGCTTTGTTATCATTCTTTCGATTCTATTCTTAGAAGGAAGAAGTTCTCAGAAGGCTAGCTATCTCTTTTTAGTACAGTCTTAATGTAAAATATATATAAGATAATAAATCAAGCCTTCTAATTATGAAGTCAATACAAATGCACTTTACCACCCCTAAACACAAACCCCAAAATTGTGAACTTAAATACTCCCTGTATTCCACGCTGTTTTCTTCCCGGTATCTTCAAAGCCTCTGTTGCCTTACATGCCCAGAACCACCTGCTGAAAACAAGCTGAGATAAGCTGAAAGAGCCTCTTCACTGAAATGAGAGAAGAGCTCCCACCCCAGCACATCCCAGAGAGGGAATGAAGCCCCTCAGCAGAGGCTGGGGTTAATATACCCCTGATGGTGCCCGCCTCTCGTTCCCATGGCACCCAGGAAAAGGGAGGGGGGGGGCTAATCCCACCGGGTATAAAAGCACTCAGAGCAGTTGCAGCTGTTTGGCTCCTCTGACTCGAATTCAAGGGGACTAAAGGGCTTGTTATAGAAGAAAACTCTTCAGAAAAATAACAGAGCTTTCTTTTTTGCAACAACAACTTGGAGCAAAAGGGCAGAAAACTGGTGTGAAATAAAACTTTCTGTTTAGGCAGCATAACTAGATAAATTGGGTAATTTGCTGTTAATTTACATAATTATTCCTTAGTGGCTACTAAGTAGCACTTCATGTGTGACTAAGCGGGTGGAGAAGAATGCTAATGATATGAATAGTCTAAGTCTCCTTGGGACCCCTAATTAGGGCTATCTACATTATAAGTAAAAATAAGAAAAAATAAAAGCCGCCCAGGCAGTGTAAGGGGGAAGTGCATGCCAGGCTCACACTTCTCTGAGATACTTGGTCCTACGGCACAGAAAGAGGTGCTCTGAAATGTAGCTTTAAACCCTTAAAATGCTGGAAAAGGCAGCGCTTCCTTCCAGTAAACCCCTTAAAAAGAGGAAATGGGGCAGTTACCTCTACTGAAGCTAATATAATGGCAAATAAAGTTTCTGCTCTTTAATTTACTCTCCTTAAGTATTGGGAAGAGAGGGGTTTTCCTCACTTTCAATCTCTCCAGTGATGAAAAAAGATTTTTCCCTCAGTTCAAAGCCTTAAGATGGAGGGATAGCTGGGCTTCTCACCTCAATTTAGGCCGCAGGACAACAAAAAGGGAGTGGCTACCCTTAATTCAAACCCATAAGAAACATTGTCAAGGTTTTCCCCTTCTATTTAAACTGGAAAATAATAGAAAATGGGGACACCCCTAACAGCATAGAAAAGGCAGGGATTCTTTCAACTGAGACCATTAAAATTGCAGGGGAAGCAGAGTCCCTCCCAGTTTGAACAAAAAATAATGAAAAAGGAAGCTTTTTCCCGTTTTTCTAAACCCTTTTTCTCCTAATAAGCCCTCTCCTTTCTGGGAGTGCTGTGAAGGGTCTGGGGGCTCTGGGGATGGGCTGACACAGTAAAACGGGAAAGTTGAAAGCCCTCTCCTGGAACCCCACATGCTGCCTGGCCTGCTCAGATGCTGCCCCTTGGCAAAAGGGCTCTTCCCCTGGCATTTTCTCAAAGTGATGCTCCATGCCCAGGTGGGTCAGGGCCCATGGCCGAAACTGCGATTCGGCCTCCAAAACTGCAGCGAACAATTTCTCACGGACCGCAGCTGCCAAAGCCAAGAACTCTCGCTGCCCTTGGAGTGCCACGTGCCTCCTGCGAATGGACATCAACACACAGCAGGGTTGAGTTTGGTTTTACAGGGAAGAGGGCCAGCGCAGGATTTCTCCAGGAGGAAAGCTTCCCACACCGAACTCGGGCTGCCCTGGCAGTGCCAAGCACCTCCTGCAAACTGGCATCAAGAAACGCGGGGGGTGAGTTTTTCTGTGCAGAATATGGCGGCGCCCTTGACTTCCGGCAGAAAGATGGCGGCGCCTGGTACCCTGTGTCCTTTGTACCCCTAACCCTCAGTGTGAGCTCTCCATCTGTCAAGCCTCCCCCTCCTCGCCCCTCAGCCCGCAATGTCTGTGTGCCACCCCAAGAGCTCTGACATTGTCCCTTGGCCCCTGACCTCCACCGTGCACTCTCCACCTGGTTAGGGGTGGTTTTTAGGGTAAGGTTAGCAGTGGTGTGAGGGCTGGTGGCAGCCCCTACTTTGGCCCTCAAGGCATCTGCTTCCCCTCACCCTCTTCTTGTCACCCTCATGTTTCCCGCTCTCAGCCTCTCAGCATCTCTGTGCCACCCTGGAGCCCTCCAGTTGCTCCTAAAGCCCCCTTCTGCCTCTCAGCTCCCCCCATCCTCTGTGTCACCCTCCAGCCCCCTCCCCTCAGCCCCCAGCCCCTGGTGACACCCTGCAGTCCATAGACGTTGTCCCTGCCTGTTTTATTTGGGTGTTGTCCTGCTGCGAGGGTTGTGCTGTCCCAGTGTTCGGGCTCCCACGTGCTGCTGCAGAGAGGCACAGGCAGGCAGTGAGGGGAGAGAGGGATGGGGCAGGGCGGGCTGGCGAGGGGAAAAGTGCAGAGTGAGGGACGGGGCAGGGGCAGGATGGGGAGGGGTGAAGGGCAGAGAGAGGGATGGGGCAGAGCTGGGCTCCAAGTTCGAGGTTTGCAGGAGGCACTTAAGACTCACAAAGCAGGCTGGCTTTGCAGTAGTGGCAGCTTGGGTCTGGGAGACATCCGGCACAATGCACAATTTTCAGCGTGCAGTCAGCCACTCTGGGCCACAGGCCCCCGAACACCAGTGCTGGCCCTTTTCCCTGGCAAGCAAAACTCACCAGCGCAGGTTCCTGATGGCAGATTGCAGGGCACACTCGGCACTACCAAAGTACCTTGAGTTGGCACAGGTGGCAGCTTGGCTCTGGGAGGCATCTTGCACAATGCGGAATTTAAGGAGCCAGATGGGTGTTTTTTTTTTTAAGGAGCCTGCTCTGGGCCACAGGCACCCAAACACCAACCTCGGCCCTTTTCCCTGGCAAACAAAACTCACCAGCTCCGGTTCCTGATGGCAGATTGCAGGAGCCACTTCCTCGGGCTGGGGCTTGTCTTCTCAGTCTCCTATCAGTCCCTTATCAGTTTCTTATCAGCGTCTTTTCAGTCTCTCTGATCAGTCCCTTTTCAGTCTCTTAGCAGTTCCCTATCATTCTCCCTGGTGTTGCTCCTCTGGGCAGAAAGCTGGTTTTAATTTTTAATTTTACTTCTCGGTTTACTCATCTGACTTTGTTAACAATAAATGTAATTAATAACCCTAATAAGTAATTAATAACCCTAATTGGAGCCAGTTTTGGGCAAAACAAGGGTGTTTGGGGCGGGGTTTGGCAGGGAGGATTTTTGGGGTGTATCAGAAAGGCGGGGGCACGGGGAACTTCCCGTGAGGGAGGGAGGGTTTGGGGAAGTTGAGGGTTCTTGGGAGGGATCTGGGGGTCATCCTGCGCAATGCGGAATTTCAGGACCCAGTTGGCCACTCAGGGACAGGTTGGAGGGAAATTCACAGCAATACACCAAGTATGAAATCAGACTCAGGTTTTGATTTTCATATGGTTTAATAAGTTAACAGATTCAGCCATTACACAGCAATAGAATTCTTCTTTGAGATTTACAAAGGTGCAAGAACTTCATTTAGTCATATGTAGTTTTAATTTCATTATTAGCTACACAGTTCCAATTCTTTCCCACCTGAACAATGTGGGGTCAAAATAATCCACCCAGACAGAAAGCATCAAAGTACAAAAGAGCACACACAAGGAAGGGTGTAATTCAAATTCCATGTGGGTATTTGGTCCAGTACCTTACAAAGCAAGGAAAGGTGATGTGGAGCAGTCATGCCTGTAGAAGGAGCTGTGAGATCACAAGCACACCTTTGCCAGAAGTTTGACCAACGCTGGGACTGTTACTCTACCCTGAGACTCACTGTGACCTTGCAGCAGGGGAGTTGGGATGGAGAGAACAATGCAAAAAGACCACAAACGACAACCCTCCAAACACTCAAGCATCTCCACAGCTACTCAGAAATTACTTCTCTGCAGATTTAGCAAACAATGTCCCAAGAGAAAATACATCATTGCTTTAACAAGAACATTTGCCATATGCCCAGTTCTAATCTAAAAACAGCACTTGCCTGTGGTTTAAAGAAGCTTTCATTACATTCCCCTTTCACTGATCTTGCTCTTCCCGTAAGTAGTCTCCCCTTGCTCTTCCCCATTTCAGTCAAGCTGCCTAAAACCTCACCCTCAACTGCATAAGCTGCATGAGGGTGCTTGCAGGGGCAGGAACTGGACTTGCTTGTTCAGGTCTGCTCCTGCATAAGTCTGTGCAATAAATGGGTATGAATGCCACAGAGGCTGGTAAGGCCACTCTCCTGTCCCATCTATCGGCATTGTCGTCCTCAGTCACTTTGCACCGCATACTCTATAATTAGAGTATGCTCTAATTATAAGCACGTGCAAATACCCATCCATGCACCCAATTCCTCTGGCCTCAGACATCCATCATGTTAAATCCTACGGCACCCTCATAACACTGAGGTTTTGAGGTTCCCTTCATTTTTTCCTGTGTCTGTTTTCCACTGACTCACGAGGATATCTCTCGTGGGCCAACACCAAGGGCTTTGTGGATGATGAGACTCCTAAACAGACTTGCCCCTAAGCATAGGGAGATTTAACTAGACAAAAATATACTTACAAGCATAGTTACAGCTTTCAGCTAGCGTAAATCTATTTTCTTCAGAGAAGTAAAAATACACAGGTAAATTCTAGTAAATCTGTTCAGCCAAAATAGGAAACTAACAAACAAAACCCACAAACAAACAAGAAACCCCTAACAAACCAAAAACCCTCCAAGCAAACCAAAACAAACAAAACCCCAAAATAATCTCAACAAAATGCCTACTTTGGCTTCATGTACAAGTCAATGTTCTGCTTGTGCAGCCAGTAGCAAAACACAGCATCTGGAAAGCAGGCCCTCATATGCAGGTTGAAGCCTCCATGCATTCAAGCCCACTGCTCTGCTGTTCCTCTTCCACCATATATTTGTTCAAGGACCAATTTCACAAGGTGCAAAAAGCGAGCCTACCCTGAGACAACAATCTGCCAACTGCAGATCATTCGAGCTTAAAAATTTTGATGGTGGCCTGTGCCATTCATGGGGTTACTCTGTGGTCCCAAGCATTATGAAATGCCACAGAGCCCACAGCAACACCAAGGCAAGGGCACAGGTATCTGGAAGAAGTTAAACAGGGAAAGTAGATTTCAAATAGCATTTATTCTGTCAGAAAAGCCAGAAACACAGAATACATTAAATACAAAAGAGGTTTCTTAAAGCAGCCATTCTGTGGGGGGAAATTCCTGGGGACTTCATCTTTGCAGCTTCTGGAGAACCCTGTGTGACCTTCTCTTTCCATCTGAGAAAATTAGGACAAATTGTTTCTCACACCAATAACCACACCTCCACCACGAGGCGAATTCATTACCATACAAGCCTTTGAGGAACCAGGAACCTGTGCTTTTAAAGTCAGGATTTAAAAAAACAGCACCTACTGCTTGGGGGATGCAAACATCTTTGTAGGCCAGGAAGAAAGCCTTGGTCAGATAAGAAGAGGAAAGATCAACATGTTTAATGAGGAGAGTATCAGAACCAAAAGATTTCCAATGCACACAGCAGACCCATACCCTGCTATCCCTCTGTTCCTCAAACAGTACTTTTGACAAACACCCTGAAAACCAGTCTGGACTTACAGAGAACATTCAAAAGAAGGTAAAAGGTTTCAATAGCACTCTTATGCTGTACAACTTTGAGAAGCAACAAAATGTCAGAAAATACATCTCTTCTAGGAAACACAAGCAGATGTAGGACCTAATATTTGAAGATGTGCTCTGCCAGCACTTGACAACATCCATTTCATTTGCAAGCCATGTAACCAGATACCGATCTGCAGCACAATTTACTGCCAGTGGTAAAAAACACTGCTAAAAATTCAAGGGAAGATATGCCCCTACTGGCATGCTTCCCACGTACCATTCACTTGGCCAAACACAGTGCAGATGTCTTCCGCCTCATCAAGTTCAAAATCAAAAACCGTATCTCCACTGCAAGTCACTGGCAGGCACAGCCTGGAGCCAACAAACCAGGAACAAAACAGGAAAGCCACAATGTATTACAGGAACTGCCCATTTAACATAGCTAGAAAGGGTCCCCAAGGCCAGTGAGTAACTTGAGCTTCTGTTTTATTCCCTTTCCTATCACCTCCTCCTACAAGCCAGACCAAAATATGCTGGTCAAGAATCTAGGTATGTGTTTGCCAGACAGAAACCTTGCCTTTTCTGCCTCCAGTCTACAGTGACAAGGACAACACTGGCTAGCCCTCACAGTCCTCCTTGTGTACATGAGCCTCAGATCCCTGATTCCAAAGAACGGCGAACGGTGTTCACCTCCAGCCACTCCACACCAAGACAGCTCATGCTCTTACAGTTTAAAGAAAAGAACACAGGACTATCAAATGAGACTCATGGTAGGTCCTTGACTGACCCACAACTGAAATGCCATGGGCTCTTTGGCTCAAACCAGTATTTCTAGTGCAAGGCTTCACAGTCTCCTGCCAGAGAAGTGGTGCTGTCTGGATTCAAATCTTCACGGTTTAGTACCTTGAGATGGTGTCCTAATGAATAAATAAAATCCAAAAATGGAACATAAAGTACTGTCATAGCTACAAGTCATAGAGGGGATGGTGCGAGAGTGAGTACCAACTTGAAACCAAACTCCGAGACTTTGAGAACAAGGGTGTGTCAGACCGCACGTGACAGCACCACACCGCACCAACCCAGCAAAAGAAGGTGATGTGAAATCAGTGGCTGGATTGCTATAGGCAAGCTACAGATGGCCAAGTCCTAATGGCACTGTAGTGCAAACCAGTCACTGACATCAAGGAAAATAATTCTCAGAGAGAAACAGCGAGTTCTCTGGCATCCATAGTGCACGGAAGTGCAAACAAAGCCACAGTGCCACGTGGACAAGGAACAAAGAAATGAAGCATAAAAGACACGACTGAGTTTGAGGACAACAAAGACTCCCAGACCAAAACAGATGTAGAGGTTCCTGGTCAAGCAGCTGAACCAATATGATTTTTCGGATTCATACATGCCCAATCATGTGAGGAATCAGCAGGAAAAACAGCCAAAGAGTCCCTCCTGCTAGCACACACAGGCACTTTCAGTTACAACCCTCGGTAACTCTGGCCTTCCCCACCTGTACAAATTCACAAGAAACAGCCACCTGCAAATCCTTTTGCTGCAGCACACCAAACACATTCTGGTCCTTGGAAATAGCACACAGCAGCAGTATCAGCAAGTCAGGGTTTGTCCTGCCAAGAAACACATTTTACCTGCACCACCAAGAGAACTGCTCTTTCAGTTGGCAGCATCCTGTACAAGGAAGGGCAGCAGACACTTACCACAGGAGATACTCTGATGGAAGAGCAGAACTAGAGAATCTAGTCTGGCCTGGGAAATAGCTCTTCCGTGAGGTTTTTCCTCCTCTCTGTCCTACCTTCTTAGCTCAACAACCCACAGGATAGCAGGAGGTTTCTCTCAAACCAGGCATGTTGACAGGACATGAGTGTTTCTCCAAAGAGCATTGTTATGTGCTATCTGAAGGGAACTTCCGGGGATATCACAGATAAAATGTGTATGGGCCAGGAGACCGGACAACTGTTTCTCTACAAGGACAGTCTCCTCCTGCACAGGGATTTTATTTTCCCCTGCACACTTCTCCCTCTCTGCAAGTACCTGCCGCAGAAATGTCCTCTGTTTGAATAGAGGGGACCGTGTTTGCGAGAAGAAAGGAAATACCAAATACAATCCAGAAAGATTCCCTCTACTAAAGGAAACCCATCAGTGACAATATATAAACTCTTGCCTCTTTCTGCCATGTGCAAGCCCCTTCAGGCTCCCCATTAGACTGCCCTTCACTACATTCCTTGCCTTATTCCTTGCCATCCATCCCCAGCATGGTGCCAGTCCTTGGCATTAGAACCATGACAGCACAAGACTGGACACTCGGCAGGTCTGGAAGACAGCCTGGCAGCCCTTTGGCAACATCCCCAACCACCCCCAAGAGTAAGGGATCTGCTCATACAATAGCCGGTGTGTGCATTCAGTACAGGCCCTTCCCTGTTCAAGAACACAGATGTGGAAGGGTGGCTGCACAGGGTGACAAAACCGACAGCACTGACCGGGCATTCTTACAAAGGCTCAGGCTTCTATGAAAACTTGTACAGTAGTTAAAACTTCCTTCTTCTTAGAGACTTCTTCCTTCACCAACAGAGCACAGAAAACAGGGATTCCTCAGAGCTGTCTGAACCAGACACTGTTCCAATGGCAGAGCCAGATGGAGGACCACAACTTTGACAGCTGACAGCTGTCTTCTGAGAGTTCACAGCTCAGGAACACATCACCCTGCAGCACACCTCAAGTTACAGCCTCTGCACCAAGCACAAGCAATAATAGTGTTTAGATCATCAGTGACTGCATCATTCTCTGTCACTAGAAGACCTGAATGAGGCTACACCTCACACTTCTTGGCCCTGTAGCTAACCCAGCAGTTTCTTGATTTTAACTCTGAAGGTTGCCACTTGAGAGACCTGCCCCCCGTTTCCATGAGGCACCTGATGACACACACGGAGTCATTTCTGCAGTTCCTGGAACCCCCAGGGGGATTAGCATGCCACCTGGATTTTCTGGGAGAGCACAGTAGAGTGCAACAAGCAGACAAGGCTAAGCCAAGGCAGACAAACAACCTAAGTCCAGGGTTTGCCACCTCCGCTCCCCAAACGGCATAAAGCACTGGGGTGTCTTCCCTCAGCCAAGGTTGGAAAGAACTGGACTGCAAGTCACAGATACCATGGAGTGGGAAGACAAGAGACTAGAAAACAATCTCTGAGAAATCTTTCCAATGGGCTTCTCCCTCCTTCAGTTTTCAGCAGCTGATGTGTTGTCACTACCTTTGGGTTTGGATTTAGACTTGAAGGAGAAGCGTTTGATGAGGCGGTGAGAGAAGCTACCAGTTTTCTTTCTGGTGGTGGAGTTGGCAGTGACATTGGACAAGTCATCGTGTGACTGGCTCAGGCCTGCTTCCTTCTGCTTGCTCCTTCTCCGGAAGATGAGCTTGGTACCGCTCCGAAGAAAGCTAACTGCAGAGACAGGAAGGAGACAGAAACCATGATAGTGTCTTGCACTGGCAAGTTTCAGGGACAGTAACACACCCAGCCATTCTCAGATATACAGCAGTCCTCTTCCACACTGAGAGGCAGAAGTACACAGCGGGTTGGCTAATCCCAGCTTCCCAAGGCAAAGTCTCAGTTCACGACAGACTGCAACACCAACAAGCTGCCTCACTAAACATTCCATTCCATCTCCCCTCTGCATAAAATTCCTTTTACACAATATCCTCCTCTCAGTGGAAGCGTGCAGCATTTCAAATTACAACCAAGACTCACATGAATGGAAAACAAGTGAGATCATCTGAACTTGAAGGCCCTGAGAGGAACATACAAGACGGAAAAGGCCTCTCAGATCAGCCTGTCTCAAGGGCACAAGGATTAACTTTGTCACCTAGCGCCTGGAACAAATGCCTGCATTTTCATGACGTGCCCAGTCTAGAGGCAAATAATGCCAATGGCTCCTTGTGACTCCCACAAGCAGGAGAAGGTGGAGATGACAATTGCTTTCAACTTCAAATGGATCAGAAAGACAGATACAAAACCTGCAGGCCATATAACACTACAATGGTTATTTCCTACAGAGGGGGTTTGTTTTCCATTTTTCTTCTGTTCCCCACCCACCAGCTCTCTTGGGAATCTGGGTCACATACCCTTCTACGCACTGACATTCAAAAAAGGGGCCTCTGCTGCTCAAATCATACCTGGTTGTAACAGGGTACAACTCCCCAAAATTTGTCCCATTCTAACAGTCTGAGTAATCAAGATTTTGATTTGCATTTCTTTACATAAGTCGGTAGCAGAAAAATCCAAGGTGCACCATACACCTGACAAATGTGTGGAAAGGCCAGGACAGCAGCTAGGTTGGGGCAGCCCACTCCATTATTTAAAATAAGTGAGTTTGTGTGAACATCTTACATTATGACAGGTCAGAGGCACTAGCTACTTCGATACTAACAGAGAAAGAAGGAGGACAATCAAGGCCCATACAATCTACATTGCTGGGTGGCCTCCATGTCCACACCACAGGTGGCCAAATTCAGAGGATGAATCATTATTTATGGGCATGTGCCCAATTTGTGGACCTGGAGACCAGGGAGAGAAAAGGGGTTTTCTATAATACACAGGCTGTACAGGATTCCCATCTAAGAGAACACAGAAACTTGAAAGGCTACAGGAATCAGGCACCTATAAATGAAAGCCTTTCAAGTCATTCCAGTGGAAAAACCACAAAACAAAGGCAGGCTCTTCCCAGCTCCATCAGAGGCTGCTCTTTGCTATGCTAAAAGGTGGCTGCAGACCCCATGCTTGGGTGGGGAACCTGGATGTCACTCTGTCCTCACATACAGCTAATGTTATGGGCTCACGTTAGCTACCCTACCTAACAGTTCATGCTTACCTTTGTGATCTTTCAAGCTCCTTGTCTCAAGTGTTCCTGTGGAGCCAGTTTCAGACTCAACATCTTCCACAGATGGTCTTTCAGAGACATCTGATCGCGTTGTCTCATCCAGCTCCTGACTGTCCCTTTGACCCAATGGCAACGCTTCCAGTGGCCGCGACAATTCAGTAAAATCGTGCATCTGGTCAGCTGTGCTGTCTGCCTCAGAGCCCCCATACGCTGTGGCCTCCAGGGATGCAGCATAACCCAGAGAAAGTGCCATTTCGTCTTGAGCAATAGGTACCTGAAGGGGGGTTAGAGGAGCAGACAGACATGAACACAGGATCAAAAGAATTCCATTCATCTGCCTACTTCCATCTATACCTACATATGGGAGGCCCAATTCAGATCATCAGTGCTAGATGGCACCAATGGACAACTGTCACTCTTTGGCTGAAATAGACTGGAATGTGGCCAATTACAAGGCATTCTGTTGCACATCCCTTACTCCTGCAGCAAAGTTCAGGGAGAACTCCTTATATTCTCCACAAGGTTCAAAACCAGTTATGGCAGCCACATCCCTTTCTGCAGCTGCCATTGTAAACTCCCACTGGCAGCTGCCCTACAGACTGGCAAAGAACCTTTTAATGCTCACTGGGAAGCAGCTAAAGGTTTCTGATGAGCCAGTCATCCATGCTGGAACCTTCCCACACCGGTCCCTACAGGACAGGTTAGTTTCACACACGCATCCCTAGAAACAACCTCCCAGACTGGAAATGCAGCTCCTAACTACCAGAGACCTTGGACACTCCTGAGATGATCAGTGTACTACGTTTCGTTGGTGTCTTCTTGGTGGTCTTGTTATTCGTCTCAGTTAGCTGCCTGATTGCTGTCTCAGCCACGGGATCCAAGCCATTGGGCAAACGGCTATCCCCTGAGCACAAGAAAAATACCAATGCTTGGAGAAGCAACCTTCAGCAGAGGCAAAAGGTCGCTTTCTGACTGCAATGCAACTTACATGCACATGAATGTAGTTTCCCCACCCAAAGTCTATGACAGACTTGTCCAAATAAACAAAATGAAGGAAGCTCTGTATAGGTAGCCCTTTGCTTTTTCAGGTACCTGAAAAGTTTAATTTCCCACCAGGCATATCATTAAAATACACTTCCCCCCGCCACTCAACAAAGACTTCCAATAGTTTGCTTTGGCAGAAAACTGTCAAAAGAGCTGCAGTGCTCTGTTCTAGACACAATCAGAGCCCCAGGCGCAGGATGACCAAAATTGCTTGGGTCCGGACAGCCTGGAAAGTTCTTGTCAAGCAAGGAAACACTCATAGTCCCTGACTGGATAGCCAAAGGGGAGTGTCTTTTACCTGCCCACACACCACCACCACCACCGGCCTTCTGCCCCCACTTTCACTCAGGCACTTGGACATTCTCTGGAGCAGAAAAGGCAAGCAAGTTCAGGGAGCCACATTCAGACTGCCACTTTCTAAAACAGGCTAAGGAACACAGTTATTTCAGTAAGAGCCTCAAATTTCCAAGCACTTACGGCTACTGCTGGGCAAGTGGCCATGAGGACGGCCAGTCTCCAAGAGCACTGTTGTCTTCTTTTCAGTCACTTCCACTTTGGAAGGCGACCTCGATGGTGAATCTTCACAGCAAAAGAAATACCAGTAAATGGAGATGAAACTTACACTACTACGTTATCATATTGTGCCCCCTACACAACCCCCAAAAGCCTCAAGCAAGCATTTGGAGAGCCTGCAAGGCAGCTCTGTAAGGTTTTGTGGCAGTAAGAAGCCTACTGGGAAAAAATCAGAATCACTGAATGGTTTGGGTTGGAAGGGACCTTAAAACCACTTAGTTCCAACCAGACTGCCATTAGACCAGGTTGCTCCAAGCCCCATTCAGCCTGCTCTTGAACACTTCCAGGGACAGGGCAGCTATAGCTTTCCTGGGCAACCTGTGCCAGTAACTCAGCACCCTCAGAGGGAAAAAATTTCTTCCTAATGGGCTAATATAAATCTACCCTCCTTCAGCTTAAAGCCATTCCCCTTGCTTTATCACTGCATGCCCTTGTAAAAAAAAAAAAAATCACTCTTCAGCCTTCCTGCAAGCCCCGTTTTAGGTACTGGAAGGCTGCTTGCTGTAATGTCTCCCCAGAGCCTTCTCCTCTCTGGCCTAAACAACTTCAAACTCTCTCAGCCTTTCTTCACAGGGAGGTGTTCCAGGTATGTGACCAACTTAGCGGTCCTCCTCTGGACTCACTCCAACAGGTCCATGTCTTTCATGTGCTGGGGGGCCACAAGGCTGGACACAGTACTCAAGGCGGAGTCTCACAAGAGCAGAACAGAGGGGGAGAATCACCTCTCTCGGACTGCTGGCCACACTTCCTTTGATGCAGCCCAGGTTATGATTGCCCTTCTGGGCTGCAAGTCCTGTGAAGCTGACGCACAGCAATACTTCATTCATGTAATTTCCCAGCCCCATCTCTTGGAATATCCAGCACCACATTCACCAGGATGCCGGACCACAAACAGCAACAACCCCTACTAAGCCAGGTCAACATGCTTTTGGCTCCACAATCAGTATGTTCAGCCTAACTTCTTTAGCAGTGAAGAAACTAGAGAAAGCATGGCTAAACACTTAGCCTGACATCATGCACAGGTTATGTGGCAGCATATGCATTAGACCTCCCACCACCAAAAGGGTGTGTGAAAGGCTCGTCCCTCCCCCACCTCCTCCAGACACAGAACTGCAATTCTCTACCCTAGGGCTACAAAAAGTTTCCAACCAGCCATGAAGATGCTAGGGGAACAGCATGGATGCCCATGTTCTGACCCACACGCCAAAAGCAATACATAAAGCGTGAGCCTGCCATATCCAGGTGTGATAGCTAAACAGTTTTGCTACTGCCTTCATGAGCAGCCATGGGAATACTGCAGCTAAGTCTGTGCTGCCATAGGAGCCACCTGTACAATAAACCTGCTGCTGCGCAGCCTCACCCAGTTTGCAGTCTGCCTTGGGCCGGGACTGAATTGTAGTGACAGTAGTCACAATGGTGCCATCAGGCATGATGGTCCGGTCCATCTCCACCTTCTTAGTGGGGGTGATGCTAGTTCTCAGAGATGTGGCATGCGGAGCATTCAGAGATGCAGGAGACTCCTGGAACAGCAGCTATAAACAGTAAAGCACTGATCAGAGAGGCACTCTTCTTCCCAGATGGAAAGGCAGGCATGGAAAGGCAGGCGCCAAGGAGCCATTCCCAGTACAAGTTCAACAGCGGGAGCCTCAGGGACTAAGGGTCAGGTGACATCCACCCCTCATGGCACAAGGGTCTGCTAGCCCTCTGTGCCAAGCTCAGGCCCAAACACGCGTGTGTCCAGCTAGAGGCTCACATTATAAACTCTTCCAGAGCATGCATGTGAGCAGAGCTTGTGGGGTCATGAGCTCACCTCCAATGTAATCGTAGCTTCAGCTGTCAGTGACTGTCCAGCTCCCGGGGCCAGTGAGCAGACCTGTCTCCCAGATGGCTGCTTGTCCAAAGAATCTATCCAAAGTGTGGCATATGCCAGCAGCACATCTGCAAGAAGGAAGAGCAAAAATGAAACCCTTCACACGACCTCAGCTCCTCAGACATCTCCAAGGTAATCCCTGCTTTTGGGAAGCAGCACAATAGGCCAACACAACACACTGCCACAACTCCACTAACTCCCAAGCTCAAGACGGAGAAGGGGCAAGCAATGCTCCTCCACTCCTCTTCAACAATTCAGGAATCAACTCCTTTAAAAAGATGACTACTGTGTGGCCTCCATCAAAAATAGATGCTGTAGTAAGTCCCCGACTGAGTACAACAGAACAGTTATGCAAAGCTCTCCTAATACAGGAGGCAAAATCCTGCCTGCTTCAGAATGCAGACAGGCAGGCCACAGGAACCTCCTGATTCAAGGTCAGACCCAGACCATTTTGGCAAGAAGAACAAAATTAGTTACTTCACAGAGTCACAGAAGCTCACATAAAGCTAAATATGAAAAATCCTTTGCAGAACTCATCACACATACCAACAGAGAACTACCATGAGCTTAAAGCACAGGGAGTCCCTTAGGCATTTTTGCCTCCCAGTCTTAAAACCCGTCTTAGGGTTGTTCATACTCACTTCCCCCTCCATGGCTGCTCCCCAGCACCTGTAGTTTCAGTTCTTTGCTTCTAGGTCCCAACTCCCTGTTGAAACCGAAGACGGGCTGGTGTTAGGCAATCTTTTTTTTAAGTGGCCACGGAGCAAACAACCTCACTGACACTGGAAGTTGAGAGGGCAATGCCTCTGGAAGGCTGTTTATGCTACAGCCCTACTGCACCTGCTGTGCCTACATTTAACACTTCTGCCCACCCAGTTAAAACACAAAGTGTCCAGAGAAGCAAGAAATATGTATGCAAGCTGGGGCCAAATGCCCCAATCAGCAATCCAGCACAGGGGCAGCAGAAACAGACATCGTCCCGTGGCACAGACTTCATCTCTGCACCGTGCACATCACTTACTGCAGCATGGTAATGATACCCAGACACCACGCTGGTCCACCTACACTGCTCCAGCCAGAAAGACAGCAAACACTTACAGAAAGAACTCGTCATTCCACTCCATCTCTCCGGCAGCACTGACACTGCCACCTATCGCTGGCCTCGTCCACTTCTGCTGCGGGGGGCTGTCTAGCTCTGCCACGCAGCGTATCTCCCCAACTCCTGCAAGAGACAGAGGGCACACGTGCACTTGTCAACAAGAGGCAGTGGTTCGTCACACACACACCCCTCTTTTCCATTCAAACCCACCCAAAACATCCACTTGCTCCAATCTCGCCACCTGCACGCTTGCCCCTGTGGATCAGCAATGTTTTCACGCTTACCTCCCTTCCCCTGGCAGCCCAAGTTCAGCACTCGAAGATTCCGGAGCAACAGCTTAGAACCCAGAGGGGCTGCTGCTACTCTGGACGGGGACTCTCGAGTCAACTTATTGCTGGGTACCTGAGGAATGATGAGAGCGAGACCATTACCTTTATCATTCACTCACCAGCAGACAGCAGCAAGAGGCATCGTCCTTGTATCTATTAAGTAGCTCCTCACACCAACACAGGAGAATACCCGCAAAGCCATCAAGAGATGCTGCAGGTTTCCCAGGCTATTGACCTCCAGTGGGTCCTAGTGTTATTTCAGATGGGAAGTTTAAGGCAGACAGAGAAGGAAACAGGCAAGAACAAGCTTGCTGGCTACCAGACAGTCAACTGATGATGACAAACCATGGGCCATTCCATGTCTGCAAATGCTGCCTTGGAGAGAGCCCTCGTGTTCAGAGCAAGAGCAACCGCCAAAAAGAGATGTACCTCAGGCAGTCCAGCTCCACAAGTACATGACTAACAATCAGCATTCAAGAAAAAAGGTGGAAGGAGTTCCCCTTGGGAGCAATTTCTAATTATCCCTAAGCACCACATCGCAGTACCCAAACCCCTATGCTAGTGCAGACCAGGATTCAGCTGTCGCCCAGATGTGAAACTCAAGCCTTGGATTCCTGCCTGAGCCTCAGCCCTCAGAAGTGTCTTGGGGCATGTGTTTGAGGCACAAGAATGACACGAGAAGAGTGACTTACTGCACTGGCTCCAGCGGTACAGGCCACCAAATTCACCATCATGGCTGGCTTTGTGCTGACAATGGTATCCTCGACCAGATCCTTTATAGTGGATAGATCTGCTCTCCCTTCATCCTTCTCTCCGTAAATCAAGGGGAAATGCAGGAATGTCATTAAAAAATGGGACACATTACAGCTCCACCTGCCTCTCAAGCCTCTAATATGCTACACAGTCATTCTCCCAGTAATAACCTCCCAAACACTCTTCCCATATTCCATACTCGCTCTCCTCAGAGCTTAAAGCTTCTGTGTAGCAGCTGCAGGCAAATGCAACCTTTCTAAATGAGACAAACTAAGCCTCTACTTCTGTAGTTTATCTGGTGTAAATTTTTACAGTACAGATTTTATAGTTCGTCACATGCTCACCACCTCATGAGATGGTGCCACCACATTTTTGGGAAAACAGCTGAATTCCTAGAACTACTCAGTATAAAGTAACAAAGGTGTCAATAGAACAACAAATCAACCAACCTATCTGGATCGCAGAAGCGCAAGCACACCCACATTCTGTTCATTAAACCTCTAACCCAGGGATTCCCCACGTTAATCTCTTAATTTTAATTAATCCCTTCAAAAATTCCAATCAAACTTAACCAACACAACAACAACAAACACCACCTCACACAAAGAAAGAGCGGCAACCCAGCTCATTTTGCAGCTCCACATGAGACAACAGCAGGAGGAACCAACATAGACAGAAAGCCTTCAACAGATACTGGTGCCACTTCAGCCCTCTTGAGGATACTGCTTTGACACAGTTGAGCTAGTACCGATTCCAGGATGAAAGAATCCTCTCCACTGCCCTAAAGGGCCACGCCAGTGAGCTGCCAGCCATTCTCCTCCACAGAAGCCCACCTTCTAGCTGTTTCTGCTCCTTCCTCCCTTCCTCCACTCACAGTCAGCCTCCCATTGTTAGCCACTCACCTCAGGAAGCCCAAGTCGTGGAAGAACAAAAAGGTCCAAGTCTGGTCTGTCTTTGAATGTCCATGACACCAGGAGACCCTCATTCTGTATCTCCTCCAAGTGGATCTCCACCTGGCCCAGAACAAATATCCATAGTTGGAAACAGTTTCTGCTTACATTAGGTGATTTTTGCCCCATTCCAAATTCAGCAATTGAAAGGCCCTCACAGCAGCGCAACAGTAAAAAACAGAACGTAGGAACGCAACTGCTCCCAGGCCTACAGGATGAAGCAGCTGCAGAAGCTCCATGGCGAGATCTGGCTTCCACACTGCGACTGGATGCCCAGGCACCACCAGAGGGAAAAATGATCAATTTTTTCTTTTACTGAGGAAAAAGCCTGCAGAGTACAATCCAAAAGTGCCCAACTGGGCACCAACACATAGGATATTTACTGAGTTACATTACTTAGGCATTGCCAAATGTAAACACAACCATTTATAAGTTAGCAATGCATCTCTACAAGATGATACTCAGGTTGAAGACCCACCTGGGTCACCAACAGTCTGCAACAACAAACTAGAATATACACCATCCTGTAGTTTAGCTGAAGTTAAGAATTTGCACACCCATGTACCCATAAAGGCATCACTAATGTGACAGAGGCAGAACCACACACGAACAGAACTGAACTGACCTGAGAGCTCTACTAAAAACTGGGTAATAGAATTCAGTACAGTTCTCAATTACCAGGTTGACATTTACTGACAACACAGAAGGTCATCGGACAAAAGCAACATATATGAGACACAGTGGCCACGTAAGTAACCAACAAGAGGTGTGTCAGAATAGACAGGGCACAGGGCACCATTGGGAACACAGTACTTGAAGTATTCAAAAAAACAGGTAGGCATGTGGTAATCTAACCTGCATTTCATAAAACAGCAGCAGCGAGACCTCAATTAGAATACTATATGCAACTCCTTTACATGAACAATCAACCCAAAACCTCACCAGGTGCAGACAAGGAGACCTAGAAAATGCCAATGAGTAGGGGAGCAATCGGATGAGATGTGAAAAAGGGGACCTTTCAGAAACGAAAAGCAACTGCAGTTGCTGCCCATAACTAGACTGGCAGCAGGCACACTACATGCTAAAGAGAGAGAGGAGCTCTCTGGAGCTCTGGATTTCTGGAGATGACCGCAGAACAGAGGTGCAAAATCAAACTGGAATAACCTGATAAAAGTATGCTGAAAATTGTAACAAATCTTTTGAGAGCAAAAAGGTTCAAGAACAAGCTTCCAACTGTCTGCAACAGTAGGGGATTAGCTTCTGCTACCACTGAGTTACTTCTAATTTTGCCATGTCTGTTTTTTCTTTTTTTTTTTTGTGCACATATGAGCACACTACCTCCAAGCAAGATAACATCTCCAGCGCCATGTCCTTCATCATGATGGAAACAAAACCACATTCCAAAGAATCAATTCCAGCCAGAAAGTAACTATGGAGTTACCACCCATTGTGATTTCAGAGCTTCTTTGCTGGAATAAGCACCTCTGATATCCAACACACAGAAAAAGCTGCACTGTGCCCTTGTGAACGTAATGAGGGGAACTGACAAGCAAACTACTCCTCACCATAGATTTCTTTTTCTCACCCACTACCAGGACACCATACTTTTACATAGCCTTTCCCCTCCCATACCTTTCCCCTTCCACTGTGCCACAAGGGGAATTGAATTCTCTGAACTTCTCACTTCTTAAATACCCACTTGAAAGCAGTATATAGAATGCTGCCATGTCTCAAAACTCTCTGGAATTTCTTACAGCTATGTTTCATAGCCAAAATCTGCATATGAAGACTCAGAAAACAAGACTTGGCATGTACATGGGGAATATTTGCTACCTTACCAAATGTTAGTGACAGCACACTGCTTCTCCCAGCCCAATGAGGCCTTTATTTGCACTTTGAATCAGGTCCTCCTTCCTCAATCAGTGTGGGACTAGAGGGAGGAGGAAGGTCAAGGTTTAACTTCTTGTAATCCTTACCTGAGCCTGCAGCACAGCCAAAGCGACATGATATGTGTCCACAGAAACAGCAGCTGGGGACTGCTGAGTAACAGAGACAGGGAATTTCACAGCTTCAGCTGACAGATGGCACCACAGCACCTAAAAAGAAAAGGAAAAGATGAGTTTATATCCTGGCAAGAGGCTGCTGTGTTATTCTCACCAAGTTCAAAGCTGCAAACCTGCAACTTCAGACCCTGTGCTGTGACAAGAGCACTCCTCTGCTCACCACAGTAGAACCCTGATATTTGGGTTCAGCCTTCACACATGCCGCCTCCACCAACATACCTTCTCTCACAGAGCTCACTCATGGACAGCTCCAGAGCCTCCAAACAGGAGACGGGCCTCCAAGTTCCTCCAAACAGACCTCACCCAAAACCTCCCTTGTTCCACCATCTCCATCAGAAAGGCCTCAGCAGTCTCTGCAGATCACACCGTCATACCAAACTGCACAGTTTAGAACAGCAAAGCCTTACCATGCTGTGGTCCGACTGTCCCTTGCATGTCACACAACTTATATTGGCAGCTTGTGGTAACTGAGGACCCTCTTCAAATGTGATCTGCACTGAACTCTGCAAAGAGAAAACTCTTAGTTCCCAGTAGTCAGCGCCACCCTGATAGTTCCAAAGAGGATGGATGATGTGGGGTCTCAGAGATACTCCAGCCTGTTTTCACAAATCCAGCCAGCATCCAGAACTATCACACGCTGTAATTCTACCCACCTCGACTTGAGAAATGAAACAAGGTGTCCAGTTGAAGCTTGAATTCACAGATACGAGCACCTCCAGGAAAGTCCAAATCTCATCCAGAATCTCACATAAGCAAAGTCCTCCAGGACAACTCCCAGACCCCGCTTCAGAAAACAGCTTTTAGACCCAGCAACTCACTGAGGCAATGCTGCTCCAGACAATGAGCAGCTGCAGCAGAAACTTAAGTGGGGCCTTCTGGGGCCTCCATGCCAATTCAGCCACTGGCTAATCTTTCCTTTACAGGAGTCCTAAATTCTAGAACTTATACATTCAGGTCATTTTGTGATAATCTGAGTAATTCAACACATGACAGAAAAGCACAGTATATCAGATATGGGAAACTCACGACATTCTGGCTATTGCACTGTGATAAGAGGGGCACGGAAGCAGAGGGTGAGTTTCTACAGGGGAAGCGGCCCAATGGGGTAAGGCACTTCACATTGAATCCAGCCTAGAATTTGTCATTCATTCAAAAAGGGAGATACTTTCCCTATCTTGCTGGAAAACTCAAACACAAGGTTGCATCATGTTCTTCAGGACTTTAACTGCTTTTTATTCAAGTATGTCAGCTTCCTGCTAATCTTTTTTAGCACTTGATTTTCCTACACAACTTAACAGAAAGGCAACCCTTTCCCACTTATACGATAAAAAAAAAATTAAAAAAAAAATTGCCATAGACTGTGGACTGCTTTGGACCACAGTTTCTGTAGGCATTAAGTCCCTGCCTTGCAGGCAACACACGAATCATCAAGGCACACTCTCCTTCATGAACTTCAAAACCGCAGACAATACAATGGCAATACTGGGAGATTAAAAAAAACAAATAACAGAAAATTTCGAAGAGATTGCTGCGGAAAATCAGAGTGACTACAGTATTGCCCCAACCCGCGTTAAACGACGCGTGGTAACGCGCTCCGCCCTTTCCGCGCTCGCACACCGCAGCGTGCTCCCACGCAGGCCGAACTGAGCCGTCCGCAAGGTGCCTCACGGTTCCTTCGGCCGGAGCGCCGTGAGGGGAACGGCTGTCCCGGCACCCGCGAACAAAGAGCAGGCGGGTCGGCCCGCCTCAACTCGCTGCCGCTCCCCGCGCTCCCCCGCTCGTGCCCTGCCGTACCCCGTGCCGGCGCGCCTGGCTGTTGAGAGCTCGCACCCAAGCTCGCTGCCACTGCTCCCGTAGGGACCTCAGGGCGAGAAGGGCCGCGAGCAGCGCCCGGGCCCCGGCCTCTTCCCCCGCCGCTCCGCGACGCCGTAGTGCTCGCAGGGCCGTGGACCTCCAGTACTGGAGCAGCCAGGCCGCCACGGTGAGCAGCGAGGCGGCGAAGAGCAGCACCAGCGCGGCCCAGCCCAGGTCTGGCCCCATGGCACAGAGCGCGGGGCTCACGGCAGCGCTGCGGGCATGGCGGGCGGGCCGCGGCGCTGCCCCGGTCGCGGGACCGGGTGCACGTGGCCCCGCCGCAGCCCCGCACTCGCACCCGCCGCCGCCTCTTTCCTTCCGGCGCGGCGGAGCGCGCGCGCCCCCCGTGGCCCGGCGACACCACCCGAGCCGCGGCGCACACCCCGCCCGCTGCTCCGCCCCGGGCCTGCGGGATGGCCGGGGTACCCGGTCCGAACGGTCCGGATACCGCTGCTGCCGCGAGTCTTCTCTTCTGGGGGGGGATGAAATAGGAGCACAGCCGCAATCTGAAAGTCCAAGTTCCCACCGGCTTTCCGAGCTTCGATTAGCGACGCTTTTCTCCTTCACGTCACGCTCTTTTCTGATGGGAGTCACTATCCCGTTCCCACCAGGCACGCAAGACACAGCAGCAACGCAGAACCTTTCCGTTCGTCTGCTCGCGATTGTGCCCTCTCGCCTTGGAGGGCAAGTATCACGAGTTTTAATCACCTCCCGATAGTCCCAACCCAAAGTAGCAGCGGCCTCTGGCCAGACATGCTCCCCTGCACCTCTGTGCTGTGCTTTCCTCCCCGGCAGTACCGTGTGCCCGCCTCAAAGTTGATTTAAAATTTACAAAACCACTTTTGCATATGTGCAACAGACAGCAGAGCAGAGGTGGCCTCTCAACACAGCAGCAACTCCTTAGGTGGCCATAAGGCCATCAGAAACCATTTCAGGTTGCCATACAGCTGCAGGGCACGTAAAAGTTCTTATTGCTACAGGACTTTCGGCTGCGTCTCCCCCTCTGCTCATCGACTGCCACGTGGACGAACAGAACAGTGAATGGACACTGAGCCTATCCTGCCTTTCCCTCCCCCGCCCACAAAAATGCCCCGAGGGCCCATAAGCAGTTACAAACTTCCTGACAATCAAAAATCTCCAGTAAGGTATTTTACTGAATTTTCCCGACATCTGAGGAAACACGTGGGGAAACGAACCCAACGGCCGCTCACTTTTCCGATCTCGCGCATTCGGCACCCCGGTAACACGGCTCGCCACCCCGCCAGCCGGCGGTGACTGCGCTGGCCGGGGCTCGCCCGCAAGCGCGGCTCCCCAGACCCGGGCAAAAGGCGGTCCCACCTGCCCGCCCGCCCTCCACTGAGGTTCACTCGCATCCTGCATGGGAGGAAGTGACGTACCTATGAATCGGGGCGGGGGGGGGCAAGGTGGCCATGGCGGTTGTGGGCATTGCGGGACGGAGTCCGTGGCTAGGCCGTCCCCGGGCGAGTGCTGCTCTCGGCGCAGAGTTTCGGAGGAACCTCGCGGAGGAGAAGCACCGCGAACCTTATTACCGGGGACAGGCCCCTCCATACACCCTCACCGCGGCGGAAGCCGCTACCGATCCCGGCCGTCGTGCGAGCAGAGCTCCGTGCCGGCAAGAAGCTCATGCCAGGGCCAAAGATGGCGCCCACGCCCCCGATAGGCCGCGAGGGCCCCACGCATCCGGCGCCGCTCGCGTAACGTCCGGCCGGGAAGGCGGTGGGCAGCGCCCCCGCCCGGCCTCAATCCTCGCCCTTGGCAAGGGCAGCGCCCGCCGCGGCCATGGCGGCCTGGCCCACTGTGCCCCTCCTCATCAACCTCGGCGGGTCGCTGCTGGGCCTCGCGGCCACTCTCACGCTGATTCCGGCCTTCACGGACCACTTCCTCGCCGCGCGGCTCTTCGGGGAGGACCTCAACAAGACGTCAAGGCGGCCCGTGTGAGTAGCGCTGCCCCAGAGAGCTGCCCCGCGGGGCCGGCTCAGGCACTGCTGACTCCCCCCGCTCTGCCTTCCAGCCCCGAAGCACAGGGCGTGATCAGCGGTGCCGTGTTCCTGATCATTCTCTTCTGCTTCATCCCCGTGCCCTTCCTGAGATGTTTGGTGGAGGAGCAGTGCGCGGCCTTTCCCCACGACGAGGTGAGGCTTGTCTAGTGCAAGCGTGGCAGGCAGGGGCAGGGAGTGGCCACCGGTGACCGGGGTCCTGTTCTGTGTCCTGCAGTTCGTGGAGCTCATCGGTTCGCTCCTTGCCATCTGCTGCATGATTTTCCTGGGCTTTGCAGATGATGTTCTGAACCTGCGCTGGCGCCACAAGTTGCTTCTTCCTACCATGGCTTCCCTCCCACTGCTCATGGTTTACTTCACCAACTTTGGGAACACGACCATTGTGGTGCCTAAGCCCTTCCGGGTGCTGCTGGGCATGCACTTGGACCTGGGTAAGTTATGAATCACCAGAAGCTATCATCCGTGTGGCAAGGAATCATGTGAACCACTTCTTACTGCAGGGGGAGCAGACTAAGGATTTGCTTACGTAACCTGTAAGAGAGTGGCAGTCCATCCACTATACATTAGGCCAGAAGGAACATCCAGAATCCCAGCACACATTCAGATGTGCATAGACAGACACCAATCATTTTCCCATGATCCTGGCAATACAGCTGACTAGTGGGGCACACAGCACATGGCTGGTAACACCAGGATGTTAGAAAGACAGAAACAGCACTACAGCTGGCCGCCGTGTCACAGCAGTTTGTCACAGTCACAGTACATGTAGACATGACAGCCAGCTCGTAAGAGGGGAAGCAATCTTATTTGTAAGCTACCACTATCAAAACTCACTGAGATTGTTAGGTAATAGGTTGTTGTATAAAGCAAGAAGTGAGAGCTTCAGTGAATTGGTCTAGGGCCTGCTTTGCCTCCAAATACTGATGCATTTGGCTTGCTCTGCTCTGCAGGTATCCTCTACTACGTGTACATGGGTATGCTAGCGGTGTTCTGCACTAATGCCATCAACATTCTTGCTGGAATTAATGGAATTGAAGCAGGACAGTCGCTGGTGATAGCTGCTTCCATTATCATATTCAATATTGTAGAGCTAAACGGTAAGGAAAATAACCATTTGTGGGCACAAAAAGCAAAGGGAGACTGATTTCTAGATTTCAGTAGCTGGTATTACTAAAAATGAACTGGTCTTGTCTTATCACAAACACATGTTTTTCTTTTTTCTATAGGGGATTATCGAGATGATCACATTTTTTCTCTCTACTTCATGATTCCCTTTTTTTTTACCACACTGGGCCTATTTTACTACAACTGGTAAGAGGATAGACATTCAGATTTGTTTGGAAGCATCCTTTCCCTCTAGTTTCTCCCTTTTTGAACGAACAAAACCACTTAGCCACCTCCAGGTGTGGAATGCTGGAGTATAGGTAGGCTTCTTGCCAGAACCAGGAATACAAAGCATGGATAGTTTTGTATTAAAACAATTGTGGTCACACCAGCTCACCCAAACATGCAGAATACACTGTCTCCCGTGCCTCACTGGCTGTCTTTTCATACAATATTCTCCGCAAGTCAGGTGGTGGGTCCCAGTCCTGCAATTCTTAGAATAAATACCTACAATTGTTTTTACTGCGTAGATCTGCTGCAGGTCTCCATTGGCCCCTGACCTGCAATGTGGGCACACATTCAGTGGTTATAAATAGTCATTTTTGAGGCAATAGCAGTCATGTCAGACCTTTGCTTTTCTGCTCCGTGGATTGCAGGTACCCATCTCGAGTGTTTGTTGGGGATACCTTCTGCTACTTTGCTGGCATGACCTTTGCTGTGGTGGGGATCTTGGGACACTTCAGCAAAACAATGCTGCTTTTTTTCATCCCACAAGTACTCAACTTCCTCTATTCATTGCCTCAACTCTTCCACGTCATTCCTTGTCCCCGTCACCGCCTACCGAGGTAATGTACCAAGTGACCTATAGTGGTACTACAGGTTGTGTCTTTTACCTCCCAACACCAGCTGAGAAAATGGTGGAAAGTGCTCTTTTTAAAAGCCATCAAAGTATGTTTTCTCTTTAAAAGATAGCAGCTCACTCTGCCAGCTACAGTCAGATTATACAGTGGAGGTTTCTCAAAGAAGTGCACTTTTCTGACCAGCCCACCCCTCAGATACAGAATGATTTTTAACAAGGTTAGGACATGATGATTCCAACCTATGAGATCAAGAGAAATTGACACAGGCTGCTTTTAATGCTGCGGCAGTGGGATCTGCTAAGATTTCATAGTAGCAAGCATTCTATAGCACTATGCCACATCAGCAGTTCTCTCTGCAGGTGTTAGATTCTTCTGTTTTATTCTTTAAACTACACAGCATATATTGGGGGTGCAATGGGAAGGAGTCTTCTCTGCCCCACTTGAGGGGCTAGATACCAGCAGCTGTTTTTAAGTGCATCAGGTTATTCCTGTTTTTTCCACCACTGGATTTCTTGGCTGTAGATCAAAGTCTGCTTACAAAGTGATCTCTCTATCTCCTTGTTCCATCTGGACTAAATTTTAAATGTTTCTTTTAGGCTTAATCCTAGTACAGGGAAGTTGGAGATGAGCTACTCCAAATTCAAAACTAAGAGCCTCTCTGCCCTGGGAACAAGCATTCTGAAGGTAATTTGTGGAAAACATTCAAAATTCAGATGCATTTTGAAGCAGTCATCAAGTGCAAGAGAAACAGGGTGAGAGAAAATGCAGACCTTCAGGGTTCAGTAGTTAACTGCCTGGGTCAAATCTGGAAGAAAGTCTGTTACCATCCCTCACAGTCACTTGATTGTATTAAAAATCAGTCTTTCAGAATAACCACACATAGGAGTGCCCCAGGACCATCGTAAGTCTGTCCTGTCTTTTCAGCAAGACCAGGATTTCAGGGCTGGTGCAGCAAAAGAGCTCTTGAGCAAGATTAGCCAGTGAACACCAAACATACCTGGTGAAATAGCGTCCAATATTTCTTTCCTCAGGTAGTCAAGATCTTGCACGTAGTAGATGTGCGGAGTGGAACAGATGAAGATGGCGAATACGCTGAATGCAGTAATATGACACTAATTAATTTTGTCATAAAGCTGATCGGACCCACCCACGAGCGAAATCTCACTCTTCTGTTGCTACTCATTCAGGTCAGACAAAGGGTTCCTCCAGTAGAAAGATTTACTCTGCAATAGAAACAGATCCAAGTCAGTCTCAAGAGCTTTAAGGGGAAAGGGGAAAGTAAAATACTGTGCTCTTCACACAAAGTGCAGTTGAGCTGTGGAGCTTGAGGAGAATAAGAGGTTTTCACACTTCAAGGGGGGGAAGAAATCCACACACACCTCCCTGTTCAACTGAGAGCTTATAAAAAAAGTCAGAAGGTTAGCTTAAGAAGATTCCCAAGGCACAAGTCATTGGTTGCAAGAAAAACGTGAGCACAGCAGAGTGCCTTGCCTTATCACTCTGACTCAAGACAGCCTTTTGGCATGTTCCTGTTTTTCAGTAATACCAAATAACAGTCTCAGAGTTGTCGCCCGGCAGGTGGACTTGCGTAAGGATGGCACGTGCCTCAGCAGTCTCTTAGTCTGAGGGGCATGCGGGAGCATTTTGAAGCCACTTGGAGTATAAGGATATGCTTCACAGATCCTGCCACTACCTCTATTCAGCATGTGAATTCTCGAGCATAATGTAGTAAAAATACCGCTTTTTGAAAGGCCTGCATTGGTTAACTGCCCACAATAAAATCCTTCTTTTCATCTTCAGATTTAAGATAAGGGATTCTTACCAGGAAAGAGACACTTAGCCAGAGTCCGATTTGAGAGGAAGAGCTTGCAACAAAGGCCTGTTGTGGGCTTAGGCAGATGGCTTCGGGGATGGGAGAAGACAGGAAGTACATAGCACTTTCTTGATCCCAGTCACAGCTGAGAAGTCCTGACAGCCCCTTATTGTAAGGATACTGAATTTCAGCTTTGACATATGGTATTTTCCATTACAAACCATGGGGTTTATGTTAAAATAACATAAAAATTATGTTAAAATTTGTTAAGGGGGAAGGAGTTATTCCCAAGCTCTTATCTCATGCACATCTTCTTAGAATGTGACTGTGTGCAGGCACAATTAAAAATCTCCCACTGATACCTAAAATAATCAGAGAAAAAAACAATGTCTTTGGATAGACTTCTGTGACTACCTATACCTAAAAAAAGTAGCCTTTAGTTGCTCTTTTATGAAATGAGGCATGCTGGAAAGCTTAGCAAATTCATTTGGAAAGGAGGAATCTGACAGACTGTAAACCATTTGACAGTATAATATTTGTGTCTGATTTTTACCTAGGTCCTTGGCAGCACGATTGCATTTTCGATCCGGTACCAACTAGTGCGCTTGTTTTATGATGTCTGACTGTACTGTGAGGAATGAGGGAAAGAGTTCCACCTGCCAGTCCATTTTATCCAGTTGCTTGACCAACTGATGATTCAACTGATGTTGCTCCCGCCCTCTGGGAACCTCAGAATACCTGTCAAAACACAAGCAACTGCTTTGCGTGGGCTAGTTTTGAACCAGGATGTTCTTTGTCCACCAAAGGCTTTTGTCCAATTCTGTGATAGAAAAGATTCACTGCTACTTGGACATCATTGTTACTAGAAATACCTTTTAGAGGGGAAGCAAATGACAGCAGTTAGGGAAAGTGGGAAAGGTGGAATGTCCATATCTACATATACATCTCTATATCATTATATGATCTCTATATCTACATATACCTACATCTAACAAAGACATTACTGGTCACCAAGAGAGAAAACAGCAACTTTAATTTCTGTGAGCCAATCCTGTTGAGAGAATCCTCATTTCTTCTCCAATCCTGTTTTCAGTCCATGGACATAGAATGACACGTTATAACCTGTACTCAAAACTCAGAGGGCTCCAAGAATAAAATAATTCATGGTACCCTTTCCCCTGCAGTGGTTTGCCTTGACAAGATTGACATGCAGTGAAACTAGCTTGTATGATCCATCTCTGGCTTTCTACCCTGTTAGGCAGCTGATCATTTCTGCAGTGGACACTCCCTCTTTTTTTATGGCTACTGGGAATGTTCCTGCTGATGAGCTTTAAATCTGAATACCTTTATCGTCTGCCTTCCTCCCTGGAAGAGGACATGTCTGAAACAGACTAGCAGAGTAAGGATCACCATGTCCTTGTTTTAACAGGGCATCAATAAGATCCTTTTATTAATGTGTAACTAAAACTGCTGACTGCCACTCCCTTTTCTTCAAATAATTATTTATAGAGCAGCATTTAGCACCATAGTTCAACACAGAATTGCTACCTACCTGACAGAAAAACAGAACAGGCATTGGAGTACCAGGTTGTGGTCTTTGCAAGTGCAGTGGTAGTGAAAGTGAAATAATGCAACAGCAGAAACAGGGATGCTGAGGGTGGCTAAGAGAAGAAATTGCCAGGTCCAGTACCCCAGTAGATGCAAGGGCACCGTGCCTCCCCACACCCAAGTCCAGCTAGTAACAAGGCTTGGAATGTATTACCAGAAGGCAAAAATGCCTGTGTCCAGTGGCACTAATCAACACAGAAAACACACAGCACTCAAGTATGAATGGTATGAGTGGCTGAATCCTCTTCCTCCTCTCCAGCCAATCAGTTTCTAAGTCTGCTGGTACAGTATATTCATTAACACATACACACAAACGTCATGAAATCATTCAGTACCTGGCCTTAAACAGTCCATCCAGTAACCAGCTGCTGGATTTCCTGGCATCAGGGCGTATGAATAGAGAAATTAATCTCCCTGCTAGCTGATCTAGGAATGTGGCCTTCCAATAGGTATTTCTCAAGCAGCCACCCCATTTTCCCCAATAAGCTGGCTTAGCCCTACTTCCAGTAAGCATCCTGCTGACCCTGATCTCTCCTGTACCTGGTCCTGGGCTCCAAAGCCCATTCTCCTACTTGCTCTCTAGTTTGGCTCCTTCACTAGGGATCACACACGCTTGCATTGCACCTAGCCCTGGCCCCTCCTTGCATGTGCTGAAGTCTTTCCATTTGCTGGAACCACTGGCTGCTCTGATCTGTGTCCTAACACCAGTTGCTGGCACTTAGACCTCCAAAGGCACGCAGCATAGCCAGTCTGCTCACTCTGGGGAAAAAAACATAACATATGGGTTAAGTAAGACAGCACAGACTGCAGAGATAATTCTTACTGATCAGCAACATTTTAAAACACTACCACTTCCTTTACTTTTATTTTTCCTTCAGTGTTCCTATGGGGTTTTTTTCTCCTCATCCACTTTGACTCCTCACTCTCCTTTGGTGCTTCTCTTAATATACCCATATTAGAAACTCATATCTCACATATTCCCAGAATTCCCTAAAAAGGATGTCATGGTAGGATTTTTCACATCCCTAACTGCTCTTCCCCCCATGTGCCGCCCTAACGCAAATGCCCCTACAGACAGGGATACCTCTCAGTCTGTAGGCATCCCGGGAGTTCCTCTACCTCGCTCTGGGTGGAAGCCAGGCCCAGACAAGGGACCAGGCCTAGGGACTGACTGCCGCCCTCATAAAGCGCCGTACGCCCGGCCGGGCGGCACGAAGCGCTCTGTCGGATTGGCGTCTCCCCAGCAGTGGGCGGGCCGGCACCGCGCATGCTCGCTGAGGCCAGCGACGGCGCCCCACCGATAGCCTCGGCGTGGTTTAAATTTGGCGCCTCGCTCGCTGATTGGTCGGACCCCGCGGCCAACACATTCAGAGCAAGCGCGCTGGTGTCACACAAGCGACCAGTCAGAAAAAAGCTTCTTCCGGCAAACGCACCAATAGCTAGGGGTAGTGGCGTTGTCCAATGAGCTGGACCCTACTTGGCGGGAGGTTATAAAAATCCCGGGCGCGGCACCTCCAGTCGCATCGGTTCAGCAGCGCAGAGAGACGCCATGTCCGGCCGTGGCAAGAGCGGCGGTAAGGCCCGCGCTAAGGCCAAGTCTCGCTCGTCCCGGGCTGGGCTGCAGTTCCCGGTAGGGCGCGTTCACCGACTGCTGCGGCGCGGGCACTACGCGGAGCGGGTGGGAGCTGGTGCGCCCGTCTATCTGGCGGCCGTGCTCGAGTACCTGACCGCTGAGATCCTGGAGCTCGCGGGCAACGCGGCACGCGACAACAAGAAGACGCGCATCATCCCCCGTCACCTGCAACTAGCGGTGCGCAACGACGAGGAACTCAACAAGCTGTTGGGCGGCGTCACCATCGCGCAGGGCGGCGTCCTGCCCAACATTCAGGCCGTTCTGCTGCCCAAGAAGACCAGCAAGAGGGGCACTGGGCAGCAGTCGCAGGAGTACTAGGCCGGCCGGCCCTCCCGGCCCAACTCAAAGGCCCTTTTCAGGGCCACCCCATTGCTCACCGGGAGAGCTGCAATCCGCGGAGGAGGGAAGGGGGCGAGAGGCGCGGCCGGCCGTGGCTGCGGGGGGCGGGGGGGAGAGAAGCGGCCCGGGACCAATCAAAAACCGAGCGTGAGAGCTGCTCCGTAAGGACCCGTTATTTTAACTCCTACCTGCCTCTGGTACATTCAGTGGACGTTGCCTAGAAAATAAAACTTAGTATAAAACTGCTTGATTTACGAAACAGCACCCCAACACGGTGCCGTTACAGTGTTTCTGCAAGGCACTGTAACAATCAACCCCTGCTCAGAGGATGCTGACCTAGTAGTAAGTGCGGGAAGCCACAGTATCTGGAATTTGGGCTTCTGCTTCAACTCCCCTTTCACCGGCAAGTCTGGCTAACTGGCTCTCATGACTTGTGGACAAACGTACAAGGGAAATCAAAACGGCTGTCGGCCCCCTCATTTAATACTAGCCAATCCAGCTAGTATAGCTGATATATAGTATCAATCTAATATTAGCCAATTGGCTGGTGTATCAGGTGCATCTACCTGATAACCGAACTCAATTTACCTTCACTAAGGCCAAGGGTGAATGTAGCATCTCTGTTACTTTACTATGGGGAATATGGTATCAGGAACCTAATGGGAGCCCCTTCAGTGATCCAGTGAGTGAAAAGGCCCAAATAATGACTCCCAAAAGCACTCAGCACAGTACAGCATTTTAGTACCAGCACATTTGTGCATCCAGTTACAACCCAATGGTCACTTTGCTCCTAAATGGAACTGAACGCTTAAAGGCTTTATTTTTAATTTTTTCTTTTAGCTCTCTAGCTACAAAAGTTGTTGACAATACTTCATGGAGATGCTTAACAATTTAGAGAAATGTGGAGAGGGGTGAAAACTCTGAAGAGCAGAAACTACTCAAGTTAACTTCATATTTCAGGTTTTTTGCACCCAAACATCAGGTAAGACTGGTGTGAACGTTGAAATCCCTCCAGAGGATCATGATGTAGCTGCATAGAGTTGTAGCACTCCTGTTGGCCACACCCCAGGTTCAGCGGGCATCATTGAGCTGCCTTGCCACGCTAAGGATATGCTTTGCTCCCTTGCTCAGAAGTAAAGTAGCTAGTTCAACACCCAGGTTCTCTGCAGCTTCCTGGGACTGACCAGGAACATTCTTGGCTGTGATGCCAACATGCTGCACGTCGTCATTTGGTCCATCTTCATTCTGCAAATATAAACACCTCAAAGTAAGGCAGCAGGAAAACAGTGGGCAAGGAATTAAGACACCCATGAAACAGGGTAAAACCTAGTCTGAAGAGCCTCAAGAACAGTGTGCTGTTACAGGTTACAAGAAACCATACCAAATAGAGTCTATTTCTAAAATTTTTGTCATTTAGCTTCGGGTTTGAATTTTGAAGCCATATGATTCATGTACCTGATGGGGATAACTAACACCAGTCTGCATGGTCTCCTTCAGGCTGTCAGATCCATCCAAGCTGTAGACTGCTCCTGTCAAATACAACTTCGAAAAATATATAGAATGGATTATTACCACATTAAGAAACAAACAGGCAGCCAACTACCCCTCTTTAAAAAAACCCACCCAATATACAAAGCTAAGTCTGTTGTCGTGGGGAAGGGCTTTTGTCATGCAGTGGGATCAGCATGAATAGCAGTACAATACAAGTATAAAGAAAAGTAATCCCTGTCAGGGAAGATGTGACTTCTCAAGGAAAAGGCTGAAGTTTTTTTCTGGTTTCCCACCTCCTTAATCACACACCACTGTATAAAAACAGGTTTGGTAGGGTCAAAAGCAATACTTTCAGACCTCAGGACAGTAGGAAATAAGCAGCAGGGGTGGGGAGGGGGGAATCTGGTATATATTATAAGGGAATTTTCTGAAAGAGAGCTTCAGTAGGCAGATCCATTGTTGTACTCCTGCTTTGGACACAAACACAGAAGGATCAAGTCAGGAGACTATCTTGCCCTAACTGGCTATACAGTGTAACAGTATATATAGTATAACAGGTATCCACCTGCTGAAATTAGTTTCAGGAAGATATGGAAACATGCACACACTTGGAATAGCTTTTCAGAAATAATAAATGAAAAATACAAAGTACTCCTCACCTGGCCATCCTTCAGCAGGGTGTTGACAGCAACAGGGACGCTACATCCACCCTCCTAAAACACAAAGCAGCTGACACTGAGGCTCCTACCCAACACATTCAAAGCAGAGGCCTCTGAAAAGTTTAGGCAGCACACAACCCTGCCCATCACTCTTCTGGCCCTTTTCGATTCAGAAGTACTCTCCTTTGCAGTTTTAGACAAGTGTAACAGATTTCCCATATTATGGCATCAAGTCAACTAGCAGATCAGTATTTACTGCTGCAGGCAGAGGAAGGGTGCCAGACCTACCAAATGCTTCATAAAGGCTCTCTCAGCAATGCAGCACAACACAGTGTCTGCATCATGTAGGGCAGATACCATATTCAGTATCTCTTGGTCTTTGGCACGAACTTCCACTGCTAAGGCACCCTAGAAGAAGAAACACACAACAAAATATAATTCTTCAACTACATACATCAGCATTGATCATGAAACAGAACTCAGGGGCTCAGACCCTTTTCACTAAGGGAAAAAGAATGTTCACAGAAATTAATTATGATACACTCCGCTGGGTGCAGGGTCGTCCTACAGTAGCTGCTATAAACAGAAGATAGAACTTATTCAGGCAAGTGTTAAAGATCATGCTGCCACCTCAAACCGTTCTAGAACTCTGCAGGTACTTGACAAATGCATGATCAAAATCACTTTTTCAGACTGAATGTGCAGATTTGTCACTTGCAATCCCTAACAGATCACCAGCTGTAGTTTAGCAAGTTTGATACTAGCTGCATAAGCTCAGCCATGCAGACAGCATGGACTAGAACAGTCTGCCCACCCAAAAACAGGAGCACTAAGAATGTGCTCCAAGGCAGGTGTTTCAGCTTCACCCTGCAGGAGTAAGGACACCATGCACAAAGGAGGGAGCATCACAGACCAAAGACACTGCAGTGGCTTTGCACAGTTATCCTGGTGCAGTGTCAAACTCACCCTGCCAGAACCTGCCCCGTTGCCCCGCTGTAGCTGTGCATTGATTTACCTTTCCCATTTACTGTTTTTTCTATTACTGATAGGAACCAGCCCCTAATACACGGGGTAGAAGAGCAGACTTCCAGTCTCCTATCAAGTTGTGCCTCAAACAGTTTAACAGCCAAGAAAAGAGATCAAAGTACTTTTCTGATAACCAAGACATGAGAAGTCTTCATCACAGTTAACTACTCATATCATATTGCCGGTGGCTTTCAATGCCCTTTAAGAAACAAAAGTTGTAAAGTACCTGTCCAACAGCATACAGACAATCTTCAGGGCCTAGGAGCTGGAAGAAAGTAAAATCAAGAGTTAATTCAAGTTGCACTATTCACAATATAGAAAACAAGAGCTAGATAGCCAGATTCCTGTCTCTAATATGAACTGATTTCATGTCAGACCAAAGAAATATCACCTCTCCCTTCCCATGCCTCAGTGTTTCCACCACAAAAGTGAGATAACACAGTTTCCATCAACTGAAGTGGAACACTTTGTGAATTACCTAATCACTAAAATCTCAGCCTTGCACACTGCTGCATTGCTAGACATGAGTACTGTGAAGTGCTATGACACAACCAGATTACAAACTGTTACTGAACCATGCAAAGCTGAACATGAAAAATTTCTGCATGAAAAAAAAGGCAACCAACCAAAAAACCAACCGCTCCTTCCAGAAGTGCCTCAAATCAAAGCTAACATGGCAATGGAGTCAGGAGATTGCATGCCTATCTTGGATAGGACAACCACAAGGTCTGCAAGGCAAACAGTTGGTATTCCATCAGAGAATGGTTATTTTCTGCTCTGCTGCACCTCACCTGGCCAATGCGATTTTCCCAGCCCATTCTCTTCAGCCCAGCAGCAGCCAGGATGATGGCACTGAAGTCTTCCTTCTCATCTAGCTTCTTTAAACGGGTATTTAAGTTTCCTCTCTGTAGAAGTGATTAAGCAAGCATAGAAACAGCCAGAAAACAGTCCTACAACCAGTTGACTCTTTACAGACTGTACAGAATCCAACAGTCTCCAAATGAGAATGTCAGTACCATCCTGAAAGAAGTGTTAAATATGCACAATTGTTTCTTAAAATAGAATTTTGCCAAGTATTATGGAATATTAATTCAAGCGCTGATTCTACAAAGATATGTACACCATTGAACTACACTATTAGCACCCAGCTCCTTCTGCACTGCAAAGAACTCTGCTCCTAGGACTGAAGTAACAATGCCTTTTCTCAGTAGATCAGCCACCCTTAACAGAATTAGTGGTCTAACAGCATCCAGGGTTACTGGAAACCCAGCAACATTTGGTCACATGCCCGTGACAAACACATAGAAGGCACCATCATGCAGTTTTTCAAACACTGCAAAACATACAATTCATCTGGTACGCTGAACTCCCAGCTAGATCAAGGCTGGCTGCTTCTTCACAGCCTCATGAGAAGCAGAGGACAGAATGGCTACAGCGCTCCCTCCCCCTTAGAACAGGGTAGTGGAGAACAGCCTTTGAGGAAGGAGTTTGTTCTGTGAAGTCAGGTGGCACAAATCAGCCTCAAATCTAGATTTTACACAAAGTTGTACTTTCCTGTTTGCAGCTTTACCCAGCTCCCACGGCTTTCCAGGAAAGGATACAATATCCTTGAATTCTAAATGAGGGAATTTCTTCTTGAGCTGAGCTGCTCTCCGAAGTGAACTGGTTCCAATCACACTGCAGGGAAAAATATAATCACTGAAATCCAGAACACTCCTACCAGTTACCTCCAGCCACATACATGGCAGAAGTTTCAAGGAAACAAATGGTAACTTTTTTTTTTTTAGTTGAAATGAAGATAAAAAAACCCAGTAAATTATTTGTATCTCCTTAGAAGAAAGAAAACCACTCTGTGAAGTTTAGCACAAAGCATGTCTGAAGCAACTCCCAAGGAGCCAATTTACAGGATATGCTGCTGATGAGCAGCCCCTAGCCACTGTCAAGGACTGATGAAACCTCATTGAAAGACAGTATTTTTCAGAGAAAAAAGACTCCACTGCCCCAAAATGAACCAGACAACTAAGTGATGAAGTGACTAAAACAGAGGAACTTCATCAAAGACAGAAATGCATTAAGCAGAGGACCTTTGAGTATATAACTGGAAACCACAGAAAACTGCAAGTCTGGGCATTTCCTTTTTGAGATATATGCTGTTCACTTCTTTTCATAGAATCGTATTATATGCTGATTTGGAAGGAACCCATCAGGATCACTCCTAGCCCTGTGCAGCACACCCCAAGAATCCCACCATGTGCCCGAGAGGGTTGTCCAAATGCTCCGTGACCTCTGTCAGGCTTGGTGCTGTGACCACTTCCCTGAGGAACCTGTTCCAGTGCTGAACCATTCTCTGGGTGATGAACCTTTTCTCAATATCCAACCTAAACCTCTCCTGATTCAGCTTCATGCACTTTCCTTGAGTTCTGTCTCTGGTCATGAGACTGAAGAAATCAGTGTGTGCCCTTCTGCTTCTTCCTTTTGGTAACCTGAAACCTAAACCAGATGTGATTTTCCTGCTATCCAAATGCACAGAAACACAAGTCTTTGTGTCATGGCTAGTTTATTTCTTTCACTTTAATATATAAAAAAGTATCTTTCTAATAGCTACCTTAATCTGAGTAACTTCACTCATCTGTCTCAGACAAAGGATTCCAATAATGTCTACTGAAAGACAGGTCATTAAAAATGGAAAAACCACAAGAAAGTGATGCCAAAAACAAGGAAGAGATCAGAAGAGGCTGAGTGAGAACTGAAGCACAGTTCAGGTCCATGAAAGCCAAAATTCTGCACCAGACACCCTGTCTTCCTTGTATGCCTTCCCTAGCAGTAAGCGGAACACTAAGGAGCAGAAATTCACTCGAGAGATCGTGGCAAGAAATGTTCTAACTTGAGAAAGCATTGCCACTCAAGGGTGGCTTGAGAGATGAACCTCACTCCTGTGAGACAGCATTACTTTTTCTAGCAAGTGGGTCCAAGTTAATGTCTGTGGAATGCTCACAAAAGGCAGTGTAAAAACCACTACAGGATAAAGCAATGAGCTGACTGACTTGCCAATGGAAAACATCAACCAACTGACCCCTTCTATTTTTACACTTGCCTTCCCCTTCTTCTCCCACTCACCTCTTTTCAGGAAGGAGGCTCAGTGTTTTTCCACAGTTTTTGGGATGAAAGACAACAGCGTCAAGTGGGTTTTCCCTTCTGCAAAATAATGCAAGTGCAGAATGCCTGACACATCATTTAAGGGAAGGCTGGTAAGGTCAACAGTTCTGCTATCATTTCCTGGAAGAACTACCTCTGGCTCCAAAATACTTCATTATCACTGTACAAGCAAGAGTTTTCAGCACACCTGCCAGCTATGGAACACTAGGGCAGCCTTAGAGTTCCACTAGAGCTTCCACTGTTTTGGAGACCAATCACAGGACCTACACTGCCTTTGCTCTCCTTTACCAACACTATAAAATGCAAGACTCTCAAGAGAATCAAGTCTCATGTCCACACTTACTTGCAGACAGCACCAATCGTAAAGCCAGGAGGAAGAGAAGTTGGCAGGTCCTTCAGGGAGTGAACCACAAGGTCAACCCTAAAAATTAGAGGATAGTAATCAGAGAACAGATGGTGGAGCTCATGTGGGGATCTGCCAGAGGCCTTCAAGTCACCTACAGAAAAGTTTGAACCTACTCTGGGAATTAATTTGGAGAAGGGAGAAGAATTTCAGGATTCCATAGCCAGGATTACTATACAATTTTTGTGTTACTCCTAAAAGGCTACTTCACCTTTCTCTGTCTCTCTTTTCCCCTTAGCCAGTGACAAAAGACACTTAAACAATCAGATTGAATGAGGGGAAGATGCTGGAGATGTTCACACAGAGATACACTGTACCAAAATGCATCAGTATGTGGGTTGGCATCATGTGTCAAACTTTAAGCAACAACAAGCAAAACTACAGGCTACCTGTTTTGTCACACAGGAACTGAGCATAATTGTAAACACTTGAGTCTCCAATAGCTTTTCACCAACTTCACTGAAAATGCAGTATGATGTAACTATGTGGCAGAGATGCAGAATACCTTTGTTTTTAAACATACTTTAACTAAGGCACCACTGAAACCCTCCTCAGAATATTGAAAAGAGAGAGAGATTAAATAACAACAAAACTCCCCCAACACCTCAAACCCATGAAACCAGCACTAATCTCTCTCTGCTTGGGCATCAGAAGCAAGTTTTTTTGTAGAGACAAGTTGCACAGAACACAGCACAATCTGCCCATGTCAAATTCTCCTGCACATTTAGCTTGCATAAGTTAACAAATTTTAACATTTATAGGATGACAATAAATCTGTTTTGCAATACATTACCACCAGTAAGAAAAGTATTTTTAAAAAAACATATTCGTAAGTATTAATCATATGAGATCACATCATCCCTGTGTATTACAGCATGTAATACACAAATAACAGAAGAAAACCTAACTGGGGCAGACCAAGTGACACAACAGCTCCACTTCAAAATACATGGCCTGAGCCCAGGGTAGAGAGAAAAAAAGGGGGGGAAAAAAGACAGTGACTTATCAAAGGACTACTTTTTTTAGCCTGAGAGGTACCAGGACTGAAGGAAAGTAGATCACCTATGCAGCAAGCCAAATATTTCCAAAGAGCACCAAATGCTAAGGAGAAAGACAAAACAGTAAGTCCTTACTCATTTCTTTCAAGCGCATTTTCCAACTCCTTGGTGAAGAGGCTCTTCTCTCCAATCTACACATAAATGGAAAAACATAAATCACAAAAGAAGCAATAGCCAATATAACATAAATACAATTAGTTCTTGAATAAAGGAAGATCCTTTACCTTGGAAAGTGCTGTATCCAAGATCTTGTCCCCAGTTGTTGACATGGCCACTGCTCAGAGACAGTACAGGTAAAATGTGAGGCTTGATAAAAGCACTGGGCTTAGGCTGAAAATATCTATGCAAAATGCCACTACTGTGTGAACACTGACTGAAGCTCAATACAAGAGCAGCTCACTCCTAGAAGTACATTGCACTTAAGTGAAATTGAGACTTTCACTGTCCTCAAAAACAGAAGCAAGGTGAAAGAGGGCAGGTTTGGGGAAGAGCTGACCCAGTGGAAACTGCCATGGTCTGTCTCTGGAGTGCCAGTGAACACATGTAAAGCAGTTCTCTTCAGTGCATGGCTGAACTCCTGTTATTCCTGCTGAAAGCCTTGAGCCCCAGACCAGAAAATGCCCCTAATGCTCAGAAGGGCGCAGCCAAAACAAAACAAAGTTTGCAAATGTAGCAACACAACACCATATCCATCACATACTCAGCACTTAAATCAAGGACTTATGAAATCCAGCTATCTTCCCTAGAAGAAACAAGCAGCAGCAGTTGCTCAGCCACGCAACTAAAGTGAATTCAGATGGCACTCTCAGATAAATTTAGACAGACCTCCTCCTCCTGACTCTACACACACCTCTTGCACACAAAGATAACCCGCTGGCTCCTGCTCCTTGCCATCTACCCCGGGGCAACATCCAAAAAAAAACTTACCAATCTCAAAGTGGAGGTCAGGGTATAGCTCACGGAGCATCGTAACTACACTATCGGTCTGAATCCGGGCCAGCTACAACAAAGGAGAAAACAAAGTCCTAAAGAAAGAGCACATTGTCCATACAGTAGCTAAGGAGGCTTTGCCATTCTCCCACAGCCAGGCATGCATGAACGGTACATTCTCTCTAAATCAAAAGCACTAGAAATAGGTTGCCTCAAGTTAAATCGTTCGTAGGTACAAACTCCCTTGAACTGTGTGAACTCCTATCATGACCAGAACACTTCACTGAAGAACTTATTTTATTGACTACAGTGCTACGACAACATCTCCCCATGTCCAGCATTACTGTGGTGCAACCACTGATGAAACACTGCAAAAAATTTATCGAATTAGGGAGAGTAATTACAACAGAAACCTACAGATCACAATTCTCATGCCTTCCCTTCTTGGTTTCACCTATGTGGAACACAACTGCCAAATGATGACCGCTCATCAACAAGTGGGCAGAAAATGTATACAAAACCATTATTCTGTTGCTCAGCAATGAGAGAACAAGTCATAATGCACACTGGACTGGGGTTGAGGTTAAAGTCTCCCGCTTTCTCTAAGAGTATGAACTTTACCAATACTGCAAGCTTTGGGAGAAGCCAGTAGGATTTCACTGAGCTGGCGGAAAAGCCCACAGTTAGTGTCAAATATAATTTACTTATCCTCTATAAGAACAAAGACCTAGTTAGAGTTTCTACAAACACACACACAATTAACAGCTTACACCATCACGTACAGCAAGAAACAAATCTCAAAGCAGTAAACTACATGAAGAACATTCCATTGCACAAGAAAACCAGGAGCAAGTAAAATACAATCATTAGTGTATCATGTTTCTGCACGTGCAAGCGGCAGCTGACACAAGCAACTACAGATGAGTTTCAGTTTTTCTCCCACCGAAGGGCTCAAGACCCTTTGGTAATTAACGTCGTTCTCAGGACTGCAATTCCCTACAAGTACAATGAATGTATGTAGCTGCTTCCCGTTGTAAAGTGCCCCAAAAGCCTCGGGTTATTACATGAGATAGTATATATGCACGGCTATCTGCCTTGTCCTGATGTCTACGTAAAATGCCTTTGTGACTGCACGGAATTCTTCCTCGAACGTGCTACCAAAAGGAACGAGATTATCTCAGCGCAAAGGCCTGAGGGTCGCTTATCTCTCTCTTTGCGAGGCTGCTCCTCCCTACTGTAGCCCGCTTGCAACAGATACCTCCTCTATCTCTGGATACGTCCCTTCCCTGGCCTTTGAGCGGGCTGCAAGCATCAGTTATTGGGGTGTTTTCCCTACAAGAGCTGCGCAGACTCTGCAAGTGGTCCCAGCCAGATCTGGGAGAGACCCGCGCCGTCGCCCCCTGCCCCTGCACCACGACAGCACTAACAGAGCTGACCGTCCCTGGGTTCCGAAGGAAGGGCTTTCCAATCTTCTTCCCGAAATTCCACAGCAGGAGTGGCAACGCGCGGACTCAGGAAGCTGAGGCCGCTCCTCAGCCCCGAGAAGCACGCAGACCCTGCGCCGCCCGCACAGTGCCCGGGCGGCCGGCACTCCCCACACCCCAACCCTGCCGCTGCCTACCTGGCTCCGGCGGGTGCCCACGCGGATCGCTCTGCCATCCACGCCGTTCTCTTCCCGCGGCAGCAACGGGTCGGCGCCCGCCCCGGCGGCTCCCCCGCCAGACTCCGCTCGCCCCAGGCCCGCGGCGGCCGCCCCCGGCTCCGTCATGACCTCCGGCCCTCGCCACCGCGCAGCCCTGCGCGCCCCCCCACGTGACCGGCGGCCTCGCCCCCGCTGCCCTACCACGTGAGCGGCCACGCCCCCACCCGCCCAGAGGCCCCGCCCCTCTCCCCGCGCTCCCGGAGCGCCGCCCGGTCGGGCCGGTCAGTGAGGGCCCGCGCTGCGGCACTGCCCGGCCACGCTGCTTTATTGGGGGCCAAGGGGGGAAGCCAAATACAGGGGATCGAGAACACAGCGGGGGACCCCGTACAACACGAGAGAGCGTGTGGACAGGGCCTGGAGTCAGGTACTGCGCTTGGTGTGGATGAGCAGCTCCCGCTGCAGGCCAGCCTCGATCGTTGTAGCGGTCTTTACCGAGGGCAAGTCCGTGATCAGGGTGAGCTTATTGAAGACGCCGCGACCAAAGTAGTCAGCAACGACTGAGAAGCCATCATTTGAACACTTGAGCTGCCAGAAAGAAAGCAGCAGCATCAGCAAAAGCCTTCAGAGCATCTTGCTTCTAGCCTCCTTCCTTTCTCCCTCTGTACTTAGAAGCCTCTGGTTTAGTGGACAGGGCAGCTCTTTGCTCAGTCCACACAAGGGCTGGGTGTAGCAGAAGAACCTGCTAGATTTTCTGACACTGGCCATTCCAGCTTCTGTTTCAATGCCACTTCTGAGCCGTGCGCCGAGTAATGGGCAACTGAATTAAGCAGGAAGGTGAGTGCCTCAACTGCTCTAGTTCCCACGTGTGTTAACATTTTCCAGCTAATGTCCCATTCTCACACTCACCACTTAATTAATCCTTGGGGAACACAAGGTAGATGCCACATTTTGGTGCTGTCCACATTCCAATTCACACTGTTCTTCTCCCTTTCTCCCTAATTAGTTCTATACAACTTGTTGACCAGCTGTCACACTGACCAATAGGTCTCGAGGGTCAGGTGAGGACAGATTCTCTCTTTCACCTTCACAGAGCCAACAATGACTCTTCATGCCCTTACACAATGCAGTCACCCTAGGGTCTAATGCCTCATTATCCAGTTAACATAACCTTGTTTACAAAATACTTTCAAGCCTTACTTGTCTCTACCAGCCTCCATTTACAGGTCCATAAATGAATCTAAACTCTATTTATTTCAACTAGGGAAGATAGACAATGCTACCCTACCTGATGCTGAAACTGGTCATGCAGATCTCTCTTCTGCTCCTGGGCTCGGATCATGTCCATCACTTTGCGATTTTCTGGCATGCAAGTAGGACATTCTGAATCACTCTCAGAGTAGCTTTCAAAGCAGTGCTGGTGAAAGGAATGACCGCACAGGAAGTGGACTGAAGGGAGCTCCAATGCACTGGTGCAAATGCTACACTTGGTCTTCTGAAAAATCTTGGGACTGAGTGACAAGATGGAGAAGTGTGAGAAAGACAAACTACACTTCACCTTACTAAAAGAAAACAGCAGTTCTGTCCTTGAATAGGACTAGACAAGACAGCACACATTCCTGCACCTTGCTTTTAGCTCTTCAATTTCCAGGCGGATCCTCGTCGTTTCTTCTCGATATTTCTGAATTCTCTGCTCATCCTGCTCTATCTGGTGGCTTTGCTTCTGCAGCTTGTTGACAAGATAATCCTTAATCACAGACAAGGTGGCTGTGGAGTTATGAGCCAGCGTCTGCACAACTGAGAGCAACTGAGATGTTAGTTTAAACACAAGCACAAAAACTGCAGCTATGCTTGTACTGCCAGGGCAGACTGCTTTCCTGGGACAGGCCACTTACAGGAGAAGACAGCTGCCATTCTCATGGAATTGGAAGATCTCACTTAAAGATTCTCTTTCAATTTGATCTCTTCCAGAAATGGGTGACTGGGAGCACGTCTGGGTAACTCAGACCAAAAAGGGACAAAGGAAGGATAGAGTAGTGGATTGGATTTTAGCTCTCCACCAAGGCTCAACAGGAGTTTCAGCACACCCTGCACTGCCCCCACACTGACAGACAGAAATCACGTATGAGACATTTCACTGATACTGCAGATCTTTCTCCCTAACTAAGGAGCTGTGACTGACATTGTTTTTCCCTATGGAGCAGCTTATTACTTCAAAGGGTAGGCTCCAATTTCATTGATTCTTCTAATGTCTGATCTACAGAAAGTACTACAGACAAGTCTGGGTTGGAGTCTTTTGTGGTTTGTTTTTCTGGTTTTTGCTTGGGTTGGGGTTCTGTGGCAGGGGAGGCTGAGGGTTGAATGTCGTATGTCATTACCAAGCAGTGGAGGCATAAGATTCTTGTTCTCTATGTGTTTCAGCACTGCAGCAATATACTCTTTGCAGTTCTCCTCCTTCCGTGCAAAGTAGCTAAGAGCCTGTTCCCAGAGACAAGCCTCTTGGTCACCATACAACTCGCACACCTCAATCACCTTCTTGTACTGCTCATTCTGCATGTGGTAGTGCATGATCTGTTGGAAACTATGAGAGAAAGACTTCATCAGCTGCCACAATCCATCTTGCCCTTTGAGGTTTTGCAGGAACCTCAGCTTTTCACCCAGCCATGCAATCCCCAGACTCACACAGAAGCCAAAGACAAGTCTTTTTTTCACTCTATGTAACTGCCTTGCTTCAACAGTGAGGTATTTCTGCAGAGCAATCATTTACCACGCCCATCTTGAGACGTTAAAGAGGTCACTACCATTAATGGTACAGACATTTATGGCTCAGAAACCGCTGCAGCAAGAGGGGAAGGACAAGACTCTAAAGACAAGAGTAACACTCACAGTTTGCCCTGCTCATAGAGGTAGAGAACACCATCCTTGAAATTGTGCATCTGACATAAGACCAAGGCCTTATCAAAGACTGTTTTGAACCTTCCACTCTTCAGGAGGGTGAGGGCTTCATTGTGCAACTTCTCCTTGATCTACAAAGAAGGGGGAGAGGTCAAGAAGAGGAACCCAGGCACACCCACATACACACTATTTTGCACTATGACCTGACAATTTGGAGCTCTTTCATGCAGGTCAGTTTTGGTACTTGCTCTTTAAACCTTTTAAGCAAACAGGACATGATTTTCTTTGCCCAAACAGCCAACATCCTCACAGATCCAGGCAAGCAAGTAAAGATACTTTTGTGGGCAAGCCATCTGCTAAGAGGCTGTATTGTCTGGAATCTGTCCTTAAATGACATACAAACAAAACAAGTTCAGCCATCCTGAAGGGAATAGTCTCCCACATACAAGGCTGCTTTCCCATTTCTGTGCTATTTGTCCAGCACAGCATATGTATTGCCTCATGTTGTCAATGCCCAGCTGGAAAGGGCATTGCAGGAATGCAAATATGACTCACAGACTCCAAATCTTTCCCCTCAAAACACAATGCTGGAGGGAGCTCAAACCTGCTCATCTTGTTCATGTGCCCAGTTCTGCAGTCGAAGTTCCAGTAAAGTGTCATAGACACCCTGTGGAGAGTCAGCCTGCACCTCAGTCATGTGCTCCAGAAAAGCTTTCAGTTCTCGGGAATTGTTTGCAAAGACTGGGATGAACTCCTCTGAATTAGCCTGTAAAACAGTTAGAGAAAGACAAGCACCCACATCAGTCTAAGCCACACTAGTGCTTCCTTCCTTCCATGAGGAATGTTTGTTTCCAGAGTCTCAGACAGGACAGATACAGCACAATACAGGATGCTGACAACATCAAGGATCAATCCTGAGCAATAACTTTAAGAGGTCCCCTGCCTCTAGGACTACCAGTACATCACAACGGGGCTTCTCATAGAATCATTGAATGGTTTGGGTGTGAAGAGAACTTTAAAGGTCATCTAGTCCAATACCCCTGCCAAGAGCTGAGGCATCTTCCATTTCACCAGGTTGCTCAGGTCCACATCCAACCTGACTTGAGTGTTTCCAGGGATGGGGCCATCTACCAATTCTCTGGGCAACCTGTTTCACCAACCTCTTTATAAAAAGTTCCTTCCTACTATCTAGTCTAAATCCGCTCTCTTTTACTTTAAAATTATTACCTCTTGCAGCATCACAACAGGCCCTGTAAAAAAGTTTGTCCTCATCTTTCCTATAAATTGAGTACTAAAAGGCTGCAATGAGGTCTCCCTGAAGCCTTCCCTTATCAGACTGGGCAACCCCAGCTCACTCAGCCTTTCTTCAGAGCAGGTGTGTTCCATCCCTCTGATCATTTTTATAGCTCTCCTCTGGACCCACTCCAAAAGGTCCATGTCTCTTCTGTGCTAAGGGTTCCAGAGCTAGACACAGTATTCCAGGTGGGGTCTCATCTGAGCAGAGTTTATTAAGTTATAATTCTCATTATACCTAAAACATCAGGATGGCAACACAAGGTATGCAGAAGCACTCACTGCAAAGTTACTGCTGGAGAGCAACAACTCTCAGTCAACACAAACCCTACCTTTTTTCCTTCTAGCATCCCAGGGCCTTCATTACCTCCCAAGGGATGGTAATCAGTGCAAAGGATCTTCAGCAATTCAGTGGTCTCATTAGGGACATGGTGCATCAGGATTTTACCGTATCGCTTCATGTTACTCTCTGCCTGTTCAAAGGGCAGTTTTCCAATGTAGTGCAAAGCCTCTTGGTAGTTCTATGAAGACAAACAACAAAACAATCACAGGACACTGGCCTCTGCTCTCTACTTTGAGCTTAGGACAGAAAGCATTGAAGACATGCTGTGAGTATGCCACAAATACCATTTGCTCTGAATTATCACCTAGTTCACTATTCCTGCTCATTTTCCTCCTCAGGGAGAAAGACTGGATAGAGCCTGGGGGAAACATTTAGATGAATCCCCAACTAAGCACTCTTCTTACAGTGCTCCTCTTAAAGTGCACTGTAAAAAGTCACATCAGAAAGAAAACAAGATCTTCTGATTTCCCCATCTAGTCTAACACACAAGCCAAAAGCAGAAAGGCAACACAACAACAGCAACGAGTATTGTTGCTGCTGTTCTCATCAGCATGCTATCCTCAGCAAAGAGGTCAGTGAAATATTCTCACTAAAGAGGAGGCTAGGGAGTTGCTATTCTCCCCAGTAAGAACTCATGTGCAGCTATGTCTCCTCACCTTGATGTCCTCTAACTGGATTTTGAGGTACCATTCATGATGCTCATGCTTCTCTGCCAGGTACACGGCATGGGAGTAGTAGCCGGCTTGGCGAAGTACCTTGATAGCCGTTTCCACATCAAAGTGGACCTCACTCTCACTCGTCTCCAAGAACAAAAGCAAAGAGATTGTCCCTCAGAAAAATTCCAACAGTCCAGAAACAGTAATCATTTATGTCAGAGGAGGAAAACATGAGCAGGGACAATCGTGGTACCTCTCAGGCAACAGAAAAATCACCCATGCAGAAAGGAAGGAGTCTAACCACTTCTCATTTGCTTGCCAGTTGCACTGGCAGAAGCAAGCACACTCCAGACCCAGACGGCAAACCAACTAAACTGAGAAAGTAAGCAAGAGCTTGGAAATAAAGGAACAAAGACCAGGGTACTGAGTGGTAAATTCATTATTCTCTCTCTTAACAGTCATAGAGGAGGGAATTTACAATTCCACCACAACCCCTTTTTAATTATTATAACATAAAAATGTAGCATGATTTCATGTCTACCCAATACCTTAATGAACTCTTCCAGTTTGGAGCTGTCTTTGAGTTTGGTATAGCAATTCAGCAGAAGTGTAGTGTGGTCTGCATTGGCCAGGGACTGCAGATGGAGCATCTGTAGATAAGCAGTAAGGTTGTGGATACGCTGAGCATCCAGGAATTTCCGAATAACATAAGATGGTTCTAGCTTCCCTATAGTTCTGTGAGGGGAAGAGTTACAAGATATTGTATACTCATGAAATCAAAATAAATGGAGAAATTAACAATAGAACACAGAGAAGCCTTAACTTCAGCAGGTACTAACCCTCTTGGGACTACTCAGCTATGCATCAGAAGGAACAACTAGTTATGGTGTAAGACCACCCAACTGCGCACATACTGATACAAAGGCCTTGATCGGGACAACCATGACAGCATACAAGGAGTTAATCTTCCCTTAAAGGCGGCAGTGAGAAGACAGATTAGGCTCTGAGCACAACAAACTGGAACAAAAGCTACATTTTCCTTCTTTTCAGTCACATAACTCAAAGTCAGCTTTAAATGCTCATGCTCTAAACATAGAGCAGTTTAGCCACAGTTACTGTGACAGTTAAAGCAAGTCAAGGTAAAAAGACGTGCTGACTCTCATGGGATGTCAAGGACTCTGGAGCATCAACTCCACAATAATTTGGCACTTTGTGCCATTTTCAAAATTCAACATCAAGTTTTCAGTAAGCCCCAAAACAAGGCTGCTCTGAGTTCTAGTTTTAAAAACCCCAAGATGTTTTAAAACTGACATTGAACTGTTTGAGTACTTTCCAAGAAGACTGCCATACATGGCCAAAGTCCATCATCTATCTTGCACAGAGTGATCCCTTCTTTATAATGATGTCACCAGGCCCCACTCCATCCCAATGGGCCTTCATTATTCATGTTAAAATATGATCAAAGGGAACAACTTTATCCTAAGGTGTACAAAGAGATTTTCAAGCAACTTGTTCAAAGACTTTCAGTCTCACATCTTTCTCTGTATGGGTAGAATTTTCACCTCAAGTCATACCTTTTTTGTTTTGGACTGTTTTAATTCCTGTGCTGAAACAGAAATCAAGGCCTATGATGCTCCTACCTGTACTACAACATCACAGCTCCATAGGACCCCCACCTACCGGATATACTGCTGGATGGCTCCATCATGGTTTCCCTTGTTATAGAGATGATCACCATACTGACGGAAAATCTCTGACAAACCATCGCTGTCCAAGTGGTGGCTCTTGGCCAGGTTAATGGCCATTTCAAATAAGTTCTTTCTGAACAGCATCTGTTAAATACATGGTAAGAGCAGTATGAGAGAAATACCACCCCACAAAACAAGTTCAAACACATCCGGAAAACAAGTTGTTTCTTCATCTTAGTGCATATGTGCACTTGGGCCTTTACATACCAATTGTCTTACAACACTGGCTATACCGAAAAGCTATTCAGTCACTTGTTATGTAATTCACTTACCTGAGTGGTTCAAATTTTCAGTCTACAGAGCCAGTACAATCTTACAGACATAAGGCAGAGACTAATAAGAAAACAAATGTACATGCCTCAAGTTTGGTTTGTGTATCCTTCTCCTGCAGTACATGGATCTTCCCATCTCTGGTCAGTACATAGAGAGATCCCCACTCTGCCAAGACATCCACTATGTCATCAAATATTGAGCTGTATGCAATGAATTTGTTGCACAAGTCATAGATATTCAGGACTTGTTTGTCTGAATTCTGTGCCTCGTTCCCAGCAAATTCTGACCTGGAGAGCAGAATAAAGTTTTAGAAAACAAGAAGAACATAACTTGAAATCTTGATACCTTTTCAAACTAGGGATGTATAGAAAGCAAGACAAACAGAGTTCATTCAGGCAATTAAACTAAGTGGATCCTGAGGGAAACCACCATTTATTTATACACAAATTCCATCATCCTGTAACACTGAGAAATTCATAGGACTGGAAAAAATCCCCCTCATTCAGCACATTTAACTGTGATACTCTCATAATGGAAGCTAATCAATATATGGGTTGGGATGAACCTCAACAACATCTGACAGAGTGGCAATCTGCCCCCAAGAGCAAAGCTTCACAGGGAAAGAGGAGAAGGAGAAAAAGCATGAAGCTGCATGAGCAAAAAGAACTCATCTGTTTCAAGGAGCCCTACTTTGGGGAAGTCTTTCGGTCCTTGGAGACAATGATGAGGTATCCCCGATACCAGTGAACAATCAGCTTTTGTCCCTCGAAGGCAAAGCAGGGGCCACGTTCGTCTGGTTGGTAAAGGTACACACATTCATTTCCTGCCACAATGAACTGGAGATCCTGAGAGGGGTCACTGAGAGATGAACAGCGCAATCCACAACCATGAGTGTCCAGCTCCAGGTGAGGATAGTCTTTCACTGAAAGCATATAAGACTACAGAGGAAACTCGAGGGTTTGGGGATCACTCTGAACTAGACTCTGAAACCAAGAGAATTTGCAAGTCAGAGTCACATTTTTTCAACTAGCTTCTCACCTGGATGTTCTCTGTGGTCACCACAAACAGATGTGTTGTTTTGCCAGACTGTCGAAAAGCAAGGCCAGTAACGGGGTAACTGCCTTCATGCAGGATCTGGGTCTTACTATGCCGATCTCGAGTGATGTCTCCTTTAGTAAGTACAACACTCCCATCTGCAAAACCTGGTGAAGCAAACAGACTAAACTATTACTTATACAATACACCTGAAATTTTATCCAGCATAAGTTAGGGAAGCTCCAGTCAGCAACAACACCATGCTCACTAGCATGGTATAAAGCAATGGGATTGCCACAGGTTCTCATGTCAAGTCAGTCTTTGCCAAATCACTTCCCACTGCTCCAGTTACAGTTCAGAGCTGCCACACAACTGCACATAGGATAGCACTGATCAGCAAGGGTTAACTTGCTTTCCACACACAAACTTCCCATGCAGATTAATTTTGTTTGTCTGTATTTTGTTTTACAAATGGCCTTCCCATACTGCAACTATAATTATAGTTTCAAGTCCCTTGCTTATTCAAAACATACTACACACTGTAAAAAAGACCAGAGGGAGATTTTTGGAGAGTAGTTTTCATAGCTTGCCAACAGCCCATCTTGTAAGTTGTTCCAAGCTTGAAAGCCACCGTACACACGGGGAAAGCTTTTTTGATTTCAGTGTAGGGACCAAGTCAGCTGAGAGCACTTGTAATCTCACAACATTACTGCTCTTATTCTATCAGAAGAGTTAAGCAAGAAACATTACCAAGGAATGGTCAAATCCAAAAAGGGAAATTTGCTTTTTTTCTTTGAAAAAAGGTCTGTATAACAAGCTTGAAAAAGTATCTCTGTAAAATTAGGTATCACAAAACTTGCATTTTTTCCTTTACCAACAGAAGCTAAATTTAGTACTAAGTTCAATAAATACGTAGTCTTACCAACTGGCAGGGAAAAGAGGACATCAACTAAAAAGACATTCTTCTAAGTATCAAAGTTTTAGTGTAAAATATACACTTAGGCTAAATTTACGCATTTAGCTCTTAACTAAACTCTAGGGTAGCACAAGATACACAGTATCTCTGTGAGGATAATGTAACAATGGAATGAGAAAAAAGATCGTCAGGATCTTCTATGGTGGTTTTTGTATTATCTATTCATGTTCCTTACTTCTCAGTAAGGACTGTAATATTTTTCCTAAGCTATTATAGTTCAGCTTTACTTACCGATAGCCATGAAATTAAGATTCTCGTGGACAGTTAGGCAGGATACAACCGTGGGCTTGTTACCTGGTATTGCTGGAAAAATTCGTGTACAAAGAGGATTACCACCATCTCGTTTCTCCAGGTTCCAGACTTTAACCTACAAACAATGATGATCTGGCATAAGCAAAACATGGGGTATTAGTAGGCCATGACCTGGCATCAAAATGTTACAGGACGCAGAATGAAGAAGCTACTTAGGGTAAGAATGGGCAACTGAGATGATCACAATAGTCTTTAAGAAAGAACCGTATTACAAATGCGTTTTCCTCTCTTCGTCATTTAACTTACCAAAGGATTTATACCCTCTTCATCCTCACCAATAGAAACCAGGATACTGTGCTGCTTCAGCTGGTACAGATGAGTCACCCTTAGCTTGTAAGCTTGGAAACTGCTGAGTTGAAGGGAGCGAGGCAAAAACCAAATCTGGCCTTCCATATTTAGATCACAGTTAAGGCACATAAGGGGAACAAAAAGAAAAAAAAAAGAAAGCCCCACACCTCCAATCGTACAAGAATCTGCATGCCTTTTGCGGACTCCTGGTAGAGATACAGCAAATACTTCTGCAGAGCAACCCCGGAGCACCAACACATCCAGCGGCGCTTTGGGCTTTTTGTTTAAACAAAGCACAGCCGACAGCGGAAAGCTGCCGCATTCCCAAGGCCGGAGCACCCTCCGGCCCGCGCTAGACAGCGCCCAGGACTCGCCTGCCACGCAGCCTCGGCTCGACCGAGCGCCGCGCAGGCCACAGCGCCCGGCCCCGCACAGGATATCTCCGAACACGAGGCTTCCCCGGCCCGAGTCGCAGACCGCGATGCCCGGGGGCAGCGCGAAAGGCTTCGCACCGGCTCCATCCGGCCCCGAGGGCTCCCTCACCGTCTCTCTGTCAAAAAAGACGAACCGGCGCCACTGCAGGTAGGCAGCCATGTTGGGGCCGGCCCCGCGCGCCCGCCCCTCACGTGACCTGAGTGTCCGCCCCTCGGGTGGCGCACGCGCGGGCGGGGCAGCTGCCGTGCCAAGACATTTAAAGACTGAATTTTGAACATACATACTGGAAAAAAAATCCCAGAGCCTGCTAGGAATTTAAAACTCAGAACGGTGTCAGCAACCTTAAATGAGTCATTTTACAGTAATATTTTTGCATTACAGTATAGAATGCATAATCTTTTTAATTTGCCTCTCTCCAACGGGAAATAAATAATAGTATATACAAAATAATTGTATATACAATAAATAGCATATACAAAAAGGCTTGACCTTTAAAAGTGGATAAGAACTAATGAAATCTGGATATTTGCTGTGAGCTCAGCAATAGGATTAATGATCTGTGTTGTCACAGATTGAGCTTCTTGGCTTAACAAAAGCAGCACAGTAAATATATTAAAAATAAAGCTATACCTTTGAATACATGTGTTAGTTTCAATGTAACCCCAGCAAATCAGAACACATATAGCATTTATGTACTTACGCAGTATTTCATTTCATTGCAACTGTACATTTTTACTGCTCCAGTGCCCCAGGCACTGCATAAAGTGGGACCTTGTTTGCAATCTGAAGTACTTAGTTACCATTATGGTAAATTCCATATGAATCTTTTGTTAAATTGTTCAACTTAAGCTATCAATTAAGTGCTGTTAGGTTTGCTGGTAAACCTTTATGCATAAACCACTGGTGAAGTCCAGGGCCTAGCTGAGCAGGGGGATTGACTCTGAACCCTGTGACTCCACTTACCCATTCCTATCCTTACTCTTTTGGCCCTTCTCCCCCTGCATCCATGTTGATCATCTAGGCTTGATTTTGGTTTTAGATTGGGTGTAGCCTGCTTTTACCCTGTGTGCTTTAAGCATCTCGGCCACAGCAGAGTGAACCTTGTCACTAAACTTTGCCCTGTTTTCACTTTTACATTAAACCTGCTTTTGCCAACTCCTTTGCTGATGATTTTTAAAGCACCTTTAAAAGACTCTTTCCAACCACCAGACCACAGCACACACAATGTCTCTGCAGCACAAACAGCCAGCAAGGCAGAAGTCAGGGTGACTCGATGAAAGACATGAGGACACAGCCCCAGCAGGATCTGCAGTGCTCCTCTGGCCCCTTGCAGAAATGCTTCTCATTGTCAAAGCAGCAGCTAACTTGGCACTGCAACCAGATGCCATGCAGTCTTCTAGTCTCGAGGAGACAAGACTGTGGAGCATTCAGCCCTGGAAAAAACAGCTGCCATGTGGAGGGTTGTTGTATTTATCATATTTTAACAAGTCCCATACCTTTTCAGTGTTTTCTTGTGGGCGGCAGATCTTCACAGCTTTAGACTCTAGGTCTTCTCAGTCAGGGTTCCTCCAAGGCTCTCCCTGGCTGGCCAGCCCACCCCCTTTTATCCCAGTTACCTTGACCAGCCACAGCTGCTGCCCAGTGAAGGGCATCACAGCTGCAGCCCATCAAGAATAACTAGGACCTGCTGGGGCAAAGATATTCAGATACAGTACACATATATTTTACTAGGACTCAGAGGCCATTTATATAATACATACATTTTCAAAGGCCACCTACAGAGGGTCTGTGCAGAAAAAGGATGTCCTCTCATGGACATAGCTCATTTTATTGTGAACCTCCTTTTCTTGAGGCTTCTCTCTAAAGGTTGTTGCATCCATTGCAGACCATGAGTCTCTACAAGGACACCAGCATATTTTTCACTCAGCAGTTAAATGAAAAAAAACAGAACAAATGGGAGTTCCAGGAAGCTTTTATTGAGTTTAATTAACAAAATCAGGATTTTTCCATTCATCTTTTTTGCACTCACAACTCATGAAGCTCTTCACAAGTCAGTGCTGCAACACATACAAAGCCAGAGAAAAGACATTCTCAACAAAATCTGAGCTTCACTGGAGAGTTTGCCAATTGTCAATTTAACAGAAAGCCAATTTTCCCCTCCCTCCCTTGACTGTTTTGAAGGACTAGACCATATTGTTTGCTGGTTTGCAGTTAGAATAGCAACCCCTTGTCTATGGTCTACTGGATTATGACACTCCACTTAATTCGCAAATATATTTTTTTTCTTGAAATAAAAGTTCCAGTTTCTTTCAATAAGGGGAACAGCGACTATTTTCTTCTCCTGACACCCCTTCCCCAAAATTACTGGTTAAAATACAGCAAGGCTGTATCTTAATAAAGACATCCCAATTCCCCCCCCCTCCGCCCCCAACTTGTCTACAGCAGAATTTAACAATGCTTCCACGCAGAGGCATTTTAGCAATGCAGTGATGAACTGAGCAAAGCCTACAGGATAATCTGCCAAAGCCTTCTTGTGAAGTTCAGATGCATGCTCTTTGGTCCAGAGACCTGGCTGATTACAAAGATAAACTGTGATTCGGAAAAGATGGACCAGAAGTTCACAGCAAGCAGAAAACTCCCTGCGGGGACTACAGTTGCCCAACCTCTACCATGGTAGCTGTACTGCTGGAGTCTCTGGGAACAAAATTCACTTTGTTCTCAGGAAGTAATGACCAGTAGCCCCAGCAGCATTATGAAGTTCAGCATCAGGGCAAGAACCACCACGACAGCAGCTCAAGAGATGTGGCATGACAGCTCTGTTTCTCTTACAGAAACTGAGGCAAGACAGCCACCTGCTCAGGTTTGTGTCCTATCAGTGATTTGTAAAGAAAAAAGTGTTTGAAGCATTTTTAAATCCTTGGAGCAGACACCCTCCCCCCACTCCCCCCCTCCCCCCCTCCCATCCCAAATAAAAATAAACAGAAGATCAGAATGAGATGATTTGATACCACCATATAACACAACATGAATTCATGTTGAGCTTCCCTGTTCTTACCCACAAAAACAGTCACAGAGGGCAAGGAAAGATGCTCCCATCTCATTCTGGAAATTGAAACATGTATTTGAGACCAACCCACCCCCCTCCCTTTGGGAAAAGGCCTCCAGCAGCTACAGTGCCCACCTGACAGTGGACACCCAGAGACTGGCCTATACGTTCTCTCAAGTGGCTGAAGATTCCTTCTTCACAGCCACCTCATCCAGTTGTGAAACTCCGTTTCAGAGACTCAAAGAGTGACACTTTCAGACTTCCAACAAAAAAGGAATGCAGAACACATCAGGTCCTCATTCTCATCAACTTTGTCAGACAAAGTATTTGACCTAGGGCTTATCACTGAAGGTTCTGACTAATCCATCTGTAAAGGCTGATAACCAGCAAAAACTGGAGCTCACAAGAAATCTCAGGAAGCCAAGATTTATACACAGTCCTTACTCTTGGGTAGGGAACAAAACAACCAAAAAAATCCCAAACCAAAATAACTGAAAACAAACAAAAGCCCCAAACAAACAAAAAGGGGAAGAAAAAAACAACAACACAAAAAAACCCCAAAAACCAAAACAAAAAAAACCCTAAACAAAACAAAGCAAAACAACAACAAAAAAATCAAAACTAGGATTATCCTAGTCTTCTGGAGCATCTTTCCATTTGCAATATCGCATCTGTTTGAGATAGCCTATTAGCACCAAAAATAGGCTGCTTCTTCCTTGACAAGAAGCCACCTAAAAATGGTGCCCCCGATAGTTTAGGTAAGTGCCATTCCTCAATGAGAGGCCAATTTTAAAGTAATACTTTCAAAAGTTCTGTGCTTCAAGAGGGACCATCAACGCATGGCACCAGGCTAACCTACCACAAATCCATGCAGAGCACACACACCCGACTCCACATCGCTATCCTGTTCTTGTTACATGTGCATGCCCTGGTGAGATACAAAATTTATTTACATCTTCATGTCTTTGTTGCATTAAAATGATCCCTCTTCTGTCTGGAAAATCATAAGCTGGCTGCAGTACAGGAGCAAGATTTTACTTTTGGTCAAAGTTACCACCCAGAAGCTCCCACCCCCCACCCCCAAAAAGCACCCCAAAACTGTTTACATTTAGTACCTGCCAGTCAGATATAAGCTATGTGGCTCACAGAGACCAAGCTCTTGAGTTTGTATTCTAGTGCAGCATTTGCTACAATTATGGAGTCACTGCTGACAAAAAGAAGAAAAACATCCCGAACACAAAAACCCTTCAATCTTGTAAAGTTGTTGTCAGGAGGCACCTGGCTTCTATTTATGATCATCAGGGAAAGGAATGGCTAGTCCACCTTGCAATTCCAAACTATTTTACTCCAATTCAAAAAAAGGGTCAAAATGGGGAGAAATTAAGACAATTAAATCCTGCCTCAAAGGTAAGCAAGCATGGTGTGAGCGCAGCATCTGTATATGCAATAAATGACTGAGCAAAAGGGATTGCATTCACCCAGGTGCCTCCTGACAGTGGTGGTTAACAGGCTAAAAGGGATTTTAAAAAGAGTAATTTTTTGATTTGTCTCACTCCTTTTGCCTGTAGATCAGGCCAAACATCAAGCATGTTGGGAGGGGCACAATTTAAAGCAACACTACTTGACCAGAAAGCACTTTTCAGCAATATACAATGTAAAATGACAGACAGCAACTCATGGCAAACAAGAGTAGTTGGCAAGCAGCTTCCTGCAGCTTCTGACATTAACCGGGGTTTGCCCTTACCTGCTCACAGTTCTGCACAGAGGCCACTCTGGGCAGAAAACACAGCACTGCAGGAAGTGAATAAATTCCACAAAGCTCCAGAACTGTCAGTTAATGCACGCAAACTGGTTTTTTTTTTTTATGGTCTCTCAAACCCAAATCCACACCTTACGCGTATACTGCTCAGCGACACCCACTGGATTTCCCTCACACCATGGTGGAACACAGGTCATGGACTCCTTCAGAGCTTGTCAAGTTCTTGAAGTTTCTAAAGGGGAAAATCAAAGAGCATCTCCCAAAAGGCTGAGCTATGGATTTGGAGGTCTTGGAGCCCCACAAGTGATCTCTTCCATACGAGCAGTACAGGACTGTTGCTAGCACCAGAGTAAATCCACCCTGACAAGGGACACTTGTGGTGGCCTGCAGTTCACAGAGGTCAGAGAACATCTCATTGTTTAGTGTTGCAGAAAACTGAGCCCCTCTCATCTTTAGCTGCTCCCATAATCAGTCTAATCCCTTTAACCTCAGCAACCTTCATCATAAAAGAAAAAGTTATATATGAACCCAAACAGAAAAAAAAATCATATTTACAAAGTTTGTACAATATACACATCTGATTTTCTATGGGACACACTGCACCAGAAGAAAGAGGGCCATGGCTCTGAAACAAGTCTACCTATCAAGTGCTGTAACTGCTAATGAAGACTCATGGAAACCAGTTTTTAGTGTTCTGCTAGAGCACAGGGCTTTTCTTATGGCTCCTGCAAAGGATCATAGGCTACTCTTTCCTTCTGGAGCTACGATGCTGCACCTAATCAGCCCAGATTTTAACTTGGTTTCATTTTAAATACAGATATTTACAGTTTGGGTGAACTGCAGATGCATATCAACTCCTCCAATAAAAAAAAATTTCAAAAAAACTTAAAAAGTTGGAAACAAAAAAAAAAAAAAGAGTATTACCAATAACCAATACATTTCACCTCCCAGCCCTGGGCTTGACTACATGGGAAGGAGGAGAAGGGGAAGAGAGGGGAACTTTGACCTGAAACCAAAAACAGAAGTCGATTCCTTGGGCTGTGTTAGAAAGGTGATATTCTGAATGGTCTCATAGCATAAGGCACTTTGCACGAATAAGTAAGAAGCTCTTTAGCTTAAAAAACAGATGAGTAACCAGGGAGAAGTTGAAATGCACTCAGTCAATGCTTAAAGAATTTGAAATAGCAGACAAGCTCGTGTTCATCAAGATTCTTCTCTTTTCAGGGTTTCTCTTCTTCCCTTGCTGACCCTCCCGCCCAAAGAAAACAAAATTTAAAACCAGCAGTTAGTGCAACTAATGTTCAATCAGCACACAGTGCAAACAAGTGGAAAAAACCAAGAGACATTCCTCCTTTTATCTTCTTTCTTCCTTGCTGCCAAATTTAAAGAGAAAAAAAGGCCGAGCTCTTTTAGTCTTCATAGTTCCGAAACGAAAAGATGAAGAAAAACCCACAAAGAGAAGGGTATCCCCAAAGAAACGATGTGTCACAGATCTGGATCATAGGGCTTCACCTTCTGGCATGTGTAATCAAAGCCTAAAAAAAAAAAAAGAAACAAAACAACAACAAAATCACCAAAATCAAACCAACCAACCAAAACAAAACAAAAAAAACCCAACAACCCCCCCAAAAAAACCAAACCCAAAAAAACCCAACCAACTCAAAAAAACCACAACAAACAAAAAAACCCCACCAAACCAAAACAAACAACCAAAGAAACCCCACAGACAAACAAAAACCAGAAAAAAAGGCAGAAAAAACCCAATAAAACAAACAACCACAACACCCTCAGTAAATTGGTTCTATACAAAACCAGAACACAAAGTAATGAATCACATACAATAACTATGCAACAGCTCTCAAAAGGCAAAGGGCATATTGAACAGCTCAATACCAATTTCAGCTTTGTAGAAAGAGGTGCTGCTAAAGCCCTTCTGTACCTATACAACATGACTACCTCCTAGTTTCTTGTATTTTAGGAAGCAGCAAAATGCTCCTGGGCAAGGTCCCAGCATTCCCCTTAGCAAGCTTTTTCACATTCATTAACTGCTACCATCCAAGAGCCTGTTCCACATTCATTACCTGTTTTTTATTCTAATTATTTATAAACATGGAGCAGGTTCAATCATCAAAGCAGAAGCTTTCAAGTCAGCTTGGTATGACTAGGGCTATCCTTGGATGACTTCAAAGAAGGAACCACAGGTTCATTTTAATGCTATCAAGCAGTCTGCTTCTATAGCCCCTTTTTTATATTTGGTCATCTGACCAAATATAAAAGAAAATAATTTCAGCAGCTTCTCTGGTATTGTCTTTCTAATTCCTGACCTCTGAGAAGAGTACACATAAGAATGATTTTCAGCCCAAACTGTATGGTGATGGATCTTGCATGACATCTTAACTCAGGTCAGATTATCATCCTGCAGCCAATTTAGCTTGACTGCCATCCAGGGCAAGTCATCTTCCTATAAAAGGACTTAACTCAGCAGCTTTTCCTGAGACAATGATCAGGAGGGAGCGCTTAGCTGAGTCTCCAACAGTGAAACCTCATTTTCTGTTGAAACTACGTAGACGACCTCAAGTGGTAGCAAAGATGAATTACAGCTTCACTCCCTATTTGTTCACTTCCAAAAATTCTATGAACCAAAGGATACAAAAGAGGCAGCACCTTTTGCTTGAACCTGGTCCTTCCGGCTGGTGAGGTGCTTACTCTTCGGTTGATGCTCTGTTCTCCAGCTATCCATTTTATCTCCTCACCTTTTTGAGGACTACTTTCCTCTCTGCCCCCCACCAATTTCTCATTTCAGCTTAGCAATACAGAAAGAGTTCATTAGGCTACTAGTAGTCCATCAACCATTCCCCACTCCCCCTTTTCCCCATTTTTGATCTCCTTAGCACATGGTCAGCATTTCAATCAAAACAACTAAAAAATACTCATCCCTCCCCTCCCACCTTCAGCACATCCATGGAATTCCTTGCACCGACATTCTGTTTTAAAACCCGCGTTTTCACATTCAGAGCTTTTTCATCACATCAGTTTCCCTCTTCCCCTGAGGTAACACCAACACATCAACAACATTACTGTCATTCAACACATCACCATTCAGCAAGGCACTTACATACCTGCATGTTTACTGTTTCTCATCTTCTACAGGTTCACTGTGGTATTCTGCCACATACAAGCTCTTGTCAATGTTGCTTGGTATGGGTTTAATTTCAGTTCCCAACTGCTCCTCAATACTTTTCAGGTTGAATCGATCATCATAGGTGATTAAGTTGATGGCCAGGCCAAGATGACCAAAGCGACCTTGACAAAAAAACAAAAACACACACCTAAACTGAACTGAGTTAACATAGGGGATGACAAAAAAAGAGGAAAAGTCTGCAGACTGTAAAGTTAGTATCATTCTGTGATGTTAAAAACAATGCAGCCACAGGTCTCTACACCTTTCACATCAGTTTTTGGTAAGGAGTTTTGTAGTGCTGTAGGAGTAAAACTCAGGAGATTCAAAATGCTCTGACCCAAGCTTCAAGATAATCACCATCAAAGTCTTCCAGAGCTCTTGAATAAGCCTGAACTTTATAAAGTTCAACTACACCAAGTTCCTTTGTTTTTTGCCTTTCTTCAGGGCATATTCTGCTGATTCCCAGACAGTAGAAACATCTCAAAACACATGCAGAAGAAAGCATACATCTCTAGGCTTGAGACACTCTGAAGCTGAGATTTTAGTATAGAATTTTCCCAAACTGCAAACAGGGGCAATAGTAAGTCTCCTGAGATAAAAGCAAGATATGCCTCTTTTTTGTTCCCCATTAGATTGTTCAGGCCAGTTTCGAGAGAACAGCCCTTTATTCAAATAATATCCTCAGCAAGGATAGCCATCTGAAATGATACCTAAAAATAAATTTGTCAGAAAAATCAAAGCTACCTAAGGTAATTCTCAAAAATAATAATAAAAAACCAAAAGCCAATTCAAGGCTAAAAAGCATCACAGTCATCAGCAAAGTTGTACCTAAAACGGGTTTTTCCTCTCACCTGATCTGCCAATGCGATGAAGGTAAGTTTCTGCCAGCTTTGGGAAATCAAAATTTATCACCACATTCACAGCCTGGATATCAATACCTCGGGTAAACAGATCTGAAAGACAATCCAGATCACAAAGAAAGTTAATTTCAATGAGCTCAAATGCTGACAGTATTTAGGGTGTAAAGATTAACAGTGATTAACATTGCTTTGCGCTTGTTTCCAAATATAAGCTTTCCTTGTATCAAAGGCAGTTACATACAATCCTGTTACAGCTTCCTCTTGCTCTGTATACCTTGTAAACATGAATGATGCAAGAAGAAAAACCAAAACCACCAGATCTGCAGATCTATGCAGAAAAAATAACCACAAAGCTATTTTTTTCTACATTACACTATTTCAGAGCAGTTCTTCTCAAGCATCTCTTCCCACAGAACTGTGCACTGCCAGTGTCACAACAGACTTGAGACCTGAATTACATTCCATCACCTCAACTACTTCTATTCTGCTTCTAGTGTTTTTTGTTAAGATGGTGCAGACATGTAATGATAGCAGACACTGCCAGGTATTGCCATAAACAGACCATACAAAGAACTCAGATCATACACAGGCCAGTCAAAACTACAAAAGTATTCAGAAAAAGTGAGCTATAAACACTTAAAAGAATCAGCAAAACTCCACATGACCACAGTCACAGCTGTATTGATATATCATACAGTTTACAACCTAACAACTCAGGGAACCCTCACATATGAAAATAAAAAGAAAATACTATTGCAGTAAAATTATTTGTTGGCAAGCTGCACCTTCACAAAAGACAAAATTCCTCATGCCTAAAGAAGTGCTGCACCCTGTTAACGTGCAGGCTTGACAAAGAGACATCTTTACTAAAACATCTTGTTTTGTTTTATTACAGCTAACTGATCTACAATACTGGGATAATGCACTTTCTATCATAAACTTTAGAAACAGGAAAATGTTTAGGAACTCTCACCAGTGCAAACAAGATTGCGGCACAAGCCATTTCGGAAATCATGGAATACACGATTGCGGTGCTCCTGGAAATACATACACATAAACAAAGAGAAACAAAACACCAAAACCCACAAACCAACCAGCTGTTACTTTCAGGTATATTTCTGAACTAACACCCAACTTCAATAGTGTATGTTTCTCCCCCTTGTCGTTAGAGAACAGCTGAGTTGAAACAAGATGCCGGTACAAGTTTTTTAGCACTTCTTACCATATATTCTAAATAACTAACTCTAGAGAGTCTTGATCCCATTTCTCAACAAAGGCAATTAGCTTACTGTGTTTTAAAACCTCCTATGGTGGCATCAAAACCATCTCAGAAAAGGACTATCTAAAGTTAAAATCACCGTAAATCACATCAAAGAAGTTAAACTGGTATTTTGACTGTTCTCTTTCTCCAGCCCCCCCTTGCCAAATTTCAAATGTTTGACTCACTCCCTCAAAAACTGAAGCTGGTAGTAACTTTCCTTTTCCTGGTAGTAACTTTCCTTTAACAGAAATTAGGGGTGGGATGAGTCAGTTTTCTGTGAAGACTCTCCCCTCACAAACACCTCACTTTGGGCTATACTAAGATTAAGTAATATCACTGTTGAGTGCAATTTAGAGAGGGAATTAACAAGCTGAAGCATTCTGCAAAAACATAGCTGCATTTATCCAAAAAGATCATCTACTGATTGATCAAAAGCATACAAAAATCAAACATCGAGAAACCCACTTCCATATCTCTCTGTTCTCAATAACACCACCACTTCTGTTTCTGCTCAATTATTGCTCTGCATCTGGCCCAGCAAACATTGGCACTACCTGTCAGTTCAATGAGCAGCAAGCTATACTAGTTTACATATAAAATTAAAAAAAAATGTTTCAAAGTAAGCCTGTTCTACACACATAACTTCAGCCTTCTGACATCTTTTAATAGTGTGAAGCTAGAGGAAGTATTGCACAGGAGCTACTGTACAATTAACAGAAACCTCTGTCCCAGCAAAGCTGCAATGGCATTTTTTACCAGCAACACCACGACCACAAGTGTATGGCTACCATACACTAGCCACAGCTTTCACCAAGAGGTTTGATCAAATCCATCTCCTCAACTTCTCAGATTCCCCTGCAGTCAGAGTGCAAGATTACTGTTTGTAAAGCCACAGAGGGCACTCAATGGGCTACGTACTGTGGTTTTTGTAATTTAATTCAGGCCCGTTTTCATCTGAGTTAGCTACACTGTGTGCTCTACCCTGGCTCCCCATGCTGCCAAAGCAAGGCAGCAGCACTAAGAACTGTGCCTTCTTGCTGCAGTTTGTGCTTGCACTGGGACTAATTACCCTGACTTGAAGTAGTAAAATACCAACTGGACACATACACTGAATAGTCCAGAATGAGAGCTGGGATGGGGGAAGGTTGGCAGTGGGTATCTAAAACCAAAGCTATAGCAAAGCAATACATGTTTCAGTTTATGAAGAACATGCAAATTTAAAGCAAGCATGAGACTTAGTTCAGCTGTTCAGTAAAGCCTGAGGTGGGGTGGAAAAGACTTCATACTCACCTGCCTCATTTTAGCATGGATATAAAAGCAGGAATAGCCCAGCTGGGAGATCTTTTTGGCTAGCAATTCAACCCGTTGAGAGGAGTTGCAGAAAATGATCGACTGGTTAATCTGGAGCTGAACATATAAACAGTGTTCTCAATAAATGCAGCATTTTACTAAGAGAGAATCCCAGACATGTCTAAATCCCATGCAGAAAGAAAGCACAACAAGTATGCTGCTGGTAATTTACATCAGATATATTTTTGTATAGGAAGGGAAATAATTAAGAAAGTTCTGTAACACAGAGATACTGGACAAGAAGCATGCACTTTTAGCCTTAGATACACAGCACATTTTGACAAAGAAGGACTTTCATTAGGCTGCCTTTAAAATACTCAGCCTTATTCATGATCCCAAGAGAGAAAAAGCTTCTGGTATGTTCCTGACACAGCCCTGCTCCTTACCCTGGAAAAGAGTGTATTGAGGCAGTGCACTTTCTGACGCTCAGTGACATAGGCATAGTACTGAGTAACTCCCTTCAAGGTCAGCTCCTCCATCAGATTTATCTCATAGGGTTTCTGCAAATGGGAATTCTGAAAAATAAAAATATTCATAAAGCAGGCAGATCTACATGCAAAACAATGTATGTAGTTCCCACTCTACACCACACTTAACTTCCTCCAAGGCAAGGATGCACTACTTAGCCACTCACTCTTCATGCTATGCTGAAAACAGGGTGGGTAAATTTTCACACTTATATATCCAAGGTGACCAAGCAGGCCAAACAGGAGCACCCTCCACAAGCAAATCCACACAGATGATGTAACTAATACACAAAGTGGAAAACAGCACCTTATAGGCATACACCTAGCTTCCCATTAATGCAACTGCAGGTCAAAAACTGCTTTCAAACTTCTGTCCTAGACGCAGGCTGATTTAGATTAAACCTGTGAAGTTTAGATGTATTTAAAATGCCAAACACTAACAGCTATGCACCACTCATTCACACCCTTCCTGCATGTCACCACCATCATCATACCTACAGGGACACATCTCCACTCACCATGAACTTCTGCACACTCAAAGGAAAAGTGGCTGAGTAGAGCAAAATCTGTCTGTTTTTAGGTAGCGTGAGGATTATGTCTTCCATTATTTGAACAAAATCTTGAGACAGCAACTTATCTGCCTGTAACAACAGAAGTAATAAACAGCAAGTTAAAATAATGGCATAAGATTTTAGCCTTTTGTAGCTACACATTTGGGGGAAGGAAAAAAACCAGTTACCAGGGCTCCTAGCAGAGCCATCCAAGAGCTTTCAAACTACTATATTTTCACTCAGAAGCGTCTATGCTATTAGATGTTCATAAATCAATTTTATATACAATTACATGGTAAGCACAGCTGACTCAAACAGAAACCAAATGAAATGCATTCCTTTGTTGCAGAATAGACTTACTCTATTCTTCAGCATCAGCAAAGACAGGAAAGGCAAATCTTCCTAGGCTGCTTTCTTAGAAGATTTACATGCAAAAAATTCCTACTGTCAAAACGGTTTTTCAAAAATACTCAGAAATGGAGGAGACCTTACAATGTCTCTAAGCAAGTTTGAACCACTGCTGTGCACCAAAAGGACACTCACTGAGACACATCATTCCTTTAACTTGGTGTTAAAATCCCAGAACACCAGAACATTTAACATAAGCAACTTGCCTCATCCAATACTATCATCTGGACATGCTCAACTTTTGCTACTCCTTTCTTGATGAGATCGAGAATTCTCCCAGGGGTAGCTATCACCACATGCACTGTAAGGTTAGAAGAGAGAAAAAAAAAAGAGAGAAAAAAAAAAGAAAAAAATAAAAAGAAAGAACAAAAAGAACAACAAAAAAAAAAACCACAATGTTAAGATGATTAAAACTGTCTTTCCTTCCAGTATTCATGGCCATGTTTCACATGAACACTCTGGAAGAATGACAACAGTATATGAACACCAAACAAGACACTGTATCTGTTCTGTAAACAGGCAAATAGTAACAAGCAGAAATTCCACTACCCCAATGCAAAAGCCACAAAGAAACAGCAACCTTAGCATAGCTGAAGTGCTCTGACCTGTATCATCAAGTCTCATTATGTCATCTCGCAAATTGGTTCCTCCCGTTGTTGCCATCACTTTGGCACCTCCCATGTGCTTGCTGACTTGGATACAGATTTGACTGACCTGCAGGGCTAGTTCACGGGTGGGAACAATCACCATTGCTAGAAGTTAAAAACATCACTGTGAGTTACTAGTAACACTCTGTATCTTAAAAACTCATTCTCAGAGGAGACAGAGACTCGACGTAAATCAATGAAAAGCACAGTCTAGGAATTCCAGTCCAGGTATCCTGAACAAGGCCTGGGAACTGCTTTTGACAAGGCATATTCCACACAAGGGTTCTCCAGTCCTTGATGCACCCATCGCACAAGTATCTCAGCCAGCATGCTTATTATTCCACATTCACTTTCCAGGGCAAGACAGAAAAGCATACAAGCCTTCTTCTATCTGAACCTTTTGAAAACAACTGTGGGACTTTGCAAATTACACCTCCCCATTATCTTCCTCTGGAAGTACAAGCAGGTAACATACACTACCCAATTTCATTGACGAGTTTTAGATTCAAGTCTCTAATGTACTGACTGACACCATTACCTGGCAACAGCTAAGTGTGATCCACCTCAACTGACCTTGTATATTGTCCTTCTTTAAGTCTAGCCGTTCAAGTAAAGGAATGAGGTAGGCTCCACTCTTGCCTGTTCCATTTTTTGCTCTAGCCAAGATATCCCTACCAGATAAAGCAATGGGGATGCTCTCCTCCTGAAATGCAAGGACAGAAACTGCATGAGCAATTAATCGTAAGTCATGTTTCACTGAAGAGGCTGACCAAATTTGACTCCCCTCACTAACAATACCACATGAAAGCTGACTGTTTCGTGACCATTATTACTATTACTATCCCACAACTACAAGCATGACAGACTCACAACAGGAAAAAGCTAAACCCATCAGTAAAGAGTTCCCCAGCACTTCCCACCCAGAAGTCCTTATCTTGCCTGATCATAAGAAAGGGATCAGGTCCCACAGATAAACCCATACTAACACATTAGGAAAAAAGTGAAAAGTTGGGAAAACAAAAAGTGAAGAGACAGTGACAGTCACTAGCAAACTCCTCCTAAGGAAAAAGATTCCCCCCTTAATCTGAACATTAGAACCACCTCAGTCCATGTTATTCCAGCCTCTATATTCCTGTGATATACTTCTCAAAATCTTCAGCCATCCAAACACAGGCTCCATGTATTTTTAATTTCACTACCTTTTTCAGCAACATCTAAAGAAATCTCAGCCTTTTGGAAAAGTGGAATAATTAGAATATGTTTATAAACAAAGCAAGCCATAGTTTTCTCATGCCTTAAAGAGACAAGGTGGTAGAGCTGTGTCATTGATAAACCTTGAGAGACCATTTAAAAGATAATTCAACCTTCCACCCCCTGAAGTTTACACATGAACAGTTCTTAATAGAACAAGCCTTAGAAGTAAAAGAAAGATGGAGGCACAGAAAAGGAAACTTGCTAAGATATTATTCTTTCTCCTACAATCTTTATAACTCTTCTTCCACAAGACTACAATAAAAAGAGCCAACACTGTGATAAAGCCATAACCATATTTTTAACAACTAAAGGCACATAGCCAATAGTAACTCAGTTTTGGAAAATTTATAGAACTGCTTATGTGAAAGTACTGTTAGTGAACAGAGAATTATCAAATTAACTCCAGCATGAAAAGGAAAATCCAAGTTAAATGTCTCAAAAGTGTAAGGCAGTCCCATCACTAAGTCACTCAAGGATTGACTTAGTGATTTAGTTGGGGGTTTGAAATTCTTGCTTTTCCCAAGGGACACCAAGTTCTTTCGTTCACAGCTTCAATTTTTCCCAATGATGGCATAAATATTGGACATTTGGGCATAAGAACGTCAATACATTTAGAGAAGTTAAAAGCAGCATCTAAGTAGTCTGTTTGAAAACAACCTGAATAGGAGATGGTTTTTCCCAGCCCATTTCAAAAATTCCCATCAGCAACTCCCGTTTCAAACAGTAATCTTCAAACTCATTTCCTTTTGTGGAGGTCACGTCCTGAATAATAAAAAAAAAAAGCACATCCATAAGATCAGGTCATACAACCTGCAGCTGTTAATTTGATCTGAAATTGCCTGTACAGGAAGACCACAAATTACTACACAAGAGTTCCCATTAAGTCATGCAACACCCTACAGTGGCAAAGGAAACACTGGCTTTCTCAGAGCCAAACACAGCTCCTGAGTGTATACAGTGGCACCTTCCCATCTGCCTCACATGATGCAGAGGCTGCCTGTGTCATGTTATAATACTAATAAAGTAAGAAATCCACAGTGAGCTCTGTTTTTGAGCTTTCCAAGAACAGCATCACTCACAAGCAGTTGAGAGAACAAATTAATTCTTCATTTAAAACAGCAGGAGCTGAACTACTTTTTAGCCTTCACTCAGGACAGTATTCTACCACTGCAATCTCCCCCACAAGTTTTATTTAATATTTATTCCTACAATTCAATCATCCTTACCGAAGTTTTGATTCTCAAATCCTTTGGAGGGAGTTTTAAAGTCTTCTTCCAGTCATCACCAGGTCTATAGCAAAATAAAATGAAAACAGATTTTAAAATAATTAATATTTTGATTTTGCACCTTTTTTTTCTTAGCTATAGTGATGAACATCTAATATTTTCACCTCCTCAAAGCTAAAAGCGCCTACACATATGAACTCAAGTCTTCTCTGAGGTAAGCAGGATGCAACAGGCAAAAAACTGTAAACAGACAAAATCAGCTGTCTGCCAAACAAGTCTGAGAAATATTTATCCAGTCATGATTCAGGTCCCATTTTTAAGGCACTGAATCAAACAACAGGACAGATATAAAACTGAGTACTTGGTCACATAACAGAAACTGGCTATAATAAACCCACACAAGAATATTTCATGACTTAAAAATTCTCTTGCCCAAGGAAGATCCATTCTTAACCCCCAAGTAAGGTGAAAAGGTAAAAAATGCTTTTGGTGAAAAAACTTAGTAAGCAATCATTCCACTTGTTGACCAAACTTTGTCGTCTCTCCGTGAGATTTAGAGACCCATCCTCTCTTGAAAGTCACTGTAGAGTGGACCAGCCCCAGGAAGCTACGCGTGAATTGTGATGAGTTTAATTCACAACATTCATCAGAGTAACCACGTAATACATTTTAAAAACGGGGGGGAGGGAGCAGGTTAGGCAGATTTTAAGAACCTGAGTGTTCCATCACACTTTCTCTGAGGAGAGCTGGCACTTCCTTCACAAATAATTAACAAAATAAAATAAAAGCCAGTGTTGTTCAGGAGGAGGAGGATCCATGGGGGGAAAAAAAAACCAAACAAACCACAAAAAAGGAAAGCAACACATTACCATATCGTTCAAGTATTTTACACCTTTTAGAAATTCCAACCAGCACACTTCCAAAACTAGCTGGATGGGGAGCAGGATATCACAGTGGGACTGTATCCTCTCAGCTCAGCCTTTGATAAATTAAAGCCAGAGCATTACAACGAGGAGATCAGGTACTACTATTTCAGATCAGTGACAAAAGATAAGTGACTTTAAAGCATTTCTCACCACGGGAAAGAACTGCAACAAACTGAAAGGCATTAACAATGAGACCAGGTGGCATTTCCTCTTCAGTCTTAAACGTCAGTTCAGTTCCTTTTCACTCCTATACTTCCCTCTTGCACCACTTCCAACAAGCAAAAAACACAGGATTCTAAAGCTAGGCTACCTCTGACAGTGGCTCACACTCAGAAAAGCACAGCATCAAATGCATTTCCACAATAGTAACTGTTGGAGAGAAGCTTGCACATGGAAATACAGCTTTTTTCGTAATGTACATGACAGGACAATTCTAACCACCCATGTGACAAAACAACAGAAGACAGCGTTTTCCAAGTGGGAATCCAAGAATGCTTTCCCACCCACAACTTTTAAACATTCCTTTCACGGCAGCCAATACAAACACTTACTTAATAGCGGTGGTCATACTCTGTGCTTGCTGTTGAGTGCCATTATTGATTGTGTTGGCATTTTTCAGCTGGTTCATCTGTTGCTGAGTTTGTGTGCCTCCACCTCCTGGGCCCCCACTGGGTTTTACAGGGCCTCTCAACTGCCCATTCTGACTGGATAGACCCATTATAACAGGGTTCTCTGTTCTGGCCGTGCTCATGCTTTTATCTTTAAAGATGTCTTTTTAGACTTCAAAACTTTGAAAGTCAGTACAGAAACTGTAATAACAGTTTATTAGACTCTCCAAAATGAAGAGATAAATAAGTCTTGCTCAATATATGAGTCCTTTATTGCAATGCAGGCAAGCACCTGTAAGTCACTCAAAAGTAAAGCAGTAACTTGCTCTGATGCACTGTGGAACAACTTTTTTAAAAAAAAAAGCCCTCTATTGAAGTTCAGTTATATCACAATTCACTTGCTTCAATCTGAAAGAGAAGCAGACAATAACAATTAGTATGTGGATTTTTGTCTATGCAAATCACATCAGCATACTCTTGTATTTTAGAAAAATTTCTTCCCAGGCAGTGCGCAACAACAGTACTTGCTTTTTTGTTTCCTCAGTGATAATTATAAAGACATGCATCAAACCTTTTTTGCCTTTCTAGAAAGTGTTGCCTAACATCTTTAGACACCAAAGAAAACTGCCCAAACAGTTGTACTTTCAGCGACCTTCCACTACCTATTCCCTCGCATAAAGTAACCATTCAGTGTATCAAGTGCTTTGATGGCTCTTCAATTCCCCCACAAATTCCCCCACTTCCAGGATGCAGCCAACCAGCCCTAAAACATAAAAAATATTATGCACATGTTTGTGACAAGAAGCAAGACTACCACAGGGAGTGGGCATTCCAGTTAGAACTGACAAAACCCTTACATTACACTGATTGCCCTGTTCGGTTTGAATGAGAAATATAGATTATGTAAACCCAAAACAACAGCTTACACTCCTCCAACCCAAAATACTAGCTCGACCAGCTTACCCCCAGTTTTCAACCGGGTATTGATTTAAGGCAATTCAGAAGAGTGACGAAACACCATTATGCTGAATTGAGAGCAGCTGCCTCTTTGAGTCGCAGTGACTGAGCTTGAACTGAGGCACTAACACTGCTGGTCATGCAGCTTCCTGCTTGTGATCTTACCTTCCTGCTGTCACATAAGACAACTTATGTGGTTCTTGGAAGATAACATTTCATACACATGACTTAATATTGATTCTGTATGTAACAGAAAGGTTGCAAAACTGTGGAAAGACAATACAAAGTCCGCCCCTTACACAAAGCAAGCGTGGACCAGAGCTACAGACTCCCTACAATGGTACCAGGGAGACAAAATGTCCCTAGTCCAAAATCTTTTGAAACAAAATCTTTTGGCTCACCTTGAGCATCTGCATCTTGGGAAAACACAAAGGGAAGGCCAGAAGACTACTGCTTCCTAACCTCGGCATTCACAACAAAATGTATGTTTTCCCAGTGAATAAAAAGGCACATTGAAGAGCATTTCAAGAGAGTGGAATAGGAATTCGGACTTCCCAGCTGTTTTAAGGTGTGTCAGTGCTGGCTTCCAGCAAAACTTTAAAGTTTGCGATACTAGGATTTTCTGCTAGTTAACTTTCAAGGCATCTTCGAAAAAGTATTTCTCTTGGCCATTAACTTCGTAAAAACCACAGGAGTTACGAAGGTAGCCAGAGACGCCAATGAGACCCGACTACTAACGCCGAGAAGTTCTCCAACAGGGTAGGAAATGAAACCGCTGTCCCTTGTGCCCACACGCCCGTAACTATCCTTTAGAAGAACACAAGTTTAAAAAAAACGGCAAGTCTCACGGAACCCAAAAAAATATCTCCCTGTTCCGATAAAACAGACGCCACCATTTCGCAAACCAGCAGACTGAAAAAAAAAGGGCCTCCATCGCGTATCTCTGCTCTCCGGGCACGGGCGGGCGGCCGGGGCATCAGCTCTGGATCTTTCCCTTTCCGTCGGCTGGGCCCGGCACAAAGGGAGCCCTCAAGGTGCTCAGTGTGCCCAGTGAGCCCGGGCCGCAGTGCGGAGCCCCGGGGAAGAGCGGTGGGCCCCGCGCCGCCCGCCGATCGCAGCTGCGCCACACCAACACCTCCCGCCCGCGAACAATGGAGCGGCCACAGTTTGCCGCCTGAGCCTGCGGGGAGCGAGAGCTGCTCGGGGACCGCCCCGCCCCCGCGGTCCCTCGGTCCCGCCGCTCCCGGTGCGCCCAGGCCCGATCCGGCCGTCCCAGCCCCGCCCGCGGCGCCGCCAGGCCCCGCTCAGGCCCGCGCTCTCGCCGCAGGCCGCAAGGCGCGGCCCGCCAGCAGCGGCCCCCTCGCCCTGCTCCCACGGAGCCATGCCCGCCCTGGCCCGTCCTCACCGCCACCAGCCGCGCTCCCCCTCGCCCAGGTACAAAATCCTCTCGCTCCCCCGGTGCCTTGTTATGGCGACTCGACGCTCCAAGATGGCGGCTTCCTCCTTCCTCCTGTGCGCCCTCCCCCTCCCGGCGGGCGGCACCGGCCCGCCCCACACGCATCACGTACGTACGTACGTATGGCGTACGCCACGCGTCACGTCCCACCCAGCGTGCGGTGCCCACGTGACCGCGCTGGCCGCGCTGCTCCCTCAGACCTGCCCCTCCCCTTTGAATCTGGAAACGTAGCGGGGCTTCCCTATGTGCCCATTAAAACAACACAAACGTAAGAATGAGGGACTGAGCCACGGCTGTAGGAGTCGTAACCGCCGATCGTCACAGGCTGGGAATTGGCATTTGATTTTAGACATTTGTTACTTAGACGTGGATTTTGACAAAGCGAGACACAATGGGAACGTAATCTTAGTAGTTACTGCTTTGCAGACAATTTTTTCTTCAAATGTTTTTCCAAAATACATACAAAAGGATAAGAACATCCACGGTTTTATCTAGTTCCCCACATCTACAGCTGTCTCTAGGTAGTTGTTTTTCCACCCTCAGCAGCAAAAGCACAAGCTCCACCCTCCAGTTGTAGCTGGTTGAGAACATTCTTCCTGACCTGTCTGTCTCCCGGGCCCAGTGATACCCCACTCGCCTTACCACTCATCTCTTGCAGTACAGGGCTTGCTCAGTCTGTGTTCTCCCTGTCAGTGAGGCACAATGGGAGCTCCCTACGCCCTCCCTCCGGTTTTGAGGCTCTCCGTCCTCTCAGGAGAAACAGTGCCCAGAAGCTGATAAGCACGTGCAGGCGCACACAAAGTCCTCACGGCAGGGGAGGACAGCGACATCCTCGGGGCAGCAGGTGCCCAACAAGTCGGGATCTAAGAAACAGGAGTGGTTGTAATCCAGCGGTGCTCACGAGAATAACACCACCTCCTCTTTCACCAGTCCAAAGTCGCACCAGAGTTCTTGCTGGTAGAGAGGCCTTGATGCAGCTGTATCTAGACAAGAGGAGGACAAGAACTCTGCTTGTCAAACCACCTCAGCTGCTCGCACAGGAAAAGCTTTCTGCCAAAATGCCAGCTGCAATGCCATCCTACTCTGTTGACTCAGACCGGGGCATTCTCATTGTGAGTCTGTTGCTGTGACATCACTGAACAAAATGCCCATTTCCCTGAGCAGAGAAAATCTTGATTTCCCATCTTGATTCTCCTTTGTTACCCTTGTGAAGTCAAGCTGCCGAGCCCCTGCTAGCCCTGCTCCAGACTTGCAGTGTGGCTGCCAAGGCCTTGCTTTCCTGTGCAAGCCACCTCACATTTCCCCAAGCCCAGACAAGGGGTGAAGCAGCAGAAGAAGGAGCAGAAGACAACTACAAGTCAACGTGGTTAAAGCAGCCAGGAGGACCCCAAGGCAGAGGGTGATGATCATACAGACCATACCCATGCTTCAAAGTCCTGCACAGCTCCAGAGAAGTGCCTGGATCCAGGAGGTTTCTGGTAAGGGTGCTCCTTAGCACAGACCTTTTCAAAGCTTTTGGATCACCTGTAACAAGGACAGCTGTGGGCAAGAAGGTTTCCAGGGAAGACCTAAAGATGTTCTGGATCTCCTGCGGTATAGACCAAAGGAATATGGACTCTTAAAACTGTACTTTAAAAGTCAACTTACAGCACTAGTAAAAAGATGATAAAGCTAGATGTTAATCTTTACATCAATCAGGTCACTCTATGCCTGGAGCTCATTTGCCTTGCAAATACTCTATTGTTACATTCTGTGCCCCTCCCTGCTCACTTAAATGATTACCTCCACCCCAGAAAAGAACTTTGTCGCAATTTCTGGAGGAGAGACGGATCGTGCCCCTCAAACCATGGGGCCTGTCAGCTACTCCTCAGAGACCTATGACTTGGTAAGTTTGGCCTGGCTTTGCTTGATAACAGGGATGGCAGGTAGAGCTGGGGTGGGCTCAAAGGCCAGGTTTCTGGCCATCCATCTTCTAATCCTCCTGTTGGCAGAGGCAGAGCTTGAGCCGTTTCTTATGCCAGCATAATCAGTCCTTGCATCCCTTAAGTCCAGACTTGACCACAACCTGTTGCTTGCAGAGAGCCGGTGTAGTGTGGCTACAACCACTGGGATCCAGGGATGCTGGGTATTCTGTTGGGGAAAGCTACCAGGACCTGCACTGGCAAGCACTAAGCCCGAGTACTGTCCTTGCGTTAGGACACAGACCAGAGGCTCTGCAAAGGGCCAGGTGACTCACCTAGAGAGCAAGGCTCCAGCAGTCCCAGCCTGTGCTGACAGCCTCTCCCAGCTTCTGCTTCCTGCTGCCCTGCTGTCTGCACAGCCATTAGCCCAGTGTGGGCATGAAACACTTATTCTGAGCCAGGCACTTTTTACACCAGGCTTCAGTGGTACAAATGACTATGTACACAGTGTGCAAAGCCCTGTACACCTTATCTGGTCTCCTTTGACAACTGGAATACCCAAGCAAACCCAGTCTTCTCTCTCCGTGTGTGAAAATCCTTGGTATGACCACCCTGCTTGCTTGCTGCATGTACCAGCTACCATACATATGGTTCCACATACCTACAGGCTCCACATACACTCTGCTGAAAGGGGAACATGCAGTATATTTACAAGAGAGGACTTTTAAAGACTTTTAAAGAGTGGAAGATAAATTGCAAGTACTACTTCTGACAGGGAGTGATGACACTAGGTATTCTACCTCATAGTTCTCTTCCTAGCCTTTACAAGTGAAAAAGAGCAGCTGCACCTTATAGAGTATGTTGTGCTATCCAATGGCAAGGACACAACAGCATTATCATTACCCTGGTTTTCAAATATTGCATCTCGGAATTTATTTTTTTACTACAGTGGCTCCCTGCAGCAGACCTCAGGATTAGTTATTCCAAAAAGAGAAATGTTGGATTCAATTGTTATCAAATATTCTGTTCCTCCTTTTTTCCTACACACCAGGGAAGAGCAAGCCCTACCCTTCACGCAGAAGACCTGTACAAAGGTCCTTCTGATCAGGCAGCCACCCACTTCCAGTCCTAGAATTGCAGCAGAGTTCCCAGAAGCCTCAGCTTGTCATAGTCAGTGCATCTCCTGCAGCTCTGGTCCCTGCCCTTCCTGCCTCAGCCCGGACTCTGATTTTTCATCCTCTTTTATTTGTCTTCAACTCATCTCTGTCCACTCCTACCCCTCTGTGCTGCTCTGCTCAGAGGTGCAGGCTAGGACAATTCAAACACAGCTCCACATATGCTTCCCCTACCCACAATGAGTGATTTACAGTAAGAGCTCTCCCTACCTGCTCCCCATCAGCAATCAGATGGTGTCTGATAGTGGCACTCAGCCTCTGCACTTCCGGCTCCAAATACCAGGTGATGCTGGAAACTGGTCAGCAGCCAAAGCCACTGAACACCAGCCAAGCTGCCCATCCACTGCCATTGATGGTGCTGGCATGGCTCCAAGGGAGGATTGACACTCCAGCCAGCAAACCCTGCTATTTTCCATAATTTCATTTTTCCCTTCAAAGCTTTTTCTCTTCAAAGTCCAACCTCTCCCCAGTGAAATTTCCCATTCCAACATACAATCTGTTTGGGGTTTCAGCACAGTCACCTGCACTGTCTGAGCAGCCTGGTTTGGTCACTACACAAAATTGCAAAGGTTTTTAGGTTGTTTTGCTTTTTATCAGAGAGGTTCAAGGATCTGGCCTTGGCCAACACATCACAGATTTCTATGTGTGTTGTTGACTCCTCATGAAAGGTCCAGGTACAGAATAAGCAGGAAATACTTTCAAACTGGGTAGGAAAATAACTGGGAGGGATTTCTTAAGGCCCCAAATCATACCCTAAATCAGAAAAATAAAAGTTCTTTAGTAATACAAAACGCTTCTCACCAAAGGCTTGCAGCCCCACAGTTAGATTAGCAAGAGCTGGGCAGGGTTATTCCACACTTTTCCCAAGGACTCATTCCCTTGGGAAGCTGGAGTGCTCCCGGGGAGTGGACCCTTCTACCATCCACTGCTTGGAGACTGCCTGTGCCTCCTGTGTGCTCTACAAGTTTGGTAATGCCCCATCAGCATGCCCAGGCTCCTCCTGGAACCATGCAGGTGGTTTCAGTAGCAGAGGAGTTTAAGTAAGCCCCCAGAGTAATGTGCAGAGGCACCCAGTGCATTACCCAGGAAAAGCTGCCTGAGAGACAAGAAACATAAATCACCCTTCCTTAGCTAGGTACAACTCCAGGCTGGTCACAGTAATTTTGCTTTGTAGCCCCTTGGGTGAGCAAAAACCCCCAAAATCAGGTCTAAAAGTGTGTAAAGCAGGGCTGGTATTTTTAGACAGGAACTTTGGCTGATGAGGGAAGGAGCAGCAGGTGCAAACTGCTGCAGCTGGCAGTGAAAGGTATGAAAGCATTAGCAGAGACTTCCGCTGTGGTCAACACTGAAGTCTCAGCACAGGTCTGCAGAGAGAGTGTGGGTGGGGGACCTCAGGGTGACTGCTGCTGAGCTTTTCCCAGTTGTCACTAATATTCATATTGCCACAAGCCTCCTCCACTGCTCTCTTTTGTGCAAGGCCAGCTGAAGCATGACCACCATCCAGGGAGCTCATCCTGAGCAGAATTCCAGCTTCCTGGCACTCGAGACTTGCCCTCAGCTTCAGCCTGAATGCAGGCTGGTCAAGAAGATACAGCAAGCCAAGGGCAAGTCACATCTGCAGCAGCTCTACTGCACTTCCCTTACTGGATATCGGTCTAGGGTCTGAGTGGTGTTTTCCCTTCCCTTTCCTGCTCTGACTGCAATTAATTCAGAACTGAAAGGTTTATCAGCAGAACAGATCTCTCTCTCCATCATCTATTCCTGTAGCTATGGCACCACAGCACCTCAGAGGCTTTCCTCCCATTGTGTTGAAGACCTGCCTCACACCTTCCTCTGAGTGTGTGGGAAGTGATCTCAAAGGGCAGCTGCTGCTGACCCCACGTCACCTTGCTCTTTCATAGGCAGCTCTCAGGCCTCTGGGGATGAGAAGAAGGGGACGGGTTCACTGCATAGAATTTGAGGTACAGATGTGCTGTGTGGTGAATCCTACACCTTCATACCTGACAGCAGGCAGGCAGGACAGGAGTGGTCCATATTAAGAAGTGGGTGGGAAAAATCAGGAAAGCTGCTAGAGGAAGGTTCTATTCTATGTGAGAAAGCAAAATTCGCCAGCAGCTAACTTGGCAAGAACCAGAAGATGAAAGTGATCATCTGATTGGACACCAAAACATCCCCAAATACTCCAGTTACAGATTATAGTCTGAGCAGCCCTCACTGTCACAGATGGAGAAAACCCTCTCCACCTGCTGCTGCACCTCTTGGCAGTAAAGGAGCCTCCAAAGCAAGAGGGACCTCATCACACTGCAGACAGCATCTCCTCCTGATGCAGGTGGGCTGCACGACATGGGGGTGCTCTGCTCTAGGTCTGCCAGGTGCAGCTGGGGGACTGGGTTCTTGTGTTGAGAAACTCCCCTCCATTAACAAGACTCTCTCTGTTCCCCAGAGCCAGGTGGAGCTGAGTGGTTACTATGAAGCTGAGAACACCACCCCTTCTTTGGAGGGCTACTTTTGCTTCAACCCAGCCTCATCTGTGGTTGGGAACCAGGGAGACCCCTTCAGAAAGGTCTTCATGCCCCTCATCTATCTGCTGATGTTTGTGTTGGGGACTCTGGGCAATGCTCTGGTCCTGGTCATTTTAGAGAGGTTCAAGCGGTCTCGTACCACCACAGAAAACTTCCTTTTCCACCTCACCCTCGCCAACCTAGCACTGTTGCTCACCTTCCCATTCAGTGTGGTGGAGAGCCTGGCTGGGTGGGTATTTGGGAGGTTCCTCTGTAAGATACTCAGTGCTGTCCACAAGATCAATTTCTACTGCAGTAGCATGCTGCTGGGGTGCATCGCAGTGGACCGTTACCTGGCCATCGTCTATGCGATCCACACCTACCGCAAACGCAGAGGTCGCTCCATCCACCTCACCTGCATGGCTGTCTGGCTCTGCTCATTGCTTCTGACTTTACCTGATCTCATCTTCATGGAAGTCTGGACAGATGACAGCAACCGCAGCATTTGCTATTTTCCAGAAGTTGGGATTGATGGAAACAATGCATGGCTGGCAACTCGCTTCCTCTACCACACCGTGGGCTTCTTTGTGCCTCTGCTGGTCATGTGTTACTGCTACATGGCCATCATCCGGGCACTGTGTCAGTCCCAGCGCCTGCAGAGGCAAAAAGCTGTCCGTGTGGCCATCCTGGTCACAGGCATCTTCCTCCTGTGCTGGAGCCCATACCACATTGTCATCTTCCTGAACACACTTACCAAGTTAGAAGCCTTCACCAAGAACTGCCTCCTGGAAGACCAACTGGACACAGCCATCATGGTGACAGAGGCCATCGGCTTCACACACTGCTGCCTCAACCCCATCCTCTACGCTTTTATTGGGGTCAAGTTCCGTAATGACTTCTTCCGGATCCTGCAGGAGCTTGGCTGCATAAGCCAGGAGACCCTGCAAGAGATCCTGGAGGTGACAAGGAAGGGTAGTGGGATAGAGTCTGACAACACCACCTCCATCTCCACTTTCTAGCTGGGAAAGGCTGCCTGTGGGGCAGAACTGGCCTGGGTCTTTCCTTCCCAGTGGCACACTTGCAGTGGTCGCAGTTACAAGTTTCACAAGCATCCCCACAACTTTCTTCACTCCTCAGAAAACAGGTCCAATAGCCACCAAACACCCAAATCTCATCAGACACCTTGCTTGGCTCTTCCTGGTTCTCAAACTTGTAGAGATCCATCTGGCAGCTGTTGGTGAATGCTGGATGTCTGATGGTCACTCTTGTGGAGCTGGATGAAGATGGTCACTCAAGTGGGTTGAAACTGACATTCCCACCTCTCCCTTGAAAAACAGACTGCAGGCATCTTGTGCACAAAGCCAGGCACAGGACTGGGGTGCCAGGGTTAAGGAAAAATGTGCAGCCAAGTAAATGAGTCATGTCAGTAAACAGCTCTCCATTTCACTAACTAAGGTTGGTACACATGTGCTCAAGGGAAGCCGTGGGACTCAGTGGCCATCGCAACTGGAGAGATGCAGGTAGGACTGATGGGGGCTGCAAAGCTCAATCCAATAGCATGGGTGTACAGTGCTGGACATTCTGACTGCAACATTGTCCTCCTGCTGCATAACATCCCCCCAGCACGCCACAACACCTTCATCTTCCCAACACAGCTCGTGCCAGGAGGTCCTCCCACAGGCTGAAAGATTTGACTGTCACAGACTCCTTTCCTGACACCAGTTGCATCCTCCCCCACTCATTTGATCTGTTTTACTGCTGTTATGATCTCCTGTGAGTGGTTGCTGAACTAAATGCCCGACTATGCAAAAGTTTTCCTTTAAGGAGGAACACTGTCTGAGGAGATGGCTTCTGTCTTGTGAGTGCACACAGGGGAGAGAAACCACACAGCCTTGTAAAGCTGATAGTATAACTTTTTTTTTTTTTGGCAGCTAGTTGTATGGCTATGTATGGGTTCTGACAGTAAGGAGACCCACTGTCCCAGAGTAAGGGAAAGTCTCCATTGTTTTTAGCAAGGCTAGAGGAAATGTGGCATTTTGCTTTGCACTATGCTTTCTGTTAGTTTTCCTCCACCTGCACCTACAGGGCTTTCAGAGATTAACTGCATCCAGGTGTACAGACGACAGACCTTGGGTGGTGCAGAAACTGCTCAGATCAGGGCAGCTTGATGATAATTTGCTTCAAAGTAAGAGCAGCAGCTTTCCCCATCATTAATTCTTGCACCACAAGCTGGTGTGTGGGGAAGCCCCAGCAGACTCAAAACAGCTTGCTGCTGCCTAGGAGGTCTTGTCACAGTTTAACATGGCAGCGGGCCCACAACACTGCTCCATGACTTTTCTGTTCCTAAAGAGTACTGAGACCTGAGCTGTAGGAGAGCCATACATACCAATGTCACCCTCCTCACAGGCACACTTTAAAATCTCCTCTACCCTTCACCTCACATTTTAAGCAATGTCGAAACAATGTTAGTTCTCCTGTGGCAACAGGAATTTTATGCTAACCTCACTTCTGAAATTCATCCCACTAGCAGACGGCTCAGTCCCAGGTGAACTACACAGTACTCAAGGGCCCTGCTAAAAAGACCAGTCAGTATGGAAGGGGCCACATTACCTCAGCCAGACTCAGGCAGAGATCTCAATAGCTTGATCTCACGTTGTGACTTGAGGAGAAAACTCATCTAGTATAAGGCAGTCCTCCATTTCCTGCAGCACCGCATCTTCAAAGATGAAACTTTCAAGTAATGGCAGCTGTGGTTGTTCAGGCACATACATGCAGAAGAGAAGGGCAAGTCTCTTAAGCCTGCAACTGTGTTCTCCACACTTGTACCAGTGAGAAAACCCATTGCAGAAGCATTGTAAACACCTCCCCAGTAGGTTATGGTGACAGCTGTGTTTCTATATGAAAATGTTATTGAAAAAAAATAATAAAGTATTCAATAATAATCAGAATTTTTACAGTGGTCACAAAGTAAAAAGAAAATCTGCACTCAAATGAGAGTGAACAGACTACACATCTGTTGTTACTATAGCTTTTTGCACTGGTATGTACAAACCTTTAGGAAGTTTTGAGGTAAGCTGTAATAAACAGGTGAATAAAACGCTAATCTTCTCATGTGTAGTGCTTGTAAGCATTTGTCTGTAACTGTGTCACTTTATTCAAGGGAGACACATCAGAGAGGACTAAGCGGGCAGCTAGCACCTTTCTGACAAGCTCTGCTCAAAGAGCTTAGAGGAGCACCTTGCTCAGATTCCCCTCACCAGTGCCACAAAAGGCACTGCTGTGTTCAGAGTCAGTCCAGACCTCTATTACCTCTCTGCTTTATGGAGCCTCTTCCACTAACTGCAGCACCTCCTGCTTCAGTTTTACAGCAGCTTCTAACCTGACTGGAAAACTGCCCTTACACCTACATTTGGCCCAGACAGCCTGGAAATGGCTTGGCTCAGAGCTGGCAGAACTTCCCCAAAGAGTTGCCATTGTTCCTCCCACAGCTGCCTGCAGCCAGCCAGCCTGCTGATTGTGGGTAAGAAGAAAGCAAGAGGAACTTTCCTTCACTGCAGAGGAAGCTCTCCTTTCCACTCAGCAAAATCCTTACTGTCTCCTCAAAGGTTGCATGGCTGTCACAACACCTTGCCCCAGAGTGGGCCTCCCTGCTAAGTACTCACACTGCCAAAGCCACCCCTGCAGTCCTCGGGCAGACCTTCATCCTCCCCAGTGGAGTTCTGCTCAGTCCCTGTGCCACGGCTGCCAAGTGAGGCAGATGCACCCTGCCCACCCAGGCTACCAGGAAGGGGGATTGAGCCAAGGGGATCTCCAAGGTAGCTTCTGCAGAAAGTAGGGAGATGATGTGTGGGAAGGCGATGTCACCACCATCCACAGCACAGCCTCTGCACCTCCAGTCCCAGACTGTGCTCTGCAAACAAGGCTCCAACAGACAAACCAGAGGAAGCCCTGGTCTCTGATGAAGGCAACCCCAACCCCAAAGATGGGAACATGAAGACCCTCACAACAGCACACTGCTCTGCATTTCCTGCAGGGCAACCAAGTCTCCCAGGAGACAGAGCTGGGGTTCCAGCAGAGCATCCTGCTATGCACACACAGTGATCACAGGGCTGTGGCAGGCAGTGGAGCATGCATGGGTGAGTGCAAGTAAGGGAACGCATGAATGAACGTGTGCCTGGGAGTGCTGCAGAGAAGGGGCTCCCCCGATGCCCACACAAACCTTCCAGCACCTCACACACTCTCTCTCTCTGCTGCAGTCCTGTGGAAAATCATGTGGAAAAATACAGGCACAGGGTCAGGTCTTGAAATTTGTCTTTTTAATAAAAAGGCACCTATAAAACAGGTCAATACATTACAGGCAGCACAGATACCCAAAAACAAGCCTAAAAATTATTTCAAATAAAAACCAATAAGATGTCTTCACATATTGTATTTATATATTTATATTTATATATATATTTATATAATGGTACAAAATGACTGGGTAAGTTTCTCCATGGGATGACAGAGAACAGGTCAGTCAACTTTACCTCAATGTGAAAGCTAATTCCAGATGTGTGATTATCCAACATACTGAAAGATGCAGTTTCCCAGCATTTGCTTTTTTGGAGCTGGAAAAACATGGCAAAGTCATGGCTAAAAGATGGGCAAACCTTCTACTGTGATTAGGTGGAGTCAGTACACAGAACTCAAGGTAAGGAGCCGAGCAATAAACTACAAGACACAAGACTAGACACAGGTCACGGCAGCGAGCAACCAGCTGATGGCAAACCTTGCCCGAGTCTAACAAGGACTGGCTGTCACTGAGCCTCCAAAGGAACTCCTGCCACACTGCTGTTCACAGACATGGTTGGGAGCAGCGCCCAGGGGTTAGGCAGCATTTCTTCTCCCCATTGTTCAGCCAACACAGTGGTAGGGGTAGGGCTGGCTCCAGGGCAGTGAGATCTTGCAGAAGAGCACCAACTGCTGCTCCAGAGTCCTCAGCTCTGACCTAGCATCAGGATCCCTTCTATATCCAGAGCTGCTGAGTCAAAAGGCTTATTGGTCACTGAAGGACAGGTCTTCCTCCTGTTGCCAGGCAGAAATAGCATCATACTGCCATGTCCCTGTGAGCGCTCAGCACTAGTCTTCTGAGCACTGCACAGCATGTGCCACAAGCCTGCAGGCTCCTGCTGATACAGGGACAATGTGCTGCTGACACAGTGAGGACTGCAAGCTCCAGGCAACTTCTGGTCGGGCTGGGCAAAAGGGACAACAGGGAAAGTACAAACACATGGAGAGCTCAACCAGGCTAAAACAACAGCTATCTACAGGCAAACAAAAAACTTCCATATAGAAAATGTTATGGCTTCAAATTAGCCAAGACTTGCTGGTAGGTGATGAGCAAAGTTTGGGACTATAATTGGTATTTGGAGGTTTATGAGAAGCTACCAGCAGCCAACAGCCTGAAGAGCAGCCAAGAGAAGCTACAGCCTTTCAGGCAAGTCAAGCTTAGAAAGAGCTACATCTGTTTGAGCCACGTCCTCCCGCATGAAACATACACTGAAAGGATCAAGAATCCAACCAGCTAACAGGTCCAAAGCCTGAGCTGAAGATTATTATTCTGCTCCAACTGCCTCAGCAGAAAGGAGAACTTCTCATGATTGTTCCTGTTTAACCACTTCAATCCATGTTACTTGCTCACATTGTATACAACAAATCCCTACAAAGCAGGAGACTAGAGCAGGATCCTTCCTCAGATCCAAAACCATGCTTCTCACCCAGCACTACAAAATGCCCCAAAGCTTCAGTGTATTCCTAACTGGACTTTCCATCTTCTCACAGACTGGATCAAGACAACTGCTGGGCTGACATTTCAGCACCCACCAGCCTTTCCAAACAGCTTGCAACCTGATAAAAAGTGTTGCTGTTCACTCACTACTTGGCAATCTCCCTTTCCAAAGCCCTCTCCTCCTGACAACAGCAAGTTGGGAAAGATGAGCTCTGTTATAAGAGAGGTAGTGTGTTAAGCCTGGCTCTGCAGAGATAATCCTCCAAGCAATGTTCCTCCAGCAATTGTGTGCCCCAGGTTCATCACTGGATGCTGGAATTGCAAGTCCTCACAGAGGTCCAGAGATACTGTGATGTGTGCAGAAATGTGCGTGCATCATGACACATTCCCCTCTGTGAAAAAACATGGGAAAGACGATCAGAGCTGCATGCAGGAAGACCTTATGGAGTACAGGATGGAGAGGATGGAGTGCATCCAGAAAAGCCAGAGTTGTCCAAATGGCATGCTTTTGCCAGCCTAGGAATGAGAGATTGCAACTCTGCCCTCTTCCGTCTGAAGCACAGGACGGCCATGGTGCTGACACTGAATGCTGAGGTAGAGTATTGCACTCAAGGACAGGTGCTCTTCAAGAGCTGGACCTCTCCTGTGCCACAGGGCAGGGCTGCTGCCAGTAGCTCAGGTTATCATGGAGTGAAGACTGCCTGCAAAACTCTACAGATGGACTGACAAGCACAAGGAAAACCTGGGACAGCATTCAATGGCAGGGAAGCAGGACACAGTGGTGAAGGGTAATGGATGGGTAATAGACTGGTATAGGAAGGCTGCAGAAGATCAGGGTTCCCAGCTAGCCTCTCCTGGAAGCACTGGAATGCATCACCTCACTCACCTCAAAGCCCAACTGTCCCTACCCACCACACCACCTTGCCTACAGGGGACACAGCATGAAGGAAAAAAAAGGGAGTAGAGGTGACAGAGCTGGTCAAGACCTTCAGGTCCAGCATGTTACCATCTGTGAAGCCCAGATTCTTCATGCTTCTCCAGCTGAAGGGCCGGCATCCTTCCCATCCCAAACACAGCAGCTTCTCCAGAGAGCAGCAACAGCTGCATCCCGTAAAACTGTGGCCTCTGCCCTGCCAGATGAGCACCGCTCAAGCAGCATTTCACTGGGGCTACAGCTTGGCGGCTTCCTCCAGCCCAATGGCCCTTGGTCAGTGGTTGTGTTGATGTACTCGGCATAGTATCCATGTATCCACAGCACCTGAGATCTGCATGACACTGCACCACCCCCTCTCCACACACATGCAAAACCATTCAGATTTGTGAATAACACAGGTCTGACAGTCACTCTACAATGGGATCTCTCAACACCCTGTGCACCCTGGGGATCCTCCTGCCTCTCCCACGGAGAGATTTCAATCCTTGTACACTGTTGCCTTTAGCGTGTTTTTTTCTTTCTGTTTTTAAAAACATGTTTTGAGGCTTCTATTAAAACACAGAAATACAGGACAATTAAAAACCAGCACAAATTTTGCCTTTCCCAGCGACCTATTTACAGCTAGTTCCAAAAACCCTCTTGCACATTTTGGTTGCTAAAAAAGGAAGGACAAAAAAAAGAGAGAGGAAAAAAGGGCAAGAAAAACACTCGACGGAGGAAAACCATAAGTGAAAACTTTACAAACTGCCACAAGGTCTGGATGTCCCTGGTTGCCACGCAGGGTTCAAAGTAACAGCCCCACTCCCAGCCTCTTCCCCCTCCCCTTCCCCAAAAAAGAAAGGAAAAAGAAACCCAATTCACATCAAGTTTACTGCACATCTGGTTTGCTGTGTAGAGGCAAATCCGATATGAAAAGCATCCCACGTGGTGTCCTCCACTGGCACTGGCCCCCAACCCACCCCCAGAGAAAGGTTTAAAAATGTTTGTAGGTGCAGCCCCATCCCCGCCCCAGGCCTGAGCGCCAGTCAGGGTTAAAAAGGCAAGTTCGCCATGTTCCCAGGCCCGGGGATATAACTCATCTGGCTGTCCAGGGAGACACTCCTTTGCCTCATCTGGTGCGTGACCATGAGGTTCTGCTGAGGCGGGGGCCCCATGAGAGAGCCCTGAGGTGACATCATATGTCCTGTCTGGGCATACATCTCCCCCGACACAGACATGCTTCTCTGCTTGGCCTGCATCAGCATGAAATTCTGCTGGGCCATCAGGCTCTGCTGCGGAGACATCATGCCCTGGTGCATGCTATTGCCCATCATGCCTTGCTGGGGCGGTATGCCTGTCCTGCCCAGCATGGGCACTTGTCCAGGATGGCACATGGGCATGCTGAGTCCCCTCTGCACGCCCTGTTGCCCGGGGAGGCTGGGAGCATTCATACCTGGACGCACGGGGGGCTGCTCAGCCATCATGTTCTGCAGGTTCATGAGGTGGAGGTTGGAAGGCTGAGATTTGGGTGCCTGGCTGTCGCTCTTGGGGAAATACTGCAAGGTGCTGCTTGGCTTCTCTGATGGGATGATCCTGGACAGGTCAAACTCCGGGATCCCCGTGGGCGTGGGGCGGATGACCTCACTGAGCTCGGGGTCGTTCAGCACCGACGCCACCCCAGGAAGCACGGGCGGGTAGGGTTCACCAATGCGAGGAGGGATGTTCTTGCCCATCATGTGCTGCTGAGGGGGCATCTGGCCAGGCTGCTGGGAGGGAAGGTCCTCAGGTGGCAAGGGCATCCCTGGCGGGTAATGCTGCTGCATCCCAGGGCCACCTCCTGCACTGGGGGCCATGGGCATGCCTCCTGCAGGAGATGGCATGGCATTGTGGGGCTGCTGCATGCGGGGGAACACGAGCTGGTTGGAAGGAATCATCTGTGAACTGTTTGGCACAGGGCCACACTGCTGGTTCAATGAGTCCTGGGGACCCGGGGGCAGCATCATGGGGTTCTGGGGGGGCACGCCCGCCCCTGGCCCACTCGGATGCATAGGAATGTTGGAGCCCAGAGGGTTTGGGGAGGACATCATAGAGGTGGGGGGTGGTTCGTGGGAAAGGGGCTGCTGACCAGGTAAGTTCATTCCCATGGGGCTCTGAGCGGATCCAGGCCCCACAGAGTTCAAGTGCAGTTGATTTGGCTGATTCCCCGTCACGCCTAAGGACAGGAAAAAGAGAGAAGAGTTAACCCTTCCTACAGACCTTTCAGGGCTGTAAAATTCACATCCTGAGAGCCTGCCAAGCAGTCCTGCTCAGAATGCCCTGAGCATGGAGCATGATGCTCAGAAAGCAACTCCAAGATGGGCTTACAAAGCACCAACATCAGGAAAAAGCATCTCAAACACCAGTTCCTCAAGCCCACAAGCACCAGAGGGCTCTTCCAGCTTCATCCAGTCCCATGCTAGATTTGTAATTTCTTACATTCCCCTGATTTTAGAGTCCTGACTGGCTCTGTGTGTGCCTTACATCATGGTCTCATCAGGGCTCTCAGCTGATGGCAGCAAGGACTGACCGTTCACCCCTGCCTGCCACAGGGTTTGCCACCCAGCAAGCTCCAGTGACCACACAACCTCGGGTGCTGAGGAGGAAAAAAGCAGAAGAATCAGCAGCCCGGCACAGGTGCTGTCTGGGCGGGAAAGTCTGCGCCCATCAGAAAACCAGAGCAGCCATCAGTGCCTGCGGAGGCAGTCAATGCATTTGCATGCCTGCAGTCAACCTAAGTGACTGCTCAGCAGTGAAAGAGTCAAAAAGTTGATTTTTCATTTTCAAAACTGACAAAAATATTTATCAGACGACTTTAGACCCCTAAATCAAGTGGTAGAGCATGCTGGAATTCCCCTTTGGGCTGGTCACCATGTGACCAAAACCACTCATTTGCCTAGATGTCCTCACCAGTGCCACCAGTTACTGGAGCGTATCTGGTCTACTGAAATCACAACTATGCCACAACACAGCCTTGCCTGTGCGGGCACTTGGGCTCCACTCAAAACACCAGACTCCCAAGCCCCATTCAGAGCATCCCTGTCCCACTGCACAGGAACACAGGGGCTCTAAGCAGGAGACCTCTGCCTGCAAGTTCTGAACCTGACAAAACTCCAGGAGCTGTGAAAACTTGGGCCAAATACATCTCCATGGGTAAAGGTAAAAAACTTCCAGGTCTTGTGGAAGAAGGACTCCTCAAGCCAGACCAGCTGATGTCCTTCCACCCAAGCCAAAAGCTGATGGACAGCCTGGGCAGACGGCAGGGAATTGCACAGACTGCTACAAACAAGGGGAAATTTAAGCTATGTGACATGGCAGTCATGGGGAGATCAGAGTTCCTAATACTTTCTCCACCTGCTGCCTCAGGTCCACTGGCAGCCACAAGACAGTCTGACCCCTTGCAAGCCCACCTCCAGAAGTAGATACCTGACATACTTCCAGGTGGGAGCATAGGCCTGTCTGGCAGCAGCTCATCATCAGAGGTGGCGATGGTTTTGATGGCATTGTGGTAAAGTGGTGTGGAGCTGGGCATGGCATACTTGGACATCTGGGACATCATCAGTGAGAGGGGGTTCTGGGAAGGGGATGGATCTGGAGAGGAAGTAAAAGGCATGTTTGGATTCATGGTGCTAGAGGTGTTGCTGGCTGGTGCAGAAGAGCTGCTCCGAGGTCCAGAAGGGAGAGAACCTGCAAGAATGAGAGAGATCAACTTAGTATTGTTCACATGCAATGGCTTGCTCCCACCAGACAGCAACCCTGACCTCTGGTTACTGTGACCAGAGGAGGCTGCAAAGCACAGAGCTGGCACAGTGCAGCACTCTCTGGACTCTGAGAAGGCTCATGCAGAGACCCTGCTCCAGAGCAGTGACAGACTTCCACTGAAACCTGCCCCTGTCTGCCCAGCACAGACACAGCGTTTGCTGCATGTGTCACAGATCTACCTGAAAAGGCCCTGTTTGGACTCCTGGGAAAACATACTTGTTCTGTGAGATGCAGGGCCAGGCACAGGAACACATGTCTTCCTGTTCCAGAGAGAGCTTGTGGGCTGGAGAGAAACCCTGTCCACGCACTCATCAAAACTAAGCACAGACATGCACTCGCATACAAAACACCCAGCATACCCTGCTCCAGTGCTCCGATGGAAGCAGATGAGTTCATATTGAGAGTCTGCTTGCTTTGGTTGACTCCTGGGCTGGGCATGGTGGCTTTGGGAGACGGCACCCAACCAGGGGAAGAAACAGCCATAGAAGGGGACTTCAGGCGGCTTGGTGAGCCAGTTGGAGACCGGACGTTGAGGGAGGAACTCATCACCTGGGGGGACTTGAGGGGTCCAGACTGGTTTGAAGGTGGCATGCTGATCATCTGTGAGGGTGTCTGTGGGGACTTGAGACTGGCAGATGGGGAGGTGACCAGTGGCGAATGCACCTGGCTAAGGGTGGGAGACTTGAGGTGACCCATACTGGGAGAATTCATCTGGTTGATGTTGATGGTGAGGTCAGAGGGCCGGCGGCCCAGCCCCCGGGAAGGTGCTGGGTGCATGTTGGCCAGGCTTCCCCCTGGTGTGGGAGTGGGATTGGAGGCTGGAGGCAGAGGAATGTGGCTGAGTCTGGTGGTGCCACTGATGCTCCCAACAGGCATGGTGCCCTGCTCAGGGCTAAACATGTCTGAGCCACTGCCCATCTCCTGGGGCAGGTTGGGATAAGACCCTTGTCCTGTCGAGAAGCCTTGCTGTCCTTGGTTGGGAAACTGTGAGGGAATCATCATTTTCTGGGGTCCCGTTAGTATTGCACTGCCATTGCCATTCTGAGCCCTAACCCTGGCCAGCTCCTCAGGGTTCATGCCCTGGTGGGTCATCATTTCAGGACCCCTCATCTTCTGGGACATCATCATCTGCTGCTGTGGGGTCATCTGGACATTGAGGTTCATGTTCATGTTCATATTGACATTCATGTTCATGTTGAGGTTCCCAGGGCCCATGGGTGTGTCCATGTCCCGAAGGCCTGACTGACTCATAGGGGGGCTCAGCATCCCCCGAGTGCCTGCAAAATCCATTCCCATTGGGGCACTGCTCAGGGTCTCACCCGCTATCTGCCCAGCAAACATGGATGGATCCATCTGCCTGTGAGCCTGCATCATCCTCTCCATTTCCATGCCCTGGCTCATGGAGTTGTTGGATATCCCCATGGGCCTCTGCATTGCCACTGGGCGTTTCTCCATGAGCTGATGCCGCAGGATCTCCTCTCTGGCACGGGGATTCATAAACCTTTCTGGGTCTCCTTGCCCTGGTGGGTAGGGCAAGGTGCCTTGTGGAAAGTTGCCAGGGCCTCCCATAGGGGACATATCATCACTCCATCCCATGCTGGGCCTGACTGGCCTCTGCACAGCATTCATGGGCCCAAGAGCATCCAAGGGCATGTTCTGCATCCCTCCAAAGCCAGAGACTCTCTGCATTTGATTCCCAGGGAACCGTGGGCCAGGGAAGGGTGGCCCTCCCCGCAGCTGCAAAGGGTCCTGCACATCTATGGGTCCCCGCAGGTGGTTGCCCATCCCTGGTGGCCACTGTTCTCCAGGTTTGCTGTGGTAGGGTGGTGGAGGCCCACGCATCATCATGCTTCCCATGGACTGAGGGATCATGATCTCCTGCATGGGCCGGCCATGGATGCTGATCTGCTCCTCTTTCCGTCGCTTTTCCTCGTAGTACTCTTCCTGCAACTTCCTCCAGGCCACTTGCTCTGGTGTCAGGCTGTCCTGGTTCAGCCGCTGCATCATCATGTTCATCTGCTGTCCCATGTCAGCGCCAGGGTGGTGAGGCACCTCATGCTCCAGGCTGGGCCCACCAAGGCTCTGGGTCTGGGAGATCATGGACTGCAGAGGCTCTTCATACTTCTTGATGCTGGCAGGGGGCGCGGGAGGCTGGGCAGGGGCAGCCTGTGGCTGAGGAGCAGTCCCCCCCTCACCTGCACTTTGGCTGGACTTGAGGAAGGGCTCGGCCTCCCCACTGCGCAGCAGCAGACGCTCAATGTCTCTCAGGGTCTGCAGCGAACGCTCTCGGTGCTCCAGCTGCTCCTTTGAGAGCCCTTCTGAGTTCATGGTGTTCCTGGGGCCCAGGCCTGCCTGCCCATTCCCTGGCATCCCTGGGCCCTCTCCAAGGAGGCTGGAGCTGGGTGTGGCAGAGGAGTCCACTTGCCCAGGCTGCATGGTGCTGGCAGATGCAGTGGGTGTACTTGGATGGTTACTTCCAGGCTGATTGTTGCTGCTATTGTTCCCCAAAGAGTTGGGAGTCAGATCTCTCTGGCCATCTTCACTTGTCCCTTCCTGAGGCAGGCTGCTGGGCGCAGGCAAAGGTGTTTGACTGATGGCCTGAGGTGGTGGGGCTGGAGGCTGTGGTGGGGGAGGCTGTGGCTGACTTGCTTGAGGAGCCAGTGGCTGGGACTGTGGAGTATTGGCAGCAGGAGGGTTAATTGGAAGTGGCTCAGCAACACCCAGCACTTTAGGAGCAGGTGGTGCCTGGCAGAGAAAAGGGGAAGAAACTTGAGCAGGGAAAGATCCTAGGAAGGTATTCTTCCCTGCACCCTGCAGGAGACCTCTCTGTCCCACAATGAAGCCTCGTGGCAGTTCACCCTTCATTCCTTGCAGGAAAAAAACACGTAGGTACTACTACATGATCTAGGAACGCACAAGCAGGTACTCTGCACACGTGGCTGCAGGGGAACATGACACGCCCCATCCCAAACTTGTCACAGCTGACAACAGCAAGGACCAAAGAGATTTTGCAGCAAAGCAGCTTCCCACCCCACTGAAAGGGCATTCTGGCAACCCTTTCTTTCACAGCTGAGCCAGGGGATCGGGAAGAATGACCACATCAGACTGGAAGGGCAATAGTCGACAGCATGTGACAACAGGAGCAATTGCTTCACAGGTGGTATACCTGGTCTAGCTTTGCCCGCGGGACATTCTGTTGATGGTAGGCCAGAATGGAATCAGCTCGGCCCTGCAGGACAGCTTCTGCAGCTCTGGGGAGAGAGCACAAATCACTTGAGAACAGGCACCGTGCCCCATCCTACCCATCCAAGGCCCCAGCTGCCACCTCCGTTCTTCAGTTCTGCAGGAAGAAAGAAATCCCTAGAGGTAACCAAGAGGGGGAATGTTCTCAGAGTCCTTGCATATGTCCTGCACAGCCTCCAGTGAGGATCTCCAACAGATGATCACTTGCTGTTCAATTTCCCTCTTCCCACATCCCGTGACAGGCTTTGCTTTGTGTCTGCTGCCCTAAGGTGGTTGTCACCAAGATGCTTTAGAATCTCCCACACTGAACCTGTGATACAGCAGAGCTCTAAAACTAGGCTAGTTTTAGCCTAGGCTAAACAGACTAAACTAACTTCTAAGACTCTATGGCTAAGAAAATGCAGGACAGAAGAGAGGAATTGTGTGGAGAATACCATGTGTTACATTACACTCCCTGTCACACCTACCCCTTAGATACTCTCAAATCAGACCAGCAGCCCACACTGCTTTGGGAGAATCATTTTGTTGGATGCGACAAAATGGGCTCCACAGTGGGTGAAGGAGAGTGCAGAGCTAGGCCTCACTGATAGGAAGTGGGCATTTTAGTCCAAGTTTGTCCACCTGCAACAACTACCAACATACCTCACAAACCCCAGAGGCTTCCCACTCTGTGCAACCAGAGAGACACAGATTTCTCCAGCTCTCTTGTGCTCAAGGGCTGCATGCAGCAGGCAGGTGTGGCAAGGCCGGCCAGGTGTGGCAAGGCCAGCCAATACCAGTGGAGGAGGTGTGGGGTTTACCGCTTACGTGTTAGCAAGGTGCGTTGTAAAGACATAAACAAACTGTGAAGGCTGCTTCCCTGTTCCGCCGCCTCCGCCTCCTGCAGCCTCTGACCGCAAGCCAGGAGCAGCACCATGGGGCACGCCGGAAGCACTGCTCTCGCTCAGGTTAGGCAGCGGGTTGGACCCTGGGCCAAGCTGTGGGGCCGTGGACATCGCAGGATCTGCTACATTACAGCCTGCGGGAGCAGAGAAGAGGAGCTGCCGGGCGCTGCTGCGGGGCCGGAGCCCGCGGGCGGCACGGACGAGCCGCCAGCAGGCGGCAGCACCGACCCGCCCGGCCGGGGCCGCTGTCACTCGTCAGCCGTCATTAAGTAGGATCCATAATTAATATTACTAAGCGCTGTAATTACCAGAGGCATGCCTTGCCTTCCTCTACCTTAACCCAGCTGGCTCCCTGCTCCCCTCCAGCTGCCTCTCCCCATCGCAGCAGCCTCGGCAGCCTGACCCTGCCACTGCAGCATTCACACAGGAGACATTGCTGGGAACTCAGTGCGGGGACACGGACGCTGCCTCGTTGCCAGCCCCTGCCCTTGGGCAGCCCCACTGTGACCCATTCCCGCCAGGCAGATCTGGGAGCAGGCTGACCCTTCGGTACTATCCCTTCCTGCACAGGCTGTGGACTGTGCCGAGAAGTGCAAGTGGATGTTCCAGAGACAATGGCAACAATGCGCTGGCAGGCACAGAGGCCACCGTCTTCTTGCTTTTCTACACGTTCATGTTCTCCAACAGAGAGCATGGGCATCTCCTCGGGTCCCACAGGACCTTGCCCCACCTCTCAGATATTCCCCCTGTTACAGTTTGAAAGCAAAGTGAATTGTAGATACAAAATGTGAAAGAATGCCGATGCTTTCGGACAACAGAGGAGACCTACAGCTCATAGTCCCAAAAAGAGCACACCTCAGGCCAGCTCAGCTCTGCCTGAACCACTGTCAAGATCCCAAGAGCCTCTTTACACTGATCTGTCTTTACGACACAGCTGCAGAGAGAAAGGTGAATGGCTTGGCAGAGATGCAGCTGCTGCAACAAGAGCAATGCACGTTGCACCATGGCTGCCACTATAACCAGGGTAGTATGGCCAGAGCAATGTACAGCAGGGACATTCAACCTCAACACTTTTCCCTCCAGTATGTCTGCAGCATCTCCACAAAACTGGTCCAAGGCCTCACTGCATGGCAAGCATTCTCACAGCACAATGACCACCAAGTGCAATGGGCCCCACAACACTCGGCTAAGTGAGCACACACAGGCAAAGCTAGAGGTGCCAGTGTCATCAGCCCTCCTGATGAGCTGTAGGAAGGACCTGGCTTTATTCAAACTTCAGAATGGTAAGGAGGCAGTGACTCACTGTGTGCACTGCTGATGGGTTTGTCGTCTTCCTCGCTGTCCGGCCCAGAGCACCATTCATCGCCGCTGTACGGCTGCTTCCTTTCCAGCACACACCGTCGCTTACTGCGGGGAGCCACCTCACCTGCAAAGGGACAGGACCAGCAGAGGTGCTTAAGGGGCTAAAAGGCTGGGGTCCTGCCCAGCTGGGTGCTGCATGCTGGCAGCACCAACCCCACCAGGATGCACTGAGCAGTAAGCCTTATGCTAACATCTGCCCAGCACCGGTTAAGAACCTGAAGCATCTGCTCAGTCTGGGCTCCTTGTCTTAGCAGCCAGATCTAGTGAGACTTCCCTGTGAGAGCCAAAGTTTCAGAATGAGATGTATTTCTTACCACCTGAAAGGAATCTATGCACAAAGGATGTGTCTACCTGCAGTTCCAAATTAGAGACCTTTGGACATTAACTGTAAATTTAAAGGGTCTGTGATTCAGCAGTTAAAGGAGGGGAGGGCACATTCACATCCTTTGTAGGAACAAGAGACAGACTCTGCCCTTTGTTGACATCAGTCAGGCAAGGGCCTTCATGCTCTCTATAAACTTGTATGCTCCCTCCACGTGTCCACCCTCTCAGATGGGACTGATGCAGCTCAGAGAGGAAGTGGCTTGCCTAAAGGCACTTAGGGACTTGGGGAGAGCAATCAGACGCAGGATGAATAACTTCCAGTCGTGTCCTTTAACTAGTGAAACATTGTCTGGCCTTACTTTTTTTACCGTGTCTTTTTTACATCATGACCATATTCACATGATCTGTCAGTGTATTAGAAACATAGGAGATTCGGGCATCTCTGATCAGGCCATTTTAATAATTTTCCTGTGGAAGTGTGGTTACAAGACAGCTCTGGGATAAAACTGCAAATGCTTATGATCAGTAGCATATGGTTACCCCTGTAACACTACGGGAAGAAAGCCTTCCCGGTGGCAGGAAATTCATTCTGGTATATTCTACCTGTTGTTCCATGGCACAGCTCTGGCCTAAGCCAGTCAGGCAACATGACTTTGACTGTGAAAACAAATCCTTAGGGGCACAAGCTAGAACTGCAGCTCTGTGTCTGCAGACTGGGTGTGAGTCTTGGTTGGAACCAAGGGCACCACCGGAATTTCTCCCCCTACAACTGTCTGTGAGATGCTCAAGTATCCCACACAGCCACTGAGCACAGAGCTTGATGGAATGCAAGAGGTTACAGGGAAGGCTGCTGAGGACAGGGTAGGCAAAGGGTTTAAAAGCACTGACTCAGCCCTTTTCCAGAAGCCACATGCTGTAACACAAGAGTTATCCATTGCTGATGAAACCACAGAACTGCTCAGACTGTGACCCTTGCAGCAGTTCCTTGCTAACCATGACTGAGTCGTTGGGCAGCTGCAACACCACTAAGCAGCTCTCTACCAACAACAAGAAGATAGAAAACAACTCAGTCTCAAGTTAAAAGTTTGCACATCGCACATGCAGGGGCATTCGGCGTAGTTTCAGTGAACCATGCTGTTGCTTAGATGGCCTGAGTAGCCTGTGAAAACCAGTGCCAGATTCTGGGTGTAACAAATGATTTAGGGAATGAAATGCAAAGCAAATGAGAATTCAGCCACTCTAGTCCAAAAACTGCAGATGTGACAAGCAGTGATGCAAAGTCACACAGGCGGCCACGACAAGCCTGAACAGAAGACACAGCACAGAAACCAAAGATGCTCCCATCCCAAGTCCTGCCAGGATGTTTGTAGCAACTGAGAGGAGGACATGCTGAGGCAAGGTCTAGGAGAGCATTACCTTTTGATTCTGTGTCCTGTGATGGGGTGCTGGCTTCTCGCTGTTCTCCAGAGTCCACCGAGATGCTTCGTTCCCGCTTCACCTTGCCCTTCAAGGAGCTGAAGTTTGGGACAGTGTTCTGGCTGTTTTTCAGTCCAGAGTTGCCAGGGGAAATCTGAGTGGCCTTGCTGCCATGGCTGCCTGCCCCCACACCCTTTGAGCCCAAGTTACAGGTGGGTGCTTGGCTCACATTGTGGTGCTGGGCCAGGGCACTGCTGCTGCCTGCCTTGCCATGGCTGGGCAGTTTGTTGTCAGGGTGCATTGGCTTGGCTAAAGCTTCCCACAGTGCCAGTGGAGGGAGCTCGCAGGCCCTTCAATCAGAAACCTGCAAGAGAAAAGAGCAGCAAGTCAGCACGGTGCCCCTCACACGGGTGCAGCTGCTGGGGGCACAGCACAGGACCAGTGCACCGAGACTGTTACTTGGTCACAGGGCCAGACAAAGTCCATGGCAAGGCACAACCCAGAGCTGCTTATGCTGGGAATTAGCCCTGGCCCCTCTGAGTAAAAAATCCTGCTGTGCAGTTACTCACATCATGACAAGCTGTAAACTCTCACCCAGACATGGCAGACTTGCCAGTACTTCAAGGAACAGCCACAGACATGGGAGCCCTCATTTCCAGGCCAAGATGAGAAATGGGTGCTCCATGCCAGCCTGGCTCTTTGGTGAGTAGAAGGATGCACAGAGCTATTTTGCAGGTGTTCCCCCAGACATCTTTGTGACCCTAGAGAAAAATCGAGTGCCCTACTGTTTTCAGGAATCCCCTTTGCTAACAAGTAAGTTTCCTCTGTGCTGCAAAACACACAGAAGACAGCTAGACAACTGAGCAGACAGTCTTGACACAAGCTTATAAAGGGAAAACTGGGACAGAGCAGGGGACAAAAGTTGAGGCAACTGAGAAGAAGGCAGTGGGTTTCAAGGCAAGGACAGAGCCAGGAAGTGCAGGCACTCATCAGACAAGCTCTGCTTCTCCCAGGGGCCAGAGGGACAGTTCCAGCTCCTGCTTTAAGGATCTGGGTGAGGGGGTGTCCACTTTAGCAGGAGCTTCCAGCCCAGCAGGATGACGCAATGTGCCACATACCTGGATGATGCTCTCCTGCTCAAAACCCAGCTTAGCTACCCGAATAGCCCCTCAGCCTGAGGCAGAGTTTGGCAGAGAAGAGGAGGTTAGGGCAGACCACAAAGGTTTCTGGGCTGAGGGACATGCATGCAGCTAAGCAATGCTGCAGCAGCCCTCCTTGCAGGATCTAGTTGCCTTGGCAGAGTCTCATGCTCACAGCTGGAATATTCCCGTTGGAACTCTGCACAGGCATTAGAGATGACTGGGATGCAGCTCTGTATCACATTGTGTATTCTGGAAGGCCACCACAAACCCTTGGTCCAATACAAAACCCTAATCCTGTCACAGTAGTTTTTACTTCTTGCGGAAGCAGGAGGGAAGGAGAGTAAACCACATGCTCATGGAAGCTGAGGTATGACTCTGTTGGCTCACATCTGCTATATGCTTTGCACAACACCCCAACAATGCACCTGAGAAGCTTTCCTGTGCACAGGCTGAGAAACTTCCCAGCACACAAGGAAGGAGTTTGCTGTGGTCTGCTCCTCCCATTTGGACCATGCTGGCCAGATGCTGTGCACATATTTTTTTCTGCCACCCAGGGACAGGAAGCACCAGCTCCAGACCAAACCCCAGGTGTCAAGATAGTACCACAAGAGCCCAGCAGCACTACACATGCTGCTCCTGGCTTGCTAAAGGTGAGCCTGGAGACGCCACTAGCAAAAGCCAAGTGCTTGCTGTGCCAGGGCAAATCACTGACCTTTGCAAAGAAAGCAGAGTGAGGCACATTTGGCAGAGCCATAATCACCAAAAGATTGTGATCGCCACAAGGCACAGGTTGCAACCCATCATGCACCGTGAGGGAGTCCTGTGCTTGCAGAAAGTGTCTTCTTTGCAAAGGGGTCTTCTCAGCACCTGCCTCCCTGCAAGCTGAGCCAGGGGCTGCCGGCATGCAGCATGGCTCGCCTAAGCATTCTTCCTTAGTTATGCACAGCTTGGCCTATCACTGCTTCCCAGCTAGGAGTTGTTAGTTACTCCCTCCTCCTCCACCTCCGCCCCACACACCTCAGTGAGGGCTCTGCTCTAGCCTGGAGGAAGATGGTGAGCTACTGCACTGATTAATTTTCACAGCACATAAGGGAGTTGCTAGCCCTTTAAGTGTCAGCCAGTCTCGCTTGCTCGCTCTTGTTCTCCAGAGACCTATTAATAGCAGCTGGAAAGATCACATCACTCTCTGGATATTTATACCCCTCATTCCACACCAGGAGAGATTTATGTCAGAGCTGCTGTCCCAGTGCCTGCCCAATTGCTCTGTCAAACCACTTGCAGGGGGAGGGAGCTGAGCAGGGAAGGAGACACAGAGAGGGCAATCAGGGAGGAGGAGAAGGTCCATATGGCACAAGCTGCAGCATTAAGCACACATGCTGCCTGCAGTCACTGGCTGGCCAGCCACAGGGAGCCTTCAGCCCCACTGGAAGGGGTTGCTGCCAGACAGCATCCAAGAGAGCAAGCCCTGCAGCAGCTCCTGCTGCTGGTGGCCCAGAGGCCCTCCCCCACCTCTGCTTTGCCGCACTCACAATCTCTGCAACACTCTGCACCACAGTTCTGAGGGTCACAAAGCCACTGATGGCATTGCGTTGGCTTCACCCGCTGAGGATGTGCTTTCATTTCAACAGAAGCTTGGGAGATCCAGGCCTGCCTGTGGCACATCTGCACAGGCATGATATTGTGTTTGTAACAGATCCCAAAATGCTTCACTGAAAATGTGAATGCTCAACAGCTCTGCAGCACAAGCCTAGCAAAGCCCAGCACGGTGAATACTTCAGGGAGGAAGGAAGAAGTCTGGGGCCCTGAAAAGCCCACCCCTGCAGAGTCCAGAGATACACCTCCTGTCCCCCTGGTTCTCAGATGAGACTGCATGGAACACACACCTCGATCCCGAAGGACCTGGCAGCTGCCATGACAAAATGTCCAGGCACTGCATGCAGCATGGATGAGCCTCATCAGCTGTGAGGTTCCTCCAGAATGTAACATTTGGGGGGCACCTACCTTCTTTCTTTATTTTGGATTAGGCTGCTGCTCCAGGGAAGTCATTCAAAACCTTGCCTGAAGCAGGATGGAAAGCTACCCTGGGCTGACAGAGGGACCTGGCTAAACTTTGGAAAACCTTCCTCTTCTAGTGACCACTCAGAGGGATAACACTTGCCGCACAATTCCTAATGGGACAAATGCCAGAAGCAGCTGCCCAAAGACTGCGCTCTGCTTTCAGGAGTAGCAACAGCTGGATTCTGTTGCAGATGGATAGCAGGGATCCACCTCAGCCTCTTATCTGTCTGGCTGCAGCATGACAACAGGCATCTCGACTGCTGTAAGCTCCTTCCCCACACCCTGAGACTCAAACTAGATTTGAGCAGGCATGCCATACATCTGGGCCACAGAAGAGAATTAACTAGAAAGTAGATACAGTGACACCAGGAGACAAACAATTCAAAACATCTTGAAAAGAACATGACAAAAAGAAGAGAGCACAGAAATCTGTAATTCTCGGCAATTTAGCAACACACCCACTCCAGCCTGGTAGTTTTAAAGACAATAGCAAACTTAATTCCCAGTCCTGGTTTCTGCCCCTGGCTACCACCAATCCGAAGCAAGATGCCTGGGTTTTGGGTGCCTTGATTCCACCCTCATTACACAGGGGGATAACTCAGCCAACCTCATGCAAGGAGGGAGGCTTTCAAGGCACAGCAAGTATCATTTGGATGTAGCCCTTTGCTGAACAAAGGGCCACATCCAAATGCAGACAGTGTTTGCATGTGATAAGTCACAGCTTTAATCAAAGGCTGGGACCTTAGTAGACAAGAAATCTTGAAACAAAATAACATAAACTGCTTTCAGGAAGTCTCCTCCAGTACAGTCTGAACAGCAGCAGAGGGAGAGAAGGAGTAAGCTCTGGGCAGGAGAGACCGGGCTGACATATTTGCAGTCTGGGAATTGCTAGTTGACAGTTAAAGAAACCTAAACCCCCCCACCCCGCGCATTCCCGGAAGACTTTTTCTGGTGAATCATGCTCCCACTCTCTCCACAGGATGATAACGTGGATTCCCAACACAGCTGCAAAGATGAGGAGCCCACCCCTGCCACCAGCCTTGCAGCTTCCACATCTGGAGGCTGGCTGGCATTGCTGCTGTGCTATCCCTCTTGGAAGAAGGCACAAGAGAGGAAGCCAGGACAGCAGAGCCATGATGATTCAAAAAGGAAGGCACTTCACCACACCTCCCTCCCATCAGATGCTGGGAAAAGCTCTTGTGAAACTCAGAAGACTACCAAGTTGAGCATACACAGTGGATACCAGAACCCAGCCCTCCTGAGCTGGACTGTGTGTTCCACAGCTCACAAAACCCAACATTCAAAACGGGTTGTGACACGGTGATGCAACACACAAAGTCATCGAACCCTTCTCTGCCAGCCTGTCCAGGAAGTAACAAAACCAGATTACTATTGCAAACACCCTCTAAGTACATAACCTATGGTGATAACCACACAATCACTCACTACAAGATGCAATCTTGACCAACCCAATCCAAATCCCGTGGACACCACCTCAAACTCACGCTGAACACCTTGGTTTTGGAAATGAGAGGTCCTAAGCAAGCTGAAGGGCTTCTTGAAGAAAGACATTATGCAGAAAGCAGCAGGAGAGACTCCAGAAACCCACTGCTCCCTCGTGACATAATGTACACTCCAAATCTGGATAAGATCCCCAGCACGTGACCCAACATCTAGATCCTAGATTACCAGTCCTCCCAGGGTTAACAGCAGAAGGGGTTGAACATCTCAAAAAAATACCATACTACATCAATAAAGTCAGTGTATTTCATGAAGGGAAAGACTATGACAAACTTTCCAGAAGTGAGATTTTTGAGGTGTGAGACCCTTGAATCATTTATGATTTGAGAGAAGACCAGAATCAGAAACTTGAGCTTTCCCATGCAAAAATTATTGTTTCAAAACAATAATTTTCACAAGACCATTCAACAGGTTTTGAGTCTGTTTCAGTGAGAAACAAACCCCCCAAAACCACCAGTGAAACAGCATTGCTGTCAGCCAGCCAGCTCCAGCCAAGAGTCAGGTGGGTTCGAACACCCAGATGAGCCTGAAACCAACCTGAGCCCAACAAGCACAGCTGCAAGACAATCCAAGACAATCCACTCTACAGCAACCAGCGACTGCAGGACCATCCCCCCGACCCTAAGAGGGGAACACCTGCCCGAGAGTGTTCATCACCAGCAACAACAGCTTCAACTCAGGCTGCTGCTGCTTAAGGCATTCTCATTTAAGCTTTGCTTTGGCCAGAGAGACTCAGACACTTGAAGACAGGGAGTTCTACTGGGCAACTCTGCTGACAAGGGTCATCTGTTTTGAATGTGTCATGAAATTATCTCACCCTTATATTATCAGACTGATAAACTAGAGAAGCCCTTTTCCACTCATATTTATTTCTTGGATCCTTCTCATGCCCTTTTAAGTGGCAGAAAAGGTGGTGCCCTAGACAGGTGTATTGGGAGGGTTCTACAACACCAACAGAGAGAATCTAGTGCTCTTTTGAATCCTAGCAGTTCTTGAAGTTATTTTGGCAGGCCCTGCTGATGTCCTGTCATTTGGAGCTGTCTTGACAAAGATGAATTTCTGTGGGGCTACTCGACCACAAGCTTCAAAGGTCTTTAGTAGAACAAAACCTCACATTCATGTTCCCCTCCACCTGAAGACACATATCCCATGTAACGTGGATGGAAGCTGAGGCTCAGAGACAGCAAGGTGAATCAGGAATGCCATTTGCTTTCTGACAAGCACCCTACAACCTCTCTCCTGTAACAGCTTCAGCCCAATCAGGGTTAGAAGACCTCTTCTAGCCCTTACTTGTCCCCTTAGTTCCACAGTTTCTCCCACTCTTCTCCTCCTTACTGCAGCACCAGCCAGAGCCTGGTTTCCTATCCTGTGCTGAGGGAGTTTCCAGGTCTAACATTAAATTTGCTGATCCTTCTAGCTTCCCAGTTCAACTAGTGTATTCCCTACAGAAACCCTGCATGTGCCAGACATCACTCGACAGTCACATGTGTCTCCCTTGGGATGATAACAAGGAATTGCCTGATACCATGGCTAGTGTGCCTTGCTAGGGATGGGTCACCAAGAGACCTGCAGGGAGCTGCAGGTGCCCCACACAGAGGGCAGAACAGCCTGTATGCTGCAGCTTGGCAGACTGCAGTCCACTAACAGAATCCAGTAGGTCAGGAAGCAAAGCCAGAAATCTCTTCCAAAGGTACTGCTGCTGCTCAGGGAGCTTCAATTTCCTCTGAAGCAGGATCTCATCCTGCAGTATATGAAATCTAGCCAGGAACATGGGCTGCTGTGTCAGCTGGACACCCCCACGCAGCCTTTGGCTGTGCTGGGATGCACAAAGACAAGCTCATCTGTACACGAATGGAGCGGTTTCCCTAAGAAAACCCTTGTGGCAGATAACTCCAGCCTGCTATGCAAGGCCACAACACAGATCTCCCTGGACATTTGCTACATGGGATGAAGAGACACCCTCAGGCCACTTCCACTGTGTTTGTGCACTGGGGTTACTGGGACTGGGCAAGTAATGCTAAAAAGCCTACCTAGTGAGCTGTGCCTCACACTGCCTCTGCTATACCAGCTCTCTTGAGCAGCAGGGCCCACAGCTGAGACCTCAAACCTCCACCTTTTCCACAAGAATTGCAAGGGAGACAAGTCTTGCCTAAGGTCACGCGTGTCGGGTAAATAGCTGATGTAGCTGAGCCTATGAGGACAGCCTTTCACCTGCATCTAGTTTTCAGTAACTGCTTTAGGATCCTTTGGCAATAACAAAAGAAGTCTGCAATGCCAGTAGTGTTCAGGACTGGAACCCAGCAATGCCAGAACTTCCCGAGGAGCTTCCAAGCTTTAACACAACAGTGTCTGCTCTTTTTTTTTTTACAAGAAAGTCTCTTTGTAGGGCTCTGCGACAGACTAGCCATCGTCAGCAGGCAGGGCCATCACACTGGCAGCTTTCTCTGCCCGCCTGTCTCCAAGCCAGAGACACAAAGGTTCCTGAGCACTGCAGCGTCTGTTGCCTATGGCCGGTCCAGCTTCATGCCGGCTGTCCAAAGCTTCACATGTTCTGTGTGCCCCACCTCTGGGCCCGAGGTGGAGCCTATGGGACGAGGCCACTAGGTGTCACCATCAGCCAGGGCATGCAGAGCCTGGCCAGGGCTGAGCCCGGGCCAACTCGCAGCACTCCTGCCCGGGCTGGGGCACGGGGTGTGCACCCGGAGCCCAGGCTTCCTTGGCTCCTCAGCCAGGGCCTCCGCAGTGTGCTGGGGAGCAGAGCCATGCACCACATCCCTACACTCTTTCAGATTAAAGCTGCATGGAGATGCCGGTTGCACACTGCAAGAGAGGGCTGGACATCCACCTTGCAGAAAATCTGCCTGAAACACTAGCTCTCCCTCTGAGCAAGCTCAGATCACTCTCCAGCCTGAAGAATGGCACAGTCCTTGCAGGCAGGGTCCCAACAGGAAACCCTCGTGGCAGGGACTGCCCTGCCACCTCTCTCAGCGCCATGCACCCCAACTGCAGCCTGCTGCACCACCAGCAGTGCAACAAGTCTGTTTGCCTTTGAGGAGGCTCGTGCCAGACATCTGGGGAAGAGTTGGACTCTTTCCTATGCTCAATCCTGGCGCTATATACAAAATACCAAACATACACCTGGACAAAAGGAAGAGGTTGGAACAACTGCAGGCCTGCAAACTGCCTGCATTGCAGCACCACGTCTGTGCAACTGGGCACATGCATGTGTGTACTCCAGCACACCTGGGGAGGGGGAAGCTGACCGAGGAATGCGGGAAGGAGGGGGAAGCAGGGTGGCTGCCCCAACACCTTGCCCCCACACTGCCCTCTGCCAGCCCGGACTGTAGAAGAGATGCAGTGAGCTGCTGAGCACTCCTCCAAGATTATAAATACCAGGCCCAGCAGCAGCAAATGCTGGGCTCTATAATTAAACCACGGCTGAGGTCACTTCCTTTTCCCAGCAGCTCCCTCCAGCCCCCACCCCCTTGCCTCGTATTTGCATGCCATCATGACTAAGGCACATCAGGGTGTAAGGTCATAGGGGAAGCAGCTATGCAACTACCTCGCAGGAAATTCCACCCTGGGAAACCTTTTGCCTTCCCCAGTGCAGAGAGGATCAGTACAGGCAGCTGATCCTGCAGCTGAGTGGTGGCAGCTGCCTGCAAGCAGTACTGGGACTACAGTGTTGGGCTGGAAACGGAGAGAGAGACCTCGAGGAGAGGGGAGCCACTGCTCCCCATCTAGCTTTACCATCAGAGTCTGGGCTGGCACCGATCTGGAGAGGTCAACCCACTGTGCACCCCAAGACAGCAGCTGCCCTGCCTCCTCACCGTGCTTCACCTTTACCCCCTCCATACACAAATCTGAAACTCCCCAGCTTCTGCCATTCGACAGGTGCAAAAAGCAGCACGGCCTTCCCCACAGATCCAGTCCCCATTCTCAGGGGCTATTCTGCCCTTATGCAAACACTGACGCAACTCACAGAACTCCTCCAGAGACACAGTGATCTAACCCTGGCCAGGCCTCCAACCACCCAAAAGGAAACAGGCAAAAAGAACTAGGAATTGCCCCATCTCACTAACTGCATCCTTCGGGGAGGCAGTGAGCCCTCTGTGGCAGCAGATGTACAACCACAGATGGAGAAAGGCCTGGAGGCAGCCTGCCCTGGGGCTCTCCCCAGAGCCCCTCTTCCCCTCCAGAGAAGAGACATCTTATCAACTTACAACTGGCCAAGTGGGCAAGGGCTTCTGACATTCCTCCAGCTCTGAGGTTTGCAGGAGGCTTTGGGGTTTGCAGTGGTCCTTGTGGCCAGAGGTCAAGTACCCAGACTCAAGCAGATCAAGCTCTGAAGCATTGTTTGCACTAGGTACAGTAGCTGAGGTCGTCAAGTGCTCACAACTCAGCCCTTGGGCCTCCACAGTTAACTCTAGTTCTGCCCTTATTTAAGAAACAGAACATATTAAGAAAAGTTATTGCAACAACAAAGACCAGAGTACAAAGGAGGGGAAAAGAGCGCAAAGGCTACCGAGTGGGAGGAAATAAGAGATCTTTTGGGAGCAGGACAGCCGTTTAAGTAACGATATAAACAAGTTAGCATCAGGGTTTGCAGAAGAACTAGTTGGTGACTTTCACAAGGTATCTATTAGTTTTCAAAGTCCTCAGGTGTTTGGATTACCGAGCCAATTCTCCAGTCTCTGAGCTAGCATGAGATATATCAGGGTCGACATCTCTGAAGACTGACATCCAGAAAGTTTCCTGTACAGAGCCTTACCATGCTATTCAAATGCCTCTTCCTCTCCCTCGTCCCATGGATTCTGGAGAGGAAGTTTGTGACAGAGCAGGGGTGCTGAGGCAGCCCTATAACCCCTGGAATCAGCTGATCAGGAAACACACATAGCAGAAAGCTGTGGGGAAGCACCAACTGCTATCAAAAGATGGACAGTGCAGAGCCAGCGAGCAGAGTGGGACACGATCGCCCAGCTCCTTTGGCCAGCGACAGGGTACTTGTTGTCCTCTTCAGCACACGGATATTGTGCTTTGGCTCTGAGCCTGCACCCACAGCGAGGCACGCCTGTGCCCTCCAAGACTCTGTCTCCACAACAACAGGAACCAGAAGCCACAGCAGACTCTGAGCAGCTCATTGGCCTGAGATCACATTACAAGACAGGAAGGAAGAAGGCACTTTGATCAGTCTGGAATTGCTTTAAACAGGTTCCACACCGATATCTCAGCCACTGGAATTAACCCCCCACCACCCTAAATGTCCCATCCCTAAAGACACGTCCTGCTCCGGCATGCACATTGGGGCCCAGGCAACCCAGCCACTGGCAAGGAAAGGTCATGGCAGAAAGCAGCCTAGAAGAAGGCAGAGAGCCTCCCTATGCCTTGCCAGAGGAAATCAAGGCTCAATGGGGCCCTACCTCTCTGGTGTATGTCTTTAGCACAGGCACATGCTAGCTGTCCTCCAAACAGCAGCAAGAGGCAATTTTAGAGGCAGCTGGCAGAGACAGGCTGGTGCTCTGCTGCAGCTCCCTTCCTCACACCCAAGGGCAGTGGGAGCTCCTCCACCTGCCTATGGGACCTCCTGACCCATGCATGCCCATCCTGCAGCCTGCTCCTAGCAGGCAGAGGGTTAACAGTGCCCAGGGAGCTGCAGGAAGCCTCTTCCTTGCCCTCTCAGGAACAATGAGGCCTTTGTGGGAGGCCGGGCAAGTGTGGGCAGATCCCAGGACTGGCAGTTACCCAACTGGGCACGTTGTTTTTGCCAGGTTCTCTCTCTGCCTCCTCAGGTAGGAGAAGAGCGGGTGGCTGCCAGCCCTTCCTGCGGGCCCTGGAAGAACACTGGGCAGCCCAGCCACAGAACACCACGTCAGCATGCCCCATAGCCCCGCCAAGCAACCTTGTTCCTACCAATATGTCTGGGGACAAAATGCAGTCAGAAAGCCACAGAGCTGCCAGATGACACCACCATGCAGCAGACCAGACTGTGAGCTGGCTGAGTGCTGCCAGCACTGCCAGCTTCACACCTGGGTATCCAGCAGGATCAGCTGTGCTTTCAGGATGGGGGGGGAGGTGCTGTAGCAACCAAAAGCAGTTTTTCTCACCATAAAGCCACATTTTGATTGTGGGTGCAAGTGCTGACCTGGGACCAAAAGTTTCTGGGAAAACTGAGAACTCCTCCATGTGACACACAGGCAAGCAGTGAGAACACAACTGTGTGGGGGGGGGGACTATGGTGACTGATTTCCAAGCCCCCACAGTCTGAAAGCGGAACGAGTAAGCAAGGAAGCAAGCAGCTCCAACATACTCCTCCTCTCTACAGATTTGCATCTCCCATGCCCAGCACATCAGTGTACAGAATACTTGGGCATGCTCTGAATTCACACTCTCAAAGCACAGAGCTGATCCCCAAGGCAACACGAGCACTCTACGTCACACTCCCAGACCTTCCAGCAGAGCTTCATGCTCCCTTGGGCATGGAATCAGGGTATACAACAACAAACCCAGCTCACTGAGGCATACACTGAGCATCTGTACAAAACCTTTGGCCAAGCACCTGACTCTGGACAAATAGCCTGCCTTAGGGCTGCTGCATGCCACCTCTAACATAGGAAATGCCTCTGGCTGGCTCACAGGCGATGCAGTGCAAAGACAAGTGGAAAACAACCCTATAAGACTCAGCACTGCCTCCCTGGAATCTCCATGCTAGGCACAAGCTGGCAGGCAGAGAGCAGCTTCAAATACCTGGATTAGCTGAAGTCCCAACAGAGGAAAGGTGCAGCCCAGGTGCATGCCATGTGTGCCACTGTGCACAACCACCGCGGCTAAAACCCTACAAGATCAAATGCCTGTGATCAGTTATGAGGGAGGAACGTCCTTTTCCACTTGATGCTGCGGCTGCTTCCCCATCTCATAGCAAGACTCAATCTTCCAATTTTTAGGAGCACAAATACAGACCATCTTTCTTGGACCTAGCAACACCAACTCTGCCAGTAGCAACCCCTTCTGTTTCTTTTTTATCAAGTCCTAGTGCCCTGCTCTAGTTCCAGGAGTGCCGCTGCTCCCTAAATTTGCCAGAGGCGCACGGAAAAGCAGCTTGAGCAGACTCACACAGCTCCCCAGGTCTGCACCCCAGTTCATCCTTTCAGAGCCAGTGTCTTCTTCCCTGCAACTCTCAGATAACTGCTCTGTCAGTTCTTTACATGTTCCACCTGAGGGCATGGCTTTCTTCCTTTCCCCCGATCACTTTCTCCCATGTCTGATACTCAGCTCTGTGAAGGCCACTTCAAGACAGGCCAGACAAGTTAAATACAACACTACCTCAGACCCCAAAAGAGAGGCTAGATGCTCTCGAAGAAAGGACTGCAAATAGAGCTGTCACTGCAAACCTGCCATGCGCCTCACTTGGCAGCCGGTCCTGTTCAACAAAGCAGCACAACCCCCAGATGAGTTTTGCTCTTCCCTAAACGCTCAAGCACAAGAGTCCAGGATGAGGGCAGGTAAAAACATTTGATGGATCTGACAGGGCAGGGTTTAATCTGTATCTCTTAAGAAGATGGCAGTACCTGAAAGAAAAGAGAGTATCTGCTTCCAACAAGAAAAAGGAAGAATCTGGATAACCTTTTGCTAAAAGAGAAAAAAAAAAAAGAAAAAAAAAGAAAAAAAAAATCAGGGCAAGAGGGACAAAACAATCTTTGTCCTCATTTTGTTGGTCATGCAGGCACAGGGCAGCCGCAGTACCCACTGCCCCAGCTTGGTCAGCAAATAATAACCACAACCAGCCCATTTTCACAAAGGTTTATAGAAACCAGGCTCCATAGTCTAGGGAAAGCTGCATCCTCTGAGAAAGAGGTAGAGCATAGATGGGATTTCCAGACTACACTGATAATCGGCTCACAGAAACCAGATAGGACAGCACACCCTCAGAGGTCATCACTCAGCTCTACCATGTTTGCTCCAGATGCTGTCCCTTTAAACATAGCTCCAGAGACCACACAAGGGTTAAATCTGCCTATAAATATCTGTTCTCAGCAGGGCTGCGGCTCTGAACCCTCCAGCCATCTGTTCTAGCTTTCCCCCATCTAAGACTCTAACATCTGAAACACGCTTACAATTCTTAGGAGTGCTCCCAAAAATAGACCAGTGCCATGGCTTAGCTCAGTTGCCAGTGTCTGTGAGCACAGGAGCATCTATACATGCATACTGTGCCAGCACAAGCCCGGAGTCATGCAAATATGAACATGTCTGCCTCTATGACAGCAAGTAGGCCTGCACCAGCATGGGTCTGTGCTGGCGTGGGTGTGCCTGCTTAACTGCAAATTCATGTGAATCTGCACGAGCGTGTTCATGCTGGTGTGAACCTGTGTCTGTACACGTGTGTGTGTGTCAGTCCCAGCGCGTGGGCGTGAGAGAAGGTGGAAGCCTCTGTGCTGGTGGATGTGATCGAAGTCCTGCCATGCCTTCTTCCTCGGTGGACAGCAGCGCTGCAGGACACAGCCAGGCACCTCTCCTCCTGCAGCCCAGCTCTGCTTGGCCTCAGCAAGAAGTCCCGCTGCATCCATCCCTGGCACTCCGGTCTAGACACGGAGCCCACCCTATCGCACAGCAGGGAACGGAGGACACCAGTTCTCTTGTTCAGTGCTTGGCTCAGCAAATTCAGTAATCCCACCTCTGGGCACCAGAAGCTCACTGCGAAAGCAAGTGAAGCCTGATATAAATGAGGCCCAGGATACACCACCCTGCTCACATCCAGCTGCAGCTTGCAGGATTTTCTCAAACACTCCAGAGAGAGCACGGGCAAGGTTGCTGTTATAACAGTTTTGGAGCAGAGTGGGCTCCAAGTCTCTCAATAGCTCTTTCCAAACATCCCAGGCATGAGTGGGTTCACCCTTCTGACTGCCAAGGCCATTAGCCTCACTCCGCATGGGCAAATCCAGGAGACAACAATCATCTTCATGGTCAAATGCAAAACAGGAAATGAGCTGTCAGCTCCCAGATCTGGACATACCGTCCAGGAGCAGACAGACCATTCTCCTGAGCATCCTCAGGACACAGCACCTGCTCTGTGCCAAACAAAGCTCATTCTCAAACTCCCATTATTCACTGGAGACCATCACAAAGAAGCTCAGCCCTGGCTGCTGACCCTGTTGACACCACAGTGCAGGATGATGTACATGCACAGCCTCAGGGAGGGGACATGCAGTGTCCATCCTCAACAGAGTGACAACAGCCCGAGGATGAGACAGCAGCTACATTTTCATCTCTAACTACTTCCACAAGAGTGATTTTGCCCTCCAGACCAAGTAAAACTACAGACAAAGCTCCAAACATGCAGTGCCTGGCTGTGCAAGATGGGGCTTTTTCAGAGGTTCTATCAGCCCCTGTACCCCACAGTGATGGCAAACACCTGCCACAACACAACACAGCACACGTGGTGCTGAGCATCCTTGTCCAGCACATGCACACACAGAGCCCATTGGCAGCTAATACTGTGGGGGTTCCCTCACAACTGCCCCCAGAGGGATGGGCCAGTGGGAGGGACCAAGCCCACTGCAGTGTCATCTGCCTTTTTTCCAGAGTGCATTCAAAAAGGCACCTGACAAGTAGGAAGGCAGAAAGTACATACCACCAACAGTTTTACTCAGGACTTGCCAAGCTGCCCATTGCCTTTCACCCCTCTGATGTACTGGAGAGAGCCAGCTAACTCCAAGAAATATAAGCAAGACTTCTAGTGAAGCCTAAAATGTAGGTTCTCCTTCAACTCAGGTGATAACAGAAATGGAAAAGAGCTTGATATTCCAGCTCGTTATTTCAGGCTTTGGCAGGGAGATGACCTAGGAAACAGCCTCAGCAGACTGAGTCAACACAGCTGTACTCTGAGAGAGGAAAAAAAACCCCATTGATTCAGGTATTGATTTGCTGCAGGAGTTTGTGTTTGTTTAGAAGTTTGCCCATGGGTCAGACCTTGTTACAAGCATCTTTCCTGTGATGAGGTTAGAAACAGACTGTGCCAAACTCCAGTCACCTGCCTGGGGAGCAAAATGCAAGCAAGTCTGGAAGTTAAGCAGTCCCTCAGGGATGCTTCCCTCCTCCACTCCCTCAACTTTAAAAATCATGCTGTTGGGTGGAGGAACACCACACACAGCTGTAAGACAGCACCAGCATTTTGAGGAGTCCAGCTAGGGTGTAAACAGAGGGGCTGAAGGTCAGGCAGTTTATCAGAAGTTTCAGATCATGAGATGGAAAGGATTTAAACAGCAGATCCATTTCAGGATTATTTTCCCCACTCCTATCTGTCAGAAAGAGCACTGGGATTTTGAGATCTTCACAGGTTTGCAATTCAACCAGGCAAGGACTGAAAAATGAACCAAAACTGAACTCACAAGTCTTATTTCCTTCTCTCTGGCAAAACCAAAAGGTTAATTATCGGGATCAAGTAGACATCCACTAACAGAGACAATTACCAAAAGCACTGCGCACAAAAAGTTCCTGTATGGGGTTGGGTCCCCAGTGTGCTCCATGTTCGGTGAAAAACAATAGTGTCCACTTCAGTACCTGGCCACAAGTGTCAGCAAACTGCAGGCCACTATATTCTTTTCCAAACCATTCCTCCTCCTCTTCTGCCTTGCATGATTGCTGAGTGAATGACCACAAATCAGTTTAAGGAAAAAGGGTGGCTCTGTCAGGCACAGTGATTCCAGAGAGACACTCAGGTATTGCTAAAGAGCTCTCCTCTTCTCACACCTCATCAAGCCTATGGGCATAAGCTCTCAAAAGATGGGAAAGGAAAGAGAAGTGATGACAGACTGAGGACTAGGCACTAGGCTGGAGATCTATCCCCAATATCCTCCTGACCTGAAAGCTCCCCTTACCACTCAGCAAGTGTGCAGCATCCATTACCCTCTACTAATTTCCAGCCCCAGAAATCTCTGCCAACACCAGGTCCCAGCATCACTTCTCGTTTTTCCTCACCTCTTCTGAGTTGCTGCCATAATTCCTGTATGAACTGCAGATGTCTCCCCACTGCAGCACTTTCACAGCCACCTCCAGCTTAACCGTACAGTGGACCACCAGAGATGGCCACAAGCCATCAGAGAAGAGGTGGGGGCACAACTACATGTGCAGAGACATACATCTTGGGGAATAATAGAGCTGTCGTTCCCCTCATTTCTACATTCCCCATGTGACATGTGGAAAAGATGCTCAGCCTTACCAGCAATTTGTGGGTACCTTTCCCCACAGTGCTCTTAAACCTTTGCCCATCTTTCGGTTCCCTTCATTTCAACAGAGCAAAATATTGTGAAGGATTTACTTTGCCTTTTAACATTTCTTAGCCCATGACATCCTTGCTAAAATAAAAAACAGTAAATCAGTTTCTCCCCTTCCCCACTTTTGCTGCCTTGCAAGTGTGTCCCGTGATTAAGCTGTGAGATATGAGAGAGGAAGCAACAAACTAGTTCAGACCAACGTGGGTATCCTCAGCTACTTGGAGGTTCACAGCAGGCAGCCAGCTGCTTACTCTCATGCAGCCCCCTTGCTGAAGTACACAGAAGCCAGTCAGACTGGAGAATTTGCTGCATTGTATGCATTTAAAATAGCAAAAATCAACATAGAAATTAAGAAAATCTGTCTCTGAAGCCAACCGGACAATTTGCATCTGAAAACTTCACTCTGCAGGAGCCTCCTTTATTTACAGCTAAGTTTTATTTCCGTGGGGTGCCACATGCGAGCTGGGACACACACTGAGATTCCATGACTTGTCACGATCTGTCACACAGTTCAGGCTGGAGCTAAGGCGTGCCACAAGGAAGGAGGGTAGGAGCAGAGTGAGTACTTAGATCACACCTGCTTCACCCCTGCACCATCTCCTCTCCAGGAGAGAATGGGTAAAAAGGCTGCGCATAGATGGGGCTACAGAATTTGGATGCCCAGGAATTAAAGATGTTGATACCCAAACCACAGGCCACAGCAAAAAAACCACCCCTTGTGCTCCCATTCTCAGGATACATGGTGAGCAGCCCAACAGCACAAGGTGCTCAAAACCTGGCCAGCTGCCCATGCAGATTGCCAACAGAGCGGCCAAACACCCCTGGTTCCCCCCAAAGAGTGTCTTGACCCTCTACAAGATGTTGGCTATTCACACAGGAGTGTTGTTGCCTCCCATCTTCCCCATGGAAGAGACAACTTCAGGGTACATTTTAACCAGACCATCCCTACACCAACAGCAGCCAGGAAAACACTCTGGAACCTCACACAGCTTCCTGCTCCCGGAGAGCCAGCCCATGTCCAGCATAGCTTCTGGGTGTCTGGGTCCAAAGGAGACTTGAGTCTAAGCTCCCGTCCTCCCAGGCCAGGCCTGCACGGCCTTGTGCAAGGCACTTCACCTCTCTAATTGCCTGTAGGACAGCAGATGCTGCCATCAGCCTGCAAAGGCCTGAACGCAGCAGGGATCTCCCTCTCCTCCCAGGCAGCATCACTGTGAGCAGAAGCAAGAAGGCAAAGCCAGGCTGCCCTCCTGTACCTTCTCTCCCTAGGCTGATTCTGAAAATAAAAACCAGCTTCCATTTGTCCCAGCCCCAAGAGAGAAGAAGGCAGAAAGAGGTTTGTTGTAAATACATGAAACTGTCGCTAAGTGAAGGAGAAAAAAAATCCGGGGGGGAGGGGGGAGTGGAACAAGGGAGGGGACAAAACCGCATTTTTACTTCTGGTGGCCAGCCAGCTGACTGACTCAGCCAGTTTGGTTGCTTGCCACATAGATTTAAAAACAAAACCAAGCCTTGGAGAGAGAAGGGGGTTCGGATGAATGTGCTTTTTTCTTGTGTTTCGAGTAAATCCTAGACCAGCCCAGGATATGTTTAGGAAAATGGCTTCCCTGCCTCACTGTACCCAGGGGTGCAGCACAGAGCAAGGCACAGCACAGGACTGCCAGTGCCAGTGCAGTGTGAGACTCCCACTAAGGCACTTTGCTCCTGGCTAATCACTGGGTCTGAAAGAGAAGTGCAGTGAAAGCCCTGAGGCTCCAGGGCTACCCTCAGAGCTGGTGTCCTCCGGCCACCTCAAGGGCTAGGGTCTTTGCTCTGGGTCCCCAGGCAGGTGTCACATGCCTGATGGGTGGCATGGCCAAGACTAAGATGGTCTGCTCCGTTCAATGTGACCTACATCTGCTGGGAAGAGGGCTGTAGAGTCTAGTCTGCCTGCTGCTGCAACGGCTCTTGGGCTATGGGCTACAGCTGAATTCTGTGGGCACCTCCTCTCCTTCGCTTGTTTCTCACCAGAGGAATGTGCACAGGAGGTGGGAGGAGCAGGGAAGAGGTTGTTTTGAAATACCAGCTCCCATTTTATTTATCTGGATGCCACAGTGCCCATGGCATGGTAGCCACTTGTAAGAGTGTTCTGTTCCCAAAGCACTGTACAAACAAAAACACGTGCTCCCCACACCCTTTGCAGCAACTCAACATGCTGGCATGTTCAGCGCAGCACCAGACGTGCAATGCTCACTGCTCCACGCCAACTCGGCACTTCCATACAACTGGATGGCCACAAAATCCTATGTGAATAAGCAGTTCTTGGCACTTTCCACCTGCAGCAGTCATTACAAACACTAGCTGGTGAAGGAAGCCTCATGAGCCTCCCACGCAGTGATCTCCCATAGAAACTGGCCAGCCTCCCTGGCAATTAATCTGTCGCTCACTGCAGGGAGTGCAGACAGAATAAGTTACCTAAGGAGCTGACGACAGGTAAGTGCAAGCCCTGCTCCTATTCCCATTTCAAGATAGCAGAACTGAGGCAAAGAAAAACCAAGGCCCTGTCCACAGCTGCCCCAGCCATCAGCAAGGCCAAGAAGAGAACTTTGCTCTTTGGTTCCCAGTCTCTAGCATGGACAATAAGACAATACTGAAGTGTGGTCCATCAGCAGAGGCCCACTGGCCCCGTGGGGGCTCAGAGGAGGGGTGCAGATGTGCGCCCTGCAAGTGGGGGAAGCAGGTACAAGATTCCCCCAGGGATTGCTGCAGCAAGGCACCTGAGAAGGCTGCTGCTGCCTGCACTGGCTCATGCAGAGAGCAGGCAGACAGACACAAGTACAGCAGCCAAACTGGATGGGACCCACCAGTGCAGGGTGAGGGGCACTGTTCATGAACCAGTGCCTGGAGCTCTCCCCAGCCTTCAGCCTTCCCCAAGAAGGCCTGCCTCACTTTATAGAGGTGTTTTGGGCTTGAGCAGGAAAAACACAGTGTGGGGCTAGGGACAGAATAGGGCAACAACAGGCAGAGGCTTGCAGCGAGCTAAAAGGGGAGATTTAATAACTGTTGGAAAAAATGGCTGCTTTATTGCAGGCAGCTTGTAAACCCTGGAGCCTGAAGGTCTGGGAGTAATTTCTCCCTCCCACGTGCTGGGCTCAGTTTGTACTGGGGTCAGAGGCCAGTGCTTTTCCAAAGCATTCTGGGACAGACGCCAACTGGAGCAGGCTGCTCAACACCACTCCTGCAGCAGGGCCTGGGCTTTGAGCAGCAGGCTGGAGCTACTATTAACCCTTTGTGGGGTGATTTCTCCCTTCCCCCTGGCTCCATCCCTCCAGTGCAAAGAAGACAGCTGCTGCAGGCCCACTGGGGCCACCCCAAACAAGTCTGGGCTAGGGAGGCCACTGGTCTCCCAAAGGGCCAGCTGCTGCTGCAGTGCTGCCCAGGGCCTGTGCTGAGCTCCCTGTGCGCTCCTGAGCCACTGGCGACAGAGTCCTACCTGTGGGTCCAATCCAGGAGTTGGACTTCTTGCAGAGGGAAACGAGAGCCCAGAAGAGTGACAGCCAAGTACTTGGGGTAAAGTCTTGCACCAGCCTTGGCATGGAGGGAATGATAACTCATTGGAATGCACCCAACACCACCAGAGAAGGAAGAAGAGCCAGGTACCACTCTCCTTGAGCCCAGCACCAGTCCCTGCAGTCCAGACACTGACACTGGCCATGCCACTTCCTTCTGGGAAGCTTTTGGGCACAAAGTCACAACCAGAGGTACTAACCAAGGCGCTCACAGGAGAGAGTGCTCCCATGTCAAGGGTCTTGCTGGACTCTTGGCTCCACTTCTCTGCTCAAAGGAAGGATGTCCTTCCCATCAATCTCCTGGGCCCTGGTGGTCCCTCTGCCTCCACTCATCAGTGCTTTCTTCTCAGGATAACATTGTGCCCAGCTGCTTTCCCCTGCACTCCCTCACTAGTCTCCTAGGGGAGGCAACAATTGGCCTCAACATGGCACCTTCTGCTTTTCCTCAGCATTGGGTAAACACCAGAACCTACCAGTCCTTGCCTCTAGCTGCTGCTGACATCCCTATTCCCAGTGGGGTTTTAAAGGCTGCCTGCAGAGCCTCTAACCTCCTTAGCTGTCTCCTCCTAGGCTCTGGGACAGGGTCTAGATGTCTGGGGGAAGCATGACTTTGCTGTGTCATTGAGTTGCAGCAGCTCTGGATCACCTGTGCAGGCAAGAGCACGGCTTCCTGCAGCATTTCAGCTTCTCCTCTCAGGGATGTGTGCGAGTGTTTCTGGCCTGCAACCCAGCCCCTCTGCTCCCACCCAACTGAGCATTTGCCAGCACAAAAAGAAGTGAGCTCAGTTCTGTTTGTCAGTGGCATCTCCCATCTCCCTCTCAAACACAAGCCTGATCCTTCCCTTGCTTCATCTCCTTTGTGCTCAGTGCCACACCAACAAGGAGAAGGGGCCTATGGCTACTGCCCAGGCAGACAGCACACCCAAGCACTCAACTTGGGTCTGTCTGCTGGATCGACTCCAGGCTCTTTCCTTCTGTGCAGCAGCACTGAGCCCAGCGGGCACCCAGAAATGTGCACCTTGGCCCTGCCTGCCATGCAGCCCCTGGCCTCGCTGCTCCTGGCAGCCAGACACTGTCCCACAGCCCCCATCTCTGTGCCATATCCATCACAGGCATTCAGGTTATTTTGCAGGCTCCTCCAGCAGCATTTACATGGCATCCACACAGCTCTCCCTCTACTACTTCTTCTGAAACCAGGTGCAGTCACTGTCCACAGTCTTACTAAGCAAACAGGGGGGGCAGAACCTACTGTCAACCACGTGTCAAGCAATACTTCTCCACATAACACCAAGCTTCCTCCAAGCTGCCAAGGGGGATCTGGCTGTGCCTCTGCACTCCTCCATTGCAAAGATGCTCACATGAAGATGATGATCCCTTCTCCCTCCAAACACAGAGTTGTGCCTTCTTGTCTAAATCAGTTCAAATTGTGCTCACATCTTTCTGATCCAGGTACAAACACAAGTACAGCAGCCAAACTGGATGGGACCCACCAGTGCAGGGGTGAGGGGCACTGTTCATGAACCAGTGCCTGAGCTCTCCCCAGCCTTCAGCCTTCCCCAAGAAGGCCTGCCTCACTTTATAGAGGTGTTTTGGGCTTGAGCAGGAAAAACACAGTGTGGGGCTAGGGACAGAATAGGGCAACAACAGGCAGAGGCTTGCAGCGAGCTAAAAGGGGAGATTTAATAACTGTTGGAAAAAATGGCTGCTTTATTGCAGGCAGCTTGTAAACCCTGGAGCCTGAAGGTCTGGGAGTAATTTCTCCCTCCCACGTGCTGGGCTCAGTTTGTACTGGGGGTCAGAGGCCAGTGCTTTTCCAAAGCATTCTGGGACAGACGCCAACTGGAGCAGGCTGCTCAACACCACTCCTGCAGCAGGGCCTGGGCTTTGAGCAGCAGGCTGGAGCTACTATTAACCCTTTGTGGGGTGATTTCTCCCTTCCCCCTGGCTCCATCCCTCCAGTGCAAAGAAGACAGCTGCTGCAGGCCCACTGGGGCCACCCCAAACAAGTCTGGGCTAGGGAGGCCACTGGTCTCCCAAAGGGCCAGCTGCTGCTGCAGTGCTGCCCAGGGCCTGTGCTGAGCTCCCTGTGCGCTCCTGAGCCACTGGCGACAGAGTCCTACCTGTGGGTCCAATCCAGGAGTTGGACTTCTTGCAGAGGGAAACGAGAGCCCAGAAGAGAGTGACAGCCAAGTACTTGGGGTAAAGTCTTGCACCAGCCTTGGCATGGAGGGAATGATAACTCATTGAATGCACCCAACACCACCAGAGAAGGAAGAAGAGCCAGGTACCACTCTCCCTGAGCCCAGCACCAGTCCCTGCAGTCCAGACACTGACACTGGCCATGCCACTTCCTTCTGGGAAGCTTTTGGGCACAAAGTCACAACCAGAGGTACTAACCAAGGCGCTCACAGGAGAGAGTGCTCCCATGTCAAGGGTCTTGCTGGACTCTTGGCTCCACTTCTCTGCTCAAAGGAAGGATGTCCTTCCCATCAATCTCCTGGGCCCTGGTGGTCCCTCTGCCTCCACTCATCAGTGCTTTCTTCTCAGGATAACATTGTGCCCAGCTGCTTTCCCCTGCACTCCCTCACTAGTCTCCTAGGGGAGGCAACAATTGGCCTCAACATGGCACCTTCTGCTTTTCCTCAGCATTGGGTAAACACCAGAACCTACCAGTCCTTGCCTCTAGCTGCTGCTGACATCCCTATTCCCAGTGGGGGTTTAAAGGCTGCCTGCCAGAGCCCTCTAACCTCCTTAGCTGTCTCCTCCTAGGCTCTGGGACAGGGTCTAGATGTCTGGGGGAAGCATGACTTTGCTGTGTCATTGAGTTGCAGCAGCTCTGGATCACCTGTGCAGGCAAGAGCACGGCTTCCTGCAGCATTTCAGCTTCTCCTCTCAGGGATGTGTGCGAGTGTTTCTGGCCTGCAACCCAGCCCCTCTGCTCCCACCCAACTGAGCATTTGCCAGCACAAAAAGAAGTGAGCTCAGTTCTGTTTGTCAGTGGCATCTCCCATCTCCCTCTCAAACACAAGCCTGATCCTTCCCTTGCTTCATCTCCTTTGTGCTCAGTGCCACACCAACAAGGAGAAGGGGCCTATGGCTACTGCCCAGGCAGACAGCACACCCAAGCACTCAACTTGGGTCTGTCTGCTGGATCGACTCCAGGCTCTTTCCTTCTGTGCAGCAGCACACTGAGCCCAGCGGGCACCCAGAAATGTGCACCTTGGCCCTGCCTGCCATGCAGCCCCTGGCCTCGCTGCTCCTGGCAGCCAGACACTGTCCCACAGCCCCCATCTCTGTGCCATATCCATCACAGGCATTCAGGTTATTTTGCAGGCTCCTCCAGCAGCATTTACATGGCATCCACACAGCTCTCCCTCTACTACTTCTTCTGAAACCAGGTGCAGTCACTGTCCACAGTCTTACTAAGCAAACAGGGGGGGCAGAACCTACTGTCAACCACGTGTCAAGCAATACTTCTCCACATAACACCAAGCTTCCTCCAAGCTGCCAAGGGGGATCTGGCTGTGCCTCTGCACTCCTCCATTGCAAAGATGCTCACATGAAGATGATGATCCCTTCTCCCTCCAAACACAGAGTTGTGCCTTCTTGTCTAAATCAGTTCAAATTGTGCTCACATCTTTCTGATCCAGGTACAAAATGGCAAATTTCCCTACTAGCTTTGTTTATCCCATCTTACCAAGCTCCTGTTTTCATGTCCCACCTGCAATCCCTCCAGCCCCTTCTTCCAAAACTGCCTTTACAGTCAAAGCTGTAGAATCCTCTTTCATCCTCTACCATCCCTTCTGACTAATCCACATACCTCAGCTCTCCTTCTGGGCATGCCCTGAGATCACAGAAAGGCATTGTCTTCATGCTCCCAGCTACTGCTTCACTGGTTTCAGGAGAAAGGAGTTTGCTACGCATCTCATGCCCACTTCATTAAATCCTTCTGCTCCATCCCTCCCAGCTCCTCTGCTCTCCAGAGAAGTCCCCAGGCTAGAAGCATACAAGATGCAGCCAGAGCATCTTGGCAACTGTGGCTTAGAGGACTGCCTGAGCTTGGGGTAAAGGCTACTGCCACACCTTCTGGTGCCAAACGCTGATACCTGCAGATGGGAACCTGGTGCAGCAGCACTGAGAGACTGAACCCACAAAAATGCCACTTTGCCAGGGGCTTCCTGCTGCCAAGATGGCAGGACTATCAAGCCTGGGGGTTACTCTCAGGAGACAGAAACCCACAGCACTGCGGCCGTCTACATCCAAGGATCACATCATTCCACTACTTGGCCAGAGCAGAAAGAAACAAAAGCTCCCATCCCCTGGAAGGGGCTGTACGAATACCTGCAATAGTGAGCTTTGCCTCCCTTGGCTGCACGTGACATACTCAAGCCAGACACCGGCCCAAAGCATCCAGCTCTGGCACCAGGGCTGCAGTTCACAGCTGACCTACCCACATCTGCTCCAGTCAAACAGCTCCAAGCTTTTTGCCCCAGACTCCATGCCTGCCTCAGGCCCCAGGCGCTGGCTGGAGCCCTGCCAAAGGCAGGGCTGCCTGTTTGAATCTTAAGCCAGAACCCAGTAAATATCACCTTTAATAAGCCTTTCTCCTCCATCAGGCACCCTGATTTTTTTCAGCTATGGTCTTGTGAAGCAGAAGGCTGCTTGGAGCCAAGCCAGCACCGGGGAAACCACCATTTCAAGGTCCTGCGAAGGTGTCTGTAAGAGCAAAAGGAGCCTTGGTGGGGCGTGCAGCAGTGATGCAAAGAGCAGGCTGTTTGCTGGGAAGCTGCTGCTGCCTGCCAGGAGGCAGTGGGGGAGGAGGCAGCAGATGTCCGCAGACAGCGTCTGCCGAGAGCCTGCAGCGCTCCAGCCCAGTGAGGGGAAGAAGGCAGCGGCTGGTGCCACTGCTGCTGCACTCTGATGGAACAGGACAAACACCACAGGCTCCACCGAGAAAGTTTATGCTGCTTTTCTCTCCAATAACCACTACTTTAGCGATGGGAAATGGGAGTCCTGGCACCTCAGCTGGGGTTAGAGAAAGACTTCAGGATGACTGCTGAGAGACCTCAGATGCAGCAGGAAAAATCCCTGTCATGAAACTGCAAGACCCTTCTTGTCCTGGAAACAGTGGCAGCTGCAAACCCCAGCACAGCTGTTGTGCTGGGGCCAAGTCTGTCTAAGGGGCCCTGGGTGAAGGCAGTGTGCCACAGCCCATGAGCTGCCTTTACTCCTGGCATCCACAACAGCTGGACACTCACAGTGAGAACCCAGACAAGTGCCTACGGGTAGATGCACAGCAGAAAGAGGAAGAGAGACCAGCTCTGGCTGCAGCCCCCTCTTTGAGCACTGGAGCCAAAAGCGGACACCCCTTTTCCCCCCCTTTGCAAACACAGGACACTGAACAAGGCCACCAGCGCGGTGGCAGTCAGCCAGTGAGCCCAATCCCAGCCACACTGCTTTTGTTGCGAGTATGAGTTGCCGGTGAGACTCTCCCCATCCCACAGCAGTGAGGCTGACCAGAGGAGCTCTACAACCAGAAGCTACCTTGCAACTACCCCTCTCCCATGGGTTATGTCCTGAACCCAAGATGTGGTCAGCCAAGCAGCATTGGGCCTGAAAAGTCATACGATGATGGAGAGGAGCACCTTAGAAAATTGGTTCCTTGGCACTGGAATGCCCAAGGGTAGTGGCAGGTCCCAGGCAAACCATCCTACCATCAGAGAGGATCCTGTGACTACAAGACTCTCACTCAATTGCTGCCCAGACTGTTCAATGGGACCTGAAGACTCCCAGAAAAATTGGCATTTACCCGTTTCAGACTGAGAGGAACTGACTTCACCCAGAGGAGTATCTTTGGCTCATTAAGCAATACTATCCACAGGCTTGTTCAGTTCAGATCAAATCATTCCTGGGTTCTTCCTACAGCATACTGAGATGCAGTCTGGCACTTGGGTCCACTTGAGTCCTCTTAAAATAAAAATTAATTGATATGCAAATCAGACAAGGCATTAGACTAGTCTACTGGCCAAGGGCAATGCACAGATTCCTCACTGTTCCAATGCTACAATCCCAGCTCCCCCACACTCCTCCTCCTTTCCGAGCCCAGGGTCAGCCATTAGCCATGGCTCACCAAAGCAGGGAGGACCACAGACACACACCTGGTGTGCAAAATGTGGCCTGATTCTTGAGCCAGGTCCCAGCTTTGCCTCAGCCCCTGCCTGACCATCAGCATGTCATGTCTGGCAGAAGCACTGCTGGGCTCTCACCTGATGCTGAGCCACTCGCACAGGATCCGAGTCAAAGTACGGGCACATTAGTATCTGTGCCCAGCAGCGAGGCAAGGAGGCAGCAAGAGAAGTAAGAGCCTGATTTCCTGGACTGTTTGCTACTGGAAGTCTCCTACAGTTTCCAAGAAAGATCAACTCTTTGCATACCCCTGGTTGCTTTTCCAAAAAAACTGCAAACAGCCACCACAGCCCCAGCCACTGGACCACCCACAGACAGAAATAGCCACAGATCACACAGCAAAAGAGCAGCCACCCAAAATGCTCAGGACCAGGTCCTAGAGGAGGGACAATGCCAAAACACGGCATTACTCTTGGATATGGCCACCTCTTCCTTCTCCCCTTCCAACTAACTAACCACCAGCCACAGTTACCCTCTTCTGCAGTCTTGTTTCAACCAGAGGCTGGGCAAAGCAATTAACTTCTCCATCTGGTTGCAGCGAGATGAATACAAACGTCATCACCCACACAGGAATCAGCAGTCCTGAGCAGTGTCAACATCGTCCCTTTCCAGACAAGAGCTCGGAAAATGGCACTGCCAGCATCGGCCTCAGAAACAGAAACCCCAGGATGGCTGGTTTGCTCCTCTGCTGTTAAACCCACTGTGGACCTTCACGGGCCCCTCCAAGGACCTGTAGGGAATTCTGGGGAAAGGACTTATCAATGGCAGCCTTTTATTACAACAGCATCAGAAAAATGCCTGGGGCCCTTAAACTAGGGTGGAAGACAAAGGACGACTAAATGCTACTAATATAAAGAATACATTTTAATCAGACTAGGACTTTGTGAAATTATTTTTGATTAAAAAGCATAATAAACTAAATTATAAACATTTGCCACCAGCTGAGTCTCTGAATATTCTGAAATCACAAGGTGGGGTGAGAAGCAGTTACTTACAGGTAAGGTCCTGACCACACAAGCAGGTGGAAAAATCACTCTTCTCATTAAAATAACACATCAGGGCTAAAATTATATAAAAATATTTGGAAATGGCTGGACACTTCTTTGCTGAAGCTCTGCTTTAGGTAAAGTAACTCTTATCAACAAGCTGTTTGCAATTTCAACTCATGAAACTGACTTTTAAAGAGCAAAAACAGGTCTGGGTTTTGGAAAGGCTTTTATTAGCTTATTTTTCTTTCTTTTATTTTCCTTTTTTTTTTTTTTTCTTAAGAGGATGAGAAGCAAAAACTCACACTGAATTCTCCAATGGGGGTGGGCAGTCTAGGCAGATCATTACTGAACCTCTGACCCATAAAAATATTTTGGAAGAAGAGATGCCACAGACTGAAGCGCAGTCATGCCCCTGCACTTACCTGTGCTTCCTTTGAATTTGTACTGTTCTAACAGCAAAGAAGACAAGCAGGGCTTGGTCTTTTCTTTCCTAGTGTCAAATTCACCTGAAACAGGATTCCCCACTGAAAATTAGGACACTAAAGGGTACAAAAACCATCCAATTCAGCCATTCTAAACCATGTATGTGCAGATGGCATCACAAACATAACTTAACTATTTATCTATTTTTTCAATAGTCTCCCCAGCAGCTTCCCACACGTTTTGAGCTCTGAGAACAATCTGGGATAAGAGAAGCTCATCACTGCAAGATGCCAACAGGATGGCCACTCTCATAATTCCCACCAGCAGAGTGAAGGTGCTTGGCCTCTCCTGTCAAATGTAATCTCAGCTTCTGCACATGAGTCCCAAGAAAGGAAAGGGGATATATCACTCATTTCCCAGGTGGAGGAGGGGACACAGCCATAATGAGGTGCTTTTTCTCCTGCTCAAAATAGCAGAAAGCAGGGGATGGGTAGGGCAATGAAAAAGGGAGAGTAGGCCACAATTCTGGTGCCTGCACCCCACTCGTAGGGCTACCAGGCCTGCACAGGCCGCCAAATCAAATAGCTATGCAGAGCCAAACTCCTGACAAGTGTAACAGGCAATGCCCTCAAAGCAGGACCAGTGTGAGGCTCCTTCCACCCAGAGCCATCACTGCCCATGTCTGATGCTCATCCACAATGACTGGCAGCAGCTGATGCCTATGGATCACAGAGAAACCTCAATCCCTCCCACTGGAGAAGTTCCACAACTCTCCAGGCTGCTGAGTTTTTACAGGCTCCAACCAAAATCCCCATCCCAGTCTCCGTAGATGAGTTTTCACTGTTGGAAAGGGATCTGGGACACTGGGAGGACATGCAAGGAGGGTGGAAAGAAGCAGCCTGCACCCTTAGTGCCTCTCCAGACAGAAGCACTTGTTGGGAGATCCATGACATCACTGGTCGGCTCTCCTGAAGGAAAACAGACAAATCCAAGGGCAGACTTCCAGCACCTCGCCAAGGGGGAGTTTATCCAAAACAGAGGGCTTCTTCCTCCCTTCTTAGCACTATCTTACAAAGGGAAGACTTACAACTGGTAAGTCACCATTTATTTTGGGTCCCAGTTTCTCATACAAAGAGGAAAGTTACACCAGACTATCCCTCTTGGGTCAAACATTGTGCTGGCAGCACCTACATTCCTTGCCCACAGTACCCTGCCTGAGCCCATGCTATCCCTGATAAGGAAACCACCAGCACAGCACCTGGTGGCAATCCTTCCCCCGAACCTTGGGGACCAACAGGCAGCTTGTCCACGTGGCCTGGGACCACAGTAGAAATAAAACCACCACCATTCAGAAAAAGCATAATTAGCAAAGATTAAACAGCCAATGACTATGCTGGCAGCTGGAGGGAAGACACAGACCACCACCTCCCTGCAGCAAAGGAGTTACTGATTCTTGTGTCCATGATGCATCTGCCAAGTGCCCTGCAGGTCTCACCCCCACTGTGCCCAGTACAGGAAGATGCACCAAGTCCACTCACCCTGATCACTAGAAAGTGTATATACTACCATATACAAAATCCTTCCTGTCTTCTTTTCCAAACTCATCTCGCCCTCTCTCAAATGAGACCCCCCTCATAAAAGTAAGAAGAGACAGGCCTTTCCTGGCATTTCCTTTTTCTGAAAAGGCTGTAAAATTTTCCAAGCATAGCTAAAGCCAGAGCAAAGTTTGTCAGGAGCTCAGCTCGTTAGGCGGCTGCTCAAGGAGCCCCGCGGGAGGCGCAGGCTGCGTAATTCAAAACATCTTGGACCTTGGAAAAGAAAATAGAAACCAGGCTGCGAGAATGAGGGGGGCCGCTCTAGCTCCAGTGTAACCCCTGCTCTGGGAGCGCCCCAACTGCAGAGCTCAAGCAGAGCTACAGCCCCAGCAGAGGTGCTGCGGCAGCCCAATGGAGCTGGCACCAGGCGGAGGAAATTCCAAGCCTGTTGCTTCTGGCAGCCACACTGGGCCCTGGCTAGAACCTCGGCAACCTGGAAACCAGCTACTCAGCAATTTTCTTGCCATCCAGAGGACTCGGTCTGAACCACAGTTTCACTTCCCCCTCCCTGCCCAAGAGGCAGGGAACACCAGAGGGAAAGAAACATTTGTTCAAAAGCTGTCATGACCAAAGCCCCTCCAAACTGCTTTGCTCTCAGAGGACAGTCTTGAGCTGCTGCTATCGCCCCTACCCACCCCTCGTTGCATCTGGAGGTGGACAGAGCAGAGGAAACTTGCTTGGACTAGCCCTAGGTCTCCCCAGTTCCTTTTGCTCCTTGCCAGAGGAAAGTTCAAACAAGGCTGCACAGAGGCAGGACACAGGCAGCTTTCAGCCCAGCCTAACTGCCACGCTTGAGGCTCGCCTGTGGCTGGACCTGCTCCGTTCAGGCCCTGTCTGGCCCGATCCTCTGCTACAGATCACTAGTGGAATAAATCCTGCCAAGGAAGTGGTGAAAGCTCCAGTGCTGCAGGGGTTTCCACAGCCTTGGCCAGCTTGATGTTGAGAAGAGTTGACCAGAGATGCAGGCCTTCTGCTCAGTTACTACCCTTCAGAGCCACCCATCCAGTTCCTCCCTACCCTGAGAAGGGAGAGCTACACTGTGGGTTGTTGGTACCCTTGCCTTTTATAAGCCACCTTTTTATAAGCCAGCATCCTTTCCAGAGGCCTGAAGCCCAGCATGGCAACAGAGCAAAGCAACAATCAATGCACCCACTGCTGGAGCCCCTGCCATCTGAAGGAGAGTACAGCTATTCACTGATACACAGCTGTTTAGCTGGATCTTTCTTCCAAAGAGTGTATTAAGATTTTACTTTCTATTAGGAACAGAAATGCTTCAGAGTCCTTGCCTGCAGAACCAGGTAACTAATGCAGACTGATCAGACAGGTACCATGCCTCGGCTGGCAAGTCAAGGAAAACCATTCATGAAGCAAACTTCAGCAGAGGATACACTGCAAGCAGAGGATTCCTAACATAAACCCTTAAGAGAAAGTTGGGTATGGCCCTCCAAACAAAGGCACATCATTCTTGGAGAGCAGCATTTCTTTGCAGGGTGAACAGAGGACCACAGTGCTCCTCAGAGTACCAGAAGCTCCACTTGGTAGCCAAGGACAGAGTTTGCAACACTGCTGTAATCACATGAGCCACAGCTTTCTAACTTCAGCAGTGCAAATCTTGCTAGAAAACTCAAAGATGCAAAGGGCATTGAAGATACTTCAAGAGAGGAGCTCCTGACCTCCATCTTCTCAGAAGAATAGAAAAACCCTGCTTATGTGTTGAACAGGAGGCTGAGACCCAGAGAGGCAAGAGAGTAGGAGTGATGAGCAGGAACTGGGAATCCTGGCTTCTGTCCCTAGCTCTGCCACATATTCCCTTCCTGTCTTTGGTTAAGTCACTTCCTTTTACTTTTCCTGCCAGCCTCTATTTTGGTGGTTTAAAAAAAAAGCAATCATTTGCTTCTGCAGAGTGTTTAAAACCTCTTCTGTCCTGTGAGAGGGCAGAAGATTGCTGCAGCCAGAGGCTGCGAGACACCCAGCATGCAGGAGCCACACTGCTCACACAAACCCCAGCAGAGCCTGGCATTTCCTGTGCTTACATTTTGAGAAGCACAGAATCTGTAAACAGTCAGTGCCACAGTGCATCTTCTACACAAACCATATCCTGGCCCATTTCCTCTTCTCAACCACAGGACTAGGAGTTGAGCAAGGAAAAAGTAAGCTGCTCAGCTGACCTGAGAGAGAAAGAGCAGTGCAACTGAACACAGCATTGCTCTGGACAGCACACCTTGCAAGGAGGTGGCTGTTAATCCAGTAGCAGCAAGGATGGGGAAGATCCAGCAATACCAGAGGCAGGGTTAAAAGGGAAAAAAACCCACAACAAAATAAAACTGCAAAAAACCAACCCAACCAGCACCCTGAAGAGGCACAATGGTGCAGACGTGCCTGAGGAGCACAGCCCTCCTGCTCCCTAGCAGATCCATCCTGTGGCCTCCCACATACTTTGGGAAGAAAGAAGACAAGTAGGCATAGGCAGGAACAAGGAGCACTCTGTGGTTTTGCTCAGTATTTCAGTCCATCTCTCACTCAGGAGGAGCTCTGCTTTGCTTTCCAAGTCTCGCCCTCTCTGGCATGGATCACAAACCTGGCTTCTGGCCCAGGACTCGGCTCCAGCAGCGCTCATCACCAAACAGGGTGACGCCCCACCTCTGGGCACAGTGCATAGCACAGTCCTAAAGCCATCTTAAGGCTATTACCCCAGCATCAGAAGAGGCTCCCCGTTATACCCCAGCTGGGATTCCAGGCATCCTGAGTGGCAGCTGAAAAACCCAACACCCAAACATAGCTCCAGCTCTTTGGGGGAAGAAAATCCCAGCATCAAAGTACCGTTTTCTCTAGTGGCTCCAGCTGAAGCTGCCAGACAAGCTGCCTGCATTGGAGAAATCCTGTCTCCCAAAGATGTCCAGGCATAGCTTGCATGCTCCTCTGCCTGGAGCTGCCCAGAAAGATGCAGCTGGATGATGCCAGGTGAAGGCATTGCCCCCCCATCACAGAAGTGGAAAAGGGGCTGGAAACCACAGCCCGATGCACCTATCTGACAATTCAGCAAGGATACCAGGATAAAGGGAAGCCACCTGTGCCCAGACCACCTCTGCATAAAGAGCTGAGCAAGTGGGAAGCAGGTTCCATTGCACTGACTGTGCCCAGCACAGACACACACTCAGCGAGAGCAGATCAGGTTCTCGTTTCCGTCTTCAGGGCACTGCAGCCCATTATCCTCACACTGGTTTCCCCAATGCAGGTTGTAGCTGGCATCAAGGCAACCCTGTTTGTTTTGGAGTCATATTGTCTTAGATGGCCCATCTCACACCTTAGAAGACGGGCAGCAGCAGGTCTGGGCCCAAGCAAGCAGGACTTGGAGCCAGTCAGGAGGCCCAACAGCAGCACACCCATTTCCAAGGCTTGGTACAGGCTTCAGATAGTCATGCCAAGACAACCCATGCTCCATCTTCCTGCCACGCCATGGCCCAGACTTCCCTGGGCACCAGCGAGTGCTGATCGGCTGGCCAAGGATGCAGGGAGTGAGCAGGACTCCTGACAAGCTGTCTCTCCATAGTGTGGCTTTCTCTTAAATCAGAAGCAAGTACCAGTGACACTAACTGCTTCCCCTACAGTATCTCCTGCTGAGTATAACCCTGTGGCAACTGCAAATGCCATCAGGAACTGGTCCCAATTAGAACAAATCTATTACCCTATCCACCTTTGAGTTTCATAGAAGCTCAGGTAGGAAGAAAACAAAAACAGCTCCCTGTTCCCAGGAAAGGGTCTGGTGCTGAGCAGATGACCTGAAACAGGCACCACAGAAGAAGGAAGGGTGCCTCTCCTCCATGCCATGTGATTTGGTTGGTGCTGCCTCCTCAGGAGAGGCTGAAGAAGTGCAAAATACAGCAACAGAAACCATGCCCACCAATCTCCAGTAACAGCTCCTGGGCACCTTCCTCTCAGGGCTGCCAGAGGTGGTGAAGAAAGGAAGCCAAACCAAAGCAGCAAAGACTGGCCCATTGGAAATCAGCACACAACTTCAAAACAGAAGTCAGGAAGAAATGAGGAATATCACTGTGGCCATCCTCACAATCTGCACCACACAGAGCTGCTGAAGATGCACAACTGAGAAGCAAAGCACTCACAACACTTCCTAGGGCCCTTGCTCCAAGACAGGTGCATTTTTCCACAGTTTCAGTGCTATGAGAAACCTCATAGGGTAACTAAATCTCATGGAGATCAACTACATAAAGTCAGAATCCACAGCTCCCACCACCCTCTGAAAACACAGGACCACACATGAGATCACCAGAGAATGCATTTGCTAGTCAAAATCTGCCTGGGAGGAAAGGAGAGCTGACTGACACCAAGTCCTGACCTGCACTAGATTCTGATTTTCCAGAAGAGTCATGCTGGCAATCCTCCTTGTACTTCGCTGATACAGCTTAAATAACACTGACAAAATATTGCTGCATCTGTACATCATATTGCTATGATATCTCTACCCTGCATTATATTATATATCCATGCATCCACATACCACATTTCCTGTTAAAAATGTCAAAAGTAATCAAACACAGCTCAAAGTCTCCTATGTGCCCTCTCCCACCCCCAATCCAGGGCACTGGCATGATCCTGGGTCTCAGCCAGAAGAGCAACAGTACAAGGAAAATTACATTTTCAGAGCAAGCTCTAGGCTTCTGCCTGGCTAAGGCTGTTGGGGGACAGCAGACAACCCTGGAAGGAGGCAGTGACAGAAGCTCGGGAGCAGGCTTACAGGTGGAACAGACTGCTGATGCATTCTCAGACAGGAACAGCAAAGTTGTGCTTTTTCACATGGGACTTACTCTCCCAGAAGAGACCAACTTGAGAGATGTGTGGGGCAGGGTATTTAAAACTGGATGGAGCCCTAAGGAATTAAGCACTGGAAGCCAGCCTGTGCCATCTCCAGGAAATTACTAGACCTGAGCAGATTAAAACCCATTACAGCAGCACATCTGGACATCCAAGGAACACAAACACATCCTCAAGTACTTTGACCGCTAGGAACTTTCCCTCCTAGCAGCAGCAAAGCCTGATGCAATCACCTGAGACAGGGCAAGGAAGCAAGGGCTGTTCTGATGCCAGTTCTAAACTGGACACTGTACTGACAAGAGATGGGGCTAAAAGAGAGAGAAAACAATCACATATACTTAGTCTGGGACCCTGAAACAAAACGGAGAGTAACAAAGACCTACATCTCCACAGCAGTAAGAAACAGCCACTGGTCGGGACCCAGGTGATGCTCCCCACAGAGGGAACCAAGAGCCTCCTCTCCAGCTATCCCTCCTTTCCACATCCCTCCACACAACAAGCACTAACAGAAGGGAAAGCACTCACAGTGTTCACCAGGAATGAACAGCAGGGGACAGAAGAAAAAGCAATGTTTTTTTTCTCCCAAGAACAGCAAATATGAAGGACATGATGCCAGCTGGGTTGACAACTTGACAGAAAAGTCAAAGGCTGAGTTGAGCTTGGACCTCAGAAACTCCAGACCAGTATGAGTGAAGTCCACAGCTCACAGGCTGGAGTCTGAAGTGAAACTAAAGTGCACTGGAACTAGACTGGAACTAAAGTGCAACTCCAGCACATCCTTGGCATCTGCCCTGGAGCGGCATAGCCCAGTGAGCTTGCTATGTCCAGTTTTGTGATGGCCCAGTTGCTTCATGCAGCTGTCTGTGCCCTCTGTCACACAGTGGCCAGAGAGCCACCTTCCAACAGCAAGATGCAAAAGGGCTTAAAAGTACAAAACAACTATTTTACTTTCTTGAACTGAACAACAGCTGTGGTTCCTAGCTTCTAAGCAGGCTTTCCTTTAGCTGCTGCCTCTTTATTTCTTTACAGTAGCGGGGATCTGGAAAGCGGAAATGGACTTTCAGGAGAGGGAGACACAGTAATACCTACAACACTGCACCACAGAACACACCATGAAATGGATTTTCTAGGTAATGAGGATGCAGGTCAGGGTGGTAAGGAACAACCAATAGCACCACCTGCTTAGTTAAAATGGCAACACACATATCAAAAAACAAACAAAAAGGTTCTTCACCACTTAGGTTTTATGTATGCTCTGGCAAAAGTCCCAATGGAACAGACAGCTGCTGTAGAGACAGCACGCTGATACTCTCATCTTTCCACCAAGGAGAATCAGGCAGCAACATCGACCTGGACATTTCTGCACTAGTTCCAGCCTTGGGTATTACATACCCACGTGTAGTGGCAGCCAGCATTATCACAGGCACCAGAGTCAAAGGAGGTCTTGATTCAGCACCAACACACCCTTGCCAAGTGACCTTGGGCAAATCACTTCCTCGGTGACTCACTGTTCTTATCCCTCCTGCCACCAAAGAAGCAAAGCAAAGCGCACACACAGCCCCTGTATGTGACTGATGGATGGAAGGAGCTGCATGTCATTACTGCATGCCTGGCATGAAACTGCATTTCAGCAGAGTAATGAGTGGTAGCCACATTCGCAGAACAGATCCTGCAGGTCAAGAGTATACACTAAGGCTCCTGTAGCATCACTCTGCAGCCAAAGGTGCATGGCTGTTCTCTGTGCCACGCCGTTGGCAGCCCTTTGCCTGGCAGAGCCAGGACACAACCGTATGCTGCCGCAGCCTGACACCCTGTCAAACGGAGCTGCCCCCAAGGCGTGCAGACGCTGCCACACACAACAACACAACAGCCTGCCCTGTCATGCAGCATTACTTATGTGTTCCGATATGCATCCTTCTCGCATTTCTATTCCAGTAAGAACGGGGCTGGAACAAGTTCATCACCTGCTAAAGACACGTCCCTAATACAATGCAGGGGAGTTTTGTTACATTGATTCCTCTCTGTGCGCAAGAAGAATACGTATGTACAGGTGGTGTTTCTCTCATTTTTCGTCCAAGCTGACCGCAAGCCTGATTTATCTCAACAGGGAACGGAAGCCTATCGAGTAGAATACTGCAAATAGAGGGGACAGGTCTCCCCTGACAGTTAGGATGGGCCCTGACAGGAATGTTTATTTAAACCCTACGTGAAACGTGGCAAGTTCCCATCCTCCCCGGGGCTTTAACAGCACCGAAAACGTCTTGCAAAATACAGACCCGCTCCAGTAAAACCAGACGGAACTCGATTAAGTTCTTTGCAACAGAAAAAAGCCCCAGTCGAGGCACTTTTGTCCGCGAGGAATCGCCTGCGGCCGCAGCAGCAATAGGTGACAAGGACCTGGGAAGAGCGGTCCCCGAGACGTGAGAACGAATCGGGCAGGGTCCCGCGGAGCAGGGGCAATGTCCAAGGCAAGCGGGAGCGCTGACAGCTCATCCCCAGCCGGCCGGACTCGGCGGGTAGGCCGAGCCGAGGCGAGGCCGGCGCCGTCCCCCCGCCAAGTTATCACCGCCCCCGGCAGCGATGGAACGGCGGCTAGCCCGGAGCCTCCGGCTCGCTCGGACGGCGGCTCCCGGCCGCCCCTCCGGCCGGATGACAGCCCCGAGGCGGGCCCGGCTGCGTGGAGCAAGGGGTCGGTGCGGGGGAGGCGCGGACCCCCGGCTCCCTCCCGGGGCGGAACAATGGCACGGCGGCTGCCCGGGCCTGGCGGGGCACTCACCTCGGCGGCGGCGGAGCGGCTCAGGGTAGGCCGGGAGAGCCCGCCGGGGCGGCACGGCGCGGCTCCGCGGGCTGCTGGGGGCCGGCCAGCGGCGCGAGGGGCCGGCGGCGCGGGCCGCGCTCATGGCTCGGCCGCCCGCCGCAGGGCGCGGGGTCGGGGCCGCTCCCGGCGGCACCCCCGCCCCGCCGCGCCGCTCCTTCCGCCGACCGAGCCGGCGGCTCCAGCCCGCGCCCGCCGGCGGGGTGGGCGTCCGGCCGCGGCGAGCCCCGGCTGCCCGCCCGGCCCCGGGCCGCGGACGGCTTCCCCGCGCTGCGGCGGGCGGCCGGGCGCGGGCGGCGGGGAGCGGAGCCGGCGGGCGCGGCGGCCCGGGCGCGGGCGGGGGCGCCGTGGCGAGGGCAAGGCGCTGCGGGCCGAGTGCTCCTTTCTCCGCCGGAGCCTGAATAATCATTTGGAGAAACAGGATCATTCACTTTCCTCCGAGCCGGAGCCAGGCGCTGCCCTGTCAAAATAAAAGCCCCGTGCGCCGATTAACCGCTTCCTGGTCGCGGGCGCCCCGCCGGCCGCCCAGCGGCACCGCCCGCGACCGGCGCCGCCGCCGGGGACCGGGACCGGCACCGCCGCCCATTCCGGGCCTCCCGCGACGAGTGGTCGGCGCCCCGCGAGTGGCCGTCCAGATGTCGCACACCACGAGTCGCACAGGCATGTACGCGATGGCACACGGGTCTCAGCACAGCTGGGACCTGCAGAATTGCATCCCACTCCTCCCCGCGACAGCAGGGGGACTGCTCCTGCTGAGCATCCTTCTGCCCTTTATCATCCGAAACACCCGTTCTGCTCAGGCCGACACCCTGCGAGTCCTGCTCTCGAGCCTCACTGTGCCAGGGAGGTCCCACACCTGATCCCATCTTGGCTGCATCTCCCAGAGCGGACTTCGATGATCCTTGTGGGTCACTTCCAACTCAGAATATTTTGTAATTTTACGCACAAGGACTGTCTCCGGCCCTTGAGAAGAGCAGCATGTTATTATTTTTACCAACAAGTTTTCCAGGCATTAACCACCCTCCTGCCCTGAGCAACAGATTCCACGGACGGGAGCCACACAGTGCACATGCATACCAGGCTGTGGAGGAGCCTGCCCGCTCCTGGGCGATGCCACCAGCATCCTAACCAGGACGTGTCACTTTCCTGCCTGAAGCGCACCAGCCGCCCAGGAGTGGGGCTGGGAGGAGAGGGTTGGAGGCAGGGACCACTTGCCAGCGTCCCCAGAGGTGCAGAGCTCAAGGTGATGTGGGGACAAACAATCCAGCTCCACTGACGGGAGGCAGCGACCTCGGTTGAAAATTAACACAAGACTCGCCCCTGTGCTCACACCCGCAGCGCCCGAACCGGGGCGAGGAGGGAACGGCGGCCGTGGGGGACGGGGGACGGGGGGGGTGTCAGCCCCCAGAGCCGGGGGCGGCGCGCGGCAGCGCCCCCTGCCGGCGCGGGGCGAGAGCTCCCGGTGGGGCGGGGCAGCGAGCGCCCCGCCCACTCCGCCCCCGCCCCGCCCAGTCCCGACGCCGGCGGCGCCGGGGCTCCGCTCCCCACGGGCAGGCGGGCGGGGCTGCCGGCGGAACCCTGCCGCCCCCCCTTCCCCACGGCACACGAGGGGCATGCGGCGGAGCCCTCCCGTTCCCCACGGGCAGACGGGGCTGCAACGAGGCCCAGCGAAGAGCGGGGCTGCTGTAAGAGGGAGGGAGCGAGCGAGGGAGAAGCGCCGGCTGCTCCCAGCCCCGACTGAAAAGACGCGACATCAGGCTTTGCAGGCGCTGGAACAGGACGGCTTCGCCCATTTGCAGAAGCGCCTGTGGAAAGCACCCGAGGCCGAAGCAGACGCAAGGGGCGGGTTGCGGATGTTCTGGGTTTTACCTTGGGGGCCGCAGTGGGCAGGCACTGGGAACCCCTCAGCATCGAGCATCGCTTGCCTGCACCAGCCATCCAAGGAAGATAGACCCCTCCGGGGCAGTGCTGTGAGGCCATACATCTCGCTGCTTCTTTGGTGAACTCCCAAGTCCCTCATCAGCAAGCAGTGACATTTTTATGTCTTTCATACTTCCCAGTAGCAGCACAGGGTTCATGCTGCTGCAGACGGCATGCACAGGCGCAGTGGGTTAAAAACAGTGCCCAGCCACCATTATTTGGCATGATAGCTCAGTGCCAGTGGCAGGCAGTTCCTTCACTCCAGCCAGGTGTGGTGAATAGGGGACACATGGAACCACCTCTCCCTCTGGGTCCTCTGGTTGCCTCTTTCTTACTGCTCATGCCCTGCAACCTTCTGGGCCTTTTACATCACAGACCTTCACACATCTCCCAGCCTGCACACATGAAAGTGGCAAAGCAAGACTTGGAAAGGTCAGCAAGATGACCAGCTGCTTACTGGTTCAGCAGAGCCTGCTGCTTTCAGAGCTCTACCTTTAATTAACATCTGCCAGGCTAGCTAGCCTCCCTGCACTTGATGATGACTCCCAGTCTCCCCTTCCCTCCTCTATAATTATGCCCATGCTAGGAGAGACAAGATAGGAGAGGAGACGATGAAGCAGATTCCTTGAAGCTCCTCAAAGCCACCACCACCACGGTAGCAGCTCATTCCAGGAGCTGCCTGCTACAGCGGCACCTTAGCAAGTCCCAGCCAAGATGCCCAGATTTGGCTGTTACCTACTCCTTTTCCTGCCTTTGGACCACAAAACTTACATACAACATACAAAACAGAAAAGTTTCCCTGAATAGTTAAGGACCAAGAGGGAGCCATCTGTGACAGTGACTCCAGCCTTCCCTGGGAAGAATTGTGACTGACCACCCAGAAGCACCTGACACATCCTACCTCTAAGGGATACAGAGAATACAGGGCTACAGGGTCTGAAGGATTGGCCTTGTGCTGTTTTGCCAACAGGAAGCTGGTCCTAAGCTATGTCCAAGGCTCTGGGATTTGTTCATTCTCACTGACTCTCCAGAACACCAGTCCTAAGCTCAGACCTTCACAAGACCCCTGTGGGCAAGGCCCTCATTATACTTATGAATATGATTAATTAGGTCCAATTAACTGTACTGGAATTAATTATGTGATTCACATTTAGCTGGGGCTGCCTCTTTGCGAAGCATTTACCCAGTGGATCACTCCAGCAGATCCCCAGCAGAGGCCCCAGAGATAGAAGAGTCCAGACGAATTGTGCTGAAGGAAACAAGTCTGGGGCTGTGAAATACCTGTTTTGGGAGCAGCTCTGTTTTGCTGATCTACATAGCTATGGAGCAGGGAGCTGGTGGTAGTCCAGCATTAAATCCACAGATTTGTCCTGTATTCTCCCACAGAAAGGCAATGGTCCAGCAAGAAGATGGAAGAGGCTATGTTGCCACTGCTGAGGTAGACACAGGCCTAAAAACATCTTTTCATCTCTTCCCAGGATGCTCTCAGTCCTGCCCATGCCTATGCAGACTCCTGGCCAAAGTGTCCTTTTCTTCTGTTCAGACACTAGCACAGATTCTATCCTACAGTCTCAAGTCGTTGATGTGCCTGATCTCCCTTGGACTGCACTGCAAGGTCTCAATCCCACTTCTGTTTTGGTGGTACTACCAAGCCATTGCTCAGGGAAAAGGGAAAAACAGCCAGCCTAGGAAAGGCCCCAGGTCTTCACCCAATGCTGCAGTCAGCTGGGGAAGAATGGGTTCCTTCATTTCATGCTCACTGGAGTTTGAGCAGGGCAGACAGCAGCAGCAGGCAACTGCAAGGAGCCTGCACTACCTTTGCCACCTCTGCAGCTGCCTAGGCAGCCTGTGCCATTGTCTAGATGGAATTGGACAGCATCAGAAGTGCCCAGTTTGGTTTCTCCTTTTAAACAGGATCACCTTTCTTTATTAACTATCACATCTCCAACAGACCAAGACTGTTCACCCACTGCAGTCACAAGAAACATGGAAGCTCAAAGACAACACATGAAGCAATGCAGCCAGCCAGAGTCTCCTGCTTAGCATTGTCACGTTAGAGCTGGGCACTGGCCCCTCCATACGCTGCAAGGATTTTTCTTTGCTGCAGTCCTAAAGGAAAAACACAGCCTGTGCTGAGGTACTGAGGGAGGATTTAATCAAACTGAGACATCCTCTTTCCAAATGAAAATACGCTGTTGTTGCTGCTGCAGCTTCAGCATGGCTGACAGACCATCATTTAGCAAAGACAAACTCCTGACATGGTTCCAGGATCACAATGACACCAAGACATCATCCTGGATGCCTTGCTATTGCTTGGATGCCTGATGTATTCCTGATGCCCGTATGTGTGCAGGCAGGATGCAGCTCTTCAAGTCTTCTCACCTTCTTGTTACTCCTGAACACTCTGAATGCCAGCCTTATCCTCCCAATAGCTCAGATGCACACTGCAGCCCTAGGGAAATCATCTCAGGCCCACATAGTCCTGATGTTGCTGGAATCCTGGCATGAGATTCACTCCTACCACAGCTGCCTAGCCTCAGATGGCCTTTGCTACCTGCTCTAGAGGCATTTGGACTGCTCTGCGTGGGGCCCTGCTTGGCTGTCCCTGGTCTTGGGGGACACTGCTACCGAGAAAAGGCTGAAGTTTACTGGTGCCGGAGCTACGAGGGAACTTCTGCCCCTACCAGCCGGTAGGGCCAGGAGAGCCGGAGCCCCGGGGCAGCCTGCGGGGCCGGGCAGCGCACCCGCGGAGGGGCGCGAAGGGTTAAATCGTTTGGCGAGGCCACCAGCGCGATAAACGCAGCCATCGGCGGAGCCGGCGCCTCCCACCGCCCCGGGGCCGGACTGGCGAGAGCGGCGGCGGCGGGGACTCTTATCCTGATACGGCGCCTTCCGCCGAGCGCGGCTCTGCAAACACGGAGCGGCGGGACTGGCTCCGCGGCCGCGGCGACACAAAGCACGCAGAGCCCTCGCCCGACAGCCGGGCGGGAGGGAGGGGGGGGCCGGGGGTCTCGGCAGGGATGCGGGATCTTCCACCGGGGCCGTCCCGGCCGGCCACGCAGGCAGAGGCGGGCACGGAGCGCGATCCCGCTGCTGCTGGAGCGGGCCGGTGGCTCCCGGAGCTCCGTGCCCGCTGCCCCGGGCTCCGCGCCGCCCCGGCCCCTGCCCGGCCCGGCACGGCGGAGCCCCCGGGCGGCCCCGGCGCGCCCAGCACGCACCGTGCTCCTCGCGGACGGGAAAACCATCACGCGGATGTGCCCGGGATGGGTGTGGGATGGCAGCTGTGCCGGGGCAGTCACACGTTCTGCAGGCACGCACGAGCATGTGCAACCGCAAACAGCAGGAACAGAGCACGGCACATGGGCGCCAGCCCTAGAGCTACACTGTAGAGCAAGCGATCTGTGGTGCGTCGTACCAGGGGATAAGGAGATAGTCAAGGAAGGTACAAGAACAGCTTCCGCTGTCACTGCTACTACGGTCTTACAATAAGGCTGAACTAGAAACAGAGCAATCCCTCCCTTTCATTTATCTACTCATTGCTTTCATCGCCAGAGGACGCCTGGAAGCCCGGTCACTGCAAATGTGCAAGTCTGTGCCCACGACTGGCAGAGCAGAGATCAGGAGAGTTTTCAGAAAGGTCACAGGCCTGACACAAATCCAATTTTATACAATGTCTCTATTAGAATTTGGGGTCACTTGAAATCGCCACTCTGTAAACTGGCACATAACAGGAAAAGTTAGCAAGCTGCTGCCTTGTGCCATCTGCCAGCATGACAAGGACTTGTTTTGGTGGTAGCTTGGACTACCGCTTGAGAGCCCCATTATTCCCACATACAATCTCTGTTCCTAAGACAGTCATGTGCATCTTGTTGTGTGCAATGCCTCAACCCCACAAATCTCTAGCTTGGGGAAAAACCTCTCCCACAGCATCTCAGGCCTGTTTTTCAGGGAAGCAGGGCGTATCCCCTGGCACAAAGGACTAACACAGCCCAATTCACCTGCATCAACACTCAGCTGGCTGGCTAGGCCCATGTGCTTTGCATGTTCCAGCAAGGGTAACCACCTGAGTGAGGCCACAGGCTCTACCTGTGTGTTCAAGCTGTTTCCTAGGTTTCACCCAGCCCTGTTTCATCTGTACCTCTGTCTCCCGAGACCTGTGTGCATTTACACAGATCTGATGGTACTCTCAGGCCAAAAGTGCTGAGCACCTTGTCCAAATGCTGTGAGGACTCTACAGAATTTGGGACAAGAAAAGGGTCCTTCTTGTCCACACCACCCCATCCCTGAGCAGCTACTTATTACTACTTATTACTTGCATTTCTGTTCAGTGTCCTCTCATACTCCAGATATCTCCACCTTATCTGACAACCTGCCGTTTGCATGCATCCCTATAGACTCAGAAGAACTCGGGGACACACGGGAGGCGCGGGACCCTGCCCGGTGGCGCCGCCTGGCGGACGCGAGCGGCCCCGGGGCTCCCCCGGCGGACGCGTCCCGGCCCCGGCGCGGCCCGCGCGGCGCTCACTGCAGCCAGACTCCCCCTGTACTGCTGATGCCGAGAGGCAGCACTAGAGCAGGCACAAGAAACACCAGAAAACATGCTGCTTCATTTCATTTCCCCCACTTCTCCCTCTGATGATGCAAAAGAGATGCAGCCGTCTCTGAGAGCAGGGTGTGCACAGAAGAAGGGGATGTTTTAATTAACAGAAAAAGGAGAAACCGTAGCTCTGGTGACAAATGCCAATCGGGGCTTTAACACCCAGGTGTAGAAACAAGGAATGGATTTCCACATCATGCAATGCTATCTTTGTCTCTCCAGTTAAGAATGACCATTTGGTTACTTCTAGCATTTTGGAGCTGGTACAGCATTCTGACCGGGTCTTAGGTACTGGGGATGTCCTGGGGACTGATAAGGCTGCCATGCTATCCCCCACCAGGTCAAGCCAACCTGCAGTTTTCACTGCTGGGATATTGCATCGAGGTAAAGAATGGCAGGTGTGTGCAGGAGCTGCTGGCACCACCTGTGGCTCATTGTAGCACTGTCCCTGCAGAAAAAAGGTGGGTGGGCCCAGGAGGGCCCTTTACCCTTGGGAGCATTCTCTTCTAAGTGGACGTCCTGGTAGCTGGAGATGCTGACCTGGGGTCTGTTCTCCTTTGTCCCTTACAGCGCAATGCAAACCCACATGCTGCTGAAGCATCCTCTCCCTGTCATGAAATATTCATGCTCACCTCCAAAAGGGGTCCAGCACAGCAAATCTGTCTGTCCCTCTGCAGACAGGCAATCTGTGCTGCAGTGTGGCCATGGGCTTTGCTGTGAGGTCAAGCCAGATCCAGACAGCTGATCTCTGTCTTTGAGGAAATAAAATAGAGATGAAAAGAAGTAGCAAAACCCCAGGAGGTGCTTTTGAGATTTAACCCTTTCCAGGCTGGAAGGCACTGGCAGATAGTCTGCACCAAGCAGCCTGAGCAGTGCAGGAGAGACGGGTCTAGAGAGCACCCCAAATGCTGATGTTCTTTCTCAGGTTGGAAAGACTGTTCCTGACCCATCAGAGACTGGCTCTGTTGGAAATAGTGGAAGCTTCTAGCAGCTTCTCACAGAAGCCACCTCTGTGGTTTCCCCCTCAAAAAAAAAAAAACCCAGGCTGTGTTAAACCAACACACAGAGAGATTTCCTGCCTGTTTCTGTGGGAAAGCTGGTGTGGTGACTGCTGTGTGGTTGAGAGGCAGGCAAGAGATGCTGTTCCAGCCTCTTGACTGTCACCTTCTTGCTGTCTTTTGCTTTGTTCAGAAAATTTCTGCTTTGGCCTCTCAGATTAAGAACATGCACAGAAAGTTGCAATTACAATGACACATTTTAATGAATTGTCATTTGTTCACTTCTTTGCTCATTAAGTAATTCTGCCTTGGTGATTTCCAGTACAGCACATTTACTTAAATTGAGCTAGAGGTTGCATATGGAGGAAGAAAGGACAGTGGCAGAGGGGAGGAGCAAGATTTCAGCAAGGGAACCTGTGGAGGACTACCACTCTGAAATATAATCAAGACATAACTTCTACACTTTCCTTGGACATGAATTGGAGTGGGAGGCATTTGTTACTGCCAATGCAGTTTTCTTCATACCCAGTTCTTCCACACAAGGTTGAATCGTTAAGCGTTGACAGTGCATCTGTTAAGATTGGCTCTAGAAACCAAATGTTCTTGAAAATAAGAGAAGCATGTGCTTGCCCTTCATCTTCCCAGCCATTCAGCTCCCAGTACCACGGAGAAAAGCCACACGGAGCAGCCTACATGCACACAGATGGCCTGAGATTGGCCATGTGAAGGGCTCCTCTGTGTGAAAGGTGCAGCCGGCTGAGGAACAAGAAGTTCCTCAAGGATGACATCAGTCTTTCTTCTACTGACAATATAAAGCCTCAAGTTAAAGTCCCACAGAAGATCTCCAAGAAGAGCTCTTCCTAATGTTTAATTTTCCTTTCCCAGTTTGTGTTTTCTTTTTACAGCTGCATTTGTGTCCTACCACCCATGGCAGCTACCCTAGAGCACACAGTCAGCCTGAAAGAACCTCAGAAAGATCCTGCACCCAGCAGATAGCACACATCACCACACATTACGAAGCACTGGGAGAGGACTTCCCAGGAAAGACAGGAGTACGATCTTTCTCCAAGATCACAAACTCTGTTAATCAAAGGAAGGAAAAAGAAATAGAAAGGCCAATGCAGCCTTCCCACTTGACTCCCTTTAATTAGTAACCATCTGTTTTTGAGAAGAGCTGTCAGCCAATGTAGAGCATTTGGCAAGCTTCCTCAGTGGCTGCTCTCCTAACGTCAATTCTTCTTGGAAATGCTTTAAGCCCCAAGATGCCAAAAGGAAATGAAAAACAAAAGAGAGGGCACAAGAGTGAAAAGGAAGAACAAGGATGCAGTACAGCCCAGCAGACAGAGCAAGACATTCCCCAGTTTCACTTCTAGATCAGGGAGCAAGCTACAAACACTGCTGGCCACCCAATAGCCAGGAAACATTCCACCCAGCCAGCCACCTGGAAGAAACTTCAATACTTCAAGCACCATTCTCAAACAAGTAATTACAAACCCCTCAACATTTTCCAGGAGTCTCACTGCTCAACTCAGTGTTCTGTCCAAACTCCAACTTTAATAGTGACTTTTTATCTTCCGAATTTCCTTGTCTCACTTTAATTTCTTTGTCCCAGCTACCGTGCAACGGCACTGTGTATTTACATGTGCTGCTCCAGCAGGGTATTCATCCATTAGGAGAGGCAGGGGCAATTTTACAAATCAAATTCATCGTGCTCGGCACTTTCTCAAATTTTGCCCTGATTCTCCCTGATGCCATGCTCTGCTCAAATAGAGGGGTGCTGCTGCTCTCCACCAAGAAGCCCATGGGGGCAAAGGGAGCACTCCACCTGGCTTTGGGTGGCATCAGGAGGCACACTGACTGTTCTGCACGAGTCCTCAGGGACAATCTGACAGCACAAGACCTTTTGGTCTTTGCAGGAAAACAGCCACACTGGTAGCAAAGCTAGGCAGCAGGAGCTCAGCTGCAGCATTTTTGTGAGTGCCATCTTCCTCATTAAGATGCAGCACATGGCTCAAGCGGCTTTTAGATTACTCCTTCCTGACTCTAGGACATCATGTATGAGTCAGAGGCTTGCATACTTGCTTCTCCTGATCCCTGTGAGTCCCCAGCACACGGCAAACTACATTTTGAACCGTTCCCTTAAGTTCTACATGCAGACAACCTTCTTTCTCACTTTTGCAGAAGTGAGAATTGTCCTCTTCTCTCTTAAATAGCATCATACATCATGGACCACTACCTTCTTTCCTCACAGATGCATACAAATTCTGCAGTGCCCTTTTGTAAGCAGGTGCATAACCCTCACCTACACTCACAGCCCCTCTACTCATTCCCACCCCACTTCCCACAAGGCATGTGTAGTAGTCAGCCCCTTTCCACAGACTGTGGTAATGGGGTTCTGGCACAGCTGAAGGAGCAGAGAATCCCCCTGTTAAATACATTAGTGCCAAGGTACAAAGAGGGATGATATTTCCAAATGCATTTCTGGAGATCTCTCCCATGTGGCAAAAGAGTCAAAGACCCTTTGACTAGGTTTCAGCTGCCCTGATCTGCACAGAGTGGTGGGATATTCCTCACTTGCTGTCCCAGGAGCTTCACTAGGTTTGTGCTTGCCTAGAATTCCCACTGCTGATGGGGCAGCAGGAGCTCAGGAACGCTCTCACATCCACTTATTGTCTGAGGGAGGTGCTTAGGCAGGCCAGAGAGAAACACGCATGGGTGATCAGACCTGGACCACCTCTTCTTGACACTGCCAGTTTACACTGAGGAACCAAACGCAAAAGGTTGTAGATACTGTTCCTCTTTTTCCCAGCCCTGGCTGTGCAAAACTTCTCTCTCATGCCTCACCTTCAAAGCCCTTCTTCCTTGTTGATTAGCATTATACAGAGTGCCCAACTGCCAATGCCAATGCGACTTCAGGAAGAAATCCATCTATTTCTCCCCTTCAGCTCTTAATTAACATGTGGACTTTAATTACATTTCCCATTTTCATGACAAAATATGTCTCTCTCCTCCACTTGCCCCTCCCCGAGATCATTACAAGAGCTCTTAATAATAATCACCATCATCTGCCTACTCTGAGAGCAAGGCAGAGGGGCACCTGCTCCATCTTCCCCAGTTATCCTGTCCCACCTAGCCCCGGGTCACTCAGTCCTTGCAGATCCACATGCTCTGGTCCTGTGCCATGGGGAGGTGTGGAAGCAGTGCTAAGGTATTGGCACCACACATAGCCAGGGCTGGACAGTGTCTGAAGGCTCTGGCTGCAGTGAAAGACATTACAATTCAAGGGTGGACACAGAGAAGTCCGCCCCAGAGTTTGGGGAGGTATTAGGGATTCTCTTGTTTTCAGAAGTAGGAATGGGCCACCCTCCTGCTGAAGCTATATCCTCCCTCTCCATACAAAGCACAGCAAACACTGCTAGGGAGCTTTGCAGTAACTCTCAGCTGGCTTGCAGATCTAGGCAGTAAAAAAACAGGAAAACTTTCTAATAGACCTCCCAACTCTCATTGATTCAGCCACTAGAAAAGCAATCACCTCAGTAAATCACAAAGCATCAAATTTCTGGCAGAAAGTGAAAACTGAGGAGGAATCAGTCCGTATCAGTCTTGATGGCAGCAGGCAAGAAGACTCGCCCGAGCATGGACCTGGTGCAGTCAGGTTTTCCCTAAACTCAGTGAAAGTAACTCAGCACTACCATTCGCCGCACAAATCTGGGAACCTCATTCAGATGCAATCTGTCACAATGGGGAGATTCAGCTGTACACTACATCAACTTTGTGTTCGCAAACTCAAAATAAATATCACCTCTCAGACTGACTATTTTAGGTCAATGTGAAAAATTCACCAGGCTGATGCTGGCTTTGTCCACTTACAGAGATCTGGAAAATGAGGTTTTCTGTAGTTGTTACTTCACCCCTCAGGCTTTCAGTGCTCCTTGATGACAATCTCTATCCCTCCCAGAAGCTAACAGTAAGGTAATACAAAAGTGAATACCAAACTATGCAATGTTTGCAGACAGACAGAAGACAGAGAGCTGCCCACATCTTCCATTGCTGAGCTCTGAAGAATTAGCAATAACTCACAGAGCAGACATGACATCAGGGTCTGGGGACAGAGACAGTAAGGGCAGCATCAAGGTGACCACAACACACAAAAAAAATACACTAACGATTGTAAGTATGGCCCAGATACAGTCCACAAGGCAAAGTCTGCACAATCCAAATGTACAGCTAAGTGCATCATGCATAAGTTCAACAGAAAGAAGAGCTCGCTGCAGAGCTCCATGCAAGGGCATGGAAGCTCCAAGCATGCCATGAACACAGTGTGTCTGCTGCTTGCAGAAAACCTTATTCCTCCTCATAAGTGTGGCAGAAGGGAGACAATGTCCCTTTAAATGTGACTAAAGTGTTGTCAATGGATCTGCCATGGTAGAGGAGTTAATCCCCCCTCAGCCCCTCTCAGCCACTGTGATGGGATAATTAGATGCGAGGGCTCACCACAGATGATGCTGCAGTTGCTTAGCAACTAATGGTTTCCATAGAAACAGCAAAGCACAGCCTTCAGAGCAGCAAGTGAGCAGTGCAGCAGGGCAGGGAAAGATGCCTTAAACTCCTGCACTGATCCTCTCCTCCAGAATCATTCAGAGGCCTAGAGGTATTAGGGGAATGAGAAGGGGGTGCCTTAAAGATACAATATCCCTGTTTCAAGCAGCAGTGTTAAGGGAATGTTTTTTATCAGACTAAACTTTCACTGATATGGTTCTCCTCTCAGTGACTCTCAACTAGCAGGATGAGCAGGGTTGAATCACAGAGTGGTCTTACACAGAGGTGTAAGCCCCAACATGCGGGTTACAACATCCTGTTGTAAGCAGCTGAGTATGATTCCAGCATCAATTCTTGCACCTGGGGTCTGAGAGGGAAACACACAAAACCGCACACACAAATATATTTGCATTTTCAGTACTGTCACAAAAGCAGCCTTATACAGGCATCCAGCCTGGCCCTGAACCAGCAGGCAAAGGAGGTTTCCTCTAGATTTTGCAGCTTCACAATACATACAAAAGTGACTACAAAGCATGGAGATCTTCACCAGAATAAACAGAGGTCAGATTAATTAACCTTTACTCAAGACTATCATCTAGTACTTCTTTCAACATAACCAATTCCTACTGCTTTATTATCCCACTATCCTCCCTGCATTGAGTCAGCATACCACTGTTCTGAGCATCACAGCCATGACCTGCAGCACCTGCACTAAACACCATGCATGTGCTGTGCAGCTGCACTGCTGCAGGGCACGATCCTGTCATCTTGTAAGCTGAGCAGAGACAAGCTCTGTTTGTATTTTGCTGAGAGCTCTGGGACGCTGAGATTCAGTATCACGTAGTCTGCACCGGGCCAGGGATGGGCTGCATCACTGCCTGCTCACAAATGACAGCCCTACTGCATTAAAGCTTTGCAAACCTCTCCAGTTGCGATGGCACAGAAGGAAGCAAAGAAACTCACATCACAAAAACAAGCCCTGCTTTCCTCTCCTCTCCTCCAGCCTCACACTTGTGACACAATCCCTTTCAGAGATGGCAAGCAGCCTCTGCTTGCCAAACTCACTGCTTTTCTCCTCCTTGCCTGGCAGGAGACTGGCTGTATGCACTCCACTCTGCCATGTGCCATCTATTCTTGGCAAGGAGATGGAGAGCAGGGCAGAGCCCTCTGTCCCTGGGGCAGTAGCTGTGCCAGAGATGGGACACACGTGCTGCTGGTGACAGCAGCCAGGCTGGACTCTGGAACTCCTGCATGCATCAGTCAAAGCCACCAAACCCAGACACTGTGGCTCCTTCCCCCGTCACTGCAGTGTTACCTCACCCTACCCACAAACCTGGGATGCCAATGGCAACACCCAGGAGAGTGGAGCATCCACTGGCCAATTTAGCCACAGGTCTCCTTCCTAGAGTCCTGTCCTGATCCACTCAGAGCTTCAGGAAGGTACAGAGAGGCGACACTAAAAAACTTGTGGGCCATTTCAGACTCTGTCCCCTATGGCTTTCAAAGTGGGAAATCAAAGGGAAATGATGTGCTTTGTTCCACAGGGGAGCGTCAGGAAAGGTGAGCAGAAACGAGCCTGGCGGAACCGGTTGCTTCAGTCCTCTGCTAGCTCACCTTTGAAGTGGTTTTAAAAACCAGGGAGGAGGGGCAGATATGAGTTCAGCTCTTTTACTGCAACTTCACAGAATTTGAAGATGTGGAGGGTAAGAGGCCACCTTTTCCCTGCCAGAAAATAGCATATCCATTCAGAGAGAAGAGAATACAGCTAATAAAACAGGCTGTGATGCTCATCAAGTACATCTGTGGCGTTCTCGCATCCTGAGGAGGCTATGAACAGCTACAATGACAGCAGCATCCAGCTATGGCACCATCAAAGACACTTCAGTCCTTGGCAGGAATGACTGGGCACCCTGACACAGCCCCAGGTCCTGTGCCAGTGGAGCAAGCATCTCTCACGACTCACAGCCTCCTCTCTGCTTCACGTGCCCCATCACTGAGCTTGCCCTGCTGTCTCCCTTTAACAGAAGGAGGGGTTAGGGTTCCTAACCCTAGCCCAGCAAATCCTGGGAGCTCTGTCTGTGTTAGACAGCATCAGCTATTTACTGCAGCACAAGGAACTGAAGCAGTGCCAACAGAGCAGGAGTGGCCTGGTGTGATGGTAAGCCAGGCATCTACTGTACACTCTGTACTAGGAACAGGGGAAAACTGACCACTTAATTGGAAATTAATCTCTGCTCTATTACAGGGAAATTATATAAACCCCACAGTTGCTTGGCATGACCAGTATCGTTAAGCATCCCCACCACATCCACTGAGCTTGCTTCAAAACAAATGCCACGGGCTGGGCAAAGCCCCAACAAGACAGGATACCCTTGATACTCTCCTGTTGTCACAGACAAGTAGATGTCGCACTGTACAAATTCAAAGCTTTCAGGGGCTAAGGGATGCCAGAGCCATCAAGCCAGACTTCTGTAACAACTCTGAACTGGAAGCCAAGTTATAGAGCTGCCCTATTTTCAGGGGAGCTTCACACAACATTTTTCAAAAACAGGAGCAAATACAGTGTCTGACTTGCTGAGAAGACCCCAAAAAGCACATTCACATGAAGCCATGGCTGAAGGCACATACCTATACCTTACATGCACTCACAGAAGTCAGACACCCTGAGAAAAAACTGAGCACACTCACAGTTAAGACTCAAATCTGAAATGTTTTTCTGAAGTGCCAGGAGGTGGGAATCAGCAAAGAACAAGAACTGCCCTTGATCCCAACCTGCAGCTTTACAAAATTTCCCCTGTAGTAACTGTGGTAGCAAGTGCAGGAGTAGGCAAGACCTATTTTCAGTTAAACTTTCTCATCAATTGGCTTCTGTGCAGGTAACACTCACCTGAAAAGAGCTAGTTTTGAAGAATGCAGATGTCCTGAGCCAAGGCACCTCCAGCTTGTCACCCCTCTGTTTTCAGCTTCCTTCATTATGCAGACAGCAATGGTGGGTACTTTGACCTTCTGCATCTGACAGTAAGTTCTCTTCTATCTGCTGTTCCACATTCTGAAGCTAGAGGGGCAAAAAAATGATGCCAGAAGCATGAGGTCCAAGATAAACCATAAGGAACTGGCAGGTTAGCAGATTTACATTCAATTTGCCCCCAATCGGATCTGTCAGTCTGATCAAAATCTCTCTCTGTGGGAATGCAGGGGTGGCAGGGGAGCACTCAGGGGTTACATGCTTTCATGCAGAATACACAGCATGCAGACCAAGAAAATTAGGATTCAGTAACTGAATAGCCAAAGGTAAAATTAAGGCCTTTTAGCCTTTTTCTGTACTTCAGGGAAAAGTTTGTGGTTACAAACATAGTTAGCTTTAAAGCACTTTTAGGCTTTAAGCTGGAAAACCAACATTTCTGTTTCCAGTCTTGCTAGCTTCATTGAACAGAACAGGCAGACCACAGGATTCATTTTCTTCTTTACTTGTGTGTGTTATGGTAGCACCTCCAAGCTCTACCAGTAAGAAGTAAACATTACCAAATGGGAGAATCCTTTCATCGCTGCAGCAGAGGCAGGAAATACAAAGCCTTTTCACATCTTTTTTTGGTTTAGGAATGGTCTAAGTACAACTGTTTAGGGCTTCTCTTGGTGGAGCACTGTATCATATTGCATTATATCTGACGCCTCCCCTTCCCTAGTCTTACTTACCACTTCCAAACAGCAGGACAGACTTCTCTGAGGATGCAGAAACCCGGGGAAAGAAAACTGAGCAGCTGCAGCCTATTTATGCTACCAGCCCTGAAAGTTCTGCAGCTGCTTCTTATCTCCTTTAATGCTCTGTAATTAGCTTTTGCTCCAGAGCCTGCACTGAACTCCAGGGGTACCATCTCCAAACAAGCTACCGGTGAGGTGAATTCAGTCGCTCCCTGCAAAATGCCAGCTCACACGGCCTCTGGTGGCGAAGCTACAGGTTCCAGTTCTCCTCCTGCAGCACTGCCAGCCTGCTCTTCTCAGGGCAGCACAGAGAACTGTGCCTTCCCATGGACAAGTCCATCACTCAAATATTCCTGTCTTTTATTTACACTGGTGCCTCACACATTGCCCCACATGTCTTTAAAAGTCATACCTGACTGAAAGACAAGCAAGTCAAGAGACTTCATCTGCAAGCAAGGACTTACTATTGCCAGACTTTTACCTCACTGAAATACTCACATTGTTCTGAGATTATTAAAGTAACTGTATTCAATCTAGAACTCTTGAGAGAGTTAATTTCTGAGGTACCAAAGTTAGGTGGGTAGGTGAAGTGTCTGTGTGAAGGTGCACGTGGATTATCATAGGCTTGGGGTGTTTCTCTGCCTCAGCTGATCATACACAGCTGTGTGAGGGTTTGATTCCAGCAAGGAAGGGAAAAGAAACTTTGTGGTGTGACAGGTCAAGTGATATGTGGTAAATTATTAAACTATAATAGTCAGCCTGTTTGCAGCACATCCCAAGGTTAAATACCAAACTCCAGTCTCAGGAAGGGAAAAGGGCTTTGACTGGGGCATGCACAGAGTTTTTGAGGAAAGCAGCCACCTAAGTAGGTCCTGCTTGTACCTGAGGATCGTGACAGGGACAACAAAGTTTCAACTAATGCCTGGACTTTGTCACACAAGGTGGAAAAACCATGTGTGTGACCGTAGTCTTTTGCATCTAGCAAAAGCAAAATCATACTGATTGATATTTGTGGATTGCCTAACAAGAACTAAGCAAACCTTGATACAATACAAACTCTCACACTATTGAAGAGGCAAAACTGAGCATCCTAGATTCTCTGAGAAGATTTTCTTTTCAAAAAAAGCTTGGTCTGGTGTTTGACTTATTTTTCAGCATCTCATCTCAAAAGACACAAAGGGTGAGAATAGTGACAGCAAAAAGTGCAGGAACACATGGCCCCAAGCCCAGCAGAGCAAACCTGCTGTGGGAAAAACACCTTTACCTTTTCTCTTATCATACAGAAAAAAAACCCCAAATAACTCAAAGCCAAACCTTTGATGCACGGGTCACAGAATTCACCTTTATGCTGAGATTCTCCCAACACCATGGCACTAACATTATGGCACAATCTTTTCCAGCAATTGCCAAAAGCAGCCTCTTTCTGTCTCCTTGTTCAAACGAGCAACAACTCCCTGATGCACTCCTCCACTACAAGCACAACCTCCATCCTCCTACAAAATGCTCAACATATGTAGAGTCTGAAATCTAATTCCTGCTGGTACTAAGCCAAGCATGTGATGATTTTGGTTTGTAGCTGCTCTGTTTCCATCCCCATCACCCATCTCCCCTCTGTGTGTGCAGAAGAGTGATGGCGAGTGGGTGAACAGGATGAGTTTGTATTGCAAACATCTCTCCATGACACAAACCAAGCCAGTTCCCAGCCATCAGGACACTGAGTCTACGAGATGACACCCAACGAGCAGGGATAGGTCACCCGACCAGACAAGAAACTGTTCCAATGAAACCAACCTAGTGAGACAAACAAGATAGGCTACACTAACCCCAGAGCCCCCAGCACAGTGTCCCATTGCTCAGCAATACCACACCTGCAGCTTAACGTGGATAATGACTGAGGCAGCAGCACCAGCGCCCAAGCAGTTGTTATGGCCCAATTAACAGTTGCAACTTTCTCTCTCCCTGTTTTTCACTGTGCAGGGCAGGGTGTGTAGTTGATGTCATCTAAGTCACTGTAGCAGTCACAGAATCAATTAGGCTGGAAAAGACCTCTGAGATCATCGAGTGCAACCTAGGACTAAAGACTACCATGCCAACTAGACCATGTCCAGTCTTTCCTTGAGCACCTCCAGGGATGGACTCCACCACCTCCCTGGGCAGCCCATTTCAGTATCTAAACACCCTTTTTCTGAATAAATTCTTCCTAATGTCCAGCCCAAACCTCCCCTGGTACACTTTATTAAGACTGTGTCTCCTTGTCTTCTCCCTGATTGCGTGGGACAAGAGACCGATCCGCACGTGGCTCCAGCTTCCTTTCACGCAGCTGTAGAGAGCGATAACCCCTGAGCCTCCTTTTCCCCAAGCTAAACAACCCCAGCTCCTCCAGCCGCTCCTCGCAGGACACGCGGTCAGACGCTGCCCGGCTAGGCTGCCCTTCTCTGGATACGGGCCCCTGGCGGAGGCACGGGCGGGCGGCGCTGCGGGGGAGCCCCGGGGCACGGCAGCGGCGGGGCGGGGCCGGTTCGGCGGGGCGGGGCCTGCAGGGCGGGGTGGGGCCGTGTCCCTCCCCGCGCCTGCGCGGCGCGACGCGGGCGCCATGGCCGTGCACTACTGCGGGCTGTGCCGCCGCAGCGCCTTCACGGGCCGCCGGCACCTGTACAGCACGGGGCATCGCCGGCGGCTGCGGGAGGTGCTGGCCCAGCTGCAGGAGGCGACGGCGGCGGCGCGGGCGGCGGCGGCCGTGGCCGATGGGGCCGCGGCCGTGCGGCGCTACGACCCGGCGGAGCACGATGGGCGCGTGTGGTGCCCGTGCTGCGGGCGCGGCGTGCGGCGGCACGGGCGGCGCGGCGGGCTGGCGCTGTTGCACGCCGGGCTGCTGCGGCACCTGGCCGGGTGCGTGGACAGGAACGGGGCGGGTTGATGCTGCCGCATGCCGGGCTCTTGTGGCGCTTGGCCGGTGCGGGTGGTGTTGACGGTGTCCCGGTGTCCCGCAGGCCCGAGCACCGCCGGGAGACGGCGCGGTTCTGGCGGGAGAACCGGGCGGAGGCGGCGCAGCGGGAGCGGTGCCTGGTGCCGGCCGAGGAGTACGAGCGCTTCGCGCAGGCTCTGGAGCAGGCGCTGGCCGAGCACCAGCGGCGGGAGGAGGAGCGCATCCTCCAGGTACCCTCGGTCACCTCCCCGCCCAGGTCCCGGCCTCCGCTGGCCCCGCCTCACCGCTGTGTCCCCGCAGATGGCGGCTGACATCCGGGAGGCCGAGCGCCGGCAGCGAGAGACGGTGCAAGCCGCGCTGCAGGTCGGTGAGCTGTATCCTGCCCTGGCTGCACCCCGGCGGCAAGCGGGCACCGCACCGCGCACCACCGGCGCCCGGGAGGGGCAGGGGGCGGCTGGGTGAGGGCCGTGCTCAGTACCAGAAATATTGTTCCTTTTTCCTGAATTACACTCAGCTTCAACCAGTGCCAGAACTCTGTGCAGGACCGTCTGTCTGCAGGCTCCCCGCAGGACCTGAATGGTGAGCACCACTTTCTTCAGCAGTGACTGATGCATGCGTGCTCAAAGCACGGGGAGTTTGACACTGTCATTACCAGGGTCTTGCAAAGCTTTTGCATGCACTACAGTAAGAGCTGGCCTCTTATTTCAGGGACAGCCCTTGTGGTGCAGAAGAGCCTGGCCCGAGCAGAATGCAGACAGGACCTGATTTAGCCTGGATGGAATCAAGCAAGGTTCTCACCTTCATTGGCCACCAGGTAGGGGTGACTGGCTACCGAACATGACTTCGATTTAATTGCAAGTCACTTACAGCACATGTCACAGAGCAGAACAAGGGGTACTCTCCATCACAAAAAGAAATACTTTGTGGATTTGGGCGAGCAACTAGCCTAGTTTCAGTTACCCAGGTTTAACTTTCATTAAGCTAACATTCTTTAATATGCTGTGGGGAAAAAAACTAAACTCTCTTTTAAACAAGAGACGAGCTTTCCTCTGCCTTTTTCTAATAGAACTTGATTCTGGAAGGGAACGAAGGCAATGCTCTTCTGCTCAGAGATACTCCTAAACACAAGATTCTCATAAGCATTTTATGTTCCTGTTAACAGGAAACAGAAGGGAAAGGAAATGTCCACACAGGTAAGTGCACCTGCATCATGACTCACCAGGCTGCTCCCTCATGGCTTGCAAATGTCACAGGGATAACTCCAAGCAGTTTTGCAGCATAACCAGGAGGTAGCCATAGCCACTCTTGGCAATATCTGACATACTAGAGGAGAAGAAAACACATCAGCATAGTAAAACCTGTTGCTGCTGCTGCTGTGAGGAGTGTATGATTTGGGGTGTGATCTGCCATGGCCAGCTCTTTTTTCTCAGAATACCCAAAGTTCACTTGGTCACTTGCTTGGTAGCACAAGCAGAAGACAGGGGGAAGAAGGGACACTTTTATTCTATCACAGTTTAAGGTAACCTCAGTGGCTAAGTAAATATTCCCTGTGACTTCTAGGAGCAAAACCTCCGTGGCTAACAGAGGAAGAAGATGGAAGTAAACAAATTGGACCTTCCTATGAGGAATTTCTCAAACACAGTGAGCAGCTTGCACATCTTTTAGTTAACCTTACAGTCACTTTTAACATGCTAGAGAACCAAAAGCAATTTGAAAAACTTTTGCTGAACAAAGTATTTGGGCTTTTGGGCAATCTGGTCTAGGGGAAAGTATCCCCATCCATGCTACAGGAGATTGCTGCAATGTGATCCTTAAGCTCCCTTCCAACTCAAACCAGTCAACATTTTTTTTTTTTCCCCAGAGGAGAAGCAGAAGCTGAAAAAGCTCCCAGTAGAACGTGTTGGTGCCAACTTTGACCATACCTCTCAGACAAGTGACAGCTGGCTGCCTTCCTTTGGGCGCGTGTGGAATCATGGCAGGAGGTGGCAGTCCCGGTGAGCTTCAGCGCAGCACAGATGGGTGCCAGGGGCAGAGTGTGGGGCTGCTGCCCATGCAAGCTATTCATGGAGCAGGCTCTGAGGTAGCAGCAAGCATAACTAGACATCCTGCCATACGAGTTGCACCACACAGTGCTTAATCAAGGCAGAGCATCATTCTTGTCCTGGAGCAGCACCATGGCCTGCGAGGACACGTGCTCATGGCTGTAAAGGCTGCACACATGAAGGCATCTGCCTTGTTTTGTTTGGCTCACCTTTTGACCCACTTACTGTCCCACTGGCACCTTTTAATGTGCCAGAACTCTCTGTCAGCTAGCTGGAGCTACCACTCCCTGAGGTAACAAAAACATTGAGGGAGCTTCCACGCTAGAAAACTACACACAGCACTTTCTTACTTTTTCAAGAAGTGTACATTATCTCTGTCTAAAGGCTACTGCAGTCTCACTTCTGTGCTCTCTTTCAGGCATCAGTTTAGAACTGAGTCAGGGGAAAAGAAGAAAAAAAGGTGATCAGATGAGCAACACCAGACACCCAGCTCTGCTGTGGAAAGGCTGCCAGTTTTGTTGCTGACTGCCCTGTAAGGGCATACAATGTTCATGAGCCTCACATCTAAAGCCACACAAAGTCAAGTCTTGCCAGCAAGGACAGGCTCTTGTGGGATGCCATATCTTCCCTGTCAGAAAGCCTACTCTGTAGAGCAAGCAATGCCAGTGGCTTATGCTGAAATGGCACATCCTGCTAAAGGAAGAATTTTTGGAGAAATAAACTTTTTTTTTTAATGCCTCTCTGTTTGTGGACCAACTGAAACTCATTTCAAATGCAGGGCCCACCCTGCAGGCGACTAATGCCAGGTGTTTGATAATTTCATTCAAACTTATATTGCTTTCCTTCATTTTAACATTTATCTTTTACGTTGTCTAACATCACTGGCTGCTGTAGGTGATGTAAAAGTTTCACGCTTCCCTTTCAGCAACACATTTGTGATACTAATAAAGACAAAAACTGGCTGCTACAGGAAAACAGCCATAACCTCAACCAAAATCCACTATAAATAATGCATCAGTAATGAAACATACACACTGCTGAACAATCAAGAAAAATTATAACCAATAATTTTATTGTGTGCATCTACATATGACACATTGTTGACGACATCACTGAAGAACCTGCAAAGCAAGAAGTCCCCAGTCAGGAATCCAGGTAAAAGCAGGCTAGCACAAAGCAAACAGTCCGACAGTTTTATCCCAGCAGGAACACTTGGCCATGGTGCCATGTGGGAGCAGGGAGGACAAGTGCCCATTTGCCCTGCAGCCCACAGAGAGGGGAACAAATGATGTTTTCCCCATCCAAGGAGCAGAGGAAGAAAATCAGAAATTTACTTATAATTTAATTCTGGAAAGCTGATGTTTCCAGTAATGTTCCCCCAGGAAGCTGCTTAGGATGTGAGCAAAATGCTCTCTGGAAGAACAGCCCACAACAGGCATGTGGAAGCTGCCCATGACACATTGCACAGCTCAGCACCCAGCTCACCTCCCTACGCATCCTCCCCTGCAGCAGGCGCGTCTCCACCTTTCGTGTTCCGGGTGTAAATCACCTGGGCTCGGTGCTTGGACACCAGTTTGATCAACCCTATGGAAAAACAAAATTACATCAGTGTGCATGTACTGACGGATGCCAGGGATGCTGAGGTCCCTCCTAGAGAAGCAGGGCAATATACAAGAGGAAATAATACGAGGTAGCAGTTTATGCAAGTCTTTCGTTGCCATCTGGCTGCAGTTACATTACAGCCCATCCTTCTGGCAACATTTTTCTTAGTACAGCAATGGCTGTATATAACAAACTGCTGCTCCATACTTTGGAGCACTTCTGAAATGCAAGCTAACGCAGTGGCTCTCCAAAACCAATTTACATATGGGGCAGTTCAGATGCTGCAGGAAAGCTGCTGGGCAAGCAAGGAAAACCAAACAGCCAATTCAAGCAGCTTTTTGTTCTTTGTTTTTTTTTTTTATTTCAGAGTGCTCACCTTTGCTGAGGAGCTCCTGGAGGGCAGCCCGAGCCAGGGAGCCTCGAATCTTCAGCCTTTCTGAGACAACTGCAGGTGTGATGAGCTTGTAGTTGGGCACTTCTTTGCACAGTTTGTCATAAGTGGCCTTGTCAAACAGTACAAGGTTGTTCAACTTATCTCTCACTTTCCCCTTGGACCACTTCTACTTGAAAAGAGAGAAAAAACAACACCCCCCTGAGCAATCTTGTAAGCAAGAACAAAAGATGCAACTAAACGATGCCCCAAGAACTGCACCATCGAACGTTTCTGTATCACATCCCAAACTAAAGGCCTAGTGAAATGCCCACAATTGCCTCTGTAAGTGAACATGCTGCAGACAATACCTGTAGTATCTGAAAATAAGACAACTAAAGCCCCCTGTTACTCAGGTTTACCACTATTATGTACAACTTGCTGGCAGACGCAGAGCTGGCTCCTTTAACAACAGGATGCCGGCCCCGCCTGCCCCCGCTCTGGGGCCCGGCCGCGCCACACGCGCCAGGCCCGGGATCCCGCGCGCCCGAGCCCTCCGACCCGCCGGCTCCCACCTTCTTCTTGGCTTTGCCGCCGGACTTGTTGACCGGGTCCTTGTCCTTCTTGGCGGACTTGCCCGCGTCCTTCTTCTTCTTGTCGTCTTTGGGCGGCTGCGAGGGGGTGAGAAGGATGGGGGGGTGAGCGGCGAGGCGCGGGGTCGGCCCCCCGGGCACCTCGCAGGGCTTCCCGCCGCGCTCACGGAGCCGCCAGCGCCTCTCGGGCGGCCCGGCCCGGCCCGCCGCCCGCCCCCCGGCCCGGGCCCGCTCACCATGATGCGGCCGCAGCTGCTCCGCAAGATGTCGGCGAGAAAGGAAGGGCCTGGCGTGGGGCGGGGGTGGGCCCGGCCCGGGGCGGCGGCGTCACTGCCGGGGCGGGCCCGGGGCCGTTGCGTCACTGCCGGGGCGGTGGCGCTGCCTCTGCCGGGACAGGGCGGGCGGGGCGGCCGCGGCCAGGGGTGGGCGCCATGGCGATCTTCAGCGTCTACGTGGTCAACAAGGCCGGCGGCCTCATCTACCAGCTGGACCACTACGCGCCCCGCTCCGACACCGAGAAGACGTTCAGCTTCCCGCTCGATCTCGTCCTGCGCCCGCACGACGAGCGCGTCGTCGTCGCCTTCGGGCAGCGAGACGGCATCCGCGGTGCGGCGGGTGGGAAGGGCCGGGCGGGGCCGGGCTGACTGACGGACTGTCTGACGGACGGACGGACGGACAGACTATCTGACTGACGCCGCCGCGCTGTCCCCGCAGTGGGTCACGCCGTGCTCGCCATCAACGGCGCCGAGGTGAACGGTCGCTTCACGGCGGACGGGAAGGACGTGCTGGAGTTCCTGAGCAACCCCGCCAACTACCCGGTGTCCATCCGCTTCGGCCGCCACCGGCTCTCCTCCAACGAGAAGCTGATGCTGGCCTCCATGTTCCACTCGTGAGTCGGGGGCCGTGACGGACGGGGGGCGCGGGCAGGGCGGCGAGGGGCGCTGAGGGCCTGTCCCCGCAGGCTGTTCGCCATCGGCTCACAGCTGTCTCCTGAGGTTGGGAGCTCCGGGATCGAGATGCTGGAGACCGACACCTTCAAGCTGCACTGCTTCCAGACACTGACAGGTACCGTGGGGCCCTGGGCACCGGCACTGCTCTGTTTGTCAGGGCTGTCTCTGTGCTTGGCCTTCCTCATGCTCCTGGCGTTATGGCTCCAGGGATCAAATTCATGGTTCTTGCTGACCCAAGGCAGACAGGGATAGATGCTCTTCTCCGCAAAATCTACGAGATTTACTCAGACTTCGCTCTGAAGAATCCTTTCTACTCCCTGGAGATGCCAATAAGGTAAGCAAAAGCCCACTTGTAGTAACCTGGCTGCAACCCTTCATTGCTTTCTGCCTAAACAGTAGCAAATGCAGTCCATAAGTAGCAAAATTCGCTGAGGGAAGGGAAAGGAAGCTATAGCACACTGCTGCAGAGAGAGGACACAGCCCTGAGCTCTTTCCAGTGCTGGCTCTGCTGGGACAAGGGGAGGTGCTCTTCCTTGGCACAAGCCCTGCTGCCCTACCATATATTCAGGCCTATATAAGAAGCTTTGATCTTTACTAAGGACCAAGTCAGGCCTCGACAGTAGTCATGTTACTGTGTCATAATTTCCTGAATTTCTCCTTGAAGGATGCAGAGCCAAGGACGTAGAAATCCTTTGTTAGCTTTGTTAACTCACTTCCATAGGTAGAAGTCATCCCTTTTGCTTTTCTGACTATTTCAGGTGTGAGTTGTTTGATCAGAACTTGAAGCTTGCTCTGGAGGTGGCAGAGAAGGCTGGACCCTTTGGACCTGGATCATAGAGAAAGCCTTGCCTGTTGCAGAGATTCATTCATCTGAAGAGCAGGGCCTCTCTCTTCCATGGCTGGTCTCACAAAGCTCCCCTCTCCACAGCAGAGACTGCACATCCCCAAAACATGCTTCAGTATCTCCCAAAATACCAGTTTATCATTTTTTGCAAAACTTATCTTAAAGAGATTCCTTAGCACTGTTTACATTGGGCCACAGGGTCTTATTGTGCTGTTGCAGCTCCGCTGCACTTGGTTGAAGAAGGTGCAGGTCTGTGGCTTTCCCACGGTCAGTGCTTTTCTTTCCTGTCATAAGTGTACATAGGTATTTTTCCTGTATAGCTCTAATTTACAGTCTTGCAGAGGGTTTCTGTATAGAAGTAATAAGTGTTTACTAATGACACAAATGGCTGTTTGCTTTCTGTTGGTGGGGACATTGGCACCTCAAGAAGATACGTGGATTTGGGTGGTTTTGCTTGCACCACTCTCCATAAGACAACCAGGGCCCTTGTAACACTGCTCCATTTTTATTTCAGATATAGAAGAATATCATGTAATTAAGTACAAAATGTAATTCACTTCCATTTACTTAATTAAGGCTAGCTAACTACTCTTGCAAGCAAGATACTCAGCAAAGTACCTGCATGCAGGTTCTTCACGAGTTGAATGTGCCTCTTTCAGGATCCTAAGACAGTAAATCTTTTGGGGAAAAACAAGAATATTCAACAAATTCCTGATTAAATACCTGAGTGTACTTACTGCAGGTTGCTGGGCCTGACTGCTAAGCCTGTCAGTGATGGCTCTGCTAAGGCTGACTCAGAGCCCCTGCCTGCAACCATAAGAGACAGCTCTTGACCAAAACTATCCCAGTCTTCACACCTTGTACTGAAAAAATACAAGCCAGTGCTAGAAATGTGGGTTACCAAAAAACCCAGCTGCAGAAACTGTGGGTGGCTACTGCTGCAATTCCTGCTGCTGGGATAGTTTTGCTGGCTGATTTGCAGAGCACTGGCTATGAGCTGCCTTGGTGGCAGCTGCCTGCCTTGCCAATCATTAACACTGCACACAGAATGCACCAGGCGGGATCAGTTCACTTAGAAGCAGCTGCTCCAGACACCGTGAATTCCCTAGAAACGTGCCTGTTCCTAAATGCTGTGGAGAGCCCTGCTGCAGCTGGTCTGCTCCCCCTCACTCCTAGAACTAACCCCACGTGGAGCTGCAGCCTTGCTGCTGTCAGAGGCTGGGCTGCAGTCCTCACCATCCCCTGATGTGCACTGCCACGTGGCTGAGCACACACAGAGCTCGTGCTCAGGTGACCTGGGATAGCTACAGCTGTGCCCAGGGCAGCTGGATGGGACGGACACAGGCAGTAAGGGTTCAGGGCTCTGAGCAGTGAAGCTGAACTGATTAATGTCTCAGTTAATGGCTGAGACAAACAATAATGACAAAACTAGAGGTAAGTGCACCTGAAGCCAGTCATTTCAGACCACTTGTAGTGGGGAAGCTTGGGCTGCAGAGCCTGCTTGCTTCACTAACAGTGCTGTGAGGAAGAGGTACAGTAAAATCATTGCAAATGTAAACTAGGTGAATTATCACATCTTGAGGGGAAAAGTGATCAGTAGCAGGAACCTTGTGCCCTCTGGCACCTGACACTGGATGAAAAGTTGAGAAATTTTTATCTAGGTTGCAGCAATAGGTAAACTCACTCCTAGGCCAGTCAAACAAAAACGAGCGTCATTCACGTCAGCGTGGGAACATCCTTTTCACCAAGCAGCTCATCCTCAGTCAGCCTTCCTGGAAACCCGGCCCATCTTGGTGCGGATGTTTCGCAGGAGGAAGAAAGCCACTGTGCTAGCCATGCAGGTGACCTCCGCTACCCAGAAGGCTGTGGCCCAGCTGTAGTGCTTGGCAATTGTACTGAAAGGCAGTCCAGCCAGGAAACCCCCAACTGCAACGAAAAACAAAGTCAACAACACTTGTGTGCTCCCATGTTACCTATCAACACCTGCTTTTGCATATATAACAATTCCTTAGGCCTAGTTTGAACTTAAAGCCCAACACAAAACCTGTCAGGCACAGCAGGAAAGCCTCCCTGAGGCTTCCAGCTCCATTATCTCTCTTCTTAGGTGTCTTCCCCTGACCAGCAGTAACCTGGCACCTGGGGCTTAGACCATGCTTCATCAAGAATGTGCATGGGTTTTGTTTGTTTTTCGGGAAATGGGTATTACTTACCATTGGCCATGAGGGCCACGATGGCATGGGAAGTGCCACACAGGTTGGCAGGGGCACTTTCATTGGCTATAACCCCAAACAGGGCAATTGGCCCGTACGAGGAGAACCCAAACACAGCTCCCAGAGTCAGAATCCACAGCTGTCAAAATCACAAACAGGATCTGTAAATCTCACCACCGTCAGTTAGCAACTGTTGATAATTCTCTGATTCTATACTCAGTACCAGGAAGTTTTGACATTTTTCCCCAGCCTGCAGCCAGGAGAGCTCAAGCCTGTAGAGTCCCCACATCCATAATGCCCAGCTGCATCTCCACCGCTCCATCTTACTGGCCAATGCAAGCTCTCCTCCCTCCCACAGTTCTGCCCCCACACCATGCAACACAGTCTATGCTGATTTGCAAGAAAAAGAATATTGAACAGAAGAGGGCAATGAGCCCATGAAACCACAGGAAAGAACTGTGAATCAGGTTGCTTTCATAAACAAGCCTGGAGCTACCAACTGAAAGCTTTTCTCAGTTTAGATGTATGGGACTGATCAGAGCATATTTATTTGTGAGACACCTCTTTCTGATGACCTCGATATTACTAAACTGAGAAACCAAAAAAAAAACCCTCACCACAAAAAACCCCAACAGTCTGAACTTCAGTGGTAGTTTCTGCTCTAAGAAACCTATCTGGCCCCAAATTGTCAGTCTCTTGTTTGCACAACAAAGGATAAGTAACACCTCCACATTACAGCATGCTTTTAGAATTGCAAACACGATTTCAAAAAGCCCAGGAGGAAGTTAAGTGCCATCTAATTTTCCAGATGTGAAACAGAAATGAGTTAGGAAAACACTTGCCAGAAACTGAATAAGAATGCATCTGCCAGAGCAGAATCATTCTTTCAGATCTCACCCACAAGACCCCTTAGCTGGCTATATTTTACCTGATGAACAGAGGTCCTCAGAACTTTCTTTATAAAACTTAAAAGTTACATAGTTAGACTTTTTAAAGTCAGTTAGTGTACTCAAATTATTATAAGAAAATGTTTCTTTTACCAAACTTACAGTAATCTCTTCTCAATGCCCTGGTTCTAAGTTCTGAAGTGCTAACCAACCTCTCAGGATAGGAGTAAGGCAGACCAGGGAAAGAAGAAAAAGGCAGAGGGAGAAAAAATGCAAGCAGAAACCTCATGTTCTTTTAGGCCTGTAAGATCAGCTAGAGGTTGCAAGGCTACAGTCCAGAAGTGATTTTCCTGAAGAAGAAGAAAGGAGAAGTTTTATTTTTTTAGCAATCATAAGGGCAGATGCAAGTCAGGTCTCATGCAAAGCCTGGAAGGCAGACTGCCCGCAACAACAGGACAGCAGGAGCACCCAAGCCAGGGCTTCTCCAGAGTGCAACTAAAAAGAAACCCTTGGGAATGGTGAAGAAAACAATCCTGGTTTCTGTCATCAAACCTCCCCCTCCCAGGCCTACCCCTCTGGATGGCCAGCTGCTTACCTTGGGAGAGTCGCCCGTGACTGTGATGCGGAACAGGAACATGGACACGCACATCCCAGCCATCATGGACAGCAGGAGCCCGTGCCGGGGGTTCCCGTAGCTGGACAGCCCCACCTGGGACACAAGTGGACAGTCAGAACCTGCACGGACTTCCTTTTACACCGGTAGTGACCACACCATCCACAGCCCCGTCAAAAAGACAGATGGCACATCAACAGCACATCTGCTGGCACACCTTGTTAGTGTGGTTTAAGAGCTGCACACAGTCAAACTGTGCTAAACAAAAGCTCTTAGTGATGAACCACACTTCAGTTATCAACCCCTTCCGCCCTGAATCTGGCTCCAGATCCCACCACTGGATTTCAATGTGGGATTTTTTTCCAGCCAGAAGACAATTATCAGCAAACAGTCCTTCCCCACGAAAATCTGGAGACCATAGTAAAGCAAACAAATTAAACAGATTAAACACCTCAAATCTGACAGGCATATTGCAACCCCTAACATCGGCACACCTATTTCCTAGCACCTTCTGGAGTGTTTGGCAGCTGTGCCCATGCACATGGCAGACTGAGTGTGTGCTCACAGGGACAGCACCCTGCCTGAGTGCCTTAGTGAAGCAGCTCAGATTGCCACTGTGTTCCCTGCCCAGCATACCTGAGGGTGCACGTGACTTACTTTTGCTACTGCTCTATCAGAAAGGTATCCAGCAGCAATGCTTCCCACCAGGCCCCCAATCTCCAAGGCACTCATGTAGGAACTGCCTAGAACACAGACGAAGCAAAGAACAGCCCATCAGATTTGGTGTTGTGGGCTCCAGCCCAGTCCCACAAGCTGCAAGCTCACAGAGCACGTGAGCAGCTCTGCTGGACACAACCATCTGGCTCATCTGCCTGTCTGCCAGTCCCAGGAACACCCTGGCACTGGGGTGCTTGGTGCATGCACTAACTCCATCACTGAGTTATTTCAAAACCTGTGTGTAGCTAAGCAAGGGCCTCTACCCAGGCAAACTCTGTCAACACCTCCCAGACTGCAGCCCCAGAGCTCAATAATGCAGTTTTGCATCTCACCTACAAGCATGGACTGTCCCCTCTCCTGGATCAGGAAGAGCTGTCCCCAGTCAGTACAGCACGTTTTCACTCCAAAAACAACCAGGTAGCCTGTTGAGAGCACCCAGAGGTATGGGGAGAGCAGCAGCTCTGTCAAGGTGCTGTTGTCACTGGAGGAACCTGTAGGAAGTTCGGGAGGAGTGTTACCACAGCCCAAACCACACCAACCAGCAGCCCAGCAGACAGTTCTGCAGGTAGGAGCAAGGCACGAGAACATCCCCACACAGGGAGGTATTCACAGCTGCTGAATGGTAGTGAATGGCTCTACCTCCCCTTGTTCTGGTGATTTCAGAACCTCTTCTGCATTTTATCCCACATTCATTAAAGATTTGAAAATAATCAAAACACTACTCCCAGTAATTTTCTGTATTGCAGTTGCCAGTAAACCCCTCACAAAGGTTGTTAGGAAAATTACCTCTAGATTCTTTGGGAGTGTTTTTTAGCTGTGCCTATGAAAGGCACTGCACAGACCCAAACAAAGATGCTTTCAGATGCTACCTTGATTTTTGCATCAGTCTTCCAGGAACACCAACAAACTTGCTCTCCCCAGAGAATGCTCTGGGGAAACAATATTCTTTTCTTATGCAAAGAGGTCCAGTCTGGCAGCACAGGCAGTATGGGACAGCATGGAACATGGGCTGAGTCTCTACTGGCCTTTAAAATCCTACTGAAAACCTGTGTTGCAATTCTCATCTACACGTTCTGCTTCCAGAGAAGTGCCACACTCAGTGGTCTGAACAAACATTTACTAACTAGATGTCCTGGGCTGGGACAGAAACACTGAGCAGAGTCCACTCTGAGCTAGGGGTCAAGAGAGCCTAAGGTGGGGTGAGGGGAGAGCTGCCTGCCAAAGCAGAGGAGCAGAGGTCAGGCCCAAGGAAGCATTCCCTGCTGCTGTTGCTTTTCTATCTCCACCACCCCACCAAAACTGCACTTGCAGTGTGAGCACACAAGGCTCCAAGAAAATAGGGATGCTGGTAGCAGGAGGACATGACTTATATGGGGAGAGCCAGCCCTGAGCACCTCAGCAACACACAGGTGTGTCTGCTGGCAGGCTAAGGAGCAAGACTAACAGAGGGCTAACAGCAGGGTTTTCCCCTGCTCTACCACAGTGTCAGGAATCCCTACACCAGCCCCTTCCCACAAGATCACAGTGGGTCTTTGTTGTACAATTTGTACCTTCAGTTACCAGAATAAAGCAGCCAAAACCAACCCATTGCCACACGCCTGCCAAAATGTGACTTCAGAAACTGGGAAGGATGGGGGTGTCAGTATGCTGAGAGTGACACCAGATCTGTACCAGAACACAGACAGAAGGCACTGCATCTTCTGCTGCAGCTGCCTGCTTGCATTGAAGCCACATGCTCACCTTTCTTCCCTTTCTTGGCTCCTTGCTCAATGTTGGGCAGCCCAACATCTGCCGGCTCGTTTTTAATCAGGACAAGGCAAACAAAAGAGACAACCATGCAGGTGAAGCCAGAGAAGGACAAAGTCTTGCGCCAATCGTAGTTCATAGACACAAGAGCAGCGACAATGGGGCCTAAGCCTCCAGCCAAGTTCATACTTGTAGACAGGATTGCCCACCAAGTCCCAAACTGGGAAGGCTCAAACCACTGTGCAACAAGAAAAACAGCATGAGGTGTAAGAGAGTGACAGCACACCTGAAAACCCTCCCTTGAAGCCCATGATGTGGGGCTGGGGCAATTCAGACACGAACTCCAAAAGCAGGTAGAGGAAACACCCACACCTCACTACTTTAGTCATGCAGGGAACTCCAAACTTGTACTCAAGTGTCAGCCCAAAGAGCTTGACAGGTGTCCACACTGTGAGCCAGCTCAAAGCTATTTCCATTTACAGAACATGAAACTGAGACGTGGGGCAGGAGAGGCAAGTTTAAGAGCACATGGTTTTGTGTACTCACTTGCTAGGAACAGCGTCCTCCTGGAGAGGTCTGCTGGCTCAGGAACTTGGATGGATACGCAGAGAGTCACAGGGTAACTTTAGGACTCTGTTGCATTAAGTATCAGACATGAAGGACTCTGTACTGCAACGAGCACCCAGAGCCTGAACCACTTGGGTGGTTCTTGTCAGCAGGAAAATGTCTGAGACCTACATTCATGAACATCTTCAGAAAACACCACAGCTGATATTTCTGTTATTTGGGCCCTTCTTTTCTGTGCATTCAACTGTCCTGCACAGCCCTCTCCTCATCAGTTAGGGGAGGCTAGGTCCCTCACAGAAGGACAACAAAGTTGTTTATCTCTTCCCCACCCTACCCCACAAGTACTTGCAGTACATTAATTCCTGGATCTTATATTTTCTGTGAGGGATCAGCATAAAGCTAACCAAACTCCTTCTGTCCTTGGGAGAAATCAATCTGGTCCTTTCAGATTGTCACAAAGCCCAAGTACACACAGCTTAGAGCCTCATCTCACGCTATTCCTCCATCTTAGCCAGTTTTCTACCTGAACCACCTGTGATTTGGAATTCCCAAGTTGCCCAAGCGTGCAGATGGAACTGTGCTCACTGCCCCCTGACCCGCAGCAAACCCTGACTTGCAGCAGCAGAGACAAGCAGTCCTGTGTGTCTGCGCCTAAAATACTTAATTTCAACAAAGTCTGCCTCAACGGGGCAGAACTCTGCTAACAGGAGATGTTACCAAACTGAACTACACTCCAGGCACATGGGGCAAGGGCTACAGAGTGAATCTTTGCTAGAATAAGCAGAACCTTGTGCACAGAAACTTGTTCCACAGGCAGCAGAATGCAGATAGTGCTCTAGACCTCCTTGGCTGGAAGGGAGTGAGAAAAGCTGCAAGTCCCTCTGGATTGCGGGGAAGCGTGGTCTGCGCAGCCCTGATGCCAGGGCAGGTCAGGAGGGCAGTGGCAAGTTCCCCACGGTTCTCAGCACCCACCTTGCGCAGGATCTTGCCGCAGGGCGGCCAGCCCAGCCCCTGGGCCAGGCCGTTGAGGAACCAGAGCCCGGCGAAGGCCATGACGGTGGAGCTCCAGGAGAAGACCACGTTGACCAAGCCCACCATGAGGAGGCCGGAGGAGAAGAGCCAGCGGGCGCTCATTTGGTCCGAGAGGACGCCGCTGATGAACTTGCTGATGGCGTAGGCTGCCGACTGGCTGCTGGTGATGAGACCTGCGGCGGGCAGAGCCCAGGGGCGCCTCAGCCCGCGGAACGGCCACCCCGGGCCGGCGGGGCCGAGGGGCCCGGACACTCACTCACCCAGGTCGTCCTTCCCCAGCGGCACCTCGGCCATGACGGCGGGCATGACGAACGAGAAGGTTTTGCGGTTGAAGTAATAGAGCGTGTAGCCCACGAACATGGCCGCGAAGATCGCAGCCCGGTACCGCCCGTACCCGCCGGCCGCCATCGCTCCCGCGGCGCCGGACCGGTCCGGAGCGCCCCGCACGCACGGACGGACGGACGGACGGACAGACGGACGGGCGGACGGACACGGCCCCGCCGCCCCGCCCCGGCCCGCGGAAGTCCCGCCCCGCTCCCGGCACACACGGCACCGCTCCCGGCCCGCCCCGCTCCCGGTACACACGGCACCGCTCCGCACAGCCCCTCAGGACGTGTCGCTTTTATTTTTGGCTGAAGAGCCAGAATGGAGAACAATGTCAGATGCACATTCGCAGCCGTCGGACCCCGCTCGCGTGTGTGGCAGCAGCAGGGACGGTCTGAGGAGGCAGGAGGTCACGGCCAGGGACAGGGACAGTCACACGATTAAGTCGGTCCAAGTGCACAAAATACCGAGGAAGGAAGGCAGTTGCCATTAGACTTTCCAGGTTTGGTTGTTTGAGCCATATCGCTGTCCTTGTGACTAACTACAGGATGTACCAACACGGCCCATCTTTCCCTCTCCTCTGCATTCAGTGTTGCCTTTTCTGAACTTTAAAAACTATGAACAGAATCTTTTTGTTAAATCTCACTTCATGGTTCTTGGACTCTGCTAGAGAGCACAGACAGTTTTAACAAACAGCCTATTGAAAACAGACACAGCCATATCTCAAAGCACAGATCATCTGCCTTCCCAATTTTGTTCCACCTTACCATGAATCCAAGTACTAATACAGCTCCCATCAGCTAAAATCACACATTTGCTCCAAGTCAGGGTCTCATATGCAAAGACAACAGCACCTCAGGTCTATATCCTTCTGCAATCATCTTCACAAGAGGTGGGGCACAGACCTTATGTTCCAGGTTACTTCCTACACCTTAAGATGTTTCTGTACTGTTTTCTCCCCACAGGAAAGTCACTTTGGTGACTTCTGTACTGAAACAAAGACAATTCTTGGTGGGCAGTCTGCCCCACATAATAGAAGAAAAATAAAAACCAATTCACTAAGTTAGTAGAGGCAAAATCCGCAGAAAGAACAAAAAAAAAATTTACATCTCTATCCCATTGTGTTGTCATTGTGTTCCATTTACATCATGACTAACCAGGTCCATAAGAAAAACAAGAAAGTAACTATGAAATAAATAGATGCTGACACTCGTAGGATTTCAGGGTGTTACAATTCATCGTTTTTCCTGCTTTCTCCTCCAGCTTCTGCCTTCTCTTTTTTGGACCCTGTGTAATGAAGCAAACTCAGTTTCACACCGCAGTCATTTTCACAGCATGCAAAGCAGTACTGAGAGTCTCTGACATTTGCAAAATTTGCCACAAAACTTGCAGTCCACAGTACAGAGGTTTGGGGGTTGATACTCAGCTCCATGGAGCTGAAGACATGAACCCTCTGGCCCTGTTCACAGTGCTGCCCTGGCAGCAGGAGAGGCACAGCAGCTCTAAGCAGAGTCCGTCTCACAGCCATGGGAGTGGCTACAAACTGCAGGGACAGGGGCACAAAGCAGCACTGGTGCATAAGAATTCCACTCTGAATTAACAATGGAACAGCAGTCAGAGGTTCTACCATCATATTACCTCTTACAACTAAAAATCTGCAAAGGAGCCTCCCCACACCTTGCACTTGCAGCTCCCAAGTTCCAGATTGTTAACAAAACATTTACCCACCCGAGTCTGATCCAGGCTTATCATCTATTGCTGCTTTCCCAGCTGTAGGAGGTTCCTTGGCTGGATCAATATCCTCTGGTTTGTCTATGTTTAAGGCAGAAAGAAAGAGAAGTCAAGGGAGAACACACAGGAAACAAGGTGCAAAGAGATGAGGTGAGTAAAGGTCCTCAGCAGGACTGTAACAGCTCACTCTCACAGCAGATCACTCTACAGCACTCAAGAAGCACCACAAAACTGCTCTGTGTTCCCCTCTGAGTGCCAAGCTTTATGTCCTCAGAAGCCATGGAGACTGACTGGTTGCCCAGGCAGATGACCTTTGGAGCTGTGACTGTGAGCAGGATCCCTTGAGAGGAACCAGAGGAACCAACAGAAATGCTGACAAACAGCACCCAGATTTAAAAGGACCAGGGCACTTGAGACTTGATGATCTTAGAAAGTTCAAAAAACTAAGTCCTATTGCCCCAAGAGATTTTTTTTTTCCCTGGGGTCCATCTAGGCCATGAACCTTTCTCATCAACAATTCATTCTACTCACTGATCTAGGACAAGGACTTTGAGTATTCAGCTCAGTACACTGAAGTGCAGTCAATGGCTAATCTTTCCTAGAAGTCAACAAGCCAGCAAGACAGGTACTGACTATCCTGGGAAATTTATAAATAATTTCTGTTTCTTCACAAAAACCCCAAACACATGGTGGGGAGTGAAGGACACTGCAATACATAGATTTTCCCAGCTGTCTTTGAAAACTGAGAGCAAACTCACCTAATCTCACAGTTAACTACCGTCCTCCCTTCTTTAGCTCCCGTTCAATCAAGAGAAACACCATGTATTACATCTGGTAATTACATAATAGGGAGTGACATACATGCTCCAAGCCTGCTACTTACCTTCTTGTTTCCCCTCCGTGGGAGGGATAGTATTCTCAGTCTCAGGGGCTGCTGTAGTATTCTTGCCTGAATCAGTTTTTGTGGCATTCTTCTCCCTTTTGGGTTTGGGTTTTGCAAACTTGGCTTTATTCAGGAGATACTGTACTTCCCTGTCCAGGGCTGCTATCTTGAACTCTATATCTTTAGAGAGCAGCACAGGTTTCTCAGTAGGAGTAAGCTTATTCTGTTCAGCCAGTGTCTCATTTTTCCAGATCTGTGGGACGCGAGGGAAGAGGTGCTTTTGGAATGCTTCTGGGTTCCAGGAACGGCTGTATATCACAGTACCTCAAAGTCACTGCCCCTGGCTATTCTGCTTTACTCAGGACAGCCCTCCTCTGTGCTACATTTCCACCAACCTCTCAGTTTACCCAGACACAGGAAAAAGAGAAACAAAACCCAGTGCCTGCCATTAAAAAGCGAGTGCAATCAGATCACTGGGCTCCACCCCCACCCTGGAGACAATTCCATATGCAACAGAGGAACCACCATTCCCCCCAGACACAACGGGGTCAGGCTGGGCATTGGGAAACACTGAAACACATGAAAGATTTGCTGGTGGCATGAAAACAAAAGGTGTACATTCTACTCCATGACCCTGAGTGAAAGTATAGGCCATAACCCAAACTGCCACCCCACCCTCCTCCAGCATCACTCCATCCTTCAGTACCGTGGTTTCATTGATGGCTTTTTCCAGTGTACTCAATTCCACTTCTGTGAATATCTGGTCAGACTCTGGAATCATTCGGGCTCCCCTTGTAGATAAGAAAGCTTATTTTACTTAAGCCAAGCAGACTACACTTTGGCAAGTCAGTGGTTACAGCTCCAGTAATACAAACACATCACAACAACCATACCGGACCCTTCCTGCCCCCATTTTGGACAAGGGGCTGTTTACAGGTCCTGCAGAACAGGACACTGGGGAGCAGGGTTCTGCTCACCTTTTCTCAGGAACTGCCACCCACTTTGATATTCACTCTGGTCTCATTCTGATGGCAGCTCCTACATGACCAGTTGCATGACATTCCTTCCCAAAAGCCTGCCCCTTACCTGAGAAAGATGGTGGAGTGATTGAGCAGACTTTCCAGAGCAGCCAGGCGTTCTGGCCACTTTCTCCGTTCCTCAACACGGAAGAAAAGGTTCCTACAAAGCTTTTTCAGCTCTGAAAGCTTGTCTTTCAGCTCCTGAAAATGGAAAATGTGACAGTTAGTTTGACCACTGTCTAACATTGGCAACTTCAGAAGTTTTAACTGCATTTGTTTTTCACTCTATCAAATACACCATTTCAGTGCAGCAAAACCAGCCACATGACAAAGCTTCCAGTCAACAGGTTCCTGCTGAAGCTCTTGTAGAAACATCAATGGCTGGGACAATTTCTTATTTTGTTCTGTGCATAATGCTCTGAGGAAGCAAGATATTATCAAGAACCAGATTACAAAGGATCTGTCAGTCTCTGTGGTCACTTCCATGTCAGTGACAGCTGACTGGCATCCTGACTGCACACACCAATACCTTTGTTGCAGCTGCATAGCCCTCCTCCTCCATCCAGCTGGAAGCCTCACTAAGCTTTTTGGAAATTTCTTCTCTCTGCTCCTCTGTTGAGACAAACTGATACTCCTCTTGGTAAAGCTTATCCTAAAAAAACAGCAAGCACTGGTCAAACACCACTGAGCCTGGAAGCATCAAACAAGAGCACTCAATTGTGACTCGGCTGGGGTGCTGCCTGCACCCTCCCAAATCTGAGCTCTGCTCCTAGTCTTGTCAGGAGCACAATGTAACAAACCAGGTACAGACACACCCACATCCCATGATGGCAACACTGCAACAGTTATTATTTCACACACACGTCACACTAATTGCTTTTTCTGCGCAACAGTTCCTGAGAAGTTGTAGCTTCTTTACATTCTGGGGGCAATTGCTCAGTGTGTTAGACATGCTGAAGGGAAGCTTCATTTTGTATTGAGGAAACATGGGCCTGAGAAGCCTAATAGCATTAGGAAAAGTGACAGAAAGACAAAACCTGGACTCTTCAAATCAGCTTCTGCCAGCCCAAACAACTCCCCTGCATTCAGATCAGCCAAAAGCTGTGCAAAACACTTCTACTGCTCTCCTGGAATTCTCATTTCATTGCATCCCTCTCTTACCTGGGTCTCAAAGATGAATGACTCCAAGCTGTTGGCTGATTTTTCTCTTTCCTGTTTCTCTAGATCTCTGATCGTCAACTCTTGGAGTCTAACATGCAAAGAGAACAAAAATCAAAAAGTAGCAAGTGCCCTTGGTTGAGCAGCACATCACACACACCAGCTTCTGAGGTCAGCAGGGCTCTGTGTGAGCCATCACCATCCCAAAGCAATTCCCTTATTCATCTAGAGTTCTAACTTAGTAGAGCTATTTCAAACCTACTTTTTCATCGAGCTCTTCAGTTCATCTTCCTCCAGGTCAGGCACATCATTTACATCCAGCTCCATGGTGATCTCATGGACAAGCTTCTGCTTCTTGGGTGCTTTGATTTTCTCTTCCTCTGATTTGGTAGCTGTGCTGTCACTGGAACTTTTGGATGGTTCTTCCTCTTTTGCAGTTTCTCTGTTTTCCTTGGGACCCTGTAACACAAAGTACATTCTCAAGCAAGGGAACAGATTTTCAGATTCTGCAATTTTTCTCAAAGGCAGGGCACTTCAAAGAAGGGAGAATTCCACTGAAGAAACGCCATTTCTTGGGTACTAAACCCACTCCCATTCCTTCAATCTGATGCTTACCTGAGGCTCTAATTTCTCGCCTTCTTCCTTTCTCTCTGACTCTACTTTTGGAGAGGCAGTTTCTGCTTGATCTGAAGACTGTTGTTTCTCTTGTCCATGCTCTTCATCAGCATCTATAGTATGGCTCTTCTGGTCTTGTTTCTCCCCCTGCTCTTCTTTACCTGTTTCTGCTAGGCTCTCTTCCTCTTCCTGGTCATCACAAGCAAGTAAAGGGAAAAGAAAACCTATGTTTTAAATGCAAAAATTCCATGCAATGTTTCACAGAACATGTAATTCTACTAACTGCCACAGCAAGACAAAAGGGCTTCCTTCCACTAGCAGTCACCCTGGGGCTCACCTGAACTGAGTCTGTCAGGTTCTCTCCAGTCCCTGGTGTAGGGCCACCACCCCCAAACAGGCTTGAGATAGTGTTTCCAAGTTCTGATGATGGGAGACAAAAAATTCAGAATGTTACATATCCAGAGAAGAAATGATCACCAGGGCTCCCTTGGTGTTGTAGGTGAGCTTCACACACTCCAGACTCACACTTCTCCAACATCCCTCCGCGTCCTTGTGTGCACAGACAGCCACACATATAGTCAGACTTGTGTAACTTCCACACCCCAAAGAAACACAACGCTTATAGTTATCTCAGCCACTACAGGTAACAAAACAGTCAGTATGAATATCAAAGTTCTGCATTTACTTGTCAGTGTTGACTCCTCCTCCAGCTTGTCTTCCACCAAGGTCTCAAACACCGATTCCACCTTGGAAATAGAAGCTCAGGATTAGTTTTAAGCAGGGACCAGAGAGAGGGACAGAACTGAAAAATACATTAGCTGACAACCATCCCAATAGGTGCTGCTTACCCGGTCAAGACTCAGTACACCACTCTCATCCATGTTGAAGTGTGCTTTGATGCCTTTGGATTCATAGTCTGAGTGCTTCTTGAAACTATCCCCAACTCCCTTTAGCCTCACAGTAGTGAGATTGAGAGAACCAAAAACTCTGATGACACAGAGACAAAAGCAGAGAGAAAACTCAGGATAATAGTGCTGCAGAACAGCCAATCCTTGCTCTCACTCAGGCTGGTATTGATGGGCAACTGCAAAGAGCAGGAACTGGCAGGGCTAAAGGACACACAGCTCAGAGAACAGATGTGCCGGTGCCAGTCCGACACACTGGCAATACATTTCCAGCCAGGCAAGTTTCACTGCCACAGAGCTGCTGGCCTGGGTGCTGGGCTCAACTCACCGCAGGTCATCCTGGCTCAGGAATGTCAGATCTCCATAGTTGACATAGAACTCAAAGTCATCTGTGTAGCGGTTGAAAGTGATCACTTTGCGCTGGGGATAGGGTGCCATGCGCTGGAACAAAATCCTCTTGTTATGCTTTAAACTCCTGGATTTATCATCCTCCTCAACTTCACGAGTAAACTCCACCTGCACCACAAACAGAAAATAAGATTCAGCAACTGCAAACTGTGGCATCTTACATCAGCAGTGTTCAGCTGCTCTGCCTCAAGGCTGGGGGCAGGCAAATATTCCTCAACCGATATTTGCATATGCCTGGCTCCTTGGATACTGCATTTCTATTATGAAGACGACTTCCTTCTGCTTTCTTTATTAGATTGGCAGAAAGATCTCCAGTTTCCATACTCAAAGGAAGCCAAGAGGTTCCAGCCTGGATTGCTTCTCCCATCACAGCCCCATACCTTGCACAAGAGAAGGAAAACCAAAGGTTACCTGGATAGGAAATACAGCAGCATCCCGAACAATGAAGGGCTTCACCTTAAAGGCTTTGCTTAGAGCAGCTGCCTGGTAGACTGCACCCATAGCAGCAGCCTCATCAGCATTGATATTCTTGCCCAGCTCTTCTCTACGAAGCAAAAAGCAACAGACATGAAGTTTGCAGCCTCTACATAAACAGCAGCTTGTCAATGGGAGACAGACTAGAAGGGGGCCTCACATACTCACTTGCCCACAGCTTTCAGCAAAACCTCCTGCACTTTGGGGACCCGTGTGGCACCTCCAACTAGAATCACCTGGTCAATTCCATCCTAGGGATTGGAAACAGTCACCTTGTCTTTAAAAAGCAATTTTGGAAAGCTAAGTCCAGGGCTTCCTTACGCTCCTTCCCTGGTCACCATGTGCTGACATGGTGCTCTAAGAACACCCACACTACACCCTGCTGTCCCTGTGCAGGTCAGCACCCAACAGGTCTCAGACAGACATCAGCTGTGCCAACAACCAGGCATCTGGGGTCAGGTTTGTCCAACAGTGACAACGTGACTGTGGCTTCAAGCCGCCTGAAACTTGGGGTTTGATTCAAAATTACACAAACTAGCTCAATGCCACAGGAGACAGTGACACCAAGAGCCAGCTGGATCTGAACAGATAGAAATCCAGCCTTTAAGAGGTAACTCAGTGTCTTGCATTGAAGATCAGAGCCCAAAGCTGCTCAAGAGTTGTGGCATCCTGCAAAGTGAGCATTTAAGCTACAGTGACTGCCTCGGGTTTGGTCCAACTGCAGCCCACAACAGAGCTCCCTTTAGGGAGTGTGCAAAGGAGAAGCCCAAGCACCCATAATTCTGTATCCAGACTCATTCAGTTAAAACTTCAGGAGTGAGACCAGAACCAGTATCCAAGACAAAAAGAGGAAACATTATTATTTCAAACCTACAGCACAAGAAAGCGTTTTAAGACAAAGAAGCCCCTCCTCCAAGTCCCTAATTTCTGGCGTATAGTGCAGGGCAAGTGTGACACTCCTGCTTGACGCTGCAGCAGGCAAACTCTCTGTAGCACCAACATCACTGTCACAATAGTAGGCAACTACCTCTGAACAGTCCTGCTAACACGAGCACTGATGCCTCAATCATGATGTGGCAGTAGCTCCACACACACTAGCTACAGGTTTGGTAATGCATTTTCTTAAACACACCATGTTCATCTCTGCGCTACTCAGAGCCTGCTGCACGGGTCCTGGGACACGATTGAACAAGTCAGAGCACAAATCCTCAAATTCTTGTCTTGAGACTTTGGCTTTGAAGTCTATGTCATCCAGCAGTCCCTCGATCTGTCCAGAAAAATAAAACAAGTCAGAATGAAATTAACTGTGGAGCTTTTTCTATGCAAAATCTTTGTCCAGTGTGCAAAAAGTTCTGGCTTTTGTAACACACAACAGACCTGACCACATTCATCTGAACCCTACCAATGCTAAGGTGATGAGAGGATGGAACATGGGTGTAACAGACAGCTTCTCTCAGTGAAAATTATTTAACATACTTGACATGAATAACTCTTCTTTAATCCACTCAACCACCGGTGCTACCAAGCAGGCACAAGCTGAGAGGGACCACCGGGAGCGAGGCTCCTCAGCAGACCTGCGCTGCAGAGGGACAGCGTTCCCTTACACCAGTCCTCAACCCACCCCACACTCAGCTCAAAAAATGCAGGAACCCCCAGGAGAAGGTCAGACCTGTGCCATGTGGTCGGCATTGGCACTCAGCACAGTTTTCAGGCGATTAGCCTCCTTCAGCAGCTTGGCCATGGCCCGAGGATTCTTCCGGACATCTTTGGAAGGGTGCTGCTCATTAAAGAGCTTTGCCAAGTAGTCCCGGAGACGAAGCTCCATCTCTAAACCTCCAAGAGTACGGTCAAACCTGAGCAAAAGAATTAACAGAGGTGTAATAACCGAAACCAAATTGAAACACAAATTTCATGTATTATTTCACAAATATGCAGAGCAGCAAGTGGTCAAAAATAGCTGCAGTATTATCAGCTGTGATGACTGTGAAAGAACAAAGGTTGCCCCCAAAATAACACGTTGTAATGAAAGAAAGATGGAAATAAGAGATTCACCACCACAACAGCCTTTCAACAGCAAACTTCATTACATTTTAGGTAAATGCCTTATTGCCAAGCATGTAAAACAGACGAGAAGCCAATGGACAACTGTATCAGGTCCCAGGTATTGTGAAAACAGCAATATAAATGCTTTGGAATTAAAATTGCTGGGCTAGGTATGCACAGCACCCTCCTTCTTATTTGACAATGCATTAAGTCCACTGCATTTTCATTCCTCTCTAGAAGCATATTCCTCTTTTTCCAACCGATACACTTAAAAGATTACATGTAATGGAATAGGTTTACATGGTTTGAGGCCGAAAAAGGAAAGCTTAAAGCAAACTAAGTAGGCTGGCTCCCTCCTAGGCTCCTGGAAGTTCTCAGCTACCTTCTGCACAAGACAGCAATACCAAAATTATTCCCGACTGAAGCCTTCTTGCTCCAAATGTTTCCCCCTCAGCCATCCAAATTACTGTTCTGAAGCTCCACCGAAAAATTCTACATGATGAAGATTGTGAAACAAATGGTTTCTTTCCTGAGACCTGTGGGATTTGTGCAACTCGTGTGGAATTCTTACCCAATGCCTTGGATCTGCAACTGAGGTTGGGATCCCGAGTCCTTAGTTTTCACTGTCTGATAAGTAACGATAGTACAAACAGTGCTTCCTGCTCCCATGTCATAAAACATGATATTCTGAAAAGAAAAGCCGGGACAGTGAAGCAGAAACACCTGGACATTCCCCCACAAACAAATAAAGAACCTTTCAGTGTGATACAGGCCGCAACTACCTACTCCCTGGACTACTTTATACCCTAAGGGCAGGACTCATTTTTGACCAAACACGGGTGATGTTCAGGGTCATGTTTGACAGAAGGAGACAAGAAAACTTCTAATCTATTTCACAGTTCAAAACCCATAAAGTTGTGCTCTTTCTTCAGCCTCAGGTAAATCAAGTACTTCTGAGTCAGTGCTCCAGTACTTCAAGTAATTGTTGCTGTTATTTTCCCCAGCTGATGAGCAAGGAACAGGCTTACAAAACGGGAACTCCCAGGACCTGCCCTCACTCCAGCAGCTTTCAGGCTTCACCATACATGCGTACAGCGTTTAATCTCTTTGTCTTGTTGACAAACACATAAAAACAGAGGAGACTGCTTGATCAGCAGAGTCTACTTTAAGTTCTTTGGATTTCTCCTGCAGCACTTTCTCCCCTGCAGGCAGGCAACTTGGCAGGACTCTCCGCATCTCTCAAATTCCCCTACCTGTGCCGTGGCATTGATGTCTTTCCTCCTAAAAACCCCATAGTTCAGTGCTACAGCTGTGTTGTCGTTGATCAGCTGCAGCACCTTGAGGTCAGCCATGCGGGCGGCGTGCAGAACCGCTCTCCTCTCGGCTTGGTTGAAGTAGGCAGGAACTGTGATCACTGCATCTTTGATGGACTGCTCTGAAACAGTTGCAGGGAACTCTGCATCAGTGTAGCCACATGCAAAGACTTGTTGAGATGGAGTGACAGCAGCAAACCCAGAGAATCCAAGGCAAAGACCCACAAAGAATGCAACCCTGCATCAGTAACCAGGATCCATCTCTGTATCCTGCCGAAACCAAGCAGACCTGGCATATTCACACAAAGCCACAAGTCTACTGACAGCACTTTCATATTTCAGGATACTCTCAAATGCTCTGGGTAGCCTTCCATTCCAACAAATACTATCTTCATGGAGCCTTACACTGCCACTGGATCATATTCACTCTCCAGTAAAAAGTCGTTGGACTGACTGGAGTGTCACTGACCACATGACAAAACCTCCTAGTAATTTATCCACTTTTCATTACTATGGTATTTCATTAGCAACAGCATGAAATATGCATGAAAACCTCCTCTCTGTTAGCAAGTCTCACAGCAAAGGGCCATTTTTGCTCTTTTAGTTCAGCTCCAAGAGCAACTTTCCATCCAGAACAGCTACAGCACAGCCTTCACAGAGCCATTTCCACCCTCCCCAGCAGCCACATTCCATGTGCTTCCACTCTGATCACATACATGATAAAGAAAATACTTCACTTTTCTCCAGAGACTGCCTGTAAGGCTCCTTCATTGCAAGGCTGGGTGGGAAATAGAGATAGAAATCCAAGACCCCAAACTTGCATCATATTGGAAACAAATGATAACTGGATAGCTTCTAAGTCTTGCTTACAGCCTACAGCTAGAGAGAACCAATATCCTGTTTCTAAAAACCTTAGGTTTCTGAATGCTTTTGGTCTCTCCTTGAATCCTACAGTGCGCTGTGAACTCATACACACATAGAGAAGAAAAAGCTAAACCCTTCCAACCTGCAAATTCCTCAGCCAGACCACGTGAATAGTTCAGGACCATCCCCAGCATCTCCTCAGGAGAATACCATATCGTTCTACAATGGGAAAGAAAATTATGGCATCAACAGCGAGCTGCAGAAACCTGGTAGCTGACATCCATCCCACAAAGAACCTAAAAGCAGCCACTTACGGGGACAACTTGAAGATAACAGTCTGTCTGGTCTCATCCTTCACCAGCTCGTGCTCCGGGAAGCGGGACTGGTACAGCGCCACGTGGGGATTATCGATCCGCTTACCCAGCAGATCCTGGAAGTATCGGAACGCCACCTTGGGCGTCCTTATGGACTGCAGGAAAAAACACATCACCCACTTGCATCGCTTCAGTTACACTGCCGTCAAACCAATCCCTCCCAGACTAGGTGAGGAACAACTCCTGCTGTGGGAGTAGGAGCACACAGCCCCTACACAGAGCCAGTAACACATCAAGGAGATGAGACACACAGGACAACAATAAAACACTGTCTCAGACGTTTGTCACTATGTGGGATACATGTATTCTGCAAACAGGAACTCTTACCATCCCCAGCGCACCATCACCAAAGAGACGCTCATTCTCCTTCAAGGAAACAGCCACAGGTGTTTTCCTTCGTGACTCCCTGAGAACAGAGAGGGAGGAATAAACCAGTGGAAACAGGTCAACATTCCAGTCTCTGGTGAAGACAGATGTTGTTCCCATTCCAGAAGGACTAAGCGAAGGTGCTTGGAGGGGGGGGGCAGCCTCTGCTCAGCTGAGGGACTAGCAGACAAGCCCCCCCCACCACTTCAGTGCTTTAATGAGATTATTTTTGCTTTCCTCCACCCATAAGCAAGGCAAGACAGTTCCCTTATTCTATCTAGTACTGCTGAATTTCAGAGAAGCAGGTGAGAAGTTTCCTTTTTATCTCCAGACTCCTAGAAACCGAGAACATTACTAATCATATGTCCTCTCTCACCTGCAGATTCTTCACTCAGTGGCTTGAGGATGGGCTGCAGCAGCAGCTGAATGCAAGAGATTTACCTGTGTTACAAGTGCGGGCTTTGAACAGCTGCAGCAAAACAAACCTGGCTCTGGCCTTCCTTAGGGGAACTAAGAATCAGGGGACTGGGTGCCGTATCCTTAACCACGTGGACTTTCGGCACCCACTGGAAAGGTACCCAAAGCGCACCCGAACACCTTAAAGGTGGGTTAACAAACTGCCCTGGAGGATGCCCCGCAGCTGCCCACCCGGGCCAAGACCGAGTCACAGGCCTGCGTGGGAGAATGGGAGCCTTTCTCCGGCAAGAGAGGAACAGGGACGGCCTATCCCGGCCAGCCTCACCCTCCGCCCGCTCCCAGCGCTGGCGGGGGACTGCAGGACAGGCCGGATCCCCCCGAGACCCTCCCGCGGCCGCTCACTTGTTCAGGACGATCTCCATGGGCACTCCAGGCTTCACGATGGCGATCTTCATCGACTCGCTGCCCACGTCCACCGACATCACCGCCACCGGCTCTGGAGACAAACCCTCGGTGAGAACCTGCTCCCGGTGTGGGCGGCCAAGAGGAGCACGGGCCCGGACAGGGCGCTGGGGAGGCACCCACGCACCGGCCGCTCCTCCCCGCCGGCCGCGCACCGTCGGTATCGCGGCCCAGGCAGGGAGCGCCCGGGGAGCCGGCGCCTCCCCGCACCGTCCCGCACGTACCTGCAGAGGGCAGGAAGCTGAAGAGAAGCAGCCAGGGCAGCGCCCGGCCGGGCAACCGCGCCATCCTCTGAGGGCACCGCTCGGCGGGGCTCGGCTGGGCTGGACTCGACTCGGCTCGGCTCGGCCCGGCGCGCGGAGCAGCCCCGCCGCGGCGGCCCCGCCGTCTGGCCCCGCCCCCGCCGGCACGCGGCACGCGCCCATTGGCGCGGCTGCCAGGGCCGGCCCCGCGCGCCAATCGCGCAGCACGCGCGCTCCCATTGGGCCACGTCGGGGGAAGCCGGAAGCAGCCACGAACGGGAGCGGCGGCCCCATTGGCCGAGAGCATGGGGGGGCGGGGCCGCGGGGGCCGCCGGAGCGGCGCGCGCGCTGCCATCGCGCGTGCGCTTGCGCGCGCCTCACAGCAGATGAGCCACGTGCGCTCCGCCTACACCGCGCACGCCCCCTGGCGGCCGAGAGACGCCTCGCGGGCAGGCCTCCGCCGAGCCACGCCCCCTTGGTGGCCACGCCCCCGTACTCCGCCCCGGCCCCGCCCCCGCTCGGCACGGCTCGGCCAGGCTCAGGTTCGGCACGGCTCGCGTGGCCTCAGCCGGGTCAGGTGCGGCCCCAGACCCCTTCCTTTTTCGGGCTCCGCCCCTTCCATTGGCCTCTCCCCGTCCCGATGTTCGGTCGCTTCCCGCTGGTGGCTCCTGGCCCTTGCCGCGGTGCCCGCGATCTCTGGTGCTCGATGCCGTGCCCTTCGGCTCGCTCCCAGCCCTGCCTCGTGGTCCCCCCAGCCCCGGGGCAGCCCCCGGTCCGTCTGTACCGTGCTGCCCATGGCCTCTGCTCCGTCAGAGCCCATGCAGAAGGGAGAGCCTGGTTCACAAATGCTTTATGACCGGGCAAGTCAGTGCCACAACCCCCATCCGGCCCCAGCACAGGGGGACAACGCTCCGAAATTACAAAAGGTTTACAAAAGGGGTCTGAGTCTACCATAGTGGGACGTCCAAGCCGCACGGGGCAGGAGGGCCTCACCGTCTCCCCCCCTGGAACGCTATGGCAGCAACCATCAGCATCAGCCTCAAAACCAGCACCGCCCCAAGGCGGAGGGGCTCGGGCCCCAGCAGCTCTTTGGCAGCTCTTTACATTTCAGTACTTTGATATTGTTCCAATAAAGTTTGTTTCTAGAAAGTCAGCATAAAAAAACCCTTATTCCCTTGCCTGAGCAGGCAACACTCAGGACCACCCAGCTGTGCCCAACACAGGTCCACGATGTCGGCGTGCACAGCCCTTGGTAGGAGGCATAGCAGGGACCGTGGTCCCTCAGGAGCTCCTCGCTGCTTGGGAGGCTCACAAGTCCATGCAGCTGGTGGATCTGGGATGCACAGCACTGCCCTCAGTTCATGAACTGGGTATAGCCCTCTGCCCCGGTGACAATGACATCCATCCAGATGCGCATGGCCTCAGCTGATGGTGCCACCATGTAGTAGAGTCGGTCATGGGTTTTGACACAGAAAGTGAGCGCAGGGTTGGGGCTCTGGAGGATGAAATCAGCACTCTGTTCTCCTCTGAGCAGCAGCAATCCCCCCCTGGTCCCCCCACAAAGCCCAGCACTGAAGTCCTGCCCTGGTGCCCTGAGGCTGGCACCATCAGGGGCCACGGACCATTCCAGGAGCATCCCTGGCATGCACTGCCCTGCTACCCCCGACCAGCGTGACAGAGGACAGGAGAATGGGGACACCCACAGGGGCTGCCAGCAGACAGCGCAGCAGGGGCAGTACCCAGCTCTCACCTTGGCAGCACTGCGGAGGTGGTCATAGTAAACCTCTTCAATGGCTTGGAAGTAGATAACACCCTTCAGCTTCGTCTCATGTTTATCTGCCCAAGAGAGGGAACTGTTGTGGACCGTGGGTGATGGCACGGGGAGGGAGCGCAAGGTGGCATTGGGACTCACCCACGTAGTAGGAGAGGGTGCGCTTCATGCGGTCAAAGACAAACCAGCGCTTCTTCCAAGATTTGATCTTCCCGCCCATCTTGACCAGGTAGCCCTTGCACATCTTCTCTGTCAGGATGATGTGGTAGCAGGTGTCCACGTTGTGGCCCGAGGACTCGATGTGCAGCCGCAGGTTGAAATCCTCCTTGCGGATGGGGAGGTACCGTGTCAGGGGACGAGCCTGGAAAAGCAACGCAGCCCTGTAAAGGCCACCGACAGTGACAAGAGCCACGTCCCTCTGCTGCAAGGTGGGACAGCAGCAGCAAGCTGGGTGTGCCTCACTGTCCAGGCTGAGAGAGGGGCACGGCACACCTGTGAGAAGTGCTTCTCCCGCAGTTTGACCTCCTTCTCCACCAGCTTCTGCCGCTGTGTGGTCTCATCCTGCAGCCGGCGTTCCAGCTGCTCCCGCCGCCAGCGCTCGTCCTCCAGCGCCTGCTGGCGCAGCTCCATCTCCCGCTCCTGCCAGCACGCACAGGCACTCAGCCCCAAGCACTGGAGACCCGCTTGTCACCCAGCCATGGCGCTGGTGCCCCCACTCACCCGGGACTCCATCAACCGCGACTTCTCCTCATGTGCCTCCTTCAGCATCTTCTCCATCTCCTCAATCTTCCCTGTCTCCATCCCGCTGGCACTGCAAAACAGCCACAGCTGCTGCCCCAGCAGGAAGAACCTTGAGCCAGCAGCACACCTGCAGAGCAGGCTGTTCCCTGGCCATAGGAGCTGGCCCCAGGATTACCTGGAGATGTTGTCAGGTGAGCACGCAGAGTTGTTGCCGATGGAGATGCTGGTGTCCATGCTGTCTGAGCTCTCCAGGCTGAGCGTGTCATATGCGTGATCCAGCTCCTCAGCCCGGGGCCCGGCACCATGGGGACGGCTGTGGTGGAGGATGGAGTGGTGCACAAGCCGGGGGAAGGCAGTGGGGAAGGGGGGCTGCCCATGCAGGGCTTCCCACTGGGACTGCGCCTCGGCAGCCGCTTTCTGCTTCAGCTCTGCCAGCCGCCGTTTCTGCTCCTCAATCACCTGCCGACCTGTGCCACGGCAAGATGACAGCGCCAAGTTAAATGTGCCACATTCAGAGACACATCATAGTGGGCGAGGGGGTGGCACAGGCAGAAGACACTACAGGCAGGGCTGGAACCATGAAGGCATGGTAGGGGCAGAGGTGGGAGCTGCTGTCACAACTCTCTGGCAAGCACTGCAACCTGTCTGGGCAGGAGCAGGGGGCACATGCGCCAGGCTGGTAAGGAACAAGCAGGGCAAAGCATTAGCACACTAGGGATGCACAGGCTTGTCTCTTAGATGCTGAGATGCACCTGGGGTCCTGGACTGGTCAAGCCCCTCTTATATACGGCAGAAGGTGCCAGCAAACAGCCATGCTGCTGCCTCTGGGCTGCTCTAGGCAGTCCAAGTCACCCCATGTCTCTACCTGGTAGATTGCCTGGCTGCAAGGGCTCTGCTGGGAGCAGCTTGGCTGGAGATTGGCCATCAGGTGGAGGGGTCAGGAGGAAAGAGAGGGGGGAAAAGCAAGAGACTGTGAGAGAGGCACTGCATCCTGCTGGAGCATTGCTGCTGTCGCTACCCTCGGCCAGGCTCCCTTCTCCATTGCCCAAGCGGCAGCAGGGAGAGCACCTCCCAAAGTCCCGCCACCCCCCAGAGCCAGGACACAGAGCCAGAGCTCACCCTTCTGCTGCAGGGCCAGCTGGCGCTTGGTCTCGATGTCCTGCAGCGTGGCCACCAGGTTGCGGGACAGGCTGCCCGCCGGGCTGGGGGGGCTCTGGGCAGGACAGTGGGCGGTCAGCTGCAAGGATGGGGATGGGGGCTGGCACCAGGCAGGTGTGAGCCATGGCCAGGGTGCCTGGGTCCCCTGGCAGCCATACCTTGGGAGAGGGGCTGCGCTCCAGCACAGAGAGGTTGAGCTGCGAGGACGAAGGGGTCCCACTCTTCATCCGAGGCGTGAGGACACCAGCACCACCCTCTGCTTTTGCACGATAGACCTGAGCACAGAGACACAGAATGACAGAGACATGGGGGAACTGCAAAAGGCCCCCTGGACAGATGGCTTCCCAGATCCTGCTCTGTGTCAGTGGCAAAGGGATGCAGCCCAAGAGGAGGCAGAGACTGCCTACGCTAGGCCACAGCTCTGCCTCTGCCTACAGTGGCAGCCAGAGCCCCAGCAGCACTCAGGGTACAGGGTCCACAGGAATGTCCCCACACTGCCCCACTTTGGCACAACCAGTGGCTCTCTCGGCAGCAGAGAGCCAGGATTACCTGCAGAGCCTTGTGAGAGGAGTGAGCTTTAGCTGGAAGTGGAGGAGGAGAAGAAGAAGGAGAGACAGAGGAAGAGGAGGTCTCAAAGCCAGCCATAACCTCCTGGTACCACTTCTCTAAATCAAGAGCTGGGAGACACACAGGGCCTCCCAACAGCTGCTGCTCCATCTGGAGAGAGAGGCTGCGTGAGAAAGGATGAAGGACAAATGCAGCAAGAGGGACAGATGCACAGAGAAGGGGCTGAAGCATTCCTGCCTATGCCTGCACCACTCCCCCAGAACTTAACATGCAGATCCCTGGGGATCCTGTGCACTCCCTGGCTAAGTCCCAGCAGCTGTAGGAACAGTTTGCTGTTCAAGAGAATGTGAGAACTGATCAAGCACAAAGACCCCCTGCCCTGGGGGCAGTGGAGCAGCAGGCAGGACAGCCAAGGATGCATGGAATGTCAAGAGCCCGAGCTGCTGCTCAGCTCCATCTGCAGCTCACCCCTTCCCATGCATCTCCATCACCTCCCAGGGAGAGTACAAGGGGCCAAAGGGAGGGAAACAGGGCACCAACCTCTGCAGAGACGAAGGGAGAAGGGAGAGATGGAAGAGGAGGAAGAGGAGGAGCACAGCCTGAGCATGAAGGAGCCGGAGGAGTACAGCCCAGCAGGGAAGCAGCAGGGGTGTGGAGGCTGCCCAGGATACCTGAGAGCTGCTCTACGGTCACATACTGGGCAGAGAGAAGCAGATTGAACCAGGTTAAGAGCTAGGGCAAGCAGGCACAGAGGAATGAGCAGGCAGCTCCAACCCCCACGGGAAGGTTCATTGTCCTGGGAGGAAAAGCAGTCGGTGCAGCAGCCACCCTGCTGCTGGGCACTGCGTCAGGCCTGCTCTGCACCCTTCTCGCTTGAGACAAGCAGCCAGGACTGCAGCCAACAAACAAAGGGCTGCCCCTGCCACTGCTGGGCACCCACTCTGCTCCTGCCCCTGCATCCAGAGCAGGCGAGAAGTGCACCCCAGCAAGGGGAGCAGGCAGCTGGAGCCTCTGCTCCCCACTCAGCTGCAGCCAGACAAGTGTCCTGACCACAGAGAGATGTGGCCCCAGGCCCCAGGGCACATGGGGGGCCGCAGCTGCCTCCCTGCCTGGAGGCAACCCGAGGGAGCAAACCCGAGCATGCTCTGGGGCAGGTACCTCGTTGGCTGTGGGAGCTACAGCAAGCAAGAAAGAGCTCTGAGCGGCAGCAGGGGCAGCAGCAGAAGCTTTAGTGTCCAGGCTGGGGCCATGTGCATTACTGCAGAACCTGAAAACGTCAGACAGCCTCATGTACTCCTAGAAATCCATGGCAAGGGAGAAGGAGAAGAGTTAGACCCATGTGCTGGCATCATGGCACTGACTGCACAGTGGGAGCAAACCTCCCTGTGCATTCCTGCCCCAACCCTGCCTCCCCAGCCCTGCGCTGCTGCCCACATGGTGTCCCCACTGTGCAGCACCTTGGGGTCCCAAGCTGGGCTGGGTGTGCTGGCACCCATCTTGCTCCAGCCTTCAGTGCAGCTCTGCTGAGTGCCTACGAGGGCAGGGATGCCTCAGGGTCTTCCATGGGCCACAAGTCCTCCCTAGTGCAGCAGCACTGGGTGAGGCACCTCAAGCCGTGCTGAGCCAGCTTAAAATCCACTTCCTCATCCTTTCTGAACCAAACATGCTAAAGCTGGGGACTTGCTCTTATTTTGGGAAAGCCATGCTAGCAGGACCCTGCAGGATGCTGTCAGGAAGTGCCCAGCCAGGTGGCAAGCAGTGAGCAAGGGGGAAACCACTGCACCAGGATTAAATCAGGGGGCAGTGGCAGGAACTGGGATGCCCAGCGGGCTCAGGAGAGCGCCTGGAATCAGGGACTGAGTGTTAATGAGCACAGCTGCCAGAGATCTGTATGACAAATGCTCCAGCCATGCTGCTGTGGGGCTGCCCTTCTGCCTGGGGGTGACATCAGGCCACAAAAGGGGTCTCAGCCAAGGAGGGGTAAGTGAGCAAGCACATGCAGCTAGTCCCTCTAGTTAGTTACCTCTTGTGCCTTGGGGTAGGAGTAGGTAGCAGGAGAAGCTAAGGAGGCAGCTGCTGCTGGCAGGGGGCTCGGGGGCTTAGGTCCCTCCAACAGCTCATAAGGTTCTGAGATGTGGAGGGTCTCCTGTTGAAGGGTAAAGGTCACGTAGGCAAGGTGGGCAGAGATAGCAAGGTGGCAGCAGCAGGAGTCCCACTGCAGGCAGGCATGAGGGGACTCTGCCGCCTTGTGCCTCTTACCAGCAGCAGGTCAGGCAGTACCACAGCCCCTGAGGGCATCGTGGTTGTGGCTCCCCATTCAGAGCCACGAGCAAGGTAATGGGGCAACTCATTCCCACCTAAAAGTCCCCTAGACCAGCACCAAGACATCCCCACACTTGCTGTCCAGCAACAATGGGACCCGAAGCAATCCTGTCCCATGTGCAGCTCTGTTGCATTTCCCCTTCCTCCCTCCCAACCTCTGCAGCCCATGGAAAGACTCTGAGCAGCTGGAAGCACCTGGCTCTGGTCAGAAGGTACTTGGGAACACAGGAACTGATGCAGAGCAAAGCTGGTGGTGCACAAGGCTCATCCTCACTGATGGCTGCAGCTTAGGAGAGCAGCTCTAAGGACCACAGCCTCCTCTCTACCCACTTACCTCTCGGAGAGCTGAGGACATTTTTGGGAAGCTCCTGCCACCTGTGACAAGCTGGTATCGCCTCTCCAGAGACACGAGCTTCTCCTTCTCCTGCACAGGGGGTGACAGGTCAGAGGCAGCTGATAGCTACTGGCACCCCATGGCAGCTCTCCGTCCCTGACAACAACCTGTCAAGAGCTGGCATGATCTGGTCCCCTGCCTCGAGCCCCCTCAGGAGCACACAGTCAGGGCATTACCTTCTGCAGGAGCTGCAGGACGCTGCTGCGCTCCCTGGCCAGGCGCTCGGCCTCCTGTGCACTCTGCAGCCGAATCTGGGCAGCCTGGGCATCCAGGGCAGCCACCCGCTCCTGGGGAGTGGCAGCAGAGATGAGCTGGCTGCTGGTGAGCCCTGGGATGCAGCCTGGCCCAGGGGCACAGCCCCATGGAGCTCCCCCTGCCATGCCCACCTTCCTGCGGGCGATGCTGCGGTGGTACTCGGCCCGGCTCTGCAGCAGCTGCTGCCCTCGCGCCTCCCGCTCCTCTTCCAGGTGGCTCTCTCGCTCCAGCTGCTGGAACTCCAGGTCCTCAAACAGCTTGGCCTCTGTCTCCAGTGCCTCTGCCTCCTTTGAACACACGAGAGCACTGTGAGTGGATCAGACTCACTGGGGATGGGCACCTCCGCATCCTGAAGACAGGTCTCCCACAGCAAAGCCTCCTGCCATGCCTCCACGTCCTACTCGTGCTGGCCAGGAACAAGAGCTGGTGGCCAAGCCTGTCCCCTGTACCTGGTGTGGCAGGCAGGCAGTTTTGCCTTCTGCTGGGCATCAGAAACACGAGAGATTCTGACAGGAGTGTCTGCCCTCAGAAGAAGGTAACGGAGGCACCCAGAACTGGCCAGGACAGAGCAGTCACCCCCATGAGATGAGCCTGCCACAGCCAGGGGCTTCGCCAGCCCTCGGACAACAGCTGCCCCTGCTGAACCACACATGGGCTAAAGCCGTGCCCGGACAGGTAGCAAAACACCAGCGTAACCACCAACAGCAACACTGTGTCACCAAGCCTGCAGGTGGCAAAGCCCCAACAGACAAGCACCATGCTGGACAAACTCCCATGTGTCCTTCCAGCCTTCATGCACTGACAGCACGCGGCAGCACTCAGCTCAGGCCTGCCAGTGCCACCCTGGCAGCCAGTGTGCCATGCACCCCACGGGGATGTGCTTCACCCTGCTCCATGAGACGGGCAGCCAGTGACACAGAACTGATGTGGTGGCTCCTGAGGGCTCCCACATGCAGACACTGCTCCATCAGCCCCCTGCCCACTCTACACCGGACCCTCATCCAGAATGTGAGTGTCTGGCTGGAGCAGGCTGTGGCAATGTGGGTTTATCTGAGCAGGCACTGGCCACGGGCTGGGGAAAGATAACCACTTCCAGAAAATACCAGGTAATAGGAAAAAATGCTGAGGACTAGCAGTAACATGTATCAACATCACTGTGTAAATGAACATTCTCAGGAACATTCTCATGAACATTCTCAGCTGGAGGCAGCCAGATGAGGATGCAGCAGCCCCCAAGGCTCCCAGCCTGCCCTCCTTGCAGGGCAGGGTCCATGCTGGTGCCCTGCCCGTCCCGAGGGGCTCTGGCGAGCGGGTCCCGAGGAGCTCTGCCGAGCTCTCCCGCGCCCCGGGCGAGTGGCAAGCTTACCAGGACGGTGGTGCCCGGTGCCAGCTGCCTCCAGCCCGGGCGCGACGCTCCCAGTGCAGCCCGGCTGGCAGGGAAGAGCTGGCCTAAGCTGGAGCGGAGGGAGGTGGGCCATGGTCCGGGAGGGGTGGGGGGAGACACTGACCCTTCGCATCTGCTCCTGCAATTGCTCCCGCATTGACTCGGGGCACTTAGCAAGGTGGCTCTTCGACTCATGGTAAAGCGCCTGGAGTTGCTCTAGCTCCTTCCTTTCAGCATCAACCTTTGCCCTTTCCTGAATTAGGGGAGAACAAGACAAAACAAACAAACAAAAAAGGAAAAGAAAAAAAGAAAAAAAAAAGAAAGAAGACACACTTCTCAAATGGGCGCCATGCAGAGAAGCTGTGAGTTAGAGAGGGGCTCAGCTGAAGACAGAGGGGCTCAGGAGAAGGAGCATCATGGCAGCTACAGGGGGATCCAGAGATCAAGAGACACAGGAGCTGGCTGAGCAGTGTTAGAGGAGTTACAGCCACCCCTGACCTCAGCCTTGTGTTTCCAAGAACAAACTTGCAGGCAGCAAAAAGAACAACACTGATAGTATGGTTCAAGTCATCCCAATCCTGTACAGGGCTGCATCACAATAACCACTAACTGGCTTTGTTAACTGCTACCAGTTAGGAACTGCAGGTCCTGAATGCAGCCTGAGGTCATGGACCACCCTCATGCATCAGAAGGAGAGGGCAGCACCGGGCAGCAGTGAAAACAAGAGGCTGTGGTCCAGCAAGAGATGCTCAGGCTATGATGAGCCAGCAGCAGAGCAGACACTGACTCCTGGGCTGGGATGAGGGGCATGGCCACAGGAGCAGTAAAATGGGGCCAGCAACATGGGACTGGCATAGGGGAACCACCCACAGGTTTGGTGGCACCATATGGGGGCTTTGAGAAATGCTTGCTGCAAGGAACCCTGTGCTCCACACAGAGATGGGACATCATGAAAAGGGCTATGAGGGGACATGCTGGCAGGGAGGCAAGGCTGGTACAGGCAGATGCCCCAAGAGAGGAGCTGCAGATTGCCTGGGGGGTCCTAGATGTGCAGAGATGTCAGAGGTGATGGCAGAGTTCAGAGCAGGTACTGTTAGTGTGAGTAGTGAAGATGGGTTAGGAAAGTGGGTGGTTAGGTCAGCAGAGAGGCTGGGAGAGGGCTTCCCCTGCGCTCCTCTCCTGGCTCTACATGAGGCTGTCCCTGGCTACAGAAGATGCCTACAAAGGGCTGCAAGACCAAAACCAGAACAAAACCCCCAAATGCTGTAGGAGCATCACTGGGAGGCACCAATGGCCACTTTGCCAGGCCACAGACATCCCAACAGCCCTGGCACCCACAGCCATGGGGCAGGCTAGACCCTGAGGGACACTGATGCCACATGACAGTGGCACAGAACTGCTGGTGGGACCTTGGCATAGGCTGCCCGGGGACAATGGCCTCAGGAAGCAGGGACCAGATCCCAGCAGCTTTCCTGTCAACAAGGCCATGCCACACTGCCTGCAAGGCTGCAGGACAGCCAGCAATCAGCAGCTGGGACAAACATGCCACATAGGCAGCGCCACGGGTGCCTTCAGGCAGTAACTGCACTACAGGCAACATCGGGCAAAGGGGGCCAGGACCCCCTCCTAAAACCACCAAGATAAACACTGCAGTGGTTTTCCAGCCACCACCAGCAAACCAAACACTACAGCAACAGCTGCCATCGCTCATGAAGGCACAGCAGAGTGAGGTGAGTTGCTGCAAGACACAGTTCCCCAGCGAGGACAGGTAATGGGGAGCCAAGGCCTCTGCTCCGGCACTGCCCGCCGCAGGCAGCAGCCATCTGGAAAGCCTCACACCAGTTTCCCTGCCAGAGCAACAGGCAGCAGCTGAAATGCTTCCTGAGCATTGGCTGTGCTCTCCTCCAGCAGGGCTGTTTGACCAAGGCCAGGCAGACAGACAGATCCCCCCACAATACAAACCACAGGGGCTGCTCCCCAAAGCAGCTCTATGGAGCCCGGGGTCTGGAGAACGTGTCCGCAGGGGAATGCTGCGGCATGGGGCATTGCAGCACGGGCTGCGAGTGCCAGGGAGGGTATGGCACAGCTAGTGACAGTGGGAACCTGCGACTGGGCTCACCTTGTCCCGCTCCTTGCGGATGCTGGCGTCCAGGCTGGAGAGCTTCTCCTGCAGCTGCTGCGCTGCCTCCTGCTCCTGCCGCAGCCGCACCACCTCTGACTCCCGCTCACCCTGCAGCAGCGCCCGCTCCATCTCTGCCTGCACAGACAAAGCAGTGTCAGGATTGCTGCTCCTGATGGATCTAGCTCATACCCTTAGGATTTAGTGCTGACTGGTGAGGGCAGCAAGCAGCAGGGGACCCAGCAGTGTCCCCTGAGCTCTCACCTCTCGTGATGTCTCCTGCAGCTGCTGCTCCAGCTCCTTGACACGACCCTTCAGCTGGTCCAGGCGTCCGAGGACACCAGCACGCTCCTCCTCCAGCCGCTGTGCCTCCTTGGCCCGAGGTCCTGTCAGCTTCTCGTGCTGTGGAAGGGGCTGATTAGCATGGCACAGTGCAGCATGGCATGGAACAGAATAGCACAGATGTCCCCTCACCTCGTGGTGGGTACTCTCAGTGCTGCTGCACTCCTCCTTCAGGTTCTCCTCATCCGATCTCTCCACGCTCTCCCTCTGCTGCAGCTCTTCGACAGCGTGGCCCAGAGCCATGGCACCCCTGGACACCCATTGGCCAGCATCCGTGTCACCAGTCAGGAGCCTGTGCAAGTCACCGGGCTCAGTGCCGTCGGTCTTGGTGTACTCAGCACAGAGGTTCAGGATGGTCTCCAGGCGCTGCCGCTCCTGTAAGAAAGAATGGTCCCCATCCAGCACGTGCTGTGGCAGGAGCAGACAGAGCCCTGTGCCAATGGTGGCCACCAGAATACGGCCCCGCACGCTGGGATGGGCAGGCAACATTACAAAGCACAGTGCAGCCAGCTCGACCCCACAGCAGAGGCAGGCACGCGATGTGCTGGAGCTGGAGACAGACTAATGACAGGCAGCAGTGCCGGCTGCCGAGCGCCGCCGCTATTTCCAGGCAGTGACTCGGGCTGCCTGCGCCAGGCGTGAGTCAGGGCTGAGCAAACACACAGCCCTGGCAGCCCGGCCTGCAGGACTGCCAGAGACATGGCAAACCTCATCCAGGCAGATGCCAGTCCCATAAAAACTCCATCAGCCCTAAATATAGATGCAATGTCCACAGAGCCACGGCACCACCACCAGCAGATGAGCACCACCATTTTGACCAGTAGCGCGCTGTGTCCCTGTCCTCTGCAGAAACATCCGCCCTCCTTTTATGACCTGCTGGGATTTCTGCTTCTCCCAACACCAGCAGGTCTGTAGTTGTTTGGGGGAGAAGTTGCTTCTTTTTTGCAATCTGTTATTTATTTTGTAATAGTGATGGATGTGCCTTTGTGCCAGGCAGCATCCCCCCTTACAGAGGAGGACTATCCTCCTCTTTGCTGCTGCTACCGAGCGAGGCTTGTCCCAAACCCTCGGGTACTCCAGGTGCTATTCCTGGTCTGGCTGGAGAGCAAAGCTCAGACTGGCCTTGGGCAGGATCCTTATCGTGTCAGGCTCTGTTACACCCGATGGCTTTCCCTGGTGGCAGTGGTGCAGGGGTGCCTGGGCACCTTTCCTGCTCCACTCCTGCCCTGGGCAGTGCAGGCCAGCTGGACCCAGCTCTGCCGCCCGAGCACAAGTGTGCTCTGGCCACATCCCTGAAGCCCAAGTTTTCGAGGACGAGTTCCCAAAGCGTCCTTGGCTGTGTCCTCCCCTCCTCTCCCCGCTGTGGGTCTGAGGCTGGACTGGACGGCTCCGCGCCTCCCGACTTGGAAAGGCTGTGGGCCGCCTGCGGAGACGCCTCTGCGAAATGGGCAAAACTCCTCTTCCTCTGGGCTGAGCCAGGGCGGGGAGGAGGCACTGTGCCCGGGGAGCAGGCTGGCAGTGGCCTCGTGCGGGGACCCCCCCACCCCCACAGCGTGCCCACACCTGCTCCTGAACCAGCCTGCAGTGGGTGGGTGGTGGGGAGGGGAGAAAAAAGAGCCTTCAAAGGCTCTGGAGAGTACAGCAGCCACGAGGCTGGATGATGGTGGGGCTGCAGCTCCCATGGCAAGGTGGGGTCAATCCTTTCTTCCCTCCTCCTGTGGCTCCTGACCTCCCTGGAAAGGTGGGGGGTGGGGGTCCTCTCTGGTAGGCTGATGTTTGCTGGATGGGTTTTCCCATCCTGGCGTTCCCACCTCCAGCTGGGAACGAAAAAGCCCTGCACAGGCAGCAGAAGGAGTGAAGGTGTAGTTGGTTTTCAAAGCTGGGCTCCAACGGGTGTTGTGTTTGGAAAGGGCCCGGCTTCCACTGGCGCGCCGGAGCCGGGGCAAGAGTCGCTGTGCCATTGCAGGAGATAAGGCACGAGCAAAACAGCATCACACAGGAGATGGAGGAGCCTGTGCTGGGCATCAGCTGGTCCAGCCCCTGCCCCTCTGCACCCCATTTCCTGTGTTCACAGCTCCATCTCCCCCCCTGTCCCAGGTCTGTATTTCTGTCCCCAGCCTTTGGATGCCCATTGGCAGGGCAGCCTGTGGTCCCTGCTGTCAGCCTGGGCCACTGCAGCTGACTTTTTCTTGTCTCTGCAAAAGAGTGGGGGAAAACCAGGCTAACCTTTCTGGGGAAGGGATGAATGTGGGAGACTTTTGAGCCTGCTCCAGGCCGTGGCTGCCATCCTTGAGATGGTCAGACAGCACTGGGGTATGCCAGGAAATCTGGGATCTCCTGGAAATGTGGAGGTCCCTCAGGGCCGTGGATGGAGCCAGGCTGGCAGCCATGCCCAGTGTCACAGGCAAGAGGCTGAGCTTTGGGACAGGAGGGAATTTCCATCCCTTGGGCATTTCCTGGTGACCAAGCCCAGACCAGGGGCTCAGCTGCCCTCCCCAAGGGCTGGTAGAGGCCGTTTTTGCTGTCTGACCCAGAAACATGCGATAATTCAGATGACGACAGCCTGAAGGCAGACAGGGAGGCAGCCCCAGCCCTGGGACACCGTGTGCCCGGCTGCCAGCAGCACACAGGCACGTAACCAGGACAGTGCTCCCCAGGGCTGCAGAGCAGGGACGGGCAAGGACACTGCCAGCACTGGTATTCCATCCTCTGGCTTGGCTGGTTTCAGGAGGGAGCTGGTGGACCACGAAAACGACCAGCATCACTTCTGCCACCTCTCTGTGAGGATCCCAGTGCCACAAAGAGGTTTTTCTGGGAAGGTGGGAGGGAATTGTTGGATCCCAGTGGCAATGGACCGTGTGTAAGATGGTTTCGTTTGGATGCTTCCCACCAGCATTGCTCCAGCAAGAGTTAAAAGCGGGTTGGATGCCGTGCGTGTATGTGTGCATGCACGCGCCCCAGGTTTTAAAAAAGCGCTCGGGTCCTGGATCCCCGCCAGACCCGGGGCCTGCAAAAACTCCGGCAAAGGAGTATGAAAGGCAAGAAACTAAATAACAATAAACCACCTTTTTTTTTCTGGCTGCTCTAGCAAGTGAGAGGGTGGGGGGGAGCTCTGCGATTTGGCTCCCCCCAAATCCCATCCTGGCTTCCCTAAAAAATCGTGCCTGGGATTGAGAGGGAGGGATCTGTTTGAACCTTGGGGCTGTACATCACCCAAGCCTTTGCTGAGGTGTCATGGTGGAGTCACAGGCCTGTCTGGAGATGCCCAAACTGCTTGGAAATGGCTCTGTTGGTATGGGATCTCTACCCTCCCAGGAAGGAAGGGCTGGATACTCAGGCCCATCCCTCACCTTCCCGCGGGATGCTGCCCAGGGTAGGTGCACAGCCAATTTTGCTGCTTGGCAAACCCCAGGAGAAAGGCCGGAGCTGCAAGGGAGCAGGGCTGTGATGGTGAGATAAGGAGAGCAGGGAGAACCTGCGTGAGGCAGGCATGCGGCCCCCGCAGCATCCCCAGGCCTGGTGCAACACGCCCGGCTGTGCCTCCGCCAAGCCCTGCCAGCGCCGCTTCCCACGGGCCCAGCTGGGCAAGGCTGCAGGGAGCACATGGCCCCATGTTGATGTTATGCCCAGGACCCCTGGCCTGCCCTCCTGGTGCCATCCCAGGAGCTGGGTCTGGCTCGCCACCTGGCTCAGCTGAGGTGGGCGGCTGTGCTGGGAGGGTGAAAACTCCTGGGATTTCGTAATGCTGGGCACGCTGGTTGTGTAAGGCCCTGTCTGCTTGGAAAGGAGTTGGCGAGCATGGCAAGGGCATCTGGTCCCTGTCACTGAGGTGTCCCCCAGCAGCAAGGTTGGCTCAGGCTGTGCCACCCACTCTGCAGGTGCCTCTTGCACCCACAGAACATCTGGTCCCAGTCCTGCCTTCCTCACTCTCCCCTCCAGCAGCCCCTTGTGACCATTGCCTTGTTTTGCCAGGACAGGCATGGATAGCCTGAAGGGGGTTTCCAGCTGGAGGTGAACTGGATGAAAATAGCAGTATGAGACTGGGGATTGGGAGCCCCACCAATCTTCCCCTTCCATGGGTGTCCTGTCTCCTGAGCTTGGACACCCAACTCACAGCCTGTGCAGCCTCTCAGGGACCTGGGATGTCCTTATCCTGGCAAGGCTACGTGAGAACCACTGGCCTCAGTGGCTCTCCTCAAGGGGGGCTAGAGTCCTCCTGGTGGCTAATCATTGCCTACACAGGGGAACACGGGACACGGGTCAGTCTGGCCCGCAGTGTAGGGTCCCAGTACAGCCATGGTCCAGGGATTGCTGGGCTGCAACCCAGGCTGCTCTGATTGGTCTGAAGCAGGCTCTGGTTTGGTTTTTGGGGGCTGGACAGATGGGAAGGGCTTCATGGAGCCCTGATGACTTCCTGTACCAGTACCTGCTAATCCTGCTGGCTTAAAAAGAAGGGAGACACTCCCTAGAGGGGGAAGGGAGTTCCTGCACAGAATGAGGTGCCCTCTGACCCTGCTCTGTGTCTCCAAACCTCAAGAGCTACTTTTAAGCAATGGGAGAGCCCTCAGTTTCCTGCTCCAACAGTGTCACAGTGCAGGCAATGCTCCCTGTCTTAGAGCATCTGTCCCACTGGTTATATTTAGCAGCACATGGATGGTCCTGGAGCTGCTTCTCTGTTCCTTTCAACTCAAACCTGCTGTGGATGAGCAGGTGTCCAGCTCCAAGTCCCTAAGTCATGACTCTGTCCCATTGCAGCCTGCTCCAAATGCCTTGGCTTTGTGGGAGACTGAATTCCACCAGGTGTGCAGTCCCGATGAACATCTCCCAGAAGCGTGCACAAGTGGGTGCCTCTTCTCAGCCCCAGTTGGGTGCAGCCCAGACCCTGGAACAGGGACCAGCATGTGGCCATCAGCCCCTCGCGCCCACACATGTTGCCCAGCTATGTTTTGGTAAAAACAGCACCTCGTTTTCCAGGAAAGGAAGAACCTCCAGGGCCTTCCAGGGCTAGTTGGCTCTCCCAGTGCTTTCCCAGAAGGATTGCCACTGCTTAGAAAGCCATTCCCTGCCAAGCCTGGGATGGAGCAACCTGCCATGGTTTCATGGCCAGGTGGGGGGCAATGGATGCCACAGGAGGGCTAGCACAGAGCAAGAAGTAGTGCCTTTTCCTACAAAAAAGGAAGCAGATGGAGGCAGGAGGGTCCCGTTTTTCCCCAGTTCCTCCACTTTCTCCCACGCCCGCCTGATGCCAAGGGGCAGCAGGTGGGGTTCAGGGCTTGCTCCCCGTCCTGCCTGCGCCCGCCAAGTCGGGCTTGCCGGGCGTTCCCGACATGCACCCGCCGTGCTGGGAAGGCATAACAGATCGGGTTCCCCAGGGGTCCAGGGAGCAGGCAGGCCTTGGCTTGTGTCCCACCACTGCTCCGGCCGGGATGGGGTGGGGGGAGCACCCAGGCAGGGCTGGGGTGGAGGGGCTGACCTGGCACAGGGGTCCCTGTGGGCAGTGGAGTCCCTGCAGGAAGCTGGGCATGACATTGGTTTGACAGGGAGCCAAGGATGCTGCCTGCCTCTTTCACCTCTGGTGCTGAGGTAGGCCCTGTTCTTTGTGGGGGTGGGAGGTTGACATTCTGCCCCAAACCCTTTCCTGATCCTTTAGGAGCTGACCAGAGCTCAGCCCATTGACTGGGGGTTGTGATCCAGCTCCTTTTCTATTGGTTGTATTGTATGCCTCAGATCCAGCTTTTCATTGGAGTTGTATTGTGATGCCTTGAGCTTGTTGCACTAACTCAGCCCTTGTCCCTTCCAAGGTAAAAGGGGATGGGGCTGCCCGAGGTTGCCTTTGTCCCCAGCTGGTCCCTGCCAGCTGCTGCCCGGCTCTGGTCTGGCTGGGCAATGGAGGAACTCTGCTGCCCTCCCCGCCGCCCTGGAGCAGCTGATGAGGGGAGGGGATCGAACGAGTGCCCAGAATAACCTCAGCAGTCACCAAGGCCCTGAGGATGGAAGGTGGGTGTGGGTCCTGGGGCGGTTCCTGCTTCCAGAACAGGTGATGCTCTCCCCAGGACACAGACCGTCCCAACTGCCAAGTGATTGCTGCTTCCCATGTGGGGACATGCAGGGTGGTGCAGACATCCCTGGTCATGTAGCTGTCATGTCCTCTCCTGTCCACTGCATATGGAACCCTGTTGTAGACCAGATTCCAGGTAAATCTTTCACTGCCACAGCTTCACGAAATATCTCAAATCCAGCTACAGGCAGTGGGAAAGATTTTGGCAATGGCTTCTCCCATTTTGGCATTGTCCAGCCAGAAACACAGGTGGGGGAGTCAGAAGGTCTGATCCGCCTGGGAAAGAGTTCTCACTCTGGGCATGGACCACCATGCCATTGGATGCTGTTCAAGGACAAGCACTTTTCCCTCCTTGGGAGGGAGAGAGAGGACGACGGGACCATCTTTCTCAGGCCCTTGTCCCAGGCTGGAGAGAGCTTGGCCTGTGCCTGCTAGTGATGGACCCATCCCTCTGCCATTCCCACTTGCCAGCAGCATGGAGCAGCCAGTCAGTTCTCACGAGTTTTGGTAGGTGACCTTTTGCAGGGAATGGAACAGCAAAGTGCCCTGTGTGCCCTCACCATAAGGGATTTGGAGAAGGATCTGTCCCATCCATCATGGCTTGGGGCTGGTGGCCACTGCTGAATGAGATCCTTACACTCTTTCCCAATGCAGATGCCACAAACGGCTGCAGCACCATGGAATCTGCAGGAGCAGTCACCCATCCAGCATCCCTGAGACTGGCAGGAACCAGAGGCCACATTTTTGGCTCTGTCCTGGAGGAAGGAGACATTTTGCTGAAGCTGCTGAAATTCAGGGCTGCAGTTCAGAGGGAGCTGGACAGTGCAGGCATCACTTGGTTGGAAGGAAGCTTGAAAGCTGAGCCCCTTATTTCAGTTTGGCAATAGAGAATATAGTCAGCAGCCCCAGAGTGGAAACTTGGTTCTTAAGAAAACCCCAGTCCCCAGGCAGCAGCTGCCACAGCCTGTTGTCCCTGCACAGCTCGGGCTGTGACTGTCCCAGGGACCCCGCCGCACGTCCCTGAGCAGGGCTGGCAGCAGCACTGCCTCGCAGGGTCAGAGTTGAGGAAAGGCATCCGCAAGGTATTTTTAACCGTGTGACTCCAAACTGGCCGCCAGCAGCCGCCTGAGGTTAGTCCTGGGCTGTTGACAGCTGATTGCCCACGGGCTGCTGGCGAGAGGGGGAGTTTGAGTAAAAATTCAGTTCCCAGCCATGTCACGGCCTTGGAAGGAGGGCGGCACTTGAACCATCGACCTTCTGGGTGACCTCCAGCGAACAGCTTCACCTCCTGGCTGCCTCCCTCCCATCCTGTGTGTGCCTTGCCCAGATTAGCGCAGCCAGGGTGGGGACAGCCACTCCGTCCGCCCCTGGCAGCGCCTGCTCCCGGTGCACAGCAGCTTCCTGGGGCCAAGGAGGAGGATGTCACAGGATTTCCATCCCCTCCGCATCTCTGTGTGCTTTGAGTACTGGCTCCACCGGCTGGAGCAGCTCCTGGGTGCCAAGCTGCCGTAGCGGGCACAGGGGCTGGCGCTGATGGCAACATGGTGCCATAGGCTGTGGCAGCCCAGTCCCTCCAGCCTCAGCCTTGCCCTGCTTCCCCGGAAGCTGCAGGCTGCTGCAACCTCAAGCAATGTAGGGGCTGATCTTTGTTTCGCTCCCTTTGCCCACAGCGTTTTGTTGGCCACCGTTGGCTGCTCTAATTTTTATCTGGGGCTCATTGGTAGAACCATAAAATAAATAGGTATGTGCTGCTCTGGAGCGTCAAACCCCTCATGAAACCCGGGCGCCTCCTGCAACAGCAGGACTGGCTCCACAGCAAGGGCTCCGTGGGGAATACAGCCACACCGCGTGGGATGGGGACAGCTCAGCTGGGGCAAGGGGGCGGCCTAGAGATAAGGTACCCCCAGAGCAGTTCCCGAGTGCTCGCCGGCTGCCGAGGCAGGATCCCTGCTCTCCCTTACCTGCCACCTGGTCCTGGTGCCGAGCGGGACCCTCCGCGGCAGGGTGCCCATGTTCCCCAGGCACTGGGGTGCTGCTGCACTTCCCAGCATCTGGAGACCCCGCGGCCCCGCCGAGCCCCTGCCCCTCACTTACACCTACGTCTCGTCACAATGTTCAGGAAGGAGGAAAAGCCAGGAGGGGCCAGGCTGCTGCAGAGGAAGGGAGCGGGGCCAGGGTGGGATCTTGTGCCGGTGTTAACTCCTTCCCAGCATAGTTGTACTGCTGAGACCTGGTGAGAACCACGGAGGACCCCCATCCCGCCACCTGGGGGATCATCTCCGATTCTGCTGCCTGCTGTCCAAACTCTCTACCCAACTCCCCCCACTCCACAAGCACCCCTGCCTGCCCATGAGCTGGAGGGTGACCTTGGCATCCCATCGCTTCCCAACGCCCCCCGTCCCGCAACACTGCTCTCCAACAGAGCCCCTCACCTGTCTCGTCAGCACCCAGGGAACGCCCGCGTCAGCCCAGCCCGTGCTGCTGGGGATGCAGCCCCTCTCCAGCCGCTCCGCTGCAGGAATGCGGGGCGGGAGCGCGGCCGCCCCAGCCGGCGCCCCACTGCTCGGACGGACAAGGCGGCCTTTCTTCTCCCGCCGCCGCCTGTAGAACGCGCCGCTTGTTCCCGCCGTGGGAAGCGGTGGAGGCAGCAAATGCCAAGGGGTCGGGCTCGGTTACCGCCGAACAGCCCACGGCCCTCGTGCACCCCGCGCAGGGCTGCCTACTCAGCCCCGGCCTCCTGGAAGACAAAAGCCCCTTTCTTCACCTGGCACGGCCAAAAGCCTCACCTGGGAGGATGCCCAGCCTCACCGATGCAGAGCCGGCTACACACAGACACGCTGCCCCAGCGTGCTCCCCCCGCTGCATCCCGCTGCCTACGGGCTGCAATCTGCTTGCCTGCTCCAAGCCCAGGAGGGCAGGGGTGCTCGGGGGGCCCGCTCCTGTCTGACCTGCTGTTGCCCACCCAGACCCAAGCTGGGCACAGCACATCCTGACTCACCCCACAGCAGTTACCAGCTAGCCCCAGAGCTGCACTGTGTGCCACAGCCAGGGCAGGGACATTCAGACTGTGCTCACAGGAACACAGACTGGCCGGCCATGCCATGCAGTACCAGCCATGCTGGGATGAAGCAACAGCATGGCAGAGACAGGCACATGGCATCCCCTTGCACGGCCTCTCATCCCCACTTTTGGCTGGTTGGATGAGTCACGGAGGAAGCCTGAGTGGCCAAGCTAAGGGTGCTCACAGTGGAGCATCACAGCCTCCAGCCAACTTGGCTGCCTGCTTGCTCCCCATCTGCTAAGGCACTCAGGGTGCGCTCACCCCTTCCCACACCCTCTGCCCTAGTAAACAACCGGCCCTTCCGCTGGGAAGGGGGAATCTGTCTCCTGCACGAAGCCAGAGGCGAGTGAGGAGCCTGTTCCTGGCCGCTGCCTCCCGGTCTGGGGCTGACAACTGAGTGGGGGAGACCCAGCCAGCCCCATCCCACCCAGGCGAGGGACGGTGGGGGCTGCATTGTGGTTGCTGGGACAACGCCATGGTCCTGGCAATAACACCACCATAAATCAGCCACCAGACAGCTCCGCCGGGAGCTGAGGAATCCTGGCCACACCCGCTGATTTCATCGCTCTGGAGAAGTGCTCCTGCCCCACTGCAACACAGCTGTGCTCTGGCCCCGGCCCTGCCGGCATCACGCCTCAGGTCTCCACAGACTGGTAGATGCTCGCCATGTGCTCAGGTCGGGGAGAGTGCACAGCCCTGCCTAGGGCAGCCAGCACTCCCCGAGGCCAGCCAGTTCCAAGGGCTGCTCAGGCATACACAGACCCGACCACTGCTGCAGCTCAAGCACTGACCCCAGCATCAGTATATGCCTCTAGACGTTACAGCACAGACACAAGCTCCAGACCCCTCACAAGACTACACAATGGAGAGCTACTCCTCAAAATGCTCTTGCATCAAAATGACAATTTCTCACCTGCAGGCCAGAGGTTCAGCTCAGCAAGGAACATCTCCAACTCCCACTGACATCATCTTGGAGACCATGACACAGGGTGGGTCTGATGGGTCTTGAATCCAACCCCTGGCATGAACCCATTACCCAGCCCTTTGTCAGCTGGTAAAGGAGGGGGTGAACCTCACCTTTCCAAAGCAGGCATTGATCACTTTCCTCTTTCTGGTTGCCAGCAAGGATCCCTTGCCGTGCAATAATACTGTGGTTACATCCCCCTGCATAATGCCCTACATGTACCTGTTGGAATTCATCCCTGTATGGGCCACCAGTTGTTGGTGTCGGTGCTTGGCACCAATCCATGGTGGATGGAAACTGTCACTGTTAGTTTGTTATCTTACTGTAAAACTTACATGCCTTCTCTCTGTGAGTTCCCACGGGCAGCTTCTTGCAACACTGACTCCTTTTTTCTTTCTTCTACATGACCGCCTGACCCTTCTTCCTCGCAGCACAACCAACAAACTCCAGCTCTCCTAACCCACTCTTTTATAACACCCATCCTTATTGGACACAGCTGTGCCCTATTAAGGGCAGGGCTGTTCCTACTCTTTGGTAATTAGTACAGCTGCTACTCCCCAGGAGTGCGATTACCTTCAGCACTATCTCTATTCTCCTACAATCCATCCTCCCACATGTACCAACACATGGCACCACACAGCAAACCCAAATGTACAAGGAGTTCTCAAAAAGTACCCAGCCTTGCTACTGCCTGTTGTGCTTGGCCAGGGGACCTGCTCCCTGCAGCCCCTGCCTAGTGCTCAGAGAGGGCTGGGAGGGACAGTGGCCCTTCAGCACAGCAGCTGGACCTTCTGGGACTGCCAGATTCCTCTGGCTTTCTGACAGCAGCTGAAGGGGCTGTGGCAGGAGTGTGGCAGGAAGCTGGAGTAAACAAGGCCAGCCATGGAGCAGGAAGGATCCAGCCAGACCAGCACTGTTCCCAGGCTCCCCAAGAGGTGTCAGAGGCAGCAGCAGTGGCCATGGGCCAAACACCATCTCCTCCTCTGACTGCCCATGAGCTGCAGCAGGATTTGGGGATAGGAGAACCTCGTCTGACTGCCTTCCAACATCAAGCTGCTCTCAGGGCTCCCACAGCAGCACACTCACCACTGACGTGGACCCCTGGATCCGGAACCAACTCCCAAGCCCACCCACACACCACCAAAAACATTGTGCAATGATTGGTTTTGTGGCTGACCGTGTTTTTCCTACTTCCTTGTCTGCAGCTCCTTCCTTACACCCCTCCTAAGGCACCCCAGAGAGCAGGGAGCCCCAACATGTCCCACACCTAACCCCAACACGGGCCAAGGCAGCCGAGCTTTCTCTGGCCCCCACCACATCCCAAAGCCACCTCTGAAGCACCAGAGAATCCTCACGTGTTACAGGACACGCTGACCCCAGCCCCACAGGCTCCCCAAGGGCAGCGGTCACTGGGGCACAAACTGAGTGTCCCACCCCCTGCCAGCTCAGCTCACCTTCACTCCCCTGCTGGGACAGCCCTGCCCGTGCTCCGCCGCCGCTCCACCGTGCAGCGCCGCCGGCCTCGCCGTGTCCCCGCCCCAAGCGGCAGCGGCACGTCCCGCCCCCGCACGGCCAGGGCTGACCGGTCCCGGCTCCGGAAGGACCTCACGACCCCAGCCAACTCCTTTAACAGTACTTTATTTGATTAAAGACTCAGAATTCTCTGTGTACACTGGAATGTGCTCTATTCCCTAGGCCAGGATCATACAGGGTTACAAAAAGTGGGGACCTCGGCTCGGTTTAAATATCACCCTCCAATGAATGTAAGGAAAAAAAAAAAAGCTCCTTGGATGCTTGAACTAACTTAGACTCCATTTTAAAAATCATACAGACAAGCAGCTCTGGAACAGGACTGGGTTAATGGGATTCATTGCCTACTTTGCTAGGGGAGAGAGCTTGCCCTCTCAGGACAGGACCAGGGTTGTTCTCCTCTCGGGTGCTGCCAGCAGAGGAGAGACCACAAACTTCTTTGGCAGAGGACCCCAGGGGCCCATGACAGGCTGGCTGTCTCTCACAGAGCACAGTACACACACTTTTAGGGCCCTTGCCTTCCACCTGCACTCGGGCCCTCTGGCTGCAGAGGTGAGGTGTGCCCAGGGGCAGATGACACTAGACAGGCCCCAGCCATGCAGGTGAGATGAGTTGTGAGGAGAGCACAGGTCTCTGAGATGAAGCAAATAACACTCGTGAGGCAGCAGTAGGAGAAATGGCTCGGATCAGCCACCGCATTACCTGGAAACCAGCATTTCCTTCTCCCACACCTGCCAGTGCTGAACCAACACTGACTTGAGACAGGTCCTGATATGCAGGCCAAGTAATTCAACCAGGCTCCACAGCTCCTTTCACCCAGGCAGACAAAGCCCTCAGCCTCCCCAGACACCAAAACAGCCTTGCAAAGGATATACAGCTGGTTCTAACCTAACTAAACTTCCTCCAAAGCCTGGCCTGAGAACAGCTGTGGAAGACAGTAAGGACACAGTCCCCTTTGGAGGCTCTCCCCGCTGCAGCAGGAACCAGACCACCTAGAGCTGGGCCACTGCCACACAGCAGAGCTGGAGGAACAGCAGTAACTGTGTGGGGCAAAAGGACTGAACCCCCGGGTCCCTCTTCCCCACCCCAGCCATGAGCCCCCCCCCACCTCTGAGGCCAAGGTCGCTTGCTCAGCTTCCACCAGATGGAAGGGGCAGGACCTGCAGGTGGCCCCACACATGAGAGCCAGAGGCCAAGGAGAAATTAAAATGGCAGCACCAACAACGGAACAGCACGTGATGCTTCAGGAGAGAGTGATGTCTGGTTGGCTCTGGGCTGAGCTCCGAGCATCTCGGGGTGGGGGGGAGCATGTCAAAGTCAGGCTCTTTGCGGAGATCTTGCTTTTTTGCCAGTCGGTAAAAATCTGCCAAAGAAATTTGTGGCCTTTTCCCCCATGAGCACGTCACTTCTCTGCAAAAAATGTCTGTGACCCCGGAACACTGTAGATGGCAGACAGAGCCACGCATCTTAGCAGAGGGGGCTGTGGCGTTCCCAACATTCAGAATAAACGTCGGCCTCGTTTTTTTTAATTTAAAAATTTCTTCCATTGTGCGTCACCATGTCTGGCATTACAGGATTTCATACTTGTCCACCAGGAAGGTGGTTTCAGTAGAAAACCTTACAGGGCTGTTCCCGTCTACCTGGGTCACTTTGGTAACCTGTGGAGACAAGAAGCGACATTAGCTCAGCACTGAACATCACTCCCTTACTGCAGCAATGCCATGCTTCCCAACACCATGATAGTACAACCGACCTGCTGCCCTCAAACCACAGCTCAGCCCTGAAACAAAGACCTTTGTTCCCAGGATCCCTGAAAGAGGGGAGTGATTTTCTGTGGTAACTGTGTCTCCACTGAGGAGTGAAGTGGCAGCCACTGGCTACACTTCAGTGGAGACAGACAGCTGTATGCCAAGCAGTGTTTTGGCTACAAGGCTGATAGATTTTCCAACAAAGTCTGATGGGAATTAATGACTACTCAGAGACTTGAAGACACAACTGAAACTTCAGGCAAACTCCATGAAGTGTCAGCTGCCAGTGCTGGCACTCCCAAATCCAGCAGTCTCAGAGGCAGGTTAAAGCCAACCCTTTAGCCATGGCCAGTGGGACAGCATGGTGCCCCTGCAGCACAGCCAGCGTTAGCCAGCTGGGCACCAAGGCAAGGGTGACTTCCCACCTGTGGAACATAAGCAGTGACCATACCTGTATGTTGCAATAGTTCTTTTTGGAGACGAAGGAGACCTGCACCGGGAAGAAGTCGTTTGGCTGCCCTGCTATGCTGAACTCCAGGCTACCACTCTTGTTTTTGGCATCTATCACTGGCAGGCACCACTCAAGGAGGTTTCTCCGGCTGTCGTGGCGATACTCACCATCAATCTCCCCAATCACTGGGGCACCAACACCAGACCTAGAGCAGGCAATGAGAAGTGACAATAACTTACCTGCACAGAGCTAAGGAAATGCCTCTAGCACACATTGGCTTGGCCGGATCCACAAAACGGGGAGGGGAAGGAGGTGATGGGACTCGTTAGTGCTGTGTGATAAGGAGCAAGACTTACGGCAGGGGGATGGTGATGATCACATCATTCAGCTCTAGGCTCTCCTCTTGCAACTCATATTCAATGTTAACATCACAACTGTCCCCACTCTCTGATGGCCAGCAGTTAACTGAGGAAACAGAGACAGTAGGTGAACCATGCAGGCCTTCCATGTGGAACAGGCTTTCATAAGATGATGCACTTCAAAATGCCCAGTGAAGTCACCCTCAAGCTGACTTTAAGAAAAGGTCTCTACTTTCCTTGAGGTGTTACAGAAAACACACACTGCCAAGGACAGGCACTATCCAACAGATAGATACACATAGTATCTCCAAGGTCTCACAACATGCCAGGCTCCAGGCAGCCTAGCTGCTGCAAGGTGGCTACCGGCAGCTCATGGACAATTACCAGCTTCTTCTGCCCAAGCCCCCAGACTTGCACTAACTTGTCAATGGAATGAAGGACTCTTCTGTGGTCTGCAACCTCCACTTCAGCACGCCCACATCGCTGTTAATAGGGAATGATTTCTCTGGGTTCTTCAAACCGATCTGTGACTCTGTGGTGAAGAGCTTCTTGTCCACGTTTGGGTGAGTCTGCAAGAGGAAAACATGCCCAGACTATAGGTCCAAGCCCAGGGACAGAACAATAGGTAATGCAGCTTCTACCCAGGACAGGCCTACACATTCCAGTGTTTGCTTTGACAAAACACACATCAGGTTTCCTGCTGGCTCAGAAGCCCATCTGAAGCACAACTGCTTATCAACCTGGGATTCCTTCCAGAAATTGCTAATCTGACAAGAAGGATCCCCACCACTGTCTTTCTTACAAGCACCTGCAGCAGATACTCAAGCGATGCAGGCTGGTATCTACACAACAACTGTAAATCAAAGACCATCCTGAATGATTACAGCAGACATTTCAAGAAAAATCAATCTAATGCTGTTAGGAAAAACAGCCTGACACCATAACACTACTGTCTCCCCTCAGCAACCTTAATGCACAAATATGTCAGTGGCTAAACTCCATTTAAACACTCTCTTCACAACCTCAAGTGTGACCAGCTTTTTAGAAGCAGAGGATTCTTCCAAGTTCCTGTTCAAGTTGTACTAGAAAGACAGGAGTCAGCAAAGGCCTTGGTCTCATCTTCCACCTGAAGCACCACCTGTGGCAGTGCTGTGAGCAGCCCACTCATGGATGCACTGGAAGGAAGTGGGCCTGCAGACAGATGATGTACAGACGAGTCCCTAATGAGAACGCCAGTGTGTCAAAGCAGCACCACCTCCAGGGATCCATAAGGTCACATGAGGAGGGAGAAAGGGAAGGACCAATCTCCCAAGAACCTTCTGAGCTGCAATTGCTGATTGCCCTCAAGTATCCCAGGCACAGCAGTGACAGGACAAGCAACCTCAGAAAGAAATAACTTCCAAGAGAATAAATTAATTCCCCACTGGCACAGGAAGTTTGTTATCCCATTTCCACTCCACAGCCGCAGCTGACATCACCCAACAGGCACTGAGCAACACACCAGATGCTGCAAAGTCCAAGCGAGGTCACCTGGCATGCCAAAGTGCACTGCTGGGCGGATAAGGCTCTGAGGGCAAGATGGTGACCAAGACTGCATTTCTCCAGTGAACTTCAATCCCTTGAGCATGATTGACCCAGCACTTCTGCTAATACTTGCACTGACTACTCCCATTTCCAATATATTTGCTGAGAAGGCTTAGATGAGAACACAGGACAGCAAGATACTTGAGTATTTTCATTATTTTTCCCCTGGAAAGCAGCAAAAACATGTTCAACAGCATGGGACTCCAAATAGGCTTTACCTGTAGCTGTACTCCTCTCTTGTCTTCATTTTCTACATGCAGGCGAATCCGCGCAAACTTTTCATCAGAGATGTGCAGCATGATCATGCCATGAAGCTCCATGTTCTGCAACCCTCCATCACGGCCACAAGTCAAGGAGATCTTCTCCTCTATTTTCATGTGCACGCTAGACAGACAGAAGAAAAAGCTCAAGTCCTACACTCTTGGTATCCCCCAGACAACAGAGATCACTGCTCAGTGAGGACAGGCTGTACTGAGCAGGGGCTCCCAAACAACAGCATGGCTGGTACAGTGGGGGCTAATACTGCTCTGACAGTGAACTCAGAGGCAGGAGGATCCATGCATATGGGTCTGCAAGGGATGGGAGCCCAGTTAAATGGCAGTGATGCAGCATCTTGACAAGCTGGTCACTCAAATCCGCTCTGACAGGCCACAGTGCACAGCTCAGGGCATTAAAAGGTTTTCAATTGCTGTACTGTGAACGCTTCCATCCTGAGCAGTAATGAGGCTGGGAAACAGTGAAAATGGCCCAAGGAAAAAAGCACATGAAAATTCCCAACCCCAGCTCAACAACGGATGGACAGCATATTTTAGTTAAGAGGATGCCTAACCAAACTATCTGCTTTTTTTGCTAACATGCTTTCCCAGATTTTGCCCATTGTTATAAGCACAAGGTAAGAAAATAGAGGAAAAATCTGAAGAAGAGCAAAGAAGCTGCTCTGTCCCAAGGCCACATGCAGAGGGAGAGCTGTGAGGAGACTGCTTCCAAAGCAAGGGCAGCACTCACCTCTCCATGTTAATGGGAGAAGTGAGAACTTTGGCTGCTTCTGCAGAGCGCTTGCCTACAGAAGTCATGATATTTTCTCCTTCTGATTTCAGCTTGTCCACGAAGTTGTCCACCTCCTTCCCTTTAGCACCGAGTTTCAAGGCTTTACTGGGACCTGAAGGCCTAAATAAAATGTGTAATAATCTCCAAGTCAGCTGACAGAAATGGGTTCCCCCTTCCCAATTACCTTCAAATGCTGTAACTTGACCATCCCAACAACACAGCATTCAACTTGACAGCCTTCCTGGGGGAGAACATGCATGGAACTGACCATCTTATGCGCAGGGTGCTAAGTTATAACTTAGATTCAGATACAGTTCCATGTATTACCAGGAGCTGGGATCTCTTTTTCTCACACAAAATGAAAGCCCATTGTTCATCCAAGAATCCAAAGAGACTATGGGGTGCTACTGTGGTACGTGGCACAAATGGTCCTCAATACTTACACAGATGAGGAACTCATGTTAGACCCTCCAGGCATGTGGTTGGAGCCAACACTGACTCCAACATCTGCCACCTGCATTCCCCCCTACCTGGCTGGAGCTGGTGCTACTTTGGGCTTCTCGGTCTCGATGATGGTCTCTGTGATCATTGCTGTCATGCCCCCAGACACAGCCGAGCTGCCAAAGCCCCCAAAGCCTGGTGCCTTCTTGCCGTGTCTCTCTGCATCCCTCCTGGCCTGCTGCAGCTCCTTTGCTTTACGGCGCATCTCGGCTTTCGCCTCGCGTTCCTGAGTCTGGAGGAAAACAGAAGAGCCTGATGGAGCTTTGCAACCTCAGCCTTGCCTTGCACAGCAGCTAAGTGCAGTTGCCTAAAAACCCCTGGCCAAGAAAAAAGAAACAAGACATGAGCATTTAGCCCTCAGAAATGCTAAGTAATTGCACAGCTCCTCCAAAGTGAAAGAAGACTCTGTATAGCAGAAGTGGTGCTTTGCAGACAGGGCACCCTGTGTCAGGACTGCAGGTGTCCCTGCTCACCTCTCTGACTGCCCGAAACACCTTTTCCTCATGTGAGTCCATCTCAGTGAAGGTCCGAATTTGTGCCAGATTTACGTTCTCACGGTAGCCCAGGGCAACAATTTCATCAAAGGCAAAGATTAGGTCGAAGCAGTGTTCTGAGATCTCATTCTCCTCCAGAGCTCGACAATATTCAGGGATCTAGAAGGGGAGAACATTTTAAAGGAGTACCCACAAACAGTACCGTGTAAACACTTTCTTTCTATGATCCCAGGGGTCACAACTGTGCCAGACCCAAGCCCAGCACAACTTCACACTGCTCTTTGTACCATTACATTGTCAATAAACAAGATGAAGTTTTGACACTGTTATTTCTTTTATATTAAAGTCCATATAAAACCTCTCAGCTTCTTCATAACACTAACTCAAAGGAACCCAATTGCATGCTGGGACCAGTGAATTTCCTGAAAATCCTTTGGCTGTGTGAAGACACAAACTTGCTGCTTTACTATCCCTGCATAGCAACACTGCACTTGTAACAACCACACACTGTACAAAGAACATTTAATGCTAAATTACAGTCAGCCCTTTGGTCTCACCAGGTGAAGTACAACTGATGATTTTTTAAATGTGGAGTTCAAAACTACCATCAAAAGTTCAGAGCTTTCTGTCCAGTCAGAAAGGAAGCTCTGGAACACAGACCCACCAAGTGGAGGCACACAGTGCCCCTACACCAGCTCAGAAACAGATCCCTCAAAACAGCACCGTTCTGGGCTACATCACAGAGTGAAAAGTGCTTACCACTCTAGAGAAGAGTCGGAGTGTTTCCAGGTCTTCCAGGATGTTGCTGTTTTTGGTGGTAATCAGTACCATGTAGAGTTTCTCCATGGGCTGGTACACGTACCGCACGCTCTCTGTCTCCACAAACGTGTGCTGCTTCCCTGTGTTCATCAGCTTTGGGAATGCCGCCAGCAGCCCCTCGATGCGGGTACGAGTCATCTCCACGAACTGCCGGGACACGATGGCCTTCCCTGCCTTCGTGCACACAGCGGCTGCCAACAGCACCTGCAGGAGAGCACCGCGTCAGCGTGCCCACGGAAAGCATCTCTGACCACCACACTTCACCTGCACACCCTTCCTTAGACAAGATCCTAAGTCGTCCTCTGTGACCAGGAAATGAACTAAGCCAAGACCAGAGACATCCTGCTTTTGCTCACTCTCTCCGATCTACATTCTCCCAAAACAATCCTGAGAGCTCTCCCTGCTTCTGTCAGGCAAACGATCGTTCCTGATTTCACACAGACCGAGGTGTATAGCCCTGGGAGCGTTAGGGGATGCTCCGGATCATCGACTTTTCCGTCAGGCTGCCCCAGCTTACAACTACACACAGGACCGCTGTGAGATGTAACTCCCGGCGCCATACGCACAGCACAGCCAGCTTAACGAAGCCCCGGGTTGACTCCCAGGCAGCTCGCAGGCGTTATCACACCGACAGGGCAGCAAGGCACTCACTAGCTGCACTTTCTCCATCTCCCAGTCTGCCCAGACTTCCTCTCTATATTTCTCTCTCACAGATGTTAATTCATTTTGTCAGGATAATTCTGTTCCACGCTTCGGATCTTTTAAATCCGCAACTGCTGTTATAGACAGAAAGTATCCGAAATCCTCAAACGTGGCAGCGCTGATGCCTGCTGCACCTCGGGCACACTTCAGCTCTGCCGGAGCTTTGTGCGGGTCTGTGCTAACCCAAACACCGCCGTGACGGACAAAAGGAGCCGGACCGGCCCTGAGACACAGGGTGCCACGGGGGAGCGGGCGGGCACCACCGGCCCGGTTACACCTTACAGCCCTAACGCCCATTACAGCAGGCGTGAAGCCGTGCTCAGGAGGCACCGTGGCTCCGAGTCACCAGAGAAAAAGTGCCGCGTCCCCGCCGCCCCCAAGGGCCCCAGCCCGACCCGGCAGCGCCGCGCTCCGTCCCACCAGGCCGCGGACTCCAGCGCCGGCCTGCGCACAGGCCGGGCGGCCGAGCGAGCCCCGGGCTGCCCCGGGGGCTGTCCCGAGCCCCGCGCCACCCGCGGCGGACAGGTCCTTCCCTCACCATAGCAGCGGCAGCGGCGGTGGGATCCGCGCTCGGGCCCTCCGCTCACTCCGGTTCCCGGGCGGCCCCGCAAGATGGCGGCGCCGCGCCACGTCCGCACCCGGAAGTACCGTCACGGCGGGGCGGGGCGGGGCGCTGGCTCCTCCCGGCCACCAGGGGGCGCGCGCGGCCGGGCCGTGTGGGCGCTGCGGGCGCGGCGGGCGGAGTCGCTATGGCGACGACGGCGGCGGCGGCAGCGGCGGCGCGGCGGGCGGAGGTGGAACACGGGGATATGGCGGGACACAACGGGACACGGGGGCGCGGGCGGAGGTGGGGCACGGGGGATACGGCGGGAGACGACGGGACATGGGGGTGGGACACGGGGGATACGGCGGGACACAACGGGCGGAGATGGGACTCGGGGCGCGGGTGGAAGGGGGGCACGGGACACAGCGTGGCAGCACACGGTGGGTGCGGGCGCCGGGCCGCCCCGGGCCTCGCCGCCGCTGAGTTCGGCTCTCGGCGCAGCCCCGCCCGGTGGAAAACCAGCCGTACGACGAGAGCCTGGAGCTGCCTGAGGCCGATCCCGGAGCCCGCTCGCCACGGGCGGGGACCGCGGGCCGCCCGCGGGACTCCCGTCGGCCCGGGGTGTCGGTCGGAGCAGCCGGGAGCGGCGGCCGGGGCAGCGGAGGGAAGGTACGAGCGCAGCGGGCGGGGGCACGGCCCCATGGGGCTCGGTGATATCCCGTGAGACCCGGCTCTCATCCAGGAGGAGGCAGCGGCACACCTCCCCGGCCCAGCCACCTTCAGCGAGGATGACGACGAGGACGATGAGGACTCAGAGGAAGATTCCTCGGAGAGCGACTCGGAGGAGGACTCGGAGGAGCACGGGGCCGCGCTGGAGGGGTGAGCGGCGTTCCTGGCCACGGGGCCGGGCTGAGGCTGCTGGGTGCCTTTCGGGCCCCATCAGCTCCCCCGGTTTCCCCAGATCCCACGAGGGTGAGCAGAGTCGTGGGCATCGGGACAGGCAGCTCCTGCTTCCTCCTCCCCAGTGCTTCAGGGTCGTGGTTCCTCCAGCTGGTCAACCTGTCCTGGCCTTGTTTGCACTGCCCAGGTGATGCTCATCTTCTCCCTCTCTTCCTTCTTTTAGTGACTTCAATCCAGCAGATTTTGACTACCTGCAAGTGTCCTCTGAAATCAAAGATCTCTTTGAATACATCAAGAGGTGAGTGGAAGGGTTTTAGCCTGCTGTTGGCTCTCCTTTGTGTCAATTATTGCAGTACAGTTTCTAGTCACCTATGCTGTGGTGGTGGTTTTTTCCAGGTACACTCCCAAAACAATAGAGATTGAGCACAAGCTGCAGCCTTTTATTCCAGACTTTATTCCTGCTGTTGGAGACATCGATGCATTCCTAAAGGTACAGTTTCTTCAGGTTCCCCTCTCTGTCCTGCCCCATGAACCGAAACAGAACGCAGGCTCAGAGCACATAGGCAGCAAGGCCGTGCAGCCTGGGCTCTGGTCTGTCCCTGCTCTGTCAGATGTGACAGGCAGAGACCTGGAAAACTACACTGGTGGTTTGGTCACCTCCTAAACAGCACTTGGGTAACTTGGGGGAAAGCCTGGGTTTTCCTTCTCCAACACCGTGTGCTTTTCAGGCAGCAGCCTACTTAGAATGCACATCTGAGAGAGCCCACAGGAAGGCACCTGCCCTGGATCCCCAGAGAACAGGGCTTCGTTTTCCTGCAGGTTCCTCGTCCCGATGGCAAGCCTGACAACCTTGGCCTGCTGGTCCTGGATGAGCCCTCAACCAAGCAGTCAGACCCCACCGTGCTCTCCCTTTGGCTGACAGAGAACTCCAAGCAGCACAACATCACAGTGAGTCAGGGAGAGGGAGGTCACGTGCTGCTCATTTCCTGCAGTAAATCCATGCCATTTTGCTCTTACAACTGAGAAGTTGACTTTTAAAGCAGCAAAACCAGACCTTTTGTTTTAATCCATAGTTTTAAACTGCAGTGGATCTGAGCCTTGCTTCAGTCAAGTCTTGGTATAAACTCTGGGTCTGTTCACTTCAGGTGATGCTTTATTTCCTTTTGGTTGTTCATACCCAGGTTTAGTTTGCATTTTGCCTGCAGAAATCCATTGGTAAAGTGCAGCTGGGAAAGAGAGAAGGCCTGGTTCACCAGAAGTGAATGCAGCTTTCCTAAAAAGCCCCAAAACACCATTAAACACTTCCAGGTTTATATTTGTATTTTTAGCAGCAAATAAAAGTGAAGAGTTTGGAGAATGCAGAAAATAACCCTAAAGCCATTGAGAGCTGGATTGAAAGTATTAGTGAACTACATCGCTGCAAGCCTCCTGCCACAGTCCATTACTCCAGGTGAGTTACTGGATTACTCCTGATGCTGACAGTGGAAGGTTGTGTTTGATCCTGAAGTTGATGTTCTAATCTTCCCTGGCAGGCCAATGCCTGACATCGAGACCCTGATGCAGGAATGGTCACCAGAATTCGAGGAGCTCCTGGGAAAGGTATATGGTCTGGGTGACCAGTAGTTAGCTCAGCGCTTGGTCTTAGAAACCATCTCCCATGAAAGCTGGGTGCCTGCTCCATCCCACAGCCCAGGCCTCTTGGGCTTGCTGCTCCTCACAGCTCTGCCCTGGGCAGAAGTTGGGGAGCAGCCCAACAGGGGAGTTCCCAGCTGCTGCCCCAGTGGTCTCTGTTTGCTCCCAGGCTCGAGCAGTCAGAGCAGATCTGACAGCCCTGTCTGTTGCAGGTGGGTCTTCCAAGCGCAGAGATGAGCTGTGACCTTGCGGAATACATCGACATGATCTGCGGTGAGCTGGGGAGGCTGTGCTGCTGACACAATGTGACGCTGGTCTGGCACCTCACTGAAAGCCGGGGAGATTTAGCTGCAGGCTCAGCCCTGCAGCTAAATTATTCAGCAGGATTATTCCCTCTGCTTCAGTGGGCTCTTGTACTACAGGGGTCTGCAGTCCTTGGTGCTTGGAGCCCCAGTGATGGGGGGCAGTGGGAGTTCAGCCCCTCCTGACAACACTGTGTGTGGGGCAGTGCAGACCAGATGCCCTCACACGCTCTGATCTCACCCACAGCCATTCTGGACATCCCTGTGTACAAGAGCCGGATCCACCCTCTGCACGTCCTCTTCTCCCTCTTCTTGGAGTTCAAGAACTCGCAGGTATGCAGCTCCACCCAGGTGCTGCTCACCCAGTGAGCAGCACTGCACAGCTGGGCCCTTCACATCTGGCTTTGTGATGGCAATGGGAGTGTGCGAAGGACTGGTGTGCCCCAGAGAACACATTCTCAGCTGATCCTCTCTCTCCCTGGTGCGTCTGCCTGACATGGAGCTGGGCTGTGCTCTGTGCTGAGGTGCCATGTTGTTCAACAGGCCAGCACAAGCCTGAATGCATCTCCTTGGGCTGGCTGCTGAGCACAACTCAGGGTGTGGCCAGCGCATTCAGATGCATGTGTGTGCTCTGAGCAGCGGGAGTCAAATCTTTGCATGAGCATGTTCTTTTCCCTGCAGCATTTCAAGCCCCTGGCTGATGGGCAGAAGGGCAGGAGCCCACCATCCAACCCACCCTCACAAGCAGCGGAGGCAGAGGTGTTGAGCTTTAATTGATGCTTCAAATTAAAGCCTCATCTCCTGGATCACTGTCTGGCACTGGACACTGAGGTGTACCCAGAGCAGGTTGGGAGACACCACACAGCAAATCAGAAGCCTCTCTGATCTCAGAGACATTGCTGAGCTGCTCTGTGTTAGGGAGTAGGGCTTGACTCACCATATTTCTTGCAGAAGCTGCCTAATGGCTCCATTTTTGACTTGTTGCCAAGGACTTCAGCATTAAACCAGCTTTTCCCAGTGTCAGGCTCTCTCTGCCACAGGTACTGCAGAGCAAAGGCTCCTTGAGCACACACTATAAGAGCTGGAGCAAACAGGAATAAATTCCACATTCAGATACAACACTCATCTGCTCAGGGTGTTGCAAGCACTGACCTGGAGATCTTGAATCTCCTCTGCTCCTAATTATTGAACCCCCTTTCCTGTTGAGAAAAATCCCTTGGCTCCTGTCAAGCAGAAATTTGTTGTATTTAGCATATTTCAAGAGTCCTGTACCTTTCTGGTGTTTTCTTGTGGGCAGCAGATCTTCACAGCACAGACTCAGAGTCTTCCTCAGCCAGGGCTCCTTCGAGGCTCCCCTGGCTGGCCAGCCCACCCCCTTTTATCCCAGTTACCTTGACCAGCCACAGCTGCTGCCCACTGAAGGACATCGCAGCTGCGCCCATCAAGAATAACTAGGACCTGCTGGGGCAAAGATATTCAGATACAGTACAGATATATTTTACATGGACTCAAAGGCCACTTACACAATACATATATTTTCGAGGGCCTCCTATAGAAATTACCTATATGGCACCACAGAAATGCTTGAATTCAGTTTATTGCTATTGGGCTCCCCTCAGCCCCTGCTCCACTGACCTCCCACCTGTCTGCCACAGCGGCAGGGACGGAGCAAAGAGGATCATGCAGGGAGTCACAAACCTGCTAAAGCAAAGCTGGTGCTTGGCTTTACCCCAAAGAGGAATTGCAGTGCTAGAGCCTGGCTATAAACAGTTTTGATGCATTTTGATTATAACAGAATGTCAGTAAAGTTCAGGGACTACATAAAACCATGCCTTGGCTAACAGCACAGCCCCCAAGCCCTGCCCAGCCAGAGCTGGGGCTGGTCAGCTGCCACTTCCACCATGGCCTTCCTGGCACCCTCAGCTGCTCGGCTCCTGGCACAGCCCTGGCTCACGGGCACCACGCTGCAGCTCACAGCCAGATCTCATCACTGCTCATGCTGGGCACTTTGTAGATGCGCCCAGACATTGGGAGCTGGATAAAACCTGCAGGACAGAGAACTCATTTGCCTGTTGGGGCAGCCACGGAGCTCCATGTCCCACAACACATCTTTTAGGGCTGCTTGCCCACCTGCTCCCTTACCAAGCTTGCTGAGGACCAGGGAGTTTTCCAGTCCCAGCAGGGCACTTTCTTCTCCCCTAGCACTGGCTCCTGCATCCTTGGGAGAAGCTGCAGGGAAGCAAAGGAATGACAGCCAGGACATCTATCCCTCACCCAGACAGGACCTGCAGCCCCACACGTCTCGCTGGGGCTGGGTTTTACCTCCATCTTCCTGTGCAAGGTCACCAAGGCGCAGGTTGGGTGGCAGGGACTGGGTCTGGCGGGGCAGACGTGTGCCCTGGGGCTGTGGGGGCTCAGAGCTGCTGCAGTGGGAGCACTGGCTGGGTGGGCTGGGTCCTGCTTGCCCTGGACCTCGCACAAGCTTGGGCAAGCGGCATGCCAGGCAAGCAGCACAGGAGCCCAGGCTGAGCAGGGCAGATAGGGCCAGGGCTGCTCCAATGGCAACACCCAGGACAGGCAGCTCCACACGGGCATCCAGCAGACCTGCACCGGCAGTGCAGAGCCCTCAGCACCCTTCCACGGGGCCACTGCACCATGCCCAACCCTCAACAGTTACCTGTGGGCAGGAGGGAGGCAGTGGTGATGCCCACACTGTTGGCAGCACTGATGGAGAGGTTTCCAGCTGTGCAGTTGAGATGGATGTGGAGCGAGTGGTTGGCCAGCCCTGGGTAGCTTGTGGCACCCAGGAGGAGAAACTTGGATGTGTTGGCCATCACATGCCCATCCTGGTCCTTCCAGGTGATGCTGGCAGGTGGGTTGGCTTGCACCAGCACAAAGAGCACCAGGAGAAGACCAGCACCCTCAACCTGCTGGTAGTGGGCAGCTTCCTGGAGGATCTCTGGCTTATCTGGGTAAAAAACAGGCAGTGAGATGGGGAGGAAGGATGGGGACAACACAGCTAGGAGCAGGATTTTTCTCACCTGGGTCCAGGACCACTTGTCTACCTCATTTGCACAGGACCAAGAAGATGCTGCCCTGCTATGGCTGTGGTGGATGCAGGTTATGGTCCTGCCCAAGCTGGATGGGACCCCCACATACCCTCCCCACATCCCAGTCTGGAGCAGGCCAGCACGGTGGACCTTACACTGCACATTGAGAAGGATGGAAGTGTTGTAGGTCTCACTGGAGGTCGGGATGGTCAGGGAGCAGTTGAGCTGGTGGTCGGAGTGCTGGCCGGTGAGGGTGAGGATGCTGGCAGTGTCTGCAGTCGAGAGGTTGACTTCCTGCTTCTGACCGTTGAGGTACCAGGCCAGCGTGGCACCGGGGGCTGGCCGGGGAACCCAGCAGGTGAAGACACGACTCTCCCCCTCCTGCAGGGTGCACACTGTTCGCGGCTGCCTCTCAGTGGTGGGGTCCAGTTCCTCCAGTGCTGCCAGAGAGCCCCCCACACATCAGAGCTGTGGCAGGGGTCCTGCTCTGGGAGTCATGCACCGGACTCCACCACAGCCTCACCTGCCAAGCAGAGCGCCAGGAGGCTGGGCAGCAGTAGCAGCAGGAGGGCAAGGGCAGCCCCCGACCAGCCGCTGGCGCACCCCATGTTATATCAGCCGTGCCCAGCGCTAGGAGAGAGGCAGCTAGAGCAGGGACGTGGTATTCCAGCACACAGCAGGGTCTGAGGATGTGGCCCAGCCGCACCTTACCTGCAGCACTGCTGCTACCGTGTCCAGCCCAGTCTGCAGTGCGGCTCTGCGCCCGGGCCCGGCGGGCAGGGCAGTGCATGCGGCGCAGGGGCGGGCCCGGCACGGCTGTGAACGCTCGTCCCTCCGGCCGGGCCCCGTCGCCGCCTTCCCGAGCGCGATCGCCGCGCGCAGCCGCGGGGTCGGCGCCGCCGCCTGCGAGAGCGGCCGCAGGCTGCCAGGCCGGGACGGGCCGTGCGCGTCCCCGCGGTTCCCATCTCCCCTCTGCAAGGAAGAGGGCTCAGACTTGCACCCACCGCGCCACCCATCTCACCGGGGCTGTGCACGCCTGGGAATCACACCACAATGCCTGCAATGTCACAAGCGGAGCCCAGGTGCTGGGAACAGAGGGAGCTTTATTCGGGGTGGAGCAGAGCGAGACAAACACAGCAAGGTGCTTTGGTACTTTCCCGTCCCTGGCCGCTAGCCAGGAGGAGGAACGGGAGCTCTGGCACCTGACGTGGACCTTTTCTGGCCACCAGGACGTGTCTGCCTGGGCCAGCTCAGAGCACGGCTCTACCCAGCCCATCTCCTGCCCGTCTCAGTCGCTCCCGGTCCCATCGGGGTTGCGCAGCCGACCGAGCATCTCGCAGAGCATCTGGTTGCAGAGCGCAGAATAGGGGTTGAGGAGCACGAGCTGCTGCCGGGCGAAGGCGCTGCCCAAGCGCGCTGCGCGCTCGAAGTCCCGCCGGGCGTCCTCGTCCCGCGCCTGCAGCCGGTGGATGAGGCCGCGCTGCACGAAGCTCTGGCAGGCAGCACGGCCGCGGCCGCGGCTCAGCCGTATGGCAGCGTCCAGGTCCTGCAGGGCACCTGGCAACGAGGGCAGGCGTTGGTAGGGGCTGAGGCTTCCAGGAGACCGCCCGCACCTGCGCTGCTCACCTGCCACGTCTCCGCGCAAACGCAGGGCCTGGGCCCGGTTATTGTAGCCCGAGGCGCGCTCGGGCAGCAGGCGAATGGCCTCGCTGAACCGCTCCAGGGCCGTGCTGATGTCTCCTGACTCAGCCGCAGAAACCCCCTGCAGTTCCAGCTCCCGCACTTGATCCAGCAGCTCCAACGGAAAAGCTTCCACTGTTGCAGTGCAAACGGGAGACCATGACTGGGCAGTGGAGGCAGCAGGACACCCCACGGGCCCAGTCCCACTGCCACCCTGCACTCCCTGTCCAGAAGGGAACAGACACAGGGCGGCGTGCCGATGTCCATCCTCAAGCAGGCACTGCTTCCAGCCTGCAGAGCCTCCTTCCCTGCCCACCTGCTTGCCCTGTGGGGACCCCCTTGCTGGCAATTCCAGCGAGAACCTGATGCCGCATCACTCACCTTCATCCTGGACATCCTCCTCCTCCTCATCCAGCCCTGGGATATCCCCAAAAGGGGTGCTGGGGTTGAAGATGGTTTGCAGGACGGCCCTGTCGTTGGCTGTGGCCATGCTGCTGTGTCACTGAGGCCTGTGACAAGGCTACAGGCACAAGCAGGCTGCCACAGCCCAGTTAATGTTCACCCTGCCTCGTCCTATTGCAGCCTGGGCTGAGGCCCCACCGCCCGGCCAGTGCCCCAGCAGTGACGCGAGGTCACTCGCACACCCTGGAGCCGAGGGCTCTGCACTGAACACCCTGTGCAGCCCTTGGTGCTGGCCAGGGACTCCCATCCCTTGTGAGTGTCCTGGAGAAGAAGCAGCTTCTCAGTTCTCAAGAAGAAATGGAGAGAGCCCTCTGCAGCAATAAACTTGACATGTTTATTAATTAAACTATCACTTAAATAAAAAAAAGTGCATAGAAAATAAACATGTTTAAAAACTCCTTTTTTTTTTTACAACTATGTACACTTTTTATTTTTACATTCAGTCTTTTGCAGAGCTTTCAGCATTTTTTAAACTATTAAAGTATTTCCTTCTTCCCTGTGGCAGGGAGTTAACACTGATGTACTTTAGACACATTTCCTCTTTTTTTAAAAAAACCCAAAAAACCAAAGCCAAAAAACCCAAAAAAAACAAACAACCAGTAGATTGGAAGAACACAAGAAAAAAAAGTTTTGTTATACATGATAAGTTGTCAAGAAATGTATTTCTAGAACATAACCTTGCCTTTGCAGAGCTTTTTTTTTTTTTTTTTTTTTTTTTTTTTTTTTGCTTTTTGAAACAATTATTCACCTATCTGTAGTTACTAAAGAGACTGTAAGTTCAATAAAAGAAACACCACAAGTATAGTTCTCGGCCGATAGACGAAGCTACTGTACCTTGTTAAAAAGATACCAGGAAAGCACAGAGCACATTTTTCCCTATATGTAGGTGGTACCCCAACATTCATAACCAAAACGAGAGGAAGGAAAGAAAGAAACCAAGTTGTACAAGTACTGACTGTAACAAGAAGGGCCAGGAAAGGCCACACCACCCGCTCCCAGCTTCTGGCCCTGGCTGCCAGTGGGGAATGAGCAGCAAGGCTTTCCTGGAGCTGTGAGCAACTGTAACACAATCCTTATCTATAGTGTTAAAGAGAATTAAAAGCCATGAACCGATACTGAACTAGGCTTCATTACACGGTGCATTACTATATTAGTTCCTATATATATTGTATTTATAGTTATAAAAAAATTTGCAAGTGTTGAGAGTGGACCAGTGTATGGGTGAATGGCATGATTCTGCACAGACCGTCCTGCTGAAGAACTTGGTATTGCTTTGAAATGAAAGAAAACCAGAAAAAAAAGATACCCAGCCCTTTGCAATGACCCGCTTCTCCTTAAAAAAAAACATGTCGGTTTGTACAAAAAAAACCCAAAAACGCCCTAAGGTTCCTTTTTTAGTATTTTCAGATACCATGATCTGTGTCAGTCCTTATAAAATATACATTCATACACGGGGAGCTGCATGCTCCTGGCCAGCCCGGGCCGAGGCAGGCAGGCTCAGCTGCCCTGGTGTCCCCCGAGCTCGGGCTGGCCACAGCGGGCACAGCTCCCGGGGGTACAGACAGTTTCACTGGCCACAGCGGCGCCTGCCGAGGCAGCCGCGACGGGAATAGCAGCAAAGCGGGCGGCCCGCTGGCTCGGCTGGTCCCGGGGGAGGAGGGTGCCTGGCACTTGGCTCTGGGGACTCCTGAGGCACAGCGCTCCCCTCCACCCTCCTTCCCACTTCTCCCCACGTGAGGTGGCTCTGGGCAGCGCTTCCCAGTGGAACCTCCTCCTGCAGCCAGGAAATCAGGGAGCGCGGGGTGAGAAAGCGTAGCTGAGCTCTGGGATAAATCAGGGGCTTTGCCATGGCGAGGGCTATGCCCCGACCCCGCGTCACAAACGGAAGGAAAAGGGCCAAGAGCAGCTGTGCTCTGGGCCATGGGGCCCAGATTCCCCGGGTGGGCACTCTCTGGGCTCCTCAAAGTATGTGCGTTCCCAAACTGTCAGTGCATCAAATCATCTCAGTAACAAATGCAGCCTCAATGTGACTTTGCTTTCAACAGTTACCAACAAATTATCCTCACACAGTGCAATAACAAAAGGAAATCGGCAGGTTCTGAACCTCTGAGTGCTGCTGTTCCTTCTCAGGGTGGAGGAAGAAGTCTCAAGACCAGAGAGGAGTGGATGGGGGATGCCCCTCTGAGAGACCCGGGGAGTCAGCAGGCACTCCCAGTCCCTTCCCCACCAACTGCCAGCGCGGGTTCAGAGCAGCCCTCGGATACATCAGCTCCAGGAAGAGTGGCTCCTGTAACAACTGCAACCTAACCACCAGGAAAGCTTGGAAAAGCGAGGGTGCTTTCTGCTTTCCCTTCTGCGCAGAAAAACCCATCTGCCTTTGAAGGACAGACTGTGGCAGGAGGTGTGTGTCTCAGACTGGCCTCCCAGCAAAGAGGTATTGAGGGTCAGGTCTCATCCTGTCTTGCTTTTCCTTTTTAAACCCTTGCAGGATACCAGCACGGGCAAGGCAGAATCAAACTATCTGCCTGAGTCACATACTGTCCTCCCACAGAGTGAAACTCATACCATGCTGGGCAGCTCTCCCTCCTGCCCCCATCCTTATGGGCAAATACAGTTTAAGGTCCAGTCAACCCTCCCGGAGACAGTTACTAAAGTCAAAAAGGCAGAACAAGAGTAGAAAACAAAACTAAAGCAACCCCCCCACTGGAGAAAGGCTCAGACTGTGTCCAGCCAGGTATTTCCTAGAACCATCCTATGAAAATAAAAAAATCATTAAAAAGAGATTCTCTTAAATTAGGATAATACCACTGTAAAAAGCCTCGTCATAAGTGCTTTCCCCTATGAAGTGCTTCTCATAGAAAAATATACAAAATATATTTACATTTATAAAACCTTAAATACTAAACTGTAAACAGAACAGAGCAGAATCCAATGTTGTCACTGTCAGGCTTGGGTCTCTCATTTGTCTCTCTCTGGTTTTGCTCTGAGGCACAGGACAGACCCCATAGGGAGGAGGACTCACACTGCTCCAACCAGGACAGTGGTGTGCCTCAACCAGCTCAGACCTGGCCTGGTTCCTCATCCACTGTGCCAATGCCTCCTGCGTTTCCTATGCGTTTTGGGATGCTGCGGGCGAGGCCAGCTGGCACTTGGCCTTGCCTTTGCAGAGAACTTTGGCTCCATTTTGGTGTCCTTCTGTGTCTTCTGGGGAACACAACATGACTACATCCAGATGACTGACCATGACAGGCTGCGGGGCCACTCTCCTGCCTGCCCCCCCAGGCCTGGGACACTGTGGCAGGGCAGAGCAGAGCGGTGTCTCCACTCCAGTCCTTCCCAGCTCCTGCTCTACAGTGGTGCACGGCCAAGGCCGGGCTGGCTTGCACTCCCTTCTCTCTCCAGAGACCTCAGTTCCTCCAGACACTGCTGGCTGGCTGTGCCAGGAGCTCGCTGGACAGAGGAGGAACCCAGCTGCTGGAGACAGGACCGAGAGGACTACCTCCCTCCCACATGGCCACAGAGGGAGTGCTGGTGAATGGGAGCCTTTGCTGGCAAAGATTTACAGTGCCCCAACTGTTGGCACAAGCCCTCCTTGCCAAAGAATGCCAGGAGTTCCCCTGCTCTCAGGCAGGGATTTCAGAGCAGTATGTCAGCCAAACTCTTCTTGTGTCTAGTTGTGGGCTGCTCTTTCCTGCTCTCCTCTGGAGCAGCCAAGCCAGCCCCCTGCACGCCTACTCCCACTCACACACAGTGTTTCGCAGACATGCAGTCCCCAGGGGCCGCTGCCGAGGCACAGACCTTCTCCCCAGGAGGCAAACTCAAATCCTGCACTACCCAACCACTGACTCAGCCCTAGGAAGGAGAGCTCTGGCCAGGAGACAGAGAGGGACATGACCCACGACTGCTGCCCTGTGCCTGGGCCTGGGGTGACCTCCCCTCTCCTCTCCCACTCATTAGCCCCATGCTGAGAAACAAATACGGGGGCGGGGGGAAATGAGAATAGCAAAAACATAACCATGCTGATCTTCTCCAGCCGCCCATGTCTCTCACAAGGGTGAGTGTGCACATGCGAGACATGAAGATGTGGACTCGGACAAACACAGCCGCCAGTCTCAGGTCCCTGAGCCCAGTCCATCTTCACTCCTGCTTCTGGCCTCTCTGTCCCGTCCGAGTGGCCGGGGAGGGGCTCACTCCAAGCTTTGGTTCACCCCAGGCCCTGCAGGGATCACTTGCAGCTGACGGAAGTTCTAGTTTAAAAACTTCCTGCACTTCTTGGCACCGCAGTTACAGGGCAGTTTGTTGCTGGCGTCTTCAATGGGGAACTTATAGTCATAAGTGAGCTCTTCCCCTCGGTAGATTTTGCGCATGGCAAAGATGACAATGTGTTTCTGGCCATCGATGTTGATGACCCGGGAGTAGCAGTTGGGCTCGCAGGAGTGGTTGATGAAGCGGGCTGCGTTCCCGTGCATGGTGGCATCCACCACCTCGGAGTCATCAATGCGGAACATGTAGCACCCGATGCCCTGTGCAGGGAGGACAGAGGAGGATTAGTGCAGGCAGGGCAGCACAGCCGCCCCAGCAGACAGCCCAGCTCTGAGGGAGCATCTGCAGCCACTCTACACTGGGCGTCACACACTCCTGCCCGAATCATTTCATCCCCACGTTCACTGAGACTAATCTGACACCCTGCCCAGACCACAGAAGGGAAAGAGAAGTGCCTCTAAAGCTCCAGCTAGAATGAAAATAACCCAAGAAATCAGTAAACACAATTTGAGATGTCCCCAACAGAACTTTTATACACGCCTGTCCTACCTTCACAGCCACTTTTTAGCTCTCCCAAACTCTTTAAGAACATCTACAAAAGCCCAAAACTCACCTTACTGTCGTAGTATTTCTCTCGTTTGTCAGTGAGGATGGAGCGAATGACATTGCCTGAATATTCGATCACCATCTCACCTGCATCGATGTTCCTTTTGCAGAACAGACCCCGGCCATGGATAGGAGACCTAAAGTGCAGTAAGAAAAGCAAATTATTTCAAACGAGACAAGCAAAGCTCAAGAACATCAGATTGCAAAGGCTGCAAAAAGCAGGCTGTGACAAGGACCACTGTCATACTGTTAACTCTTCTCAAAGGGAACACTAACAAGAACACAAGCAGGTAGGTACTCTGCCTACATCTGAGCTATTGCCAAGGGAAAGCCAGCTAGGAGCAAGTGGTCTATGCTGAGGATTACTTTTCAAATACATAACTTGGGCAGAGAGAAGGAAGAGGGAAACAATCTCAAGCCTGCTTTTCCCCTCAGTTTTGCAGTCTGGTTTCACTGGAGTTTCCACCTTCCCCTATCCTATGGGCAATGGTACCAGGGCAGAGCTGTACCTGTAGACACCAACTGCCTCCTTGGAGGTCTTCTTCAAGTGCCGGAAGCGCATGGGCATTGGCAGATCCATACTGGTTGCCCTCCTGGAACAAAGAGGCACAGCTAAGTGATGACCTGTACTTGAGACTCTGTGCCATGTATTATCTGGGGCACTTTCCAAGATGAAGTAATTTATACACTGTGACACTGCAGCCTTCAGATAATACAATCAAAATAAATGCAGTGTTTTCTATATATATCTAAAAGATAATTTCCTTTCTTTCCTCCTCAAATTCTCATCAGATTGTTTTCATTGGCAAGGAAAAGAAGCATTTGAAGGCAGACCAGTCTGGTGGTCACTTTCAGCTGCCACTTCTTTTGTTATTGCATAAGTCACCTCTACGTCTGGCAGTACTTGGCAGCTTTCAATGTTTAAATACCCCTCAAAGCACACAACCCTTAACTAAGTGTGATCTGCTCATTTCAACACCCCAACACTATTTCCCCCTTGGAACCTTTAAGCCCTGCTGCATACCGAGCTGATTTCAGCTGCACTTCTTCTTCTTCCTCGTCATTTGGGTTGTATTCTGGTGGCTGTCGGTGTTTAGACGCCAAGAAATTAAACATATCAAATGCAGATTTCCTGCAGTTTAAAGAGACCAAAGGGAGTTTTTTTTACTGACTGAAAATAAACGTGGTTGCCACAACAGTCTGACATGTTTACTTTCTCACACCTCCCCTACTCTGCCCTCCCTTAAAGCCCAGTGCATCAGGGCAGACACAGCAGGTTCTGAGAACCTCCAGTAACAGCCTCAGCCAGGAAAGCTTTGTTAAACCAAAGGGGCCATAAAGTGGCACAGGAAAATGTGCAGAATTCGAAGATGCTGAATGGCTGATTTTCATGTGCCAGTTTTTAACATTTATCTGAGAGCTTTAGTGCTGCACAGATTTGTTGCTCCTGCCCTGCCACAGCGTAAGTTATGGAGCCAAAGGGCCATTAACCCCAATACTGACAAGGCTCACACTTGCCTCAGGTGGACTTCAGCCCGAGCAGAGCCATGTGGGTTCAAAGGAGGTTCATTGGCCTCCTCTGGCTTGTGAAATCTGAACTTGTAGTTGTGGCAGTGCTTTGCTCCATACAGTTGCTCTATCAGGAACACAACAGTATCATGGATAATCCCCAACATCCTCAAACCGTTCACACCTGGAACAAGAAGTAGAGCACAACAAACACTAATTATCAGTGCAGACTTGGAGCAGAAAGATACAGCAGCTTGTCACAAAAAGCTGGGACACCACACAGCTGTCACAGCACACAGCTATTGCATTCTATGTGAGAGCTTCTAATCCTTCCATTGGGAAGAAATTACTCTCCATAAAGCCTGCAGCAGGCTAACTGGAACTACTAAGAGTCTAAGACCCTCACAGAAAGATCTGTTTGCTCTCCTGTGTTCAGCACAGGCTGTTACCTGCAAAGGACAGCTGCTTCAGGCGGGCATTCGAACGGGCCTCTTGCACCTTGTCAGTCAGAGACTTCCAGGCATCTGCAGCACACACACACACGACAAATGGTGACAGGGTATCCAAGTGCTGGGATACTCATATTTAAATAAACTAATTGGAGAATATGAAGTTTCCAACTTTCCACAGGCCATAAATTTAGATCCTTGGATCTAACTGGTTTCATCCTCTTGAAAATTCATACTGGCATAAGGCAGGGTGTTCAGCAATTGGTCTGGAGGAAAAGTCTGGACACCCAATACTCCACTGTGTAATCCACACTGCCTGTTTGTTGACAAACTATGGTTCAACATCATTGGTCAATTGATAAAACAAAATGAGTCAGTGGTATATATAATAGGTCACTGAATATATTATATTGCAAAATAAATAATAGAATCCAGACATTATCAGGAACTAGGACTGTTGTAGGGCTGTAAACCAAGAGATTTCTCTTTCTCCTTTTTTAAAATCTATAAATAAAGCAAATAAGAGGTCCTCAGAAGTAATAATTTTACTTCTAGTACAGACAGCTAAAACCAACACTGTGCAGTTCTCACCTTCAATGCTTTCTGCGCAGATCTGAAAACCATCATCACTAGAGATCTCAAAAACCAAACCTTTTTTTGGTTTCTTCTCACCAAGACACTCTTTTCTCTTTTGTTCTTGCTGAAGCCAAAACATAAGAGGGGAGCTGAAAGTGCCCTCTTCTTCCTCGAGAGCTTTTGAGCCTAGAAAAGGCAGAAGCATGCATGAAGATGGAATTGGAAAGAACAATTTTTACACCTGGTGTTCCACGATTGAAAATAACTTACTGACTTGCCTTTTCACCAGCAAATCCAGACAAGAAAAAAATTAGTGTTGCCGTAAGAGTGTGAAATCTCAAGTGCTGAAATTCTCACAAACTAAAAACAGAGACAAAACTATTTGTCCAAGATCTACAAATAGCAAACAAACCTTTCCTCCCCTTATAGCAAGGGTAACACAAACTAATAGCTCTGACATTTTTCATGACAGAATGACAAACACAGAAATCAGATCTTCAAACATCACTTTCCCAGTCCCAGAGATTCTGAGACTAGGTGTTTTTGAAGAAGTGACATACCTGCATTTTCTTGCTCATTTATTGAGTTCTGTGTTGATTGAGGTTCTGGGACCACAGCTGGTTGCCTTGGGAGGGAAGGAGGAAAACATGGAGAAAAACAGCTAACAACCTGCCTCATTTCCTCACCAACATGAGCAGCAGTCTTAGACAGATGCAAGAATCTTTTTCCAGATCAAATGTTCTGACATCAATTCAGTTGGAAATGAACAAACAAAAAGATTCTACTCAGTAGCATTTCTGTTTGCAGCCTCTGTCAGTCTGTGGACAGCAGCCTAATTCCACACAGCCTGTGACTTGCTCTCTGTGTCAGCCCCACTCAGGATTAAGGTGCAGGTCAACACAAAATCAGACACTGCTGAATGAGCATCTCCTCAGTAGGCACTGAGTTTCCCAGAACTACATGCAGCTTAATGCAAAATGATTCCATATTGCATGAAATTGTGATTGTACATTCCCCACTGAAAGCTCCCCAGGCATTTTAACTAGGAATGCCAGACTTCCTGCATTCTCCAAACAAATGTCCTTCAGCTCAAGCGAGCAGAACCACACGGAAAGGTCTGTTCAACCCTTACCCTGCAGACTGCCCATGCGGCTTCTGCAATGGCTGATCTACGCTGGCTGCATCCTGCGCATCTGCCTTCACAGCAGGAGTCCTGGAAGAAAAAGATTTGGGAACATTCAAAGTATCTGCCAAAGCATGTGTGCCATAAATGAGACTGGAAAGCAGGAATGCATCCATTGGGAGTTGCCAACATGGATTTGGCAGTTCTGCAGAATTACACAAGTAACAACAGCAGCTTGTAAAATACAGAGAACCAGATCACGCTTCCAGCTCTGCATCAGAATCAAAAGTTGCACTTCACAATTTGCCTTGACTTGCACAACTTGCTGGAGAAACTAGTGCAAGATTTTCTCATACTGTTACAAAACCTCAGGGATGAGCAAAACCAAACTCTCCTCTTACCCTGTAACCGAGACCGGGGGTACAGCAACAGCCCCTTTTTCGGGAACGTGAGCTTCAGAAGAACCAGCCCATGCGTGAGAGGTTTTGTGCTTCTTTCCATTCCCTTTGTCTAATAATGGCTGGATGCGTTTGACTTTTGGCTTCATTTTTGTGGCACCCACCACAGAGCTACTCGCAGACTGCTGCCCAGGTGATGGGGAGCCTCCTGGAGATGCTGAGCTGGCATGCATCACTGATGAGGAAGCCTTGCTTTGTTCCAGTCCGGTATTGTTTGGAACATCGACCAACTGTGGAAAGCTTGACAACTGTGTGGTTGCCGGAACTGTGCTAAGGTCCACCTGGGAGGATGCAACCCCTGTTTTGTTGGTTAAAAGCTGTGACATGTGCTGAAGCTGGTAGGAGCCTTCTGGGTCAGCAGACGATGGAGCGACCGTCATGCCCATTGTCTGTGCTGAGGGCAGAACACAAATGCTTGATGCAGCTGTCATGGCTGCCGTAGATGGAGTCTGAGATGCTCCCAGCTGCGAAAACATCCCAGAACTTGGTGGTAAAGTCATATGCTGCTCTTGAAGACCAAGGCTTTGCTGACTAGCTTTGATCAGGAGGTTGCTTATTGAACCAAGGTCCCCCAATAATCCAGGGCTTGTTAACGTTACTGAACTTTGTCCCAAAACATGACCAGGAACTGACCCACCAGTACTAGGGGCTGCTGTGGCCTGCATGGATACAACGTTCAGCACTGAGGAACTCGATGTTAGGCCTGATACAGGCCCTGCTGGGAGGTGACTGGCATCTGCACCAATAATGCTGGGAGATGTGCTGACTGCAGTAGTGGTCCCACCTTGTGGGAGTAAAGATGTTTGCTCGAAATACATGACCCCAGACTTTGACCTTTTGATAATATTGGGAACGGTTCTATGGGATGTTGAATTCGCAATGGCTCCCAAGTCCAGGGGGTGGTTAGAAATCTGGGAAGGAGCAAAATTAATTAAGGTCATGTTGGAGACCATATCAGAAGGAGCTATGGCAGAAGGGGTTCCAGAAGGAGCCAACTTCTTGTTTTTCCGTGACTGCAGACGAGATATGGGCCGTTTCTTGCCCAGGGCAGCAGCTGGTGTAGAAGCAGTAGTACCAAGGTCTGTCCTCTGACTAGCTTCAGACACTAAGAGCTGAGGATCAGGGGGTGGCTGCACCCCAATTAGAAGACCTGGTGAAGGACTACTGATGTTTGGTGGGAAGCCTGTCTGAGTGGGCGTAGAGAAGGGATGAATATGCTGGTGATGGGACATGGGCAGTATACCCTTGTTCGTGGGAGGGAATAACGACTGAGATGGAGGCAAGCTCGGATTCAATCCTGTGGTCAGCGTGAGCCCACTCCCCATGGGCCCCAGCACTGAAGTGTTGGTTTCCATCACACTCTGCGCAGAACTAACAGAAGGTGTTAACTGTATCTTTTGGGTGACACCATTGGGAAGAGTTTGGAGGACGTACAGGGGTTGCATGTTTTGATTAACTACCAGAAGTTTTTCTGCGGCTGGCTTGAGGTGGGGTGGAGTTGTCTGCACCGCAGCGTTGGAGATTTGCGAGGGGCCAGGACTGTCAGTGGAGTTTGGCACATACTTCTGGCTCTGGAGGGGAACAGTGGGTGATACTGGCACCTGGATCCCCGGAGTCCCGCTGTTTCTTGTTAAATCTTGGTTGCTGCCATGTCCTTGCTCGACAGGGCCGCAGGCTGGGCTGGCTATGTGCTCTGCATCTATGTGACCCTGGATGAAGTGATCAGGAGTCATGTGTCCTTCGGGGCTTGGGTCTACCCCTGGACTCAGGAGAGCTGCGTCGCCTTCTCCTGAGGCAGATTTTTCTGTGACTGTCACTCTCTTCTCCCCAGACTCTGTGGAAGGCAAGGCAAGCATCGACCTCTCTCCCGAGGAGGAAAGTGAAGACTCTGAAATGACAGCAAGCCTGTTGTGATTTTGGCTGGGCACCGTAGGGCTGCGAGTGGTCAGAACAGAGAGATCAGAAGGAAGCTCCAGTGGCAATTCAAATTGCTCCTCTGCAGATATGGAGGAAGAGACACTGCTGTCCACTGGTTCGGCGGTGGGCAGCTGCTGGGAGAACACCTCAAACAAACCCATGTCCTTGCCACGGTTGCTGTCAAGACCTAAACCTTCTCCAAGTGTCAGGAGTTCAGACGATGAGGACTCCGGACTTTCTCCCAAGGCCTGCATAGATGGTGTGTTCTTCAGCACAAAGTCCATGATGTCAGAAGGGAGTATGTTCCCACAGTCATCACTGTTGTTATTGTCAGAGTCGGATTTCAGAAGTTCTGTGTTGAAAGTGTCCAGTAAGTTCTTGTCAGCAGGTGTGCTTGCATGAGCCCTGCGGCCCGTTTCCAACGAGCTCAGCTGTGCTTCCAGAGAGTCCTGACCCTGAGCTTTAACCCTGCTCACAGGGTGGCAGTTATCAATCTTGGGGTCGGGCTTGTGGGCAGTGGAGCTCTTGGTGACTTGCACTTTCTCACCAGCTTCTTCAGTTCTATCCAGCTTTAAGTTCTCTGTCCCATTCTCTTTGCCACTCCTTTTAGTTACTTGGCTGACTTTTCTGGTTGTTGCTGTGACACTCGTATCACTTTCAGTTCCATCATCCACACCGTCAAGCTGTGAGATTTTTGGAAGATCACACTGCTCCTCCTCCCTGAATAAGCTATGGGACGCGAGCCTCTCCTCTGTGTTTGAGGAAACCACTGTCCTTGTGAAATTGTAGTAGTATAAGTCGTCCTCATCTGATGTGCTCAAGTCGTCTGCTCCATCCACTTGTCCTTCTGCAGATCGCTTCCCTCGCTTCTTGCCTGTTGAGTTACTGTAGAAGGGAATGTCTTCCTCTCCATAGGACCTCACACCATACAGAGGAGTCAATCCAAAGAACATATTGGATCTAGCCCGAGCACTTCTCCTTGGATACCTCCGCTTGTATGAGCCTTCTTCTTGAGCTTTAGCACCATCCTGGAGCATCAAGCTGTTATCTTGAATGGTCAAATTTTCATATGTGTTATTCTGAGATTCCTGTGTTGGTGGTTCATTTGGACTTCCCTGAATTACAGGGTTCTCTTCTGGGCTTTCTGAAGCTGAGGAGGGCTCTGCCAAAGCAGCCAGGTCTGCCCCTGCAGACTGAGTTTCAGCATCACTTTCCTGCTGTGCATTTTTAGACTGGCTTTCGCTTTCCATTTTGAGAGGAGTCAGAGTAACTTTAACAGTGCGTTTCCTGGGTGCCTGTGATTCCTTAGGGGCTGCTTCAGCCTGCACTGCAGTCCCTTTAGATGGCCCTTGTGAAGATGGAGACTTATCACCAGCTTTTTCAGCAGGAATATTATTACATAACCTCTGACTAATTTGTTCAGTTGCCAAACCCTGATTGCCAAAGTCTGGTTTCAGTTCATCACTGCCTACTGCTTGACTTGTCTCTGTAAGAGATTTCAGGGAATGCTTCTCTTTAAAACTGTCTTTCATTAACTTTTTGCCTTTATGATGTTTATCTCTGGGGGCAGTAACTACCTGCTCACTTGCTGCAGGAGATCTATTGTTTACTCCAGCAGCCTTCAAGATTTTTGCATCCATCTCATCAACCACAGTTGTTTTCTCTGGCTGTAAAGGTTCCATGTGCTGATCTCTGTCTTTCCTTGGGCCCCTCTGATGCAAAGGTGGAAAGGGTATTACTTCTTTGGAAGAAAATGATCCTGAACACTCTTGAAAGGTTCCTATTTTATTCATTTCCATGGCTGATGAACTGGTTGGCTGAGTGGACACTTTGGAACTTCCTCCAGAAACAAAAGTATGAGACAAATAATCTGGGTCCTTTGAGGATTTGATTTTCTCTCCCTTAGAAGGTGCACATTTGGCTACTAAATCTGAACTGCTGGAATGTTTCCCTTCTGTAGATTGAGATGCATCCAGCTGGTAAGTTTTATTTCCAGTTGTAGCCATTGTTTTCTGGGAGCCTGAACTGGTAGAGCAACTTTGAACTGGAGCACTTGGAGGACCTGTGCTTACTGACCCCACAAAGCGGTCAGTACTTTTGACAGTAGGTTCATATTCTGAAGAGGCCCCCGTGCTGGAAACCGAAGACACACTGTGCCTGGAGTAAGTGTTCCCAGCTCGTGTAGGGGAAATCATACGGAGTTTTGATTGTTGCTGTGACAGAGAGGAGGTGCTGTGTCTCCGAGAACCAATGCTCTTCAGTCCCGAGGACAGCAAAGGATCTCCCACTGTCACTATTTCATGGGTCACTGGGGTAGGACTTCCTGAGAAACAAAGGCAAGAGAGACTCTCAGGTGATCTTAAACCTTCACAATGAATGCACATCCAATTCCTTCATACAAAACACAAGAAATTAAAGCCCAGCAAAAGTTTTTAGCCGAACAACACCAACACACAGTGTTTACACTTTAGATAGATGTTAAAAACCTGATACCTTCAACCAGGATTCAGCAAGTTTGTATCTTAGGGTTTGGTATCTCAACCTTAGATGTGAATTTTCAACATCAGTTTGATAGAAAACATTAGTCAGAAACTGCTGAATTACAATACCAGGTTTGTAATTCTCTCTGGAAAAATACTAAGATATTAAGTCCCTAACTGATACTACAGTGTTTTGGGCTCACTACTACTATATGGAGCAAACCCAGCCTCTTCTTCATCCCAACGGAAGGTTTGTTTTAGTTGTACATTTCTCTGCAGGCCATCTCCACTGTGTATTGTTAGAACTTCCTCTCCTCAACCTATTGCCATTTCACTGCTTTCTCTAGAAACAGTAAACTGAACACTTTATTCTGAAAGAAGCCAAGGAAGACAGGAACTAAACCAAAAATATTACCACAATAAACCTCAATCAAAACCACCAGCAGCAGAAATACCTGCAGAGGGTAACGGCCGCGAGCCAGGAGACCTCTGTGCGGAGGGGTAACTCGGGACCCTGATCCTGGGACCCTTTGAGACCACTGGATAGTAACAGGAGCTAGAGGTCTGAGAATGCAAGGGACGATCTGGTGACGGTGGGTTTACAATTTCAGGTGTATTTCGGGTGTCTTTCGGTAGAATTTCTGTTGTTGTATAAAAGGGAAACAACAGTATAAGCCATCACTGAGCCCTAAAAGCTATGTTCTGATAAAGTATATATTACTATCACGTTCCACTTGGAGAATCGGGGTATTTGTTAAATAAACACAAAGTCAAAGATCTGACATCAGATAATGTCTGGTCTCCCCTTGTAAGAACATTTTCAAATGTTTGTAGCAATTGCTTATCTTACACATGAAATTCCACTATATATTTATAGAGTTTAAGATTCTATGTTAACAATGACAACGACTAGAAACATTTTAAAAACCTTTCACAGCTTTACCCTTGGATACAAGTAAGTAATTTGGAAATACAGAACCACAATATAACTCTTCAACATTGTATTGAATAAACCACATATCACAGACCAAACACAGTCTGAAGTTTTAGATCACTAGAAGATTCCCTGAGTTGTAGACTGGATACCATCCCTGCAGTAGTGGTTGTTTGGCTCAAGTTTTCAAAGCAGTATATCCAGGAGCTTAAAGTCTTGAGATGCTGTAACATGGAAGCCTGAATTGGATTCTAGCCCAAATTTAAGATTTGGTTTAAGAGATGCACTATGGCAAAACCATACAGAGAACGTACTTCAATGAAGTCTTAAAAGATTACCTGTAAGGGGAACTGGGCTATGGGCAATTGTTCTATTATCATCATGCTCTACAGTGCTGTTGATGTCAGGTTCCACAACTGGAGGTCGGCACTCCATGATCTTGCAGGTATACACACAGCGCTTCCTGGCATCTGTTGTGCTCCAGTACACCCTGGAGCACCTGGAAGATAATTCAAACAAACCAATTTACTCAACAGCTGAGTAAACCTCATTTCTGTTTTAAATTCTCCACTTCTCAAAACTACATGGCCAAAGCCCTCCTGGAAGAACATGCTGCACACCCTTAATCAGAGATTCCTCAACAATGTAGGAAAAACTACAGTCAATTTTCCCATATGTTACCTCAGTGCCTGCTTGACATGAAATATACTGAAAGACACTGAGTCTTGAAACAGCTTATACTCACTGATAGCCGATGGGAAACAACTTATCTTCACAGTCTGAGAGGTCATTCAGAATTCCTAAGCAGTCTATTGTCATTGAACCTGAGCAGAGAGAGGAACAGTTCTGTGAACCAGATTCCAGCACCAAAGGTGGATCAAGCATCCAGAGACTAGATCATACCAATCATCATGTGGATGTTCTCTGGTTCCAAGCCACTAAGAAATTTTCTTCTCAAACTGATCCCTTCAAAGTCAACAAAAACTCTCCTAAGAACTTCAAACCCATTCTCAGGAACCACCTGGAACAACAAAACTACTTGTTAATTAAAGGAACCACCAGATGCATGCTACATTGTTTGTCCTACTTTAACCTTATTTTGGTCTTTTGGTTTTTGAACTACCACACAGCACCAAACTTGCCAAACTTCCCCAGTCCACTTGCATTACTGACTTCTTTTTAAGAGCAATGTGGTCCAGTCCTTGTTAGCAAGAAACACATTCAACATAAACTTCTAAAAAGTGCTCATAGTTACAGGCTAACCCCACCTTCAGAGAGCAAGGCAGAGAGTAAAAAAGAATCTTACCTCTCCTTTGATCAAGTCACGATGCCTTTGGCAATAAACTTTCTTATCATCCAGAAAGACACAGTTCTTGACTCGTGAGCACATGAAATGATAGTTACTGGTGCAGGAAGTGAGGCAGCAGCCTACTGTGGCACCTGACTTCTGGCAGAACTCACACCTCTGCAGAAGCAAAAAAGAAAAAACCAAAAAAATTAATCTCTTCTAAAACCAGACCACCATTGCTGTTGTCAGTTGGAGTTTTTTGGCACAGACAGAAGTTTAGAGTAATGCTTGATCTCCCGCTTCATTGCTGCTCCATTTCACTACAGTGACTCACACACACAAGCGAGAGACATGGAGGAGGAGGTGAGAGGAAGAATTATTCCTCACATGGAACAACTTTTTCATTTGTGGACTGGTACTTCCAGGCCTTTCCCAGACCTTCCCACTTGTGCTTCATATCCAGTCCTCACATCTGCAAGCTTCACTTGGTCTCCATAATATTTCTGAACTGAGCAAGGATAAAATAACTTTCCAAATATCTTCAGTCAGTTCTACTCCATATAGAGTTAAAAATATTGCAAGGAAAGGACAGAGAAGAACAAATGCACACAAGCCATCTTTTAGCTGGGCTCCCATCTTGGATTCCAAACCAGCATGAAGTTTAACAAAGTGTTCTTTGCTTGTACCCACCAGCTGCTTTCCCCGGATAACAGCCATGTGCACATTTTTCAGAGAACCATCATCATCTTCAAACACTTCTGCTGACCACAAAGCACAGTTCACATGTGTCCATTCATTTTGGCCAATATAGAGAAGACGTCCAGCATCCTAAAGAACAGAAGGAAATGCTCTCTTCAGAAGTTTGTGGCGACACAACAACGCACAAAGCCCATCCAGAACTCCTACATAAAGGGGAATGGGGCAGATACTCACATTAGCACTATCATCACCGTATTTCAGGCACAATGCACACTGCCTGTTGTCCTCCACATCTGGAGGTGGGTTCAGTTCAGGACTATCCTCTCTGCTTCTGTCAGAGCCTTAAGAGTTAAAAGAGAGAACAATAGTGAAATTCAGGGCAGCAAAAATTCATCTTGACAGATTGTCAGTAAGTGAACACAGCAGAAGAGTTTTCAATAGCCAGCTTGGAAACCAAAGCACATGTCAGCCTCTGCGCAACCTTCATTCTGGGGGGAAAAGAAGTGGGTGCAAAAGCGTTCTTGGGTCCAAGCTCGGCTCAGAAACATCTCATATGTTACTGCCTCTGAATGATTTCAGGTCACAGAGGTCTCCAAGACAGCTGCATTTCTGGATTTGGGACTGGCAGTCCTGACATCAGTTCTCTTACCAGAGATGGGAGGTGTAGGAGGATGTAGAGGAGTTGGTGAATCTGGCTCTCCAGGCCCTCTGAGTTTCGGAGCTGGAATGATTTTCTTCATCAGAGGGGGCTGTTCAGTGCGGTTGTTCTCTTCACGCTCCTGCCACTGAGCATAATTATGGTCGAGTGATGGGGGCAGCACCGCATTCGGCAACATACCACTGCTGAGATGAGCAAGGAGTCAGTGTCACACCTGGCTGCACCAGAGGTTCTGACGCCCTGCCTAGCTGACATCCACCCCCAGCAACAACTCCATGAATTACCCACAGCCCACACATGTTCCCCACCAGTTCCCCACATTTTAAGGTTTGTGATGTGGCTGTCTGCTTCTTTGGAGGGTAACAGATGCAGGAGGGCTACCCTAAATGGGGGTGTGAGAAGGAGAGGGAAGGAAGGTCAGGATCGACAAGCCAACACACAGTACACCTAGTTCTAATTAAGAATTTTGGTTACTCTGCTTAAAACAAAGAAGTGTGTACAAAACATGGGAATGGGATTACTGCGTAATTTCTTAGGAAAAAAAAAAAGGAAAAGAAAAAAGGAAAACCAGAAATTCCAACCCCGCAAACAGGCTCTTTCAATGCATTTTGCTTGGCCAGCTGGCAAACGGCAGGGTGCCGCAGTTGGATACAGAACAATTACTTACTTGCTTGTTACTTTATTTGGCTCCCAAAATCTGGACTTTTTTACACTGAACCATGGAAAAACACGCTCCATTTGCTAAAGGAAAAAACATCCCATTAGAAAAGTTAGACAACATACCAAAAACTTCAAAGATGTTCAGCCAAGATGTACTGTAAATGCATAACTAGTAACATTTTATTAACATTAACAACTCTGACAATGCATTATTTTATTCCTGGAAACACCCAAGCAAGGCTAAATGTGGTGGCCCTTTAGACTCCAACATCAACAAGCAGGGGTAGGATACCAAACATTTCAAAGTAACTGTTGGCCAGCTCACCCGAATAAAGAAGGACTTCACCATGCTGTTGGCTTTCTTAATCTCTGGCTGCCCGCCATCGGCATTAATGGCTGCTTGAATTATCTTCACGATGTCATCACTAAAGTCCAACTGTAAGAAATCCACAAAACTTCACATTAACAGGATTGTCTTTTGCACAGCTATACCACCCACTAATTTTTTAAGACAATATTCAAGTGAATATTCAGATGACTGTAAGATTGAACCAGAGCATCAACTTAAAAGCAGAAAGGGAATTTGGCTGTGAAGAAGCAAGAAGACCTCTAAATTTGTAAACTGGCTGGCACAGCTGCTACACCCACAACCATTCACTTCAGCTGACTGGTTTTAAATCCGCTAAACTAGCTGTTTCACGAGGATTTGGTCAAAATCTGGCACCACAACATTCGCCAAGCACTTTGCAATATACAGTGCTTCTCAAAATTACAAATTCTCTAGGGAAAAAAAAAAAGGAAAAGGCTGGTCTATGCAAAGAAAATTTATTTGGTCAACACTCGAATTTTTTGTAAATGACCCTGGAAGAGATCACCCCTCCGCCCATGAATCCTTAGTTTCCAGCTAACCAACTGCATCAGGGCTATTTGGCCAGACCTTCAGTCAGAATTTTTACGTTCAGGATTACTTGAACACTTATCTACATAAATGTCTGACTAACAGCAAACTGGGGTCTGACCAAGTACCACTGCTGGCTACAGAGAGCCCCACAAAAGCATCAGTTACTTGTGCCTGGACCTATATAAACTGGTGCCAGCCGGAACTATTTTTAGCAGCATGATAACCTGCTTCCTTGTTCCTGAAGTAAAGGCTTAAGGTGCTCAGTTATGAACACCATATGTGATAAAGCAATTCACAGTGTCTAGTAATAGACTGGAACATGACAACTTTGACATACCACAGAAATGTAACTTCCTTGATCCATCTTTCTTTTCACTCCTTCCAGATCCAGAGGTTGCTGCTCCTCCTGTTTACTGACTTCTGTTAGGACAGGAGGATCGGGACCCTCAGGAGAGCTTCTGGATGGGATACTCTCTTCTGTCTCAGGATTTAAATCAGGTGGTTTTGCTGCCTGTGAACACCAGCAAGGAGACAGAGGGATGTTAACTATTGAAATGCAGCTGCTCCTGATTGTACCCTCCCAAGCCCATTTATTGGACCAAAGACTCTTGCTGATGTGAAAGAAAGGAGGCCTGAGTTCTGAATTTCTGTCCAAAATGTAGGGGCAACAAAGAAAAGCTCTTAACCAGCTTTTTGCTGAGACCTGTAAGGTGCACAGCAGGGCAGAACCATCAAACACAGGATCAAACTCATTGCTCAGAAGTCTTATTTCTGAGTGCATATTTCAAGACAAAGATCTTGTTCTTCTGTCAGAAAAGCACCTGCATCATCACAGAGCTAAATCCTCCTATTCCTTTAAGAACTTTACCCCATTTTTCTTTCAGCTGCCAAGTTGCATCACAGATACCCACTTCTCTGCTTCCAAAGGAATCAACAAAAGAAAGAAAAAATATAACTAAATCATAGCACATGCTGTTCCAAGTATGATGCAGACACTTCTGCAGTGTGAAGCACAGCAACACCTCAACAACTCAAGTGAATGCCAAAGTAGCAGGGCATAGGCTTCACCTTACCTGCCGATACCGCAGTAAGTGGCTGGTGGTTCTGGAATTCAACAGGGCTGTTAAAACCTGCTTCAAAGAAATCTGCAGCTCCTTTTCCAGTGCCAGACGCCATTCTGCAGGATGCTGCTCTGTACAGTTAATGCAGGTGTATGCAACGCTCTCGGGCAAGTTGGAGAGGATCTCATACATTTCATCTGGAGACAAAAGAAGACAGGATAACCATCTGAATTGCTTTACTGAAGGATACAGGAAAAAACCCCAGCCCTGCACCTACTGCCTGAGACTTTTCATGTAACAAAAGCCCCTTGTACAGCTAATTGAGGGATGCTGCTTTGAGGATCCTGTGCTTTCAGGATGTCATTGGTATTAGCACTGGTTTACCTGTTGTTACTCCACAGGCATTTTTCAGGTAGGTCACAACAGGTAAGTGTGTTAAAGTAACACTCTAGTAGAAAGGTCCAAGACTTGATTGCTTTGGTCTAAGCACTGCCTCATGTTCTTCAGTACTGAGGGGACAAAGACTTCCTTACCAGAAAGGTTTTCACATTTGGAGTGGACCCAGCGGTCGCATTTCCCACACTGCATCATCTTGCTCTCGTAGTCATCATCATCGTAGCATTTGTCGCAGAGAGGACAAAAATTTCCTGCAAACAAAATGGGATCTTACAGAAGTCTGAACTGTTTTGTGCACTTTCAGGCTTGACCACAACCAGCCAGCACTGCTGCCTGGACCATGCCAAGCTCAGGTGCCTTGCCAGCCCCCTGCCCACTCACAGTCTCACAGTGGCTGATTCAAACCCAAGCAGCTGAGGAAGCTCCTGCTGTAAAGAATCACAACTATATGTACCTTTAGCAAAGAGTTTGGCACAATCATGACACAGGGAGAAGTCATGAGACCACTGTGCATCCCATCCTTTGCCTGGTGTTGTTGATCCACAGCTCTTGCAGCGAACACATTTGGTACATATCTGGAAAAAGAATTCATTTGGCAAGAATTACTTGCTTTTATCCAGCAGTTTTTGTGCTTTCCACACATTTCATATTTTTTATTATTTCATGAGTGCAGATATGTTACTCAACAGAACAAGGAGTTTTAAATGCTGAAACTTTCACTGAAGAGAACTGAGCTCACTTCCTCCATGGTAAGATGGTGATAATACGAGAAAAAACACTAAATGAAATAACAATATAGATTTTTTTTGTCCTCCATATTTACACTAAAGAAAATATCACCTTTCCCTCGCCTAAAACAGACATAGTTGTGGCATTTCTTCTGATCTAAAATATACAGTCCTATTTTAACAGTTTTTAAAGTCTGTACATTGCAGAAGGAAACGTACAGAAAGTCTTAGCAAATACAGTACAGGCACTTAGAACAAAAGCTTGAAAGACACAAATTGGCAAATTAATCCAAACTGTCTCTCAATACTGGTATCAGCAGGTTTGTTAACAAACACTTCCATTTTAAAGACCTTCTTCCATGTTATGGGACTATGACCAAAAAACTTACTGTGATCTTACAACTTACTACAACTGAAAAAGGGGTAATGTCTCTAACAATTCTGCTTTCTTCGAACATCTTATCAACCAGCCACCTCAGTATTTCCAAATGTACCTTCTGATGCTATAGGCACCTTGCCTTGAAGAGATGAGGAACTGCATCAGAGCAAATCACCTGCAAAGCTCTGCTCCATGGCATTGCTATCAGTCAACAAATTAATTATCCAAAAAAGAAATCAAATTCCCTCACCCAAACTTTCTTTTTCTTGGTGGGTTTTGTTGGGTAGTTTGGGCCCAGGCACTCAGGGTGATAGCTGTTTCGGCACTTGTTACACTCCAGCAACTGCTACAGGAATAAGGGAAAAAAGCATTGGTACAGACACCCTGCAAAGGGATGCAAAATTCTGGACTTTTTCATTTTTTACTGGATCCCCCATTCAGGTCATGAGAAGGAAGCTGCAATGGAGCAACTCAAGAGGCCTCCTTCCCAGCGCACAGAGGCTCTGCTCCTGCAGGGCACATGCTTGCTGGCCAGCCTCTGGATCCAGAGGAGCCCTGGGAGCAGTGAGGGTGCTGCTGGGTCTCCCAGTGGTTTTGGGGTACCTTGGTGGCCTGGTGCTGTCTCCCACAGACGTGGCAGAACTTGCAGCGACGGCAGCACCAGTTCTCCAGCTGATCCTCCTGGGGCCGCTCGCTCTCCTCCAGGCAGAACTTGTGGAAGGGCTCACAGCAGACCTGGCAATATACAAACTGCAAGGGGGGAGAGGCAGGTTTTAGCAAAGCAGAAACTGTTCCAAGTTCCCAAACCAGCCCGCTTGTCCTCTGAACTATTTTGAATTCTGCTTTACAACTGACAGAACAAGATTTTAGAAGGGAAACTCTGTATTTCAGGTAATCTAAATAGCGACTGGACACCTCACAGCCACCAGGAGTCTGGTATCGGTTAACTAGTGCTTTGAGCATTGATAAAGGCCTATAGGGCTTTTCAGGATCTCCCTCCCCCACTTCCTCCCTGTACTACAAGCCGGATTTGCCGGAAGACACACTTGGTGCATGAAGTAGGGACATGCAGAGCAAAGAGAGTCTCTCTCCCTCCGTTCAGCCCACTTCGCCATTACAAAGCTCTTCTAGTTTCTCTGTATCCTGTACAAGTGGTCATATCAGAAAAACAATCATCCTCAGAGCACAGACACTGCAGGCTCGGAGGGGACATGGGAATTGTTTGTCCCCTGGGGGCCCCTGACTAAGAAGGGGATGGCTCCATGCCCCACAGGGCCTTCGTGCACCTCAAGTGCACTGATGTCCACACCCAGAACTTAACCCCCTTTTCCCCTGTCCACTCATCAGAACCCAGGCTCTCCTAGAGCAATAACACCCAGGTCAGCTGGTCTGAAGATGTCAAGAAGGCACCTATCTAAACTTGGAAATGCATTTAACACATCTCAATCCAGCTCTTTAGGCAGCGTCAGAACCTTTCCAGTTATGTTTCTATAACCGTTTACAGCTCTTGGCAGGTATGGACACACCTGGAAAAGTCAAGGCTGTCTAAAACCTGTCAGCACCATTGGGCAGTCTTTTTTATTTCAGGTTAAAAGAGAGCAAAACTCTTGCTTTATATCAGATGTGAGTTCCCAAACTGATTTTAAATACCTTGCACTTTATTATCTTGGGACAAATTCTAGCAAGGACAGATTTACCGGTATTGTTTTAATTTCTTCTGGATTAAGGTTATTATAATTTTTATTTATTTATTTTTGTAATAATACAGTGCTGTAATTAAGTCATCAACAGCAGAACACAATGCTTTACCTCCACATGTCCACTGCTGGCACAGAGAAAACACACCACCCTGGGAGTAATAGGTACCGAGGTGACGATGCCTAACCCACCCATCTCCCAAACATTCTCCACTTCACAGTCCTCCTGAAAGTACAAAAGGACACATCACCATGCAGAACAAGGCAATACAACATCACTACAAAATGCTCCCGCCACTGTTCAGTTCAGGGCCTGTGATTAAGATGCCTCAAACTGAAATAATTTCAATGTCTACCTCAGTCTACTTTACAGTGTATTCTGGGAGAGTCACACCTCGGCGCTGTTCCTGCCAAGAGCACTCAATGGCATGCTAGAGCCTTCCTTCTAGGGAAAGCAAACCTAAGGAACAGGACAAGGCTTTTCACAATTGCACAAGTATTACTAGAAGTGAAATTTCAGAAGAATTATACTTTATTAAAGCTCCATATTTGTATAAAACACTTATGAGATCCCACTATGATCTCCAGTATCAACACTTATAGATGAACTGAAAAATTATTAGGAAAATATTTTATTATTATTTCAACACTGTTGTTCAAAAATGTACATGAATTATCATTTTAAAACCCCAGATATACCCCAAACGTTGTGAATTACAAGTTACTAACATTTTCCCCAAATCTTGTTGGCTCAAGTTGTGGTAAGGTTTTAAAGTTCCATCTTAATGGAATCATTCTTCATAAACCTCACATTCTTGCTCATCCTCACACATTGACAGTTAAGGTTTTAAAGCTTTAAGTGTCTCTTCATCCAGTACTCTAATTATAAGAAAAAAAAGGCATAACAAGCTTTTAAAAATCAACCAAGTGACTTGTCATGAGGCTCCTATTTTGGCAGTTCCCTTCGAAAGGTACCAGACACACAAACTCAGCAGTTATTGCCAGCACTTTCAGGGGACTCTAGTTCCAGTGTCTGAAAGCCAGCGGACATTCAAATACTTAAAACATTTTGTCCTCTACCTTGAAATCCACTCGGATTCTGTGGACTCCATCTGTAGGTGGCTTTTGCTTGGAACTGCTGCCGTTAGTCAGAGTGCTGAGCAAGTTCAGTGTGCTGCTCTCTGGCTTGCTTAGAGGAGGGGGCTTTTCCTGGTCAAGCAAAGGAGCCTGCATTAATCCCAACTCTGGACGTTAGAACTCAATCAGCAGTTACATCCAATACCATAAATAATTTACAGACAAACCCCCAAACCAGCACAAAATTAACAAGTATTACAAAGCTGCAGGGAAGTGACCATTCTACAAACCATTCCCTAAGAGCATTCCATATGCAAGTACACTCCTAATTCCATGTGCTTTACCATCACATTGTTCTTTCTTCAAAGCATGGGGTGGTGTTTGGATGCAGTGGGGCCACTCTGGGTATAAATAGGCTCTACTCACTTCTCCCTCAGGTTTACTTAAAACAATTCTTTTTTTCCATGATTGAGCTATTTCTGAGACTAAAGTAGTTGCATTTTTTAGGGAAAAGCTAGTCTCCACCCTCCAACACACAAATCTTAGATACCAAAGTAACATCTGAACTCAATCTTAGGCATAGGCCATGGTTTTTGCTATCCACATACTGCCACAAGGGAAAGCCTAACATCTTTAAGAACCAAATAAAAAAATCTGCAAAGGCTTAAGCAATATGGTTCTACTTTCTAGACAGAAGTTCCAGGTGCTTGAGATTTTACTGACTGTATAAAAAACAGTATTCACCTTTTCTTTTGGTTTCTGTTTCACAGGGAAAGTTGGACGGGGAGCAATTTTTTTCTGTTTGCTTTGTTCTGTGCCTAGGAAGGGGGGGAAAAATTATGAGTATTTCAAGTAACTAACAGCCACCTGTAGAGAAGAAAAGGGAAAAAAATCAGCTGGGTAATGTGCGATGAGTTGTAGACTAGAACTTTTCCACCCTCTTCTGTGGCTGCACCTCCCCAGCTATGAGCAGTTTCTTTGAGGCAAGACTAGAAGAAGAGTTTGCTCTGCACACAGTCTGGAGCATTGTGGGTGCAAAGCCACAGAAATCCCAGAGCTGCCTGGCTGGTGACTGTTCACACTGCTCTGCACTACATACAATAGAGGACTATACTTTTGTATAAAAGATTACATCCTCCTGGTTTCACATTCAGAATGGGAAGTTGACAGACTTAACAATTCTGAAAATACACTTCAAGACTGCCACAACTATACAACTCAAGAGTCCCAACCAGGATAGCCATCTTTCTCCCTGCCCTAACATACACTGTGACTCAAGAAAAAGGAAGCCAGTTCTAAGCAAAATTTCCAAAATAATCTGCTGAGATTTCAACACACCATAAAGCATTCATTGGGTTTAAAATGCACCAGCTTTTAGCAGTATTGTTACTTAACATGACTCAGATGTATTGAGGATAAATAGTCCCATTTACCTATTTCTGGCTGGGGAGTCTGCTTTTTCTTGGGCTCAGAAGTGCTAAGTTTAGGTGCTTCTTTTTTCAAAGGTCCTGAGCTTGGTGGCTGAGGAGGAGGGAGCTGGACTGGCTGAGACATCTGCTTGCCAGTCTTTCTGGTACCAGACACAGGGACCTGTTTGGGCTCTGACATAGGAACGGAGGAATTCCCATCCTCATGCTTTTCCTCAACAGGCTTACGGGCAGGCTCACTGCTCTTCTTCCCAGAATTGTCTTCTCTTGGTACAACAGCCTGAGGAGTTTGTTTCTGTCCAGAGTCCAACTGGTTTTTTCCAGAATGGGTTTCTTTCTTCTCATTTGCCTTGGATTTCTTCTCTTTCTTTTTTGCAGCTAAGAAAAAGAAGTACAGATAAAGCAACACAAACAAAATAGTGTGACTTCAAATGATTTGCTGCTCTCTTGAAACAAGGATACAGACACTTTGATTCAGAACTTTGTCATTCTGTCATACCAAAGAAAAAACTGTACTCAAAAAGTAAACTTGGTTTGTACTTCAATCTATGTTCTCTCACACCTAGGGCCCCTATTTTGCAACAGCAATAAGCAACACCCTCCTGCAGTAATACAGATTCAGAGCTGAGAGCAGACTTTGGGAGGAAGGAAAAGGAAGCAAACGGGGAAAAAAACAGTCCAGTCAGCACCAGTCCAGTGCTGAAAGACACTGGCATGTGCAATGTCTGTCAGTACTCACATTTCTCCTGCCCCCTGCACCTGCCACCAACAGTGCAGGCAGGTTGGCTCCCAGCAGAATAACCTTTATAAGCTCAGTGTAGCTAAAGCAGCACAGAGCAAAACTTCTAAAAAGAAACACCTCTGTCTTGTCCTATACTCAAGACAAGTATTTTAGCCTACCTTTAGCTTGCTTCTGGAGATAAGCTTTTGAAGGCATCCACTGTAGATTCTGACATTTCCTCATTCTAAAAAGAAAGAACATGTAATGAAATCAGAACAAAAATGCAGACATCAAGAGGGGAGTCTCTAAATACTCAACATCAAAAACTGAAAATAACATTATCAATACATACAGTACTTTTGTTCAGACAAAACCAAGTACTCTTGGCATGGGACAGGATTAGGGGACCAAGAATTTTGCTAACTTTATTCAATTTTATTCCCTATTTGTCTTATTCTTGGCATAAAATGTCTTCTGTAGACTGGGCCAGGCTTTGTTTCTGCCTCCATTCCTGTAGCAGGGCTCATGGCTCTGAAACCCAGCCCAAAGCCTGGGCAAAGCTGCTGAGAGCAAGGCTCCTTCCAGTCTACAGTGTTCTCACACAGCAATTCTCACAGCAAAGCTTATAAATAGCTCTTATACCACAACAATCTACTGGTGCCACTTTAGCTGCTGCCTTTTCAGACAGTTTATCTAGTCTGGTAAAATCAATTTAATACCGCAATTAAAAAAGAAAAAGATTCAGTCTAAGTGATATGTATAAAAAAATGACAGAAGAAATAATGGAGGAGTGGTATTTCTTAATGATATCCAGACACACCTGTGATCCATGGTTAGGATCCAGAGACCATAACCCTTTGATATACAAAGTGTATATAAGCTAAATAAACATCAGCTTGAAAACACAAGCTCTTCATGAATGCAGTCTAGGAGAATAAGAGATAAATATTTATGTGCATATTGCCTTCCTTGCAAAATCCTGTACTGCCTAACAAAAGCCACAGATCTTACACCGAACAATCCTCAATATTTTGCCACTTCCATCAAACTGAGGAGAATAAACTAGAAGTGAACCCCAGAGAAAGAGCTCCTAACTACTGCACCTCAAATTGTTGTCTTGACTCTCAAACTGTTTACAGTCCCTTGCTTTGATCAAGCTTCAGACCAGCTCGAGGTCAGCCCAAGCCCATGACACAGGGTAAATCTGCCGTTCCTGGCCCAGTGCGTGGGTACATTTATCCCACTCAGAGCAGGGATTAGCTCAACAGCTTCTCAGACACACTTACTTGCAGCACTGCTTCTTTATATTGCGCCCACCAAACTTGGGTTTGTCTAGACAGTTAGTGCAGACCCCACAGTCCTCTGGAACCTGACAGCCCGAACACTGCCCGCAGCGCCTGGAGCGCCGGCCCTTCTTCACCGGAGGCTCTTGCTGGGCCTTGTTTCTGGTGACCGGCTTAATGGGCTTGATAGGTGGAGCAACAGGTTCAGCCTCTTCTGAGCCAGCTATCGATGACTTATCTACCAAAAGAACATTTCTAATGTGAATTTTCTGATGTCAAAGAATAATTCAGGAGTGTCTAATTTAGCCCATGAAGCCTAAGTTCATCTGCAGAGCCACATGAGATTGTGCGCATACACATGTACACATGTACATGCACACACGCCCCTCAGCAGAACACAGGTTTGGTGCAAACCACACATATTTAACACAATTCCCAACAGCTTAAAGGATTAACCCTGTTTGAGTGGCACTGTAATAGAGAGCCCAGAGCTCTTCAACATAATTTCCCTTGTTAATCACTTGAAGTCCTCATTTAAAGCAGTCACCAGAAGCTGACTTTGTATGGGCCTGCAGATGAAAACCAGAAATCCTAACTCACCATCATTCCCCATGGAAGACAGTATCTTCTCCCGCTCTTCCCATGGTAAGGCACTCAGAGTGGGCATGTCATCAGGAAACACCGCTCGCTTGCGGCCCAGCGCGACAGCTGCTCTCCTGCAAACGTGTTTGATTCGTGGTCCTCGGACTGACGTTTCTGATGAATCACTCTCTTGCCCCTAGATTTCAGAACATGAGAGCAGACAGTATTCCTAAGAAAGTTACCAAAATGAGACTGAGAAACATGCCATAGAGACTTCTAAGCAAATTGTATCTTAGCTTGTAGATTGTAAGAATCAGGATAAAAACAGACTTGGCCTTCTAAGCCTCAGTTATCCAAGAAAGGGTAAATGCAAGAGAGCAAGAGTTTTGACTCAACTGGAACTACAAGGTAAGTCTCCATCCACAACTGGAAAGCCAACTTGCTCATGAAGCCACATTATCAAGGCTGAGATTAAAAAAATCAGAGTCCACTGGAATTGGAGCAGCATTTGGTGCTGATTGATCCAGCAGAAGCCAGTAGTAGATGAGGCGGTTTGAGAGCTTTGTAGCTGCTGATGTTTCAGACAAGGGGTTTGGGTTTACTGAGATACTAAACAAATGGAGCATTTTAGCGCAATTTTCCATGTTTTGGTAAGATTCTAGAATATCTCCCACTGAAATAACTATCCCAAATAAGCAATTGTGAGAATCTGGGCTTCTGCTACACCAGGCCAGTCACACAGATGCATGGGCACCTTCATTTCAGAAACAAACAGCTGGAGGCTTCTCTATTTGAAATATGTACTAGCGATTTTCAACACTAGTGCTGTTTACAAAAAGTAAAAGTTTAAATAAAAACTATTCCCTCATATCTCACCTCCCTTTCTGACAGGTAAAGAGGACTGCAGAAAAGGGTGGTTTTGGGGTGGGGAAGAGGGAAAAGAGCAAAGTGGTAGGAAGCAGTTCCCCAAATCAGATGAAAAATTCCAATGGATCTTCCTCCCTCCTAAAAGTGAGAGACCACTGCATACAGTTAAAAAACAGAAAGATCAAGAAACAACTTTCCTTCAGAAGCCAACTTTACACTCGAGGAAGGCCCCCAAGAAACCTCGAGGCCAAAACAGACACTGCATTTCGCTGGAACTGCACTTTTCACAGTGAGTACTACTCTAGATGATTGCTTTGCTTAGATTTTTTCGGAGAAACCCAGTAAGCAGCTATGCTGCACTGGTCTCCGAAATGCATGCAGCTCCCCTCTGAGCTGGCTACGCAGCAGCTCCCTCTTCCCCTCAGCTTCTGCCCAGGGCTTCTTGTTTTTGGGTCATTTGCCATCTGTTGCACTAACAGCTGCTTAGCTTGGCACATTAGTTCTCCACGCTCAGTATACAAAAGCTATTCGTGACTTTCAGGACAAGTTCAAAGTAAGATGCACTCTAGCAAAAAATCCAACTTGGAAAAAGGAGTACCTGTGCTTTTGGCTGATCTGCTTGTTTGAGGGACTTGCTCTTCTCAATCTTGTACAGCTGGGCTTTTGCCTTTTTCAGAAGACTGGCTACCCTCTTGTCAGTCATTGGCAGTTTGTCTGCTTGAGCCAACATAGAACTGATGGAGGAAGCAGAATGTTTAACAGTGCTTGATGAAGGAGCAGAAAGACGGAGAGCTTTTTCCTTCTCCAAAGATGGCACAGTGGGGCTGACATCCAGGTCTGATTTGTCCAGCCCCCCTCTACCTTTCTTGGATGTTTTGGTTTTGACAGCTGTTGTATCTACCAGAGCAGCAGTGGAAACTTCTGCCGTGGGATCTGCTGCTGTAGACTTCTTCCGTCCGGCAGTTTTTTTGGCAGACGATGATGCTGCAGCGTCTTCGCTGACTTTTTCTTTGGGCATTTTACCTACAGGAAACAAAGCAGTACTACTCTGTACTTCTGACCCTTTTCTCCTTTTCTCTTTCTTTGACTCCCGTTTGTTCTCCTTTTCTCTCTCTCTGTCTTTCTCTCTGCTCTTGTCCTTCTCCAGGCCTTTGTCAGCATCTTTATCTTTGGAGAGCTCTTCTGCTGCCCTGTCCTTGTTTTTGCCTCTCTCTGTCTGGGGACTTGATGTGAACCAAGGGAAGAGAGGAGCAGGGCTACCAGATGAGAAAGGCTCTGCTGGAGCATTTGTCTGCTTCCTTGGTCTCTGGCTTCTTTCTGCTGATTCCCCAGACTGCGATAGGGTATGGGAGGGAAAAGTAAAAGTTGAATTTAAGGCACTAGTGGCAAGAGAACTAACTGAAATACTAGTTAAAGAGGAAGAGACAGAAGACTGTGGAGTGAGAGTTGTCAGGTCAGAGGTACTAAGCCTTCCGCTCCTCGTCCTCATGGAGTGTGAAGGAGATCTGGGTTCTGATCGGATGGGGCTGAACGCTTTCCTCTTGCGCCGCCGAGAGGATGTGCCCGTGGCAGAGGTGCCTGTGGTGGCGCGGCCGACTGATGAGGGCAAGGTCACAGACTCGAAGATGCGGGAGTGGGCCTCACTTGGTGTGAATCGTGGCGCTCGCAGCAGAGGACTCCTCTTGTGCATATCAAACCTGGCTCCAGAATGAAGTGAAAAGAGACGTGTGGGAGCTGTCGCACCTGGTGTTGAGAAGCCAGATGCAAAGCCAACGTCCTCCGGTGTTAGCGGCGGGGGTCTGAAGTTATCAAATATCGGTTTGCGAATAAGACCCTCTTTGGCATATTTTGCTGATGAGAAGTACTGTGGCTCTGACCTGGAATGTTTCAGGGAGGTCCACCTAAATGTTGGCTCTCGCAGAATTGACTTTCGTTTCTCTTGCATTGGTGCAGCAGAAGCAGGAAGAAAGGGTGAGGCTAACGGTATGGTTGGAGGCATAAGCCAAGGTGTATGGTCTGAGATGCTTGAAGCAGGCTGCAGTGGTGGGGGGGGAGTGAGCAAAGGGGGAGGAGGAGAGGAGGAGGATTGCTGCTGTGGCATGCTTGGTAAGGCTGACAGCTTTTTTGCAGTCCTCTGACCAAAACTTCTTTCTGTAATCGAAAACCTTCTATTTCTCCTATCACCGTTATCATTTTCAGGGGACTGAGAAACAGGCAGGGGAGTGTGAACTTCTGGAGTATTGCTTCGCTCCTCAGAAAGCATCTGCATCTCCTCAGAAGCCTGGGAGTCTGTAGATGTATCCACGCTGGGGCTGCTGGACCGTGAGGAATCTGAAGACATCTGAGATGAATGTTGAGAAGCAGCGCTGGACTTTTCACTGGAGCCACAAGATGTAGTGCTGAACCTGCTGTTTGGTGTGGATTCTAGTCTGGATATTTTAATAGGAGGATCATAGTCTTCATCCTCAATAAACCGTTTGGGTGTTTTGATAATCCGTGATGAGATTGCACTCACAACCGGCATGATGAACTGTCGAATATTTTTGAGCTGTGTTCTCCCCATCCTGCCCTGCAGTTTGGCTGCTTCTTTCTCAATCTTTTTTTGTGCTCCCTTTTTAGCCCTCTGCAAGAGTTGCTTAGCAATCGCAGCATCCGTCCTTTTGGTGGAAGGTATAATCCTGACAGGCTTAATCCTGCGTGGACTCTGTCTGACAGCAGCCTTCTCTTCCTTCGTGAGAGGCGGTGTGCCATCCTTTTCTTTGCGAATCCTCTGGGGCTTCTCCAGCTGTGAGTTTATGACCAAAGTTGAGGAAGTCTTTATACGTTCAGAGGACGGTGGCCTGCCTCTCCTGCGCACGATCTGAACGCTCTTCCTCCCAATCTGAAGTTTTGCCCCAGGCTTAAATTTAGATTTCAGTGGGGAAAGCTTACTAGTTCTTAATTTCTTGATTTTAGTTGCTTGCTGAAATGTAGTGGATGGTGATCTTTTGATTTTTTTCAGACTCTCTTTTTCTTCTTTGCTGCCTTTCTGAATGTCCGATGTGTCCTTCTCCTGTGACAATTTGAACTTCACACTTGTAAGTGCTGGAGGTCTTCCTCGTCTTTTTTCCCCGCTCTTCGACTCCTTCTTCTTTACTTTATCCATGGATGTGGTTTCAGACTTGCTTGAAGGGGAACACACTGATGAAGAGTCTGACAGTACAGCTGAACTTCTGTCAGAACTGCTCCGGGGCCTCCCGCGAGGTTTCCGTGGACTAGATTTAACTGAGAGGAAAACAGAGAATGCAGGGAACATATTAAATTTCTCCAAATGTGGGATGAGCATTACCCAGGTCAAACAAGTATTTACTCAGTATCATTCATGCTGCCCATATGTTGCCAAAACATTTCAGAAAATCAACAAATAAAAATAGTTTTGGCACTACATGTACAGAATACCTTCCCAACAAATGTCTTTTCCCACATAAAATACCATGCAGATAACTTGTTTAAAAATGCAAGCTAGTCTTTTCCTAACAATTATATATGCAATTGCACAAGGCCAGTACCAACCTCATGCTGGGAGGGAGCAATAATTCTCAAGGGCACATGGTACCTTTTAAAGACATGAATTTTAATATATTTTTTAAAGCAGCTCACAGCCAGTTGAAAGAAAAAAAAACTCTTTCCTTTCGAGTGCCATCCATCTGCACTGCTAAGGGAGAGTTCAAGAGAGCAAGAACAACCTACACAAGGCTGATACAAGACAATTTACTAAAAACTGGTTTTAGCTTTGAAACATAGCTAATACTCAGCACTGACTTGGAGCCATCAAGCACAAGACTTGATTACCCACCTCGACCAATGCATTTCACTGCACTCTCACCCAGTCCCGCTATTTCAGTTCTGGATCTTCCCTTGCACTAGCAAGGCGCTCCACCACAGTTTGCTGTTGAAGCCAAGCTGAGCAGATGATTATGGTGGAAGAGCAGAGCGCTCTGGTGAGAGCATTTATTGACAACACAGGCAGAAAGGAGCCTACTGAAAGATACTAAAATAGTCAAACCAGTTTCAGACCCTTTCTCTTTAAATAGCTGCCTCTCCAGAACACTGACATGAGGTTTCAAATACTGGTTTCATCAGTATAACTCTTTTACTCAAACTTTCCCTGCTCCTTTACAGATCGCACATAGAGAATCCAAAACTAACTGCATTGAATCTAAAGACTGGTGTGGCTTTTATGCTGGATGAGGTTTGATGGAACGAACAGGAGAGGCACAGCAAAATCATCACAAAAGAAAACAGGAAGTCAACACCCAATCCTGCAACTTGAACTTACCTGTGGGGGACCTGGTGGGACTTTGTACTTTGACTTCTTCATCTGAACCAAAACCTAAAAACTGTTCATCCTGCAATGAGAGAGAAGATGGAAGCTTGAGGACATGGATATTAATGTTGAAATGAACTCCACTGTGAATGAAGCACAAATGGATTCTAGAGGATTCTCCTTACCCAAAAAAGATACTGGCATTTGCTCTTTTAACAAAAAATTGCTAAAAAGGAAATACAACTTGCAGCAGAGATGACAAGAAATCCAGAAAAAGCAATGATAAAATAACATAAATTAAATTATGCCAGAAGACACTGCTTCTGCCTGAGACACCTTCCATCACACAGAACCCCCGAAGGCCATTCCCAGAAAGGGAGAAACTCAACTTCAGTCCTGCAGCACGGCAAGCGGAGCAGGAGCAGTGGGAGTGCCCAGCACTGCTCCCACACTGCGGATCAGCCACACGCCTGCCTCCGCTCCAGAGCACGTGGGCTACAGCAGGATGTAAACATCGCTGGGTGCTGCAGCACTGCCTGCGTGGGCGTGGGCAGGGAAGGGGTCCCCAGCCCTGACAGAGGGAGAAGCTGTCAGCGGGGACAGATGTGGCCTGAAACCCAGAAAAGGTACTGAGAAATAACAAATACCCAAGAACAGTCAGGTTTAGAAAAGCTGAGGGATCAGCTGCTCACCCTGTGCGATTTCCTGACTTGCACTGGCCTCCAAGTTCCTGTGGCTGCTACATCTTTTCTTCGTTTTGCTATTCTGGGGCCTAAAGTCATCATTATTATTTTATCTCTGGCTACAAAATCAGTACTTGCCATATATTTGACAATCACCTGTCAATCCATGATTACAACTTGCATTATTTTCAAACTGAGCTCTGTTATCTCACTTTGCCAATATAAGATAAAGTAATGTTTCCAACATTAATACTGGCTAAATAAAATGTAATGTTTCCAACATTAATACTGGCTTTGGCCCAATAGCCTGGGAATAATAATTTTTTCCATTTCTTACCAACCAGTCACCAGAAGCATCTACAGCAAAAAAGCTCCTTCCACAAAACAATCACTTCCGTTTCATTTACAACCACAAGTAGTATGACCAATATCTTACTTGTGCTTGTGTGTTCGTTCAGTGGCATTCCTGAGTGTGTACTGGTGACCTCAGAATGGTCCCTATCACTACCTGAGAAGGCAACCCTGTGACCTGTCAGAGAAGATGAAGAAAGCCACTAAGTATCACTCAGCATTTGCCAGGCTAAACCGTTCAGTTGACCATCACATGCCAAAATGCAGCTTTGAGGCAAACTAGGCAGGAACAGCCTCCTCCGGTTTTTCAGAAATGTCATGACAGATGGAGAGTGACTAAAAACCATGAAGATTTTGAACATGGCCTCATTTACCTGAAAAAGAATAATGCAATGCAAAAAAGGCCACTCAGGATTATAAATTAAGGGATGAGGGAAGGCTTCCCTCATGCCAGACATTAAGACTAACCAAGCAGGCATGGGATGATCTCTCTGTGGGTAGCACATACATTTCCCATTCAAACTTTACACTATCCCAACTGGGTTCAACTTCAGAGTTGTGCACAGATAAAGAATGGCTTTTCCTGAAGTAACCCAGCTACAAAAGAACAGGGAAGTTACAAGCAAATGTCTGTCACAATGCTCTTGAGCAATATTACTTTTCAAAGAATTTCCAGTTAAAGATTTCACAGGAAAATCCACCTTCAAAGGAGAAACTATCCTGCAGGCACTAACTGATGTTCTGAACTCTGTCTGAGGAATAACAGTGCAAACCATACCACTATGGATCTGTGAAGTTGCATGAGGCTCTAGACCAGCAATGCAGCCGCTCCAATCATCAACCGAAAAAGTTTATTTTACAATAGAGTCACCTGATCAATGCTGTCCTTCCCATTCCCCATCCTGGGTTTGGCCCAAGTTAGACAGCACCTCACTTTCCTGGAAAGGGATAAGCTATTTTTAGAAGCTCATTCAGATGCCTGCTTAGTGACTGCAGCACAACATCTACCAGACTCCTCTGCTTTCAGCAGAGTAAACACCCTTGGAGGTTGGCAGGTAGTAACCCTGAGACAAACACCGGGTGTTGGAGCAGAGCAAGAGTCTGCTGGGAGTTCAGGGAGATGCTTCCCAAGCCACTACTTGCGATGCAACTTCAATAATAAACACCTGAGCACCTGGAGTGATCCTCATGCATCAAGTCAGATGAGGGGACATTTGTCCTTCCATTGCTTAATTCAGCTAAAGCTTTGACCAAGAGTGATGCACAGACTTTGCTGGGGCTTCACCTGGGAGCAGCACTGACCTACAGAGAACATCTTGAGATCCCACAACACTTCTTGGCCTGGTCACCTCCACATGACAACCCCCAAACTACACTGCTGCAGGCATCACCCATGGCAACACAATGGTGATTAGGGCTGCAGTTTCCAGAGTCCAATTTTTTTGGAATTAGAAAGAATATATTGCTCATATTGCTCTTTATGGGGCTGAGGCTCAGGGTGGGTCTATCACAAGTGTGTTACTGAAAATACAGATCTGTTTTGCCAGAGTCCTGGTTCCAACCTGGATGAGAAATTCTGACTTATGCTTTCCAATCCGAATACAGAGGGATGCTTATTAGAACACCTGAAACACTCTCATTCTGGTCACAACAAGCTTTCAATAATACCACTTCCAAGGAAGAGAGTTAGTCAAACCACTACCTACAAAGATCAAGCTTTCAAATGGTGAGAGAAAAGCTCCACAATTGCTGTATGGATGCATTAAAAAAATCTTTTGTGGTGGTAAACTCATCTTTCATTCCTAAACATATATTCCTAAAGAAACAGTACTAAAGACAAACTATGCTCTGTAGCTCAGCTTGGGGGGAACAGCTAACCCTGCTCTGGAAATTTTGTGGTATCCCTGAGAAATGATGAACCACTAACTTGAGGAGTTACCTGTTTCCTGCAACATGGTGCTGTGAAACCTGCAGTTCAGCACTCGGGTGCCAATACAGAAGTGCGTGGTCAAGCACTGTTGCAACTCTGTCCCAGGAGCTTTCCAGCTGAAGGACGCACAATGTCCAAAGGCCCCTGGAACAAACTCACCAGTGCACAGCTGCTGTTCTGAAATTGCTTTATCTGCCCACTGCTGGGGCCAGTGGGACGAGCCACATCACCTTTCATTTGAAAAGTTTCCCAAATTCCTAACAAACTTCCCAAAACTGCTCCTCTGAGGGTTTGAAGCACCGAACAAAGTTGACCAAACCACAAAACCAGAAACATTTATTTTCACACATCTGACAAAGCAGCACCCCAATGTTCAGGAAGGGAGAGTGCACGAAGGAGCCTCCATCTCTTGGGCCATGATCTGCATCATCCTCACTCACCATGTGTGTCTTGTCAGATATCCATACCTACAGCATCCCCTGCCCATGCATGTGCAGTGACCACCTTACCCATGACAGGAAAGGCTCTACACCTCCAATTCACACATTAAACACTCAAGCAGTCTGGAGCAGCCATTCAACCTAACACTACCTGAGGAAATTTTGAGGCAAATAGAAGAAATTATCTGTACTTCCAGCTCAGGCATGACCCTGGTAGCAGTATGGAAGCTAATCCTTACCCCCAGGACATGGATCTGGTACCATTTCCAAACATTCCAGGCATTGGTAAACGTCCACAACTCCAACATTCACCTCATAAAACATTATGCCCCAGGTATAATCATGGAAGTGCTACCAGGGACACCACCACCACATCCAACTGCCAAACATGAGCTTCTGCAACTTTCAGCCAATACAGATTTATGGAGGTAACTGTCAGCATGCATCCAGCACATGCTCAACTTTTAAATCCCAAAGCTTCAATTCTCTTCACAGATGGGCAGGAAGCTCTAAACTGACAGGCAGAGCAGATATTTAACAACTATACTTATGCTTCTTTTATACCAAATATTGACATAATGAATCAAGAAAATGCAATAATATTTTTCTTGTTCCTACAGTACCACTCACACCAAGCTGAAAGGTTAGTAGCCAGTACAAATGCTACTGTTCAACCAGTTGCAGCTTCACTGTGCAAAAAGTCCCCCAGCAATTCTTCTGGTGTTAAAATTAAGTATCAGAATGTGGCTCCTTTAATGTGAGCTGGTTTCGAGATAACTCAGTGCAAGACTCAGCTGCAGCAGAAGACAAGGCTTTGTACAAAGTGACCTGAATCTGACACCCCAGAATTCAGGTATCTTTTAAATGAGAAACACAGGTTGCTATGTACTATGAAAGTGTCAAGGAGACAAGGGAAAGACTGAGTTGATTACTTGTTCTGGACAACATTACTCCTGCACCTAACTTGGTGGTAATACCCAATTTCAACAGGTATCTACACAAGTGCAGACAAGAATGAGGTAGGAAAAAAATAAGCACGAGGAGCAGAAGTTGTAAATAAAAAGGCAACACACCTTCTTCCTCTGATTGTCACTGGCTCCTCAAAACAAGTGATCAGAGTTTATTCCTGGTGAGGAATAATGGCAACTTGGTTGAATACTGTACCTGGCTTGGCTCAGGAAGGACCTTGTGGAAAAGAACAGCATGAGCACCAGGCAGTGACTGAGAGGCCATGGTGAGCCCTAATGTGAAGGGGTCTTCTGGAAGCCCTCTTCTAGAAGAGCACCTCCCCCAGAGCAGCTACCCATGGGTACCAGAAACTGCACACAGCTGCCCTCTCCTCTGGACAGACCACAGGCAGCACCCATGTGCTGGCTGCCTACATGTGCCAGAGCAGAGCCCTTTTCACACCCTCACCCCCCTCACAGAGAACTTGCACCGCACGACAGAAAAAAGCAGCCTCTGGTGACCGTAATCTTCACTAGGACTATGACAAGTGCACAAGTCACCAGCCAGGAGAACTATGTCCTTTGAGGCAAAAATGTTGTGTTTCTTGAGCATCACCAAAGGAAACGAACCAACTGGGGGAGTTAACCTGAATGTTTGTGAGGATCTCCTCTGAGTATGCCCAAGTGCCAGCCTGCACTCACAGCAAATCCAGAGAGAGGGGACTCACCTGGGGTCTGCCCCTGCCTGGCTCATGAGTGGTCAGACAAAACTCAGCCTACAAACACCAAGCCACAAATCAATGTTTATCATTACTTTCTACTGTATGCAATGTTATTAGAGAAAAGCTATTAGCAGCTAAGTAGAAAAGTGATGCAGTAAGTAGAATTCTTAAAATCCAGGAGACCCTGTGTTAATCAGCTGCCACACCTGCAATGCATTCAAGCTATTTTACTTTAAAGCAAAAATACCCTAAAGGCTAAGCTCAAAAAGATATCTCAAACATCTTTGTTTAGGGCTTTTTTGAGATGCAAAAATATACTCGAAGACAAGTGGAATTAAACAAACCACAGCCCAATGTCATCTTAGGAAAAAAAAAAAAAAAGAAAAGGGTAAGAAACAAAGCAACTTGCCTCCCCCCACATGAAAAACCTCCTGGGTTATTAACTCTGTGGTCAGCTTGGTTAGCCAGATCTCAAGTAATTTCTCTCCCTGAACTAGCACTGGTGAGATATTAACTGCTTCCCAGAGCACTCCATGAATTCCATCAAGCCATGTCTATTGCAAACAACAAAAAAGAGAAGTATCCTAAAGTGCAGCCCCTGAGATGATGGTATTAATGAGAGCAGTGCGACTTACACCCCAAAGTCTGCACAGGTGAGGGCAGGAGTGTCCCCACGCTCAGCCCTGCTCCTGCAAACACAACTCAGCTCATCCAGCATCACAGCCCGCGGGAGCTGCCACTCTACATGCAAGGAACTCCTCCAGCTCAGCCACAAGCCAAGAGCTCCACTTTATGGCACCCAACAGAAAATGCCAAAACCAGGCCAGAAAGACACAAGGAAACTGTATTTTCATGTATGTTTTAATGAACTCTGCTACGGCCAGTCATGGGAACGGAAACCAAATGGTCTTTATACAGACAAAATACAAAGATACATTCACCTACCCTACAACTGACAACCTGCCTGGAGGAGACAGAGCTGGCCCTTCAAAAATCTATAATAAATCCCTCCTGGTACAAAAGACCTGGGAAATTCTCTTGCCGGCGCAAGGATGCCGCTAAGGAGCGATGCAAAACAACTGGGGGAAAGCAACGCTGCAGCTCGTAGTAACACACCCCCATCATGTCTTCCCTGTTCTGTCAATAGGTGGGTTGTTGTCGCACGCCCACTCCGGCTGCCTTAGAAAGGCTTAAAAAAAAAATGAAGGGAGGAAGAAGAGCAACTCAAAAAAAAAAAAAAAAAAAAAAAAAAAAAAAAAAAGGAGCGCCAGCGCTCCTAGTACCGGCGAACGGCCTCTCGCAACGGGCCCGCCGCCCCAAGCTCCTCCTGGGGCATCCACAGCGGCGAAAGGGAGGAAGAGGAGGAGGAGGAGGAGAAGAAGGGGGAGGGCCGGTGCGCGACACCCACCGCCGGGCCCACAGGAGGGGCCGGCAGCCCAGCCCCCTCGAGCCCCCGCGCCCGGGGAAGGACGCGTCACCCCGCCGAGCATCCTCGGCACCGGGCGCACCGGGAGGCCCCCGGCCTATCCATCCTACCTCGCTCCCGGCAGCGGGCTGCGCGCACCGCATCCCGCCCCGCCGCGGGCGCGGGAGCGGCGGGAGCCGGATAATGGAGGCGGCGGCAGGGAGGACGCACCGGCGGCAAGTCGCGTGCGCGGGGAGGGACCGCGAGGGCGGCCGGACACCGACCGGCACCGGGTCCCGCCTGCCGACTCCCGCCACCCCCCCACGGCCCCCCCCGCCGGGCGCGCCCTTTGTGCGGGGCGCGGGAGGTGTGTCCGGCGACGGGCGGGCTGTGCGGCCAGGGCTGGGTGGGTGCGCCCGGGTGTGTTCGGGCCGCCGCCGCCGGGGCGTCGGGGATGCTGCGCCCGGGACCCGCCCGCCCGCCGCGCCCCCCGCCCCCGCCCCGCCGCCCCTCTCACCTCTCCGCTGCCCGCCTCAGTGCCGCAGGCCGCGCGGAACCGCCGCAGGTTGATGCCGATAGTGGCCGAAACCTGGAGCGCCGCGTCGAAGCCGGGACCGGCCGCGGCCGCGGGGCCGCCGGGGGCCCGGCGCTGCCCCGCCTCCGCCGCTTCCCGCCGCCCCGCCGGAGCACGGGCCGCCGCGCTCGCCCTCGCCCGCCGTCGCCGGCGCCGCCGCAGGTTCGGCGGGCCGCAGGCTATGCACGGCCGGCACCCGTAGGCGGGACCCCCCCGGGCCCCGGCGGCCCCAGCCGCCGCTGCCGGGCCGGGCGGGGAAGCGCCACCGACCGCTGTGCGCCATCTTTACTGAGAGGCGACGAGCCAGAGAGCGGGGCCGGGCCGCACCCCGCGCCCTGCATAGCGCTTCGCCGGCCCGTGGAGGCGCTGCATAACAACGGGTGCCATGCAGGTTGTGGGGCTCCGCCATCCCGCCGCCCCGGCACATGAATAAGCCATGCTCGATCAGTGCTAGCCCGGGATAACGCTGGGCGATATGCAGGGCCCCAGGCCTGAGCCCCAGTGCAGCCCCCCGTCCTGGATAGCGCAGCCTCGGGCCGCTGCGGCCCCTCATAGCTCGCAGCGCCATACAGGCGCAGGGCTCCTGGCGAGCCGGCCCCGGAACCTGCCTGGCGCATACACGGGCCGCTGGCAGCCCTCATAACCCCGGCGGCGATGCCGGGCGGGAGCGAGAGCCCCGCGCCCCGGACCGCGCATACGGCATAGGCGGCGCTGCCGCCCCCTGCATAGCGCCGGGCCGTATACGGGGCGCGGCCCCGGCCCGGGGCGGCACAGCCCGCCGTCCCCGCCGAGACCCTCCGGTGCTCGGCCCGGGACGAGCCGGTCCCTGCGGGGGCACCGCGGCCCCGAGCTGTGGTACCGAGGGCGGGCGGCTTCGCCCTGCCCTCCCGGCCCCAGCTGTGTCCTGCCTGCGGCCCCGCGCCCTGCCGGTGCCTCGTCCCGCTGGGTGCCACCCCCGGGAGGGAGGTAGCACCGGGCTGGCAACCCCGTCGTGCACGGCACGGCGAGAACACGGTTAACATCCAACAGGTGCCCACCGTATTCCGTGAGAGCAGCACTGCAACAACACACGGTAAATGCCTCTGCCTGGGGACGCAAAATACCCATTTTCCTCCGAAGTTCATCAGCTGAGGGCAGGGAAGGAGGAAGGGGCGGCGGGAGGCTGTTTGTCCCCGAGAGAGGCAACCAGACACTTCTGGTGTTTGGGAGGACGAACAAGCTGCTGCAGCCCTTTGGGGTCACAGATGCTGCTTCTGCCTGGGGTTCTGCTGAGGCAGTGGGGCTGGGGACGGACTGCTCCCGAGGTCCTCCTGGGAGAACTAAAATTAGATGGTTTCTTCGTCTCCAGGGACAGGAGAATATTTGAGCTCTCCCATGCTTTACTAGCGCAGCTTAATCCCATCCTCCCACTGAAGCTTTTGCCAGGCCAGTGCTGGTGTGAGCTGCAGCCCCCTGAATGCCCACCTGAGCCTGCTCTGAGAGGGGCACGTGCAGACAAGAACAAGTCAGAGATGAGAGGCAGCTCTTGGAGCCAGATCAGACAGCCTTGCCCTCGATGAGGTTCTCTTACGTTCAGAATCCTCCTTCAGTCAAGCTCACACATGACATCCCATATGTGATCTCCCTCTCCTTGAGGAACATATCCTGCAGAATCTCACACCAGGGCCTGGCCCATTGCCCTTGCTGTACTCTACCTGCTGCGTGAAGGGTTTGTGATTGCAGGAGCAAAAAGCTTGTGGGGAAGAGCAGTTTTGGGGGCCATTATTCACCCCTGCTTGGCCAGAGCATTGGCTGCAACCCTGGCTGGGTTTGCTGGGGCTGAGCAACCACAAAACTCTGCAGCAGCAGGAGGAAGGAGGGCTGTGCAAGCCAGGCCAAGTGTCCTGGCCCGGCTGGTGGGAGAAGCAAGCACAGGACACAGGCTAGGCAGGGGGCTGGAAGCACAGGTCCAGTCAATGCTCCTGTTGCAAACTCCCCTACAGAAGATGAGGAATTTACTGAGCCTCAGTTTTCCCATCTGTGGCATGGAAGTGACCTGTGACCGGCTGCGACCCAGTGGTGCTGGGACAGGAAGCCTTTTTAACAAGAAAGACGGTCTCCATCCATGCCACAAACAACCTTACCACAAACTGCTTACCCCATCTGGAGTGTGTGAGCTCAGCTGCACTCCCTGTCAGAAGCACACAAGGCCTTGTGCTGGGATGAGCTGCTGAGAAGGGCAGTTCTGCTGCAGGGAGAGCAAGTGACATGCTGCTGGCACAGTCACACAGAGACATCAGGGTCACTGAGGGCTGTGGGCCCATAGGGTCACTGTGTGCACAGCACGACACCCACAGGAGCAAAGGAGCAGCAGGACAACAACTGTATCAACAAAGAGCAATACTGACAAAAACCATCTTGTAAGACAGTAAAAACAAGCTGCTAGCTTCAGAAAACTCCTACAAATTATTTTCTGAAAATGTCAGAGCACAGGGTACTCACCAGGTTTTGTAGAAAACCCTGCAAGAGCTGGCTGATAATGAGCAAGGTGGTAGAACCCCAGACAGCTCAACCTTTGGCTGGTGGGAGCTGAGGTGACACATGCAGCAAAGCTCTGCTTACTTACACAGGTTTCCACTGCACCAGTCAGACACCAAACCAGAAGAGCTACGTCCCCTATGGAATAAGCCATGGAAATTGCTTTTGATAATGTAAAAAGTACTGGAACTTGCTTTTGAATCCCAGTAGCTGATGGGAACTGCATTCAAGAACAAACTGAATGTTTCCCCTTCGCAGCCTCTGTTTGATTTTGGGGCTCTCAGACATTCCCTGGAGCCACAGTTGGGACACAGTGAGGGTCCCAGAGCAAACAGAGCTCTGGTGACCAAAAGTGATGTCACTAAAGCAGCTCTGGCACCCTTGGGCTTGGCCCTTAGACCCCTCTTGAGGAGCTATCCCTGCCAGCGTTGCCCCCAGGACAGGCTGGCACCTGTCAGAGTACCAGACAAGGATGACAACAGCTCGATCAGCTACTAGTTTTATTGTTGCAGCCCCCGTTACAGACCCAGCACTGCTGCCACTGCTGAGATGTGTGCTCACACGTTGTACCCGATGATGCCGCGCTTGCCGATGATCTCCCCAATGTAAAACCACATCAGCACCTCCGTGGCCACCAGGCCATTCCTCAGTGCGTCCTGAAAGGAAAAAGCCACTGCTCAGATCCCACACTCCCACAACAGCTCCTCCCTCACTCCCACCAACACATCCATGCCCTCCAGCAGTTCTCAAGGTGAAATCCCAGAAGTGGAGCAGAGTGTTTGCTGTGTTCGGCCACCCCTCAACACGTCCCATCACAGAAACGTTCTACAGTATTAAGCACACTGTCAGCTGTTGATTTTGGCTTTTTACAGCACTTTCAAGGATCATTTCTTAGCCCACACGTGGGAAACACACTAATTTCAAGGCCAACCGATGACACTGATCCAAAGGCTGATCCAAAGGCTGATCCAAAGGCTGGGCTCATTCAGCCACCTATGGATTCTCCCTTCCCTGGGAGCAGAGGGGAACAATCACAGCCTGGGCCAGGCAGGGAAGAATTAAAGCAATTAAAACAAAACACTTTAAACTCTGAGCCCCCGAATTCCATGAGCTTCATATGTCGCTGAGAACAGTTCCCACTGCTTCCCAAGGCAGGAGCAGAGCATGTCCTGGGTGGGTAGGAGGCTCCCGCTGGAGCTGTGCCCCGGCAGTGTCGCATCCCGCCCCGCCGGTACCTTGACAGTGAGCTGCGCCAGGCGGCCGCTCTGGAAGGCCCTGACCAGGCCCTTCATGCCGTCGATGGCCCGCGGAATCTCGGCGGGGGTCGGCGGGGCCAGCTCCACTTTGGCGTAGTACCAGAACGTGGCCAAGCGCGGCCTCGAGTACTTAACGGCGGCTGCGGGAAAGGGAGGGAGCGGACGGTGTTTTCCCAGCGGCGGGAGCCAGCGAGACCTCCCCAGGCTCGGCCCCGCTGCCCTCAGCCCCGCGCCCCATCCCCTCCCCTGCGCTCCCCCCGGCCCGCCGTCGCTCCCCTCAGCTCAGCCCGCCCCATGGCAGCCCCGCTCCCTCCCCGTGCCCCGTACCGCCCCTCACCGCCGATCAGCTCGGGCCCGCGCTGCACCAGCCGCTGCACCAGCCCCTGCGCGGCCTTGGCCATCGCTGCTGCGCGCTCAATGTCACCGCCGCTCACCGCACCGGCGATCGCCAGGGGCAGCCCGCCGCGAGGACCCCGGACCACGTGCGCGGGGCGGGGCCGCGCCGCGCCGGATCCCCGGGTTCGAGACCCGCGCCGGGCCGAAACCGCGCCGGTGCCCGCAGCGAGCCCAAAGAGGCTTTTTACAGCTCTCGGCACCGCCAGACCTCCAGCACCAGCTGTAAGATGATCTCTATATTTAATTTCCAACGCCCACCATTCCCAACACTCACTGGGGAAGTAAACCCTGCTACACCCCTGGCACATAAAGTCGGAAAAACATCCCCCTCGGTTTCACCAAGTGAAAGATGGTTACAGTTTAAACACAGAAGAGAGGGAGGCTTTTGGTGTTGCTGGAAAAGAACGTGGCAACACAAAGAGCAGGTAATAAAGAGCCAGGGCACCACATCATGAGGAGGCTGTGTTCTTCTCCTGAGGCTCGAAGCTGTAGTGCAGTGGGAAGTCGTAGTATTAAAGAGAGAGTCTTGAAAGGAAAAGAGAGAACAAGGGCTGGCAGGGAAGGTCTGAGGAGGGACTCCAAAGGTGGTGGCAATGCACTAAATGTGGTCATCATTAGGGTGGCAGCTCCAGCCATTACCCCTGCATGGCTGTGATCTCGCCCATGACAGGAGGTTTAGAGATGAGATCCTGTCTTTTAGTTCAGAGTGTCCTCCAGCTCCTCCTCCTTCTGCTTTTTCCTCTCTGCAAGCCATCTCTGTATCTTCTCTTTTAGCTCTGTATTTGGTCTGATCTGGTCCATAGTGAGGGGACTCCGATTGAAAGGATCTGTCTGATCACTGAAACAGAAAACATCAAGGAGATTACTTGGACACTCCTGGTGCTAGAGATTAAAAAAAAAAAAAAAAAAAAAAAAAAGAGAGAGAGAGCCCAGGAAGAGTCACAGGATATGTGAAACAGATTCCCAAAAGTATCAAGGTGAGAGGGCTGTGCTGCACACCTGAGGAGGTGTCGGGCTATGGTCGATCGGTCCACAGTGACACGGGAGGAGGGCAGGATCACGGGGTCTGACATCAGAGTGCTCATGATTGGATCCAGGAATTCATCACAGGCATCTGCATATGTCTCCTCTTCCTGCTGCTGCCGGTCTGCAAGAGACTAGGGAGCACACGTGGCTCTGAGGGATTCAGCATCCCTGTTCTTTAAAAACCATGGAGCGTTCAGATCTGTGCAGGTCTGTGCAGGGAACCCTCCCAGCTGCCCCAGCTGGACCTTGCACAAAGCTTCACCCCCAGAAATCCAGCTCCACAGCAAAGATGCAGCAATACATGGAGTGAAAAGGACAAGGGGAACCAGCTCTATCTCTTTTTGTATGTTGAATTCCCTCCAGTGCTCACCTTGATCCTCTCAGCCAGGTTACTAAAAGACACTATCATGTTGCCAGGCTTGTTAATCTTCTTCAGAACCCGCACGGTCTGGGCAAAGAGCGTCGGTGAGTAGGAGCGGCCGTCCTTGGGGACTGTGGCACAGAAGTTTTCTTCATCCCTGCACCAGGTTACGTGAGAGAAAGGTTTAAGAATCCCCATTTATCAGGGCTGCAAAACAGTCCCCACAGCAGCTACATTCCCATAGCAAAGACTAAAGAAAAGGTAGAGTGTAACTAAGCATTTCTCCCCCAATATCACCAAGATGGCTCCTGCATGGCTCCCGACAAGCTCACCCCCCTTGTCACCTACCCAAGGTTTAGGTAGATAGTGCAGATGTCAGACACGAGCTGCTGTGGCTTGAAGTCAAACTCACTGAAATCTTTCACCTTCAAAGCTCCCATTTTAGGCCCAACCAGGTGTTGCAGGAAGTAGTTGAGCATGGAGATGATGCGCTCGGCAAGGAAAGGATGCACAAACAGGGACTTGATTTCTGGAAAGCAAAACAAGTTTGCAGATTCACAGCAATTCCATCCTCATCTGACCACACTGAAACGAGTTCCTGCCTGCTCACTCCCTGGCAGGGCTCTTCTCTAGGTCCTGGCAGGCAGGAGGGGCCATTTTCCCTACCTGAAGTCAGGAAAGCCAGAGTGCCGATGGTTTCATTGGACATGATGTTGTGGAAACGCGCCAGCTGACCAAACATCTGCAGGCTGGACTCCTTCTCGCGGCGAGCCTCGGGGGACAGGCTGTCCCACTCGCCCCGGTCCTTCTCAATCTGCTGAACTTTGATCTTGCTGAGGTACTGCAGGACAGAACACATGGAGTGTTTGGGTGGGTGGCGACAGCAAGGAGGTCCAGAAACGCTCAAAACCAGTCAGGCAACATCCATATCACCCATCTTATCTGCTGGCCTTCCAGCAATCAGTTCTCTGGCAGGTAATAGCTCCCCAAAATAGCCCTTTCTAGCAGCAACAGCAGCTCTGAAAGGAGTGGAGAGACATTTAACATACACCAGGGACACGAGGGCACCTGAAATTCCCTTGTAATCCCAAAGGAAAACTGCCTGGAGACAAAAGGCCTTTATTAGGCTATGACACTTGCAGAAAGACGAAGGGGATTTGAGAATCAAAACCCACAGTGATTGTTTAAAGCCTGAGTATATCCAGATTAGGAACAGGCAGATTTCCCAGAGTCCTTCCTGTTGGATCTGAAAAAGCTCTTTTGCTCCTCTTGGTTCTGAGCTGCCTCCTGAACCCAATGGAAGGAAGGGTAACCCACAGACAGGGCCCCAGACCCTTCCTCCTGCCTTCACCCCTTCCCCCAGGGCACTGGCCACTCCATCTTGGGATTGTTTCCTGCATACTACTTACTGCAGAGACTCATCAGGCAGAGCCAGGCAAGCTGGCCCTGTTCTGGAGGTCAGTATTGCACCAAGGAAGTGAGAACTTGTTTAACTGATGGTGATGAAATGTGAGCTCAGCCCTACCTGTATGGCTTCATCCAACAGGAAGATGGCATCGTTCATGAGCAGATTAAGGAAGCGCAAGAAGAGAGGGGGATTCATTGCCTCCAGGTTCTCTGAGGCATAATCAGCCAGAGCCTGCAAAGAAAGTGGGAATAGCGAATTCTGCAGCCCAGCCCCAGTGGCAGGACGTGGGGGCCCCCATGTGACCCCCCAGATGAGCTGCACACCCACATGGTACACTCAGGCATGCACTCTCGCCTCACCTTTATGCTGTCCCGGTAGGAATCAGTGTCCCACATGTACCTCAGGATGGGATACATGGGACGGCGGTAGTTGAACTTCTGTTCAAACTGGTGTGGGTCACCTGGGCACAAGCCAAAGAACCTTTCAAGAGGACAGTCCCCCACAGGTGCTACACAGGAAACACAACTCTTCCCATTCTGCGCTTACCCGTGAACTCAATATCCACGAAGACTTTGATGAGTGCCTCGGCCAGGTGGGCAGCATGTTGGTAGGAGCAGAACACTCGCTTGCGATGGAACACGCTTGAGACGAGTGGGCTCTGAGCCTGATCCAAGTGAGGCATCACAGCTTCCAACACTTCAGCCAGCTTGGCTCGCAGGTGAGGATTTTTCATCCTGCAAAAGAAAACAAAGCAAATCCAAGATGGCATGTCCGTGGTGCAGAATGAAGCTGCTCAGGAATCACTCCAGGATCTGTGCTCATCTATGCTTGAGTGCCAGATTGCTGTCGACCATCAGTAAAGCCAGCCCTGGGTCAGCAGTCACTTGCATAGACACCATGCCACAGTGGAATCTCAGACAAAGGGAGAGTGTGGGGACACATATATTTAAGCACGAAATCCTATTTGAACCTTGCACGAAGCCTGTGGCCTCTAGGCTGGTCTGTATTCCCTTTGTGCCTCCTATTTCAGCTGTCTCAAAACGATCAACCTGCTTGCAGCTGGACAAACCAAGCCTCAAGACAACTCTGCAATTTCTACTTGCTTGGTCACCCCAGGAGTTCTGCAACAAGGAGCCAGGGCTGCACCTACCTCTCCACATCACCCATGAAAACAGTAACAAAGTGAAGGATGTGCTCCAGGGAATCGGCAGAAGTCTCCAAGATGTCATCAGCAAAACGCCGCAGGAAAATGAAGAAGTCGCCCAAATTATCGGCAAAGAACTCTGCAAACAGAGATTGTAGCTGAGCTCCTCCCCAGGCAGCTCACCTTGCCCTTTTCCAGCCTCCTATCCACTCTCCCCTCACCATCCTGATGCTGATTAAGTATTGGTAATTAAAAAGCTGTATTAGAACCTGCCATGGAGAAGGATGCCCAGCCTGATGGTGTGAGTAACATGTGGGACTCACTTCCCCTCTTCCCTCCCACAAGTCAGGTCACTTCTGGAGTGAATCCAGCATCTTCTGATGACACACTTCTACACAACCCCCAAGGGAGGAATCCTGAAGCAGGCCCCAGAAAAAAGAGTTTACATATAGAGAAAACCACTAAATCAATGTAGAATTTGCCACTTGCAAGTGAGTAACTTCTAAAAGGTCAGCAGCTTCACCACCCTAAGTATGGCCCCTCAAACAGCCCCAAATTCTCTAAGAGAAATTATCTTCAGAGAGAATATTCTGCACAATGTCGGTGGTGGCACCATGTCCTGCCCTGGACTTGCTCAGGCAGCTCTTGCAGTGCTCATGTATGCAGGTGCTGGCACAGAGCAGCACCCGTGGCCTCACCTGGCACGTAGGCCAGCGCGCTGTGCTCCACCTGCGGGAGCGGGAAGCTCAGCTCCAGCGGCTCGCTGCCCTGGTTCCCCACTGCCAGCTGCACCAGCAGCACTGCCATGGACACCTGCAGGTTCAGGCAGTTCTGCAGCATCTGCGGCTCTGTCATGGCCGTCTTGGTGGACAGATAGATGGTCATCAGGCGCTCAAACTGCTCCCTGAGGCTGTCAGCAGCGGGGCTGGAGCTCTGCTGAGCTTCTCGCCACGCCACTTGCAGGCGGTGAAGGCTTTGGTTTATCTTTACCATCTGGTCGTGCAACCTGCCCGGGAAAGGAGGCAAGGAGGGGCTCAGGAGACAGACAGACAAACATCCTGCCTCACCAATGCAGAAGCTGGTGAGAGACTGTTCTGTGCTGGTGGATTTAGATAATTTTCTGTAGGTACCCTGTCTGGGGCTCTGGCAATGGGAAGCCTTGGGGAAAGGCTTGGCAGGACCTGGGAGGGTACGAGACCCTCTGAGGGACCATGGCACCTGCAGAGTGGCCTGGGGACATGGCAGAGCTCCCTTGGGTCACTGAGGTCAGGGATCCTACACGGCCCAGAAACGCTTGCAAGGTGACACTTCAGTTTCCCAGCAACAAGCCACTTGCATAATAACTTTTTTGTAAATGTCTATATTTAGAGAATAAACCAGAAGGGACTCTGCTTGGATCAGCCATGACCTCACAGTATCTAGGCAACGATTTGCAGAGGAAAGTTGTGCAAAACAGAGTGTTTTAGTGTCCAGAAAACCCTCTCCTTGAAGCTGACAGCTACCTCACATTGCTGTTTCACATACACTCCCAGTGGGCAGGTGCTCTGCCACTTGGATGAGGCTCCTGCCCCAAGAAGAGAGGGAATAGAGCAATCTACAAATACCCAGCACTTGGCTGTGGGTGTCTATAAATAAAGTGGAGCCTGCAAGACTCCTTTACTAGGATAAAACACTTGCAGAAAGGCCAAGGGGATTTGAGAATCAAACCCCACAACAACTGTTTAAAGCCTGAGTGTATCCTGATTAGCAAAAATGTGAGCAAAATTTCTTTCTACAGTCAGTCAGGTTGACGTTCAAGCAGCAGCTCAGCTGGCCACCCTGCGTTCAGAGCATTTACTGAAATGTGCATAGCTGCACATGGGTGGAAAACAGCCCCAAGGGAACTGAAAGCAAGTACCTGTGAAACCCCAAGTGCAGGGTATACTGTGTGAGCACCAGGTTTTCCGTCACCAGGTTGTAGCTGTTTGCAAACTGCGGCTCTTGCTCGCTCAGAGCAGGGATCAAACATGTTTCTTTTTCCAAACCTGTAAGGAAAAGCATCTCTGTATCACGTCCTACCCAGCAGTGCTGGTGAGGAGAGGGCTTGAGAGGGTCCCTCCTGAGGACACAAAAAGGCTCTGGGTGATACTGGCAGCGTTTTATTTGCCCTCAGCTCTCTTCTTGCTCCTCTCTAGTCACACTTCTAACTTTCCCCTAACTCTAATGGTTTATTGGGAGGGTACTAGTGGGTAAAGTGGAGACTGAGGAGATCCCCTTTCCCATTCCCTTAGTCCCCAAAGCTTAGGTGTACCTTTCATGTGTACGTTCTTGCTCCTCCTCTCCTCTTCGTTCAGCTCCTTCAGGGCACAGTAAGTAGGGTTGAAGGTTAGCAGCTTTGGAGATCTGGGTTTGCAGAAGGGCTGGCACAGCTTCAGGAGAGCAGCCCCCAGGTTGAGGAAGAAGGCATCTGAGGCGTACATCTGGAAGAAAATCTCTGGCATCTGGTTAGCCCAAATCTTGGTGCGGCCTGCATTCGCATGGAGGCAGTTCCCCAGCCAGGAGAGGATCCTGTGCTTCGTCTCTGGTGACAACTGCAACAGGTTCTTCAGCATCTGGTAGATCTTCTCATGGAACTGAGCCATGAACTATTAGAGGAAACAGAACACAGATGAATGAGTCCTTGGGGGCTGCTCTTTTGCCTCTCTGATATCACTGCTATCAGACCCTTTCCTGCTCCAGACCATCTCCTGCTCCTCAGGACACCCCGTGAACCACCCATCACACAAAGGTGTTACAAACAGGGGCACAAAACAACAATTAGGGATGTCCTCCAAAGTACGGCTGAGACAATTTGTTCTCATACAGAGTAAATCCAAAATTCTTTGCCAATTTTTGACAGCCTGAAAGAACTCCTGAGTGGGAAAGCCCCTCTCAGGGATGACCTCTGCACCCCACTTCACTCCTGTACTTATATCCTGCATCCTCATGTTTCACTCCTGACCGACTGGAACATTCCTAGGAAGGAATTCCTAGGTATTCCTCTAAGGAAGAAATTTACTTGCATAATGAGAGAGAATGTCGCTTGTCACTTTCTCAACTGGTGAATCAATTAGTGTTTTAATTACAGGACAGGCACTGAAAATTACTCCCTGGTGATTGCAACACCTGAGGTAGATGATCTCCAGCACCTCAAGTTACTGATGTCTGCTCCACCACTACCAGCCACCCTTTTCCCAAAAGCTCAGACAAGTCTGGTAAGGCACAAAGACTGGGATTATAATGACCCAAGGCAGCTGGCAACTGTTTCCATGCTCCAGCTGGAGAATGCAAAGCAGTTTTGGGACACGCCTAGTTGCAAGCCAGGCTACTCCTGAACCAGGAGTGCAACTGAAGCCCTGATACCATGTTGTAAACCCTCAGGTAATGAGAGGCCACTAACACTGCAGGAAGCAGAACTGCCCCGCTTCTCCCACCTGATGGATGTTGGATTCCTGCACTTTAATCTCCTGTGGGCTGGATCGGGATGGATTCAGAAAGTAGCCATGGTTCTCCACCACACCAGGTGTCTTCAACAAGCAAGAGATATTTAGAATGGCACCAAGCAAAGTCTTCTGGTACATCTGTCCATTGCTGGGATCCTTGGGCTGGATGTAGCCTGCAAAAACCTGGGGAACACATCAGGACATGCTGCCAGTTGTCCAAAATCCTATTAAAAAACCCTAACAAGCTGGTGGGTTTGTGGCAGGCTATGAGAAGGGAGAGGAGGAGTATGACTACATTGGGTGTCGTTACACCACACTGCTGGTTTGACCTCTGCAGATCAGGTCTTGTTCATGTGCCCCTTCAAAAAGCTCCTGCCTGAGGCAGGGTACCCACCTTGGCTATGTCCTTCTGCTTTGTGAAGTAGAGGAGCACATCGAGGTATGTGTACAGCAAGATCTGGCAGAGGTCCAGGTCCTTGATTCTCCCCAGCAGAATGTCAAACACGGGAACCATCACCTCCCCAAATGTGCGCACCTCCTCGTCCATCGTTAAGGCTTCTATGACCTCCTCAAGGAACTCAGTCATGTCTTCAAACTCTGGCAGGAGATACAAAGCTCTTACTCACAGTGCTCCAACAGCCAAACCCACCCAAACACAAACCCCCTTTTGGCAGCAAGGGGAGCCAAAGCTTCACCCAACCCCTGCATGCTGCAGGGCAGCCTCGCAGCACCGAGGCAGTGGCACAGTGAGCACTGTGGCACAGCCCAGCTGCACTTACGTGCCCCCCTCAGTGTCTCCAGCAGCAGGTCCACCAGCTGCTCGTACACGTTCTGGTTGACGTAGATCTCGGGGGTGAGGAGCACGGTGCGGGTGTTGGACACCGTCAGGTTGCGGCAGCGCACGGCGAAGGGCAGCAGGTTCTCGGGGACCTTGGTGATCTGACAAGGAGAACAAGGCAGCTCCAGCTGGGGCACTGCAGCTCCAGCCGGGGCACTGCAGAGCAGGGGTGCAGAGTGCCTGGCCCACCTCCTCGCGGGCCCTGCGGAAGCAGGCGTAGAGGTAGCGCAGGATCTGCCTCTCCCCGGCGTCGCGGTCGGCCGACAGGTTCTGGCTGCTGGCACAGGTCATGTGGATCAGGTGGCTCCCGGGCTCCGGCAGCAGCAGGCGGGTGAACAGGGCCTGGGCACCAGCAAGGACAGGGCACAGTGACACAGCCCAGCACAGAGCTGATCCCTCCACAGCAGGAAGCTCCACACCACACAGCCTAATTGGCTCCTGCTGGGAAGAGCTCTCCCTGTCCCTCGTTAAGTAACTGCAGTGAGAACTCTCAGCTGCTTCTGGACTGAACAAACCCTCCAGTCCCTCATGGAACAACAGTACCCCACCAGAAACTGTTTCCACTGAAATCCCCAGCAGGAACAACTGATACAGCTGCAAACGAAGATGAGACTGTGCATGGACACTGTTGACTGAATTCTCTGGTTTTTCTTCCCTTTCCCACCCACACAGACCTACAGGGCAGCAAACTCCTGCAGCTTCCAGGAGGAAGGACTGGATTCCCCAAATTCTATACTTTTCTGAGTCTCATATACCAAAAATTTCATGGACTTTCCCAGCAAAACAATAAGTGGCAGCTTTGTGCCAGGTTTTGGAAAAGGATTTGGGATATCATATGTACTTTCTGAGGAAACAAACTCAATCCAGAGGCCAAAGTCTGCAGATGGCCCCAGGCAGTCCCTACCTGCTCCACATTGTCCATGTCCAGCCAGTCCTGGTCATCCAGGTCTGCAGCCATCTCCTCCAGGTACACACAGCGTGCTGGGATCCCATTCCCACTCTTCATACTGGGGTCACCTAGGGAGGGCAGAGGGGCCTGTTCCACCTGCAGGCAGGACTGTCCCCAGCACAGCCCCAGCACCCGGCACTGTCCCCTCCCAGCTGTCCCCTCCCCTGTCAGAGCTGCCCCAGCCTGTACCACACCCCGCCAAACCGGGGCTTCCCGGGCTCACTGTTGTCCAAGGTGATGAGGAAGATCCTCTGGATCATGTGGTTGATGTTGAGCTGCTCGCAGAGCTCTCGCTGCGAGCGGAACGAGCGGCTGATCTCGGCCACCGAATAGTCGCAGTCGTCCAGGCTCTCGGAGACACTGTTGTCGGAGTCATCCTGGCTGATGGACGTCTCCTCGCCTGCACGACAGAGCCCGCAGCGTCTCGGGGGACAGCCCCTGTCCGAGCGGACCGCCTCGCCCCCTCCCCAGGGCCAGCCCCTGCCCCAGCGCCAGCCTCGACCTCCGCACCTGTCAGCTGCCGCAGCTGCTGCTGCTTCTGGATGGCGGCGAAGTGCTTGGCGGCAGCGACGGAGCCGAAGAGGGCGGCGAAGGGGTTGCTGGAGATGCTGTTGTTATTCTCCTGGTCGGTCATCTCCCCTCAGGGCCACGCCATACGGGTGAGCCGGGGCAAGGCTGCGGGGAGGGCCGCCGTCAGGGCCTAGGCCCCTCCCCCCCGGGCGCGGCGGGCTCGTCCCGCTCAGTGCGGGGGCTCCGGTCCCAACCCGGTCCCGCTCCGGTGCCACCCCGGCCCCAACCCAGCCCCGCTCCCGCTCCGCTCCCACCTTGGCCGCCGCCGGAGAGCTCTGCGCGTCACCACGTCGCACAACGATTGACGTCACCGCGACGCGCCGGAAGTGAAGCACGGGGTGGGGGAACTTAGGGAGCCCGGGCGGGAGCGGCGCCAGCGACTCCTGGCGGCCAGGATGGGGAACGACACCTGCGGCCTCGCGAGGACGGGAACGGGAATAATGGGAATCGGAAATTGGGAACGGGAACTGGGAATAACGGGAATGGGAACGGGAATAATGGGAATTGGGAATGGTAAAAATGGGAATGGTAATAGGACAGGGACAGGAATGTGACAGGGAATGGGACTGGGACAGGGACATGAAGCCAGCCGGGCTTGGTGGGACCCAAGCGTGTCCCATGCTGTGAAACGTGACCGTGTGTGGGACAACCCGGTTTGTGTTTGTTATTCATCCAGTGACCTGTGTTTGAATATTAATGATATGTAAATTAACTGCTTCATAGGAAAATCACGATTTTATATTGGATCAACGTGTATATTGACTCATTAACTTTGCACCTACAAACACCTGTTTGTGGCCTTTTTAAAAAACTTTTTCTTGTGCAGGGAGTTTTTGTTTGTAGGCGGTTTGGGGCTGCAGGGGATGTGGGGTAGGGACACTGATGAACATGTTTATATTACACCCCCATGCATCCCTTCTGCGCTGGGCTGAGCTTGGCCCCACGGCCTCCCCAGCTGCCCCATCTCTCCCCTCGCACCCTTACGGGCAGGACAGAGTTGAGGTGGGGTCAAAAAATACCCTGCCCAAGACTCTGTGGGGAGATACAAAGGTAGGTTGATAGAGAAAAGGCAAAGGTGGACAAAAGGGGTTAAATCCAAGGGGTTATTCTGCAATCCCCTGAGGCAAAGCTGACTGGGGACTACAGGGAGGCTCCTCAGCCTAGCCAGACCCTGCATACACAGGTTTCATTGATTTTTTTTCAGTATAGACCCCTGGCTCAGGCCCAGGCACTGCCCTGCCAAGTGCTGCAGGTGACTCCAGTGGTGTCATTCCTGTAACAACATTAATTTAATTCTACTACACCATGTCCAGCCTCTTGCAGCACCAGCCCCGTGCAACATTTCCCTGCTTGGGGGATACCTGAGGCACCATGTAAGACAGGGACTGGGGGTCAGTTTGGGGTGTTGGGGGCTGTGTCAGGGTCCATGAGGTGGTGCAGGACTGAGCCCATGGCACTGGGGGGCTGTGTCAGGGTCCCTGAGGTGGTGCAGGACTGAGCCCATGGCACTGAGGGGCTGTGTCAGGGTCCCTGAGGTGGTGCAGGACTGAGCCCATGGCACTGAGGGGCTGTGTCAGGGTCCATGGGGTGGTGCAGGACTGAGCCCATGGCACTGGGGGGCTGTGTCAGGGTCCATGGGGTGGTGCAGGACTAAGCCCATGGCACTGGGGGGCTGTGTCAGGGTCCCTGAGGTGGTGCAGGACTGAGCCCATGGCACTGGGGGGCTCCGGGCTCTCCTTTTCTTTGCCCAGACCCCGAGAGCTCCCCCAGAACAAACAGGGCTGACGGTTGGGTGGTTTTGTCATGAACAACCTTTACTCACCCGCTGCTGCCTCGTATTCCTTGTTACAAAAGAGCAACTTAACAAAAAGAAGGAAAGAACGCCCTGTGGCTGCAGCTGGGGGAGCGGGGGCGTTCAGCCCCACAGAGCAGGGTGGGCTATGGCACTGTTGGCGTGGGGCACCGGGCCCGGGGGGCTCAGGCAGGGCAGTCCCGCTGCGCTGGCTCGTCCCGGCCGCCCTGGGCTGTGCTGGCAGGGACGGCCATCCCCAGCAGGGCGTCCTCACCGGGCCCCGGCAGCGCGCACGGCTGCACCAGCTGGTCCCAGTAGAGGCTGAGCGTGGAGTGCTCCTGCTGCTCCAGCTCCCGCAGCTCCTGCAGCTCCTTGGCGCTGGCCGCTGGCGTCTGCACCTCAAAGGTCATCTCAAAGCGGCTGTAGTCCACCTGGAAGGCGCCTTTCTCCAGGGACATGCAGGGCTCAAAGCGGTATCCCCAGAGGATCTCGTCCTCCGTGTAGGAGGTGCGGGCTTGGCACGTCATTCCTATGGCAAGAACAGGGCTGTGCTGTGCCAGGTGCCAAAGCGAGCCCCCTGAGCCTGCAGGGCGAGGGGCTTCCAGCCCCGCATCACCCACGGCCTGCTGGAGACACACAGGACCCCGAGCCTCCCTTGCTCAGATGTCACTCCTGGACCTGGATTTGCCCGGCATCTCCAGGAGCCCAGGAGAGTCCCCCCTCTCCACCCTGACCCCCCCAGACCACTTGCCTGTGGCTTCCACGATGCCCTCGAGGATGATGATGATTTCAAACTGCTCCCGGCGCAGTGACTCGGCCGACATGTCCCAGAAAGGGCTGTGGCGGTTGATGACGTGGCAGATGATCTGGGGCTCCACCAGGAACAGACGGTCCTCGCCCGTGTCATAGCCCAGGTTCAGCTCCGACTGCTCCAGAGGGATGAACTCCCCCTCGGCCGTCTGGCGGGACTTGATCAGCTTTGCCCGGATCTTGGCATCCACCATGTGGCTTTCCCGCAGGTCCCCCACACGAAACATCAGGCAGAGCTTCTCGTCCCGGAGGGAGATGACGCAGTTCTTGCTGAAGATGAGGGTCTGGGCGCGCTTCTTGGGCCGGGAGATCTTGACGAACATGCAGCCGACCATCATGGCGTCGATCATGGAGCCCACGATGGACTGGGCAATCAGCAGGATGACGCCCTCGGCGCAGTTGGCCGTCACCATCCGCGTGCCGTAGCCGATGGTGCGCTGGCTCTCCACCGAGAGCAGCAGGGCCGAGACGAAGCCGTCGACATTCTCGATGCACGCCTGCCACTCGGGATCGCCCTGGTGCCACACGTCGCCGCGCACCCAGGCGTCCAGGAAGTAGATGAAGCCAAAGACCACCCAGGTGACGACGTAGCACATCATGAAGACGAAGAGGAACCAGCGGTACTTGAGGTCTACGATGGTGGTGAAGATGTCTGAGAGGAACCTCTTCTTGTCCTGGATGTTGCCCAGATTCACCTGGCACTTGCCCACTTTGGTCACGTAGCGCTGCCGCTGCCGCCGGCCGGCCTGGGCCATGGGGCTGTCCTCCTCCAGCAGCTTGCAGCGCCGGCCCTGCAGCCCCTCCGGGGTGGGAGCGGTGGAGCTGCGGGCGGAGGTCTTGCCGCGGGACGAGTTGGGGATGTTGGCCACGCTCAGGGCGTGCAGCGGGTAGAAGCGGGCGGCCGCCTCTTGCGGGGCGGGCGGCGGGCACCAGGACGGGCGGCCGCGGTGCTGCTGGGCGCTCAGGCTCCCGCGGCTCGGCGGCAGGGACGGCTCGCCGGGGACAAAGCCGCCGTGTCGGGGTGCGGATGGGTAGTTTGGCATTGCGGCGCCTCTCTTGGCAGCGGCGGCGGCGGCTTGCTGCCCGCCGTCCTCCACCGGAGCCCCGGGGGCGGCCGGCAGATCGGGCTGCGGGGGGGAAAGGAGCCCGTCGGTGAGAAATCGCCTCCGACAGGAACCGCGAGCGCCCGGCGGCACCGTGTGCCGAGGATGCCCCGTGGCCTGGGGCGAGCCATACCTTCTGCGGGAAGGTGCCGTAGCGGCTGGTGTCGGTGGGCGGCCGGGGCAGGTAGGCCAGCATGTGCTTGGCCGTGGGGGTCTGCGCCGGGGGGATGGAGTTGCTGCGGCCGCGGGGCTCCTCGGGGGGCAGCCAGCCGCCGGCGCCGCCGCTGTTGCGGGCGTAGGGCAGCACCATGGCGGCGCCGGGGCGGCGGCTCAGCCCCGGGCTGGGCGCGGGGTCCTGCCGGGGGAGACAAGCGGGGAGTTACTTCAGACAGGAAAGCAGCTTGGGGCTCCGGCCCCGCTCCGCATCCCCCGGGGCCGGGGTCTGGGGGAGCTGCCCTTGCCCAGCAACGCTTGTCCCAGCTCCGGAGCTGTGCCGGGGTGCCTGCGGGCTGGCTCCAGATGGCTAAGCCCATTAAGGGCCATAATTGCATTGTAAGGCCGCGGAAGGAAGCACTCGTCTCCGGTGGGAAGCAGCCCCGGCAGCCGGCAAGCTCCGGGTGAGCGCCTAAGGCACCGTCCCACGGTTGTTCCAGGCCGTGGCGGTAGCTGCGGGTTCTCTGAGAAGCTCCGAGCAGAGATGGACGGCCCCTAGGTGCGGAGGAAGGACAGCCTGCGAGAGAGAGGCAGACCGCACAGCCCGGCTCCTCGGGACAGGCTGAGCCCAGCCGGTGCCCATGGGGAGACGCGATGGGAGCTCATGGCCCTGGAAACGCAACCCGGAGCGCAGCGACCTGCGGGGCTAGGGCTGGGGTGGGACTGTGGGTGCTCTGCCTCCGTCGAGCATCCCCTGCCACTGCAGAGCAGCGGCACCAGCGCCCCTCATCAGTGCGGCGATGGAGGATGTCAGGGACCGGACCAGCCTGACGGCTCCCCGGACCCCAGGAGACACCCACCTCATGTCCAGGCAGAGCGGCTGCCGGCCCGGCTGGCGTCGTTCTCGGCTTGCGGCTCCCGCTGCGCCGCGGCCACCGCCGGGCATCTTCCCACCGGTTGTGGACGGGAATCCTCTGCCCGGCTGTGCCACCGCGGCCGGTGGGAGGGAAAGAAGGACTGGGAGCTCGGCGGCGGCCGCCAATCCTGCTCCAGCGGCAGAAGGTCACCCGTTAATCTGTCTCAATGACAGGCACAATTACCTTGAGACGATTTAATCGGAAGGAGCAGGTGCCCCAATGCTTGGGGGAAGGAGCAGGAGGGGTTTCCCAGCGGATTTCCCTGCTCTTGCCCTTGGGACGATGCTCCCTGTCTGTTCTTAGGAACAGGATGGTCAGCAAGGGCTGGAAAGCATCCCCTTTCTCCTGCCTAGTCTGTGCTTCTCTGTTGAACGTGGTCCGTGCTCCCTCGCCCCCTCCTTGTGAGAGCCCCCTGCCAAGATCCTCCCAACACTCACCAGGGCTGGACCCCGGGACCAGCAGGACTCAGTAATTTCCAGTCTGGCTCCCGATACAGATAAGAAAGACGGCGGATGAAGGAGAGATTAGTCGCTAATCTCCCAGGGAAGATGAATCTGCAAGCTGGACCCCGCGGAGGCAGTGCACGTGGGAGAGGATGGGGGCTGAGTGCCAGCACAAACTTGGGATTTTCCTGATGCTTCTTTTCATCCTTTTCATAGAATCTCAGAAAGGTTTTGGGTCGGAGAGGGTCTCAAAGATCAGTCCAGCTCCAGCCCCCTGCCACAGGAACACCGTTCACCGGGCCAAGCTGATGATATACATGGGTTTTCTTTGTGCTTGCATCAGGCTGTCTCCTATCAGGACAACACAACACCACGAGTCTCATCTGCTGGTGAAGTGCTGGGTGCAGGACAGGGGGATCAATGCCCACCTGTGAGAAGGGCCCATCTGAAACCTGCTTCCTCCCTTGAACATCCCCATTCTCAACGCAGCCCTCAAAGCCTCCTTTGCATATTTAATCAATGACCTAATGAGGATCAAGGCCACCGACTCCTAAGTAAAGCCCGATGCTTTTCTACCTCTCTGCTGCCTTGCATCTTGTGCTATGGTACCAGCCGTGTCCCACCGAGGCTGGAACTGCTGCAGCCGAGAATCGCTGTCCCTGCCAAGGCTCTCGCTCCGGGGTGGCCAAGGCTCGGAGGATTTGCGTGCTTTGGCTTAACCCTCTTGGGCGCGGCGAGGCAGCGGCGGGACCCAGCCCGGAGTTACGTGGGGATGCACCCGGCTTTTCCTGCTAAGCCGGGCTCTCCTTTTAGCATGGAAAAACCAACAACAGCTGAAAAACGACCGTGGCCACACCCCGGCGTTGGAGGAACAGGCTTGAATTCGCCCCCCCGGGCGGCAGACGCGGCCGGCGGCCGGGCGGACGCTGCTCCACAAGCGTTAATGCCCGCGGCCGCCGCTCTGCGCGGCTAATCCGGGCCCGCAGGTTAGCGGGGCGGCGACGGCATGGCCGGGGGCTGGGGGGCGAAGGCGCAGGGCGGGGGGATGCTGCTGGCTCTCCTCGGATGGATCAGCTCCTGCGTCACCACCTTCGTGCCACTCTGGAAGAACCTCAACCTGGACCTGAACGAGCTGGAGGTCTGGAACATGGGGCTCTGGCAAGTCTGCATCACCCAGGAGGAGGGGGTGGTTGAATGCCAAGCCCACGGCTCCTTCCTGGCGCTGCCCCCCGAGCTGCGCATCTCTCGCCTCCTGATGTGCCTCTCCAACGGGCTGGGGCTGCTGGGCTGTCTCCTGGCTGCCCTGGGGCTGGAGGGCTGGAGAACCTGCGAGGACAAACCCGGGCGAAAGCGGCAGCTCCTGCTTGGCGGGGGAGCGACGCTGGGCCTGGCAGGGATCACCACCCTGGTGCCGGTCTCCTGGGTCGCCTACAACACCGTCCTCGACTTCTGGGATGAGACTGTCCCCGACATCGTGCCCAGGTGGGAGTTTGGGGAGGCCACCTTCCTGGGGTGGTTTGCTGGAGCCTTCCTGGCCGCTGGAGGACTGCTCCTTGCCTGCAGCGCCCGCGCCACGAGCACCGACACGCCGCTGGCCCCCGCCTGCCACCAGAGCCCCACTGCCCCAGCGCTGCCCAGGGGCCACCATCTGCACCCCAAAAATGCAGACTTGGTCATCTAGGCCCTCAGGTGCTGTGCCCTGTGCACCTCGTGCCTCTTCCCCTGGCAGGGAGGGCTCCTGCTTGTTTCACAGGATGATTTGCTAATTGCAAAGGCAGCTCTGAGGTTTCTCTCCTTCCTCTCTGTGTCTGCTTCACCTTTTCTCTGTTAAGGAGCAGCAGATTTCCCTGCAGCACTCACCAAGCAAGCATGGGAAGGCAGCAAGTAGTGGGCAGCACTTTGTACTGCTGGTGACACCGTGGTGCCATCACTGATGGGTGACACTGTGTTGGCATCCCTGGCGAGGCTCCCATAGCCAAGTCTGTCGTGGCTAATGCTGTGCCCCAGTGCAGCAGCTCTTTCCTTGCGTGTCTGTGTTGCTCTGAAATATTTGCAATAAATTATGTCTGTTGGCAATGTGTCTGTGCTCTGAACATGCAGCTGTACCTTGGAGAGGTGGGATGCAGGGTGGGAGCTGCAAGGGGCAGCATAGCTGTTGCTGCAGCTATGGCTTGGTCGGTCCAGAAAAGATTGGAGGAAGAGAAAAATAGAAAACAAGGGGGAAGGAAGAAAATGAGAGACAAGGCAGCACCAAGTTCTACTCCTGCTGCAAAGATGGGATGGCAGTGACCGCATGCCCTCCAGGAGCCTCATCTTCTCATGGCTAAGATGATAAAGCCGATCAGTGCCACAGATCTTTGTGTCAAAAGTTCCTTGGCTGCATCTTTCACCTGTGCACAAGAGGCAAGAAAGGGTCTTTTCTGGTCTGAACTGTTCCTTCCACATTTTCCTGATTCAGCTGTAAAAATAAAGGCTGATTACACACCTCTGTGAGCAAGAGCATGGACCATCAGGCTGGATTAGCACCCGGAGTCCTGACAGGGGCCGGCCGCTGCTACAGCACTGGTTGGACACGGAGTTCACCGCTGATTTAATCCCTGCAGCTCAAAGCCCTGGGCGCGTGACCCATCTCAAGGCAGGCCCAGCCCTGGGGAAAGCAAAGTCCTCTCCCTCTAAGTCCCATTTTGAAACCTGCACTTTGCTCAGCTGGAGGAGAGGAAGGAGCAGATGGGCAAGGAAAGGGAACAGCAATGATCCCAGAGAGTTCTGATGCTGCAGGACTGGGGACAGAGCTGGTGCTGCTGAGAGAGAAGTGGAAGAGGCAGGTGCTCAGTCCTCCTGAAAGAGAATCAACAAGGTAGAACTGAGGGGCAGTGCTCCTGGCCATCACCTTCCAAGGAGCTGCACCCCCTGCCAGTTCCCTAGGAGGGCTGACCAACCCAGGGAGCACAGAAAGGCTGTTTTGGCTCTAACTCCCTTGGGAAATGGGAGGACAGGACAGTGAGCAAAGGCTTACAGCCTGGGAACACTCCTCCTGTCAGTCCAAATACCATGACGTCCCCAGAACCATTCTGTACTCCTGACACTCTCCGTTGGTTCCTTAGAGCAGGCTGTGGGCACGGGCTGGGCATTCCAGCTTCTGGCAGCAACACAAAGAACAGGGCAAAGCCACTGTTTCACGAGTCAGAACAAACAGGCTCTCCTCCTCCCAAACCACATCCTACTGCCTGCAAGTGCTTAAAAGCTGCCTGGCAATGCCAAGTGTTGGCTGGGAGGAAGTAGCATGACTCAGGGTGGGTGATGGCCCGGGGGCTCTGTTCAAGAGCTCCACATTCCCATTCATTGAAGCGCCCTGAGCAGTGAGCTGAAGGCCTCATCCCACTGCTCTGTCACAACAATGGGGGAAACAAGCGGCAACAGCAGCACTGGCACTGCAGCACCCTCGTCCCTGAGGAGGCATGGGTCGCTGCTGGGACACTGGCAGCCAGAGTACTTGTGGATAAAAGCAGTTCTACTTCATCATAAAGTCACCAGGAGAGTGCAAGATTCTCCCAGATGAGCATTTTATTCCTGAATACTGGGGAAACACCCCCTGACAGGATGGTGGAACCACCTTTAAGGCAGCTCTGCTAATGACAACACATTTTCTGCAGCAGGAACCTGTAGGCAGAACCCTAGAATGGAATAAAGACATGGAAGGAGCTTTTTCATTCTAACATAGAACAAATGCTTTTATTGCACTGTTAGAAAACTCTGCATAGTTCCAAAAAACAGGACCCCCCTCCACTGACTCAGACCTTTTGGCTCACAACTGCTGCAGCTCAAACGCAAGCACAGGGCGACTGCAAAAGGAAATGCCAACAGGGCACTTAAAGTCAACACAAACACCCACCACCAACACAAGGGGCTGATCTGAGCCCTCAAGTTGCCATTGACAGTAATCCAGCCCTGACCCATGACCCGAGGGGAGAAGGAAGTTTGCTTTCAGGCCACAAGGGGAATATCCTTTGGGGTGATGTGACTGCCCTGAGCCAGTCAGCTCCTGCCACGCACAAACCCACAGCCCCATCCTGGCTCCTCACTGCCAGGATTTGCCCACGTCTCTTCAAGGAAGGCTCCCACGTGGCTTCTGGTGCCAGCTGGAATACAAAAGGCAAAAGCCTGTTTGACTTGACCACGACACAGAGCTGCGTGCATGACTGCCCACGCTGCAGAGCACAAACCACTGCTCCTTGCTGCCTCCTCCTCACTGAGCCCAGGCTTCTGTGAGCAGGAGTCTGGCTGGACTGGAACATGCAGCCTCCGGCAGTGGCTGTTCAGGGAGCTGTGGAGGAGCCTGAGAGCCCAGCCCCAGTGTGCAGTGCTGAGCAGAGCTGGGCTCCTGTGGGCCCAGGGGCTGCTGCTAGAAGGCTGCCAGGACAGAAGAGCCTCTGGAGCCCGGCTGGGCCCCGTGGTGCTGCTGGGCCCTGCACCTTGCACTGTAACAGTGGTCCAGGTCCTTCGTGTTACTGCCTTACGTTCTGCCTCACAAGTGCAATACTGCTTTTCATCCGCTCGTATTTACAAAGAACACAGCTTGGAATCCCAAGGGCCCCTCTGCTCCCGCTGCAGCCCCGGCGCGCCCGCCCGGGGTTACTGCACGGCCACGGCCGAGGCGCCGTGGATGGACTCCATGACGGCCGCAAAGCGGCTGCACAGGTCGTAGGGAGAGTTGGGCCGGATCTTTGGGGGCTCCTTCAGCACAATGACCTCGGTGGAGCCGTCCAGGAGCCGGGGCAGCAGCTCACCCAGCTTCATCTGCAGCTTTGCTGTCAAGGGGAAAGGAGGAGACAGTCAGTGGCAGCAATGGCAGAGGGCTCCAGGCCCCGAGTTAAGGAGCTGAGATGCCTTTTGCAGGCTCCTCTCCCTGCACTGAGAGCCGCCCAGCCCATCACCGGGGACAAGCAGTGGCTGCTGAGGAGAGGAGCCCACACCAGGCAGTCCTGCCTGCCTCCCAGGGCTCTGTGACAGAGGCTCCACTGCCACCTGGCTGCCTGAGCACAGGGCCATGTCCCACTGAGACATGGAGCTTTCCCTGGGAAGGTGCTCCTGTCTCCACTCATTTTAGGGATGAGGGACGCTTCTGCAGCTTGAGTGCAAAAGATTAATTTTTTCTGTAACAGGATTTAATGAGTGATTCAAATGCATTTCTCCTCCCATAATTAGAAGGGCCTTGATGGGCTGCAGTGCAGACACCAAGAAGTTAATTTTAGATGGTCCTTTGCTTCTTTCTCAGTTCAGACCCAAATACCACCCTGCCCACAAACAGCAGGCACGTCCTACCGTCCATGTCTTCTCGTCCCAAATAGGAGCACCAGCGGTTCCTCATGACCTCGATGGCATCCAGGTCCTCTTTGGAGATCTTAAAGTTGTTCATGAGATGCATGCAGGGGATGATCAGCTCATTCAGGATGCTCACACCCTCCGACACATGAGCTTCTTCACAGCTGACAAAAAGAGAAGCTGCCACCTCGTTCAGCTTCTGGGGGTGGAAGGAGAATTTGGGACAGACTTGTAAAGAACAAGCATGTACCGTGGATAACCATCCAGGAAAGGCCCAGCTTGGGCCCTGCACTGGCAGCCATGCAGAGAATAAGGACTAACAGTATCAGGTTCTGGCAGAACAGCCACTGTCAGTCATGGGAAACACACCATAGAAAACAGACTTGAAAACATATATTCATGCAGCAAATTGCATGTATGTGTATCTGTATACAGAGAGCATACAGCTTATTTGCAATTCTGGTTTGAAGAAGGCAAGAACCAGAGCTGCCTTTGCCTAGATTCCCTGAAACCTATGTGGCATGTTCTTTAATTGAATCATTATTATTACTAGCTTTCCATATTGCTGCTGGCACTCAGCAAGAGGCAGAATCACATTAATAGACATAACAGGAACAGTTACAGTGGTCTTAGCTACCATGGCGCCCTGGCTGCTCCCTCCCCTCCTCTCCAAAGAGAGTGCTGAGCTCGTGGATACAAACCAGGAGACACTTCCTCCGGTACAAGGCGATCAGCGACTCACTCACGCCGCGGTTGGTTCCCTTCAGCAGCAGTTTGGTGTTGCTTTGGTAGGCGTACACCAGGTAGGTGAGTGACTCTTGGTACCTGCAAGAAGACAGTTAGCTTTGCAGGCTTTGGGCTTTGCCAGGGCTGTTACTACAGCCATTCCCTTGGCTCAGCTCAGGAAACCTTTCCTGCTGGGCCTGGCTGGAAGCATCAGGCTCGATGGGAAAAGCTGTATTTCCTTATCAAAGCACAAAGGAAGAGATGCCCCATGTCAAGCCATTCCTGCTACTTTTTGCCCAGAATGCCAAACAAGTGTCTGGGCAGAGCCCCTTAAAACCAAGTTCATGTGCAATGTGCTTGTTCTGTGTCTGTTTTCTGTACTGCTCCAGGAACTGCACTATGAAAGGACACCCCAAGAAGGGCAGAAGGCTGTGTATTTCAGTCCCTCACACATTTCAAGCTTCAGGTGAGAAAACAGAACTGCAGACAGGGATTAGGTCAATTTGGGGGAATTCTAAGCTGCTCTTGTCATGTCTCACGTCAATTTGCCCACTGAATTTGGTGGCTTGTCACTGTGAACCACCTCAGAATTCAGTTCTGTTTCCATGCAGGAATAATTTCTGAAAGCCTGCACCATTTCAGGAAAATACAGGTTCTAGAATGGTAAGGAGGAAACCAAGGCCCTTTGAGGGTTCCAAAGTATGTGTTTACACAAAGTGTAACATCCATCTCAAGGCAGCTCCCTTTTAATACAGGAGTCCAAGGTGAAAAATCCCAAAGTGATGGCAATCGTTCCTGCAAATCCATCTCTGGAAAACAGAATATAAAGCTTTACTTCCCAAAGGGAAATCTTAGGGGAAACTCTCAGAACTGTCAGGCAGCCAGCCAGCAGCTCAGCCTTGTATTTTTTAAACTGTTAACCAAGCTTGATTGTGGATTCAAGAAGAGCTAATAATAGGTCAAAAAATCTCCCACTGGCCTCAAACACAGGCCATTGTGGCTCAGAAAGAAAAATTTTTGTCACAGTGGCCTTTACTTTTAGCTACAACTTATCTTGTCCAAACACAATTAGAGGAACTTACTTTCTATTCTGGTAGAGTTCCAACCCCGTCAGCAGGTAAATGGACACCTTGCGAAAAAGGCTGTAGTCTTCGTGCCATCTCTGTGAGGAGAGGAGGAAACAGAGCATCAGCCTCAGCTGGAACACTCACATGCATAGTCAAGGGTCCCCAGTTCTACCCTTTGAAGGGTTTAAATGTCTCTCATGAGTGACACATATGAATTTAGCCAACTGCAGACACTCCTCCAAGCTCAGATTTCCATTGTATTCCTTCTCCCTCAGCAGCCTCCTGCAGACACCCACTGCCAACAGGCGTGCAGCGGCCACTGTGCTGGCCATGCAGCTCAATGCTGTGCTCCCCATTTCCCAGTTTGGACAGCGCCAGCTAGGACAGCATGAAGGATCAGACAGATCTCTGGTTCCTTACCTTGTACTCCTCCATGTCAACATCGTCAGGACCGATTTCGCTCAGCTTTGCCCGTGCCACCTTCATGATGCTGATGGACCTGCTCCATGTGAGCAGAAAGGAGAAAAATCACAACAGTGACAACAGTGTCCTCGGCCACATCCAGGTGGGAAAAGCCTTCCCTGGAGTCCTGAGCACTCACCGTTCATCGTAGCTGAGGTTTTTGTCTGCAAACTGCTCGAGGAGGGTCCGTTCCACCACCTGCTGCGGAGCGTTGTTCTGCAGGAAGTAGATGAGCACGTGCTGCAAGCGGGCATCGTTCTGGGGGGTTGGGGTCTCTTTGGAAAGCAGGTACAGCCGGGAGTACTCCTCATGGAATGCCTGCCAATGGAACACAGGTGCTGACAGATCCACCCGTGTGCCCGTGGGAATGCCACAGCAGCCAACAGGAGTCAAACCGGTCCTGTTCGGAAGGACTCCTGTGGTGACACCGAGCCTCCTCTGCTGGCAATATCCCAGTGCTCAAAGGAAGCCCACCAACACCTCAGCTCTAAACCAATGCCCCCCACAGCCAGGCAAACCCCACATGTGAAGTGTGAGCTTCCAAAAGCATCAGGGTCTGTAAATGCCTTTGAAAGAGGGTACAGCTGCCTTAGACCGATTTGGCAACGCTCTGACAAGTGCCCAGGCTGCCAAAATCGACTGGGACACACTTCTACCTGCAGGAGGTGCAAGAATATCTTGTGATTTATATTCCCATAGATTACCAGCATGTATGATTCTGTCCATGTGGTATTTTTAGTTAAATTTACCTGCCTGTAAAATCTAACACCAGCTTCAGCATTCACCAGTGGTTATGCTGTCAAACCTCTGTTGTCACAGACATTTATTGAGGACATCTTTGACAGCAGAGGTCACAAGTAAGCAAGTATGTTCAGGACCAAAAAACCAAACTTTACAGTACTAAAAGAATAAGAAGAAAAAAGTAAAAAGTTTCTGTTTGTCTTGGCAGGAGGGTGTTCTCTTGCAAGCTCTAAAAATTGTTTTGAACCCATGGATATCTCATCACTGTAAGACAGCAGGAACTGAAATGCAGGGCAAAGGCCATTAACTAGAAGAAAAAGTGCACAAATCGTTCCCTTTACATTCCTGACCTGTCAATATGGCACATACTCTCTATTCTGGGAAAACAGATATCCATACTATTTGATTTAGCAAACAAATCAATACCTTAACAAGCCCTGCTTCAGACCCATCACGATCAAAGGTCTGGCGGGCTTTTGCAATAGCCAGGATGACACCTTGCATGGCTGGACTCAGCATCACCTACCACAAAAGCAGGAGAACAGACACAAACAGGAACAAGGAAAACAGACAGGGAAAGAAGAGACAGCATAGTGAAGAATGGAAGAAACTTTCAAAAAGTAAGATTTAAAGGAAATTGTATGAGTACAGGTGTGATAACTGGGCCTGTGAGTTACTTGCATGCTACCGACTCTATCCATCACATGCACTTTACATGCTGGGCTTTTGTTTAGGCATTTAAGGACCTCAAGGGTGGTCACTCCAAACCTTGGAATTTTTAAATTCAAAAAGTGAGAAGGTAAAGCAGGCTGGCCATGTCCCACCATGTCCCACTCAATCTTCCTAAGACATGTAAAATAAATGCAGAACCTGTGTTGCAGCAGTTCCTTGAGCCAAGATCACTCCAGAACATCTCAAACCTACTCAAGAATTGATAGCCCCAGTGTTTGTGTGAAATCCAACTCGTGCAAGTGAGAGACCTTCAAACCACTGCTTGAGCATGTATGAGAGTGGTTAAAGTCAGACCCCAAAAAATCAGTGGGCAGGGTATGTAAATTATGCTATTGGCATTAAGGTCTTCGTCTAGGGACAAAATAGTAACTGAAGCCAGCAAAGAAACTTGTAAAGAAATTAACACAGGTATTCTGATACAGTTGTGCCAGAAAGAGGACTTATGACCAACATGCAGATTGACAAATCGAGTGCTCTTATGGAGCTTCTTTTCTGATGACATTTAAAAATGGAATTACGGAACGATGTGGTCCCCCTTCCCTTCCACAGTAGGAAAGCTAACTTTGTACAGGGCATTGCTCCTATGACAGACACTATGACACCCACCCTTAGGACAGCTCAAAGCCAGCTAACTACAAAGCTACAGGCTAACAAGCAGCAGTAATTAATTAATCCCTGCGCTGGGATCTGTACCTCCTCATTATATCCATCTGCATCGGATCTAACGGGAATCTTCCCCACACTGGGGATTTCCACTTCAGAGACCTGTGAGCTAGTTTGGGCAGCAGCCTCTGCTTCCTGAGTGTCCTGGGGCTGCTCTGCCTGAACTGTGGGGGATGTTTCTTCTGGATGGGCCTTCAGTGGCTCTACCTCCTTGTGCTGTGGCCAAGAAGAAAAAGAAGAGAGAGAGTAAGAAAATCCAAAGCAAAATACAGGAAAGCCAAAGGGGACCGAACTAAATGTGGCACAGCTAGAGAACTTCACAGAAATGGGAAAAGCAAAAGGTCTATCAAGAAGAATAATATGGAGACAAGAAGGGGGAGGTTCTTGGGACAAGGCTGAGCTCCTACCTCGCACAGAGCTGCCTCGACGCCGTTCTTCTCATAGGCATCAGCAGTGTTGGCAATGGCCTTGGCAGTCTGCTCCTTGGCAATCCTGGCATGCTCCGAGGACAGGGAGTGCACGCTCGGCTCACACACTGATGATTGCTCTGTCAGGACAGACGTGTGGGACTAGTCAGCAAGAGCTTCAAGGTTTTCTTCTCCCACCCTAAAATGCTTTGCAGCTTGTCCACGCACTTTTGCACAGCTGCCACCTTCCTGCCCAAGGTGAAGGCACTTGAGGCAAGCTTGTGCATACCCCATTCCAATGGGAATGGCACACGGCATCAGGGGTTCCCACTCCAGAGAACAGCACTTGTCCACTCCATATTTGTGAAAAAAAGAAAAAGCTGGAAATGAACTGATATTAGGCCATGATGATTAAGTGAATGGGAAACAGCATTTCTGGGGACAGGCTTGGAAGGATGCACATGCAAAACCAGCAGAACGGCCTTTTGTACAGTCAGGGCAGAGTCTCCAGCAGCTGCCTTTGCTGCCTCTTTCATTCCTGCATTCTGACACATTTGTGCAAGGCTTCAACACAGCGGTACTGGTGACCAGCTGGCTGTTTCTAGTTCCGACATGGTTTGCAAATTCAGAGTGAGATTACCTGGTCCTGACTCAGAGGAGAGGTCCTGCAATTCAGAAGTAGGTGAAGGCTCCATCTGAGGAATCTTGCAAGATTGCTCCTCATCCCACTCCTCTGCCTCCTGCTCCAGGCGCCAGTTGTCCTCCTGGATGTAGTGTCTCAGTTCTGGGGACAAAGCTTCCACTTCTTTCTGGAGCTGTCTAGCCTCTGGGCCCTCATCCTCATCTAGAGGAAATGCAAGATTGGCGTAAGAAAACACGCTGTGGCAGGGCACCACCCTTAGGGACTAAGCACACGCACAACATCACGGGCAGCCGCAAGGAAATTGGCTGATGGATAAAAGGGGAAAGAAGCCAAATTTTCTACTGGCTCTGTAATTTAAGGTGATCCAAAAGCAAAGGTGCAAAAATAAAGACAAATCTACAGAATTATCTAAAACAAACCCCTGTTTTGTTCTACTACTGGACAGCATTTACACAGCAATTCCAGAACCAGTGCCTGCTGATGCAGGTCAGACACATCCTGATCCAAGGGCTCCAGGTGTACAGGGAACAGCACTGAACTGCCAACAGCTGGAAAGTTCACAGCCAGAGATGACACACCATCACTGTACAGCAGGTAAGGTAAGGGCTGCATGGGTTCTATAGCACGAGTATCATGCTGATATTTCTTAGTGCTTTTTAGATCTACTTCAGTATTTACTAGTAAAACAGCACAAAACCCAAGCAGCATCAGCTTCAGATAAGTCCTAAAATTTATCAAAAGCAAATGGCAACTTTCTACTGCAGATATTTTTATGCACCCTTTGCAAAATGCTTTAAAAACAACAAAAAATTGCATTAAATAGAAGAAAAAATGGGTTTATTTCAGAACTGTCATAAGAAAACAAAGAACAACCTCCAGATCCTCATCAGCCACATTTAGCAATGAACAGAATGTCAGCTCTCCATTGTTTCTTTCCATTGATTACATCAAAATGAGCCACGCGTGAAGTTATTGTGTCCTTGTACAGCTGTTTGCCATGTCTAGAGCCACGTGCACAGCAATTTCCCCACAAAGCACTGGCACTGCAAACACACTAAGTCTGAGCCACTCAGGTACCAATACCTCTTGGAGAAAGCTTGGGGAAAGGCTGCACAAAAAAGAGCCCATTTAGATTCAGTCTAACAGAATCAAAAGACCAAGCAAACGAGTCAGGAAGTGTGATAAGAATGGGAGAGATAAAGTAGAAGGTGTTTTACACGCCCTGAGGAAACAAATGCTGCCATATAAACACTACAAAAAGTCAAAATGAAGAACACCAGTGCTAGATGCATGTTAAATGTGGCAAAAGGGCAGTGTTAGTCTGTACACATGATTCATGCATGAGGTGCTGTTTCCAATCTCACCTGGATGTTTCTGGCAGTTTTCAGCCCTATCAGGGATTTAGAAATGAGTCGAGCATGAAGCAGATTATTTAATCCTATCTGAGGTGAAGTTTTGTGCTTTGTCAAAAGACAGCTGAGCTGGAGAAGCTGAGGAACACAATGATCATGCAGGCCAGGGAGACACAGCAGCACACACACGTGTCATTAACCAGCAGCTGTGGCTGTGTACCTGCACCAACAGGGGACACCTGGTCACTGATGTACATCAGGCAGTAGGCACTGGCATTCCTCAAGCCTCCAAATGACTCTCGCTCCAGCTCTTCCCACGACGACTCTGTCACTGAGATGTCATTGTACTTGAGCCATCTTTTACGGGGCTGGTCATATATGAAGGCCCAGTAGTGCCCTGCATTTGCTTGCCCCTCATGGACCAGGACTGCATGCAAACGATAGGGAACCTGCAAAGTGACAAGGACATCGCTCAGGGGTGCAGCTAGGGACTGATTCTGCCTGACCTCTCTACACCAACAGTGGGAATGTTTGTAGGTGTAGCATGACACAAGAGTCAAGCAATTTGATAAATTTCTTACTATGTGAAAACTGACTTTTAAGGAAAGAAGAAACAAGATTTTCATAAGTAAATCTTTCTCTGCTTCATCATTGGAAATTTAAAAATACAACGGAGGGGGCAATTTAAACCAACATGTACTAACAAAAATGAGGATCAGCAATACTAGGTTAATATTTACATACTGAAGCTGCATTTCCTACCTGCTGGAGGAGAGGGTCACAGTACATCCGTTCGATGGACAGGTTTATTCTGGCAATAGACTCCTTCAGATCTGCCAAGAACATCAACCATGAGAGAAATGCATAAAAATTAATGACTACTCATCAGGCTATGCTAGCTCCTTTCACTTCACAGAATTTCAGGCCATGCAGAGAATATCAGACAGACTCAACACCAGAGCTCAACCAGGAACAAAATTATTTGTAGTTCAGGTTGTATCCAGCAAAGCTACAGGGGAGAAACCAGGTGGGCATTGAGGAGGAAAATCCCTACAAGTGCATTTGGGGCCAACCTTGCACGTCCTGCTCGATCTCGTTTCTCCATCGCTGCAGACATGTCTGAACCAGGTTCAGCTCTTCCTTGGAGACCACGTGAGGAGCTGGACGTTCAGACAGCTCTGCAGGTGAAACAGGAAGCTGGAGATCCATACTGGAGCTCTGCTGTGGTGAAGAATTGGCCACAAAGAAAGCTTCATCTTCAGTCCTAGTATCAGTCCTTTCCTGTACGCTGTGGAGCAAAATTCAAGAGTAGTGGGCAGGTTTTTTAATCTTTCTCCGGTTTTTCTTTTTTTGGAAAAGAATACAGAATAAGCCAAACAAAATTACTCCAGAGCTGGAGCAGGATTTCCTTTCCAGAGCAGTATAAAATGTAGAGAGAACAAGTACACTGAAATGTGCTTCTGCCTTCACAGTGTAAACTAAAACATAGGAAGAATACTAAGGAAAGCTCTTAGGGAACTCTCTAAGCACAGATCCACAATGAGCAATGCTAAAAATTCCTTCCATTGCTACTAAGAAAACGTGTGTGTTTATTCAGCTTAATTTAGAGTGTTAAACCAACCATGCTGGCCTGGGTTATAATAATCCAATATTGGTGTAATTTACTGGTCAATGAAGCAAAAAAATGAGTAGCCTAGCCAAAAAGAGCACGTAATTTAGTTCTTAACTGCTGCTTAGGCAAGGAATATAGGGATGCTTTTGGACAAGGAGAAAGAACAGACCAAGATGCAGTGTTTTACTTATACCAACAGAACCAAACGACCAGCAATGCAGTGACCCACTACTTGCACAAGCATTTGCACACTATAGTATTGTGTTCACCAGTGCCCAGATAACACACTTTTGGAACATCACCCTGGACCATTTAGTTGGGAGGTGAAGTGTCCTCTTGTGCATCCTTTTTACTTCTGTTTACTGACCTGTTTGGCTGTGAAAGCATGTCCAAAATGTTAGGCTTGGCCTGGGAGTGCAGGGGTGTTGTTTGAGAGCTCTGAGCACAGGAAACAGCCCCAGCTGGCTTTGTAGCAATGAACTCGAGCACATACTGCAGCATGTCAGGCAGTGGAAAGCGGGCTGGGCCAGAGCCATATTCCATGTACCTATGGAAAAATGCAAGGTGTTGTATGAATGAAGGAATAAGATGGGTTTAAACCTCATGGGACAAGAGAAAAACAACTTTTTCTGTAATGTGCTACTGGGCTTCCTCACCTCCATTGCCAGTGCAGCTGACAGTGTCAACTCTGCTCTTTAAATAATTTATTCCTATAACAGTATCAGTAAAATTTAGAAATTATTGAAGAGACAGGTTTGTTTTTGAAAATACACTTCCTTCTCCCACATGTTTCAGAACAAGCATGTTGCTGTTTCTCCTTCCTCTCTTTCCCCTGCTATTGGAAAGCTCATTTAAAAGGAAACACCTGCACTCTTCCAGAGGGCATAAAAATAAAACCAGCTGACTATTCACCTTTCCAGTTTCTGCTGCAGAGTCACCATTTTCTCCTTCAATCTCTTCATTTCCTCTCTTTTCATCTGAATAAGATCTTTATTGCAGTAGAGGTACCTAAACAGAAATACAGAGCCCTGTTTACCAGGTGAGATTTTTTACTTCTAACATCCACAATCTTCCCTTGCTCACCCAAACAACCTTTTTAATTTATTTATAACAAAGCAATAGCTTTAAACATACCGTACAACAGGACAACTCACCTGTCCATATATATAGTCTGGGGAAACTCTAGCTTGGTGTGAATTTTCTCTGGCTGTCCTAGTGACTGATTGAACTCAAATCGGGAGAGTTCAAAGGTCAGAACTGGTGGGAGTTTTGTAAACCAGCGCTGTAACAAAAGCAGAAATGCCCCCAGAGGGAAGTGTTTTTAAGCACAGAATTAGGTTTTGTTTGCAGAGTGACTAGTCAGAAAGCCAAATTTTACAAGTTAGTAATTTATGCTTCCATTTTACATTTTTACTGTGAAAAAGCCTCATAATTGCTCTCAAGATTACTTGTCATTGCCTGATGCATCCAGCTTGATGGATTATTAAGTCCAGCACTGAATTTTACAAATTAGTTGAGGCTACACACAATCTGCACATCATCTAGGAACCCCCAAGAGAGCTCTTTTCTGAGGAAGATCACATGCAGTGATGAACAAACCAGGAGCCCTCCTCCAGCACCAGAATCCTTATTCTCTGTCTACTTGCAAACAATTTGATTTAGGGGATTCAGAGAAGACCCCAGCTACTTTCTGTAGCTTCATACACTACTTCAAAGAGTTATGCTGAAAGAAAAATTCTCAGTTGAATTTACACTTCCTCTTGCTCTTCCTGGATTCACAACAACTTCCAGCATCCACTGCCAGAAACTTCCTTTACCTATTTTAGCTTGGCACCACCCACTTCATGCTCCCCTCTGGATTCAGGATGAGCACACTAAACTCCTTGTCCTTTGTGGAATTCATGTCAGATGTGCCGCAGCAACAAAACTCCCCCACACCAGAGCTTTCTAAGCAGCAGCCCATAACCACAAAGGAGGAATGATTTATGCTCCCATAGTCTAGGAGAAGTTTCTGTTCATTCCACTGCTGCTTTGACTTTCAGCACACTTGCCTAGGTGCTCAAGAGACAAAATCACCTTTTTCCCTATGTCCCCTGTCATGCCACCCTTTACCACATCCTAGAAAGTGAAACTAAGACGCACAATTTTCCCAGTAAGGCTTCTCAGAAATTAAGGCAGAGCCTTTTCCTCCCATCTGTGCAGATGGAAGAATTAAAACATCTCCATGATCAGGTCAAATTTCCCTTAATTTTGGGAAAGAATTTTGAGGAACTAAAAAAGCTTGGATTGAAATGAACCTGCCTGATGAGCTCCAATGTGCCTTTGTCTCCAGTGCCAGCCAACACCAGCTACACCCACATCCCCTGTAAATGCACCTGAACTGCTTCAGGCAGAAACCAGGAAAATCCAGGACAAACATTTGAGTCCAGAGTCAGAACAGGGCTCCCCTGCTCAATACTTTGTTTCTCCTTTGCTAGTTTAACACAGCAACACGATTTCCAGACATTCTCATAGAACTGAAATACTCTTCCCTGCCGTGCCTACACCAGATACCTTTGCCAACGTTGTTTCCCAGCCTCTCTCCAAGCTAACTTTTGCTGCACTTACACACAGAGGATACTGAATGCAATGGTGCTTCTTCACCTGGCTGCAACTAAGTTTTTTATGATTGGTTTGTGATTAATGAGATTTAAAAAAAAGAAATGAAATCATCACAGTCAGAAAATAAGAGTGAAACCAAGAAGAAAAACCCCAAACCATACACAATATAATAGGGAGAAAGAGACAAATTCCAAATGGCATACCATGGAGTTAAGCACTGTACTTTTACCCTCCGAAAATATGGAGGCAGTAGGTCTCCCCCTACTCAGGTACAGGTAGGCTTCAACAGAAAGAGAGAGACTTGATCACACTCGACTCAGAGGCAGACACTGACCTTTGCAATTTAAAATAAACTCTCTGAACTGGTTACATAGGATGTCACATCTTTATAAATCAGCAGACTTCGCGTCTAACCACACTCAGTGTCTGAACACCTAACACAGACATTTACATGAGATTCCAGGTATCCAGAAAATGTTTTTTATTCAATTCTTAGAGAACACTCACAGTTGCCATTTAAAGTTATCAGAGTAGCCCTGCACTGTGCATGCTGCACTTTTCTGCAGCAGGCAACCAAAGGCTCGACAAAAAAGGTCAAACTAACCTCCTGTCCATACTTCACTGACTGAGATGCTGTTGCCTCATCCATCTCTCCCTCCACCATGGCTCCTTCCAAGCACTCAGTCAAATTCCGGTAACCATTTACCTGAAGGGGATACTGACCAAAGGTCTCAATCTTGGAAAAAGTGTTGCCTGAATGATGGAAACCATACAGAAACCATGAGCTAACTCAAGAGAACAAAAACTCTGGTTAACTCCAAAACTCAAAGGAGTTAAGAAGTTCAATCTACCAAAGCCTTAACTCACCTTCATGGACACCCTCAGTCAGGAAAGTCCCGTAGAAGAGCTGCACCATTGGGTTTTCGGATTTGTCCCCAAGGCTCCTGTTTCAAAGAGCAAAAGCACACTTTGATTTGCAGCTGGAGATTTCAAAAGAACCCCGAGTCATAATCTAAGCCTCTGTTTGGGGGCCTACAGGCAAAAGTACATTTTTCTATCCAAGCACTAAATAAAGAGGAAGTTGCTCATTAATTTTCATGTTCCAAAGCACATGATAAAACTTACACTGGCAAGCGTGGAAAAAAAAGGTTAAGGTGCCACCTTCTGAAAGGAAGTTTCAAACTACCAGAGCTTTTCTGTTCACCAGGGCTGCTGAGCTCCCTCAAAAGCTCATTTACTCTGCAGGCCATATTGGCACTGAGTGAAGTCCCATGCTCACCAACAGGAGATGCAGACACAGCGTTTCAAGCTTAGTAAGCCTCATCCACAGGAAGCAAAGAACACTCATTTGCTCAAAATTTTCACATAAAGCCCTCCAACTTATTAAAACCCTCCTTAGGTCAGACTCCCAAGACCACACAGCACTCACGTGACATTCACAGTGAGCTGGAATGCATCCTCCAGCCAGTCCAGTAGTTTGTGCGTAAATTCACTCACATCTTGCTGGAAGAGAGATGAGAGTGGAGAGTTAATCGTGACACCCACCAGAAAATGTTCCCCCAGTCTGCTCAACACTGAACACAACCTGACTGGTACTGCTGCCCCCTCTCAGCTGAGCCACGTGAGACTCAAGTGCTGTGCTGATTTAGACTGATAATGAACTCTGCTTATCTGAACACTAGATCAGAGGAAATTATCGTGATCGCTCCCCGACTACGCAGATGGCGCTGGGTAGTGCCATGCTACGCTGGCTGGGTAATTAGCACGCATGTACATTCTGCTCTAATGACACAGGGACAGCTGCTTGTTGGCTGACAAACATGGGAAAAGGCCTCTGAAAGTACCAGCAGGATGAGGCAAAATGGGGCTGCCGTGGCTATGGCTGCTGGTTTGAAGAGAGCAAAAGGCTTTTCAACGTGGTTTTACCTGAGGTTGTTCAGCTGATCTAAACACGTCCCTCAAGAGTTCCAGTGCTGCAGAAGGGTCTACAAATTTACGCCATGTCCCCAGCATTAATGCAAACAGACACTGAAGTTCTTGCATGAATGCAATATTTCTTTTTCCCTGCATTGCAAAAAGAAAAGTAAAAGCCTTCCGCAGCTCTAAAAAGCACCATCTTAAAACATAGTGCTACTGAACACCATAGGCACATTTAGTAAAAGGTACACAACCAGCTGCACACTGGCTTAAATACCAATTCTTCTACTATGCATGCAGACCAACAAGTAATCTGGAGCTGCCAAAGAAGTTTTATAGGAAAAACATCAGCCCACACAGCAGTTAAAGCCATTGGAGGACAGAAGTACAAGAAGCAGTCCTTTTTTTCCTATCCTGATTCTGTCTTTAAGAATTTCCTAAATTTATCTTAAACATAGCCAGATGATTTTAATGCCACAGGTCCCAGATGGCACCAAATTAAATCTGGTTAGACAAAGAGTAGAATGTCACACCACAAAAGAGGGAAACTTGACAGTGTTACTCCTGAATGAAAACTTACAGTGTGACTACGACAACTTTCAAGCACATTCTGTGGGAGGGAGTACCCAAGGACCAGCCTCCGGAAATCTGGCAACTGAAACAGAGACTGAAAGGAGAGGAGAGGTAAAGCTTGGTCAGCACCTGCAAGGACTGGACTCACTGCAATCTAATGGTCTGTTTTCACAATGACTTGACAGGCTTTTTTTGTAACTTCACATTCCCAATGGTCCTGTGTTACTGAACGCACATTTACAGTGTGAGCAGCCCCTTGCTGGACCAGCACAGAATCAGAATCATGGAATTAACTAGGCTGGAACAGACCTTTGAGATCACCAGCATGTTTGTACCCACCCAAGGGTGAAATCTCATCCTGCCATTTCTAGGCTAGAGATAAACCTTTTAGGAAAATCATTCTATTCTGCACAGGCAGGCTCAGAAAAACATCCAAGAACAAGCCATGGTGAGAACCCATTTGCAGCTTTCTTATTTCCTCTCAGGGCTGAAGACAAATGATTAACATCTCTCTGCTGATGTGAAATGGTTAGGAGAGACAAATCTGCTCAGTTCTACTTACTATTGTCTCTTCTTCAGATCATTACTAATAATATATGCTGCCTAGTTGTTTATTTGTCCAAGCATCTATGCCAGTGTATTCCATTAACTGAAATATGATACACCATGTGTTATCGAGCCAACAATAACTGCAGTAAAATTAAATTACCAGTTCACTTTGCCAGGCAAGCTTCTATCATTTCAGCAGGCACTTGGCCATCACTGCACAACTCCCTGCATACAGACACACAGACTCTCTGTATCTGTAGCTATTTTTAAGTAAAGCCTATTTAACTGCTCTTTGGCTCTTTCTGTACAGGCACATCACATAAACACAGAAGTTTCTGTGTTTGAGCAGGGTCACGTTCACTCATCTGCACACGATGACTCCCTCACAGAACTGCTGCATGTTTACTTCTAACTGAGAAACACACTGACTCCAAGACCATAGCAAGGTTGAGACTAGAGAACTTGTTTGCCCATTACCTGTATAACAGCACTAAACCAACACGTATTTCCTATATTTTTCATTCCAACAGGCCAGTCACCCACTCTTCTCCAGTCATTCTGCTTGGGGTTCTCTCCCCAGACTTCACAGCGTTTCCTTTTGGAGCGGTTTTTGTTTTCAGCAGAATGGGCGTCCTGTGGTCTGTCACAAGAGATAAACACTGTGCTGTAAAAGCTACTGCAATCAAACTCCCCTCCAGCCAGTAGGTGTCCACCTGGCAGGTGATCCATGGTAGTTCTGCAGTTAGCATCTTCAGAAGCCACTAATGATATCTGGGAAAGTAAAGCAGGGGTTTTACAGCTCCACTGACCTTTCAGCTGCATCCCTTTCTGCAGCTGAAGATTTTGGTGATTCCAGTGGTCTGACAGCGTTGGCTGTGCGGAGGCCGTCTTGGTTGTGAGGGGCAGGTGAAGCACCAACATCTAGAAGTAGAGGCAGCATTCTGATCAGCTTTCCACCAGCAGCAGCAAACATTCTCTTTAAGAGAAAATTCTAGAACACATCATACTTCACAAACATGGCTTTTCAACCAATACAAGCAAAATTTTCTAGCTCAGGTTTTAAACAGAAATCCCTGTTCAGATCATGCCAGGCAGCCTAGGAACCACTGAGTGAGCTGGATGAGGAGAACAGGGCAAAGTATGCAGCTGTGCACTACCCAGATTTCCTTACAGCTAAATTCAGAGCTTAAGGAAACAGTTCAGAGCTCTTGAAATAGAGAGACAAGATCATCATCTTTTTAACTGTGATGTGTCACCTCCAAACATTATTAAAACACTACTAAGTGATTAGTACTGGCAAAACACGCACCAGAACAGAAGCTGGAGGGATGTGCTGCTGGCAGAAGCAGGGAGGATGGACATTTCCCCTTTGAGCTCACACAAACACATGAAGCTGTAGGGGTCAGGGAGGATGGATATTTCCCCTTTGAGCTCACACAAACACATGAAGCTGTAGGGGTGAGCAGAGGTGAAGCTTACCTTGTGGGAGCTGTTTGTCCACCACACTCCCTTCCCAGGCAGATGGCTCTGCAGCAGCTGGGTTCTGCACTGGCTGTGGAGCAGGGTCCTCTGTCAGGAAGGTGACTGCTTCCATGAGATCTCCATCAGCAGCCTGGTAGAATGAGAGGGGAAAGCAAAGCACCAGTGAGGAGAAGAACAGCAAAGGATTTACCCTTTGGCTCTCGTGCGCCCAGGCTAATCCTATATAACTCTCACAAGCCACACATGGACCATTCTAACAAGGACCAGCCCATCATCAGCTGACAAACACACCAACAAACACCTGCATGCTGTGTTGGGTGGGAGCCTGAACTTGCCTGACTTTTTGGACAAAATCAGAGCTCTCTTTCCCCAAAACTATGGCAATATACACCAACCTTTAGAGCGGCAAGCAGGAATGCTGAATCCTGAATTCCTGTGATCTCTTTCATCTGATTTAAGACCACCTGGCAATCCTATGTGCAAGAAATAAAGAAAGCTTATGTGAAAAGGTGACCAGGATGGATATCAAGCTGTTTCTGCAAGGCTTGCTGAAGGCCCAGCAGAGCACTGCTTCTTTCTCTCCTTTCTGATGACAGACTGACACTCAAGCCCAGTTACACTTGCTTAATGCAAACGGCAACATCAGCTTGAGCATTGCACTCAGGGTTTTTCCCTGCTAAATTCACAGACTAACATTCAACCCCTTGTATCCTCAGGAGAAAGCAGGCAGGCCAGGGAGGCCAGGCCACCCTCGCTGTGGGATGTGCAGCACCTGTGGTGGGAAGGGGCTCCCCAGCCCCGAGGCAGTGGCATGTGCAGCAGGACATATAAGGCAGCCGTCTGCTCCCAGGGCACGGTCAGGAGCTATTTTCAGTGTGGTGGCACATGCCATTTGTGCATGTCACTTCTTACTGACAATAAGGTGTCACAGCAAGGGCCCAGGAGCCTGTTATGCTCCTCCTTCCCACTCCACACCAACCACTTGAGGTTTGGTGAGACACATGCTGCTCAAGGCCCCATGCTATGGTTGGTTCAGCCACTTAAAACAAATGATTACAGAAATTCTCTTTACCAGACTTATAAAATCTTTGCAGCACAGGGTTACCACAGGGTGGTCACTGCACGTGGCAAGCACAAATAACCTCTCCATAAGGAGCCTCCCAGCACTGGGGGTCAGTCCCTCCACCCCTGTCCATGGCTGCAGTTCAGCTGCTGCTGCTGCCAAAGGCTCACTCTGGGTGACAGCTGAGATGCAGCTCCATAACACTGGCATTGCATGTGATATGGGAAAAGCATTATAGCAGGAACAACTGCTGGGTCTGTGTCGTGTATTCTGATTTACAGAGGCTGTAGAGGATCCTGCAGTCAGCACAGACTGATCAATCCCAGTTCCTTAAGATCACACTTTAATTAATCTTAACCAGCAAAGCTGCAGGCAAATGAACTCAAATTTCTACTTATGCTCACCACTGAGAAAAAAAATTAAGATGCTTCCAGGTCACTGGAGCACAAGTTCCACCCAGGGAGTAATGAGTCAACTACTATTTGAGCCCCCCACCCATACTGGTCATGGACAATACTCCACACACAAAGACAGCACACACCTGTGTCAGCTATTCAAACAAAAAACTCCTATTTTGGTGGCAACGATCTGTCCCATTTAAAACACTACTTTTGCTCAACTCCTATAAAAAAGAGCACATTTGTGCGTGCAACCCCCCTCAACTCATCCCACGCGCTCTTTTTATCCTGAGAAAAACCAAGGCACCCTGGAACACCTCAGAAGCCCCAGGAGGAGATGCCTGATGAGGATCCAAGGCTGAGAGGCTCGGGCCAGGCATACTCCCACAAAGGCAAACCACTTAAATCATGTTGCTAATTTTGCTGCCTTAGCGCGTGCCGTGCATGTCGGCTGACCCCACCTTACGCCGCAGGGCGGATTTTTTCCAGTGGAGAAAAAACCCCACAAACACCCTCGCTAATACACTGCATTATAATAATGAAACCCAAGGCAGGACAGGGCATGATTTTCTGGGGTTTTTCTGCTCCAGCAAACAGAGAATTCACAAAGGCTGCTGTAAGCATAAAAGCCAATTAATGATCCTCTGCTCTAGGTTACCATTTAATATTTCAATGATTTCTGCATGCTTTTATTCAGCCTTTGAGGAAAGGTTTGTGCTAACAGCAGAGAGCTTATCCTGTACCACTTTTGAGAGGCTTATGGCTGCCTGGCAGCCCACAGAAGCCACCAGGACCACTCTTTGTGCAACCAATTTGTTAAGATTTTGGGGACTGTGTGGGGTTTTGTTGCCATAGCTAGTCTGGTTATTGCTTTCTGAGGTTAGCCACCATGGGGCTACAAAACAAGCTCTGCAGCTGGTAATTAACACCAGCGTGCTGCCACTGCTAACACACCCTGCACTTGCAAACCCAAAACTGAACCAAAGCCCTACCTGCTGGAAAAATAACAACCCAAACCCAAATCCTATTAGTATGAAATTACAGCAACAAGAGATGAGTACAAAACCAAGAGGCTGAGAGGAAGGAGGGTACTAGAGATAAAATTACAAGGTCAGCCAGGAATGATGGATTAGAAAGGTTTTGCTATTTTCCTGCTCTGAGGTGACTCACCGCCCTCAGAAGTTTGTTTTGATGAGAAACTGAACAGGGAAAGAAGCAAATGCAGTGCAAGAGTTCAAGGGGGTTCCAGAAATAACCACACACAAGGAGGAGGAAAGCTGCAGCACAGAAGAGGCACCCAGAGCCTTGGCCTTCAGCCTCTGCTCCTCAGCCACACTTTCTATCGTGGGGGAGGATGGATATGGAGAGGGCTGGAAACCCAGAGGCGGCAGCAGGAACAAAGCCCGCGTTCCCGGCCAAGGCTTTCACAAACCAAACTCCGCTACAACAAGAAGCAGCAGGCAGCAACCTCGAACTGCACTAACGTGTGCAAGATGCACACAGAGGGCACGGCTTGGTCCCCGTCCCCGCCAGACCGGGGCACGGCTGCTGCACTAATGCCACTTCTAACGCACAATCAAAAGGGCTGATACCCCCATCCCATCCCACCCCATAACTCTGACCTCTCTGAAACGCATCTCTTGGGTCCTAAGAGCACCGAGATGCTACAGGACAGTGCAGAGCCCTGTGTCAATTCGGGATGGCCTGGGCTTCAGTCCCCTCAGCACTGACACAGCCTCGCGTCCGGGTCCGGGTCCCTTCAGAGCCAATTTTTACGCACAGCCCTGAAGTTTGGGAGCAACAGTTTTCGCTGCCTTGCCCCTGGAGGTGCTGCTCGGCGGCGGGGAGGGCACACGCGTTCCTGCTCCCCGCAGAGCGGAGGGTGTCTGAGCGCCCGCCCGAGCCCTTTCCCGTGGTACCGGCGCATCGCGCGGCGCCGCGCGGAGCCCGTTATTCCCAACGAAACCCGACGGGGCGGGCTCCGGGAGCGCGCAGGGCGGGGAAGCGCTGCGGGCCGGCCCCGAGCGGCCGCGGGCCGCGGGCTCGGGGCGCAGCGGGGCCGCCGCGCTGCGAGGCTCGGTCCGGCGGCAGCCCCGGCCCCGCGCGAGGGGCGCCGCCCGCCGCCCTCCTCGCGGCCCCGCTGGCTCGCCCCGCCGTCCCCCCGCCCCAGCACCCTACGCCGCCCCGCCTCACCTCGCCGCCGCCCCGGGCCCGCAGCTCGGCCGTCATGGGGCCGCCGGCAGCGGCGCCGTCCCGCACAGCGCACGCGCGGCCGCTCCGGTTCCGGCCGCGCCGCCCGCCGGGGCCGCGGCCGCCCGTGCCCGTGTGGGTGTCCGTGCGCCTGTCCGTGTGTCCGCCCATGTGTCTGTCCGTGTGTCCGCCCGTGTTCCCCCCGAGAAGCCTCCGATGATCGTCCCATGTTGTATTTAGCATATCTCTAGAGTCCTGTACCTTTTCGGTGGTTTCTTGTGGGCGGTAGATCTTCACAGCTTTAGACTCTAGGTCTTCTCAGTCAGAGCTCCTCCAAAGCTCTCCCTGACTGGCCAGCCCACCCCCTTTTATCCCAGTTACCTTGACCAGCCACAGCTGCAGCCCAATGAAGGGCATCTCAGCTGCAGCCCATCAAGAATAACTAGGACCTGCCGGGGCAAAGATATTCAGATACAATACAGATATACTTTGCATGGACTCAAGGGCCACTAACACAATACCTATATTTTCAAGGGCCTCCTATAGCCCCGAGCCCGTTCTCCCTCGTCCCCCCACCCCAGCAGCCGGGAACACCGGCCCAGCCGGCGCTCTGCCCTGGCCGCACCCTTCCACACTGATAAAAGTGAATTATTTTGTTTTAATTACAACAGTAATAACCCCCCCTCCCCTGCTGAGGTCCTGCAGGTGTCCGCCTGTGCTGCCCGGTGCTGCCCGGCGGGAGGCTGCGAGCAGGCGGCTGGAGGAGGATGCACTGGGATGCTCCAGGGGTCGATGCACCCCTGGGGAAAACCGCGAGGAAAAGGCTCAAAACAACGAGTGCCTGGCACCTGCTTTCTGCTCCGGCCAAACCCATGCTTTCTTGGGCCTGGGTGAACCAGCAGGAAATAGGCATTTCTCAGATTTGCTGAGCCAAAGGGCTCTGTGTTCTCGGCACAGCTCGGATTCTACCTTTCTCTTAATACAAGTGTACTGAAATGGAGATGTCCCAGCAAGGCCCCCGGAGCTGTGCAGGACCCAGGTGTGCGTGTGCAGACCCCACACTGTCAGCAGTGCCGCAGCTGGACCTGCTGATGAGATGTGACTCAGGCACCTGGGCAGCTTGGCTGCACCTGAGGAGCCAGCGGGGCTCAGCTCTCTTGGGGGAAACTGGTGAAAAGCTCCTCCTGCATCATCAGGAATGTGTCATTTGGAATCCTTAGCCTGGGTGGTTCCCACCGGGCACTGAAGCTCCTGCGACACTGATTGGCATTGGCATTTCCAGCAGAGCTGTGGCACTGCATGAGGAAGGGGACAGGAGGGTCAGACATTGCCACTGCCACACCCTGGCTGCCAATTCTCCCGTGAAAATGCCCTTTTCCAGCTGGGTGGGCATCTCCCACACTCGGATTTGTCCTGGGCAGTCACAGACTGTCCCTTGCCTTTTGTTTTGGGAGAGGTGTGGGACCTCAGCGTGGACTGTTCTGAGATTGTCTTGGTTTCCTGGTTCTCACCGGTGCTCCGGATGAGGAATTCAGGAGGCAAGAGGGAGGAGGTAGCAGTGTAGATAAAGTGAAACTGTGGAAGCTGGTGTTTGCCAATTTCCCTGATGTGCAAAGTATAAACAAGACAACTAGTAATCCTTAAATGCAACAAAGTAAGAAATTCCACTCATTTGGGGAGCTTGCCAGGCTATTAAGAGTGAGAGATAGGGAGGTGGTGCTGGGCACTGTGATTTTCACTCTGGGACCCTCATGCACTGCAGGGGGAATGGTGCGGTACCCAAACTTTGTTGCTTAGGTGAGGGTCCCCAGGATTTTCCTACCTCAAAAAAACTATTAACCATAAAAATTCTGAATTTCCCTATCACAAAGATAAACTCACACCTGTATTTTTAGCTCCAGGTTTGTCCAGGCTGTGTTTAATGTTTAGCAGCCTGATTAACGCTGTGATAATTAACTAGGGTGTAGAACAATTTGTTTACAGCGTTAAGTGCAGTCACAGCACTGTTACATCCAAGATAATTTACTAGGGGAGATTGTACACTGTCAGACAGAGCAAGCTGCAGACATGCCCTCTCCTTCCATGCCCCGAGACTGGGCTCAGCCTGTGAGCATAGCTCCCGTCCCACTCAGCATCAGCCAGATCTCCTTCATTAACAGCAGCGGGCTCCAAATACCTTCGTGTACTTATTATTGCCTGCCTTTAGTGGTAATGAAACAGTCGCAGAATATTGCAAACATCTGAAGGGTGTCTAATGAAAGAGAGGCCTTGAAAGGAAAGCGTTCCCATCCCTTCTCTGGGGGATTTAAAAGCATTGGGCTCCTTCACTGGGAAGAGGATGGGCTTGGTAGCCGGAATGGGCAATTTTTGGCTTCTCCAAAGGCCATGCAGTTTGCACCCATGGGACAAAGTTACCAGTGTCCCTAAATGAAATTAAATTAGCCAAGGGTACCGCACCGAGCAGCTGTTCACAGCATTTGGTCTGTGCTTCGGTCTGGGAGCTGCACAAGGTGAGTGCCAGAGCAGAGATCCTGTGTGTTCCCCTGGCCCTCTGCAGTGACCCCGGGGTGCCAGCAAGGCCAAGCCTCCTGCAGGACCCCAGTGCCTGGAGCAGGGCCCCGTGGGAGCCGTGCCCTGCCTGCGGTGCTCATCTCATGTCTCTCTGCAGTGTTAAATCACAGCAGACATGCAATTCGGGCAGCGTGAGCCTCCGTAATGGGCGGCCTCGGGCGCCTGATGGGGCTGGGGCCATCAGGCAGCTGTGCTGCCAGGGCTCCTTGCTGATGCTTTATTGTTTTTGACGCTCCAAATGCGCTCTGAAAGGCGAGCGCTGGCAGCCTGCAGGAGAGCCGCTTCCCTCTCCTGCCCGCTCCGCACCGGCAAGCGCCACAATGGAGGCCTCCCTCCCTGTTCCCACTGTGCTCCCCAGCCTGCCTACAGCACCCCACCCTGTGCAGAGCCCAGCCATGCTCCTGCCACAGCTGCACAGCCCCAGCACATTCCATGGCATGGGGTGGGAGCTGCCAAAGGACTGTAGTGCATAATGCTGCACACTGTGGACTTGGGATGGGCTCAGGTTGGCGTGAGGAGGGAATCCAGAGCACCACTTGGGCCATCCCATGTTGGGGATCTTGTGTTTGTGCCCCTGTGCTCCCCCCAGCCTCTGAGATTGCTGCTCTGGGCTAAATAGCTGCTTGCCCAGCCAGGGAACCTGCTCACAGCGTGGCTGCTCCAGGAGAGAGGCCTGAGTGCCCATCCATCCCAGTGCAGACATGCTGCCATGCCTGGCTGCAGGGGAGCCTGCAGAGATGCTGCCATGCCTGGCTGCAGCAGGGCCTGCAGGGATGCTGCCATGCCTGGCTGCAGGGGAGCCTGCAGGGATGCTGCCATGCCTGGCTGCAGGGGAGCCTGCAGAGATGCTGCCATGCCTGGCTGCAGGGGAGCCTGCAGAGATGCTGCCATGCCTGGCTGCAGCAGGGCCTGCAGGGATGCTGCCATGCCTGGCTGCAGGGGAGCCTGCAGAGATGCTGCCATGCCTGGCTGCAGGGGAGCCTGCAGGGATGCTTCCATGCCTGGCTGCAGCAGGGCCTGCAGAGATGCTGCCATGCCTGGCTGCAGGGGAGCCTGCAGAGATGCTGCCATGCCTGGCTGCAGGGGAGCCTGCAGAGATGCTGCCATGCCTGGCTGCAGCGGAGCCTGCAGAGATGCTGCCATGCCTGGCTGCAGCGGAGCCTGCAGAGATGCTGCCATGCCTGGCTGCAGGGGAGCCTGCAGGGATGCTGCCATGCCTGGCTGCAGGGGAGCCTGCAGGGATGCTGCCATGCCTGGCTGCAGCGGGGCCTGGATGGGACGCAGGGCTGAGCTGTGGGAAGCCCCAGGCACTGAGCACTTCGATTCCCAGAAAAGCAATTACCATGCAGCAGATTACAGGGCTAATAAAATCCCATTATGCTATTTTGGAAAGTAAATCTGATCTGGGCGCTGCCGATTGATATCAGCCGTCCCACAGAACGTCCCGCAAGAGCCCCTTGCGTGTGTGTAACACGAGCCTACAGTAGATCACGCTAATTAGATATCCAATAACAGGAGGGCTGATAGGAACTACATTAAAATCTCTTTAAGATGAAGATGTAAAACCCGAGGGAGAAAATTCAGAGTTAATGATGCTGCAGCAGAGGCTCCACTGGAGCAGTCCGCACCCCCTTGGCCTCGTCCTGCTGGCTGCAGAGCAGGAGGCTGCAGGAGAGGGGGCAGAGCAGGGCACAGTCCCCAGCACCGTGGTGGCGCTGCCCGTGATTTTCATTACCCAGATTCAATAAGGGGAGAGCGCTATGAGCTGCTGGCGCTCCCTGGGAGGTGACTTGCCAGCCACTAACGGAGCCGAGAAATCAAATTAGCCCCAGCTCTGCTCTCGCTCTCTCCCTGACACCGCTGTTGGCAGCCAACGGGGAGTTCATCAGGGCCCCGCACTAATTCTTATCTCGTTTAAGTGACTCCATGCCGGCATCTGATGCAATTTGCTCTACGCCACTGCTGCAAGCTTTGGTCCCTGGCCGCCGCTTCCCCAGCAGCTGGCAGCTTTGTGGGGGCATAGGCACCTGCAACACACAAGCACAGTGTAGGCATACAGGAATACAGAAGATTACAGAGGCTTAGGGTAGAGGGGAAGCTCCCCTGCCAGGCAGAGGGGCACTGCCCAGCCCAAGGCTCGGATGCTGTGACATGGAGGGATGGATGCACAGCCTGAGCAGGGCACCCACGCATGGGCGGACACTGAGGGCCTTTTGGCTCTCAGAAATACCTGACCAGGCTTTGCTTCTAGTCTTGTTTGCCCCAAGGCATTAAATGTTTTGGGAAACTGAAAACAGTAGGAAGAACTTTGTTTGCTGAAATTTACAACAAATGTAAATTTCTGTGGTGAAAACGGACTCCAGTGTAGGTGCAGGTCGGAGGGGCTGGGGGAAAGCTGCTGCCCCAGGCAGGGGTGCCAAGGGCTGGCTGCACATGCTGCCCCCACCTGCGGCTGCCAGAGCCGCTGCCAGTGGCACAGACCCACCTGCCGCAGGGTGTGAAGGGGAGCCCGGTACCTCCAGAGCTCCCCTCTCCCCTGCTGGTGGAAACCCACCCTGTGTCAGTGCCATATCCCCGGGCAGGCTCCCCTCCCCTGCCTCTCAGAGGGTTTCCCTGTCTTTCCAACTGCTGAGGATCTCCTGGCTCAGCCCTGGCACCTGCAGTGCCCTCTCCCCCGTCGTGCCCCCACCGTACATGATGCTGGTACCCCAAAACCCTCTTTGCCACAAGCAGGCACCTGGGCACAGGACGGGGAAGCTCTTTTGGGGCTGGGCGGGGGTGGGGGATGGCTGGGTGGGCCCCACTCGCATCCTCCTGTAGCATTTTATCCTGCCAGCCTGAAACTTGATGCAGCGGGAGAGGCTGATCGCGAGATTAATTGGGCGTTCTCAAAAACCCGACGTTGGGGGAAAGCCGCACGAGTGCCGCCCGCCTCCCTGCTCGGCTCAGTCCTCCCGAGCGGGCGGCGGCTGCAGGCAGCGGACCCATGGTGCCCGCGGCTCTCGGGGCGCTCCTGGCCCTGCTGCCGCTGGCCGCGACGCTGCAGAGCCCAGGTAAGGCGAGGGCGGGCGGGCAGGGCTGGGGCTGAGGGGAGCGGGGCGCTCCTGCACGGAGCAGCACCTTCCCGGCACCTGAGGGACAGGCAAAGGCTGCTCTTCGGGGAAACCTTCGTGCTGCTGGGAGGTGACATACCTGGGGGAGGCTGGAGCATGGGGGAGCTCCGCTGCAGAGCCTGGAGTGCATCCTGCCTGGGTAACACTGGCAGCAGGGTGACATAGCCTTAGCACTCAGCTCCGCTCTGTGGGGTCCTGAGGTGCTCTGGAGCTGTGCCCAAAACCAGCCCTGGGGACAGGGAGAGACATGGGGGTCTCCTGCCTGCACTCCACTGCCCGAGAGAGGCTGCCTGCCTGAGCCCCTGCCGGGTGAAGGACTTTCTCCAATATAATGTTTAGTCCCCCCTCACAACCTAGAGCTGGGTTTTGGGCACAATGCTCTGCCTATAGTCTCTATAGTCTGCAATTGCAGCTCAGTGCAGTGCAAAATTGATAGCCAACAGATTTCCTTGTTATTCCATTATTATTTTCTCATCTAATGTTCCTGGGAAATAGCACAAAAATCCTTCAGCTGTTTTGCACCAGCCCACCTGAGTTTTCAGCAGGCTGTTGACTCAAATCTCTGGATAGGTCATGTAGCTCCTGTCACCCAACTCCCAAGCCTTCTCCCACTGTTAGCACATCTAAGGTGGCAGAAAAGGAGCGGGGGCAATGATATGCTGACCCTGGCAATGCTGGCCAGGAGGCAGGAAGGGCTGTGCACACAGATCCCCACGTGTTAGGGCTGTGCCAGGGTTGTGCCAGCTTGCACCAGGTGAGTTGTTGGCACAACCCTGGCACAGATTTGGGCTGGGCAGACCAGCATGGTGTCTGGAGCAGAGGCAAAGAGCATCTGAGGTGAACCCAGCCCAGTCTTCCCTCTGCAAAGCCATTTCCCTGCCGCCAAAGCATCCTGATGCAGATATGGGTGGTGTGGATGTGAGGAGAAGGTGGTGCAAGGAGGAGTGCAAGCACGAGCCAGCTGCCACCAGCTGCAGCAGGGAAGGTCACTTGGCCCGAGCTGTGGTGATGACAGCAGCTGCATTTCCTCGCCTCACCCTAATTGCTGCCTCTCCCCCATCTCAGTGCCTCTGTTGGTTCATGCCTGTCTGGCTGAGCATCCTGCACCCGGCTGGCTCCCCAGCACTACCACTCATGAGCAATGTCAGAGGGGCTGAGGCTGTTGATTTTTATTTTTTTTTAGCTTAAAATAGAGATTAAAAATCCCTTCCAGTAGCTTTTCCCAAGTTCCCATAGATCTATTCTAATTAGTCTCTTCCATTATGCTGGAATTAGACTCTGGGGCTGGGTGTGCTGCAGAGCACAGCCACAAGTGCAGCACTTCTGCCCTGGCCCAGCTGTGGTGTTCCAGGCACCTGGCAGCCTCCCTCGCTCCCTCGCTCCCTCGCTCCCTTTGTCCCTCTGCCCAGCAGGTGCCCGGCCCGGGGGCGGGACGCCGGAGCCCTCCGAGCCCACCCTGCGCCGCCTCTCCCACCACCTCCTGGCGCACTACCAGAAGGGCACCCGGCCTGTGCGGGACTGGCGAACGACCACCACCGTGGCCATCGACCTCATGGTCTATGCCATCCTCAGCGTGGTGAGTCCTCTGCTCCCGTTCCGCAGGGAGGGGAGTGGTACCTGGCGTGCAGCATCCTGCCAGCGTGCTCTGCCCATCTTCCTGAGGGTCAGTGCCCCGTTCTGACACCGTTCTCATCTTACAGGATGAGAAGGACCAGGTGCTGACCACCTACATCTGGTACAGGCAGGTGAGTAGCCACGAAACCTCACCCCTTCCCTGCTGCCTCCCCTCGGGGTCCAGCACCCCCAAACCCCTGTGTTTTCCTGTGAGAGAAGCGTGCAGTCCTGCAGGAGAGCAGGAGGGGAAACACACCCTGGGGGCTGGCGAGACCTCTGTAGCACATGAACCTCAAGGCTCAGCTTTCAGGCTCCCTGGTTTGCACTGTTGGGTGTTGTGCAAGCTGAAGGATTATTCTTCCCTCCCTCCCATGGGTGGGAAGCTTGCTTGGTGCTAGCCCGGGGTCTGTGTGCTGCCAGAGTGGAAGGACCTCACCCACCAAGTCCCCTCTCCATTGTCCGCAGCACTGGACAGATGAGTTCCTCAAGTGGGACCCAGCTCGCTTCGACAACCTGACGCAGATCTCCCTCCCTGTGGAGAGCATCTGGGTGCCTGACATCCTTATCAATGAGTTGTGAGTGCAGCCAAGGTCTCGAGGGAGATGCACTGGGACTGGAGCTCCTCACCCACCGTGGGCACGTACAGTCCCATGCTTTGTATTCCTGGCACAGAGCTGGCAGCCTCCCCACATCGGGAGCTGCAGATGGGGATGGGCACTGCAGCTGGGCCACTTCCAATGCTGGCTAACCACAACCATTGCTAATTACCCTCACTGTGCTGGGGGTGAGATCCAGATACCAGGAGAAAGCCTTTGTGAAGACAGTACAATGCCAGGGCAGCTGCAGAGCTGCTGGCCCTTCCCATGGTGCTATCCGGTGTCCTTCCCACTCCGTGGGGATTTAAGGTGCTCCCAGTGCCTCCTGAGGGCTCTGGGACTTCTTGGGCTGGGAGAGGGCAGCAGTCTGGTGAGGTGATATGAGGCAGAAATGCATGCAAGGGTTTTACCAAAAAAGCAGAACAGGAGATAAATCCCTGGCTCTTGGGCAGTTCCCCCCTGAAATGCCACTTGGCAGAAGGAAGCCCTGCCCAGAGTGCTCTCCAGCCCACATCTCTGTCCCTCATGTCCCTCAGTGTGGATGTTGGAAAGTCCCCACACGTCCCCTACGTTTACGTCAGCCATCACGGGGAGGTGCAGAACCTCAAACCCATCCAGGTGATGACTGCCTGCAGCCTGGACATCTACAACTTCCCCTTCGACGTGCAGAACTGCTCTCTCACCTTCACCAGCTGGCTGCACCACAGTGAGTGCCGGGCCGCCCTCGCTCGGGGCGCCGGGGGAGCGGGCAGGGCCCGCGGGCCGGAGCTCCGGAGCTCCGTGCAGGAGGCGGCTCGTCCCTCTAGATGGCCCCAGCGGATCGGGGAAGCGCGCAGGGCGGGCAGCGCGCGGGGCAGGTGCCGGCAGCTGCCCGCGCTTTGGGCAGGTACGCACCCCCAGTTCTCAGTTCTCACCGCTCCTCCGCCCCCAGTTCGTGATATCAACCTCTCGCTGTGGCGTCAGCCGGAGCTCGTCAAGTTCGACCAAAGTGTCTTCATGAACCAGGGCGAGTGGGAGCTGCTCTACGTGCTCAGCCACTTCCAGGAGTTCAGTGTCAAGAGCAGTGACAGCTATGCTGAGATGAAGTTCTATGTAAGAGCCTTTGGCCACCGCGTTTCTCGGGGATGTGGCACGAGGGAAGGGACTTGCCCCGTCCCTGTCGCTGCTCTGTGCTGCAGCTCCTGCCTGCAGGTGGGAGGCTCCTGCTAGTGAGCCCTTCCTCTGGCTCACCTTAGCGCCCCCCACCATCCTCACCCGCCTTGGCAAAGAGCCACAGCAGCTGGAGGCCTCACTTCAACCCTTCACAGCCTTTTCTGTCTCTGACCTGCAGGTAGTGATCCGGAGACGCCCCCTCTTCTACACCGTCAGCCTGCTGCTCCCCAGCATCTTCCTGATGGTTATGGACATTGTGGGCTTCTACCTACCTCCCCACAGTGGGGAGAGGGTCTCTTTCAAGATCACTCTCCTGCTGGGCTACTCGGTTTTCCTCATTATTGTATCCGACACATTGCCAGCCACTGCCGTCGGCACCCCATTGATAGGTAGGGTGCTTCACCTATCCACCTGCCAAGGCAGTCATGGGCAGAGACCACAGGGCCCTGAGGGTTGAGTAGGGAGGATTTGCTCTGTGCACGAGCCTTTGCAGGTCACTCACCTCACTGGTGCCTCTGCAGGCATCTACTTTGTGGTGTGCATGGCATTGCTCGTCATTAGCCTGACAGAGACCATCCTGATTGTATGCCTGGTGCACAAGCAAGACCTGCAGCCCCACGTCCCTGAGTGGCTGAAACACCTGCTGCTGGAAAGAGCCACCATCCTGCTCTGTATCCGGGACAGGAAGAAATTCAGCCAAAGCAGGATGCAAACCTTGGACACGTCCAGGCAGGTGGAGAACAATGACAGCACAGGTAAGGGTGGCACAGAGAGGGCCTGTGGGAACTGAAGGAGTCTAGGTGCTCTGTAGCCATCTACAGCTACATAGCTATTCTTTGTGTGGTGAACTGGGTGCCTCGTTCACCCTCACAAATCCCAGTTCCCTGTCTAAATAGGTTTTTCACATTTGCTTCTCTTGATCCCTCAGCCAAGCCGACCCCCTATGTCTGTGAGGACCCCCGGGAGTGTGGGGCAGTGGGGGGCACGAGGCCTGCACTGGCCTTTGCTGGCTGGCCGGAGGGCTCAGCAGCACTTCAGGAGGTCCTGCGTGAGACCACGGCAATCCGCCAGCTCCTGGAAAAACGGGAGGAATTCCGCGACCTCGCCCGGGACTGGCTGCAAGTGGGCTATGTGTTGGACGTCCTGCTGTTCCGGGTGTACCTGGCAGCCGTCCTGGCTTACAGCATCACACTGGGCACCCTCTGGTCGGTGTGGAGGGATGCCTGAGCAGTGCCCGTTGCTCAGGGCAGGAGATGGGGGACCTGTCTGTGGTGGGTTCTCCCTGGCTCTGGGACTCGCCAGTGTCTGTCGACCCAGGCGAGCTCATCCCTCACGTCCCTCAGCTCCGCAGCGGGAAGGCGGAGCTGAGCAGGAGCCCCCAGGACCCCATGACCCTCCCCAAACCTCTCTCCATGCTTCCCCTGCCAACCCCGGAGCGCCTCCGGCCCGACCCGGCCACGGCCGCGGCTTCAGCACCGCGGACAGCGCCGCCGCCGCCCGGCCCCGCCGCCTCCCGACCCGGGGTCCCCCTGCTTCGGGGGACCCCCACCGCCCCAAGGCTCCCCTACCCCTCACGCCGGCTGCTGCCTTTATATCGTACCCCAGGCCCCCGGGCATGCTTGCCCAGCAATCCCGCCATGCTTGTGCTCAGTAGTTTCAGCAAAGTGGGAGAGACCCTGCGTCAAACCGGGATGGAAACGGGACTGACTCCGTGAGCACGCGGTACGGGGAGAGATTTGCGGGGGCAGGACTGCCATCAGAGCTGCAGTAGGTCCCAGCTCCCGCTGTCATCTTCCTCTGCAAGGACAGAGGCACAAGGTGCTGCAGATGCCACAAGGGCCCATCCCATGTTCTAGGAACATCTCTGCATATGCAGGTGATGGGGGACAGGTGGGTTGACACCACCTGGCTCTAATATATCTGCCCTCAAACCCACCAGTCCCGGAGCAAGACTCCCACTCACCATCTCAGCCATCACCTACAGGAAAACTCACCTCTGAGTGACGGGGGCTGAGGACGGGTGGAGCGGGCTCCTGCCAGCGCCGGCCGCACTAATGCGCTGATGGTCTGTAAGTGGCTGCCTATTGATGAGGTGTCCAGTTAAAGAGTTCGTGAGACACTAAATCAGCCCATTGATCCTGCCGAGATCGATGGTGCTACAGACCTGATCAGTGCAGCGGGCAATTAACACCCTCTGGAATGAGCTGCCTTCGTGTAACATCAAACGCTCCAACAGACAAATCCAATGGGGCCATTGACCCGGGTGTGCGATGCCACCCAGCCCATGTGTTTGACGAGGGTACTGGGCAACAAGACTCCTGAGCCAGCCTTGCCATCTCTCTCCTGCCCACTGTGACCGTGATGTCCCCCAAGGCTGCACTGCAAGATGCTCATCTGTGCTGCTGTATCCCATTGAATGTTTTGGTCCTTGTCCTCCCTGTGCTAGGAAGCCATCATGCACCCAACTTAACCCCCTTAAGAAGCTCAGCAGCCCTTTTCCCTGGAAGGAGATGCTGCCTATCCTGGAGGAAAGATTGATTCTCCCCTTGCCCTCTTGCTACTTTGGGAAGTGCTGCATGTGGGAAAAAGTTCCAGGCATCCGAGAGAAGCCTGGATTTTCCTCTTAAAAAAAAAAATCAATAAATCTGAATCTAATCTCCTAATAAAGGTTTAATGAGGACATAATGTTGATGGAACAGAACATTGTTGCAGCATAATCGCTCCCAGCTGCTGTGCGAGTGTGCACACAAAGGCCCGGTTCTGCCGCGATTTCCCCGTTGTTGTAACAACGCCTTTGTGCCAGGCTGGGCTTTGCCTCCCTTCTCGTGGGGCGCTGCAGCCCGCAGGTTCCTCACAGCAGGACCACCTCTGCTTGCCTGAACCTGGACCAAAGCTCCCCACCACTTGCCCAAAGCCTTCCTGGGAGGCTGTGCTGGGGGGATTGGGGGAGGCAGGAGCACCATCAGGACCTTGGAATGGACACACAGCGCCTCAAACTTGCTGGGAAACGCTGGGGCAGGACACTGGCACATGCCACCCATCCCTGGGAAAACTCAATGCTGCTCTGCCCTTGGTGACTCCAGCTGTGCTGTAAGCAATGTCTGACGGCATCACGAGGTGGCAGGCAATGTTGGGCACGGGCAGGGCCGGGTGGTGGTGGCAGCACCCACTCGGGCCGGCGGCAGCGCGGTGCTGCGCGGTTTGCCACGGCACAAAAGGAGAGCAGGCGCTGCCGTTAATGTAGTCAGTAAATAAATAAAGGAGGGCTTAAGCTTAGTGTACAGCAATCAGTCGGGAACTACAGGATAATTAACGCAGCGGGGGGCCGGACGGCTCTGCAGGCAGGTTTAAATGAACGAGTTCACTTTCATTGAGGCAAACTTGTTCTGCTCCCTGGTGAGCCACATGGGCAGGCAGCAGCACAGGCAGCGTGCTGTGGATGCTCCCTGCCCACGGGGACACTGACATTCCAGGGGGACCCCCCTGCCCACTGGGGTTGGTTTAGGGATAGGACCTCCTCAATTTCCCCTTCAGAGCAGGCACCCCCAAACTCACCACTGTGGGCGCCCCCACGGCTCACCCCAAGCTGGTGGGATGCATCCTTCCTCCACCTCTGCATATGCATCCTCCTCCTCCTCTTGATGGGCACAGGAATGGGAGACAGCAGGCTGAGACAACAGAATTAACTTTATTGGTTGTTCTTTTGTTTTCTAACTGCAGATTCAAGGTATACAACTGAACATTGCTATTTTCCTTATGAGACTTATAAATAAAAATACAAAAAATGTTCACTACAAAAAAATCTACTGTTAGTAGGATGTAAAAAATATTCTCTTTGCTATAGAAGGCACGAACTTCACTTAGTGACACATGGAGAGAAAAAAACCTGCAGCAGTATATTCTTCTTTCTTTTTTTTTGTCTTTTTTTTTTTCCTCTGTCAGAAACACTGAAGTCTTACAAAGAAATGCATCTGAATCTACACAGGACGAAGGCAGATGCGGAGAGCTGCAACTAGGAGACACCACAACTGTTTTTTTTTTTTTTTTTTTTCTTTTTTATTTTTCAGGAAACTTTTAGCTAACGGCATCTGTGGCTAGAGGACAGAAAGAGGACTTGCAAGCAGAACCGCAGGGGAGCGAACGGTGAGACAGGAAAAGTCGTACAAAAAATAGGAGCCAATAGATACTCTGAGAAAACCAAAGGGGAACTTGGGCACCTTCTGCGCCCGGGCTCAGAGAGGTGCTGAGGTAGACGGAACGAGGACAGTGACGGACCCGAACCACGAGCGGCAACACAGAGCAACGGGACGGGCAGGCGGGCGCTCACGACACTGACAACAAGCCAGGGGAGAGGGAGCCCGGGACCACGGGGCCCCGTGCGGCGCTTGGTCCTCACTGCTATGATACACATATATATACTTACATATATATATATGGAGGGGTGGCAGGGGCTGCGCCACAGCCAACGGTGCGGGGACGTGTGCCCGGGATACAGCAGCATCACTCCAATGCTGACCCCAACACTGTTGCAGTGGGGGCTGTGTCTCTGAGGGAGAGGGATGGTGGGATGGAAGGGGAGGTTAAAGCAAAAAAAAAAGCCACATGAGCTCGGCCACGTGCTCCACGGCACCATGGCACCCGTGTCTGGCAGTGCCAGGACACCACGGGGACCTGCCGTGCACACGCCAGAAATTGCAGCAACTTTCTGTGTGAAAGAACTGTTTTCTTTTTTTTTAAATATTTTTTTCTGTTTTTTTCTTAGGCACAACAATTAAACGAGCCGTTCTCCACAGTCACACCCCGGATTGTACAGCAGCGGTGTCCCCCCTGCGCAGAGCAGCAGCTGTCCCACGCACAGAGGCACACGCATGTGCAAAGCCGGACTGGGGCGCCAGGGAGGACGCTGCTCCCACAGCCCTATCCCTGCTTGGCACCAGGAGAGGTGGGAAGGGCACCCCAAACCCAGAGGGGCCATCAGTGTCCCTCCAAACTCTAGCGAGACACTGTTCCACCCCACCCCCCCCAGCTCCTTTTCCCCCCTTTTCACCCAAACGCAGCAAAACGACAAAAAAAGAACCGTGGGATGGAACCACCAAGCCCGCGGCTGCGCAGGAGAAACACAACAAAAACGAACACAAGAGGTAGCTTCAGAACCAACACCCCCAGCCCCATGGGGCCAGGCAAAAAATACCAGTTTTGGTAAGGATAATGCACAACAGGAGGCTGGCAGGGACACCAGTGCCCCACCATCTCTCCACCACCAATGCTGGGCATGTGGCTGGTGCACCCCAGCCATGCCACCCCCTGTCCCTCCCAAATTAATAAAAGCTCATGAGGTCACAAAAAAATGAGGTAATTTCAAGTAAAATGTGCTAAATGCGGAAATATTCCAAAAGAAAGTTCAAAAAAAACCCAAACAAAAAGCAAAAAAAGCGGCAAGCAAAGCCGCCTGCCACGGGGCACCCCTTACTTGTGGGCTCCTGTGGCTGAGGGCTGGGCAAAAAACCCCACACTTGGCACCTTCCAGGTGCCCCAAATCAGCAGAAGAAAAGAGGATCCCTGCATTCGGAGTGATGCCACACGCTAACAGCTCCAACACTGGCACTGACTGCGTATCACCAAACCAACTGCATCTCCCCATGCGGGGCTTCAGCCTTGCCCTGGGAAGGCAGGGAAGGAGGGAGAAATGCATAGAGAGGTCTTTGGTCATGGGGAGAGCAGCAGCATCCTGTGCCCCTGAGCCCACCTGGACACCAGGCAACACCTCAAAGCAGCCTGGCTCACAGCTGTCTCCCTGTCCCAAACACCCTCCTCTGGCCAGGATTCCCCCAGGACACTCTTGCCAAAGCACTTGTGGCTCACAGGGCACTGTGCTCTCCTGCCTGTGATGCTGCAGTCTGGGAGCATGGGAACCTGCCAGAATGGGGCCCGAGCCCCACATGGGATCTCAGGTCCTCTGCAGGGCATCCACGCAGGGTCTATGCAGTGACAGGACACCAGGAATTAAAGCCTTCCCAGAGCGCTAGCTCTACACATGCTTTCAGGGAAGCACCTCTTTCCTACATGGTCTTCCCAGCAGCACCAGTGGCCAATGCCAAGGGTGACGGAGGGCCTGGCTGGGGGTTGCAAAGGGTGAAATCTGCCCTGCAGCAAGGGTGAAAGGGCAGCAGGTGCATGAGCAGCTGGGACAGCAGTGTGGATAGGGCTAGAGAAGGGGCCGGTGTGTCCCTCGGTCCGGCACGAGCTGCAGGATCCTTCCGGCGAGAAGAAACGAATGAGAACTGAAAACAAACAAGGCCATGGATGCTGCGGGTTTGGTGGGATTTTTTTGCCCAGTCATCTGCCACTTGGCCCTGCTGCCCCTCTGCCTCCTCCTTTAGACGTAGCAGAGGTAGAGATAGGTCTTCTCTATCCGCCAGTCAGTGGGGATCTCCTCTGGTTTGTGGCCCTTCATGTGCTTCTGCATGGCGGAGAGGCTGGGGCAGTACTCCAGGCAGATGGTGCACTGGTAAGGGGAAGCGCCATTGTGGGTCCGAAGGTGTTTGATCATGGCCGAGTAGTCCCGGGAGCGCTGGTGGCACAGCTTGCACTCGAAGGGCTTCTCACCTGTGGGATACAGGGCTGTCAGTGCTAATCAACTGCCCAGCATCAATGCTGCTGCAGTGGGCACAGCCGATAACCAAGTAATGAGCAGCAGAACCAATGTGACTATTGATCCCTGTTTACAACAGCTACATGCCGGCACATCGCGGGTTTGGTATCCCTGGCTGCCACCCTGGTCCACATGCCAGCCCTTCCACCGGTCTGTCCTTGCCAGCCTCACCACAGACACCCCAGCATGTACCTGTGTGGACTCGGTAGTGGGTCTCCAGCTGGTGCTTGAGGCTGAACTTCTTGCCACAGCCGTTGCACTCGTAGGGCTTCTCCCCGGTGTGGATGCGCTTGTGGCCCTTCAGCGTGCTCTCGTCCCGGAAGCAGCTGCCGCAGAACTCGCACTCGTAGGGGTGGTCACCTGCAAGCATGTGCCGGGGTCAGGGCTGCTGTGACTGCTGTGCCACACCAAAACCAGCTCCCCAGCCTTTTTACCCCAGGCAGCCATCCTGGGGACAGAGCGTCCCAGTCTCCCCAGCGCAGTGTGCCGGTCCCTCTGTGCACAGACCTTCCTGTACAGAGGAGATGCTTGTGTCTGCTGCACGGTAGAGACTGGAGTGTGCTGCAACACTCCTGCCACCAATTCCCAGGTTTTTCACCCAGCAGCAGCAGCACAGACCCAGCCCTGGGCATCTCCCACACTCTAGACCAGGCGGCTGATAAATGAACTCTGGTTTGGCACCAAAGGCAGAATGATTTGAAGGAAAGGTGAGGGCTCGAGCTACTTATTTATTACAGCCGCGAAGGCAAGGACAATAAAGATAGATTGATCGTCCGAGACTTTGTTCATGAATATTTAAATATTACTGATTTGTCTTGTCACTGTAATTACAATTTCTCTGTGCCGCATATCCTACAAGCACAGTTTATGGTAAAGAATGGCGAACTGTATTTCACTTGTCCTGCTGCAGATGTGCGGAGCTGCCAAGCGTGTAATGTTCCCCGCATTTCATACATTTTCTTCAGCTGTGAAGGCTTAAGTCATCCACAATGACCTACGTTTTTTCATTATCCCCGTGTCAAACTGCACTCGTGCCTGGGCATAAATTGTCCTTCTCGTTATATACTCACATGCCTGTGCTTTCGCTTCCTCTTTAAAATGATATTTTACTCTCTCCCCATTTGCCGCAGCCCAGCTCTGCGGCCCCTCGCCCCTCCTGCAGCTGCTGCCTGGGCACCAGGGGGGAGGAGGATGCTCGGGATGCAGCTCGGAGCCCCCCTCCAAAGGCAATGCAGGCAGTGCCTGTGGGCTGCTGTTGACTTTCCCCTCCCCGTGCCCAGTTCCAAACTGCCACTTTGGCTTTTGATCCTACAGTCCAAGACAGCAATTTTTCAGCCAGAGGCAGCCAGCATTTCTATCCACCCACTTTTCAGAGGAGCCTGAGCCCATGGAGCACCCTGGCCCTGGGACAAGAGGGAGCATCCTGCAGCTGTGCAGGACGGCACCACATGGCACGATTAAACGCCCCTAAAGCGCTGATGATCCCAGTGTTTTTTCACAGCCCGGAGCTACTAAAGCGGCAGAGGTTGGGGTGGGACACGCGCAGCCCGACCCGCAGACCAGGTCACCGGATTACTGGCTATAAATAGCTCCAGCACTCAGCATTAACATGCTTATCATCGACACAGGATTCCCATTTCCACATCGGGACCCCTAGCCCACGTGTGGGTCTGGCAGCTGCCAGCCACAGGCTGGACAGAGCGACCCTCTGTGACACCACCCGCACAGCCCCCAGCAGACACCTTTACATCCCTTTTGGAGATTGTGTGCATGCTCCCTGCCTGACAAGAGAAAGATGGGGCATCTCTCCTCAGGATACATTTTGTTCCCTGTCAGCAACAACAGTGGTGTCAAGGAGGCCACATGAGCCTCGCACTTGTGTGGGCAAAGGATGGGTGAGGAGTGCTTCACCCAGGCAGCTGTGAAGATCTGTGGCACTGGCTGTGATCCTGTATGCTCCTGCTCACCCCCCAGGAACCAGCTCTTTCAGGGGTGTTTTGTGGCTGGCCCCGAGTGATGGTGCTGACGATGTGGCCAGGACCACGGAGCTGCCCAGAGACGCTGTCGGAGGAGCTGAGGACACGGCGCGGGCGCTTTGAGGACACGGCGTAAGGCGGCCAAGCCGGGCTCTCCCGCTCGGCAATCCTGCAGCCCAGCCCTGCCCCAGCAGGGCCACGGCAGCACCAGCTACACGTAGCGCAGGTCGCCCTAATCCCATTAGGGCCAAGCACCAGCTGATTATGTGCATCTACCACCGTAAGCTGATGAGGCGGATATGATCGCACACCCCCTAAGAAGGTCACGTGCCCCCTCAGACCAGATCAACTTATTACACACAGCTTTTTTTTTTCTGTTTTGTTTTTCAAATCCAAGCCACTTCGGGCACCTCCACGCTTTTTTAATACAAACCACCTCTCTTCCCCCTATTTCTTTTTCAGGCGTGGGGAAGGAGCGTGTCCCGGCTGCCCCAGCCCCGAGTCCCCCTGCTGTACCTGTGTGGGAGCGCAGGTGCCTCTTGAGCGCGGTGTGGCTGGGGAAGGTGCGGTTGCACTCGCTGCAGATGTAGCTGCGCACCCCGGCGTGCACCTCCATGTGCTGCTGCAGGGCGCTCTGCGTCTGGAACCGCTTGCCGCACAGCAGGCAGAAAACGGCCATGTCTGTACCTGGGAGAGGGAGAGACCCTGCTTAGGCACTGCCTGGCACCCCCATCCCATCACCCCACTGCGGGGGGGGTCCCCACTCCCACAGGGATGCTCGGGTAGCAGAAGGGACCCCAAGAGCTGCAGGGCTTTGGGTGTCATTGGGAGTGCCTGGGCACCCTGGCCCTGCTGACACTGGCCCTGTGAAGGAAACAGCTGAAGAGGAGAAGTTGCTCTTACTGCACTGGAGGCAGCTGGGAGCCCTGGTGATGCCGAAGGATGCCCAAACACAAGGCAACTGTTGGGTGATCACTGCATCCCTATACACACTCTGAGAGCCGCTGAGCTCAGACCTTGTGATGCCCAGGGAAAAGGGGACCCCAAGAAGCTCCCCATGGGGAGCAAAGCAGGATGTGAGAGGGGGTCATGTCCACCCATTGTGCTGTGTGTGGCGCCCCGAGCCCCAAGGCAAATCCAAGCTCCATACCATCACTCTTGGGTACAAAGCTGGCTGCAGCAACACAACAGGGACAAAACCCCAACCCCGAGGTGCTCATACCCTGTCCATAAACATCTCAGACCTCTAGCCTTAAACAGTTTGTTTTCGCTTATGCATAGCTGATTGTTCAGAACTGTGAGTCACTGCAAATTGTATTACACAGGGAGATTAAGCAAATAAATGCTCGCTTTTTGGAGACATTAAAATGTGAGGACTATGGAAATAAAATTAGCTAGAAAATTGTATTAGCAATTCATTAGCAGCACAAGATGTTCAAGGTAACCAACAAATCCATGCAGCCTTCAGGAACAGCAGGGGCAGAGGGCTGCTTGCCATGCTGCCAAAACCAACCCCAGGGAGACCACCAGGACCACAGCACCACGGGGCAGGGACATGATGGACAGCAGCACTGTCAGTGGCATGCAGGCAGGGGACAGGGGAGGATGCTCCTGGCAGACCCACACCTCCAGCTTGGGAGCCACGGGCAACGGGCATCCCAGAGGGCATCTTGGTTCACACATCACCTGCTCTGGCATTGTGCCATCACCCACCCACATGTAGTGGCATGCCACAGTCAGCATTGTCCTGCTGGGGACGCAGAGGCTGCCTGGGGGGATGCTCAATCTCAGCCTTGCACTGGGCTACCCAAAGTTGCTCTGAAATCTGAAAAAATCCCCAATGAAATGGGAATAAAAGCAGCAAGAGAGGTGGCCCCGCATGGGAGCTGCCTTTCTCCCTCTGCAGGGATTTATCCCGGGGGGTTGTGGGCTCATGTGCCCCCCACGCAGCTGCGGACAAAACGCTCCCAAGACAAAAAAAAAAAAAAAAAAAAAAAAAAAAAAAAAAAAAAAAAAAAGGCAGCCCCGAACGGGCAGCGCGCAGCAAATCCCAAGAGGTATGTGGCCCCGCGGCCCTCGGCGGCCCCGGCGGTGACAGCAGGACGGGTCAAAGGTCCCCGGGGCTGAGCCCCCAGCGCCGCGGCCAGCTGCGGAGCGGAGGCCCCGGCCGGCGGGACGCCGGCCCCGATAAATCTGCCGCCAGCAGCCCCCGCTGGGGCCGCGGACAATGGGCTCCCGTGGGGGCGGAGGGCAGGACAATGCCGCCGGGCCGGCGCGCGGGGCCGTAACAAATCCTCCCTGGCACCGTAGGGCCCTCATTTGTGAAACTAATTGGCCCCCGCTTGAAAAAAAAAAAAAAAAAAAAAGGGCTGACTCCAGCAGCCACAGTGATGGGGACGAGCTGCCTCGTGCACGCATGGGGGACGGGGCTGATGGCTGGAGCCGGGCATCCCCCAGGTGCTGCTTCCTGAGAACCTGCACAAGGCCGTTTTCATTTCTCCTTTTTGTTTTTCCTTCTTCAAGTAATGTATCAGTAAATAAACACCCCAGACCGGGAGGTCAGCGTGTACTGGCATGGCCTGCGAAGGCACACGTTTTCAGTTGTGCTCTGAGAGCAGAGCATCTGCTTTGACACAAAGGCTGATACCGGCTGGGCACAGAGGTGGAGCATGTGGGAGGCAGCCCCGCATCCCAGCACTGAGCCCAGCGGCGGGACACGGAGCACGGAGCTCAGGCAGGGCTTGTTCCCTGCCCTGAGGCTCCGCAGGTGACAGTCCCCAGCAGCCAAGGGGCGCGGCAGGCACCACGCCCGCGTCTGCTGGGTACCATCCCGCTGCCGGCCTCCAAGTTGTTTGGGTTTTTTTAGGCTACATGCCAACTATGTCACGCCTTTGGAGAAAGGATGGGAAGTAGGAAAAAATGGCAAAACTCTTGAGAGGGTGCCACACTGGGTGCCACAGGACTCAGCCCTGTGTCCTGTCGTGAGTGCATCCCTGGGCTCCAGCCACAGAAGCCCCGAGCCAGCCCTCAGCCATTGGAAGAAAAATCACCCCTGATAAAGAAATGCTGCCGCCCCAAATCAGTGAGAGACGGATTTATTCATTTCCCTGACATTTTAATGGTTTCTCCCCTTTTTGCAGGAAGATGATTACAAATTAAGCAGCATTTAAACGCTTTTTACTGTCAACAATTAAAAGGGGTGAAGGCGGGCGAGCAATTCATTCCCCGGGAAACGCGCTGGCTCTCGGCGGGCGCCGACGGCCCTTCCCTCTACTGTACACAGCACAATGGCCCCGAGCACGCCATTAATTTTGCAGGACGTTCAAAAGCAAATTAAAATATAAAAAGCCCCTGGGCACAAAGATAGATACCGAGGGAGGGGGCGGCGTAGGTCAAGCTCGCAGAATTGAAGTCTTAGCAACTGGGAAGGTTTAGGCACAGCCCCGCGTGCTGCGTTCAGCTGCCACCTTTGCCCACCATCCCCAGTTTCTGTGTCCCTGCCAGACCTAGTGCTGTGCCAGCAGATGAAAGCCACTAGTGGGGCAGCTGTTAGCACTGCCACAGGGTTCTGAGGTGGAAGTGGGAGTGATTTGGGTGTTAGATGCTCTCTTAGTAAGCGTGTTGGCCACATCTTGCAGCGTCTTTTTAAACACAAGGTGGTCCCAAAACTGATTTTTAGTGGGGGGATGCTTGACGGAGGGAGGGAAAACCCTATGGCTGCAAGGCCGGAGATGCACATCCCTGTTCTCCAGCAGCTTGGTCCCAAAGCAGCGCAGTGGCCAGGGACGTGATGACGAGCAGGACGCGCCGTGTGACAGCGCGCCCCATCCGTCCGAGCCACAGTGAGGGAGGGATGCTGCAGCGCCGCCCCCACCGCTGCCTCTGCCAGAGCAGGAACCCAGCTAAAAACCGGCGTGGCGACGGCTGGGGGAGGCAGGCTTGGGTGGGTCTCCCTCGCACTGGGCCCTGGTGGAGTTTATGGATGTGGGAGGTGCACTGCAGGAGAAAGGCGACACGTCCCCTTTAAAAGGAAATATAATTTACAGTGTGCAGCCAGGCGGGCCATAGTTTCAATCTCGTTTACTATAGAGAAAACTCTGCTAGCTGTTCTCTATCCCACAAATCCGATTTAATCAGACAAGCCAGCCAGCGTGGCTTGAAGTAAAAACGGATAATTAGTAAACAGAGAGCTACTTCAGTGCTTCATTGGCATTCGAGCCGGGCTAGTGTGTCGCATTTAAAATGCAGTCTGATGAAGTTTACAAAATCAAACCATTTGTTACTCCTATTGAAGAGGCTTCAGGCCACTTGCAATTAAATTGGAATTAGTGCTTAGAATGAGATACAGCAAATTCATACTAAAAAGGGATCTGACTTTCAGACATTTGACTTCAAGTTTTTCCCCCCATGCTAGAGCGCGCGTGCGTGTGCTGGCCTGCCGGCCCCCCAGAGCCCCTGGCAGCACCGCCAAGCCCAGAACCTGCTGTGTGGCTGGGAATGGGGTGACTCGGGGATGCTGTTGCAGCAGGGCAGGGGGGACAAAGGGAGTGGTGCCACTATGCTGGTGAAGCCATCCCCACTGAGCCCCAGCAGGGTGGGAGCATGGGGCTGGCAGTCCCCAGGCTCGTGGCACCAACATCGAGATGTGCAAACCAAACTGCCTCTCCCTGAGTCCTCTTCACAACGCTGACATCTTTCCCTGCCTGCCCTCAGACCCATGTTATTGGACTTGAAAAATGAGCAGATCCATCCACTGTTGAAATAATCAGGAGCACGGAATGAAAGGCTGTGGAGGGGCACACTGGGAAGGCTCCAGCATTATCACGGGCATGAGCATGCTCACCTCTAAGGATGCTGACAGAGCCTGTTGCTGCCTCATGCACCCTAAAACCCCCAAACCCTCGGCTCAAGTCCTGATAATTCAGGGTCTTCCACAAGGTTCCCTCCTTCGCTCTTCATGTTTAACATCATGTCTCACACGGTTCATGTGCCAGAGGTGACCCGACACTGCTGCTGTCCTTACAACAAAGGTGTGACAGCTCCAAAACATCCTGGCCATGCAAAGCAGGAACCCAAAGGCTGTTAGCACTCCTGAGATGAGATTTCAGGGACATTTGATGATTTTTGTCAGCATGTCAAAGGCTCTCTACCATCCTTTACCTCCCAGCCAACACTGCTGGCTGCTGCTGCAGGGGAAGCTGCAGGAACAGCAGCACTGGGGAGCAAGGTGCCATTGGCAGTGGGGGCCAGAAAGTGGCAGAGAACCTTCCCTTTCAGCCCTGCCTGCAGGAAGGCTGGGAGAGGCAACAGGGCTAGCAAGGGGCCCATGCCTGGAGCATCCCTGTCACAGCTCCAGCACCCAAGCTCAGGCAGAGCTGGCCTGAAGGACAGCCTGAAGGTGCCCAGCTCAGCTGTCCACAAGGGACCCTGGGGACACGGTGCACATCCTGTTGTCATTGAATTGAAAAGTGGGCACCAGCACAGGCCTGGGTAGCACCAGCACCGAGGCTGCAGGACTCACAGGACTTTGCCCCAGGATGATGGTGGATGCATGTGCAGGGTAAAAAAATCAACCCAGTTTCAGATTCGGTTTTCAAGATGATTATGAAACCCAAAGTGGTGGTTTTGGTGGCAGCACTAAAGTGCACCCACAGGCAGGTGCAAAGGAGCCCTCCCTGACACAATACCTGCAGATGCCAGCCTGGATGTAGGGGTGTTGTGCAGAGCCGTGTTGTGTGGTGCCACTCACTCCAGTGCTATTGAGAGGTGATGGCATTCATTACTATGCTGAGTCAAACAGCCCCTACAATCTTCATGGTTCAGTGGAGAAAGGGGGGAAACCCCCCATAAGATAAACACAGGAAATGTGTGCATTTTGTGCCAGAGTCACCAAATCATCCCAGTTTCAAAGCCTGCCTCTGGACTCCACAGCTCGGCTTCTGTGCTAATTAACATCTTTATGGAAGGCAACTTCTCCCAAGAGGGCATTTGTTTGATTATTATTATTTACTTAGAGATAGCACAGCTTTCTTCCCAACTTTAACCGGCTATGGAAATTAATTCTTAAAAAGCAGCTGACAGTGCCTGCTCTCCTGCCCCTGCTGGTTTTCTTCCTGGGCTGGATGTGGACACTGGCTGCAACAGGAGGGCAGGGCAAGCTTCTGGCACTGCCTGCTGCCACCATGACAGCTCACCCTTTTACAAACACTGAGGAAAACTCTGGCATTTCAGAGCACTTGTACAACATTGACCTTGCAAGCACAGGGGATTAACAAACCCCCAAAAGAAACACCTCATTTTTTGCTCCTGCAGTGATGCACAGGGCTGCTTCCCACCCAGCCACACTCCTGCTCTCCCCACTGCCCAGGCAGGATGCACATGGAGGATGTATGGGATGCTAGTGCCCGCAGCAGCCTGAGCAATGCATGTCAGGCCCTGGGCTGCAGCTCTGGCATGGGCAGCTCATGCCTGCTGGGGGTGATTTATTCCAGGGGCCATCTGGACCTGGGGGACAATGTGGTCCCATATCCTCGTGAACTGGCTCATTAGTCACACCCTCGTAGCTTGACCTCTCTGTCTTCCTTTGAGTATGGTGGGACAAGGGCATCCCCTTCTTGCCTCCCTTTTGGTGGCCCATTGCTCCCCCATGCCCAGTTGTGCCCTCCCCACCACCCTCCATCTCCATCACTGTCACCATTGCCATCACCACCACCTTCCCTCACCGTGTTTCCTGAGATTGCTTAGGCAAAGTGATTATGGGGGCACGTGCGGGGAGGGAAGGAGCCAGGCGACGATTAGTGGCGGTGGCTTTATGGCAACAGGCACACAACTCATTCGTTTCATGTTTTGCAGAATATAAAAGCGCCGAAACATCTTAATTTTAAATTCTTATCATTGAATTTACTGCTTTTCTCTCGCAATGATTTGTGTTGCTTTTTAATTTTTACAGTCTCTACAGAAGCCAGATGCTACTGCCTAGGGCCAAAATAATAAAAACCCGCTGCAGTCGCGAGTTACAGAACAAAAAGGAAACGCGCGGCTGACAGAAGTTAATATCTCAATTTAACAGTGCTGCTCCACTAATGATCCTTTGATATGTGTTTATTTAGAAAGGTCTGATCTTGACCTTGAAAGCAAACTAAACCGCAAAGTCTTTATGAGAGGAGAGAAAGACTTTATTTATAGACTGGCTTTGCGTCAATCACGGCGGCAGCTGGACCCGCGCGGGTGAAGCTCGGCGCTGCCTGTGGGCCCAAACGGGGCCTTCAGTGGGAAATGTGCTTTGGGAGGGTGTGGGATCAGCTGCCATGGGGGACTGCAGTGTGTCCCCATCTCCAGGGCAGGGTGCTGAGTGCACCATGGAGGAGCAATCCAAGGGATACAGGCAGGTCCAGGCCTGTGAGGGATGCTCTTGGGGGACAGCACTGGTCCAGACACACCCCTGTCCCCAGAACAAGCCACCCTGGAGTGTTGCATGCCTAACCCCTTCTTTCAGCTGCCTCTGCTCCCCAGTCTACTCCCTGAATATGGTCCCCTGGCTTGGAAAGAAGGGATGCATTCAGCATCACCCCAGCCCACACTGACAGAGCCTCAGCAGTGTTTCCTCCTCTTCCTGAAGAAACTGAGTGCTATGCAAGCCTGGCAGAGGGAGTTTTTAAGGGCCAATCCTTTTTATTGCATTTCCACCTCCTGGCTGGGGGATGTGGGAGGTTCCTGCACTTTTAATGCTTCTAGCCCGGGATTGCACTGTGGACACTTCACACCTATGGTGTGCTGTGCTCTCCAGCCCAACTTCCATTTTTTTCAGGCCAAACCATTGTTTGAAGCCATTTGCAGTTCCTAAAGCCTTCTGGCTGAAGCTGGAGGCACATCCTCCCAGCAAAGTGGTAACCCCAAAGCCTTTTTGTTGTACTGAATATCTATCAAAATATATCAATACATATTAAACCCATTCAGGCAGACTCATGATCATCCTTGGCAAAAACCATCACTGAGTTGTGCCAGCCCTAAAGGTACTGACGGAAAACTGCCCCCTTTCTTGGCAAAGCACATCACCTGGCCAAATGCAGTAATCTGGTATCTGAACATCTATGTGCAGCACCTCCCTTTTGTGCTGCTTTCCCCCAAGGCTCATGCCATTCTGGAGAATGCCAGATTCAACCTTGCTATTTCCAAGGAAGCTGTGCATTGGGACACCTCTGCCCTTCCTGAGAACCAGTTTCTCTGGGGCAACCACCGACAAATCATGGTCGCATTTCTGGCCACTGCATCACATGGGAAGCTGTCACACATACTTGTCATCACTGCACCAGCTTCCCAGATTTCCTCTTCCCAGTTGGAAATTGGACTGAAATCAGCTGAAAAAACAATCTGACTTTCTGCTGAAAACCCAGAGTATCTCCCCCACTGCTTCTGAACTCTTGTTTAACTGATGTGCTAGAAACTGCTCCATCTCCCAAAAAAAGTTTTGGTGAGGAGACTGAGGGGTCTTTCCATGGAGACCACTATCACCATCACCACTGCCATCATCCCACCTGGCAGAGAGCACCACCTGCCCATTGCCAATCCGTTCCACTCGTGCATCTCTCCTGCTCAAGGTGGCACCATTCTGGCATCCTCCAGTCCCACGGCGCTGTCACAAAGCCCTGCCTCACACCCCAACAACAAAATGACCTTTTTGGAGCTGATGTGGCTGCCTGGCAGAGCCTGGCCACTGGAGCGACCGGCTGCCATGAGGCACAAAGCTGGGACTTGCAGCATCTGCTTATTATTCCTGCACCCCCATCATTAAAAAAAGAGAAAAGATGAAAAGGCCCCATCGGCAAAGCCGGGGAGATGTGGAGCGGCACCGAGCGCAGCCTGGCCCCCAGTTGTTGGGGGTTTTTTGTACAGCGGGGAGACGCGAATCCTGGGGGACAAAAGTAACTGCTAAGGTAAGTTAAACCTTGTCGAGATGAACTTTCCTGCTACTTTTAATTAAAAGTTCTTTGGAATTAAAAAGGACACTATTCAGGAAAGGCTGAAAAAAAAAATTCATTGACACCAGCCCGCCCCCCTCCCCTTTTTCCCAAGGAAAAGAAAAAGCTGTTTTTGTGTGTCTGCTCACCCAGCCCGCACTGTACAAAAGGAAGCGGATTTGCAGCAAGACACATGAGATGACCCCCTGACCCCGAGCCGCTGAAAAGTCCTCAATGGCATAAATACCAGATAATCAATCACATACCAGGAGGGCCGGTCCCCCTGCCCTCGCCCCCGCCGCCGGGTTTATGAGAGATGCACTGTAAACGGACACCGGCTCCTGACGGGAGGCCCCTCTCGGCATTCCTCTGCTGGACCAGGAGACCCCGGCCGCCTCTCAGACCGTGTTTCATCCCTCTTTTATAAAGCCCAGCATGGAAATGTCGAGCATCCTCAAGCTTGCCATAGCTGATCCCTTGTGCTCCAGAGCAAAGGGGGACAGAGACACCTCTCTGTGCTCTGGAGAGATGGCCAAGCATCCTCCATGCCACCACAGGCCAGTGCACGGCCAGCGCTGAGTTGGACATGCAGAAACCAGGGAGAAACCAGCCCCATTTACAGAAGGCTTTGCTTTATGGGGGGCTGGCTTTGTGAAGCCATTGAGGGTTCTAGCAGTGAGTACCACGTCATGCTGCGTTCCCCTATGGGGCTCTGATCAGCACCCTGAATGCCAGCAAAGGAAGGCAGCCAAGGCCCTCCGGTGCTCCAGGGCAACAATAGATGTTAAAGCTTTCAAGGGAGGGAGGGAAAAAACTTGCAGTGATACCGCACTGGTTTGGTTAAATGGGGAGCCACTTGGCAACTAAATTTGATAATGCTTTTGTCCATGGGTCAGAGGTTAAATATGTTCACACTAATCCCCTTCATCTAGAATTAAAGGACAAGAAAGATTTGTCCGTAGCTTAGTGAGAGGGCTTTTCTCATCGCGCTTTATATAGTATTTGCACAGGAAAATTAAAGGCAGACCATTGGCCCCGATGCCATCGTGGCTGCACGGCTCTGCCACGCTCCCACCTCCTTGCTCCTTTTGGTGAATCCACCAGCGCGCATGATGCCTGGCCTCGTCACATTTCCCCATGTGTGCACCAAGGAGCACAGGGAACTCTTGCTGCCATTTGCTGTCAAAGTGGCAAGGGCAGCCGTGGTTTGGGAGGCAGGGAGATTCCCGGCTGCAGGAATGCGCGCCAGGACTCAGATTTCAAGTGCTGTCACAGGACATTACTGTCAGACAAAGGGGCTCTGTGCTGCGCCCCTAGGACCCACTGCCCCCAGACCCTCTGTGAGCTGGGGCCGGCACCTGAGTGTCCAGAATACACTCTTGCACCAAGAGAAAATGTGCGAAGCATCGACTGTCCACCGCACACGGCATCGCCAGCACACCCTCCCCCCGCTGGGGCTGCGCAGCCCAGGCGAGCACGGGAGGGATAATTACCTCTAAGCATACTTAATGCTACAGTGCATTATCTCTAGCTATGGAGAGAAGCACGATCCAGAGGTATTTGCCCCCAAAGTCTCATTGGGCTGCTCTCAGAAAACCCTCCTGAGTCCTGTGAAACGGTAACAGAAAGTCACAGGCAGCCCAGGAAGATGTCAGGTTGGTTTTGGTAAGGAAGTGTGCCAGCTGCTTGTGCTGGCTGCTTGTGCCACTGCTTTGATCAAACTGTGGAAGAGGATGCAGCAGGAGAAGCCACAAACAGCATCTCCCAAATCTGCTGCTGGAGCAGGGACATTGCAGATGGCTGTTGGTGGCCAGTGGCACCACTGAGACAAGCCCCAGCCACTGGCAGAGTCATGCCAGCATCCCAGTGAAGCGCTGGCCTGACCATTAATCGTAGTGCCACACCGAGTGTGAGGCAAACAGAATTTGTTTTTCAGTGTGATTTATAGTTCATATCACCAAACTCACGTGTTATGTTCCACTTGCTCAAAATCTGTCATTTCCACACTGGAAGTAGCAGTGTGCCATACATCTGCAGCATCACTGCAAGGTTTTGGGCTGGAACCATTGTGAGGCAGAGAAAGCAAAGCAAATGTGAGGAGATAAGACAAATATGTAATAAATTTGACTCGATGTACATTTGCCAAGAACAGGGGTGGTGTGTGACAGTGCAGCTCCGGCGCAAGGCCCCCTCCACCTCCTCCAGGCTCCCACGCATCCCTTGGCAAACCCAAGGCAGTAATGGGGTTGCTGGGATGCTCTTCTATGGAAAAACACCAAGAGCACTGGCATATAATGCAAAAATAATTTAAAAACTTTAAAAAATCCTCGTGCACTCATTGAGCAACACTTGCCATGGGAGCCAGCGCGGGGGCATCCTGCCACCTCTGCTCCTGGGTTCCTGCTCTCACGCGCCAGATCTTTCTCCCTTTGTACCTCCGCTTATACTGCACGACTGTTTTGAATCTCTAAAATAATGTGACAAGTTAATGATGGCACAATTATCTAAATGTTTAACAGACATGTTATCTAAGTGAATCGGATTGAGATTCCATCCCGCTGACAATAAACATCAATGGGAGAGCAGAAAGTGATAGGCAAATTATCGCCAACCCTGCAATTTCAATGCTATTAAATTTGGAGGAATAACAGCCCTGAGGCCTGTAAACTCTGAATAAAATAGACCCTTGTGTTTGGCCAACTATTAAATCAAAACGCTACCAACATCCCAGCAAAAGAAAAAACCAGGGGGGAAGAAAAGGGGGGAAGATATAGAGCTTTTCAATTTTCAGTTACATGTTGGTTTTATTAATTCTTTTCTGCTACTGGTGTCTCAGGGCAGAGGATACGAGGGATATGAGGGATGAGAGTATGGGATGTAGGAAGGGAATGCACCCAGGGGATGTGGGCAAGGGAGAATGAAGGGTCCTGCTCCACCTTTGGTGGCACGGCCGGGGGCACGCCAACCCCACAAATCAAAAATCCAACTACTTGCTGAAGCAAACATGCTCTATAGTGGGTGTCACTCATGCCCACGTGAAATTGGGTCAGGAGTAAATGTGTGCTGTCCTGCTGACTGACACCGGCTGCCGTGCACTAACTGCCTTGGCACACGGGAGGAAACTCGAGACGAGTCACCTCTGATATTTATAAACGTGGGCACGAGCCCAAAGCCCGTTAGCACCAGCACCGCTCGTGTGCACATCCCGACTCCCAGCGGTGCTGCCTGGGGCTACTCAGGCTGCCATCTCAATGCATTCTGTTTTTTCCTCTACATTTGAGGAGAAGGGTAAGGAATTTTCCATGCTCTCTTCCCCAGCACCAAGCCTGTGCTTCTGGAAGATGAGCCAAAACAGTTGTTGCTTTTCCTATTGCAGCGGGACAGGGGCCAAGGACAGTGCACACCCGGAGAGGGCGTCTCGGCCCCGTGTCTGTGGGGCTGCACACAGCCCTGCCAGCACCGTGCTTACAAGCAGGAACTGTTTTTTAAATTTATTCTTGTTTTTTGCCTTGCTCAGGAAGTGGGGTGTTAGTTTTCTGCTGTGGAGACGAGCAGTGCTTCATGCAGCACATGTACAACAGCCTGGCTTTGTGTTACCATCATCCAAAGCATCCAAGCAGGCAGTAATGACAAGCTCCCCTTGGCTCACTGTGTCCCCCTGCTCTGGTTGCCCATTACCCTTTGAGCTTTGGCACAATCCAGCCCCAAGGATTCACCAGCCAAAGCAGGTTCAATCCCTACAGGAATGTCAGGGTTGTTAGCCAAACTGCTCTGCATCTGCAGGACGGTTTGGGGTGCAGGCATCATTGAGCTCCATGGCTGGGCTCCCACTTGTCAGCCCATGATGCTCAATGGGTCTGGGAAATAGAAGGAAAGGGAGAACTAGCTGCAATTTGCGAGGTCACTTTGACCCCCTTGCCCGGGCTTGGGTTGTTCAGCCCTGTGCAGCCAGTCCCTCATTGTGCTGGCTGCCCCTTCACAGCCCTTCTCCTCAGCCTGCAGCATAGAGGGCTTCCAAACAGACCTGGAATGGCACAACCCAGCCTCCAGCTGCTGGGGCACGGACAGGGAGGGCAAGTACTTTAAGATTTATGGACTGGTGTTTGTCCAGCACAGCTCCATGACTGGGTGACAGCCGGTGACACAGCACTTTGCATCCGTCCTCACACCCCCAGCGTGAAGTCGGGCGGGTTCTCTGTGCCAGCCTTGAGCACAAACTCACTGCCAGTGGCATTCCTATCAGGGCTTTCAGCACTGAAAGATGAACCTGTGCTCAGTTAAACCACTCCCAATATAGCACAGGCGCTCTGTCCTGCTCCAGTCTGGATTTGGAGGGTGAAGGGCTCCACCTGGGTCTGCCCGGCTGTGAATTCCCCCAGGCAAACCTTTCCCAAGCATGGCAGCTTTTGCAAGAGGCTGAAGAGATCCTTGTGTTCCTGATAGTGGCATCACTGAAGGGATGGGAAGTGCCAGAGCAGAAACATGGCAGAAACCAACTTCTGGGAGGTGTTTGGAGAGGGACAAGATTTGCTTGCAAAGGGGACAAATGACCTCACATGTGTTCTGCCATCGTTTCCCATGTTAATGCTGAGCAGTGCTGTAACAGCACTGCACCAACTGGTGCCTCAGTCTGTGCTTTGGTGTAAGAGGAACTGGGGCTGCCTGGGCAGCGCAGAGGCAGGAACGGCAGAAGGTCCAGCTCTCTGCTGGGCAAAGGGTGACAAAGGCAGCCCAAATGTTAAAACCTGCACCTAACTGAAGGGTGGAAGGGGAGGCCACGTACCGGTGTGCGTCTGCCGGTGCGTCTCCAGGGCGTCTTCCTTCGAGAACTGGGCGCCGCACTGATCGCAGACCAGGGCCTTGGCACCCGCTGGGAAGAGAAAGGGAGAGCAGGGTTACTGCAGGGACAGAAGGATGCACACCTGAGCGTGCACCAGCACACTGCTGCTGCCATTAACACTCCAGGGCCATGGAGGGGTTTCATGTTTAGTGTCCCCTGGGCAGTCAGCTAAAGCAGTGCCTCATTCAGCCCTGTGCCTCTGTTCCTTGCACATCACAGCAAAATACAGAGCTGCTTGCCAGGAAAAGATTATTATTATTTTTTAAAATCATTACATATCAATGCATTTCATTAGCACTGCAACTTATCCAATTGCAATTGGTTTCCTGTCCCTTCCCATTGTGGCTGGTGCTGCTGGTACCCAAAGATGCACCTGATGAGGGATGTGGCTGGAATGCAACAACTGAGCAAGAAGGTCAGAGTCATCTCTGACTGTTGCAAAGAGATGTGGGATTTGGGGCAATTCTTAGAAAATTACTGTCCATGTGCTGCTGGTTTGGGTGAGGAAAAACCCAGGACGCCCAGCAGCAGATAAGTAACTTCTAGATGAAACCAGATTAATGACACACCATATCCAACAGCATTGTGGGACAAAGCCACAGCCCCATTTCAAGGTTTGATTCATCTGTTGTGAGGAGCTGAATGTTACAGAGCAGGACTCAAGCTGGGGGCACTGCCTCGCAGAACGCTGTGCTGCCCATTTTCAGGGGTCCACACTGCCTCTCTCCTCTCCTTCCTACCCCACCGAGCCCTCCATCCCACAGTCAGGGAGGGGTCTGGGGAAAGGTGGGCAGAGAAGGCGACACGGAGAGAGGTATCACAAGATGCATTGAAAAGAGAATTCCTTTGCCTTTAAATTGTCTCGGTAACGGCTGGCTCGCAGGCAGAAATATTTGGCAGCGGCGAAATTAAAAGTGATAAATTTTCTCGCCAAGAGCTGATCGATAATAGAGGTCTCATCTGTTAATCAATATGACAGTCTGCCTGTTTACTGTGCATATGTTGTTCCCGCCGCCCTCGCTGCGATGTCAAGTTTGCATTCAAAACAACCCGAGTGCACCTGGGCCGCTGGCGGCTCCAAAGGGGCAAACACACCCAAACTTTGGGGTGCTCCGGGGTGGCTCCCTCGCACCTGCCAGGGGACCACACGCCCAGCATGCCATCAGGGATGTGGGGCACTGGGATGCGGGTGCTGCCGGAGGTGCCCCCTCCAGGCACGGCAGGGAGAGGAAGAGTGTGGAGCGTGTCCCTGAAGGTGCGGGATGGGGAGAAGGCAGGGGCCGGATCGATAGGGCAGCAGCGGGGCCGCTCTCCGCCCGGCACACGGCGCGGGCAGCGCGCAGCCGGCAGTTGCCAAGGCAATGGCTCTCCATGGCTCTCCATCGCCACTCAAAGCTCCGCCGGCCCCAGCGCAGCGATCCGCGAGGGTACGGCAACCCGCGATGCGTGAGGATGCAACAACAACTGCGGCAGCAACAGGTTCTCCCCGGGCAGGGCGGCTGCCGGTGCGCGCCCCTCCCGGCGGCCGTGCCCCGGCGCTCCGGGCGTTCTGCGCTTGGAGCGCCTTGCTGCACCCGCGGCCTGAGACCGAGCACGGTCCTGCTAAACACGGGGCTTGCTTTTACTGCCCCCATTTCCACATAGGATTAGCCGGGGGGAGAGACGCGCCGGTGCCCTCCGCACGCTGCGGCCAGAGGGGCCGCGGGGAGGCACAGCCGGGCGAGGCAAAGGCAGCCAGCATCTGGCTGGGGGGCGGGCGGAGGGGGGGAGGAAAAATTCCTGGCGAGGCGAAAATAAACAGGGCGAACGCAGGGAGGAGCCGGGCGCACTGGCTTACATAAGGAAGCACAGTGTGTACCAAAACAGCGGACCCAAAAAAAGCCGGAGCTGTCAGAACAATGAGTACAGACGCGGGGCATTTACAGCAGGCGCTGCCGTACAGTTTTATTTACAGTACCTCTTATCAGTGCGGGAACAGCACGCCGCCTGCCAATTTCCAAAGGCCAGGACTGCGTGTTCTTTCCCTCAAGTAGATGTGTACTCCAGGCGGGGGGAGGGTTTTTTTTTTCCTCTTTTTTTTTTTTCTTCTTTTTTTTTTTTTTCTTTTCTCATCAGCAAAACAAAAAACTGATACGGAGCCAGAATTCCTGTAATGTACACACGCCGGCGGGGAGGGGGAGGAGGAGGAGGGCGGCGATTGAATATGTAAATAGTTCAAGGTTAATTTTACTATGTGAGTCACTGGGAAAATGTCATCCAACATCTGAGCTTATTATAACAGGGCTCAGAAAAAAAACCACCACGGCTTGCTGTTTGTTATGAAAGGGAGCAGGACACGTTGGAAAGCGGAGCTCATGGCAGGGCTCTCTTCTCCCCCCCCTTGCCTTTCTCCCTGCTTTAAACAGAAACCATCAGCGCAGGTTTGGGCAGGGTATATTTAGCCAGCGCCTCGTATCGCCTACAACGCACAGATATCTGCAGATGATCTTATCGATGGGCTGGGACAGGACGCCGCGTGCTGCCAAGTATCGGCCGTGTTTCGGCGCGAGCCTAGCTGCTGGCACCAGCCCCCTGCCGTACATTTATATCCGCACAAGCAAATTTATAGCCCCTGCCTAATAAAGGTCGCTGGTGCAAACGGGTGAGGAGCTGCTGCTTGCTCCATCCTGCGCAGTCACTGCCGCCCCAAGTGCCCCCCAAGCAAGGCTGGAGCTGCCCAGGTCTGCAGTGCCACCAAAGCCACAAGGAGGGGCAGAACTCAGGCTGGACTTCCTGATCTTGGAGGTCTTTTTGAGCCTCTGTTATTTAATTTCTCCTCCAAGAAATGTGAGGGAGCAGGCTTGCCGGGCTGCACGGCGGCTCTTGGGAGTGGGATGCCCCATGGATCAGGACATGGGCAGAGGCTGCAGCTCCTCCAACCAGCCAGGCTTAGCTCAGGGGGTTGGATGACAGAGCTCATCTTGTTATCCACCATCATCCCAACAGTCCCTCCCAATGCCCATCATTTAACTACTTTATTGGGGAGGAGAAACTTCAGTGGGGCTATGGAAGAAGAGGCACACTGAACTCTCGCTCAGGAAAAGAGAAGGAATAAAGGAAAAAGAAGGACTGCCAGCATCCTCTGGAGGAGGAAGAAGATGGCTAAAGGAGGAGGAAGATGTGAAATTGGTGAGGAGAGTGATGAGGAGAGTGGAGCATCCAGCCTTCCCCACTGCTGGTTTGGCACAATGGCCCCATCAGTAGAATGTGACATCCCCTCCCTCGGCAGAAGCAATTAATAAAAATTTGGGATTGTATATTATTAACAGGCTGTAATGGGTGAGAAGATGGAGATGTGAGGGGGGAAATATGGATTAAAAAAAAATAGGCAAGAAAATTTATGCACTGCCGTTGCTTTACTACCTAATTAATTCAGTAATTTCAAAAACAATTTTATTTATGTTCCGTTCACCACATCAGAAGTGCAAAGAAAAAAGCACCAAACCACAGTGATGCTAAAATAATACCTCAAGGCATCTATTTTTAATCAGTGAAAAAAAAGGGAAAAAAAGAGGAGAGCCAGCCCGGCTTCTATACAATCTCTGCTGGGCAGACCACCAACTCGGGGAGCGCAGCAGCCGAGCCCTCTGCGAGTGCCTTCCTGGCTGCCGAAAACAGAGCTTGTCAAAAAAAAAAAAAAACAAATCCATAATGGCCTGAGGCTCCTCTCCAATCTATTTTCTGCTCAGCTGGTTTTAAATGAAGTTATTATGAGTCATTAAAACACCCGCAAGCCTGTGGAAGTCAGCCAATTACAATTTTAAATTTAGCCTGTTCTCTATCCCATTCTCTTGTTTTCTTCTTTTGCCCACATCAAGCCGCTTTCGGATTTTTATTATTGCCATTATTATTATTATTATTATCATTATTTCCCTTCTCCCCTGTTTGACCCAAGTGGAAGAGACAAGTCATGAAAATCTCTGTGCTAAAAAAATACTGCAGAGAAACCCAAGAAGGGCTTAGAAAAGACAGAGCTGCAGAGCAGGCCTGGAGAGTCAGCCTCAGGTCCTGCTTCCCAAAGTGCCACGGAAAGGTAATAACTAATATCAGAAAAAGTGAGGTGTGGGCATCACAGAGTGAGGAGGGACCTTGAGCTGGAGTGCCAGAAACTCATTTCAGAAGGATGCTGTGGAAGCATCTCACGGGCTGCCCTGGGGAGCCTTGGGAAAGCACCTGGAGTGATGTAGCAGGGCCTTGGGGGCGGCTGAGGTGGTGGTCAGCAGCAACACCATCACCCAAGCTTGGCCAGGCAGTGTCACCAGCACCTGCACCTCACAGGGACTGGTGGAGCAGGGAGCATTTTCATTTAAAAAACAATAATTAAAATTAATAATGATAATAATAATAAAAACTGGCAGGTTTTTACACAACCCCCTTTCCTGCTGCCCCTGCCATTGCCACTCTTTCCGGCAGCATCCTCTCCACAGGGAAAAAATTACAGACCCCATCCCTGGCAGCCCCGCACGGCGAGCGAGCACGGCGCGTACTGCACAGCCCATAAAACTCCAAACAGCCTCCAGACACTCCTGCAATCGTCCTCCATCAAAACACTTTGTCTTGCATACAGAAATGCGGCGGGGCGCCGCGCGGAATACCAAATCAGCCCGTGACGGTGCGGGGAGGCGGCTCCTTGGCAACCGGGGGGGCTCCGCCACCGCCGCCGCTCGACAGGAAACAAAATCTGTCAAGCCTGTTGGGCAAATGATAAACATTAGCGGTATTAAAAACAACACAAAAGCTGCGTAAATGGCTGGCGAGCGTGCGGGGAGGGGTGGGCAGGGACGGGGGGGCTCCTGCCCCATTTGCCTCCCAGCCCAAGTGAGGGGGGTCTCCAGCACCACCACCTGGGGGGAACTTGGGGAAGTTTCCCCCCTCCAGCAGAAAGCAGGTGGGCAGTGATGGCCACGGACATTGTGAGGGAACCAGAGGGATGGATGGAGATGGGATGTGTTGGGCGTGTGTGAGGGGTCCTGGCACCCCCCGCTCTGCACCCCACCTCCAATAACATCAATAATGTCAATAATGTCAATAACAAGGGGCAGCCAAACCAAGGGAGCGGTGAGAGACGGTGGGTGAAAAATAAACGTATTTCATCAGGTGAGGGCGGCGAGAAGCAAGAAGCTGGCTTCAACCCAGCGGCCAGGTCCAGGAACCCGGCCAAAACAGGAGCTAAAAAGCAAACCATAATTTTCTGGTCTCAGTTCAGGCTCTTGAGGCAGAGAGGATGGGGAGGGGAGGGGTGGGGGCTAAGAGAAATGTATTTTTCATCAGCCAGTGTATAATTTATAAACAGCATTAAACAGTTTTTGTTTTCTTTCTTCCTCTCCCCCGTGTGCGCGGCTTGGCCGGCAGTCAAGCCTGCATTAATTTCTGCTGTGGGTACAGTGTGTTCTTGGATGCACATCTGCGGATGATCATAAACGCGGGAACGCTGGCAGAACATCCAGACCTGCCGGCAGGCCGCTGACATCACCCGGGACCGAGCGCGGGACGCCGGCCAGCCGGCCCGGGGGGGCGGAGGCGTCCCCGGGGAGCGCCGCGGGACCGGCCGGGGCGAGGGGACCGGAGCGCGCTCAGCCCGCACAGCCCCGCACAGCCCCGGTACAGCCCTGCTCATCCCGCACAGTCCCGGTACAGCCCCGCACAGCCCCGGTACAGCCCTGCTCATCCCGCACAGTCCCGGTACAGCCCCGCACAGCCCCGGTACAGCCCTGCTCATCCCGCACAGTCCCGGTACAGCCCCGCACAGCCCCGGTACAGCCCTGCTCATCCCGCACAGCCCCGGTACAGCCCTGCTCATCCCGCACAGTCCCGGTACAGCCCTGCTCATCCCGCACAGCCCCGCACAGCCCCGGTACAGCCCTGCTCATCCCGCACAGTCCCGGTACAGCCCCGCACAGCCCCGGTACAGCCCTGCTCATCCCGCACAGTCCCGGTACAGCCCTGCTCATCCCGCACAGCCCCGCACAGCCCCGGTACAGCCCTGCTCATCCCGCACAGTCCCGGTACAGCCCCGGGACAGCCCTGCTCATCCCGCACAGTCCCGGTACAGCCCCGCACAGCCCCGGTACAGCCCTGCTCATCCCGCACAGTCCCGGTACAGCCCCGGGACAGCCCTGCTCAGCCCCGCACAGTCCCGGTACAGCCCCGCACAGCCCCGGTACAGCCCGCGGGTACCGGCCGGGGCGAGGGGACCGGAGCGCGCTCAGCCCGCTCAGCCCCGGTACAGCCCCGCTCATCCCACACAGCCCCGCTCATCCCCGCACAGCCCCGCTCGGCCCGCACAGCCCCGCACAGTCCCGGTACAGCCCCGCTCATCCCGCTCAGCCCACACAGCCCCGCACAGCCCCGCACAGTCCCGGTACAGCCCCGCTCATCCCGCTCAGCCCACACAGCCCCGCACAGCCCCGCACAGTCCCGGTACAGCCCCGCTCGGCCCGCACAGCCCCGCACCGTCCCGGTACAGCCCCGCACAGTCCCGGTACAGCCCCGCTCATCCCGCTCAGCCCACACAGCCCCGCACAGCCCCGCACAGCCCCGCACAGTCCCGGTACAGCCCCGCTCATCCCACTCAGCCCCGCACAGCCCACCCGCTGGGGGACGGGGCGATGCTCGCTGGGGGTGGATGGCCCGGGATGAGCCCCCTCTCCTTCCACTGGCAGAGAGAGGCGAGGGTGGGATGCGGAAGTGCCGTCCCCTTCTGTCTGAGGTGCCATCCCTACCAGCACGGTTGACCCCACTCCCCTGGTAGCCCCTGCTCCCTGGACAGCTCGTCCATCCCCCAACAGGACCCTGGGACTTTCTTCTGCCTCTCCTGATGATGAAGGAGCGTATTTAGGTGGGGAGGGCGGGTGTGAAGCAACAGGGCAGGGGTCTGCAGGGCTGCTGCCTGTGTGCTCCCCATGCTGCCCACGAGCACCCCTGCACGCTATCGGCTGTTCCCATCGTTCCCAGCCCAGAGTGGACAAGGGCAGCACAGCCATTTCCACAGCAGCCATTTCTGCTGGATGGGGAGGCAAAGCAAGCGGGGACAGCCAGAAACCCCCTTTCCTCCCTGTTCTGGAGAACAAACCCAGCTCACAGCAGGTGCTGAGTAACCAGCATCCCAGGCTGAGAATGAGCACCCACTGAGCAACAGCTCTGGCAAGGATGCAACTGAGGGAGCAGCAGCTGGGATCAGCCTCCCTGGTGAAACCAGTGGTGCTCTGAACCACAGAGCAAACAAGCTGGGTCTCCCACCTCGCCTTCCCTGACAATTTGCTTTTCTGGGAGAAGGACAACTCTCCATGTCTCAGATCTCTGAGAGCTTGTCTGCCAGCAGTGCGGGCAGCAGGTAGGGAAAGACTCTGCATGGCATTAAAGGCTTTACATTTACACTTTATACTGAGAGTCAACATGGGGCCAAAAATTTACCCTGCACCTGTAAGGCTGTGGCACAACAGTGCTGTGTGCTCAGAGCACCACAACCCCCTCACAGGGCTGGTCCCCAACCAGGTCCTCAGTAGGAACTTTTACCATAACCCATCAACACCTGGATGGGGAAGCTGCAGATGTTAACCCCCTTAAACCCTTTGGCACTGGGGCTGGAGAAGGGTGCCAAGGGGCACAAGCCCTCCCACTGCAAACTCCCAGTTAAACACAGGGTCCACTGGTGAAGAGGCAAAGCTGCCTTCAGAGCTGAACACGAGCCCTGCACCACTGCTCCAGCATAACCTCCCCGTGTCCAGGGCTGGTGGCGGGGGGAGGCGAGGGAAGAGGTGCAAAGGTCTCCTGCTTTAATAAATAACAGCGCTGGAATTCACAGCGGCTGTTTGCGAGCTCGAGGCAGAGCTCTCCCTGCCCCCCCCAGTCCTCGCCGGATTTAAAAAAAAAAAAAAAAAATAATCCTGTGTGATGACAAGCTTGGCTCAGCGTTCACTGTACATACTGTACCCACAAAGCTGGCTGCCTGCCAGGGACAGGCTGTGAGCCAGCACGACCATAACAAACACAAGCCGTGCGTGCCACTGCTGGGGGAGCAGCATCCTCAGCCCCGGTCCTGGGGGGAAACAGCATCCTGCACTCCAGCACTCAGGGGGACCAGCATCCCAGGGACCTGCCCAGCAACCTGCTGCTGTCTGCAGGCACCCTGAGGAGCTGCTGCCTGGCCCAAAAAAGGGTGGGATGGGAATGGGGTCAGGGCTATTGACCAAAAATCAGAAAGCAGCAACTGGCCAGACAAAGTGCCCCCCTAACTCAGGAGAAAGAGGAAGTGGGGAAGGAAAAATGAAAACAGGTAAAAAATAGATAAAAGTGTGTAACAGCATTTAAAATAGAATACAGCTCCACTGCCATGCTACGTGCAAGCAGATCTGTGGCTACAGTACCTGCCACCCCCCAGAGATCTGTCCTTGGAGCAGGAGGACAAGGACTCCTGATGGTGTTGGGGTCCAGGGGTCCCCTAGCTGTCTCCAGCTCCCCACATCAGACACCCAGCTGTGCCAGGACTGCACCCCCAAGGGGAACATCAGCTGACATGGACTTGCATGGCACAAGTCTTCCCTCCAGTGCAGCACTCCAGCCCTCCCCTATCTATTTAATTAAAGGCCCTGCAGCCTGTGAACCTGCTACTCGGATTCATTAGTCAGAGAACGCCTAATTCTGCAGTTTTGCTAACGAACCTGTGGTGGGGGCCCGAGGTGGAAACAATGCTCATGCTACAAGCAGGGCTGGCCGTGAGTAGCTGTGTGGCATGTAGAGTTTGTTATTCCAAGCTGCTTAGTCTGGAAAATATTTCCACAATTAAGGAACTGAAAACAAACTCCAAAAAAGAAAATTTAAATAAATCAAATTACTGGGCACTGGAGAGCAAGTTTGCAATGTGCTGCCCGGGGAAGGGTGCAGCCGGCTCTGCACGTGTCTGCTGTAGAGGAGACGTGTGAGCTGGGCAGCCACAGCATCCCTGGGCGGACAGACAGAGCAACCCCCGTCCCCAGCCCAGCAGCCCGTCCCAACCCACCTGAGTGAGCCAGTAAGTGCATTCGCAGCCGCAAGCTGTCCAGGAACCGCTTCCCGCACAGCTCGCATCCGTACGTCTTCATCCCACTGTGCAGCTTCCTAGGGGAGAACAAAGAGGGGTGAGTCCTGAGATGGGGGGAAGTGACCCAAAACAACACCGAGAAACTGCCTGGTGCTTCCTGCAGCCCACACATTGCCCAGAGTCAGTGCTGGCTTGAGAAACACTGCAGGCAGGGCACGCATGGGGGGGTCCCACGTGACTCCCCAGGACTGAGGAGACAACCCTCTCCCCACCAGTGTTTGTCATTGTTGCTATTGTTGGAGTCTTTTAATAAACTCGATAAATCTGAAATCTGGAGTTGAGGCAAAATCTGTGTTGGCAAACTCCTTCCCCATGTTCGGAATGCTTTTGAAAAAGGCACTGTACTCCAAAAAAAACCCCAACCACTTTAAGAGGTTGTTTGTGTGCATTTCTAACCAAATCCCAATTTCCATCCAAATTCAGCATGACACAAATCACAAGCAACAAACACAGCCGCCAGCTCGCAAACAGGAAACATGCCACTCACCGTTTCCTGGCAGCCCCAGGTACACAGCGAGCTACGCCCGGGCAGCATTGCACAACCTCCGAGTGTGCCTCCCACCCCACGGGGGGCTGAGCATCTCCCACATCCTGCCAGGAGGGGCCTTTCTGCCCAGGGCACTGCCCACAGGCACTGATCACAGCAACGGGTGCCAGGCTCGGCCACGGTGGCCAGACCCTGCATTATTGCCCATTCCTTGCTCTGAAGACATTGATGCTCCACCTTTGGGTGACCAAGCTCTGGACCAAGTGGAATGACCTTTAAAGGAGGCAGCATTAAAGGAGCACTGTCCAAGCCTGAAAATTCCAACCCAATCCCATCTCCTTCCCAAGACATTGCTGCTGCCCCTGGCATCCCCCCAAACCCATTTCCCCTCCCCTTTGGGACCAACCCTTGCTCAGCCCCCACCACCCACCGGGGAGCACCCTGAGGCTCAGTCCCCACCACAGCCTCTGCTGCTCAGGGGGCACAGAGGGACACAATGCCCAGAGCATGTGGAATGGGGGCTTGGTGCTTTATTTTGCCGCCTCCACTGGTGACAAACAGACTTTTGCAAAGCCACCTGGCTCTGTGCTGGACAGCCAGCTGATCAATGCCCCTGAGCCCCAAAAGCATGGGCTGCTGCTCTCGGTCACCCTGAGCTGCTCAGACCTGTGGCTGGGGAGGACTCGGGACAGCAGCACGTGCAAAGTTTCAACATCGGATGCTGTAAACAGAGAAGTATTTGTGTGTGTTGAGGAGTAACACAGCCCATAGCTGTGTGCTGACCTCTGCTCGCAGCCACCATTTATCATCGCGCCGCAGCAGGACCAGAGTATTTCTATTGCCTTGTTGCCAAAGACAAAACAGGGATGGTCCTGTCCAGGGCTGGATGTGGACCCTCTCGCGGGAGGGCTCAGCCCCAGCTGTGCAGGCTTGCGAGGACCATGTGCCTGTGAGCTCCTGCTGCACTTCCCCTGAGGTGTAAGTTTTATTGGCGCAAAGCAGCTGCTGCTCTGACTCCAAGCAGGATTGCCCCTCACTGCTGCAGAGAGACAGAGCCCCAAACCACCCCTGTCCCATGGGGCTCAGGGGCTTGTTCCCTGGCTGCCAGCCCCGCATCCCACCTTGCCGGATACTGAATTGCAGCATGGGAAGAATTGGAGCAGGAGAAGACCCCTTGATGTTCAGCAGTGAGTGAATGCTGCATAGCAGAGAGGAGAGGGAAGGAGCAGGAGCTGGTTTCAACTCTCAACTTTGCTGTATAATGTAATTATTAATCAGGCTTGTCCTGAATTCACTGTGTCATAGCAGAGGATTAGGAGTCATGCACGAATTCAGGCCAAGAAGGTTTACAATCCAAAGGATTTATCCGCCTTGCAAAAATAAATAAAACACCAGCCTCCTGACAGGGCTCTGCTGCCAACGAGCAGCTCAATAAGTGACAACCTTCTCATTTTGCATTTTTAATTTGGGACATGCCTGTCACACTCCCTGGCTTGGGTTGTGCTCTCTCCTGCACTTAACACCGGGCTAAAACCACTTTGTTAGGAAGACCCACGTCACACTCTGGGTCCACACTGCCCCTTCTGAGGCCAGAACACCTTTTCCCTGAATTACAGTCTAACTGGTTAATTAGTTCAAGTAAAACATGGAGGTCTGGGGTTTTTTAAGCCAGTCTCAAGAAACAGAGAAACAGAAGGACAAACTTCCTTCCTCTGCATCTCCCAAGCCTATGGTGAGCACAACCTCTTCTCCCATTTTCCCAGCACAGAGAGGGGAAATAAGGAAATGAGGAGACCCCCAACCCCACTGGTGTCAGGGTGCCCTGGAAATCCACCTGCCACTGCCCAGGGCACCACGACGTCCCCAAGTCACATCCTCTCTGCTTTGTTTGAATGGGGCACAGGGGTGCTCAAAGACTAATTTAGTTGCAATATCTCTATCAACAAATTTCAGCGGCAACAAAAGTTTTCCGCTCGGCGCCTGCTTCTAGGACGTTCTTATCACTCGCCATCTTGCACGGTCCCTTTCAACAAGGTCTTAAAGAGCTTTATCTGCTCCATTTCCCGGTAGCGAAATATGATTGAAACGTTCTATTTCTGCTCGGCGGATTAAGGAGATGTTGCAAAACTGCACAAAAACCTGGCAGATGTAAGCAAGGTATTACAGCTGCTCGGGCTGTTAAGATCTGAGGGGAAAGATCAATATGTGCTTCTGAAGTTGTGCCTCCAGAAAGAGGGGGTGGGAGAGTGAAGGGCGTTAAAATACATGCCAGTGCTGCCCAAACTCTGTGCCAAAAGATAAACCATGTTTTATTATTCGGATATGAGGCTGCAACTGTGCTTCTTTCTCCTGCAAGGTCCCTACAAGCACATCAGCCAAGAAGGTGCCCATGGGATGGAGAGCAGAGGCAAGTGGGAAAAGAGCCTTTTTTGTAAAAAGAAGGTTTTCCTCTCATTCCTACACAATGTCCCACTTGAAGTGCATGGAAACAAAGTCAGCCAAAGCCTCCAGGTGATGAGATATCACTCGAGGATGCTCTGGCACAGAGGGTGGCCCAGGGCGATGAGGATGCCCAGGGCAGCAAGGATGCCCGTGGCACAGAGTCCCAGGCCTGGATCCAACCCTCCCCAGTGAGCCCCAGCCCAGGGCTTTGGCAAGGGGCTCTCCAGGCGGAATGCAAGCCCAGCGATCCCCCCTCCCCGCCCAGCCCGGCAAACAAAAGCCGGGCGAGAGGCTGGCCCCTCACAAGCTGCCGGTAATTAAAAAGGCCTGTAAATGCCCCACAAAAAGCACTTCAAAGGGACGGCGACTCCAGCAAGACTGCGTGGTGTAAAAATTATGAGTTTTCCCCACAGGGTGCTTTGTGTGAAAAGGCCGGGCTCGGTGGCAAACGCCGCTGACCACTGCTCGGGGGTGCAGGGGCTTGGCAGAGCCTCGCAGGGTGCAGCAGTTTGGTGAGCACACTGGGCAGCGGGCACGGCTGCAGTCCTGGTACCTAAAGACCACTGCAAGTGTCCCACTGCCACCACAAGCAAATCTCTGCTCTGCCTGCTTAAAACCCTGACTAAAACAGCCTTCTGCTCTCTTGACTTGAGGAACTCTTGTATCCCAGCCCCTCCCCGCCACCCCTTTTGGGAAGCAGGGGAGACCCCCTCCCCTCCCTCTGTGCTGAAAAAGACACATGGCTCTTGGCTGTTTGATTACTTTTAAGTGTGTATTTTCCCCCTCAAACAGAGTGAATACAATGGTTAGGAAATTTGACAGAAAACTATTCCAAGCCATTTATTGCCTTAATGCGCACCTTTGTCCAACAGGCAGTTTTGACAGGAGCGATAAATTCCAAATTTATGTCAACAGAGCATATGTTGAACACCTCATTTCTGAGCTAAAGCGGCATGCTGCCCCATAAATCACCCTTCTGTTTGAAATGAAAGTAGATTACGGGCCCATGTTATTGAGCAGTTAGAGCCATAGTCATATAAATCAGAACTTTTAACTCCAGGCGATCCGTTCTGCAATTAACTAAAGGGCACTTTGTCATCTCCGGGCCAGGGCACAGCTTGGCAGGGTGGCCGGCTACCGAGGGAAGGCAAGAGCCCCTCGCTGCCGAGGGAAGGCACCAGTGCAGCTGAGGTTCCCTCGGTACCTGTTGGAGCAGCGAGCCCCAAGACAAAGCCTGGAGCAGTGTGTGGCTGGAACAGCCTGGCATGGGAGACCCGCATCTGCAGGGCTTGCACATCCCTGCCCATGGATCCTGCCTGATCCATGTTTTGGACACGAAACACAGAGGGGGAATCGGGAGGCTGCATGACACAAGCAAAACAGCAGAGTCCTGACAAGTCCAGAGCCAGGCAAAAACACACGTGAGTGTGGTGCTCAGAGTCCTGACCCAACAGAAATCTGCACTTGGGACTTCCACAGGGGTTTTGCTGCATCTCCCAATGCCCAAGCATCAGATCAAGATCCTCAACCCACTGATCTCCCCCATCCTCCCTGCTGCATTTCCCTGGTTTGTTCCCCTGCATCTCCCAGGAATGCCACGCCATGGGACAGGGGTCCTGCGGGGTGTGGGGCTGGCAGATGCTGTGGGCAGTGCAACCACAGGATGCTGTGGGGCTGGGGGACACTCAGCCCCATGAGTGCTGGCAAAGGGTGCGGGTGCGAGGGGCAACTCACACCCATGGGAGTGTCAGAGCTATAAAAAGATTCAGACACTAAGTATTTCCTTTCCTATAAAATATTCATTGCTGCACGCGAGTGCCAGGGAGCACAAACCTCCAGTGGTTCTAACTTTGTGCCGCAGCAATAAGGGAGTTTTATGGGAGCCTTCTGATTTTATTTACACTGGGCCATCACGGCGGTGCCCTGCCAGAGGGGCAGCCACCAGCCAGACGTGATGCACTGAACACTGGGCAGCCAAAATGGGACCAGCGCCACTTTGCATTGCCCAAAAATCCTCCCTGCCACCCCCTTTCCCCCGGTGTCTCCCTTGCCCAGGTAAATCGATATGAAATTGATTCATCCCTGATCTACTTTATCAAGATTAAGGCAGTGGTGCCACATCTCATTTCCAGTGGGGACAGAACAGGAAGCCAAGGTCAGCAGACACCAAGCGGCTGCAAACCCCACATTCTGCACCCTCCAACACCAGCATCACACCTGAGCTGCCAAGAGGGTGATTTTTCCCCTGATGTGGCTGTTTACAACACTTAGTGATGATACTGGATCGGGCCATGGTCCTGGTGGCTCGGCTCCTGCAGTCACCGCTCTGCCCTCAGCTCCCGGCCCAGAGGATTAAAATAGCAGGGAGAGCTATTAAGGGCACAGGGAAGGGGGAAGGGAGCTGAGACCTTCCTTTCACTTTAATAAATTAAGAAGAAGGAAAAAAAACCCAAGCAAAAACCTGCCCTCAAACCACCACTGCTGCTAAATATAAACAAACAAACAAATAAATCTTACAGAAGTTGGAAATAAAGATTTTGCTATTTCTGAATGATTTAATATAAAAAAGCCCAAACAACCAACCAGGGGGAGGGGACAGCTATCAATAGAGAGCACTGAAATTCCCTGCCTGTACAATATTTATACTTACTACGAGCTAATTTATGAGTTCAAACCAGATGCTGCGGAGTGACATCATTCCACATGATGCCAACACTTCTCCTTTGAAAAAAGCCAAGGAAAGGATCCTGCTGTCCTGCCTTACCTGACAAGAACCAGGCCACAAACACCCAGCATACAATTCCAATCTTTTTTAGAGCCTGTCCACAACAAATGTGATCAAATGCTGCCAAAGGGCAGCGACTCTCAAAATTTGCTGCTGGCCTGGGCCAAGCACGTGCAGCAGCATCTCCCATCCACTGCTCCAGCATCCCAGTGGAACAATGCTGCCAGCTCCACAGGTTGGGAAAAGACAAGACAAACTGCCCACAACAAAAAGCGCAGCATACAGATTTTTTTTTAAATGTATTCCAAGGCCCTGGTTTCAGATCTGTGTTCAATATTCGTTATTGAATGGAATTCCCCAGGAAAGAGCTTTATCCATGTGAACATTTCCTTTGTGTGTCCCAGACCCCCAAGCAAGAGGGTCCAAGGGTTTGCCAGAGGTGGGACAAGCACAGATGGGAAACCATCAGCCGCACCCCTTGGATGCAGCTGCAGTGGGAAGCTTCCCCTGTCCATCACAGCAGGTCCAGGGGGGCACAGATGCTGCTGCAGGTCCAGAGGTTTGAGATCTACAGCTTTCAGAAGGGGATTCAGAATGCAGCTGGAAGTCCACTGAGTGATGGCACCGGGTGTCAGCAGCCTCTGCCAGCCCCGGGATCAGCCCTGCATCTCTGCTGCACCACCGGGACACTGGGCACCCGTGTGAACAGTTCCATGCTCCCCCACCGTCACCGAGGGGTTAACGCGTGGCGATGCACGCAGCCCTGCTGGGAATAACCAGCGCTAATGGCCCTCCAAAATCATTGTCCCCATTCTTGGGGCATCTGGTGACAGTGATGTGCTGAGCGCTGCGACAGGAGCTGTGCTGGGCGGCCTCGGCCCCGGGCTGCGCTGGGCATGGCGCTGAGCCGACCTGGCACGGGTGTCAGAGGAGAGCTGCTGCTCTCGGATCATCCAGATCTGTGACACGGGTGTCAGAGGAGTCTGGAGAGCACGGGGAGCTGCTGCTCTTGAATCATCCAAGATCTGTGACACGGGTGTCAGAGGAGAGCTGATGCTCTGGAATCACATGAGATCTGTGACACGGGTGTCAGAGGAGTCCGGAGAGCACGGGGAGCTGCTGCTCTGGAATCATCCAGATCTGTGACACGGGTGTCAGAGGACAGCACGGGGAGCTGCTGCTCTGGAATCATCCAGATCTATGACACGGGTGTCAGAGGAGAGCTGCTGCTCTGGAATCACACAAGATCTGTGACACGGGTGTCAGAGGACAGCATGGGGAACTGCTGCTCTGGAATCACATGAGATCTGTGACACGGGTGTCAGAGGAGAGCTGCTGCTCTGGAATCATCTGAGATCTCCACAAAACAGCAAAGTGACCTTCGCGCTGAGTACATCTGCCGCAGCAGTGGCGTGATTATGCAGATGTTTTGATTCCTAATTCAGAAATAATAAGCGGTTCACAGATTCCAAGTTTAAAAATATATTCATCATCTGGTTTCCGTAGCAGCACGTGTGCCATAGGAGCACCAGCAAAGTGCTGGACTCGGCCACTCCTTCCTGCCGACCTTCAGGATGGTTGGGACACCGGGCTCTGAGCAGCCTGGGCTGGTGGAAGATGTCCCTGTCCATGGCAGGGGGCTGGAGCTGGATGAGCTTTAAGGGCCCTGCCAATCCAAACCATTTTGGGATTCTGTGACACAGGAAAAGGATTCAGCATCATGCATCACATGCTTTCCAGAGACAACAGTCCTGGGATGGTCCAGGCAGCATCATCCTGCTCCTCCCCAGGGAAAGGGGAGCCTGTAGCTCCTGAAGCCCCAAGGAAATGGCAAAAGTCCCCACAGAGCCAAAAGCAGGGAGAGAGGGGAAAGTGGATATGCTATTGGGGTGCTGGAGCACAGAGAAATTTAAATGAGGGGGAGAATTTTAGGGTAGGGGGAATTTTGTTTTAATTTCCATTCTCTTTGATGACCTGACAACAGGGTAAGGCTGGACACGCATCAGGAACAGGGTGGTACCCCAGAGCTGCCTCAGGGATGAGCTGGGATGGGCGCAGGGGCTGCTTTCCTGCACTGAGCTCCTCTTCAGGGAGTAGGAACAGCCCCCAGGTGCCAGATGGAATCCATCCACGGCTTGGCTGCTCTGTTCCATGAGGGAGACATGTGCCTCCCACCCCTCACCTCCCTCTGGAGATGCTGACGATGCTGCTGCCCCCTCCCTGGTGCCTCCCTGGTTTCTGCCCTTGCTCACCCGTCTGGGAACTGCACAGGGAACGGGCACAAACCACAGAGAAACGCTGCTGCTGCTCCCATGAGCAGCCTAGATCCTGAGGAGTTTTATAAGGTAATCAAATATGCAAGAGATTCAACAAACTAATTTCAAGCACACACCTGGGGTCCTCTGATAATGTCGGCTGTGCCTATACAGCGCAAGGATTAAAATTTCATAGAGTCATGATTTCATCAGTCGCTAAACTACAAAGGATTAATTAACAGCCAGGGAAGAGCTCATGGCTTGGAAATACAGTCTTAAGGAAAATATCTATCTTGGCTCTCCAGATGTCAGCACACAGACGAATAAAGCTTTGATGAAAACACTTTCTTATTATTAGCAACTCCAAAACATTGTGTTTTTGTAGCTGGAATTAAGGATGCCCAATTCCAACCTGCCACTGCCTGGATCTGGGCATTGTCACGTGCCTTTCTGGAGGGCTGGTTTGGGCTCCTGGGATGTGACTGCCTAGCACACACCGGGGCTTTACGCCTATAGTTTGGGAATGAGCAGAGACACCTCCCTTGGAGAGGGGATGGGAGAACCCCAAGCATGCAGGAGTCCAGCCACAGGTCTTGTCTTGCCTTTGCTCTGAGCACACTGCCTGCCCTGTGCTCACTGGCTTCCAGAGAGTCTCCCAAAGCATTCCTCACGCTGGGCTGGCTGGGCTTCAGAAGTTTGGGAAGGAGAGCGGGCGATGGCCTCAGCCCTGGCAGTGCGAGTGGGGAGCAGCAGCGCATCCCCCTTCCCTGAGAAGATGAATTAGGGAGCTGCCAGCGAGGGACAGGCGCAGCAGCCGTGTTGCTGTACGGGGGCAGTGGAAGTGTCTTTGATTAATGAAACTGTAACGCTGGGCTGCTACACAGTCCTTCTCGGGCAGGAGAGATGCCCTCGGACAGGATGGATTCCCCAGGTGCTTCTCCCAGCCCCGGACTGGGCTCCTCCCGTCCTCCGCCAGCGCCGCTGCCTTTGCCCAGGTCTGCACCGCCTCCTCAGGAGCTCCCAGGGAGGACAAAGAACTAATTATTTCCAATTACAGGTTGGGAAGTGAACATTATGCACCTTGTCAAGGCAGCAAATTAACAAATCTGCACTGCACTGGGTTTTGGGGAGCCCCAAGTGCCCAGGAAGAGCAGGTGGCAGCGAGGGAAGCTCAGGGACTGGGGTCACTGCTGCCCATCCAACTGCACAATCCCCCTTGGAAAACACATATTTTTGGGGGAGACTATGGAAATGGGAAGTGTCAAAGGAGCTCGCACAGCTTGAGCAGAGCTGTCAGCACTGCACGGTGCAGCACGTGGGGCTGCGCTGCATCCACCGTGTCCGAGCTGGCTCTGCTCCCACAGCCGCACGAACATCTGCGCCGAGGGATGAGCTGGAGCCACGCTGGAGCTGTCACCTCATGGCAGAGCTGTGTGGGCAGATGCTGCTGGCTCTGCAGGGCCCTGCACCGGGGACAGCAGCAGGGGCACGGCACCAGCAGCTTCCCCTGCAGTTTTACCCTCCTGCACTGGTTCCAGTGCCGGTGCACCGACAGGAAGACGCTGCCTCAGCTCTCCATAATTAGTTTTGCTCAGTGTACAACATGTTTTGCTGAAAAATAAATAAATACCTTCCTGGCGAGCCAAGCTCCGAGCGGGACGCCAGCACTGACAACACGCCCCACTCCCCCTGGCCCCGGCCAAAAGTACGCGGCGTCCCGAGGCCGGGCGTTGCTGAGCCATCCTGGCACCGAGGGACCTCCCCAAGGAGCCTTGCTCACCATTAATTCATTTATGAGCAGCCTCACCCCCCTCCCCAACATGCACAACAGGTTCCATGCAAATTCGGGAGCTTTTAAATTATACCGTTAATGAAAGCAAATAAAGGCAGTTAAAAGGCAATTTGCTCAATTGGTGTTAATATTTAAGCACAGCATGTGCAAAAACGAGATCACAGAATTTGGTTTTTCCATGAGAAAACTTTTGGTCCTGACTTTCCTGAAGAAAGGATGGCTCATGCCAGTGAATGCTGTGCCCAGGATCAGGTCTGGAGCCCCCTTGGCAGCAGCCAGCCAGTCTGTTTGTTAAGGAAATGTCCCCTGTGTGCCCCAGTGCTCCACAATCTCCACGACATTGGCAATTCCTCCTCTGTCAAGGGGTGTAACTGCAACCCCCTTGCATGCCAGCATCCCCACAGCCCTAGTGCCTTCCTGCAAACCTTTCCTGAGGGCAAAAACACAGGGACAGTGGGAGCCCTGAGCACCCCCTGGGGGACTTGAAACACGTGTGGCGACTGGGGCACGGGCAGGCAGAGGTGTCACGGGTGTCACTGCCAGCACTGCAGCCCCAGTGCATCCCTGCCTCAGCACACCACTGTCACCACACATAAAACCTCCATGTGCTGGGAACGTGGTGGCCACTGTGCCAGCAAACAGCAAGGACAAACCACCAGGCAGCACGAGCTGCCCTGGCATCCCTGAGGCACAGCATCCCTGCCAGGCACACTCTGGTCATTGCTTCCCACATCCAGAGTGTGATGTTGGTGTTGTAACAGTAATAAATTCCTAAATAAAACTGGAAACAGCGAGCTGGCACCAAATTACCACAGGCAAAAGCAGCTGATGATGCCCCTCAGAGCAGCCCCACTCCTGGCCATGCTCTGGCTCAGGGGTTACGATGCTCTTGCATAAATTCGCTTTCAAAACAGGAGCTGCCAGTGAATGAGACCTTGATTTCTAATGGTTGGAAATATTTTGTACACTCTGCTGCTCCCTCTGTACCCCTTTGTCGGGGCTGAGGGCTGACGGCTAAAGCGGGTACCAAAAGACCATCTGTAGCTCCCGTCTTTACAGAGAACTTTAAATAGGGGGATGAATGAGCACAGGAATTAATGAATGATAAAGCCGTATGGTCCCAGTCAGCCTCCTACGCTGGGATGTGGCATTCAAACCCTCCCAGCCTTCTGCCACAAAGAGAGGTTTCTAAGCTACAAAAAAAAGGGAGGAAAAAAGGGGGGGGGGATGGTGCATGCAAGTTTTTAACAACAAATGCAGCGCCTTGCCTCCAGGTTCCCACCCGATTTCCCCGTGCCCGGCTGGGGGAAGGCACGTGGGAGGGAAAATCGGGGGTTTCCCCAGAGCCACCTGCAACTCCCCCTGATAGTCAGGGCAGTGAGAGGAGTTGGCTCCGGGGCCCATCCATGTGCTGGGTGGGGGCTGCAGAGAGAGCGCCCTGGGGTCTCACACCAGCAAGGGTGGGCAGATTTTGGATAAGCTGCCTGGACTGACCATGCGGCATCCACTTGGCCAGCCTTTGCAGCATCTGCAGCATCCCCCACCTTATCCATTTGGGACAACTTAAAGATGCCTGGTAAAAACTAAGGAACCTGGAAAGCTGAAGGGTGTTTCAGGTGAGGGGACAAAAGTGAGGGTGTGCACAGAAGCACATCCATTAGAAACCAGCTCTACCAAAAAAAGGTAAAAAAGATAAACCCAAGGCTTAAGAAACAGAAATGAAGCCTGCTCACCAGTGCCAGAGAAAAGATGCTCCAGCTCACAGTACAGCTGGCTGGAGATTAACAGGTGACACCAGGGAAAGACAAGGACATGGAAGGAATTGCTGCTGTTGCTTATGGAGGGCTCCTGCCAGCCCAGGCACACTGACAAGGCAAAGCCAGGATCAAACACTCCAAATCAGTTCAAATCCTGTTCAAGAATCAGGGTCTGCTGGGAGGGAAAGTCTGTCTCCAAAACAACCCAGAAGAGGCAGAGGGAGCGTGGCGCAGGACTGGAACACTACTTGTGTTTTAAAAGCTGTCATGTGTAAAGCATTAGTGGTTTTGAAATTGCATTCTCGAGTTAATTAAATGGACAATCTTTTGTACATAAAAAGTGAAAGCACACAATCAAAAGCTAGGGAAGAGGACATGGCTCTTTGGAGCAGGGTGCTGCCTCTCCTTGCCCACTCTCCTGATCCAAGTATCCCACGGGAGCCACTGTCCTGGTGTGCCAGCACAGTGCCAGGGAGGCTGTTTGCTCTGTCCTGAAGCATTCAGCATCCCCAAACCCCACCTGGGCACTGCACTGACCCATCCCACGGGTCTGTTTTCCCACAGGCTCCATTGAGGGGTTTCCTCTGTACAGGGATGTTTTACTGGCTGATGGCAGTGTGAACACCCATGGCAGTTATCTCTGCTGCAGTAAAACACCGACCTTCAGTTTTAGGCAGGAGGTAATGTTCACCATCGATTGGATCCACCATAAACTGTTGATAATTACTATTATCTCTGAGTTAATCTTGTGAGAGGTCAACAGTTTTATAAAAAAACTTGCAAGCTGTATCTTTTACCTTCCAACTTCATATCTGGGTCAAAAGGTCAATTACTGCAGCTTGCTGAGTTGGGATTTCAGAAAAAATGTCTGCTCCCACCCCAAAGCCCCACTGGTGCACGTGAGCAGGCACCCACCCTTGCCCAGGCAAAGCACCCAAACCCTTGGGATGAGAAGGGGAAGAGTTTTCTCAAGCCAGGGCTGTCCCTGTTCATGAGCTGAGCTGGGCTGGCTGCTCACAGACTGAGGGGTTGGGGCACATCCCAAGCACTGGGATGCAGCCAACGGGTCCTGTGTGTCACTGGTGAATGCACGGTCCCTGCCTCGTGGCACAGAGCTCTGGAGATGCCAACCCCACCCGCAAAGCTCTGTGTGTGGGCAGCTGCCTCCCTGTGCACAAAGTGAGTGTGTAAACGCCTGGGCTCTGCTCCCACACCTACCCATGCAGGTGGCAAATGGAAGCAAAGCAGAAACCTTTGCAGGGGCTGGGAGAAGCCCCAAAAATGGATGAAGCTGTGACCCCCACTCTGATCCTACCTGCTTCCCTGTGCTCTGCATCACCAAAGATCATCGCTGCTGTTATTTTACCCCCCTGGCAGGATGCTGACAGGCAGCTCTGGGCAATATCTCACTCGGGAAGCAAAAAAATGCTTTGGTGCTGCTGCAGCCCTTCCCGTGAGTGCAGCCCGGGCCCGTGGAGCATTGCTCAACTGCTCGGCAGGCAGGTGTCATAAACAAGCAGGCACATGGCAAACATATCGATTTCCCAGAGCTTATCGCGCAGCAACCGGTGCTCAGTTACCAGGCTACTTTAATATGTAATTTACTGCGAGAAGGGAGACTGGGGCTGAGGCTGGCTGGAATATTTACTGTGGGATGGACGGGGAGGTGGAAGGTGTGAGCAGAAGGGAAGTATGGTGTCTCCTGCCTCCAGCCATCCTTAGTATTTTCTAACTATTTAAAAAAACCCAGCCCTTTGCTGCTCCGATGGAGTGTTTACACAGATGCCATTAATCTTCTTTTGCAACTGCTTATACTATGAAAATATAGTCTCAGCTGCCTGGGCTCTCCATCTCCTTCATTTAAATTCAGATGTTTAATTTCTGTCAAAACAGAGCCCACCAAAATTACCTTCATCCCCTTTTGGTGCTCAACTGCCTCACCATCTGAGAACTGCCTGTCAGAGTCGGGAGGGACCCCAGGTGAGAGCCTGGAAAAATGGGAGAGGGGTGGCATTTCAAAGGCTTCTCCTCTCCAGCCTAGATAGGACCAGACATGACAGCCAAAACCAAAGCCCAGTCTGAGACAACACTCCCACCCTGCATCCAGTCACCCACTGGGAGGGGGGATCCTTGCCCTGACTCAGCACCTCCACCTGCCTGGGGAGGTGTTTTGCCAGCAAGCTGTCTCCCCAGCCCATCAGCAGGGTTTTGGCAGGGACAGAACCATCCTGTCTCTCTCCTTGCCCTGTCCTGCGTCCCAAGGTATTTTGTAGATGTGACCCTCAGGAGAATCCTGGGATCCACAGGAGGTTGGTGTTTTCAGGGCACGATATTTTAAAAATCCTTCTTTGTACAGTACCTCTCAGTAGAACTTTTGGAATTTACAAGATAAATACTGGTAATTTGATTCTTATCTTCCTCAAATCCAATTCTAAGGCAATTCTGTGTAAAGGACACTAATTATAGCCCAAGGGGAAAGAAAAGGTAACCCATCAGTGAGAACACACTGGAAACGTTTAAAGGGGAAACACTTAAAGGGGTACAGGGCACTGAAAAGTTAAATAGATTCCAAATCTGCTCTTGCAAGAGCAATAACATGTCGGGTGAAAATGATGGTCAGCACCATTCCTGCTCCCCAGCTGGTCCTCCCCGTGGGCAGCTCAGTGCTGTGCTGGAAGTGTCAGCAGCTGGGGCTGCATCCAGGTTGCTCTGCACATCCTTTTGGGACTGGCTGGCCACTCCAGAGCTGGGCTGGGACACGCAGCAGTGCAGGGACAGCCCCACCTCTGTGCCCACACAGTCATGATGCTTTTCACCCTCATTTCCCTGGCATTATTTACGAAGGAAAAGGCAAAGTTTATACACACAGGGGAATGTAACCAGCAACAGACACTGAAAATGACAAAACCATCACTTGTTAGTACAGATATTATGGATTTTCCAACAAACACCCCTAAACATGGGATATTCTGGCTGCAAAACACATCTGGAGGCAGGAGCCCCCACATGCTCCAGCTACCAAATAGTTCTCTGTTCATTGCTGAAGAGCACCCTGAGGAGGAGGATGGTGGGGAGAGCTCATTGACCACTGCCACATGGCACAGCCGGAACATTACAGCTCCTATAAAATAATAAAACCCCAATGCCGGGATGCAGAGCCAGGATGAGGCAGAAGATAATGCAGGAAGAATCAAAGGGATCTGGCAATCCAAATGGAGTCTTGTTTAATGAGTGCTGCCACAGGCTGTCGTTCCACAGGCATTAACATCCATCGTTACCATCCCTTCGAAGGCGACACGGTTATTCCCTTTAACACAGTGACACTTGCAGCTAACTCATGTCTGACCCAGACAGCCAGGGCAGACGCCGTGTGAGAGGTGACCAGAGGTAATTGAAAATACACTCGCCACAGACCAGAGCAGAAGGGCTGCCTCAGCAGCAGCCCTCGGTGCAACAGGTGACAGCAGTGGCACCTGGAGGATGACCGTCACGGGCACACGGTAAATCAGCACTTTGCTGAGGCAATGCTGGGCTGGCTGGGGGCACGTGCAGCAGCAGAGCCATGGTTCCTGGGTCCCTGGAGCACATGGTCACCAGAGCAGAGGATCCCTGGAGCACAGGGTCACCAGAGCACACAGTCACCAGAGCACACAGTGCCTGGGTCCCTAGGTCCCTGGAGCACATGGTCCCTGGAGCACACGGTCACCAGAGCACACGGTCCCTGGGTCCTTAGAGCACATGGTCCCTGGAGAGCACAGTCACCAGAGCACACGGTCACCAGAGCACACGGTCCCTGGGTCCTTAGAGCACATGGTCTCTGGAGAACACAGTCACCAGAGCACACGGTCACCAGAGCACATGGTCCCCGGGTCCCCAGAGCACACAGTCCCTGGAGCACAGGGTCCCCAGAGCACACGGTCGCTGAGTCCCCAGAGCACACAGTCCCCAGGTGCCTGGAGCACACGATCCCTGGAGCACACAGTCCCCATAGCACACAATCCCCAGAGCAGGAGGACCACGAGCAGCACGGCTCTGGCACATCGCTCTCCGTGGCTGCGCGCCGCAGCACCGCATGCGGTGACGGTGACGATGGAAGGGCCCTTCCCCAGCACACACACGGATTGCTGGCAGGAAGCTCGCCGTGCACGGCCGCTTCGTTCACTTGGCAACAAAGGTGCTAATGAGGGAGCGAGCGGTTCTCCAGCTCCAGCCAGAGGAGGATGTGGCACAGCTGCCAGCAGTGCCGGTGGCCCAGCCTTTGGTGCCCCACCATGTGGCAACAGCACCATGGGAGAAGGTGAAAAGCATCCTGAGTGTCACCCTCAGGAAATGCCCATCTCTGCGACCCCTCACTCAGCCCCCCAGCACCATGGTCCCCTCTTCTGCCATCCCCTTCCCATCTTCTGGCCAGGCAGAGCTGGACTGGTCTCTCTCCCGGTGCAAGGTCCAGTGTAAGCTCTCCTCCCAGCGATGCCTGCACCCTTAGCACACAACCCATGAGAGGCCCCAGCACCCATGTGCTGGCTGGTCATGGCCCCTGCTCCAGGGCAGCCTGCCACAGAGCCCACCCTGCTAAATAATGCATTGGGCAGTGCTCACTGCTGCAAGGGAAGGATGATAAACATTTCTGCACTGCTCTAAGTTACATTTGGTTCAACGCTGAGGGAAGAGCTGCCTCCAGCTAAAGGGTCAGAGAAGCCAGAAATCAATACAGGCGCTTGCCTCTGCATCCTGAGATGCCAGTGTCCCTCCCCAGATCTGTGGGCAGAGTTCAGCTGGGGGAATCCCACAGGCAGGTCTGGGGGCATCCCCTGGCAGCCCTGGCGCTGCCCCACTCTCAGGTACTGCTGATTCAGCACCCTGCAGGCTGGGAGCTGCCAGTGGCCCAGTTCCCACCACAACACCCATTTCCTACAGCCCTGCCCTACATGCAATCTTCCCCACAGCCCCAGAAATGCAAATCCCAAATTCCCCCAGAAAACCCCAACCAAATGCTGCCCTTCAGCTAGGGTGATGATGAGCTGAAAGGCTGGGGGAGGCACGGCAAAGTCAGGATAGCATTTCCCCATCCCTCACCCAAGGAGAAGACAGGAACCTGGGAAGCAAAACCAATCACTTTTCACTTTTCTTCCACTGGGAAGGTTTTCATCCAAGTTAAAATGTTCCTAAAATGACTCCTGCTACAGGGAAGCAGGTTTTCTGCCAGTTTCATTGCACATGCTGGTTCCTACCAATACAACACGTGCAAGAGAAAGCAAGGGCAGTGTGGGCAGAGCTGCCCAAAGAGGCTTCACATGTGACAAGCGCCTCTGGTCACTGCTCTTACTCGCAGGAGTGCCCTGCCCTGTGCTCATCGCTTGGGATCTTTTCTATGAACAGGGGGAAGGAAGAAAGAGAAGAGGAAATCACCGCGTTCCTCGTACAACCAGCAGAGTACCCTGGAGGGGGGAGGTGGGCGGGAGATGCAGAGGGTTTCGGTTCTGAGCACGGGGCCGTTTCTCAGAAAGGGGCCCCGGTGAGAGGGCTGGTGGCTCTGTGCTGTGCCCCGACCACCCGGGACCCAGCGGCACCGCAACGGGGCCAAGCAGAGGGTGCTGCCAGGGGCACAGAGACATGGGTGCTGTGGGTGCAGGGCCAGTGAGGCGCTGCCAGGGGCACAGAGACATGGGTGCTGTGGGTACAGGGTCAGTGAGGCACTGCCAGGGGCTCAGTGCTGTGGGTACAGGGTCAGTGAGGCACTGCCAGGGGCACAGTGCTGTGGGTGCAGGGCCAGGCAGGTGCTGCCAGGGGCTCGGTGCCGTGGGTGCCGTGGGTGCAGGACCAGGCAGGCACTGCCAGGGGCTCGGTGCCGTGGGTGCAGGGCCAGCCAAGCACTGCCAGGGGCACAGTGCTGTGGGTACATGGTCAGTGAGGCACTGCCAGGGGCACAGAGACATGGGTGCTGTGGGTAGAGGGTCAGTGAGGCACTGCCAGGGGCACAGTGCTGTGGGTGCAGGGTCAGTGAGGCGCTGCCAGGGGCACAGAGACATGGGTGCCATGGGTACAGGGTCAGTGAGGCGCTGCCAGGGGCTCGGTGCCATGGGTGCAGGGCCAGGCAGGCGCTGCCAGGGGCTCGGTGCTGTGGGTGCAGGGCCAGGCAGGCACACACGCTCTCCCTTATCTCTCCCATGCACAGGCCACTCGCGTGCGCCGTGCAGCCGGCCGTGACCGCAGTCCGTGCCCGGCCCTGATAAGATCCGTCACCACGCTGCCTGTGCCGTGCTCTGGCAGCCCGACTCACACAGCCTGAGAGCCATTGGCAGGGTCTCTCTGCACTGAGCAACCCCTGCACATCCTCTCTGTGCCTCCCCTCAACAAGGGAGCCCTTTTCTGCTACTATTTGCACATCATATTCCAGACCTACGACAACAGAATGGCTTAGACTGGGGGGACCTTAAAGCTCATCCCATTCCAACCCTCTGCCATGGGCAGGGACACCTTCCACTATCCCAGGCTGCTCCAAGCCCCATCCAACCTGGCCTCGGACACTTCCAGGGATGGGGCAGCCACAGCTTCTCTGGGCACCTGTGCCAGAGCCTTATCACCCTCACAGGTAAAGGTGATGCCTGAGTTCACAGCCATATCTGTTCCTGTGTGACAGCAAAGCCCTGAGAAACCAACGGAACAGCCAAATACACTTCCAGTGAAGTCTGGAAGGCAACGAGCCGCCTTAAAACCTTGTGCTGCCATGCATATGCACTTTCAAGAAGGTCGGCTGGATTTTGGATGAGTTTTTCAAAAACACAGCCTGTGCTGTGGTGAAACTGGATTTCTTGGAGTCATAGCCTTCCTGGGTTTACTCTGTGCACGCCAAAATTAGTACAACCTGTCCCTAAGTACCATAATAAAAAACACGTAGTAAGCGCTTTGCCTTTATTTATGTCAGTGGTGGTTTCAAGCAGGATGAATCATGCTTCCTCCTTAGCACTCCTTTCTAATATGATTTACTATAAATACTCCATGGAGATGAGAATGAGGGAAGGTGACCAAGGGCAAAGCATGTGGAGTCCAGCACCATCCCCAGACTCGGTGGCAAAAGTATAAAAGCTCATTCAGTACTTATGATGGAGTGGAAAACCACACGTGGGCTGTAACTGGTGCGGTACCTGGTGTGGAAATCATAGAATCACAGAATATCCTGAACTCAAAAGGATCATCAACATCCAGCTACTGGCACTGCACAGGACAGCCCCAAAATCCCACCATGTGCCTGAGAGCATTGTCCGAAGGCTCCTCGAACTCTGGCAGGGTTGGTGTTCAGGAATCACAGAGGTTGGGAAAGACCTCTGACAGCACTCAGACCAACTGCTCCCTGGCACTGCCAAACCCACCACTAATACACGTCCCCAAGTCTGGCGATGGACATGGCCTGGTGCTTGGGGCTGGCGTTTCTTGAGTTTCTCTTTGTTTTTACGCTCAGTTGACATTTCCCTTCTCTATAGGTCACCAAGGTGACAGCAAGCCCCTTGCTCGGGCCCAAGCTGCAGCTGGATGGAGGCGCATGTTTTGCAGCAGGGGTGCACCTCGGTGCTGTGCAGCCCAGCAGCGCTGTGCGGGCTCACAGAGCGCTCCGCTGAGCGAGCGAGCGAGCGGGGTTATCAGCGCGGCCGATACACGCCGATAACAGCCCATCTCCACGCTGACACCCGAACAAAGCACGGCGTTTAACGCTGATTTATGGCGGCCGGCCGGCTCTAGCTGGGCTCTGTGCTATGTGCCTACGTGGAGAAGCTTTTCCTCGATCGCACATTGCCGGCTTGTTTGCTAAACAACGTGCCAATAAAACAGCAATGAGACAACCAAGGCCGATGGAAACCTGAACCAGCACAGCAGGGCGCGTATCCAACCATAATCTACTTAAAATCAGTTAAGAACACTACAGCGAAAATGATCCGGGCGGCCCTGGCCCCTGGCCAGTGCGTAAGCCTGGGCTACAAAGGCTCGCTCCCGCAACCCCGATTCTAGGGCAACGCTCCCTCCTTCAAATGCAGTGACCTCTTGCCAAAAAGAGGAATCGACCTCTTGTGAATGACCTGGTCCAACAGCACTGGTACACTTCCAAAGGTACCTGCTGCTCTGCTGTCAGCACAGAAGTTACCCAGAGCGCTGCCACCACGAACCAGCGCGTTGCACACCGAAACCAAGGGGCTCAGGCACGCCTCAGCCTGGATAAAGATGACCCAGAACGGACACAGAGGTGATGCTCCTGAACACCCCACAGCAGCTCTGAGCAACTGGGCTTGAGCCTGGGAACAAAAGTAGATGTCACGACTGGAAACTCATCAGCCGATGTGAAAAAGGTGTCTGGCCACACGCAGACTCCCCTGCCATGTCTGCATTTATTCCAAACGATGCAAGAACCTTTCCCTGTTGCCCATATGATATCCTGTCTGAAATTCCCTTTGGGCCACCCTCCCTGTTTCAGCTGGTACCTGTCACACCACCAAACTCTACCAGGGCCAGGGTGCACGCCAAGCTCTGTCCAGGTCACTGGCTGCAGAGCGAGATGCAGATCCCTTCCAGCAAAGGAGGGAGCGATGCCCTGCAAAGGACTGATCCCACCATAAAGTGCTGAGCCAGGCTGGGGAGAAGAACCCCTCACCGGCAGAGTGACACAAGCCAGGACTGCCGGGTGAGGAGGAATGAATGGAATAGGCTAATTTACACAGGAAGTGAGCACTTACCAGACCCTTCATCCCAACACACAAAACCCTCTGCCATATCTGGAAGCAATTACACCCAGTTAACATGATCTGCCTGCCACTAAAATTAACTGCAAACAGAAATATTTTTCACTTTTGCAACAGGAGATGCCATGGCCCCGTGTTTAGCTGCCGGGAAATATTTAGTAATTACTCATTTAAAGCCTCTCTTGAAGCTGTCAAGGGGGGCAGGGGGGGAATAAAAGAAAATTCTTGCTAATTGCAGGCAAAAAGGAAAATGCAGATCATTTTACTCTATCCAAGGAAAACAGATTTACAGGCTGGTGTAACTAAAGAGCCAACATCCCACAGAAGCAGGGAAGGCTGCAGGAATGCTCAGTCACCAACAGCCCAGGCTGCTCTGCTCCACTCCCATGGTCCACAGAGAAAGGAAGAAAGGGTGGCAGAGTCACCCCTGAAGCAGCACAGGCTCTCTGAGGGGCCCTCTGTACAATGCTGCAAAGGCATTGTAACCAGCAGCACTGTATGAGGTGTAATGAGGACTGAGGATGCTCTGCAAATCTCATTGAGCTGTGCAGCAACAGCCAGCTCTGGGGAAAAGCCACCCAAGTGTCCCCAGTGCAGCAGGTTCATGCACTGGGGTCCAGCCCTGCAGCCAACGGGGTCCTGGTCCCTGGGAACTGAGGGGTGCTGGGGAAGGGGCTGCACCCCAGGCAGAGAGCAGGCAATGACCCCATCACACCCCTGGATGTCCCTCTGCAAGGTGTCAGAAGCACCAGGCATCATGGCCAGGAGAAACCAGAGTTTCACTGTGCAGAGGGAAACAAACAAGCAAACAAACAAACAAAAAATACACAGAAATAGGTGTTTTCTGATGGGAACCTCAGAGCTTTGCTTTCAAATGCAGAGCATGCATAACTAAACTGATGCAGAATAATGGATGGAATTATGTGGAAGCCAAAGGGGGCTTTTCTCCCTCCACACTCGGAGCTGAGTATGGAAATGGTTAAGTCACCCACTGAATAAATCAAAAGTTCAAGGCTGCAACATACCACGTTGTATTCCCCCTCTGCCCATGACAAGAACCAGAGAGCCCCCGAAATCCCAAGCATCCTGCGCGGGGTCTCGGCCAGCGCTCACAGGTTACACGCTCGGGGTCAGCGCAGTGGACCTTAGCTGCAACATTCATTTCCTGAGCGGGGCACGTCCCCCTGCCCATAAAGCTAATCAGAGCTTCCTCGCCCTGCCCTGTGCCGCGGCCCGGCAGCGGCAACGCTGGTTTCCATTAGCCCCTTATGATGCCAGGTGCTGCTAATAAGGCCCATCAGCAAGAAACAAGAGCTGCCAGGTCATCCTCCAACTCTGGAAGTAATCATGGGCAGAGTTTGGGGGGATGCTGCCCCAGCTTTTCCTTCCCTCCCCCACTTGCTTTCCATTTTTCCTCCTTTTATTAAAAGTTAAATTGCAGTGGAACATAAATTGACAAATGCTTAAAATAAAATAAAAAACAAAAAACTACTGTATTTGGCTACTGAAATTAACACTAATAACATCTCACAAAGCACTTGGGATCCGATTTATCACGTTTATTGCTTTAATGGTACACTGCATCTGTTTCTCACTGTGACATGCCGAGCAGTGCCAACGTGCCTAATGGCATTAGCAGTACAACGCTCAGCTAATCCAGGTGGAGAGAGGGGAGGTGAGGCTGCCAGAGGAAGAGCCAAAGGCTGGATCCCCATGGGAAACTGCAGTTTTCCCAAGCAGGAGCATTTTAGACTGTGGAGCATCGATCCCCGGCCCTGAACACTGGTGCTGCTGGTAGCAGATACACTGCTTTTCTGCCCTGTGACAGCCCTGCAGCCAACGGGGTCCTGGTCCCTGGGAACTGAGGGGTGCTGGGGAGGCTGCACCCCAGGCAGAGAGCAGGCAATGACCCCATCACACCCCTGGATGTCCCTCTGCAAGGTGTCAGAAGCACCAGGCATCATGGCCAGGAGAAACCAGAGTTTCAATGTGCAGAGGGAAACAAACAAGGAAATAGGTGTTTTCTGATGGAACCTCAGAGCTTTGCTTTCAAATGCAGAGCATGCATAACTAAACTGATGCAGAATAATGGATGGAATTATGTGGAATGGGGCTTTTTCCCTCCACACGGAGCTGAGTATGGAAATGGTTAAGTCACCCACTGAATAAATCAAAAGTTCAAGGCTGCAACATACCACGTTGTATTCCCCTCTGCCCATGACAAGAACCAGAGGCCGAAATCCCAAGCATCCTGCATCGGCCAGCGCTCAAGGTTACACGGGTCAGCGCAGTGGACCTTAGCTGCAACATTCATTTCCTGAGCGGGGCACGTCCCCCTGCCCATAAAGCTAATCAGAGCTTCCTCGCCCTGCCCTGTGCCGCGGCCCGGCAGCGGCAACGCTGGTTTCCATTAGCCCCTTATGATGCCAGGTGCTGCTAATAAGGCCCATCAGCAAGAAACAAGAGCTGCCAGGTCATCCTCCAACTCTGGAAGTAATCATGGGCAGAGTTTGGGGGGATGCTGCCCCAGCTTTTCCTTCCCTCCCCCACTTGCTTTCCATTTTTCCTCCTTTTATTAAAAGTTAAATTGCAGTGGAACATAAATTGACAAATGCTTAAAATAAAATAAAAAACAAAAAACTACTGTATTTGGCTACTGAAATTAACACTAATAACATCTCACAAAGCACTTGGGATCCGATTTATCACGTTTATTGCTTTAATGGTACACTGCATCTGTTTCTCACTGTGACATGCCGAGCAGTGCCAACGTGCCTAATGGCATTAGCAGTACAACGCTCAGCTAATCCAGGTGGAGAGAGGGGAGGTGAGGCTGCCAGAGGAAGAGCCAAAGGCTGGATCCCCATGGGAAACTGCAGTTTTCCCAAGCAGGAGCATTTTAGACTGTGGGAGCATCGATCCCTGGCCCTGAACACTGGTGCTGCTGGTAGCAGATACACTGCTTTTCTGCCCTTCAATGGGAAAAGAGGGCACAAATCTGCAGTTTGGGGTACAGTGGCTGGCCAGCAGCCACTGGGGTACAGCAAGCCTCCTTACCCTTGTCCTTACACCCTCCATTGGTACACACACATCTTTAGCTGACAGCTTAGCCATGGAACCTCAAAATGCAGAACAGAGCTGACAGTTGGAATGGAAGCTTTCCCCAAGGTACATCCCCCCATATGACAGTGAGGACAAGCACCTTCCACCCAATGTCGCCCCACGAGGAGCAGTGACCATCACCAGGAGAGCACCTTTTCTCTCCAGCCCAGCATCTCCACCTCACAGTGATGCACGCGCTGCCCGCGGCCGCATCGCCGTGGTGGGGAACTCCTGGGCAGAATCCCCCACTGGCTTGGGGTCCTTGGCTGTGCCGTAAATGAAACGTATGGGAGGGATCACATCCCCACTGGCAGCCTTCCCAGTCGCTATCACCTTATAAAAGACAAGGTTCCATTTTTAAAAAGTTTTAAGGTGTTTACATTCCTGGTGACAAATTATGCCAGGCTCAGCTGGCAGCTCGGCACGGCTCTCGCCTTACAGCTTGGAGGTATTCTGTCACAAAACAGCCCCCAAAAGGGCCACTGAACTATGGCTTTTTTGTCTGCAATTAGAAGTGACGATCAATACTAACATTAGATTAAGTCTGAACTTTGCTGAACCCAGAAGGAAATCTTTTATAAAAAAAATTAAAGACTCGACGACTCAATCTACACTCAATTAGTCAAAATCATAAACTTGGTAAGGGAGAAAGAAAATGGATCATGCAGCAGCCAGTGGGTTCAGGGACCTGAAAACCCTGATCAGAGGCAGTGCCCAGGCTTGTGGCCACTTGGCCCCCCAAAGGTCACAGCTCAGTGCTCCTGGGTATGACAGGGCACAGGCAGTGCTGCCACGAGGCCATGGATTTGTGTTACCACACTGGGCCAGGGCAGATGACTGTCCCTCGGGCACTGTCTGTCACCCAGAGCCAGCGGCCCCCTGCGCTCGCCGAGGCCAGGCCAACCCAACCCTCTGCTCTCCTTTTTCCTGCACGTGCTTCCCATACTAATGAAGACAGGAACAACACTCAGAAGGCTCCAAGACTATAAACATATATGTTTACACTTCTATAGGCATGTGTGTGTGTAAACAAACAGCCCTTGCCATATGCATGGGCTGCCTGTGCTCTGCAAACAGGCTCGGCACGCAGAATGGGTGGCACTGGTGCTGGGTGGCTTCGGGCTCTGTCACCTGCTGGGGCTTGGCACGTGGAAGCTGTCACACTGGCAGGCACACGCCCCATGGAACAGTGAGGTACCCCCGTCGCTGCCCCCTGTCCCTGGCCCCCGGCTCAGCACAGCTGGGAACGGCTCTGATCGGGCACCTCCGCCTCGCATCGGGGTCGGAAAGCAAAACCACAGCAGCGAGAGCACGGCAGAAGGAGGTCAGCGAGAGTCAGCGAGTGACAGTGTGCTGCCCCCGGCACATCCTGCCCCCCTCCAGCGCTGGGGAGGCGCTGCCCGGACCCCAGCGCAGACCCCCCCGGCGCCCTCACCACCAGGCAGCAGGGAGAAGAGGAGCCCGCAGCCAGCACGGTGCAGCTGCCACCAGAGCTGCTCCGGCAGAGCTGCAGATCCCAGCCCAGCGCAGATGCTGTTTAACAGCTCCATGAATACAATAGGATCCCACAAATCCTCCCCAAATGGTAATTCTCACAACGTATTAGAAAGCAAACACTATAAAAAAGCCACATGAGACCCTGTCTACACACAAACCGCCTGGGATTTAGACTTTGGGGGCCGGGGAGTGAGTTCATTGGACTGTTACCCAATGCCTTTCAACACGGACGGTCTTACAGATCAGTTTAAACACGGCTCAAAGGATTTGGCTAACCCTGCAAAGTTTGCCAGCGCCAGGTAATCGGTCAGAAAGCAGGAACAGACAAACAGAGTTTGGTGCTGGCTTCAGCAACTGCCTTTAAGGCTCCACTGGCAGGGGCCAGTGCTGAGCTGCATGCTCCAGGCAGACCCCGAGCCCCGCGGAGCATGGCGTGTGCCCAGCCTCACGTTAAGACCATGAATAAGTGAGAAATAAGCTACGGCTGCAGCCGCGGCTGTCCAAGCAGGCTGAGCCCGGGAAGGCGCTGTGAAATAGGGGCTGCCGTGCTGGGCAGCTGGGCCACGCTCCCTCGTCTTTCGGCCCCAGGGGAAGGATCTGACCGCGCAGCTCTCCCTCCCTCTGGACACATTCGCGGCTGGCCACAGGAGCCTCCGGACAGTCCCAGCATCGCCGCCCACTGCGGCCGCAGCAATTGCTGCTCTGGGCTTGGAGGAGGAAAGGGAGAGCCTTGAGAGCGTGGCGGAAAGGCACGTTAAAATTCTCCCTGAGCCCTCACTGCAGCTCTCCCGGTGACGTTCGGTCTGCATCACCGCACGGCCGAGGCGGCTTCGGGGACGTAACCAACGCCAGCCCGGCTCTCCCGCTTGCCAGAGGGGGAACAAAGCCGAGAGCGGCTGTGCCCCCGCACGGAGCCGAGGAGCCTCGAGGGGTCCCTGCGGCAGAGCGAGGGACGATGCCGCCAGCACTCGCGGAGCCGCGCAGGGCGGAGGATCCCGGCTCGGCAGCTCGGCTCCCGCACCCGGAGCGTTCCGGGCGGAGCGCACCGGGAGCCGCCGCTCCGGCCGCCGCTATCCCGCACCGACTGCGCCGCCAGAGGCACGTGCCGGCACGGACACCGGCCCGGAGCCTTGTGTGCGTCAGGACTAATTAACCTGTTGATTCATTAAAAATCTGACAGGGTGCGCAGCCAGGGGAGGCAGGGAGATGCTACGGCAGCATGCCGGTGATGTCTTCCCTAGGCGGGACGCTGCTGTCCTGTCGCGGGGCTGCAGCCACAGCGGGGGCCAGAGCAGCACGTTCAGAGCCATGGGATTTGACTGGCGAAGCCGATTTTGGTGTGGTATTTAACGTGGCTCCCTTCCCCAGCCAAATGAGGGAACAAGCCCGGCTCCCTGAACCGCTATCAGGAGGCACTAACAGCGGAGCACTGAGCTCACGTGTCAGGAACCACCACCCGCTCCCAGCCCGCAGCAAGCCCCCGGGTGCGGGGCTGGGAGTGAGCACAGACCCCCACCCCGAGCAGGGAGCCCCGCAGCCGCATCTGCAGCCATTGGAGGTTCAGCCCTTCACCTTCCTTCCCCGCAGGGACAGACCCGCGGCTCTGCGGCAGCCCGAGCCCTCTGCGCTCGCCCCGGCGTTACCCAGCCTGACCCCCGCGCCACTTTCTGCGAAGTGTAACTGTTTCATAAACCGGAAAGCTGAGCGGCACAAACCCCCCCAGGCTGGCAAGTCACCACATGTTGCCAGCACTGCCCGCGCTGGCGTGCCCCGGCACTGGCACAGGGGGGACCAGCTCTGAGCAGAGTGGGCGAGCGCTGCCAGTCCCCACTGCATCTCTCCACACGCAGATCCCTAAACTCACAAGGCAGCAACTGTGAGCTGCTTGGTTGATGCCAGCCAGGGAAACTGGTGGTGTTTATGCTCACAGGAAACACCGACGGCCCCAGCTCATCCGGGCCGTCCCCAGCCAGCACTCACTGGAAGGAACCTTCTGGCATGGTAACCAGACCTGGGGGAGCTGCAACAGCCATCCCTCTGAGGATGCTACTCCACAAGCTGGTTTTGGGGTACGAGAAGGAAACTTTGCACCAGCACGTATGACACTCAGCCAGAAACCGAAACCCTCTGCTGAGATCCCAGCTGCCCGGTGCAGCATGCCACAGCACGGCCTCGCACTCACCTGTGCTGCTCGAGGGTCTCGTTGTCCGGCAGCTCTGCCCCACACACGCTGCACTGCTCACCCAGGGCTCTGCTCTCTGTCTTCATGCCAGCTGCCAGCTCCCCCAGCTTGCTGAACAGCTCCCGCTGGATGAAGCCCTGGGGCAGCAGCCCACCATAGGCGCTGAAGTCCATGGAGACAGCCAGGGCCGGCTGCACGTGCAGGGCGGACGCCGCAGTGGGCGGCACGCCGAGCACCGGCTCAGTCTTGTGGTTCGGCAGCAGCGAGTAGATGCCCAAGGGCTTCTCTCCCGGGGCAGCGGCGCACGGCTCTGGCCCCAGCGGCAGCCCCTGGCCAGGCTCGGGGGGTGGCTCAGCACCCTCCTCACGGGTGTAGTGCAGTTCACGGGCACTGGTGATGACACTGCTGCGGGTCGGGGTGCCAGGTCCTTCCTTGCCCTTCTCGTCAGGCTTCTCCCCACTGGAGGCACCGGGCTCGGCTGTCCGGGGGCTGTCATGGCTGGAGGCCTCATCCACCTGCATTGCTTCAGTTTTGACTTCGGCGAGGCCAGAGGGGCGGCGGGTGGTGGCAGAGCGTGAGTCCTCGGGGGCACTGGGTGGCAGGGCGCTCTGCAGCAGTGACTGCCCGATGGTCATCAAGCTGTCCACTGCCGCCTTGGTGGGACTCATGGAAGAGAGGGAGCAGTAGGATGCGGAGGCAGAGGGGCTCTGCTCCACTGTGGCTGCCAGCAGACTCTGGCTGGCCATGCCAGCATAGCCACCCTCCTCACCAGTGGGCTTGGAGATGAAGAGGCCCTTGATGTACCTCGACTTCTTCTCCTCCTCCTCCTCAGTGGTGGTGGCGGCACCTCCATCAGCCATGGCGCCTTCAGTGTCATTGTCCTCGGAGGCCTGTATAGTCTCCAGGATCTTCAGGCACTGCTCCTCCAGGTACTCAATTTCCAGGATCTCGGCAGCATAGAGCAGGTCATCCAGGTCCTCAACCTTGGCTTGTAGGGTGGCAGTGTACGCGTACTCCAGGATCTGCTGGAACGTCTTTGGCGAGAGGAAGTCCAGGGTGTAGTGCTGGCTGTTGCGGTGGAAGAGGATCTCGAACATCTTGCTGGTGCAGGCCAGCACAGTCCGGTGCGCGTGGAACTCCTGGCTGTCCACCATGATGACCACGTCGCACAGCGTCCCTGCCAGGCGCATCTGGTTGGCTTTGTGCAGCAGCCCGGTGGGGTGGCAGGGGTTCTGCAGCTGGATCAGCCCCATCTTAGTCAGATCCATGGCGCGCCCCAGGCTCACACATCAGGGTGTCTCGCCGTCGCTCAAATCTGGGACCAGCTTTGTGTGCCGACTATCTGCGAAAACAAAAGGCGGAGGGGGAGAGAAGCGGGAAAGGGGGAGCGGGGAGGGAAGAGACGAAAGAGAGAGAAAAGGGGAAAAAAGAGAAAAAAGGAGGGGGAGAGAGGAAAGCCGGGGGGAGAAAGGAGAGGAGAAGAGAGCAAGGAGTAGAAGGGAGTGGGGAGAAGGCAGCGGGGAGGGAGAGGGAAGTTAGCCCGCAGCCCGGCAGCGACTCGCCCAAAAGTTTCCGCGCGGCTCGGCGGATCCGCAGCTGCCGGAGCCGCGTTCCCGCTACTGCCGGCCGGGGAAGGCAAGGGAGGGAAGGGAGAGGAAGGTGCGCATCCCCCGCCGCCGCCCGGCTCCAGCTCCGGCCGCCCCGTCCCGCCGGCAGCGCGGCCCCATCAGGTGCGCGGCGAGGCGGCGGAGCCGCAGCCCCACGGCGGTGCCGGGGCGGGGGGCGCGGGGGGTCCCGGTGCCGCCCCCCCTCGCCCGCACTCACGGCGGCCGGCGGCTGCTCCGGCAGTTCGCACTGCCCGCTCTCATCGCCGCCGCCGCCGCTCGCCGCGCCGCGCAGCAAATCACGGCGGCGCCGGCCCACGGGCCGCCCCGCGCCCGCGTCAGGCCGCCCCACCCACCGCCACCCACCGCCCCCCGCCCTCCGCCCGCGCCCCCGCCCGCGCCGAGCTGAGTGCGGGCGCCCCCGCCTGGCCCGCCCCTGCCCGCCCCGCGCAGCCCCGCACCTTGCGGGGAGCGAGCGGCGGCGGCTGGACAGCGCTGCCGACAACAAACATGGAGGAGCCGGAGGCGGCGGCGGGGAGCCCGGCACCCGGAAGCCCGGCGGCACCGGGGAGCGGCACCGGGCCCCGCGGCGAGCGGGGCTGCGCGCCCCGACGGGCTGCGCCCACCGCCCCGACGGGCTGCGCCACCGCCGCGCCCGCGCCAGACAAAGCCGCCCCCCGCGCCGCGCCTGGGCGGACCCCCGGCCCCGGGGGTGGAGACGGTAAAAACCAACCTCAGAGCCCACTTTGGGGTCCGGTGGCGGATTCCGGCCGGGAGCTGCGGTGCTTGTGACATGATGTGGCACCCAGCACGTTGTCGCCCCGACGAAGCTGGTTTTCTTTCCCCCCCCGCGATAAAATAGTGACGCCGTGACGGCACCGCTTGTATGTAGGGATGTGGCGGGTGCCCGCACCCCAGGACGGGCCGTGGGACTCTGCTTCGGGGTCGCCTTCGGGAAGGGAGCGAAACACACGGGGAGCCGCCCGCCACGCCGTGACACCGACAGCAGCGCCAGGCAGCGGCGCGAGCAGCGGGCCACGCGCCGAGCGAGCTCTGCGTGCCCTGAGCATCCTCGACCGAGGACGTGCCTCAGCTCCGCGGCGGTGCCCGCGCTCAGCGCGCCTAGAGACCCGTGTGATCCTCGGAGCAGGGTGGCAGCCGCACAGCTCTCCCTCCTTCCCTCCCTCCCTCCCTCCCTGCCGCACCCGTGGCACAACACAGCCAGCGCAGCGCCCGGTGTCTTCAGCTAAAACAACAAACGCGGACGGCATTAGTACAAAGATACCCTTGGGGTAAAGCAGCGCAAATGTAATCTAAGGAGAACGTTATGGGGAAGTGTGTTTATAATTATAATGGGATTTAATGTACTCTGGGACCAGATGATAGCAGTCATTTAACGAGAACAGCCTAATAACGGAGGCCTCACGATGCACGGTGGCGCTGCGCGGGTTATTAGACGCGTGTGATAACGCCGTGCTCGCCGTACTATAGTTAAGGGTAAGGCATCAGCTTACTCCTATTTTTTCGGGGGTTATAACTCTGCCGCTGTAATTGGCAGAGAGCAGAGATGCACCGCACAGGCAGCCAGCGTGCCTGCAGGATGGGGGTTTTTAATTGTCTCAAACTGCTTGAGTTCCTCCCTCTTCCAGACTTTAAAATCCAAACAGCTGAAAGGGGGAAATAGTGAGACACTGTGGTTTCAGGTGTTTGTTTACCCTTCTCTAACTTTTAAAAGGCTTGATTTCAGGACTGAAATTTTGCAGGCAGTTAGGGGTATGTTTTTAGTGTAGCTCACATGAAATTAAGCTGCATGAGTCCCATTAGCAATAATGGAAATCCCACGGCTAAATTCCCAGGCAGCATCCTGAAAATTAACCCCCCAGTCCTTCCTGTCAACTGGTGCGTTGCACTTTTTGTTGCTCTCTAATACATATAGTAAAAGCTACTGAATTGTTTAAGACATCAACTTCCCACAGCCGCTGTTTGCTGAAGGCAGAGACCAGCTTGGGGACCCTGAGCAGGGACACCCCACACGCCCCGGCCGTGGGGCTGCCCAGCACCTGCAGGCCACAGGTGAGGCCCACAGAGATGCTTGGAAAGCTACAGCCATGGCCTTCAGGGTCATTTCCCTGGCATGGGAATCAATCCCTTGTCACTCCTCCCAGTACCTTCCATTTCCCTCCCATCTCTCCCCATCAGTTTCCAATTTATTTACTTTCTGATCTTAATCCCCACCTTGTAGTGTAACGTGTTTATTAGAAAGGCACCAGCAGCTAAATGAAGCCAAGCTGGGCTCCGTGTTAAGTAGCAGTCACGCCCAAGTGCCTCTCCATGTGCCATTACTCCGAGTGATTGAGGCAATTTCTTCCTCCGCCACGAGTTTCACTTGTAAATCTCTCAACCAGATACGGTGCAATGATGTGCTGCCTGGTGTGATTATTATTAACCTCCAGCATTAAACCCCTGAGCTGGTGGTTCCTCAGGAAGGGCTTTCTGTGTGAGGAGGACCGGGTGAAGCATGGACATCCTTCCCAGGAAAATGAGGGATCCATTCAGATCCACTTCTAGCCCTCAGCCCTATCAATTACTTGGACAGGGAGACGCGAACGTTTGCTTTCCCAGTGGAAATATCCTGGCCAGCAGCACCAGGTCTGTGGGAAGACAAGGACTGGGCAAGGCAGCAGTCTGCATTTCAAGGGATGATGGCAAGGGCAGCCTTGGGATGCTTCTCCGAGAGGCAGCTAGTGCACGGAGAGGAGAGTAAAACTGAGCAGTCTCCACAATTACAGTGAGAAAGGAAATTCCTTTTTCAGGATGCTTAGTCCACAAAAAACATCCTGGAAGAAAACTTCAGCCAGAAGGTGCCCCAGCATCACCTACCCTGTATGAATGGGAAGGGAAGAGGAGCAGCTCCTCTCCATCATGCCCAAATCAACAGCTTCTTCCACCCTCTGTAGACAAATGCCCTTTTCCATCACTCACACTCCTCCAGTGCTGTTAGACGCATAATCTCCCCATTCCACCCCAGACAGGCACGCAAGGACACAGCTCTGACTTCTCTGGCTTTCTAGGCCCTGACTTTAGCTGTGCCCACCCCCTGTTCCCCCTGCTCCTGCAGAGAACCTACAGGGTGGGGGACAGGCACATTCCCATGTTTTCCTAGCACTAGCTCTGTTTTGCTTTTGATGTATTTGGAGTTTTCCAGTATACTGAGTTTTCCAGCGCTGCTGATGCAGAGCTGAATTATGAAACGGTGGAGCAAAGATGCTGTGCAAAATAAGATCTGTTTCAAATTCAGTGAAAAATCCATAACTTTCAAAAACTGATTTTTGATCTCACCCCAGACCCAGAGGAAAGTTCACAGCTCCTGAGCCCCTGTGGCACGCTCCCAGGAGCAGGATTTCTCCAGGCGTATTTGTTTTGCTGGGAGCCGGGGCAGAGCGCGCTGCTCTGCTTTGGCGCGCGGCAAGCTGACAGCTTATGAAAAGATGATTAAACGTGTTAGACTTTATTTAAAAAAAAGCCTAAATGCACAAAGCTGTTTGCAAGGGGGAGGGTGGAAGCCCCGGGAAGGCTGCTCAGTATGCAGCCACGGTGCATTAAGCTTCCTCCGAACCCCACTGATGAGCACCAGGCTTCGTGCGAGTGCACGGACACAGGACCCGTGCGCGTTGTGGCAGCCCGGGGGAGTGGAGGGGCCAGGAACAGGCCCCTCATTGTGCCCTGCCTGCTGCACAAGGGCAACCTGAGAGTCACACTGAGGACACAATTGGATGGGGGGCTGTGGCCTGGGGTGGTGGGACACGGGTTATCCACACTGAGCTGATCCCAACGTAAGTTATTTTTGGAATCGGCTGTAGCCAGCCCAATGGAGCTGCACAGGAGCTGCCCGCTCTTGTGGGAAAGGGGAACTGCACAGCCTGAGAGTTCAGACAGAGCTGACTGGACATGTGTGGACTGTCACACTGCAGAAACCCTTGTCTGCCCTTCCACACAAGCCTGTCCGCCTCCCGGCCCTGCTGATGTGGGATGCCACCCGGCCACGCTCGAGCACGCGACAGAGGCACGGCAGCAGTGACGAGGATCAGCATGTCATTGCCACGTGAGCGGGCAGCCAGCGTGCCACTGCACACATCCACAGCTCCCAGCGAGGCTGCTGCACCCCGTGCTCTGTGCACAAAAACCTTTCCTGCTCCTGAGCACTGCTCCAAGTCACAACTTTGCTGGCACACAGGCATCACGGAATCAATGCCATCCCACGGAAGGAGTGGATCAGTATCCCTCTGGGACTGTTGAGAGGTGGGTTGTGACGCACAGAACGCAAGTGCCAGGAGATACAGCTCATGGAGCTTTGTCCCTCCGTCCTCCTCCCTCCCCGTGCTAGGTTATGGATGCTGCAGCCCTAAGACAATGAGGCTAATTAGTGGCTTAGGGCCCTGAGCCTGCCAGGGCTGGAGGATGAGCTGAGTGGTGACTCAGGAGGGCGGCAGCCCGGGCCAGCCTTCCCACATTCCTCCCCTAAATCCCCCACACAAAGGGGAATTTAGCCACAGTGACTCAGCGAAGGAGCACAAACTTTACAGCCGGGCTTCGAGTGCTGTGTTTATGTATTCCCCCCCAGCAACGCGCTGCTGGGCTTGTAATTAAATAAAAATGTCTCCCTCTAGCAGGCTGTGACCCAACCATCAGTACAGGACCTATTTTTAGTGTTACCCTCGGTACGTATTCGAGAGAGCACCAGTCAGAGGTAGCAGCTTATGAAGCCCTAATAAGTGGGAGGGGGTGGCCTTGTTTAATTTACTGTGTAATTATTTTTCCTCTTTTTCTCTTCTCTTAACCTGACACACTTGATGTCTTGCATGGGACAAGGAAAGAAATGTGCCGAGGCATTAAATGTCAGCCCCGACTTTATGGTGCTGTGGAGGCTGCGTGTGTGTTCGGTAAAGTTCATCCCAGAAAAAAGTCCTTTAAATAGAGCAGAATCTACAGCAGGACCTCAGCAAAGCACTTCTGGGGGGCTTGTTCTGCCTCTGAAAACGGGGGATACTCTAGTGAGGGATTGTGTTCCAGTTTCATCCTGCTTTTCCTGTCTCCCTTTGGTTTTGACTCTCCCCAGGAAGGATACAGCATTGGGGAAGGAGATGTCAGTCTGTCCAGACACCCTTCATGCTGGTTAGTCCCCTCAGGAGTGGGGTACAGGGCTGCACCTCCACCCAGGGCTGTTCCCTCTCCAGTAGGATCACATCCAACTTTAGACACTAATAAGAATTCCAGGTGAGCTAAATACTCATTGCATGCTTTTCTGAGCACAAGATCAACAATTAAAACTCCCTTCCTTTAACAGGATGGTTTCCAAGAGCCCGTGAATGGCTTTAGAGTTCAGAACCAAAAAGTCATCCAGGACCACAAGTAGCACCCCAGTCTCACTGGAAGCAGCCAGTTTCTGTGCCCTCATGATGCTCAAGTTCATTTATGGAGGGAGCAAGCCACATCCCGAATCCCAGTGACTCAGTAAACACCTCCAGCCCTCATTCCATCTCCTCTTTAGCAGCGCTCCATCTTCCATTTCCAGCTGCACAATTCTGTGCTCTCCCTTTCCAGGGGAGAGGATATTTATATGTATTTATGTGCTCTGTGTGCGCACAGAGAACGCGTTACTGCTTCTGACAGGACAAACAAAAGCCCACACTCATGGAAGACTCCCCCCCTCCTTTCCCTGCTCTTAACATATCTCTGCATTAAATATTCACACAAAATGCCTTCACAGCTGGGGAAACTTCTGCCAAAGGGGCTCCTCCTCCTCCTCCCCTTTCTTGCACCAGGACAAAAAGATCGAGTGGCTGCATCACACATGGCACAGACCTCATTTCTGAGATGCTCGAGCTGCATAATGATGGTATTTTAGGCTCAGATTAAATTCCTGTTCATCTCTTCCATCATTCCTAACAGCCCTCTAAACTGTACAACTCCTGAATGTACAAGAGAGGCAGAACGAAGTCTGAGGCTAAATGTTTTGGTCTAGGTTCAAGGTTAGATATTAACTGATTTTATTTTCTTAATAATTGCCAGAAGATACAATAAAGGCCTGGTATCTTATCTGGTCACAGATTCCTCAGTGACCAAATCAGATAACATTGGTGCAGCAAGGGAGCTCGCAGTCTGCCCTTTCAGGGTGGATATTGATGAAGCCTTCCCAAAGGTCATGAGGAATTGGTGTGTTCCAGCCTGGTCACAGCACACACATCCATGGCCAGCAGTCCCTGGGACACAGGATTCCCACTCCTGTGCGGTGGGGCCGGGCTGGCAGCAGGGTGAGACCCACCAGGGCTCCAGTGCCCTTGGACCTGCAGTGTTCATGCTGGAGGGAGCTTGGCAGGGTCCCCCTTCGGCCAGGGCACATTCCTGGCTGGAACAGCTCGATCAGCCTCCCAGGAATGAAAGTAAACACTCCTGCAAAGTCATTCCTGGATAAGACCTATCTGCCCAGGGCCAGAGGCTCCACGTGTCCCTGCCAGTGGCCAGGGATGCAAGGGGGGGAGGCAGCAGAGTGTGTGACACGGCTGTCACCGGGGCTGCAGCTGCTGCCACCACCCCCTGCTCCTCTCCAGGTAGTGACTCCGTTTGGAACCCAGTCCATTCTTTCTCATGGTGGGCCTCTGCTGCCTCAGGTGCTACATCCTTTGTCTGGGAAATGCCAATTCCACCACAAATGGACCAGAATTCCATCTCCCTTTGCCGTTTGGAAAACAGTTCTCCATTCACAAAGAATTACCCCTGTGCTACCTACAAAGCTGGCTATGGCATCAGCAGATGGCCAAGGGTCCTTGCAGCTGTGCAAAGGGACAAACAGGGCAGGCAGGAAGCAAAACTGCTTGGGGAGGTGAGGTGAGATATTCCAGCCCAGAGGCTTTGAGGGGGCACGTTTTGGAATATCCCCTCAAGAGACATGAAGGGGAAAAAACCAAATCACAACTCCCATGAAAAAGCAGAAAGGAGAAAATGGAATAGTGAAAGCTCAAAGGTACTGGTGGTAGGTAGGGGAGCTGGCAGACTCTGGAGAGAGGCACTGAGGCCAGCAGAAAGGGGACGGGTGTCACAGAGACTGTCTGGGGACCCAGCTCCGTCTGTGGCACAGCCATCCTCCCAAGGAGCATCTCTGTTCTCAGGACCAGGCTCTGGCTGTGTCACAGCACTGTGTGCCATCCACTGCCATAAAGAACAAACCAGAGGGGCTCCCAAAGAAATGGCTGCAATCCCAGGGGGAAGCAGCACTGTGTGACCTGGCAGGTAGAACACTTCACCCACACTGCTTGAGAGGTCAGCTGAGGTGATGAGAAATAATCCCAGCTGCCATTAAAGCCTCTGGGTTTCACAGCAATACAGCTCTTTGCCACATCCCTCCCTGGGAAGAGCAGTCCCAGCAGGACACAGGCAGCTCTGGAGTGACAGACCAGGGCACAGCCAGGCTGCTCACACAGCCGAACACCAACTGCCAGCTCTGCCAAAGAAAGAGCAGGTGCTCTGTACACCAAAGCACGCTGAAGTGATCATCACCATGGCACTTACCCAAGAGTGCTACAGCCTCACCAGCAGCTACTCTGGGCAGGAGGGCACCAAGCCCTGGGGCTGCCCTGACCCACCTGATCGTTGGCTGGGAGCTGGAATCAGGGATTGTTGGAATATCAGGGAGCTGGCTGTGTGCTGCTGCAGATACCTGGGCTACCTGTGCACAGAGCCCACGTGCAGGAGCCTGCAGCCATTCCTCAGCTCACAGGCTGGAGGAATTGTCTTCCTGCAAATCAGAAAGCTCACCCAGGAATCAACCAAGAGCAGGATGCAGGAAATGACCTCACCTAGGCACCAAGCGAGCATTGCCCAGGAAATTTGGCAGCAGTACTACCTGTGCCCGAAAGTTGTCTTTCTGACCCATTTCTGGAAATTCAGAGGTTGTCACGGGATACTGTAACAGGATCACAAAGTCTGGTTTAATCTGTGCTTTCAGTACTACTCTGATTTGCACTTTGCCAAAATCTCCCTTTGGATGTGTTTATTCTAGGAGAGTCCACTCCCCGAACAGGAATGGAGAAGTACCTTTTCCTTGATGGAAAAGTATCTTTTTCTTCCTTCCAGTACCCAGGAGGAGACAGTCCAAGTCCCTGTGACCTGAAATGCTGTCCCTGGATCTTGTAATCCTAATCCTGCTGAAAATAGGAACCAAGTGTGGTGTACCCGGTGTAACGCTCACAGCCTGGGCTGTAACAGGTCCTGATCTCCTCCCAAGAGCACTAAAGTAACTACTACTGGGATTTTCCCCTTTTCAGGGTCAGAACACCTAACTTCATGTTCTGTCTTTGGGGTCCCAACGAGCTGTTTCTGCTGGTGAAGCTTTCCCTCCTGCACACACAGATATGCACACACTCCCTCCTCCGCAGAGCAGCAGTCAATGCACCCCGGGTGCCTCGGTGCAGTGCCCAGTGCTGGAGTTTGGGCAGTAGCAAGGATAGTGCTGGATAATTAATCCTGTCCCCAAGAGCAGCACACACCAAAGAGCCGGTGCCATCAGAGGAAATAAAAGTCAAGAGGCATAAATGCAGCAGGATTAGATGGAGGTGGGTCCTTCCTGTCGGTGCTCGGAGGGAGCGAGGGAAGGAAAGGAGATGAGTGAGCACGCTGCCTGCTGCAAATATTGACAGAACCATTATGGGCATGTATAAAACTCCCATTTGCGTGATGCAAGCGGGATAGTCTTTGAATACTTCTGTCTCGAGGAATTCTTTATTTTGCCGTAGAAGAAAAATGTTTTCATATTCTCTCCTGCCGTGCAGACCTGCAGCCCGGCGAGCCCTTTTGCCCTTGAGAGCCATAACATTATTTGTTAACATCTTTATGATGCCAAATGGTCTGTGCTAGAACGGGTGCCATTCTTTAGCTGGGAAACCATATGGCATGCCGAGTAATAAATAAGGTATTGTGATAGTTAATGAACCTAATTGCCAGCAAAGGCTTTAATACAGGGAATGTGCTGCTGAGAATTTAGCACCACATTAGAGATGCAGCAGAGCTCCTCTGACTTCTGAGGCTTAATTTAAGTTCTATATTGCAAACTCCAGAAAATAATTCCAAACCCTCCTGCTGGAAAAGCAACCTGCTGGTAGACTGTGATTATACTGAATTACTAAAATCGCAATCAATTTTATACACTCTGTTAACCCTTGCTGGGGAACTTGGCTCTCCAGGAGTGGAGGGGATGCCACTCCAAAGAGGTACCAGAGCCAAGTGAGTTGGAGCATCATGGTTATCACCCTCACCATGACTGGTCCTCTCCCCTGGCATCTCCCTCTTCTGGGAAACACCCCTTTCCCTAGCCCTTCTGCCTGCCAGCTAAGCTGACTGTGGGCAAAGCTGGGAAGACAAGTCGCAACTGTGAAAGGTCACCGCTATTCCTCTGTGACCAACCAAGTAAGTGCTGTTCCTGCGTCATGGTGACACAGCATGGCAGAACTGCTGCTGCTGCCACGGCCTCGAGGCTCCCAGGAAATGCTCCTGTGGGCAAAGCAGTGTGAGCAAACCTAAAAACACAGTTAAATTGGCTTTTACTGCCTCAGAGCAGGCAGAGCTCCTCTGGCCTAACAGAATCCCTGGCACTGCTACAGACTGTGAATGTGACCACAAGAGCCCCTTCAGTCCAGAACACCCTGGGATCACCTGCATCTGCAGAGATGCCAATGTGCCTCCCATGCATCCGGGGGTGGCATGGGGTCTGTTAGAGCAGCAAGCAGGGATGCCCAACACCAGGCATTCCCTGTTGGGCTGCTGTGCAGCATGCAGAAACCCTCGGAAAGACAAGGAGGGTACACTGGTGTTGGAGTGCTATTTCCAAAGCCTGCAGCAATCCCAGTTGCAAACATGGACCTGCTTTCCCATGGAGGAAGGATGTCCCTTGGCACAGGTCAGAGCTGTGCTGCAGAATGCCCGCACCTTCTCTGAGGTCTGCTCCAAGTGCTCATCAGCATGGAAACCGTCGCTCTGACTGTGCACACCATCCCCTAGAACAGCCTCTTTCTGCAGGAAAAGCTGCCCCTTTTTAGGGCTTCATCCTTCCCCAGAGCCCAGCAGCTCCACAGGGAGCGCTTGGAGAAGAGCAGCGCTGCGCCTCCGGAGCGGGCAGGGGAGGTTATTGGTTTCTTCCCTGCTCTGATTGCGCTCGGCTGCCCTGCAGTCACGTCCTCGGGCAGCCCGGCCCTGCCAGGCAGCCACAGCCCGGCTGGAAGCACCGGGAGGGAGGGCAGGAGGGTTCCCTGGTGGGGCTGCCCCTCTCCATCACTGCCTGCTGGCTGCAGCGGGTCCTTGGCTGCCTGCAGACCCCTCTGCCCTGGGCTGCGGGCGGGAGGCTCAGGGGGACACAGGCAGTCAGGGCAGGGGTGGCCAGGGCCAGCACAACGGCAGCACAGAACGGGCAGAGAGGCGAGATAAAGAGCGGCGCAGGACGGATTTAATACTGTACATAAATACACTTTACAATCTGGAGAAGGCTCAGTGCTAAGAGGAAGCCATTGGAATATTTTATCGTGATGCAGATCGAGTGAAAAGACTGTGAATAAATAAAAGGGAAGATAATTATTTGATGGAGTTCTCTTAGGATATGCCACAGCGGGGAATACTTACAGAGAATACATATTACTAGAGAGACTCAGCTATTCAAGCATCAAACCAACCCATAAATTGTCAGAGGAGAAAATTGGAGGAGAGGAATGGATGGGGGTTTGGGCACCGGTCTCATCAGTAACGCCGGGTTGCGCTTTCCACCTTCCCCATCGCAATTCCCCCTGCCCGAGGAGCCACAGCCCTGAAAAAGGGAAGGCTGCCTCCAATAAATGTCTTTCAGGAATTACGGCCGAGCCACTACAGTACGGAGATGGTGTCGTTTATCTCCTGCCATCTGCACGGGCTCCTCGGGCCAGGGTGCAGCCGCCTGCTCCGGGAACCTCGTCTCTCCTGCACCTCTGCAGGGCGAGCCCAGAGTGATGGTGTGTCCTGAACGATCCAGCCCCCAGCAGAGCCCAGAGTGATGGTGTGTCCTGAGCGATCCAGCCCCCAGCAGAGCCCAGGGTGATGGTGTGTCCTGAGTGATCCAGCCCTCAGCAGAGCCCAGGGTGATGGTGTGTCCTGAACGATCCAGCCCTCAGCACAGCCCAGAGCGATGGTGTGCCCTGCACGATCCAGCCCTCACAGAGCCCAGAGTGATGGTGTGTCCTGAACGATCCAGCCCTCAGCAGAGCCCAGAGTGATGGTGTGTCCTGAACGATCTCAGCCCCCAGCAGAGCCCAGAGTGATGGTGTATCCTGAGTGATCCAGCCCTCAGCAGAGCCCAGGGTGATGGTGTATCCTGAACGATCCAGCCCTCACAGAGCCCAGAGCGATGGTGTATCCTGAACGATCCAGCCCTCACAGAGCCCGGGGTGATGGTGTGTCCTGAGCGATCCAGCCCTCAGCAGAGCCCAGAGTGATGGTGTGTCCTGAACGATCCAGCCCTCAGCACAGCCCAGAGCGATGGTGTGCCCTGCACGATCCAGCCCTCACAGAGCCCAGAGTGATGGTGTGTCCTGAACGATCCAGCCCTCAGCACAGCCCAGAGTGATGGTGTGTCCTGAACGATGTCAGCCCCCAGCAGAGCCCAGAGTGATGGTGTATCCTGAGTGATCCAGCCCTCAGCAGAGCCCAGAGTGATGGTGTATCCTGAGCGATCCAGCCCTCACAGAGCCCAGAGTGATGGTGTGTCCTGAGCGATCCAGCCCTCAGCAGAGCCCAGAGTGATGGTGTGTCCTGAGCGATCCAGCCCCCAGCAGAGCCCAGAGTGATGGTGTGTCCTGAGCGATCCAGCCCTCACAGAGCCCAGGGTGATGGTGTGTCCTGAACGATCCAGCCCTCACACAGCCCAGAGTGATGGTGTATCCTGAACGATCCAGCCCCCAGCAGAGCCCAGGGTGATGGTGTGTCCTGAGCGATCCAGCCCCCAGCAGAGCCCCGGGTGATGGTGTATCCTGAACGATCCAGCCCTCACAGAGCCCGGGGTGATGGTGTATCCTGAACGATCCAGCCCCAGGGTGATGGTGTGTCCTGAGCGATCCAGCCCCCAGCAGAGCCCCGGGTGATGGTGTATCCTGAACGATCCAGCCCTCACAGAGCCCGGGGTGATGGTGTATCCTGAACGATCCAGCCCTCACAGAGCCCAGAGTGATGGTGTATCCTGAACGATCCAGCCCTCACAGAGCCCAGGGTGATGGTGTGTCCTGAACGATCCAGCCCTCAGCAGAGCCCAGAGTGATGGTGTGTCCTGAACGATCCAGCCCTCACAGAGCCCAGGGTGATGGTGTGTCCTGAACAATCCAGCCCTCAGCAGAGCCCAGGGTGATGGTGTGTCCTGAGCGATCCAGCCCTCACAAAGCTCAGGGTGATGGTGTGTCCTGAACAATCCAGCCCCCAGCAGAGCCCAGGGTGATGGTGTGTCCTGAACGATCCAGCCCTCACAGAGCCCAGAGTGATGGTGTGTCCTGAACGATCCAGCCCTCACAGAGCCCAGGGTGATGGTGTGTCCTGAACGATCCAGCCCCTCCAGGCACCACGCTCCTGTGCCCAAGCACATCCTCCAGGGCTGGCACTCGCCTCGCCCCCGTTTCGGAGGGAACGCCTGCACGGGAAGGGTTCCCGGCTCCGGCACCAGGCTGGTGCGGCCCCACGATGCACGTCCCAGAACCTTCTCCCTCGAGCTGACAGACAGCTGTCGAGGCCAAGCTCTGCCACGCTGGAATCCCTCGACCTCCCTTCTCGCCCACTGCCAAGGCAAGGCTCTCCAGAAAACGCACTTTGCCCAGCCTAAGGATGCTGCGCGCTCTCGCAGCTGTGCTCGGAGCGATCCTCCCGGTTTCCCTGAGGTCAGAGTGCTTCCTAGAGGCGAGAGAGAGCCCGGCACAGCTCGCACCAGCCCTGCTGCCCTCCCACCCGGCGCCGGATCGCTGCTCCCGGGTCACAATCCCTCGGGAATTCTATGAAGATGGCACGGATAAAACCGAAACCATGCCGATACAGGGTCCGCGGAGGACAGCTTCTTGTACAGCTTGTTTAATATGGTACCACTCACAAGCTTTTCTCTTTTCCCCCACTGCTTTTGGCCCTGTTCCCCAGCCAAGTGCCCCCATGCCCATGCCCTCCCTCCTGGAGGCAGGTGGGACAGGAGTGAGCACCAGCAGGGAGCTGGGCACACCCCGCTCCTGCCAGCCTGGCACCAGCACCGGCTCTGTGTGGGTGCAAGCAGTTTACACCCGTTCCTCAAGGCCTGATGCCATCAGCTCTGAACACCTCCCGTCCCTCTGGGATCCTTTGTGGGGATGATGTAAGCGACAGCCTGCGGTTCAAAGAGGCAGCCTCAGGTAATTAGCAGAGGTGCTCATTATTTTAAGCGAGACTTGCCACTGCTTCCAGAGCCCCGAGCAGGAGCAAAGCTGGTCTCGAGCACGGGCTACCTTTAAGGCTGGCTCAGACAACACAATCAAAGGCAGCCTGACAGCGGCAGGTCTCCCTCCCTCCGCCTGCCAGAAGGGAATTGCTCACTCACCTGCACCCAGAATAGGACTTTGTCCCTGTTCCTGTCATTAATTTATGGCCTGTGAATTAGTGGGGCCCCAGAGACACACAGAGCCCACCTGTTCCCCTGCCTGGCTCTGACATTTGGAGCAGGTACTGGCAAATGGTCCCATAAAGCATCCGCCAGCGCGGGCTGCCAGCGTGTGCCCGCCCTGCCCTGCTGCAGCCCGGGGCAGGGGGGCACCCCCAGCCTGCCTCTGGGGATGGCCACTGGCAGCCAAGGCTTTTATCAATAGATCTCGTTCTTCCCGGGAAAAGCAGCCTTAGTGCAGTGCTGGATGCTCAAAGGGACGAGACAAAGCACCCCGCTTTCGGTGACGGGCAGGGCACACGCAGGGAGGGACAAAGAGCAGCCCCCAGCCCGTGTCACCCTTTCAGCAGGGGTCATTCCCACCCCGGTGTCACTGCATTCACCCCAAATGCACCACGCTGCTGTAATCGCTGCCATTCTGGACTCCAAACAAACCGGCCCTGAACGCCTTTCTGTTCTGTTAAAGGGACGGGAGGAGGGCGCTTTTAAAGCTGCCATCGCTGTAATGCAAGGAAATTACCATGTAGGGTCTGAAAGCTGCACTCACTATCCCACACCTTCCCCAATCCTTTGTGTCAGGACAGCCCCAGAATAAGGGCGGCTGGCTGGGGCCGGCAGCAGGAGCCCCCACTCCTCCCTTAGGGCCACCAGCAGGGCAGGGGTGCCAGGTGTCCCCCTCCCAGAGCCCCAGCAGGACCAGCAGCACACAGAGCCCTGCTCTGCCAAGGAACAAAGGCACTGGCAGTGGTGTCCAGGAGCCTGGCTGGCTCTGCTCATGGACACCTGAGCCTGTGTCAAGCACAGCACTTCTCCAAAGTGTTCCAGAAAATGGACAGTAGGGTAAAAGATCTCCTCAATGTTCCCATGGAAATAAAAACTACAGGGAGGTTAGAAACAACACACCCATGTTGGACCTAAACCCACAGGAACCTCAACATCTGACCTCTTTATTTTTCGCTCTTAGTACAGGGAGAGCAGAGAGACTCCATGCAAATCATAGGAAAAGAAAGTTTTTTACAAATACCTCGCAAACAATCCATAGGAGAGGAAACTCTCCGCCTAGGACAGCCTTTGCTCCAAGGGCCCACAATGGCAGTGCCAGAAGCCACCCCAGCACAGAGCCCCAGCTCACCCTGAGCTCTGCACAGCCCCCTCCACACCCCCCAGAGGCACAGGGATGTGCAGCTGGTGCTGGAATGCCCTGGCTGAGTGACCTGCTGCTGCCAGGGCTCCTCTACAGAGCTCTGCACCTTCGGGCAGAGGAGAGACAGAGCTTTGGGATGAATCATACCACGGTATGTAGGCAAAGTCCCATTAATGGAACCACTCCGAGGCACTGCAGCTCCTAGTCAAGTGCTGGGAGCTGGAAGCCATATTTATGAGTGAGATATATCCGCAGAGGGAGCAATAAACTGCAAAGCAAAGTATGAAGGTTTGCAGCAAACGCTGTAAAGTTTTACACTCCCGAAAACTGGGAATAAAAAATGTACCCATTTAAAGCAGAGTGGATGGAAAGGGTTTGCACAGGACTATAAAACAGCCTTATAACAGTTAATTGCTACTTTCTTGTTGCAGCCCAGAGAAAAGAACGGCTTAAATCCCTGTTGAAGAGTGGGAGCACAGAAAGGAGACTGAGAAGCAGGGAGAGGAACGCAGGGAATGGGAACCTTTTGTTTGGGATCCTCTATAGCACGCGGAAAGGAGATGCCTTTTGTTCCTGGCACTGGGCTGCTCCCGCTCCCCTCTGTGGGCAGAGCCTCTGGGGAGCCAGACCTGGGGCAGGGGCCCAGCAGCACGGCCAGGTGGTAATTACACATCCCTTAACTAAGATCCCACTGATGCCCATGCGACAGAGACTCGGCCAAACACCCGACCCTGGGAGGAAAGGGCACAGCAGTGGGTGAATTCCCCTGACTCTGGCAGGAACCTTGAAACATAATATTTCTGACCTCATAAATACAGGGGAACACTCAAAATGTCTTCTGCAACAACTGAAATAACCAGCCACTTTCAACCAACCCCCACAAAATCACCAGCAGCCAGTGGGGCCTCAAAGGATGCCCATCCTTACCACAGCACCTCCCCAGGCCAGCACTCTGCCACACGAGCTGGCTGCTCCCAAACCTCCTCCGGGACACCAACAGGAGCTGTGCTCATGCAGAGGTCTCATAGAGCCTCACCCAAAGCACTGAGGTGCTGCAAACACCAAAACACCTGCCCTCCATCTCCCTGTGCCCTTTATCATCTCCCAGTGGCTGCACAGGTGAGGGGATGAGGCCAAGGTGCTCCCCCATAGGCTGGGAGGGCTCCCCTCCTCCCTCCCCAGCCTTCTGCAGGTGCTGCTCGCTTTTTGTGGTTTTCCCTGCCTGCAGTGGCAGATTTTGTGTGATATCCAGGAAAGCAGAGCCATGCATTCCTCCCTGTAAACACTGAGATGCTGTTTCCACCCATCAGAGCAGCACTTAGGTGGAGATGACAATGGAGCTCGTGCAGCCCTAATCACACACTTTGATTGAAATAAGAGCAGGGGGGGAAATGGGAATCAGATGTCTGGAGCCAGGCTCTCATGGGGATGGGAAGCTGCAGCCTCAGAGCCACTCTGGGCACTGCCACGAGCCCGGGCGTGGCTCTTTGGGCTGACCTTATCATGGCCTTCTAGTGCCTGAAGGGAGCCTCTTTAGAGTTTCTGCTATTTACAGCCTGGAGTGACAGGACATGGGACAAAGGCTTCACACTGGCAGAGAGGTTTAGATCAGGTATTAGGAAGAGATCTTTCCCTGTGAGGGTGGGCAGGCCCTGGCACAAGTGTGCCCAGAGGAGCTGTAGCTGTTCCTGGATCCCAGGAAGTGTCCAAGGCCAGGCTGGATGGGGTTTGGAGCAGCCTGGGACAGTGGAAGGTGTCCCTGCCATGGCAGGCAATCCCAGCACATGCTAGGATTCTGTGATTCCCAGGAGCAGCCAGTGCCAGGCTGGCAGTGAGGGCAGTGTCTCTCCAGCTCTGAGATGCTCTGCCACTCCCGCTCCGAGGCCTCTGGGCGCTGACAGTTTGTGCTTTTATCCCCAGATCACGTCATTCGGTGACAAAATCAGGCTCTGAGGATGGAAAGCAAAGCACTGCACTGGCAAACGCCCCTGGGCCAGCTTGCCTGGCCAGCAAGGTTCTCGCAGGGCCCCATGCCCAGCAGGGCAGTAGCAGGGAGCACGGATTGTTGGCTTTGCTGTCAGAAGAAAACCTCTTTGCCACGTTCATGTTTCTAGCTGACGTCCTTTTTACGCCTGACACGCTCAGCAGAGGGTTTGGCAGCGGCAGGTCTGGCTCAGTGAGGGCGTTTGTAAAGCAAACACACCTTGGATCTACACTCCCTCTCGTTAGTTTGGCGACGGTGCCGCAGCTCCTCTGCTGCCACTTCTAACGATGGATCCTTAAAAAAGCAAAGGCCGATTACATAGATTTGGAGCCGGTAATGAGCCTAAAACTGTTTGATCATTTCGGCTCCAGCTGGGCGAGTGGGAGGAGGACGAGCTGCTGCGGGACGTGCGATGCTGAAGCGCGGGGCTCTGCTGCCTCTGTGCGGCGGTGCCGGCGAGGAGCTGCGCCCGCCCGTCCCTGTCCCTGTCCCTGTGCCTGTCCCTGTCCTCTCCGGGCGGCTCCGGAGCGAGTCACTGCGGGAAAAGCAAGGCTCGGCAGGCACTGAGAGCTCAGGGAGCTGTCCCTGTCCCTGTCCCCTCCGGGCGGCTCCGGAGCGAGTCACTGCGGGAAAAGCAAGGCTCGGCAGGCACTGAGAGCTCAGGGAGCTGTCCCTCCCTGTCCCTGTCCCTGTCCTCTCCGGGCGGCTCCGGAGCGAGTCACTGCGGGAAAAGCAAGGCTCGGCAGGCACTGAGAGCTCAGGCTCTGGAGCTGCGGCCGGTGCTGCGCGGCTCGGGAGGGAGCGAGCAGCGGGGCCGGCTCTCGGCAGGACGGAGGAGCCAGGGATCTCCACGGAGCCGAGGCTTTACCGGCAGAATTCTGACCCCTAGGAGTACCTGAAGGAATTTCACAGCATGGGGAGCGGCCGGGAAGGGACAAGCGCGTTTATGATGCAGAATTATTGAGCATCCTGCGGGGGATGCTCTGCCCAGGTGAGCAGCCCCGAAGCGCTCCCGGGCTGCCCCAGAGGAGCGAGCTGTGCGAGCCACGGACACACGGACACACGGACACACGTGTCCGTGCGGGCAGGGAGCTGCCGCTGGAGCTGTGCCACGGCCCTGGAGCCCAGCTGGGGCTGGGAGCCATGCGGACAGTAATGCCACTGCCCCTGGAGCTGGCACTGCCCCTGCCACAGGCTCTGCACCCGCTGCAGGAGCTGCCCCTGCCCTGGCACTGGGGTACAGGGCTGTGACACCTGGGGCCACATCTCCGGGCTGGGGGAACACAGCCCGAGGGCTCTGGGATGTTCCTGCCCCTCTGGGGCAGTTTCTATCTTCACCGGGATGGTTTGTCCCCACTCTGCACCAGATGGGCTGAGAGGTGACACCCTGAGAGGCGTCGGCTGTGGCCCCACCATGCACCAGCTCCTGCCTACTTGTGAGCAGTTCCAGGAGATCATCACCTCAGACTGCACCGAGCAGAACTGCCGGGAGCTGGGAGTGGAAAGCAGGAGCCTTCCACTGGGAGCCAGTGGTGAAATATGCCTGTGAGCTGGAAGGGGACAGCTGAGGCTGGTGTCCTACTGCCCTCACCAACCAGGTACGGGCAGGAGCCCACAGGCACAGATGCTAAATATCCACAGAATGAGTCTTCATCTATTTACTTTTGCATTTTCTCGCCAGGGAGAAATGGGCTGAGAAGCAGGAGAAACTGAGGAAGAAGGTGAAGCAAAAAAACCTCCAGACAAACTCCCCAAATAAGTACACCACCACCCTCTTCTATAGTTGAAACTGGCAGGTGGAATTGGTTGAAATCTCAGCAATATTTCCAAGTGCCTGCTCATTAAGAGTGCAAACAGGCAGCCAAAGAACAGGCTTTTCCTCCCAAAGCAAAAGCTTCCTGGTTTTCCACTTTGCTCCTTTGAAGAGCAAAAAGGGCACGAAACAGTGGCACAAACAAGCACACCAGAACTCCAAGAGCATCTCTGAAGCACCTGATGTGGCTCCTGTTCTCTCACCATGTATTTCCCAATGCCTGAGCCCACCAGCTCCTTCCTGACTCTGGCCAGGGCTGTGGCATTGGCACGTGGAAGGAGCCATGATGGCCAGGATGGCACATGGAATCAGCCACGATGGCCAGGGTGGCACGTGGAATCAGCCAGGATGGCCAGGATGGCACGTGGAAGGAGCCATGATGGCCAGGGTGGCACGTGGAAGGAGCCACGATGGCCAGGGTGGCACATGGAATCAGCCAGGATGGCCAGGGTAGCACGTGGAATCAGCCACGATGGCCAGGATGGCACGTGGAATCAGCCAGGATGGCCAGGGTGGCACGTGGAATCAGCCACGATGGCCAGGGTGGCACGTGGAATCAGCCACGATGGCCAGGATGGCACGTGGAAGGAGCCAGGATGGCCAGGGTGGCACGTGGAAGGAGCCAGGATGGCCAGGGTGGCACGTGGAAGGGAGCCAGGATGGCCAGGGTGGCGCGTGGAAGGATGGCGCGTGGAATCAGCCACGATGGCCAGGATGGAAGGAGCCAGGATGGCCAGGGTGGCACGTGGAAGGAGCCAGGATGGCCAGGGGTGGCAAGGAATCAGCCAGGATGGCCAGGGTGGCACGTGGAATCAGCCACGATGGCCAGGGTGGCACGTGGAATCAGCCACGATGGCCAGGATGGCACGTGGAAGGAGCCAGGATGGCCAGGGTGGCACGTGGAAGGAGCCAGGATGGCCAGGGTGGCACGTGGAAGGAGCCAGGATGGCCAGGGTGGCACGTGGAAGGAGCAAGGATGGCCAGGATGGCACGTGGAATCAGCCACGATGGCCAGGATGGCACGTGGAAGGAGCCAGGATGGCCAGGGTGGCACGTGGAAGGAGCCAGGATGGCCAGGGTGGCACGTGGAATCAGCCACGATGGCCAGGGTAGCACGTGGAATCAGCCAGGATGGCCAGGATGGCACGGGCACCACGCGCTCCCAGCCAGGCCCAAGGGGACCCAGGCAGGGAAAACAGGCAGAGCGAGGTAAACGGGGCTCCAGGGAAATTAAGGCAAAGTGGAAGTCCTGGCAAAGCGAGGTAATAATTCCCTTTCTGAACGAGTGACTGTTTGGAATTTAACCAGGCGAACGCGATTAAACCAAATGGATATAAATTCTAGGTGCGGCAGCGAGTAATGAAGTGGAGAAAATGAACAGCACCCAATTAACAAGGAAATCGGATCTGCTGCAGCGCGAGGGGATCTAATGAAAAATGAAGGCTCAACTGCCCCTCTCAAAATTTTTCCAGATGGAGAACGCCCGTTTTACATCCGGCATCTTCTGGGATGCCCAGGGGACTGCAGCGGCTGGGGAGAGCCGAGGATGCTTCCCGGAGCCCTCGGAGGAGTGAAATCCCTGGGAAGGCTGCGCGGGCCCAGCCCGGCCGCTGTGGCGGGACCGAGCCCCGGGAGGAGCCCCCGGGTGACCCCCGTGTCCCACCGCAAACCCCCGCGCTCTTCCCCGCTCCCCAAATCCATCCGGGGGGTGTAGCCCGCATCCCGGCTTTTCCCGGCTGATCACACGCAGCGTGGCAATAACGGGCAGACGGACAAACCCCGGCACCGGCGGTCGGGCGGGACCGGGACGCAGGCTCGTGACAGGGACGCGCTGTCGCGACAGCGGGGCCGCCGCACGCGCTGCACCCACGACTGCCCCGCGGCAAACGAGGCTTATTGCCCAATACTGGTTAATTACAGGGGATTCCCGGGGCCCATCCCGCCCGGATCCTGCGCCCGCAGCTGCCGACGAGGCCCCGGTCCCGTCCACGCTCCCTTTCCCACGCCTGGTTCCGTTCCCGTTCCTGCTCCCGTTGCCCCGTTTCTCCGATCCCGTTGCCATTTCCCCGTTCCCATTGCCCCGTTCCTCCCGTTCCCGTTGCCGTTGCCCCGTTCCCGTTGCCCCATTTCCATTCCCGTTGCCCCGCTGCCATCGCGCCGCTCCCGTTCCCATTTCCCCGTTCCCGTTCCCCGCCCCGTCCCCGTGGCCCCGCCCCGTCCGGAAGGTGACGTCACGGGAAGCGCCGCGCGAGGCAGGGGGGAAGCAGCGGCTGGGGGCGCGCGCGCTCAGATCCCGGCGCGGCCATGGGGGCAGCAGCAGCCGAAGCGAACCGGACGCTCTTCGTGGGGAACCTGGACCCCAAAGTCACCGAGGAGCTCATCTTCGAGCTCTTCCACCAGGTATCGCCCGGCGCCCGCGCTGCGTGTACCGGGGAGGGCGCGGCGGGGGGGTGGGCCGCGGCCGCCATGGCCGGTGGGGCTACGGCGGCCGCCGCGGGACAGGGTTCGGCGGGGCGCACGTGCGCGGCGGCGGCCGCTGCCTCCCGGTGTTTGCTTAACGCCTTCTCCCCCGGTGCCAGGCGGGCCCCGTGATCACCGTGAAGATCCCGAAGGACCGGGATGGACGGCCCAAGCAGTTCGCCTTCGTCAATTTCAAGCACGAGGAGTCGGTGCCGTACGGGCTGCGGCTGCTCAACGGGATCAAGCTGTACGGGCGGCCCATGCGCATCCAGTTCCGATCAGGTACCGGGGGCACCTTCACCAGGTGTCATGGGGGACCGTGAACTGCTGTCAGCTGCCCTAGCCTGCAGCAGAGCCACAGTTATTGGGATAGATTGCAGGAGCCTGTCACCAAGGGGTCCCTCATCTGCCAGCTCTGCTCCCCTCACATCCTCCTGTCCCGGTGCTTTCACCAGGGACTTTCTGTCCCTCATGGCCGGTGTAACCCCTTGGCCGAGCCGTCTCTGTCGGTTTTTATTGGTAATTCCTGTGGCACCTCCAAGATCTGTTCTAAATTATCACACGAGAAGCAAAAATCGCATCTGATAGTGGTTAAATGAGGCTCATTGGTTACAGTATCTCTGCCCTTTCTGGTGGGAATTAAGATTGCAGTGCTTTGTTTTGGTAGCTGGACCGGGTGCTTTTGCAGATCACTGACGAAACTTGAGAGCCAATTCAAAATGTGTTGATTTTTTGCAAGCTCACTTCACACCTCATTACCTTAACTGGTGTTTGTGGGTCTCCTGAAATATTTGTCTCTCCCCAGGGAGCAGTCATGCGGCCCAGGATACCAATCCATCCTGTTCCCAGCTCGGAGCTCCTGGCACCAACCTTCCTGGGATGCCTCATCCAGCATCCAACTGCAGCAGGTATGAGTGTGGCCAGCACAAGAGTGTGCAATGGAGGCAGACATTGCAGGGGTCACTGTACTCCTGGCTACTTCCAAGTGCAGTTTGGTGTTTCCTTCCCGTGGAGGAAACACCAAGGGGATGCAGATGCCCTGCTGTGTGTTTAAGGCTGACACTGCTGCTGTGTTTTCCCTGCAGGTATGAGAGGGTTCCTCCAGATGGCATGGGTGCACCAGGGTTCCCGTCAAACCTGCAGAGACAAGCAGTGGTACGTGCACACTTATGGGCACAGCTGGTGGGAATACACTGCTGGAGGGCTGAAATGGCATTTCCAGATGATGTGAGGCTCCTGGTACAGAGGGGGCCAGCTGGGAGGGCTGTGGGTGAGGTAAGGTTCTGGTGTGAGCAGTGTGGGTTGGAGGCTCTGGAGGATGTGAGGTTCTGGTGTGAGCAGTGTAAGGCTCTCGTATGAGCAGTGCGGGTTGGAGGCCAGCCCGGGGTTTGGTCAGGCACTCCCCCAGGCAGTGAGCATGCCAGACCGAGCCCCTGTCCCTCTTTCCCCTCCAGATGAACAGCGCGGCCCGGCAGCAGCCCCAGTTCGGGGGCAAGTATGGGGAGCAGCCCGGCTTTGCCCCTCCCGGCTACCCGCACTCCTTCCACGCCCTGCCGGGCTCCCCGGGGCCGCGGCGCCTGGAGGGGCCGCGCAAGGCCCGGCTGGGCGCCCACCCCTACGGCTCCGATGGGCGCCACTTTGGCCGCGAGCGCTTCGGGGACGGCGGCCCCGAGTATGGGCGCAGCAAGCGTGATGAGTACGGCTTCGAGGAGAGGGGCCACGAGGGTGAGCACCACTACCGGAGCCGTGAGGAGCACTACGAGGAGCGGCACCGCGACGGCTGGAGCTACGAGCACCGCAGGGACAGCTACAGAGAGGCCAGGTGGCACTCGGCCCGCCACTGAGGGACTCGAGGGCAAAGCAAACGCGACCTATTTCTCACTGAGAACATGTATAAACCCCCCCACCCAAAACAAAAACCCCAGTGAAGTCACCTTTTAGTGTTTGTAAAAATACCAGCAGTGCAGTCCTGCCAAACTCTGGTCTCAGTATTAAATGTGTTATTGCACACTTCAGGGCTTTTCACGGGGTAAGAAAGCCAGGGTGAAGTCTTGGAGAAACCACCACGCTGTTCTTGTGTCACAGATAAGTGCCATTAGTATTTTTTTAGGAGAAAGGAACATTGTGTCAGATGGAAGAGTCTGGCATTTTAAGCAGAGTTGAGGTGGGACAGATGCTGCCTGGCATCTGTAACAGTCCTCGTGTTTTATACAGTCACAGAATCGCACATTGGTCTGGGTTGGTAGGCACATTAAAGATCACCTCACTCCAACCCCCTGCCAGAGGCAGGGGCACCTTCCACCAGCCAGGCTGCTCAGAGCCCCATCCAGCCTGGCCTTGAACGCTTCCAGTGATGGAGCATCCACAATTTCCATGCGTAACTTGTTACAGTTCCTAAGCACCCTCACAGTAAAGAATCTCTCCCTAATATGTGATCCAAACCTACTCTCTTTCAATATGAACCCATTCCCTGTTGTCCATTTTAAATACAGTATTGTTGTAGAGAACATTAAAAGTCTCCCTGGGGCAAGCCCCTGGGTGAACCTCCGCCTTTGAGGCCGGGGCAGCGGAGCTGCTCCGTGGCACCGGTAACGGGAGAAACGCCCCCAACCTCCGCGGACTACATCTCCCAGCAGCCCTTGCGGCGCCTCCACCCCCATGGAGCGTAGGCGGCGGCGCGGGGGTCGCCGGGAGCTGTAGTGCGGCGGCGATGCTGGGCGGCGGCCGAGCCGGCCTGGGCCGCCTGCGGATCTGCGCCGGGCGGTTGTGGCGGGGCCGGCGGAGGGCGGCGGCCATGGCCAGCGGCGACATGGGGCAGCGCATGGTCTGGGTGGACCTGGAGGTGCGGGGCGGCGGCGCGGGGCGGCGGGGGGCGCGGGGAAGCAGCGGACGGGACGGGGGGCGCGGGCCCCGGGCGCGCTGACGCTGCCGCTCGCCCCTGGCAGATGACGGGCCTGGACGTGGAGAAGGACCAGATCCTGGAGATGGCGTGTCTGATCACCGACTGCGACCTCAACGTGCTGGCCGAGGTGAGCCGCGCGGGGCCCGCGGGCAACCCCGGGGATGCTGGAACAAAGTAACGCCGGCGGTCCCGGCTCTGGCCGCGCTGGGATCGCCGCTCGCACCGGGAGCGTGGGAGCGGCAGCGGAGCGCCGGGCTGCGTCACGGTGCACGGTGTGCCTGCCGGCTGGCACTGCCCGCCTCCGCCTGGGCTCGGCACCCAACTTCCACGGGCTCCTGAACTTCTTGTGCCATTACCTTTGTGCTTCCCTGTCCCCGCCAGGGCCCGAACCTGATTATCAACCAGCCCGACGAGCTGCTGGAGAGCATGTCCGAGTGGTGCAAGGAGCATCACGGGAAGGTAAAAACCCTTCTGTGCCTTGGCCGCGATGGCAATGATGTGTAATTCCGAGAGATGATGAGCTGCAGGACGTGTAATTCTGGGCAACCAGCTGCAGTACTATGAGCTGCAGGACATGTAATTCTGAGTGATCGGCTGTAGAACGTGTAATTCTGAGAGATCAGCTGCAGGACGTGTAATTCTGAGTGATTAATTCTGAGTGATCACGTCAGTATCTGTAATTCTGAGTGATCAGCTGCAGTACGGCCTGAGCAGGGACAATTCCTGTGCTGAGCAGTTCGCAGCCACACAGAGGGGTTCAAAGACAGGAGACAGTATCTGTCCTATTTTGTGTTGAGGAGCCTGTGTGGAATGTTTTGCCCATGGTCTCACAAGTCATCTGTGGCACAGTTCAGACTGCACTCGGGGATCCTTAGCCTACAGCTTCCAGCTTGCCTGAAGCAGCCTGTGTTTGCAGCCTGGTTTCTGATAAGTTGGAAGAGTGCTGGAAGCATCAGCACGGCAGCAGCAGTGAGCTCCCCTGGGAGGGCTGGAGCAGGCAGGGGGGCCAGAACGAGATCTGTCACTCAGGGATGTGCCACTGGCTCACATCTCCCAAGGCAGAGGCTCAGCCTCCCTTCTCCCAGTGGGAGAATTGGGGTCTGGTTCCTTGGTCCTCTCACAGAGCTGCTGGCCACCTCCTGCCTCTGTGTTGGGAGCCCTGGTGCAGGCTGGGCTGGGTTCACATTCTGACAGCTCCTCCTGCTGAAGTCTTGCATGAAATAATTCAAAATAATTCCAGTGGGGAAGGGGGAGGTGAAGCTTGAATGCCTGAGTAAGAACAGGTGCAGGATTGGTGCAGAACAGTACAGAGCCAGTCAAATGCAGATTTCTTCCTGTGGAGTCTGGTGCATGTTTACAGGAGACTCCAGGCCTGTAAACACTGGGCTTTTGCCTGTCCCCTCAGCCATGTAGGCCTTGTGGATTTTTTAACTGAAAGCTTCACTTTTGCAGCAAGAGATTATTTTTAGTTCTTTGGGCCACCAAAGAAAGGTTCCTCTTTGCCAGCAGCAAGAGAGCAAATGGATTTTCCAGTCCCTGATGATGAATTGAAATTCAAGTTAGTTTTCAATTAAGGGCTGAAGTTTTAAGACATCCATAACCCCCCTCTCCTCCCCCTTCGGCATCTTGCTCTCCCTGGGAAGAATTATCAAGAGTTTGAGAAATGAATATTAATTTACTGTGATGGGTGCTTCTCCCTGCCCCAATCGAGGATTCCGGCTCAGCCTCAGCTCGGGAGTGAATTGGAGATGGAAGCATGCGTCCTTGCTGCTCCTGAGGAGCTACTTATTTTTAATTGACTAAGAGAAGAGAAGCAATTAGAATATAGATGAAAATGCTGCCACATAATGAATTTTTTAACCACCACTTGGATCTGTCAAGTAGATTTTTGCTGCACAGTCGTGGAAATATATAGCGTAGCCAGATGGAAATAAATCACTGAGAACACTTGGAGAGGATTTGACATTTAGCTATTGAAAAAAAAAATCAGGGAGGAACTTTGCTGATTTATAGGAATCTTGATGAACCCTGAAGGGAGGATCCTGTTTATTTGTGTTCACTGGTAGCTGCTGCTCCCTGCTGGGGAGGTGAGTGCCTCTCCTGGAACAGGGATGGGAAGGGATGTAGCGCTCTCCTGGCTCAAGGATGTGCAGGTGGATAAACAACGCCTCACATCTTGGTAACTGGAAAGAACTCTGAGCAAAGGAATCAAAAAAAGGGAAGGAAAAAGTCCCAAACCACACAGGAAGGTCAGTGCTGTCAGGACTATTTACCTGCCTTGGTTTTCCTTCCCAAGCAGGAGGTCTCTGGGGAGAGTAGAGGCTGGGGGAGCCCCAGAGAACTGAGATCCGGAGTTCAGGAGGCACCTGGGAACAAGCAGCACTCCAAGGGTTGACCTTTCACTGCAGAGTTAAACATTTACTTGAGAACTGGAGCATTCCTGGCAGTGTCTGTGACAGGGTGTTTCTGATTTATGGCTTGGCTCTTTTTTGCAGTCTGGCCTTACTAAGGCTGTGAAGGAGAGTAAAATCTCGCTGCAGCAGGCAGAGTACGAGTTCCTGTCCTTCGTGCGGCAGCAGACACCGCCAGGGCTCTGTCCTCTCGCAGGTGAGGCTCCTTCTTTCTGCACCGCAGCGCATCATCCACCCTGCACTCCCAGCAGGATGCCAGCACCGCCTGGCACGTGGGGCAGGGATGGGTTCCTGTTCTGTGCTGTGTCTCTTCCTCCCTGGCTATCCAACCAAAGGCTGAATCAGGATCTTCCAGGCGTCCTGTTACCCAGAACTGCTCTCAGATTTTCATATATGATATTGGGACAGGTGCCCAGTGAAATTAATACCAATGGCCACTTTCACTTGTGAAAAACCCGATGTTGGCATAATTCTGTGATATTTATCTGTGTGACACAAATTGTGGGAGTAGTAACTGAGGAATTACTAGAGGTATTAGTATTAAACCCTGTGTGATCCTGCAATGAAAATCTGACAAACCTTTACAATCATATTTGCTAGAAAATGGGATAAATGAGCTGCTTGTGAATGGATTTTCTTCCCCTGTGATCTCTCCCCGCTCGCTCCGCCTGCCGCTCGTTTCCATGTTGCTCTGTTTTCTTCTGTTTGAAGAAACATCTTGTTTGTGTCTTTGTAGGTAACTCTGTTCATGCAGATAAGAAATTCCTTGACAAATACATGCCACAGTTCATGAGGCACCTTCATTACAGGATCATTGATGTGAGCACTGTCAAGGAGCTTTGCAGGTAAATGTTCCCCCAGTTAAGGGGTTTGAGAGATGCCCCCGGGATGCCCATTTGTGGTGCAGGGGCTCTGCACATCAAGCAGGGGGACTCGCAGGGCTGTGGCTTCTCTGGGTGTCAGTGAAACCAGGGTTCCTTCACCAAGTGTAACAAACCTGCAGCAGCCACCAGACATGCCTGTGAATCCCCGTTTTCTTTCTAAGCGGCAGTTTTTCTGCTCACAGGCGCTGGTATCCAGAGGAATATGAGTTTGCACCAAAGAAGGCTGCTTCTCACAGGTGAGCTTTGTGCCTCTGTCCCTGACAGCAGGGCTTGTCCTGCAGAGAACTCTGCTCTTCCTGAGCAGGATGGGGGGCTCCCTGTGAATTCCAGCATCCTGTGGCTGATGCAGGTGGAGATGGCTTCTGCACCCTGTCAGATGTTTGAATTTTCCTGTCCAAAGCCTAGATAGTGTAGGGAAAGGGATTATTAAAATCCAGAGAACCAGAGGTTTCCTCAGCCCTTCTGACTCACTCTGCTCTTCAAAGCGCATGTTTGTTGACCATGCAAACAGTCACTTAATGGAGGTTATCTGCCCTTTTTTTGGGCAGAGGTGGTCACAGAAACACAAAAATTTGAGAACTGTGAATGGGGGGCTGAGAGTCCTGCTCCTGCCTGTTTCCTGAGCTTGGAATGTGCCATGGAGGTAGCAGGAAGGAGCCAGGGAACCTCTGTGGCTCCACTCTGATGTGCCCGTGCTGGGCAGGAGGGAGGCTCTGGTACACACAGAGGGGGAGGAGGGCTGGCTGTCACAGAGGTCCTGGCTGAAGTCGTGGTTGATGGGCTGCTGCAGGGAGCTGAGCCCTGAGCGTGCCCTGGCTGGAGCTGGGCAGCTCTCTGGAATTGTTTCTGACAGCCAATGCTGCAGACCCTGTTGGTTTCCAGCAGCTGTGTCCCGGGCTGACATAAACTAACAAGCTGCGAGTTACTCCCTGCCACCTTGGCACCACTGGACTTTTATTGCTTCCCTGAGACAATGAGTGTTATTTTCATGTCTGACAGATGCACCTTCCCTGTGCATCAGTTTGGTTTCCTGCAGCCTGGAAGCTTTCAGTGGCGTTAGGATGTGGGCATAGCTGGAGATGTACCCAGGCTCTTTGAAACCCTCCTTAATTCTCTTTCAGAGCACTTGATGACATCAGGGAAAGCATCAAAGAACTCCAGTTCTACAGAGACCACATCTTCAAGAGGAAAACGGATGAGAAGAAAAGGAAACTGATTGAGAACGGGGAAAGTGACAAAGCTGCCAGCTGATTTCCCCTCCCGCCACGCCAGCCCCTAGCACACACTAGATGCGTCTCCTGGTTTTCTTTTGTTTGCCAGTCTCTTGGGAAGCTGCCCCCTGGGTTACCTTGTTTCTTACCAGCTGTTCAATGCAGACAGAAGCCTGAGTTGCTGCTGCTTTTCAGTTTGAGCGGGGAATGGGCACGCTGGGCCTCGGCAGCGCCCGGGCTCGGATGTTCTAGGTAAAACACGCTGTTTGATACTCCTTGCACCTGCTTTTAGGTGCAGTCTTTCATGACACAATAAAACAGGTCAGTTGAAAGGTGGTGGTTTTGGACAGCCTTTCTTTGGTGCTCCCCATGCTGCCAGATGCACTGCTGCTCCCCTGGGCTGTCCTGGAGCAGGAGCTGCTGGCCCATAAACCGGAGGGTGTAATGGAGCGCGGGGCGTGCAGCTCCCAGGCATGTTTTTATTATGGGCATTAATAATAACGGCCATCCAGGGCTTCTCAATCCTGCTGATTGTTGGAACACCTGCTCTGCCAGCCCTGGGAATGATTGTTATTGCAGAGAGGCCGTTAAAATGGTTAATGGGGCAAATAAATGAGTCTGTGAAATGTCTCTCTCCTCTGTCACCAACTCCCAGGTAAGTTGGCAATTCCAGAGAGGTTTGTTTTCTGTGTGGGCAGGCTTGGAGCAGGGCAGAGCTGAGGGACGGCCCTGCACAGGGTTATCCACCACAGGCAGCACCTGCAGCGATGCCTGGGTGCATCCCAGTGGAGCTGCTGGGGTCCTGGGATGTGTTGGAGCTGAGGACACGCAGTTCACCCTTGTCCCAGCAGCTCCCCAGACCCACATCACAGCCACGTGCCACCAGAATTCACTTTGTCTTTCATCTCCATGTTGTTAGTTTTCCTTCCTTCCTTTGACTTCTTTCTGACCTACTTCTGCTTTTCATATTTTATTCCTTGTTAAGATGCTTTTGTTTTTCTCGAAACATTTTTTAAGGAAAATATGCGTCCTGCATTTATACATTTTAAAATATTGTTTATTCTTGCTTCTGAAGTAACGGTGCCGTATGGAGGATTTTTATCTTGTCTCCTGTGTTATGCAATAGTGGTTTTCTGTGCTGGCATCGTTTGAGGTTCCAATTTAGTACAAATTTGTCACGCACTTGGCAGAGCGCAGATAAACCCCACCGAAGCAGGTGTTATTTTGGGCTGGAAACAAAGTTCCTTGCTGCAGCAGGGGCTGGGGAGAGGAACAGCGAGGACCCCCTGGCTTTGCACCGTTCCCTTCTGTAGGAGCACTCACACCGGCTGTTTCCACACTCTGAAAGCTCCGTCAGCATCACACAGGCACGGGTTCCAGATACAGGGAGGCAAAGAACTCTCTTTTTGGACATGGTAGTTAAAATAATCCTTCAAAGGCAAATACCGTGTGTGCCAGGACGCCCTTGGCTCCACCCTTTAGGGCTTGTGGAGGTGTTTAACAGCACGTTAACCCTGCGACTGCACCAGGGGTTTGGGCTCCCGTTCGGAACAGGAGTCCCCACAGCTCCAGTAGCTGCCAGCACGGAGAGTTTCCCATGTGGAAACTCCTTCCAGACATGAGCCATTTGAGCCTCCCACGATGGCAAAAAGAGCAGCCAGGTATCCCTCCCTCCTTCCCTCCTTCATCTTTTCTCTGCCCTTCCCTGCACCTCTCATCCTCTCCATCAATCCACACTGCACTATTTGGGTGCAAACCACAGAAATCAGGAAAAACAACAGCTCATGCTACACTTCTGCCCACCTTCAATGTGGTCTGCTCCCATTCTCTCTTTTTAGAGAAGTCCTCCTGCTCCAGGCACAGCTGCTGGCTCCATCACAATGGGCCAGAGCAACTTCTGCCCTCTGGGAGCTGCAGCACACACAGCATCAACCTTGTGAAGGCAGGGCATGAAAGAGTGACCCTCAAGCAACATTCCCCCGGTTCGCTGGGGCTGAGCTGGATGCTGGAGGTGCAGGGATGTGCTGGGGACACTGAGCCCCCTGGCACCACTGCCCACTGGCCCTGGGAGCCGCCGGCTGCAGCTGCATCAGCTCAAGGTCGGCTGCAGAGAGCCCGGAATAGAAAACCTTCAGACACGATTTTTGTCTCTTTTTTCTTTCCTCCCACCGCCGCTGATGATACCCTTTTACTGGAATAACTCTCTCCTGCTGACAGATAAGCTTTTAGGGTAGTGAAATCTCTGTGACACTTTAAGTGCCCTAAATGACAAAACAAGGACGTGCAAGATTACCCCTCGACTACTCCATGAAACACAACTTGTCACAAGTTGCCACAGCCCCCCAGGCCCCACGGGGACAGGGCACCCCCAGACCCAGGACTGTCCCTCCAGGAGAGAGAGCAGAACAGGGTGAGCAGAGGAAAGAGAGGGCAAGGGGCAAAGCAGGGCTGGTGTGAGCATGGCCCCCCAGGCCATGGGCACGGGGGTCCCTCTGGAATCAGGGATTTGTCTCTCTGCCTCCTTCCTGCTGATGGATGGGATCCAAATGGCCATAAATTGCCGGGTGCTGCTGCAATGTTCCATCCCCTGCTGGAGCCGCGTGCAGGGCACGGGCTGCCAGTCAGCCGCCGGGGAGGGAGAGGTGACAGTCAGGGAGAGCCATTCCCCAGCACTAACTGCAGCGAGAGGAGCGTAAATGGGTGGATAATGGTGTGATAGGGCCTAGCAGACACCCTATTTTGGAAAAGAAAGCAATCATCTGGTGAGTCAAGTGGCACCTACTGACCCCTCAGCTCTGGCCACAGAGTGCAAATCCTTCTGCTTTCCCAAGACCAGGCTCAAAACCCCCTCTCCTGGGAAATCTGGGGGGAGCTCTGTTCTGAAAATCCATGCAGCCTCTGTGAGGGCACAGCTGGGGAAACTGCCCAGCACCTTCCCCAGACAGAGTGCTCTCCTGCACTGCACTTGCAAGGGAATAAAATTGGTGTCTGCTCCCGACTCAACAGACAAGACCGGAGGGAGGATCACGCTCTCCAAACTTTGCAGAAGGGAAATGAAGCACAGAGAGATGAAGTGACCTCCTTAAGGTCGCACGGGGAATTTGTAGCAGAGCCAAGAACTGAGCTGAGATCTCCAGGGTCCTCATCTACTTCTTCCACTGTAAGATATTCCTTCCACTTTCCCTGCAGCCAAGTTAAAAATAAAACTGGGTTTCGTGTCCCTTTGGCTGCAACGTGACTCCAGTGCAGAGTCTGGTGCATGAGCTGCCAGGGCTCCAGCGCCAAAGGATCAGCCTGGCTCTCTGCAGTGCCCAGTCTTTTGGGATGGCTGCATGCATGGGTATATATTTGTGTGCATATATATTAGTTATGTGCCACTTTCTGCCTCATAATTAAATGGAACCTCTTCATAGGCCCCTTTGAAGCAAATCTCTGTCGGTTCAGAGAAACTTTCATCGCCAGCCAGCGCTCTGTGGTGTTTGTTCTCATTGTTCCTGCCAGCCAGAATAAAACTCCTCACAACGACAGAGAGGGTGGCTCTGGATCCCCAGTGCCACCACACAGGCACAGCCCAGCCCTTTCCAGGAGGGGAAAAGGCTGCACTGGTGGCTGCAGTGAGCCCCCAGCCGTGTCCCGAGGGCTGGGCGGCAGGTGGAAGGCTCTGGCTGTCCTCACTGTTGATTCTGGATGTTTCTATCCCCTCAATGTCCCCACGAGTCCTCCAACCTGTTGCACGCTTCCATTTTCTGTGCTCTGCTCACCAACACCCCTGACAGGAGCTGCCCCTAGCAGCAGGAGCCCCAGGTGTTCCCTGCCAGGTGTGTCTGCGATGCCCTTGCCTTTCCCTGTGCAGGTTCGGACACTCAGCCCAGAGCCGCCCCCAGCCGTTCTCCGGGCCGCCGCTCCCCCGTGGCAGCGCTGCTGTTGCTGCAGTTGGTCTTGTGGTGTCTCCCGAACACAGGGAGCTGCAGTCAGAGGTGGGCAGGAGCAGCGGCTCCAGGAGCGAGCGTGGAGATGGAGCCGGGGCCAGGGTGGGGGTGATGCACAGAGCCCGGGTTTCCCTCGGGCAGCTGTGTTTTGGCTGCTCGAGCAGTCAAAGGGAGGCCTGAAGGTACAAGCTACCTCTCTAATAATCCCTTGTTTCCACGGGGAAGGAGAGTTTCCTGCAGGAATTGGATTGTTTTGCTCTTTGTTTCCAGGGGGGACAAGAAGCCCTGGCTGAATCCCCCGGTAGGAATCTGTGCCAGCCCAGGACTCGTGGCATGTGTCAGCACGGAGTCCAGGTCTCTGATTCCCCCACGACTGGTGTCACACACTTGGCGCTGTCACTCTGGCCTTCTCCCCCCCTCGGGTCCGTGTCCAGGGCAGCAGCGCAGTTTCTGGGATGATGTTTTTGGTCTGTGAGCCCCTGCAGAGGACAGGCGCCAGCTGAGGAGCAAACCCACAGCCCCACAGCCCCTGGAGAGCAGCACCGCACAGATGATCCTCACCCCAGCCCAGGCTCACCCAGGGCAGCCCGGATCACCAGGGTGGGCAGACCAGGGACAGGCGAATCCTCCAGCCAGAACAAAGGTGATAAGGAAAGGACAGGAGGGGAATGCACTCCTGGATGAACGGCTGCATGGCTCCGAGCAGCAGCGCTGCATGCGCTGCATGCACCATGGAGAAAGGATCCTGCTCTGCTGGTGCTGACCACGCCACGTCCCAGCTCACTGCAATGGATCTGCTTTCATGTCAGGCAGCAAAAATGTGAACAATATGTTCTGGGACAATTATTTCCCTTTCCAGAGGGACAAAGTGACTTGTCTTGAGGTCTTTTCCGTGTCCTCTGCTCTGTGCTCTAATTGCCCCAAGATGCTCTACCTGGAGAGAGCCTTAATACATAATTATATACCATTAGCAATGAGAATAACATGACAACTGCTTTGGATAATCACGGAGAGCACTGTTCCTGCCAGTCTCCTAGCTACCACAGCACACACGTATTGGGCTCAATTTGTACAAGAGGGCATTTTGGAGGAATTATCTGAAGCTGGAAATAAGAACAGCAGACACACAGTCCTGGTTTCATGGGACTCGGATGGAAACCAACGGGGAAATTCACTGCAAAAGCAAATCAACTAGTAGGATTTTTAATTTTTTAAACCCACCCTAATTAAGAGCAGAGGGTGTATAGCCCAAAGGAAGCCTTCAGAAGATTGCAGATGCTCTCTGCCTGGAGATCGTGTGGTATCTGGTGTTGATTTAAAGACTCTGGGAAGCTGCACTGCCATCCCTAGGTAAACTGTTCCCATGTTTTATGACCATGCTGCTAAGAATTTGTCCCATATTTCTTGCCCGAATTTGTCTTTCTTTCATTCCTAACCACAAAGGATCATTTTGCCTTTCCCTGTCCCTCTGCCCAGCCACACACCATCAGGCGTTCCCTCTTCCTGGGCAGACATGGCACTGTCAGCACACCTCAGCCAATCCTGTCAGCACACCTCATGCCTTCGCTCCTCTTCTTCCTGATTTCCAGAGCTGTGTATCCCCATTTTCTGGAATTCCTCCTTACAGCTCCAGTGTGTAAACCCCCACTTAATTGCTGTGGGGACATGCCCAAGTCTTTCTTCTAAAACTAAAATCATCTTTCTTGCTTGAAGTGCCACAGCAGCTCCTGGCTCCCATCTCACCCTCCCCCAGGTCTCCCTGCTTTGTCCTCCCCACAGCAGGACCAGGTTTTAATCCATCAGGACAGCAAGAATTGCACCATCACACTGCCCTGGGACACTGGGAGGCTGCTGTTCACCACGATGCTGCTGTGTGCTGCAGGTCTGGGTGCTCCTTGGTGCTGGTGCTTCACCCCAGGAGCCCAGCCCATGGCAGTGAGCTGCCCCCATCCCCTCCCTGCCCAGTGCATGGTCCAGCCTGGCCCTCGTGCACTGCAGGACGTCCCTGGCTCCCTCCTGCTCCCCCAGCCTTTCCCTCTGTCATGTTTTTCAGCCTGAAGGACAGCACTGTCAACCTGTCCCTGGAGAATGAAGAAAAGCAAACAGGAACCTTCGGAGGTGCTCCGAGTGCCAAGGACAAGGCTGGCTGCTGCCAAGGTCACAGGCAGGAGGATATTCATCTTCATTCCTCACCATCCCCATCCAGCCCCAGCCGGAGAGAATCGAGCTGCTTCCGGCTGCACGTGTTTAAAGGATGAGGGAGCACAGGATGGTTCAAGAGGAGATTGCTTCATAAGACAATGGCTGAGCTGATAATGCCAGCTAAAGTCGGGCCACTGGGGACCTCTTACAATTTTAAGATCCAATCAACTTTAAAATATTACTGTCTCAGGCAGGCGACAAGTCTTGGAGCAGAAAACAAGTGATCCTGTTTTATTTACGGAAGAAAGGATGTTCTCCCTGTCCTCACCCACATATTGAAATATTAATGGTGTTTGTCTGCGTAGCTGTGTTAACATCACATTTCCAGAGCTCAAGCTATAAAAGCTCTGGTTAAAACACTTAATGCCATGATGCTGGCTGCTCGGGAGAAGTGGACAGCAGGGATGCAGAGGGCAGTGGCAGCAAGGACATGAAGAAATGCCTCAGGGAGAGGCTGCAGGCAGGAGGGTCTGTATCTTAATCCCCCTCTCTTCCCAGTGAAACCTCTGGCTCCATCACCTTCCTGATGGCCACATGTCACCGCTCTGGAGCACCTCGTCCAGCACCAGCAGATGCCAGCCTTTGAGGAGACCTTGACCTTGGGTTAGAAACTCCGAAATTTTCAGGTGCACCTGACCTCCTTCACCCCTGGTAGCTGCCATCAGGCAATTACTCAAATCCCTGCAAGGTTCAAGCCTCGCCTGCAGGAGCTGAGCTTGGGAGCAGCCCAGCAGCAGCAGCAGCAGCAGCCATGCTCTGGTGCCTGGGCTGGCCGTGCTGCCCTCCTGTTGGGATGCCGACAGAGAGCAGGGAGCTCCTGCAGCCAGCCCGAGCGCTGGGTCTGGCTCTGCTGTCTGGGAAGCGCTGGCATGACACCTCATCACTCTGCCTTAGCCTGTGGCCACAGCGGGACGGCAGCAGTGAGGACTGCATTATACGTTTTATCATAAACACAAAAGCAACAACTACCAAAGATCCTTAATAAAAATGTGTCTCTGGCGCCCGTGCAGAGCGCCGGTTAAGCATTGTACCATCAAGCAATTTGCAGCGCCTGCACATGCGATCGTGCAAACGTCCCCAAAGTGCCCCGTGGAAAAGTCAATAACATCAATAAAATCAACAACAAATAAAAGCAGCCTGGCTCAGCAGCAAGCTCTATTCACAGGGAACATCTCAGCGACCTTTTGATCATGTTTAGTGTGAGGAGCATCCCCACGTGCGGGGAGGACGGGCGCTCTCCTCCCTGAGAGCAGCTCTGTGACAAATACTGTCCAAGGACAGGAGCCACAGCATCACCCTGGGCCTGCTCTCTGCACCACAGCAACCCTCAGATGGCCAGCAGTGTGTGGCACTGAGCATCCCTGGCACCTCTAACAGCACCCAGCCATCCCAGGTGTCTCCAGGAACTATCATGATAGAAGCAATAGGTCAGAGCCACTTTTGCAACCTACTGCCCTTTGTTGCGATATAAAAGACCTCTCCCAAAACTCTTATCCTCTCCTGTGTTGCCTGACACAGCCCTCCTCTTCCCACCTGCCAGGACCTATGCTCTAAGTCATGCACCTTCTTTTATTATGTGCCCATTCATCCATCCCTGAAATTCACATTCCTCTTCCTTTATGAAGAATTAACTTGTTGAAGCTGATTTATGAAGACTGGCAGGCACCTGTGCTGGAGCAGGGCTCTAATACGTTCATCATGAAGTCCTGTAGTTATTCCTAAAAGAGCTCATGTTAATGCCTCACATTAAAATTCATACTTTATTTTTACATAACTAGATGACTCTCTGCAATCTTTAAGATATGCCCTTCAGAACCTGGATTTCTTTTTTTTTAATTCCTTTTTTTTGGTGAGGGATTGAAGCAGTGCAGTGACAGCTCCTCATAAACACGGGGTGGCACTGGTGCAGGGTGGCAGGTCGCGTGCTTGCTGCGCGTTGTGTGCCTGGGGTCTGACTGACAGCGAGGACTCGCCAAGGCACATCCTCCGTCAAACACAACTCGCTGTTGTTAGCGCAAAAACAGAACCATTTTCCTTAAGAACATAACCTTTCCCAAACCTGCTTTTGCTAACAGGAGCCAGCTTGCACTGGAGAAGCAGCGGGTTGAGCCCTGCACTCTTCTGGAAGAGCCTTCAGTAGGCGAGGGGCGAGCAGAGCTGGAGCGGGCGCGGGGGAGCAGCTCCCAGGGAGCAGAGGCACGGATGGGCATGAAAGGAGAGCTGCAGGGGGCAAAGGCCTGAATTGTTTGGTGGGAACATTTCCCCCCTTTCAATCCAGTGTGTTTCATTCCCTGGTAGAAACAAATCTACTGGAACCCACTGAATCTGGCACAGGTTCAGCTCAAAATATAATTGCCCTCAAACCTTAGCTGCCCGAACTCAAGCCCCCCACCCCCCATTTTCCTGACATGTTTCCCTTGGGTTGCCAGGCACTCCTGAGGGATGACCAGGGACCCTCGGCACGGTGGGGACGGGGCTGCTGGCAGCTGCACGGGGCTCTCTGTGCCCCTGCCCACGCAGCTCAGAGCCAGCCCTGCGGGGAGGCGCTGGTGGAACAAAGCGCCGCCAGCACACCCGGCTCCAGCATTCCACTGCGGAGCATAATTGACCGCTGAAAGCCTGAGCTACAGCTCTAATTTGATAGGACTGTAATAAATTGTGTTTCTTGCTCTCAGATGCAGAGAGAGAAAGAAAAGGAGTGGGAAAGTTAATCTCGGTTTTTTTTTCACACCATTGCAGCAGAAAAACCCCGTCCCTTGTTATTGTTTATGTTCAGAGCAGACTGCTGTGTTGGAAACACACATGGATGATCCCTGCCCCAAAGAAGGTCTGTCCTCAGCCAGGCAGACACACAGGCCATCTGTGGCATAGCTGTGGCACAACTTTTGGCTTTCTCTGAGGGAAGTGGGGCTTGGAGGAGCTGAGCAGTCAGGATGGCTCTGAGCAGGAGGGGCCACGCTAAGTGTGCCACTGGCATTGGCCATTGTCCAGACCATCAGGGAGTCAGTGGATATCTTAATCCTGCTCCCACCCTGGATCTGATCCAAGACAGACTGAAGTCAGTGGAAATCTTCCCATTGCTGCCCTGGGCTTTCAGCCAGACGGGCAGCGGCGTATGGAGTTCCTGGGACACGAGACAGAAAGACAGACGGAAAGCCCCAGCAGAGCTGCTGTGTGGTTCCTGTGTGAATGCACAAGTAGCTTTTGCTGCAAAGATGACATGAAGCCCTTAATAGGACTGCCACTGCCCGGTGGGGAGCACTGGAAAACTTTCCCTCAGGATCCTGGTGCTGTTCAGCCATGTTCCTCTGAGCATCCCTGGCAGCGTGCCCCTGAGCCACATCCCATCTGCCCAGAGGTGTCACCCAGCTCAGCCCTGCGGGACAGGACAAGGCACAGCCCCACGGCACTGCCAGGACAGATCTGCTCTCAGTTATTTATTTGTTTTTGCGGGGTGGTACAGAAGATGACAGCTCATAAACTGCCTGCCAGCGCCCTCCCTCCCTGTGTCCTTTGAAGCGCTGTTTTGAGCCCGCTCTGTTTATTGTGTGCAGCACAGCTCACGCCTTTGCCACTGACATAAATTACAGAGCACGAGGAGAGAGAAAAGGAGGGAGATAATGCAAAATGCCCTCCCAAGTAACTTTGCTAATTAAACCAGCTCTGAAGCCTTCCCAAACACCCCCATGTTATGACAAGATGAACAGCACATTCCAGTGAAACTATTAAATTTATATTGTGTAGGTAAAGTTCAAATGAGACCATTGTTGGTTGATAGCTGAAAATGAGCCAGCATGTGCCCAGGGGGGCAAGAAGCCAATGCCATCCTGGCTGGTACCAGCAATATTGTGGCCATTGGGACCAGCACAGTGACTGTAACCGTGTGCTCAGCCCTGGTGAGGCCGGGCCTTGAATGCTGGGGACAGTTTGGGACCTCTCCCAGCAAGAAAGACACTGTGGTGCTGGAGCGTGTCCAGAGAAGGGCAGAGGAGCTGGGAACACGGCTAGTGGGGACATTGCAGTGCTGGGCTAATGGTTAGACTCGATCTTAAAGGTCATTTACAACCCAAACGATTCTCTGAGTCTATGATTTACTTCCCATTACCCTTATGCCAAAGGGGGCAATCCTTTGGGACATCCTCGAGGAAAAGGGATCCCTCTGAGCCTGGGCTGTGTCTCCTGCTCTCTCCAAGACACCCACAGCACACAGCAAACACAGCCCTGCTGGGATTCTTCCTGGGCTAGAGCAACCGCACCAAGGCTCCAGGCTGTGCCAGCACAGCCTGTGAAATGGGAACTCTCTGTCCTAACAAGAATAATATTCCTTGCAGAGGTTCACGCGCAGCTGCAATTGAGTTATGAAACACCACGAGGATCAGGTGGACTTTGCAGGAGCTGCTCTTCTCCTGGAGCACTTTTTCATTGTCTTTAGCTAAAATAACCTTTCAGAAAGCAGGAGCAGCATCCTCCTCCCCCTCAGCCCTCCAGTCACTGTCCTTCGCTGAACATTGATTTTTGCAATGTTCCTCATTTTTCCTGCTCTGGAAATGAATATGACTATGTATTCCTGCAGAGATGGTAGAAAAGAGACAGCAAAGGCAGAGATGTCTGCATGACCATGAGGTCAAACTGGTCCAGCTTTTGGGAGTCCTTAGAAGAGGCTTCAAGCTGCCCTGTCTCAGGCACTTTAAATTCAAGACGTTGATAGCTGGAAAACCAGGCTTCTCAACGCTGGAGGAGAACCAGCCTGACCCTGCGCCAGGGAGCGCTGCCTGAGGAGCCCCGCGGTGCGGTGACAGCGACTTGCCCCCATTAACTCGTCATTTGCGGGTGATTATATTGCATTGATGGGTGGCCATCATTTGCCACTGCACGACTAATTAGCCACCAGGCCCCTGGAGCTTTCTGGCTGCTATTTTAAATCACTGTTCCCTCTAAGCAAACAGCAGATAGAAGCAACTTCCAGGCCCCACTCAGCCTGAGGAGCTGGAAAGAAGAGACTCCGGTGAAAAAAAGGCAACTTCTGCCTCCAGGTCTGCGCCTCACAGTCCCTGAGCACACGGGAGGTTCTGCTGGGGGAAGCATTTCCATCCAGCTGCTGCACTGACAGGTGCAGGAGGGCTGGGAAGGCGTTGGGTGGAGCTCTGCATGTTTACCACTATTTATCCTCTGTATTTTCCTGAAAGGCTCTGGGTGCTGAACGGTCCTTTTGCAAGGACTTGCACACATGAGAAAGTAGATTTCTCCCAAAAACATAAAAGCGGAAAAAAAATAGAGATTACAGATACATTATCAGTGGATGAGGGCTCACCCTGAACAGTTATCTATCACTCTACAGTGATTTAATTCCAGACCCAAATGATGAACTGACAAATTTCACAGCCCAGTTTCTATTCTGAAGCCACCGCTCACTGGAGCTCATTTTCTGGGGGAGGTTTTGGAGGAAAATGTGTTCTTCCCCCTCAGATCTCCCCAGGGAGCGCTCCCACCGCGCAGTTGCTCGCTCGCAGCATCCCCGACACAGGAGCACAAACAGCGACATTTCCCAATATCAAACGGGGAGCGGAGGGGAGCTGCTAAGATCAAGCTCTGCTCTGATCTAACTTGCATCTTGCCAGTTTAAAATCTTAATTGAAATGCTACTTGAAAGCCTCCTGAGTGCAAGGAGGGAAGATAAACCCAGGCAGTCGGCCTGAATGCCAAAGCACGGGGAAGGAAAGCCAAAGTGCTGTTTTTTTTCTGAAAATATCATTTTGAGCTGCCTGTCGCTGGCAGAGGCATGACATGTTCCTTCTCCAGAGAGGGACAGGAGGGAGAGGAGAATCATCTTTCAATCTCAGTGTAAGTATCAGCTGGGCAGCAGTGCCTCGTCTGCCTGCTGCCTCCCTGGGAAGTTTGGGGAGAAGAGAAGGCAGAGACTCCACGTTTGGCAGAGCTGGGCCTGCAGGTCTCTCTCGGTGCCCACACCAGCTCCCTGGAAGCCCTGCTGTTCAGACAGACAGCTCTTCCCCGTGGGATGCAGGGTGGGGGAAACTCCCCAAACTGGCCAGAAACCGCCTGGCAGTTAATGACACTGTGCAACATCTGCTGCTTGTGACTATTTGTTTTACTATTTCTACTTTATACATTGGAACCCTCCGACTTTTCGTTGTCTCCAGCTACAGAACCGCCTTGAAAAAAAAGAGCTATTGCTCAACAGCAGTACTGGAGCAAGTGTGACCGGAGCACTGCAGCACGGCAAGGACCACTCCAAGGCTACGGCAGCCCGGCTGCTGCTGTTTTAGCGATTTGGTTATTTTGGGCACCGCAGACAAACCGTTTGTTCATTTGGGAACAACAGAGCTTAAAAACAAACGAGGTGTTAAAAGCAGGGAGCTCAAAGCTGGGCTTTCATCTGCAGGCTGCGGTGCGGCTTTGATGGGGCTGGGAGAAGAGCTCTGTTCCCAGGGGATAATAATTACGGGTTTGGCTTTGACGAGTCCGGTGGGTTGGATCTTCACAGGCTCTCAGTGCTCCCCTCCCCGCCTCCTCGCGTTTCCACTTCAAAGCAGAAGGGAAGAAGCCCCGAATAGCATCATTTTGTTGATCAAAACCCGGCACTAAACACCGGCCCCGATGAAGAAACCAGAGAGGAGCTCTTCATTAGCGACACATGAAAACGACACCTCGGCCGGGCTCGGCCGCAGCCGCTCCATCCCGGACAGGACGTTCCAGGGATGTTCCAGCGATGTTTCAGTGATGTTTCAGCGATGTTTCAGCGATGTTTCAGCAATGTTTCAGCGATATTTCAGCGGCCGAGGAGCCCCGCATTTCCCCGGCCCTGTGCGCGGGCAGAGAACCTTGCTCAGGGCTCCGGCATTTAGAAGAAAATGGTTTTCTTTCATCTGTCCAAGTAAATCTCTTTCGAACACTTGTGAGCTTGATTGCTGCCAATTTCCGCTGCTGAATGCAGCCGTTCGGAGGGAAGGCATTAGGACTAAGAGATACTCATAACATTTCAAATGAAGCATTTTTTTCCTTCTCCTCCCCTCCCATCCCACCTCAGGCTGTGTCTCTTTCACCGTTTGGGTAGTCATTCTTTGAGAACAAGAGATATTTCTCAGCTTGAGCCCTCTCCCATGCAGTCCCTGCCCGGACACGAAGGCAATTCTGCTTGGAGGAATGAGTCCCCTTTGCAGCTGGGCGCCATATAAATATATAAACATAAAATATTTATATAATTATGTATAAATATCTATTTATATATAAATATATAATCATATATAAATATATAATCATAAGGTGTTTTGGATGAGAGGAACCTTAAAGCTCATCCATTCCACCCCCTGCCACAGCAGGGACACCTTCCACTATCCCAGGTTGCTCCAAGCCCTGTCCAACCTGGCCTCGGGCTCCCCAGGGATGGGGCAGCCACAGCTGCCCTGGGCAATCACCTGGTGCCCGCACTGTGGGATGAGCCCAGGACAGGGGGTTTCTGGGCTGTGCACATGTCCAGCTCCTGTCCAGCCTCTCATCCAGCAGCTCACCCAAGTGTTTTGAGGCAGGACTGCTCTCCATCCCTTCATTGCCAGGCTGTATGGATAGTGGCAGGTTGCCCTGGCCCTGGTGCAGCATCAGCTTTGTTAAACCTCATGAGATTCCCATGGGCTACTGCTTGACTGTTCACTGTACTTTATACACTGTAATATATGTACTGAGAGAGAGAGAGCGAGCAGAGGACTCGGAGCATCTCCCAGCGGTGCTGTGCAGAGCCGCAGCCGCTCGGGGTGTGTACCAGCGCCAGGCTACAACCATTTTCCACTCATCATTCTGTGCCTGAATATTGCCACACATATGTTATGAAAAATTACCCGCTGCTCAGAGAGCTCCGAGATACAATAAGATTCACATCAACATTAATGAACCCCTGTCTCTCTTGCGAGGGAAAGCTAATGTAATAACAGCGTTATATTCGGCAAACAAACGCTTGAGACAATTTTTTTTAAGCACCAGACAGTAAACAGGACTGAAAATATCCTCATGAATTACAAGAGTCTAAAATCCTCTACTGAGAAATTAATTTAATAGCAGTAAATACTAGAACAATTTCCCCCATGTGAAAAGCCACCGCCACATTCAGTTAAAAAGCTTCATTTACGCAGCACGTGGGCACCCACCAGGGCAGGGGAACGTATTTCATCACCTAATGGTCCTTTGGAAAAGGCTTTGTCCCTCCTGTGCTGGCACTTGGTGATGGATGTGTCTTCCCCTGTGAAAAGATCAGGGAAAGGAAGAAGGAGAACAGGCTGGAGAGACTCAGAAGGAGAAAAACACCCAAACAACCTAACAATTCAGGAACAAGCTCTGGTTCAGGGAAATTCTTAAAGTTTAGCCTCCCTGACCAAAACCCAGACATTTCCAGGCAGCTCCCGCATTCATCTGCTGCAGCAGAAAGGGAACGTGGCACCGGGGTTGGTAATTCCCATTGATTTTTGGACGAGGTTCCAGGCCCTGGAGGGGCCCCGTCTCTGAGAGCAGCATCTGCCCCGGTGGCCGATCCGCGCCGGCCCCAGCGAGGTCTGGGAGGGCTGCAGGAGCCGGCACCGGCCATGGGGAGCACACGGGCTTTGGAAGGAATTATGGTAATCAGAGTAGCCTTCTCCCCCCATCTGTTCAGCTGTTATTCTGGGCAAAATTAATAGGTCCAAGGATAGATCCGATCATAATGACAATCTGGTCTGCGCAGCAGGAGGTTTTATAAAGGAGCCGAGCTGTGGCTCGTTGAAAACACTTAATGTAATTAGTTACAGGGCTACTCGCTTTCTTTCCTTTTAATAGTAATAATGGTTATTAATGTTTACAAATTACAGCGCCTTGCTGCAAATGAAAGAATGGCTGGAGCTGTTGCCCAGGGAAAACGAGCGCTCCGAAATTCAGCTCCCTTGGAGACGGAGCCTCTCTCCCAGCCCACGGTGCCACTGGAGATGGGCTCCCTCTGCCAGGCTGGGGGCATGCCATGGCCAAGCACTCACAAACACGAGCTGGTTCCAAGCCCAGACAGAGGTTTGCCACAGTGGGGTGACCGTGTGGCCACCCCTTGCCAGCAGGCACTGTGCTCTCACGTGCCAAGCACCAGGAAAGGCAGGGAGAGAATTGCTCTGATGATAAATATGTAGGAGAAGCTCAAATCAACCTGAACTTTAGGAAAGAAGAAAGATAATTAAAATATAAATAGACATGTTTGTTTCAAGGATTGATGGCAAGCACTCGATTCAGGCTGAAGATTAATCAGGGAAGTATAATTATGCCTTTGCACAAAAATCCCTGTTAAGCCCCCTCCCTGCCCCAAACAGCAGGGGAAGGAGGCAGGCGGTGCTGCCAAACTACAATGAGGCTGAAGGACAGTCCCCCAGCATAGGAACACTGACATGCATGGGCTCACACCTTCGTTCCACTCCATAGGTTTGAGAGCAGCTTCCCTCATTTCCCCAGAAATGCTTCATTTTTACACTGGGAAAGTCCAATGTGCGATCTCCTTCCATCTCTGCCCCTCCCTCACACCGCCAAAGCCATTTGTGGCGACGCAAGGTGTTACCCCAGCAAGAAGACATTTTCTCTGTACTTCTCTTTTCCTTGCAGCCCCTGCAGACTCTCCAAGGACATTCCAAGCTGTAATTATGATGCTGAATGTGATTGCCCAGGCTCGTATGACCGGCTGATCATGCGGGGGGTGCTGCTCAGTGAAGCTTCCCAGTAACCCCATTACACCCCGAGGCTCTGGGGACCAGGGGGCGGTGGATGAAGCACCATGAGCCTCACACTGCTCCCCACGAGGCTCACACAGCCAGGCCAAGGCAGGAGATTGATTTGAGGGGAGCTGTGCTCGCGTGTCTCAAGCCAAGTGTGACGAGCACAAAGATTTGTTTGACATCGTTTCCACGCAAGGTCAAGTTGAGCTCTGCTGCTGCTGACTCAGGCACTGGGGATGCTGCGAGGGTGGGCTGCTGTCTCAGCATGCCCAGCCACCACAGACACCCCTTCCCTCTGTGCCACTTCCAGCTGTGCCACAGCAGCCCAGCGGATCTCGCCAGGTGGGCACCTTGGCACAGTGCATGCACTGCTGCTCCCATGCAGTGTTCCATGCACGCCTGCTCCCACCAGCACCCTCTCCTCCAGACCATTCAGTGCTTCCCCTGGTATTTGGTCACCCAGCTGCCTCTGCTCAGAACTGGGGGAGCTTTCCATCCTTTGGAACGAGCCATCAGAGCACTGCGTGCCAAATGGAAACACAAGAAGAGGAAATTCTATGCAAAAGGCAAATGTCTGAACAGCTCTCATGTCTCTGTGTGTTAGTGGTTCTCGCTCTGAGGCTGTTTTGCTGCCCCAGGCTGTGCATCAGACACTCGCCCCACGGGTCTCTCATTTACTGGCAGGTCCAAGGTCCCAAGGGAGCTCCCCATCACAAGGCAAAGCACGTTCTCAGCTCCTTGCATGTGCCAGCTGGGAGATGGGTCTCTGCTCTTCACATTATTTACTTTTTATAGACAAAGCTGTGACCCTGGACTCCTTTTTAAAGCTTATCTATCATGTACTTCTCTCCTCTCCCTCTCAGCATCATGCTGAGAGGAGGATGGTGTGTGTGGAGGGATGCAGGATTTATTCTGCAGCATCCTGAGGATGGAGCTGGCACCCAGGACTCCCCTGCCCTTCCCCGTGCAGGCAGCAGTGGGACCAAGGACTCCACACCCCTCTCTACAGAACGCAGGAGATGAGCAAACAGAAAGCAAGGGACAGTGGGAATTTTTGCATGGGAATCAAAAAGAACAAGCTGTCATTGACTATGAGTGAAGTCAGGGCCGCTGTGAGTGCAGCACATGGAGTGCTTTATTTAGAGTATCTGGAGAGAGAACAGGTAAAATAACTGAGTTCAGGGATGAGGCCACCATTCCCCTGGCTTTGGAGAGCTGAGACTCTCCATATGAGAGGTCAGAGTGATTTTCATGAATCAGACTAGTGGTGACAGATGCTCTCCTCTCAGCTCGAAAAAGAGGGCTGAAAAAGCTCTATCCCCCTTTTTAAATGGCTCTCCATCTCCAGGAGAGCCCACATCATTCCTGGGCCTCCAGCACTCACACCACACCCTGATGGGGCTGCAGTGCTCCCCTCCTCTCCTGCTGCCTCTGTGGTGCCAGGGTCTGGATGTGATGGGGCATCATTATTCACACACACACACACATAGATATAATATATAAATATACACACAGAATATGACAGGCAGCTCCTACACCAAACAGAGGGGAGGCAGTTCCCCCTCCACCCACACTGAGACACCAGCTCTAATCTGTCATTGTCTCCTCTCCTTTCATCTCTGACCACACCTCGGAGCCACTCTGTCTCTGCAGAGAACGGAAATGCTGCAGGGTCCTGAGGCAGATGCTTTGTTTGGTTTCTTCCTCTCCACGCACAAGGATGTTAGGAAACAAAGTTAGACATAAAATCCCCTAAATTATTTGATGAAGAAAAAGGCCTGAGTGTGTGCCAGGCAGCTTTTAGGGGAGAGGGGAGAGAGGCAGCCCAAAAGCCACTGCTGAGCATATTAAAGAATGGCATTATCAAGTGGAACAGACAAGACATGTATATAATGCATAAGTAGTGTTTGCTGCTTCTCCAAACAACTCATAGATCACCAGGACACCAGCTCCTAGGAAGAGCAGAAAGGAAAAGAGAGAGGAATGCACGATAGCATCAGGAGAGATGTGTCTGCTGCTGGGGAATGGAAAAAGCCCCAACCAAAGCCCGGGGTCCAGACAGGGATTGGCAGTGCCTGCAGGTCTGGGGAGATCTGGAAGGAACTGGTGCTCAGAAACCCCCGATCCCCACGTCAGACTGAGCTGTCCTCTGCCTGCCAGCTTGGGTGTCCCCAGTGCCACCCGGGGTGCCAGCCCTGAGTGACGAATGGGGCCTGGCTGGGCAGCATCAATCTGCTGATGCAGTGACCTTCAGTTGTGCAGGGATGTTTTCAACAACTCATAAGCCTAAGGAAGGTTCATTTGTGTTCTCATTCAGCATATTAAAAGGGTATTATTGCTATAAACCAGAAACCTAAATGAGCCCCTGGTTGCAGCTTTGGATGAGGCTTTAGACTAAAGGTGCAGGGCAGTGATTAACAGTGGCACAAAGCATTTATGCTTCACAAACAAGGCCAGACATGCTGTCCCTCATGGTAAGTGGTGCAAGGGCTGCAAGGAAGCTGGGCAGAAGCAGAAGGCATTTGGGAGCACACTTGGCTGTGGTGGCAATGGACTGGGTCCCCCCATTTCCATGATCCAGCTTTTTGGACAAGATGCTGTTTACAAGTGCAAAGGCTCAATGTGTGCCCCAGATCCTGAAGGGAGATCCTGCTCCTTCTGCTTTTACCAGGGTCTCCTCACTCCTGGCAGATTTGTAAGACCCCCCTAGTCAATAAAAGGGTTGTACAATTTCATCTCTTGCCTCCTGCTCTGAGCTGTGAACCTTTCCCTCCATGTCCCTTCCATGGCAGAGAAGGGGAGAAAGGAGATGAGAAAGGTCCTGCTGGAGCAGGCTAGCAGGGAAATGAGATTGTGATTATCTGTGGGCTGAGATGCTGCTCTGAGCCCCTCTGACAGAGGTGACCGGGGGTGGCCGTCCCCAGCTCGTGCCACTCCCAGACATGCTGGCACCTCTGGCTCCCCTCCCTGCTCCAACCCAAGGGCACCACAGCACTGAAGCCTTGGGAAGCTCCTGCAGTGGAGAAATCAGTCACTTTAATTACCCCTTGCACTGCATTTATCTCCATGAAAGGTCCCTGGCTCCTTCAGCGCTGACTGGCAAGGGGAGCAGGGAGGAGCAGCGATGATCTATCTGTTTGTTTATTTATTTCAGTGCCACCAGCACTGACAGGGGCCCATGAGAACCCAAACCCTGCTCCCCAGCACACAGAGGGGAGGGAGGGCTGCTCCAGGAGCCCAGCCAGAGGTGGGACAGGCACATCTGGCACAGGGCAAACCCTGCCCTGCTCTGGGCAAAGCGAGCAGAGGGGAGCTGTGTGCACAGAAAGCAGGGCAGGAGCAGCAGGGACAGGGTGGGAGGGCAGCGTGGCTGTGTCCCTGTCCCCAGGCACCGCTGTCTGTGCCAGCCCAGCAGCTGAGCAGCACTTTCTGCTGTGACAGGGTTTTTCTGTGATTGACCCCAATTACAGGAGCAGCCCGAGTGTGTCAGCGCTGTCAGCCCAGCAGCTGCTCGGCGCCTGCCCAGCCCACGGAGTGAAGGGCAGAGCTGGGTTAAGGGCAGCTGGCAAGGAGGGGGATGCTGACACTGGTGCAGCATCCCTGGGAGAGCTTGGCACATACAGAGACCTGTGTGCACCCCGTGTCACCTCTGGGGGATCCCGGGCACCCCCAGCTCTGCCCTGCCCACTCACAGTAGCCAGGAGCTGGTTCACAGCTTCTCCAGCCTTTCCATGCAGATCTACTACTTGCACAGAACCATCACAGAGCAGAAAGCCAGTACAGGACTCTTGAGGAGCACTGCAAACGCTACACCCCCAGCATGGGTGATGCCCACCTGCCCTGCTCTGAGCTTGGGGAGGGGTCCTGGGAATGGCCACAGCACTGGGGGAGCCTGGCCCTGCTTCCCCTGGTCTGACCCCTGCCAGTGGCACCCAGGGCAGCTGGGGCAGAGTGTGCTGCCAGCTCCAGCATGGAGCACAGCCAGGGCACATCCCCGTGCCCCTCACCTGGTGCAAGGAAGAGGAGCAGGAAGGGCTTTCTTATTCATTCTGAGTTTTCTCTGGAGCATTTGGGAGCACAGGCTGCAGGAGATCAGCAAGCTGCTCCCTAGACAGCAGCTCACACACAGGTGTTTGTGATTAGACTCGTTGTTCATATGCAAGACGTTTCAAGCCCCCCAGACCACCATCTCCAGCAGGCCCTGCCTGGGCAGTGATTGTGAGTAACGACAATCAGCTGTTGGGTAATGAGAATCACCTGTTCTGACTCAAACCTCTCGCTGTGGAGCACCAAACTCAGCACCTTTGTCTGCTTTCCCCAACAGCAAAGGACAATAACAGAGGCTTTATAAATGTTCAAGTGTAGATACATTTCCCCAGCTTGTGTTTCAATGACATTGCAGAGAGGCAAAGAATTTGTTATAGAGCACAGAGACACAAATCCTGGAATAACACCCATGCAACAAACTTTCTCAATGCCAGAGCACCTACCCACACGTCTGGCTGGAGCAAGAGCTCCTTGACATGGCCAAAACCAGCTCACTCTGCAGCTGACACCTTCCCTGCCTTGCTTTTGCTGCAGTCACTCCTTGAGCTTCTGAGCACTTCTAGGGCACGTGAAGTGTGCTCACGGACTGAAGTCCTGCACCAGATAACCAAACCGCTGACCGAAAAACCAAACCGCTGAACAAACAACCAAACCAATAACCAAACAACCAAACCACTGACCAAAAAACCAAACCAATGACATTTCCATTGCATTAACAGAGAAATAAACACCCAGAGACTCACCCAGGGTCCCAGGTGAAGGCTTTGGAGGAGCATCACGTTGCTTGCAGCTCTGGAGAGCCTCTCCAGGACACAAATGGCTTCACCTTTCCCCAGGAAGGCAGGCTCAGCACTCATTACCCACCTGCCCACACCTGGGCCCAGCCTCTCCTTCAGCAGGCTGCCCACACCTGTGGGCATTCCCAACAGCTCCACCTGTGTTTGCTGGAACACAGCAATTGTGCTCTGCTCAAAGACCCACTTCTGTTATTATTTCATTCCACTGTTATTAATATCCGATTTGATTCCATTTGTTCCATTTTACAGCTTGTCTCCTGCAATTGCCTGGCTTTAGAAACAGTTTTATCTGAGCAGGTGAGGCAGATTATAAATAAATGTTGTACCACACTTTGTATTTTAAGCAAATTTGAGACTTTTCTGATTAGGTGCTTTCACTGGAGAACCTCGTTCTGTTGGATAATTGCAACCTCGGTTCTTTATCCTCCCCTTTTGTTCTCTTCTCCCCTTGGCAAAGCTGCAATCTTGCATGAGAACATCAGCAGACAAAACCCTTGAAAATAACTCTCCAGAAGAAATCTCATTTACTTTTTAATCTGGCTCGGAAATTTGCCAGCAGAATTCCCCCCGACAAGCAGAGCCATTTATTCCTGTTTATCATACTGGCCAGATCCTCACTCCAGTCCAGGTAAGGCCATGGGGACAGAGGGGCCTGCAGAGAGATGGGAACAGAAATCTTTTGATATATTATTTATTTGATATAATCTTCCTCCCAGTAAGACCAGCGAGCAGAGGACAGAGTGATGACCTTATCCATTCCAGCTGCCAATGCTGAAAGGTCACAGACACAGAGTCTTGTTCCACTCACTTTGGTAGGTTCTCTATTTATTTATCTATAGGCACACATGTCCATACATTTGTATTTAACATTGCTGGGGGAAAAAGAGCTGATTCCTCTTGTTTCCTCCTGGACAAGGAGAGTTTCACTGCATTAGTGACTTGAGAGTCCTTTTGCCACTGACAGCCACGGGACAGTGCTGCTCCCTGAAGCCATTATGGTTTGGTTTGATGATGTGGCTAATGAGTGTCTTCCAGAAGGGCCATGAATTTGTTCTGTGTGGCACTTTCAGGGGCAAAGCAGAGGGAAGGTCCACATGTTCTAGTGGGAATATGGAATGTCCTGGTTCCCAGTGAAATCATTGGACTGGAGCTGGTGAGGTCTGCAGTGACGTCGGCTCTGCTGTCACTCTGCACCCCAAAACAATCCTTGTTCCCCTCTTTTTCCTTATGGCCTGGTGTAATCTAACTGCAGGGATCAGGGGGCTGCTGCTTGGTGTCTGTCCTCTCCTGGCCACCCCTCTGTGCCCTGCCAGGCACTGCCCCTCGCTGCCATAGCGTGGTGTCCCTGAAGGGTAATAATTAGCATTGACTCCATGATTCCAGAAGGCTGATCAATCACTTTATTATTCTATACTTATTAATAAACCCATTGCCCTTACAGACAGTCACCATACAGGTGGACCCAATTGGTCCTTGGATCCATACACCATCACCAGTGGCCAATCAAGAAATCACCCTTTGGTAAACAAATCTCCCTAAGACATTCCACCTGTTCACAACAGCAGATGCAGCAAGTGAAGATAAGAATTGTTTCTCATTCTTTTCTCTGATCTTCTCACAGGCTGCCCCAGGACAGGGCCTGTGGAGGTTGTGCCTCTCTCCGTGGCCACAGAGCTGCTGGCGCAGCTCACAGCCTGCAGCTCCCAGCCCACAGCTCCTCTCACCCAGCCCAGCCCCGCTGAAGTTTCTGCAGCAAAGTTTCCGTCTCTCACTTTTCCTTCTTGGAACGATGCCTCCTGTGGGAAGTGTAAATACAGAAAGATGACAACGTGTGCATTAGCGCTCGTTAGAATGTCATCATTATATCCTGCAAAGTGTCTGCTGAAGGGATCCCTGAAGGACACTTAGAGATGGAGCAGCTGCTCCGGATTTGTTCCAGCTCACATCTCAAAGAAAATGACATTGAGATGAATACGGCACCACGAGCGGCTCCGGAGCAGAGCAGGGGAGGAGAGGGGAGCCGCAGGGCCAGGGCACTCAGCAGCCTCCCCAGGCCTGCCTCTAACAGCAGGGCTCTGCTGAGGAGCCCCACAGGTGAGGGGTGGGATGGACAGAGCCCCATCCAGCTCCAGCTCCAGCGGATTCACTGCAGCAGGGGAAGTTTGGATTCCTTGGGGGGAAAAGCCAGAACACCATCCAGATGTCTAGAAGATAACACACACCTGACCAAGCTCTCGAGTGTATTTTATACCGGATTGTCATCTGCTGGAATCAAAACAACATCACTTATCCCTTCACGGGAGAGAGGAGGTTTGTACAACAAAAGCTTTGCTGGCACCAGAGCTAGGACGACTCCAGGCTGCCTTTGATGGCCTGATGCCAGGGGAGAGGGGACACCGGGCTGCTGTGTCTGTGTGACAGCCTCCCCCTCCTGGCTGCCTCACAGAGCCAGTCCTGAAATGCAAACAGTCCCAAGGGGACTCGCAGCAGGAATGAGAAAGGTTAAGAACTGTGATTGACCACAAGAATATCCAGACTAACACAGCTGGGAGCCCTCACACACTTTCTCTGCATCTCTGCCCAGCAAATAAAGAAAAAAAGCATTGTCTTCAATTCCCCTGCCTCCCAGGAGCTTCCATCATGTCAAGTAACAGAGCCACAGACAGAGTTTCTTCACTTGACAGCAGCAAACAGCTCCTTCCCCGGGAGCAGCGTTGGGGCTGGGAGGGACCCTCCTGTGCGGGGGGCTCAGGGGCCTCTCCAGTCCTGACACCACTCGGAGCTGGCAGAGACCCGGCCACCTTCCCTGTTTGCATTCCAGGCTGAAGGTCCCACCCCAATTAATATTTTTTTAATCTCATCTGCCAAAAAAATCAGCCTTGAAGATGTCCTTCTGCTTTCCTCATGTTCATCTGCTCAGGAACTGCACATCATCAAGCTGGGTGTGCTCTGGGACAGGAGCACATCTCCTTTGTGGGGTCCCTTGTGCCCACAGCCCTGCTATCCTTGCCTGGTGCCCACAGTGAGTGGCAGGACAGGGGGCAGTGGGGCTGGGACAGGTAAAACCATGGAACAGGAGGTGGAAGGTTTGTTTCACCTTCTGCTGGAAGACAGTCTCCCTGAAATGGAGAGGAATGGGCTAAGAGAGGAGCATCAGTGCCACAGGTGGCATTTGTGGAGGCAGAGGGAGGGACAGGGGTTGCCCGGAGCTGGAACAGAGATGGTGCCAAGAGCTGCTGCAGTGATGAATTTACTGTGAAATTGTGTCACTCTGGGAGGAGGAAATTAGCCAGAGACAGCTGAAAATTTTTTGGAAAACCAGAAAATTTGTATTTTATCAGTTCACTTCACTTTGGAGAAGTGAAGGAGTGTGGAGTGACTCATGTGAGTAAGGGCACAGGTGCTGCAGGGTTGTTTGTGTACTTGGGGCAGGACCCTCAGGAGCCACCATGATGCAGATACCTGTGACAGCTGCAGGTGACCTGCTCTGCAGGTGGCACACCGGGCTGTTGTTGGCTCCCTGGGGAGGAGGGCTCAGCCTTTCACCACAGAGCTCCATTTCTCTGGGTGACAGACTGCTCTCTTCAAACCAGGCTGTGGGTAACCCCTTCCATTGTAAATCACGTTCACAGGGCAAATATTTCACATATACAGAAGCAGATGCCCTGTATATTACATATGGTATTATACGTGGTAGAACATACATGAGTGTGCTCTGAGCTGGGACTCAGGTGCTTCCCAATCACTGTGAAAGAAGTTCCACTTCCAACAGGCAATTCCAGCCATCAAAACATTGAGTTTCCCAGCTGACATCCACCATTTAACAAATTTCCAGTGAAAAATCTGCTTCAGAATGAAATATTGCCACGCTGCAGCCCAGCAGGGCTGAAACATTTCCATCCTGCTGCTGCATCCCTTCCTGCTCTCCATTTTCTGCCCGCAGGTGAGATGAGCAAGGCCATGGAGGGGTGCAGGTGGTGCCAGCCCGGCTCTGACCTGAGGCCACCACGATGTCCCCAAGGCTGGGGTGTCCCAGTGCTGCAGAGAAAGAAGGGGCGAGTGAGAGAGGAAGGGCTGGGGCATGGGCGAGTGCCAGGGCAATGCAACTTCCAGCACAACTCCGTGAACATGCGAGAAAGCTGCCCAGATGGCTGTTTTGTTGGAAACAAGCCTCGTTTGGGGTTTTTGTAATGATTAGGAACTAGTTTAAGCTAAAAGAACTGGAATAAGAACAGATGAAAGGCACAATCTGCCGAGCTTTATGGCATCCCTGAGCTGGGCACCGAGCACGCCCACGGTGACTTACAGCACAGCTGACAAACAGCAACTTGTTAAGCTGCGGTGGCTGCATGATACATCTGAGACTTAAAAGCACAAACAGAGATTCATACCAGCCCGCCTGAACCCAACACAATTCCCCATATAGGCAAGGCCTCCTCTTCCATCCTCCCTGCCTGCATATAATGCTGACAGAGCAGCTCCCTGTCCACCAAAAATCTCTCCAGTATCACACCCAGCGATTTTTATCCTGATTTTTTAAAGCACGTGCCTGATTCAGCACCTGCAGCCTCCTCTCCATGCAGCAGAGTTGCCACAAATAGCTATAATTTCTTTTTAGTTCAATTATTTCTGCCCCATATTGTTTGCAACATCTGAAGCCAACGTTGCTGTTCCCATACGAGGTACTCTGTCTCTGGTCCATGAAATACTAACACCACAATGGTCTGAAGTTACAGAACCATAATCCATTAATAGCTTTCTTCATTTTGGCTGTGGAAGATGGCAGAATAATTCTTTTTTAAAACAAATGTGTGGATTCCAGTGAAGCTGAGGCTCTGGCAACTTTTGCATGAAATCTGCATTTACCTGTGCCAATAGACTTGGCTTTATTGCTTTGTTTCTGGTTCATTTGCAGAAAAATACTTTCTTCTGCATGTTTCTAAAGGACTGCAGTGGCGGGGTTGAGGACTAAGAACAATGAGACATATCTCTAATTCCAAGTCTAACTTCCCATTCCCAAAGTGTTTGAGAGGAGCTAGAATGGGGTAGTTCCTGGGGGAGTCCCCCACATCCCCATTACATTACTTTTTGGGACATCTATTCTGAGGCTCAATAGATTCACACATGCACCTTCTTTTCTTAGTAAAGACCTTTTTTAATGCTTTCTGGCAAATTTGCATATTCCTCCTCCTCTCCTTCCATGCTTAAACTCCCGAAATACAATAAATATTTCACTTTCAAATCTAGATTCATTAAAGGATGCCCAGGAGGGAGAAATAATAAGATATCACTTTACAGCCCAAATAAAGCACAGAAAGACACAGCCTATAATGTATATTTCAGGCTCGAGGTTGGGATAACTCAGACATCGCTCCTGGTTAAGAAACACGGATGGTGCTGTGTCAGCACCTTGGCTGAAAAAGCATCTTCTGGTAATATTTTATGCCTTTTGGGAATGTCTCCCCACGATCCTCTGCTGGAGCGAGAGGGAAATGAGGCAGCCCAGAGCAGCAGCTTTGGGGGGGAGCTGGGATGTTCCCTGCCTCATCCTTCCATCCTGCACCATGCCCAGGAAACCAGACTTAGAATGAGACCCTTTGGGTGCAAGAAGCGGAGATTCACCTTTCCCCAAGACTTGCCATGAGCTGGTCAAGCTCAGCTTTGGCCACCAGGGTCTGGCAGAGCAGGACACGAGGTGCTGGGTGCTGCAGGTCCTGGGTGAGCAGCTCCCGCCTCCCCTCCTCTGCCTTCCCACCCACAGCCTTCATCCTGCAGCTCTGCAGCCCTGCAGCTCTGCCAGAGAGCCGAAAAGCAGCGTGGGGTGGGGAGGGCCAGGGGAGATCCGCAGGGATGCGCGGCAAGGGAAACACTGGAAGCGCGGTTTGCCTGCTGTGATTGTTACTCTCCCACGTATCCTCCTGGCTAATCCAGTAATCTCTTATTTATGTGCAGCCTAATTAAGGCTGTGAGTAGCTTGATCTTTGTTTACTTAAGTGCATAGCAGAAGATTGCCAAGGCGAAATGAAATCAGCTGCAGGCAGGCAGGGCCGTGCGCGCTCGGGATGGCCCGAACGGCTCACGGGGGCTGCTGCATCACACGCCCTGCTGCCAATTCAAGCTTGGCTAATAAAGATTCAGACAAACCAGACCAAACCAACCCAGCCAAGGCTGAAAGCAGCTAATGGGATGTGATTAGTGCTTGTCAGCCTCTGCTGCTGCTGCTATGGGCCGGACCTCACACCCCAGCCTTGCCAGGGAGCAGGGAACACCCTGCGCAGGGGCCGCGGAGAGACCAACGTGGTTTTAGATCTCATCCTTATAAAATAAACCATAACTGGGCCAATCCCAGCTGGAATCACGGCACAGACACCCACGATCTGCTTTTGGGACCAGCCTGTGCTCCCTCCCAGTCCTCCCCACCCGCTCTGGCCCTGCAGGAGCCACACTGGGAGCGCACCTCTGGTCCAGGGGAGCTGGGTCTGGCTTCTCCTCCCTCTGCCCACGGAGCTGATTGGTTCTGGCCAGCCCCTGAAACCTGAATTCCATGAATTACTGCGGGGAACCGGGTGGGAGGATCAGTGAGTAGCCGTGCACCAGCAGGAATGAGGGGCTGCAGGTTGCCTCTCGTGATTTATTGACACCAGGGAAATAGATGGAGGGTCCACTCATGTCAGCTCCCATTTACTCAGCTGCTCTGTCTGAGAGGGGAACATGGATAAAGTTGCCTCTTTGGAGCGTCACAGATGAAATATGCTCGCAGCATTGCATACATTATGATTTTTACACTTACCACAGTGGGAGCTGCTTCTCCCACCAGCTCCCAGAGCAGATCCCACAAGCTGAGCCAGCTAACGAGACTATTACATTCGCAATGTGCACTGCCACCCTACATCTTCCAAACGCTCTCCAAATGGATCTGTTTGGACCCATTTTAAATATAAATATTGCTGGGTTCTGTGCTAAATGTGTACGCAATGCGTTTTATGAAACCTTTAACAAATTCTGTGCAGAAGAATATGTTTTCCCATATGGGCTGCTTAAAGAAAGGCAGATGTGAGGCAATCCAAATCCCTCATATGCTTCTCCTCCTTCTCCCTTTCCTTTTGGCAAACTAAGTCAGGCAAAGACAAATATTGTATCAAAGAGTTATGGAAATAAACATGAATGTAGCTCAAGGGCACAAGTAAGTTTCTGGAATATTTTCACTGTGCAATTAATAGGTAACATTGCGGGGGGAGCACGAGTACCCAAAATATGCCCAAGGAATCTAATTTTATTGTGCAGACGGTGCTCTGGGATCCACAGAGTGAGCTGCGTTAAGCAACATTAGTCAGGATACTTGTAACAGGCTGCAGAGAAAGAAGAGGAAACGTGTCACAAGTTGAGGGAGAGCAGGTAGCACAGAGCTGCAGGGAGGAGGCTGATCTGGGACAGGGGACAGGGCTGCTGTACCTCAGAGGGAGAGGGGTGGGAGTCATGTCAGGGGCTCAGGTGTGAGGGGCTGGTCAGCCCTCTGGAGCAGGCTTCAGAAGCCTCTGGAGGTGGCACTGCCTGTCCTGGAGCCCACTCTGGGGAAGCATGCTCTGGGACAACTGCCAGCCTTGCCCTGAATTCTGCAGACACAGGAACTCCGTGGCTGGTGAAGCGTGTGCTGTGTTGGAACTGCTCATCCTGTGCCCAGGGCCATGTAAAAACAGATGGAGGGAATGCACCCCCAGATAAATCAGTGGTGCTCTGCCCTGGGTCTGTGGTCATGCTCTGGCACCCTGTTCCCACGGGATGGGCACACAGGGTCCTGCAGCTGAACCTGCTGCTGGAAAAAACAGGAGGCCAACTTCAAGCTGTATCTCACTACAAACCCCATTGCTTTCAAGAAGAAGAAGAAGAAGAAATAAATATCTAGTTCTTCTGCCAGGTTCCTCAGTTCATTAAATAACCTGCAAACATTAAACCAGATGTTGTGTTTTATCGCTTGACTCAGATCATTATGACTTTATTTCTGACGGGCCTGGAATAAATGAAATGCAGTTATAAAGGTTATTTAACTATTAAAACAACTATTAATTAAAGTTTGCCAAGTCCTGGGGGCCCTGAGGACAAGAGGCAGCTAGGTAAATGTCAGTTATTATTTAATAAGTCCTTGTTGTTGGAATACGTGGCACGTGAGCTGCATCCCCAGCAGGAGCTGGGAGCTTGCAGATCCCTGCTATAAATATTTTGCCCGGTGTTTGCAAGGCAGAGGAAAGGTGGGAGGTGATTTAGTGCCAGGGTCGATACTGCCAGGGCTCAGTGAGCAGAGGAAAAGGAGCTGCAGGGTGGGCACCAGCAGAACTCAGACCCCGAGGGGCTCAGGTGAGCGGGAGGTACAGAGAGGCTGGCAGGGGCCTTGCTCCCTGTCCTGGGATGAGCGGTGACACAGGTGGCACAGGTGGCTTGCACATTGGTGACATGGATGGCACAGATGATTTGCACACTGGTGACATGGGTGGCACAGATGACTTGCACATTGGTGACATGGGTGGCACAGACAATTTGCACACTGGTGACATGGGTGGCACAGACGATTTGCACACTGGTGACACGGGTGGCACAGATGACTTGCACCAGTGGTGACACGGGTGGCACAGATGATTTGTACATTGGTGACACAGGTGGCACAGATGAGTTGCACACTGGTGACACAGGTGGCACAGATGACTTGTACACTGGTGACACGGGTGGCACAAATGACTTGCACACTGGTGGCACAGGTGGCACAGATGATTTGCATGTTGGTGACATGGATGGCATAGATGATTTGCACAGTGGTGACACGGGTGGCATGGATGATTTGCACACTGGTGACACAGGTGGCACAGATGATTTACACACTGGTGACATGGATGGCACAGGTGATTTGCTCACTGGTGACATGAGTGGCACAGATGGCTTGCAGGTTGGTGATATGGGTGGTACAGGTGGCTTGCACACTGGTGACATGGGTGGCACAGATGATTTACACCTTGGTGCCCGTGCTGTGCTTGCACACTGGTGACACGGGTGGCACAGATGATTTACACCTTGGTGCCCGTGCTGTGCTTGCACACTGGTGACACGGGTGGCACAGATGATTTACACCTTGGTGCCCGTGCTGTGCTTGCACACTGGTGACACGGGTGGCACAGATGATTTACACCTTGGTGCCCGTGCTGTGGGCTGCCCTCCCCTCAGTGCTCCCCCTGCCCTCTCCAGCCTGGAACGCTGTGCCTCGGGGGTCTCTTGTGTTTCTGCCTACAGAGCACGGGCCCTGGCCTGGAGCCCTGGGAGGAAGAAAGGTGGCAATAAATTGTTCAGCAGCAACAGCTCTGAGCTCATCCAGGATTTCCTGAAACTGCTCTAATGCCACTAATTAACAGAAATAATGCTGAATAAGCTTCCAACGCATCAGAGCCCGAGGAGTAAAGGACTCCACTGAGCTGGAACCTAGGGGAAAGAAATACGGTGCTGCTTTTGCACATTATCCTGTAATTAGGGCTTGCTGGAGCTTTGTCCCTGTTCCCTCCGTGGCAGAGCACAGCCGGTGTCCCCCAGGTGACATGTACCGAGAGGAACAGCCACCTCACAAGTCCCTGCTTTGTACACGTGAACAAAAATAAAACAATAGCTTGATTCTTTTAAGCATGAGGGAGGGGAAGAAGGGAGAGAGAAATGAATATGGAACAGAGAGCTTGAGCATTAAATTGGGATGAAATGCTGCCAATGTTCTTTTAAAGACAAACCAAGAAAATGAAGGGGCTACACTCAGCTGCCACCGCGACAACGATCGCTCATCAAGTCAAAGTTTCACTCTAATCACTTCAGCTGTTAAGGAGGAAAAAGTAGAGCAGTGCTGGGCTTGGAGAATTACCACTCCTTGCCATCCCCTGCCCCAGGATGCCGTCAGCAGGACTGAGCCCTCGGCTTGTGAGGAGCCTGCTTGGGGGCCAGACCACCCCAGATTTCTCGTGTGATCTCTGCCAAGTACTTTGGAATCCCCAGTTCCAATCCCAGCGAGTTTCATCTCATTCAGGAAAGCATTGCTACAATTTTTATTTCTCCTATGTCTTCTCTGAGGTGTCTCAGAAGTAAACACTGATGCTCAGGTGAGCATTAGAACCTCCTGTTTCCAGGGCTGGATTTTCCCTGCCGTACACTTTGGAGGGAGCTGTATTTCTTGGCTTTTTGGATATGGGTGCAAGGTTTCATCTGTGTATCATCTTTCTGAGCTGACAGGGCTAATCAGGGCACAGACATTCTTGACAACACCTCAGGTAATTGCAGTCTCTGTTCATCATTTTGTGTTGGGCAAGGCAAACATCATCTCCTAGCCAGGCACTCGCTCACCAGCTACTGGTAGATGTCCTTAAAATTTCTCCAGCTTCTTTACACTTGCCTACTTGACACAGCTGTGTGTCATCGCAAATTCTGTTCCTTCACAGCTTATTGCTTCTCTAGATCATTAATGACTGCATGGCACAGTCCTGGAGCAGAGCAAATCCCAGAGGCTCCCTCCCCTTCATCGTCTCCAGCCACAATTTATCTGCTATTCTCTTTGATGCCACGGCCAGTGGAGCAGGGATGAGGGCTGTGTCCCCACAGAGCCCTTCCTGCAGAAGCAGTGTGGAGAGCCCTGGTCCCACACAGCCCTGCAGCGAGGAGGATGAGCAGCAGCTCTCGGCAGGGTTTGGAACACAAGAAATGACATAAGCTGGAGCCCTGCTTGCCAGGGCAGCAGGAGCAGGACTCCCTGGGAAGCCACAGGCTGGAGCCTGGTGGGGAAGGAGCCCTCTTGTCCCTTCAGCAAAGGGACTTTCAAGGTTTTCCTCATAAATACTTTCTTAGAAATTTCCTGTGAAGGCAACTTTGCCAATTTAGTTATCCTAAAGGTGAAACTTTTTGGTGAAAACAGAATTGGCAGGTGGGCAAGGGAAGGAAATAAAAGTCCTTTCACACCTCTGTTTGATGCACCTCTGATGATCCTAATTTGCCCATGCTCCTTTCCAAGCCCATAGTAGTTACGGCAACACAGCTGCTACTGCCCCAGAAGGAATGGGGACAGTCTGGACTCAGCCATGCTGTGGGTCAGGGTCCCTCCTTGCTCTCCAGCCTTCCTTCTGCAGGGATGCAAGAGGAGATTGAGTCAGAGCAGGGATGTGCAGGATAGCTGCTGGGCCATGGGGCTGCCAGAAGCAGCAGCTCCCCGTGGCTCACCTCAAGGGTTCCCTTGTGGGATGGGATGGGATGGGATGGGGTGGGGTGGGATGGGGTGGGATGGGGTGGGAGGCTGTGGTGCTCTCTGTGGGATCAGCACTTCACCCTCTGCTCCAGAGCAGGCTGGGCACCCTGACACCCTGCCAGGTGTTCCTGTGTCACAGTCAAGTGCAGTTAATGGAGGCAATCCAATCCAGCTGGGGCTGGTCAAGCTCTCCCCAGAGGCGCACAACGGCGTTACCAATGTTTTCACAGGATTTAAACTTCCAGTGCAATGGCCAGAAATAAAGTGAGCCTCGTACGTGCGTTACCGCTACCTTTTTTGCATACAATTGAATAAATTACCCTTTGTTATGAAACATTAATCCTCTTTGCTAAATGGAATAATTCCCACCTCGGATGCAGCGGAAGGTTGGAGTGCCCTCAGAGCAGACCTGGGGCATCCTCTCAAGCAGTGGAATGACAGATGGGGCAGGGGAGCTGCTGTGCCTGTGGGGAGAGCCAGGACCTCACTGCAGGGTGAGAAGTTCCCTGGGGTGTCCCCAGTGAGGGCAGCCCACATGTATTTTATTTATATACACACACACACACACACACACACACACATATATAAAAGTGAATATATACTCCAGTGCAGAGGGAAGGTTGCCCACGTCTCCCTTTCTGGCTCTGGCAGGTTTCCTCTGCCCTCACCCACACACAAACACCGCGTCTGATGCTGGCACCAGGAGGGATCCATTAGGAGGAAACTCCACAAATCTCAGTGTGATGCTACAGCTCCTGACAAAATGAAGGCAAGTATCTGGTTCAGATCTGCACTTAAAACAATCCAGAGGGCCATTAGTATTCATCCCGTGTGATCCAGATGGAGTAATAGCAGCTGTATGAATAAAATTAAAATTGGAAAGCTGAGCCTGCCTCACGCTGAGGAAGGGGCTGAAGATTAGAGGTGGCAAAGGCAGCACCTCAGCAGGAGTTGGGCTCTGTGTCCAGCTTGTGTGACCAGCCCAAACTGGGGAGTGTTGGGCTCTGTGTCCAGCCTGTGTGACCAGCCCAAACTGGGGAGTGTCCCTCTGCTCACCCCTGCATTGGGCAGCGCTCTGAGCCCGCTGTGCCAGGGGCCAGAGGGGCTCCAGGACATGGGGCAAGGAGCCCCTTCAGAGGGAGACACTTTCCTTGGGCTGCACCTCCTGGCAAACCTGGGGAGCATTGCTGAGCCTCCCGTGGAGCAGCAGCATGCAGGGAGCCTGGCTCTGGGGGCAGAGGGAAGGAGGCAGAGGGAGCCCCACAGCCCTGGGGAGCGCCCAGGGGCACAGGAATCCTCTTTGAGCAGCAAGTGGGTGAAATACAGCTTTTAACCAGGCTGCAGGTTTTAGACTGGAGTTCATTAATTCAAAGAGATAGAATTGATGTCCCTGCCCTTCCCATCGATGCAGTCCAAGGGTCCCTCCACGTCTCCCGGTGCTGCCATTGTATTCCAATAGCCCCGACTGCCCCTGCAGAGCTGGATCATTGCTTCCTCCAGGGACCCTTTGGAGATGCCCCTAAACCCCCCCGAGCTGCTGTGTGAGGAGCCTCTGCTTGGATTTCAGAGAGATGGTGGCTGGCTGAGTCAAAACACCGATTTTTGCCAAGAGTCCCTAAGCACTATTATTCATGGTTGCTTATGAAACCCCTCATTAGCTGGAGAAGCTAATTGTTGTTGTTGAAAAAACGAGCAGTGAATCTCCAGGTCTGGCGTTCTGCCACCCCAGGAACCTGGGCTTGTTTACTGTGAGGCTCAGCATTCTCTGCTGTTGCAGTCAGGAAAATATTGCCCAACAAATTCCACCTTTTCCCATTCTACCGACTGTCTCTCCTTTTTCCCTGCCACAGAAGCATTCAGGGATACTAGGGGATGCCAAGCAGTGCTTTGTGAGTGATTTCAGATAAATTCTGGACAGCAGCAAAGTGGCCTCCAAAGTGCCCATGGTGGGGAAAGCAGGAGAGCACCTATGCAGGGGCTGGGCATGGAGCTGCTCCACCTCCCTCTGCCCTCCTGCAGGAGGAGGCACCATGCCGGGGTCAGGAGCAGCACCGGTGTGACACCAGTGCACAAACCACCCTCCCATCCAGCAGCCAGGCTGCAGCCTGCAGGAAATTGTTTTGCAGGTATTGTTTTGCTAACAATAGCGGTTTCTGCTTCTGAGAATGCTGTTTTGCTTAATACCTGCTTTCTGCAGAGTGGCAACGTGATGGAGTAATAGCCCTGGCACAGCTATGAGGGGTCTGGCTGGTGACAGGAGAACAGACAGCTGTATCCATCAGGAAAGAAAGAAAACAAGTGTAAAGGAAATAAGTGCTCCACGTAGGAATCCCCCGACAACATAAGGTTTTAATCTCCAGGATTAAATGGTGTTTTGATCCCTTACTGCACAATAAATGTATTTGCAGGGGGAAATGTGCCAATTTTCTTCTCTGCAAAGAGAAAAGAGAGCTGGACCTGAGCAGCGCTCTGTTTACAGGAAATAAAATGGAGGTTTGTTTTGAAAAGTTATCTGATAGAGGTGAAGTGAGACCCAAATCCCGTGGTGTGGCACAGAGCACAGTTGGCTGGAGCACCTGTCCCAATTACCTGTCCTGTACCTGCTTTCTGGGGACACTGGAGATCGCTCAGTGGTTGCACAAACACCAAAAATTCACTGCTGATAAGAAAGTGGGAAACCGAGTCCCAGATGATAGAGGGGGAGAGGGGCAGAGCCAGCACTGCAGCCCCAGCCACTGCTGCCAACCCTGCCATGCCAGCAGCTCTCAGCCTTTGAACTGAACCCTAAAACCACCCGTGACCCAAAATATGTGATTATTCCTAATATTTCCCTGGGACTGTCTCCACTGCACAGAGAAGGCCGTCACAGACTGGGCACTGAGTGTTTATGAATGCTGATGAATTATTCAGGCTGTGTGGAGCCAGGCATCATTATCCCCATGTGAGATAAAGGAGCGGGTGCACGTCTACGTGGATGCAGATATAACACCAGCTTTAAAAAGAATTACAATTCTTCGTATTCTCCTCCCAAACAAAACCCCCAAGATGCAATGCTCTGTTTTTTCTTCCCTTGAAAGAAAAGCAGTGAACACCAAGTCCTGCCAAGCTCCTAATGAGAGGCTGCTGTGCCCTACATCCCAGCCCAGCAGCCACTATCCCTGCTCCAGCCTGGTTCCACCCTAAATGTGCCTGCTGTGCCCCACTGCACAGAAGGGCAGGCCTGCAGAAGTTGTGGAGGAGCTGCCCAGGCTTCCCAGCTGCTTCTGGCTCTTTCTCTGAGCTCTGCATTGATGTGTCCCCTCTGTCCACGTCCAGGAGCAGCCCACGAGCAGCAGCTCCTGTGTGGGTGAGCAGCCCCCACAACCCGACCATGAGCTGGGGGCAGCTGCAGTTCCACGAGCACCCCAGTGCTGACAGAGCTCTGAGCACCCTGCAGCCCTCTGCAAGCCCACACAGATCAGCCCACACACCCCGATCTGGTGGCACAGGCCCTCTGCAAGCCCACACAGATCAGCCCAAACACCCCGATCTGGTGGCACAGGCCCTCTGCAAGCCCACACAGAGCAGCCCACACACCCTGACCTGGTGCCACAGGCCCTCTGCAGGCCCACACAGAGCAGCCCAGACACCCCGATCTGGTGCCATAGGCAATGTGGGTGCAGCAGAGCCCAGCAGCCCCATGCCCAGAGCCCCAGAGCAGAGCTGCATGGCAGGGGCACCCCAGCACCCAGTGTCACCCCCACGACAGCCCTGTCCAGGCTGTGTGCCAGGGGAGCATAGCTTCTCTGCAAAATAAAAAATAAACCAAACCCCCTCTGAAGCGTGTGATAAACATGAGTGTAAGGGAAAGCACTTGTTTTAAAAACTGGTAAGAAATCCTTCAGTGCTGTCCTTCCCCGCTCTCCGCAGGGGTGATGGAGGGGGCCAGAGCTGCTATTGATCTGACCCACAACACCCCGAGCGCAGCTCGTTACCAAAACACAAAAACAATGTTCAGCAGCACAACATCTTGTTAGCTGGGGAAGCTGGGGGAGCCCTCCCGCTTCCCAGCAATCACTCCAGCATCGCCTGCCGGAGCAGGGCCGAGTGGCACGGCTCTTAATGGGGTTATTAATAACTGCCACGTCGCACCAAGGTGAAATAATGGGCTTGCTTTCATCCATAGATTAGATTGAACCTGTGGGGAATTGCCCGGGTCCCCCTGCCCCGCTCCGTGCCCCAAGCTGGGCAGAGGAGCAGCACTGCTGACACCGTGCTGGTTGGGATGGCCAAGGGCAGCTCCCCAGCACCAAACCCTGGGCAAAAACATCTCCGTTTTTGCTCCAGAACAAATGCACCCAGTGCTTCCTTGTTGTTACGCTTTTAGACCTAAACATAACTAAAAGCCAGAGAGAGGAGAGTGTGTTAAGAGACTGTTCAACTGCAGGCAAGAAAAATCCCAGTCCCCACGTATTAATTTAAAGTTTGAGGTTTTTATGGGGATGCTGCTGAGACAGACACAGCTATGAGTAAATATGTCAAAATAATCTATCAAGTGGAAAGCTGGTCCCTGAGCTGTTCAATGCAAGAGGTAAATTACACAAAGACTATCACTAGATTTCCAAAATGCCTTCCAAAAAAAAAAAAAAAAAGAAAGGAAGGGAAAGGACAAGATTTGGGTATTTTTATTAAGGCTTAGACTGTTCCCAGCCCTTTCTTGATTTCAGAGACAGACATTACATTTTGAGGTTCCCCAGCACACGGGAGCCCTGCTGTGCTGGAGCTCCTGACCAGACCAGGGGCTGCTGCCCTTCCTCTCCCTGAATGCCCCAGCATCTCTGGAGGGAAGGATGCTTCCAGTCCCACTGTCACACAGAGCTGGAAAGGCTGGATAAAATCTGCCCATCCTGCCACAGGGCTCCAAGTCACTTGCTGGTAGCTGGTAGAAGGACTAAATTAATCCATTTAATAAAGAAAAACCCTGCCTTCAGAATAAAACAAGATCCAAGATCTCTCTGAGCAGTGTTTCCCCCGAGGCTTACCAGCGCTGCGTTTTCCATCACAAAAATAATGTCCTGTAAAAGACTGATTAGTCAGCTGATAATTGAGTTCTTAAATGTCAAAAACAATATGGTATGAATATTCAGCAGATCATGCCATGAAACTTACCTGTTCCATCAACAATGACTAACAGTTTCTATCCCCATTGTTCTTTTCCAGATATTATGTTAATTCGACTTTTCTGAGGTGATGAACAAGGCTCCCTTAAAACACAGCTTTGCAGGTTAATGTGTAATGGGCTGCTTAAAAGAAAACAGTTTGGAAGTCGTGCCTGCCTTGCATCCCTGTGCATTAGCTCCAGCTTGCAGTTCAGGGAGAGGGCCAATTGAATCACAACAGCTCAAAGCAGACAGAGTTAATATTTTGTCTTCTGAGGAGAAGAAAGACTGATATGTAGATTGAAAAAAAAAGCCAAATTTTTGTGCTGTTTAAGGTTAAATGCAGCCCAAGTGTCAAGGTCACAACACATTTCAGACTTCATTTAATTTAACAGGGGAAAACACAGGCTGTGTTTCATTCAGGGCTGTATCTCTGGTTTTTAAAGGGAAGTGGGGTGATTTTGGATATAACTCCATTCCCCTTGGGGCCCAGCCACTCAGCCAGGTTTCTACTCAGCCAACAGAACACCCATCCAAGCCACGAGCAGCCAATTTCTCCAGGACAATCCTGTGGGAAATGGTACCAAAGGCTTTGCTGCAGCCTGGGCAGTGACTGATGGAGCCCAGCACCCCTTGGCAGCACGGTTAGGGGCTGAGGGATTGCATCTCTGCATCTTCCTAAGCGTGTGTTTAATTAACACCCCGGCCTAACGGGGAGCTGGGAGCCTGGCTCTGTTACCCACACCCAGATTTATGGGCTCCATGAGGAGTGGTTAGCAGACACATTTAAAACCAATCACCACCTCAGAGAGGCCGATCCAGGCAGCCCAGGCTGCACTCCTTATGCTGGAGAATACAAAACTAAAGCCATCAGGCTCACCAGACAAGCAGGTTATTTGTACTATTTTTTTCAGTGATTAGTTTCTTTAATAATGCCTTTTGCCTGCGCTGGGAGAAACTCTCCATCGCGCTCTTGCACCACACACTGATGGATGGATGGTGCTCCCATGGGACCAACCAAACTCAATTTTAATGTTTCCTGATGCCACCGAGGAGAATGAAATGGCAATTATAATTTTCCCCAGCCTCAGATGCTGCCAAGCATGAAGGGGTGCAGGATCCTTGGTTGAGGAACTTTCAAGATTTTCAAACACATGAGCCAGCTTCAAATTGTCACCTTTTAGGGAAAATGCAAAATGGAACCTTCTGAGGAGAAGAAAGACTGATATGTAGATTGAAAAAAAAAGCCAAATTTTTGTGCTGTTTAAGGTTAAATGCAGCCCAAGTGTCAAGGTCACAACACATTTCAGACTTCATTTAATTTAACAGGGGAAAACACAGGCTGTGTTTCATTCAGGGCTGTATCTCTGGTTTTTAAAGGGAAGTGGGGTGATTTTGGATATAACTCCATTCCCCTTGGGGCCCAGCCACTCAGCCAGGTTTCTACTCAGCCAACAGAACACCCATCCAAGCCACGAGCAGCCAATTTCTCCAGGACAATCCTGTGGGAAATGGTACCAAAGGCTTTGCTGCAGCCTGGGCAGTGACTGATGGAGCCCAGCACCCCTTGGCAGCACGGTTAGGGGCTGAGGGATTGCATCTCTGCATCTTCCTAAGCGTGTGTTTAATTAACACCCCGGCCTAACGGGGAGCTGGGAGCCTGGCTCTGTTACCCACACCCAGATTTATGGGCTCCATGAGGAGTGGTTAGCAGACACATTTAAAACCAATCACCACCTCAGAGAGGCCGATCCAGGCAGCCCAGGCTGCACTCCTTATGCTGGAGAATACAAAACTAAAGCCATCAGGCTCACCAGACAAGCAGGTTATTTGTACTATTTTTTTCAGTGATTAGTTTCTTTAATAATGCCTTTTGCCTGCGCTGGGAGAAACTCTCCATCGCGCTCTTGCACCACACTGCTGATGGATGGTGCTCCCATGGGACCAACCAAACTCAATTTTAATGTTTCCTGATGCCACCGAGGAGAATGAAATGGCAATTATAATTTTCCCCCAGCCTCAGATGCTGCCAAGCATGAAGGGGTGCAGGATCCTTGGTTGAGGAACTTTCTGCTCGACTTCGCTGAAGATTTTCAAACACATGAGCCAGCTTCAGAATTGTCAGCCTTTTAGGGGAAAATGCAAAATGGAACTTTTGGGGTTTTTTCCTTCTCAGTCTCGCTGTCCCTTATATCAGTCACTGGCTGAACCTCCCATGCATGATGGGCTCAGAGCCTTCAGGAGAGGAGAATGTCCCACAGCCGAGGCACCTGGCTTGGGAGCTCTCCATCCCTCCCAGATCCCAGCTGGACCTCGGCCTTGGTCTGCAAGGAGGACACATCTGTCCACTGACTTCTCCTGATTGCAGGAGCCATTACTGCAAAATATATCAAGGACCTTTTTAGAAGCTTGCTTTGGTGGGACCCAGAACCAGGGAGGGCACAAGGGAGGAATCTGCCTTTTAAATACTTTTTACACTATTTTGTGAAAAATCCATCTGTAGAAATGGCATAAAAAGGATCCTGTTAAAACAGCATCGATATTCCACTTGATAGAAGCCAGAGATTTGGGGGAATTTCTTTCAGTCTTTGAAGGTTTCCATCTCATACAAAACTCTGAGTATTGTTATGGACAATACCCTGTCACTCAGATAGTTCCAGCATGTCTGGTGGGGGGGCCAGAAAAAGAGGGGTTTTTTCTTTCCTGGCAGGGTGAGGGAAGGTGACCTCTCCGAGTTAATCACCATCGTGCCTCTCCTTTGCTGCCCGGGCCGATAGCCCTAATTACACCAACCTATTTTTCATGAGTACAATGGGAGAGAGTTCCGAAGGATCAGAGCTCCTGTGGGGAGGAATTAACCTCCTTCCCTGTGCCTGGTGGTTGTTTATTCCCACTGGTGGCACCATAGCTCTGGGCCGAAGAGCCAATGGAGCATGAGCAGGCATGGGGCAGGCACGGGCAGGGATCCAGCCCGCACCCAGCAGGGACCAGCCAGCCCCTCTGCAGCCACACCTGCTCGGAGGGAGCTCCAGCCCTCTGCCCTGAAACCTATGCAATCACCAAAGCAACTGGAATTTTAATCAGCAGCGCCACGGAAGTGTTTCTGACTCAGCCGTCTGTGTAAAAACCATGCAAATAACCCCCAAATCAAACCCACTGCGAATCGCCATCCCTGTTTAGAACGGGACATGAGGGCATTTCCTGGCAGCATCGCTGCTCCCAGAGCCACCAGCACTGCCAGAGCTGGCAGGTGGGTGCAGGGGGAGCTGGGGGATACCGAGCCCAGCATCCCAGCTCAGCATCCCCATCCCAGCCCAACATCCCCATCCCAGCCCAGCATCCCCATCCCAGCCCAACATCCCCATCCCAGCCCAACATCCCCATCCCAGCCCAACATCCCCATCCCAGCTCAGCATCCCCATCCCAGCCCAGCATCCCCATCCCAGCCCAACATCCCCATTCCAGCCCAGCATCCTGGCCCAGCATCCCAGCCCAACATCCCCATCCCAGCTCAGCATCCCCATCCCAGCCCAACATCCCCATCCCAGCCCAACATCCCCATCCCAGCTCAGCATCCCCATCCCTGCCCAGTATCTCCATCCCAGCCCAACATCCCCATCCCAGCCCAACATCCCCATCCCAGCCCAACATCCCCATCCCTGCCCAGCATCCCCATCCCAGCCCTGCGTCCCAGGCCAGCGATGCTCCTGCCCAGGATTCCACCTGATCCATTCCCCTGCCTGACCATGCCCGCTGGTGCCCCTGCCCCGATCCCCTGACCTGCTGGGTTGGGTGCTAGTTTTTGCCCTCCCTGGGTCTGCAAGCTGCCCTGCTCCTACCGCAGGAAGCAGAAAACTAGTTTAACATCTCATTTATTTCATAGAGGAGAAAGTAATTCCCTGCTGAATGATTGTCCTGAACCAACAATTCAGAAAGCAGGAATTTACAGTGCCTGCCGGAGCCGGGAGTGCATTACTGTAGTGCTGCTCCATGATGGAGCTGAAATATGTTTTTTTCCTCCTGTTAGCCTGAAGAGAAAAGCCATTAAATATGATTAAGGTTAAGAGATTGCTAAAATTACAAACAGCCGCCATTCAATTATTTTGGTCTATAAAATGCAACACAGATTGGAGTTATTTCTCCGAAATGTGTTTTTAGAAAATAACATAACACAACTAATGTGGTTTGATGTAGCAAATCAGGTTTCAGATACTCCTCGTAATGCAAAACTAAAAGGTTCATAATTTAGCTCAAAGTTCGTAACTTGAAGTCGTCAGGTGGCTGCACTGTTAAAAAAGTGGGGGGCCAAAAAAAAATCAATCCTGTCCCAATGAATACGCCGTGGAGTTGTCTAAAGCCAGAGAGTCAATCAGTTTTAGCACCCATTAAAGCAAAGACAGAAAAATGCAACAACTTGGCATAACAGTCACACATTTTTTATGGAGAATAAATCTCCCCAACAGTTTCTGCAATTTCTAACGTGGCCTGAGGTGGGTGTGAGGGACGTGCGGGGACTGGGAGACACTGCTGGAGTGTGAGAGGATCACGGGGAGGCTGTGGGCAGAGGGGAGCACCCACTCCCCTCCACGCCTCTGGGTCAGGCAGTGCCAGGCTCACTGTGCCCCAAAGAAAATGCACTGCAATGTATTTTCTGTCAGCAAGGTGCAAGGAGCTGAAATAATTGGAAAGTTGGAAAAAAATGTGGATGGGGATACAGCAACAGCTAGAGACTGGTGTTACTATGGTTAATAAAATATAAGGAATTGCATTATTCTGCTGAAAGCAACACAAACCTCATGGGGTCTCTGGAGGCTGGCTCCAGAGCTGTTTCCATCAGCAAACTCGGAGTGAGCTTGGCATGGAGCCGTGTGAATGTGGCCATGGAGGGCAGGGCAGGGCAGGGCAGGAGGGGCTGGGCACTCGCCCTGTTGGGGGCTGTCCCGTCCCACAGCCAAAGGAGCCATCCCGCTCACCCTGCAGCATTCAGGCCTGGCACATTCCTGTGTCGTGAGGATTTCTCACCCCCTGGATGCTGATTACTCACCTGCCAGCATCTGCATGCCTGCAGGATTCACAAATTCCCACTGTGGTTATCCCAACGGCCCAAGGCAATGCCCAGGAAAAACCTTTACTTCCACTTGTCAGAGTTTATGCACCAGATCCTTTTGTGGTGGGTTGTAAAGGTTAATGTGTGAGAAACAGATCATTTGATGAGTAACTGCATGACTAGGACCCAACTGATCGATAATTTCTTATAAATGTATAAATAATTCATTCTGCTAATGTGCTTATAATAATGTCTCATGTACCCACTTGTGTCTTACAACAGCTACTCACTCCTTTGTCAGCTCCACGTAAAGCAACACACACAAGGCAGAGAAAACACAGCAGAGCCTCCTGATGTAGCCAGGATTCAGCTGAGCAGGTGGGTTTTCCAGCAGAAACCTTGTTAAAAGTACTGGACCTCAACGTCTCACCCTTGTGGAAAGAAAAAGCAAAAAACAACAACAACAAAAAAAGATCAGCTGGTCAGCAGCTTCTTGCCACAAATCCAAACCTCCTCCACCTTCCTGGCAAGCGCTGGGGTGGTCAGGGCACTCTTTCCTCACCTTTTCCACCTCTAGTCCCTCAAAAGAAGCCTTGTGGAAACACAGATGGGGAATTTCCAGGATTCCAGCCCAGCCTGCCCCCATCACCTGGGTGCACACCCTGCACCTCCCCTCCCCGTGGCTCACTCACCAAGCAGCCCCTCGGCACATGGACCAGCAGAGAACCCTCTCTGACAGGTAATTAGCTGCAGAAAAAAGCCAATGAAAAACAGAGCCTGAATTAATAACAAGACGCACACACATATTTGTCTGGAGATGCACAATGAATTACTTTAATTTACCAAAAGCGCCTGGTTTATCTGCGGATGGGAACAGATACATCTTCATTTCTGCTCGTCTTTGGGAATTGCAGCAGCAGCTGGGGAGCAAGGCAAGGCTCCAGCCATTCCCATTCCCTGGTTGTGCCAGAAAGTGCAAACCCTGGCACTGTCTGGCTGTGCCCACAGTGACACTGAGGGTGACAGGGGCAGATGGATCCTGGTAATTATTGCTATTTTGGGGAGAAAAAGGAAAAAAAGTGTCACTATTTCAAACTAACCCTATGAACTTCCAGGGGAACACTGTGTGATGAAAAAGGGCAAAAAGCGATTAAAATAAAAGCACCGACCAGCCCTGGCACAGGAGCACTGGAGACCATGGGCTATTCCTGGGACACGTGGCTGCTCCTGCTCGGGGAGGCAGGAGCAAGGTGGGAGCGAAGGTGAGCTTTGCGTTTTCCTTCAAGGCTCATTGCTTTGGAGTTTCAGCCTTAAAGCTGAATTTCAATTACATGACCAGTAATATTCACTTAATGAAAAGCACCATCCTCGCCCGGTGGGCTGCAGCAGGAAGGAAAGAGAGGAACAAGAAGGATTAAGCATCACTCCAGTGAGACAGGCACTCACCTGCCTGTGTCCCAGTGCCCCCTCACTGCCAGGATGGTGATGGTGCAGGGGACACTTGTGCCAGGCAGAGCTTCCTGAATCTCACTGGGGTGGCACAATTTGAGGAGCTGGGCATTCAGAATGTTGGCAAAGCGCACACCAGCAGTGCTGTGCTGCTGGGAGGGATGGGTGCCTGCCATCCCTGGCTGGGGACCCCTGCACTGGCAGGAGGGATGGAAATGGAGCAGCACGGGGCCCATCAGGGGCTGCAGAGGGCTGCCCGACACCCATACCAGCAGGGCAGGCAGCAGCACAGCACTGCTCCCAGCTCTCCTCCTTCCACACACCCCTGGCTCACAGGGAAGAACATTCCTTTAGGATTAGGCTTCCACCTGATTCCCATCAAAGGCTCTGGTCACCACCTATTTGCTTAACACCAGACCTTTCAGGCACCATCAAATTTAACAGGGCTTGACAGATTTGGGATTAAACACAAAAGCCAGACAAATCCCTACGTTCACAGGAGGCCCCCGTAGATGCTTCAGGACAGGCAGGATTAGGGTACTAGAAAAGGGAAAAGGAAAGAGGAGAGAGACATGCACATGGAGTCTGGCTGGTGCTGCTCATGCCAGGAGCATTGCCCCGTGCCAGCAGCTCTCTGCCCTCTCTCCTCCCCAGCCAGGATGATATCAGCTTGTTTTGCCCACTTTTCCCAGCTTATTCCCTCTCTGGCTGGTGCAACAAACACCTGGAAGGCAAAGCCATGAGCAGGGCTGGAGAGCTGCTGAGCCTTGCAGCAGAGCTCAGGCATTCCAGGCTACAAGGTCTCCTTTATAAACCACTCTTCTCCCTTAGCCAAACAGAAGCTCAAAAGCAGCTGGTCTGATTGAATTACGTGTTTAATATTTAACAAGAGGTCAGGTTAGATAATCAAATAGTATTTTTTGTCTGAAAATTAGTCCTGAGGTCAGTACAGAACCTGCAAAACTTCTCCTCTGCAGCAAGGGGTGCTATTTCTCCCCATTGCAGTAATGGTCATGGGCAGGGAGCTCAGGAGAATCCCAGGAAAGTCCAAGATGTTTTCAAAATACCATTAGAAAAGAAACATAAAATACACTTTATCACCAAATGAAACTTTCTTGGTGTCATGGAAACAGAATTTTGGAATTAACAGGTTTGCTTCTGTCGTAGCTTGTTGTCTCACCCTGCTCATGGAAATGAGAAAATGAAGGATGGAGTTTGGTTTGGAAACTGCTGTAAATGGTCACCCAGGCCTGAACCTCTTTTAAATTTTAAATTAAGAGACATAAAGGAACAGATGATTTGTCCTGACAGAATGAAACTCCCCCGGCTGCTTTGGCAGTGCATGGTACCTCCAGCCTGGACAGGCCCACCTTGAACCCCTGGACTGGCAGCTGAGAGCCACCCCAGGTTTTTGTGGGAATGGGAGCCCTCCTGACACTCCCCTGCCAGCAGGGACAGCTCTGCAGAGGCACAGCCCTGGCCTCCCTGACATCATTCATCTGCACCTGTAGACAAACACGTCCATTCTGCGAGCAAATAGGAGCGATGGCCAGTCACCGGTAGCAATTCCCAGTAATTAAATGAGAATTAATTGATTAACCAAGCAACGCACTTGCTTTATATATGGTGTTTTTATTAGCAAACCCTAGTTACTTAAGTAATTTCCAAGGCATATTTATTAGCGCTGCATAAATCTGAGTAAACAAGTCATTTTTAATTGTGGGAATAATTAAAAATGCCCACGTGTGTTTATTGAAGAGCACACCCTGCCAGAGCTGTGCTTGAGGAGGCTTTGTCCCTCCAGCCTGGCATCCTGGGCTGTGCCACCTCCTGGTGTAGCCATCCCAGGCACCAGTAGCCCCCTGTCCTGGGGAATCATCCCCTTCTCCAGGAGAAAATGCCCCTTGTCAGGTTTGTTCCCCACCAGAACATGCCCCAGCTGGTGCAAGGGCTGGGGTGTATGGGGGCAGCAGCAGAGGAACGTTCTCCTCCATCCCCCAGTGTCCCCACACTCCTCCTCACCTCCCCACCCTGCACAGAAACATTCCAAAGGCCTTTTTTGGGGGGGTCTTATGATTAAAAAATTGGCTCTGCAATGCTTTATGCATGCATCTGTTATGCTAAAATAACCCTCCTTCCTAACCATGCCCACCTGCTGTCTTTTTCAATTTTAAGTATTTCTAAGTAGCAATCAAATCAGTATAATTTGTTCTTTATCTCAGAAAAACCATTGTGAAAGAAAAATGTGACCATTATGTTACATCAGGGAAAAATACCAGCCCTTTCTTTCCAGCCTTCTCTCTGTTCTATCAGATCTCAGTCGTCATTATGCCCGTCAGATTTAATATTGCTCGAATGCTCCGAGCTTTCTTTAATCACTGCAACCTTTCTGCCATCCCCGAGCTCCCCCCTCCCCAAGGTTAAGGCTTTTTTCCCTTTCTTTTTTAATTCAGATACATAAATACCCACATTAAGGATGTGTTAAGGGTTTCCAGGAGACGGCTGGCTCCCGTTTCGGGAGCTGGCGCTGGCAGGGCGCTGCCATCAGCTGCTATTGTGGGCACCGAGGGGCCGGGATGCTCCGGGCACGGCCACCACCCACCGCCGGCTCCGCAGGCATCACAACAACAGCCCCGGCAAATATTGATGCCATAATCAATGCTGAGATTAGGATTGACTGTGGGAACACACCCAGGTCGCTGTAAAAACATCCAATGCCGCAGATTTCAATAAAGCCTGCGGATCAGAGGGCAATGGTAAATGATTATTTATAGACTCGCTGCAGAGGCAGGGCAGAGAGGGAGCCCATTACAGCTTGGATCAATCCCTCCACGTGCCAAGGGCTGCCTGCCATGCACCGGGGCAGGCTTTGGGAAGATCTCCCTGATTTAAAGGATGGGGCAGCAGAACCTTTCATCCATTTTCAATCACCTGATTCCTTGCAGGCTTAGTCCCCTTTCAGTTCACTGATTATTCAAACATCTTCCCAGATCCCCCACGTGGTCTCTGGCCACCCTGAGCCCCAAACACCTCTCTTGAGGCCAAGGCTGGCAATGCTGTGATGCAACTGAGCTCTGATCATCCTTTTTGTCCTTCGGAGGAGCCTCTCCATGCCCTGCAAACACAGCCGTGGCCTCTGCTAACACCTCAGCCCGGGCTGTCCCCACGGCCTCCTCCCAAGACACAGCCACAGGGCCTGTGCTTGCCACAGCACAGATGTGATGCTCACTGCGCCCCAGCACGGGAGGGCACTGAGGCATAGGGCCCTGGAGAAATGTGTCCTTCAGCCTGCAGACATCAGATCAGCTTTGGCAAGAACACATGCTAAAAATACATCCTGTCCTTTCCTTCCCTTTTGACTTCCCAAATGCCAGGCTAAAAATAAGAGCTATTTGCAGGAAAATCCCCCACCACCGAGACTCCTTTTCCCCGTCTCTCTTCCAGGACACAACGCTATTGCTGTTAAGTGACCTGTGAGCACATCTTGAAGAGATGAGAAAAATGGCACACATGGTTCAGAGCATTAAACAGGCAGCCAGGGCTGGGGTCAAGCATTTCTGGTGATGAGTGAGCTCCCCCTGCCAGCTCCTGAGTCCACTGAGAGATCAGCCCTGACCTGCTGCCCACGAGGGGCTGCAGGACCAGCCCTCCTGGCCAGCACCCCCAGCCTCCACCTCCCTGCTGTCTTCCCACCCCAGCACACCCTGCACACGTGCTCTCCAGCCAGCTCAGCTACACTTCACAGAGTCTAGTTTCCATAAATAAAAATTAAGCAAACACTTAACAAGCGTCATGCATATTAATACCCTCCAGGTGAAGGTTAGCATGAGCTGTGATTGTGGCAAATCCGCATTTGATTAGATTGACTTGAAAACAGGGGAGATAAACAACCCACAAAACCCTAAAAATTACTATAATTTATTCTTTTGACCTCTATGAGTTTCTCAGTTTTATACAGCTTCAGCCTCCTTCCCTATCCAGGGCACTTCAAAGGAGCAGGTGGTGGCACAAGAAAAGTGACTCCACTGCCCTGGCCTCTTGAATGGCTCCCCACATGCAGACACGGTCTGTACAGCAACTCAGAGTATTTGACTCAACCAGCCTGTACAAAGCTCCTTGTGGAAATGAGAGACCTCTTACAGGTCCCTCTGCTGAGCATTGTGGCTGCTGGACAAGCAGGAGGTGTGAGGGATGGCAGAGTTGCCTTCTCTCACAAGCTGCTGTTAGCTCTGAGCTGTGGTGCTGCTGGGAAGCCAGGAGGATGAGGCTGGCTTGGGAAGCAGCATTTCCCCCCTGCCAGCCCCCAGACACAAACTCTCCAACAGATCTGTGCCTTGGCAATAACCTTCCTACAGCCCAGGCCACTCCTCCTGGCCCCACTCACATCTGGGGCAGTGCAGATGTTTTACGAGACCCCTCACAGGATGAACAAAGCAGCTCCCAGTTCCTGAGCTTTTCCCAGGGCAGCAGTCACTGCTTTCCCCACCCTCCAAGCCAAGCCATAAAGGACATTCCAGCTGCAGACAGAGCAACAGCAGCTGCTTAACAAACCCAGGTAAAGATCCACAGCAGGATCCAAACCGCGGCTGGGAGTTCTCCGTGGGGTCCCTGCTCCACTGCTGAGCTCAGGGCGCAGCTGCTGTGCAAGAAGGGCCTGGTTATTCATTCTTGTCCCGTCTGTGGTGACAGTGTTAATCACAGCAGTCTCTGGGAGAAGGATGCTAATGAAGATGTGATGCGGGCAGCCCGTCCGCAGCCATTTCTCAATTCATTAGCATCCTGTCACTCCCAGGGGCGACCGCAGAGACCTGTGTTCCCACCTTTCACCAAAACATGACAGGATAATAAAGCAACACTATTTTTACTGGGGAAAAGCCAAGAACGTTCCTTAAGCTCAGTGTCTGTTGCAGTGAGTCCCTAAGACTGGGAACAAAACCCCAGCACCCAACCGAGCAACAACAAACGGCCTTGCAGCCCTGGCAGGGCACCCACAGGCAGGCCCAGCAGCCCCACTGCTCAGTTCAAGGTGCTGCTGTACCCACGGCAAGGAGCAGGGAATTGCATGGAGTGAGCCTGAAAACCTGTGTGCGTGTCCCAAGGCAGGACAGGCCCTGGCTGCTGAAAGCTCCTGCAATGCCAATGCCCTCACACCTGCATAAACCCTTCATTGGGTGGCAAGGACATGGAGAAGGGAACAGGCAGCAATGCACAACAGGAAAAACTCACATCTCTGGATCTGAGGTCCAGACTCTGCTCCACCAACCAGACAATTGTCCATGTCCCCTAACATTTGTGCCCCACATCACAGCAGGTACCACTTTGGTAGGGCCAATTCATTCCAGCAGCGCCACATACAGAACAAGCCCATTTCTCTACTGAAATCACACCTCATCCTCAGGAAAGTTGCAGTGTGCTCTGACCAGCTTTAGGTTAGAAAATACAGTCCTTTGAGCACTCTGAGGGTGCCTGAGGTAACGTGATAACAGATAAGGCAGGTTTCCATCCTAGCTGTAAGCATCCTGCCCTGCTCTGGGCAGGCTTCCATGCTGTTTCCATCACTGTGACACCCAAACTCAATGGCTCTGCTCTGACCCTGTGTCATTTGTTACCAGCAAACATTCAGATGAGCTGTGAAGCTCATGCAAATGCTAAATCTGGGGAGACACCGTTTTTTGCTGGTATCTGTTCTCTTGACAGTGGCTTCATCATCCTATTGGGAATAACAGCAGCACAGTGTGAGCCAGCAAACAGCTGGCACAAGGCCTTGGAATATAGACCTTGTACCCACCCCAAAACCACCTGGCTGGCTGGCTAGGGGTAGAGCTATAGACAAGTCAGAAGATGCATTTGCAGACACTGGGAGAAGGCAGCCAGTTCCCAGCCTGGGGCTCGTTCTCACCCTCGGCTGACAGGGAGGGGAATGAGCCACATCTCCCTCAGTGCAGCAGAGACAGGGCACTCGCCCTCCTCTGACAGCATCTCCTGGAGGCTCCGAGGCGCTGCTGCAGCTGGGGCCTGGCGGGGTCCTGTGGAGGGCAGCCCAAGCTGCTGGAGCAGTACCATGGGCAGTGGGGAGCTGCGTGTCTGCAAGCTACAGCATTCCAGCTAGGAAAATTAAATTACACTCTGGAAGGTGGAACGATGAGCCTGTGTTTGAATGGCAACATCTGCTTTTAGTGAGATGCTCATGAGCAGCAAGTTTGGCAGATGCTGGTGTGGCAAAGCAGCCAGGAGGTCCCTGGCCATGTCAGCTTCTCGAATCCAAGAGAAATCCCATTGCCTCCCTTCCCCTAACAGCTGAGCAGCAGTCAGTGCTCTGGGCAGAGTGAGGCAAACACATGTTGGCAGCACCTGGACAGCTCCAGAGACCTCGCACTCCTCTGATTGAATTTCTCTGCTCTGCCCTGGATCCCTCCCGGCTCAGCCTCAGCTGCAGCACAGCATGGCCTGAGCTGTGAGCACACGGCCAGCACATCCAGCACATCCAGCCTGAGCCTCCCCAGGGCTGGCAGCTCTCCACAGCCCCACAGCTCCAGATGGCACAGAGCTCCTGGGGGTCAGTGGGGGGAACTGACCAGGGTGGGATCACCACGGGGACAGGAGACACAGTGGGATGCAGGGAACAGGAGCACATCCAGAGCCGGCCCATTTGGAGACCCACATGGGGGTCCCATCCCTGTATGGAGCCACCCAGCAAGGACAGGGCTGCAGGAACTTGCAACAACCTTGTGAAGCAGCTGACAAGGAAAATGCATTTGCCGCCCTCCCAGATGAAAGAAAATGTTCAGTGCACACTCTGACAATACAGACCTCTCCTGATCTGATGCTCGCTCCTCTTGAAAACTCTCAGAAAAGGAATAATCTTGCTCCCCATCCTCCTCTGGCAGGCTCGCACAAAGGCACCAGCTCTTCTCCATGTCTTTTTTTTTTTTAAAATAAAGACCATGCACTTCCATTTAATTAAAAGTATCTACGTAGGAATGAGATTAATTAATTCTCCTTCTACCCAAGAGCCCTCTCATTGTGTTCGCTTAAATGAGGTTTTAAATGTTGTCTCTGTGCCGTATCTGGGCCAGTTGTCTCCAGACAACACTTGGAGTGTTCTTCCAGCTCGTGCTATGCCACCCTGCATCTCCTACAAGGAAATGAAGAACCCAGGGCCAGCCAGTCCCTGCTTTGGAGGATGTTCAGAGTAGAGCTCAGGACGCAGGTGGCCTCTCCAAGGTCTGCTCATGCTCCCTGTACAGCCCAGACCACGGGCAGGCTCCACACAGCTGGAAATGCCAGCAGGGAGCTGCCACAGCCGAGGCACAGCGAGGGGAAGCAGCAGCTGGCACAGGACCCGGTGCCCCACAGCACTGGTGCTGATGGTGAGTGAGAAGCACCAAGGAAGCCCCTGCAGCCCCTCCCAGCTCCAACCCCTTTGGTGCAAACCAGTAAAGCAGCAGCTGGGAGATGCTGCTTCCCAGCCTGACACTCTCTGTAGGCACCTGCACGTTTCTCTGCACAGGCCAAGCACAGACACTGAAGGGTGGCAGCTGACATGAGAGCTCAGCTCTAACCATCCCAGGCAAAAGGAAAGGGAACAAAGAAAATGGACAAGGTCCTCAGCTTCGGAGAGTGACCTCAAGCAGCGCTGCAAGAATTGTCTGTTCTGCCTGAGGAGTAGCGCACACACTCTGTGCACCCAAATCCCACCTGTTGCAGGCAAGACTCCTTTCCTCTCCTTGGAGTTGCCTGTGGTCATGGCAGGGAGCCCTGCTCTCCCCTTCCCACATGGCTCCCCCAGGTAAAGCCCTGGCAAAGCACCACATTTGCACCCCACATCCCAGAGGCATTTCATCTTTCACTCAAATTCCCCATGATAAATCTTTATCTGAGTGCCCATGGCAAGCCTGTGGCGACTTTGTTCACTCAGATTAGCTCCCACAGATTAGCTCCTTGTGGCACTCAGCCAGTTCACACGGATTTCTGATAAATGTTTTGACAGATTTTTCTGACTTTGGGGAAAAAAACCCCAAAAACCTGAGAGGAATGGAGGGGAAGAAGAAAGAGAGTCTTTGCCTGTCCACACTGCAGATAGCCCTGGAGATGTGAAATATTCATTGCCTTTCAACCAGGCAGGGTCAACAAACTGGTAACCCTTCTCTGCCCTGGGTGACAGATCATCCTTTCCCCTGGCCCCACCCTGGCAGCAGCTCCTGGGCCCTGCTTCCTTCCTGCCCCATCAAACGCTGCATCCCCTGGGGAAGCCAGGACTCCATGGGAGGATGCTGCTCCTTCCTCTGCACCCCAGGGAGGGCTGGAGGCTGCAGGGGGATCTTCAAAGCCGATTTGGGATGCCCAGGCAGCTCTTACCTCCTCCCATTTATATCTCTGCAGCAAATACAGGAAATTCACTGGATCGCCTTAACCTTTGGTGTTGTCTATCCCCTGTAACTCTAATCTTTTATTCATCTCAAATATGAGCAGACTTTCTAGATAGTGAAGTGACAATGAGACTGGCAGGTGTGTCACCTTTCTGTCACACGTGGGGACTGTGGGTGCCCTTGGTGCCACCTGCAGCCCCAAGCTGGCAGGACCCTGGGCTGGCCCCAGTGAGGATGCAGGAGCTCCTGTGAGAGCCAATCTCCTCCTGGGACAGCCTGGGAGGAGCACAGAGCCTGCCCGAGACAGGGCTGTGATCTGCCTGGGGATGGAAATTTCCAGCATCCCTTTCAGGCTCCCGTTTGCTCTCTGCCTGCCATTAGCCTCCAGAGCTCTGATTTGTCGGCCTGTCATTTGGACAAATGTTGACGGGCAGAAACAAGCAGGGCTTTCTTTCCCCCCCTCCCCTTTCCTCTCTTTTTCCACCTTCCACACTCTCCACTGCCAGTGAGAACATCAAGGGAAAAGGATGAACAACTGACCCATAAAATAAATACAGGGCTTACAGTTTCTGATAGAGATTAAATATTGTAGGAGTCATGACTAGATAAAAGCCAGTGGAAGGAAAAGCCTCAGACCTCAATAGAGCATTAAATAAAAAGAAAGCAGCACATATACACACACCGAGACACAAGAAGATGTGCTGCAAGATTTATGGGGAGTTTGATAATCTGAACTGGTTTTGCTCCAAGCAGACTCACCTCAGGATCGCAGCTGACACACAGCCCTGAGGAGAGGAGCAGAGGCAGAACTGCCTCACCCTGCCCATGGGCTGGCAGCCTCTGTCCCCAGCCCCAGCAGCAGCCCAGTGCTGGACACGGTGACCAGTCCACATGGACCAGGCAGACTGTGGGAGCACATTAGTGGGGGTGGGTGATGCCAGCTCCTCCAGAGCTGATGGGGACATTTGCTATGATCTGCTTGTGACCCTGCCAGTCTCTGCAGGAGAAGATGAAGCTCCAAGGATTGAACACACAAAGGCTCCAGGAGCCTCAGCAACCCCTGCTCCCTGCTCCTCATTCCCTGTGCCTCACTGAGAACTGTCTGCTAAACTCTCCTGTGACCCAGCTCCCAAACCTGGAGCTCGCCAGGCCACCACAGATTTTATTTTCCCTCCCCCAGCCTGCAGACCTGTGGAGTTTGGGGTTTGCTCTAAAGCAGCTGCCAACCCTGGCACAGCCCAGGGCACAGCTCGGGCAGGGCTGCTGCCCCTGCGCCCGCCCTGGGTCCCCTCCCAGGGCCAGGGGCACCCTGGTGCTCCAGCCAAGCAACCAGGCAAACACCAGGCAGTAAAGGCGGCGGCACAGGGAGAACTGGAGCTGCTCTTGGCAGCAAATTAGACATTTAAAAACTGAGGAGAGCGAGTGGCAAAGATTAAATGCGTTATAGATTTGCTGGAGGAGAGGCAAGCGAAGCAAAGGTGGATCATTGACACCCCTCAGGCAACTGGGTGAAGATTTGTTTATGTACTGGTGTGTAATCAAGTAGGAATGAATGCGAGACACGGGGCCTTAATTTTTCATTTGCAATCAAGGCCACGTACACACCTTTTCTTAGTCACAGAAAAACACTGCCACGCTCCCTGTCCCTGCTCAGCAGCATTACCCGGAGAAGGGACAATTACCGGGGATAATGGGGCTGATTGTGGACAGGAGCAGTGGGGGAAGGAATGCTCAGGGCTGCAGGGAAGGGCTGCCAGGCTGCTGGATGTGGGAAGAAGCCACAGCAGGTCCCAGTCACCACTGGAGGATGCTCTGGGCACCGTGCTCCCCTGGCTTGGAGCAGGTTATGTGGAAGAAACGTGAATGCCCAGAGCACAGCATGGACAAGGGGCATGTCTGAGCGAGGACAAGGTCTGAGCAAGCTGTGCCCCAGTGCAGGGCACGGGGCAGCACCTCCCATCCTGGAACAGACACAGGGACCAGGTACAGAGAACAGAAATCTGACCGTGGGCATGGAAACAGTGGAGAGGAGCTGGAACAGAGAGGGGAACAAAGGTGCAGGGTGCAGAAAGGAACATGGAGAGTCACAGGCTGAAGATTCCCTTCTCCATCTCATTGAGATTCCCAGGCAGGCCCGTTTTGAGGAGCTGCTGCCAACCTGTCGCAGCCGTGGTGCTGGGAGGCAGCGAGGTGCCGTCCCCGAGGGAGGCTGAGAGTGAGAACAGAGCAGAGAGGAGGGCGTCTGATCAAATATTCTCTTTACTCCTGGCAGCCCTCACATCTCCCTGCTCTGCTCCGGGTGTGCTCCGGCAGGCGAGGGTCTGCCAGCCCTGCTCACCTGCCCGCTGCAGCCGGGAGGAGCCGCAGGAATCCCGCAGGGATGGGGCTGCTCCCGCAGGAATGGGGCTGCTCCCGCAGGGATGGGGCTGCTCCTATAGGAATGGGGCTGTTCCTGCAGGAATGGGGCTGCTCCCGCAGGAATGGGGCTGCTCCTGCAGGAATGGGGCTGCTCCTGCAGGAATGGGGCTGTTCCCGCAGGAATGGGGCTGCTCCTATAGGAATGGGGCTGTTCCTGCAGGAATGGGGCTGCTCCCGCAGGAATGGGGCTGCTCCTGCAGGAATGGGGCTGCTCCTGCAGGAATGGGGCTGTTCCCGCAGGAATGGGGCTGCTCCCGCAGGAATGGGGCTGTTCCTGCAGGAATGGGGCTGTTCCTGCAGGAATGGGGCTGCTCCCGCAGGAATCCCGCAGGAATGGGGCTGTTCCTGCAGGGATGGGGCTGTTCCTGCAGGAATGGGGCTGCTCCTGTAGGAATGGGGCTGCTCCCGCAGGGATGGGGCTGCTCCCGCAGGGATGGGGCTGCTCCCGCAGGCATCCCGCAGGAATGGGGCTGCTCCTGTGGCTGCTTAACCTGGGGCACTGCAGGGCTCCGCAGCCCAGGTGTGACACGGCACCAAGCACCCCCCACTGCACAGGTGCCGCTGCAGCGAGGGATTCCCACTTTGGGGCAGCTTGGTGAGGAAGAGGAGGAAATCCCACTCACCCCAAATGATGCTGAGAGCCAGCACCTGAGGACTTGGGTCAGGGCTGGTACTGCTGAGCCACAAAGCAGGAAAATAGGATTTCCAGGGTTTTTCTGGGGACAGGGCATAGAACAGCTTAGAGCAACTCTGCCGGCCACCACAGGGAGTGAAGTCTGGAGGCAGATGTGGGGCTGGCTCACAGCTGTGCCCTAAGACAAACAAGACATCCCAGGGCTGCTGAATCCCTTCACTCATCCAAAGGGCTCAGTTTCCCCACCTTCTGGGGTGCAGGGTGTCCCCCAAACCCCACTCAGGCTGCCCAGGGCCCAAACCCTGCTCACCTTGGATTGCAGAGCTGAGGGACTGCTGAGTGGCATCTCTCCCTATCCTTTCCTATCTACATTCTGCATCCCTGTTCCATCTGCAGGCATTATTCCTATGCTGCCCACATCTCTCCAGGTCTGTGACTTACAGGGCTGCTGCTATCCTGCAGAACAGGATAAGGAACTGCAGCAGGAGAGCAGGCTGTGGGCAGATAGGCAGAGGCACACGGGTTAGAGCTGATACTGGTGCAGCTCAGCCCGGGCTGACAGCGAAAACAGATGGAGAGCTCTGCAGGCACCGAGGTGTGAGGCGCCCATCGCCCCCGGGGCACCGGGAGGGGACAGGATGAGCCTGGGGGGTGAGCGAGGAACTGACCTGACACGGGACAGGGACACACCTGGCAGGCACTGAGGATGCCCCCAGGCACAGCAGCTCTCAGGGGTCTCTCTCCAGGAGGGCCTGTGCTGGGCAGCATTGCTGAGCTCATCCTGCTGGCACAGCTGGACCTGAACAGTTTGCTTATTTAACTCAAGCTCTTTACTGCACTGAAGTTTGCTTATTCAACTAAAGTTTATTTATTCACATAGTGTTTGTTAGTTTGGCTAAAGCTTATTTTTCTTCCTAAAACCTGTTTGTTTACACAAAGCCTGTTTATTTAACTGAAACAGAGCAAGGAGCAGCTCGGTTTGCAGCCCAGCTGCAGGGCGTGCAGAGCTCTGCAGAATCCCCCCCGCCCTGCCTTTCCCCACAGGACCTGCCAAGCCCCTGCCCTGCTCACCTGGGCACAGGTTTCCAGGAGAGACCTCGAAGTGCCGCAGGGATCACAGCTGACTCTGGAAACAGGACAAGCCCAGTTTAAACCCTTAGTGGGCTGAAATTATTTTCCTTGTTACACTAATTCAGATGTAAATTTTTAAGCCAGGAGTTGGGGTTTAGATGGAATTCAGGTTTTCCCTTCACTGAAATGACACAACCAGATAGAGCTGCTGGGGTGTCACACGTGGCCCTGCCCGATCGATGCCACCTGGAGCAGGTGTTATCCCAGGTGGCACAGCACCAGCCGCTGCCTAGAAAATGGGATTGGATCTTCAGAAAAAGCTATTAGCCCCTTGTCAGGACCCTCTGATGAGAACCGACTGGCCAGCACGGATCAATGCTGCCAGCTCACGCCTCGTCCCTGCTCCCGTGTATTTCAATCACCCAGCCCAGGATCCAGGTACACCTCACCTGATGGGAGTTTAAGTGTCATTTATAGCTAATTACTTTAAGTAGCATAAGGTTTTCGGCAACTTCAGCCTGGCAGAACAGGCTGTAATTACACAGGTGAGACTCAGATACCCAGCTAAAACAATTCCTCCCTGTATTTGGTTAAAAAAGAAAGAAAATTAAGAACTGTATTACTGACCTAATAAAATAATTTTGCAATTAGGACCAAATGACTTCTGCAACTTGTGAAAATGTGTAATTCAGGGTAAAGACTATATTCTTATTTGAAGTAATGATGATTTTCTTAATTTTCATAAAATCCTGGCAGTGTCCTCAGCTATGTGTAATGGACCAGGCTCAGCAGCTGTGGGGTCACGGATGGGGAGCGTGTTTCTGCAGTTGGACACAAGATAGAGGGGTCACTACAGCTTGTTGCTCAATTGTTACTCCCTCCAGCTTTCCCCATGCAAGTTCTTTGTATCTCAGTGTCTGAGAAGTTAATGCAAAGGGCTTCACCAGGTACGTGATCCTGCATGCTACAGGTATGGTTTCCTGCCACCCACTTGTAATGCCTGTGTAGGGCCAGAAAAGCAAGGGAGCAGAGTGTTTAGGTTCAATGGGAAGAAAAGCACCACAAAATAACCTTAAAACCCTGAAAGATGTGGACCCCTGAGAAGATAAATTACAGACACCACAAGTGTGAGACACAATTAGTGCTGGCTTGAGGAGAAAACCATCGTGAGCTGGCATCAGCCACAAACCTCTTCTGCACTGAAATAATTGCAATAGCCATGGAAACCATCAAAGCTGCTCGGCTCATTTCAGGTAAGAAAAGAGCGAGCTGCTTTTTTGGCTCTGCCCTATGGTTTTTCCCTGCGTCACAATTTCGCTCAGAAAAACATTATTTATGACATAACCACGAGATGCCTGGAGTGCTCAGGAGCTGGACAGTGGCCTTGGTCTGGCACACACCCCCGGGTCCACGCGGCCCCTCTGGGGCCAAGCACGCTGCTGCTGCACAGTTGTTCTCAGTGTGATCTCCTCAAAAAGCAATTGTCTTCCTCCTCATCCTTTGTGCAAAACATAAAAGATTAATGATTCTAATTTCAGTGCTGCAGCTGCCTCGCAGCCTGATTTGGGGGCTGTGGTGGAGGGGAGGCAGGAGGAGGAGTGTTGGCCTTGCTGCTGCCCGAGGCTGAGTGGAGCCGGACGGATCCTTCGGCAGCACCGGCTGCTGGATCCACATGTCCGGAGCCGAACAGACATCGGTGTCATCACTTGGAAATGCCAGGTGTTCTACAGACAGATGCCAGGAAACCTGGCAGCGCCAGGTCAGAATGGGAGACAAGAATGGGGTGAAGGAGGTCACGTATTTCAAGGGAGGATTACCTTACCTTATCTTTACCTTACCTTGCCTTACCTTTACCTTACCTTACCTTCCAAGGGAGGATTTAAATACTTGTCTGCTTCTAAGAACTTGTGTACTGACCTACCCCAGCTTGGGAAAGTTGGAATATAAGTGTCAGATCAATTTCCTCCAAGGCATTACTCCTCAAAGAAAATAATTGAGCAATTATAAGCAAGAAACTTATGAAATCTGCTCTATATTATATGCAGGTTCAATACATCAGGTTTAACTCCTTTTGTCCTAGTGCTGTGACCTGCTCAGCCTCAACTCCTCCTGCCCATGTTGCTGGTGGAGCTTCGATATTGGACTCTAACAGCTGGGATAAAGAGTGCAAAACAAGGTCTAGTTTTGTAACATTAACTTTTTTTTTATTAAGAAGACAGATATTTTATAGTACTTCTTTTCCTTTGTAAAAATGGGATACATGAACCAATACAAAATGTGAATGGGAACAGATGGATATGTATTTTCTTACACTGTAACATCTTCCATGGACACCTTAAAACAGAACTGGCCTAAGGGGAAAAAATAAAAAGGCCGGGTAAATAAAGAACAAGGTTGTTTATCATCAGTTCTGCGTTCTTCATTTGTGATCCTCCTTTAAACAAGGTTGTTCTTTCTTCACGCTTCAAAGTCCTAATGATCTAAAGCTGTACAAAGTAATACTCAACAATACATTTCAACAGTGCACTGTATACTGAAGAAAAAATACATAAACTGATATACAACTAAAATTAATAATTTCCTGTTTTTTCTCCTGTTTTTATGCGTGGGTTTTTTTTTTTATTATTTTTCCAATGCGTGGGGCCGAAATTTTGCAATCTACCTGAGACGGAAAACACCAATCAAACACATGAACCTGAGACATGTCAACATTGTAAGTCAAAGTTACATCGGTAACACTGCACTACGGTACACTTCCAAACAAATATGGGCTGCTCAAGGCCAGGATGCCCGTCCCGTGCCGCGGAGCCCCCGGCTCCAGCCTGGCTGCTTCTCACCGCGATGGGGTTTGGCAATGGTGCTGAGGGCTCAGACAAGAGCTGCGCTCGGCAAAAGCTGCTCGGAAAAAAGGGGTGTTTGTTTCGCGAGGTTCTGCTCGTGAAAGAGGGGAAAGACGGAATACTGCCGGGGAACACGGGCCTGCTTGGTGCTCCAGGCTGCCCCGCTCCCAAAGGAATCCCACATTGTAATGGTCCTGCCAAAAAACAGCAATTAAAAAACGCATGAAAATGGCCCCCCCCGCCCCAAAACCCGTAAAAAAATCCCCAAACCTGACACTAAGATTAATGCTTTCCTTAAATAAATCAAATACATTTGCCACATAAACACAATAAAAAAGTATCGCTCGAAATCCATGATTACTCACCAAAAAAAAGTCAGCATATATAACTTTATACCGTCTTCCCACTGCAGTTTGCTACCTGTCGCTTACAATTCCAATTGAGCCAGAGTCTCCTGTGCACCTATGGCTTTAGTGGTCATTAGCACGCTCGTTTCAACACGAATTCCCGCGTTTTACTCAGCAGGTAGAAAAAAAAGGCAGTTTTGTTCATCCAGCCGCTCTCCGGGTCTGGGCTCACACGTCAGAGGGGCTTTACCTGCTGCCTCCACGGCCGCCAAGCGGGGAGAGGATGAGGAGAAGCCCCCGCATCAGGGAGGGCTCTGCCTGCCCAGCAAGGACCCTGCTCTTGCATCCCCACGGCCGAGCAGCGCCTCTGCCGAGCTCCAGCCCATTTCCCAGCTGCACCATCGAAAGCACCTGAAACAGCCACAAAAGGGGGCTTGGGGGTGTTATCCGAGCCCTGACGGCAACAGGGGAACGGGACATGGGCACACTGAACTGCAAACTACGCATCTAAAATGTGCTGGTTCTCCTCCGATGAGCTCGAGTTCTGAACGGAAACTGGTGAAGAGAAAAAAGGGGAAACACCTTCAGAGAAACGCACCTACTCCACGGGGTCCCAGCTGGCAACTCCAGAAACAGGAAAGGGGAAACGAAGAGCCACAGAAACCCGAAGGGAACTAACGCACAGAAGCCCCTCTTCTTCCCAGCCTCCCCCCAACCCGAACGAACAGAAATTAAACAAGGCACAGAATCTTCTGCAAATGACTTCACTAAACTAAATCCAAGCTGGACTTGGCCAAAAAAAGAAAACCCAAACGAACTGAGGTGTCGAACAGCAGAGTGTACTTTACGAGGAATATTTTTACACAGCAAATCCCAGACCTTCCCGGCCTCACCGCTCTCCACCCATTTGCTTTTTTTTTCCTTAAAAAAAAAAGACACAAGCTGGTTGCAACTTCCAAGATCACTTTGTCTTTGTAGCGTTTAAATAGGGCCAGTAGTAACCGTCCACAGTTGGACACCTCATGGGAACCAAGGCTGCTCTAGATGAAGTACTCTTTCTTTTCCTCGGAGTTGTTTTGTCCCCCCTCTGCGTTGATGATGGCTGTGTCTGCGTCGGCCGCATCATCTGCTCCTTTGGCTTCGTGAGTGAAGTATGTACCTGCAAGGGAAGTGGAGGTTGAGTGACTCCTTGGGGGCCTTGGTGTGGTGCTGAGGGAGCGATCGACAAAGGAAACAAAAAGTGCCACTAGGAGAGAAAGTGGGGCGTGTGTCCCGTCAGACGTGACAACCCGCAACTGAGGGGACACACGAGCCTGGCCTTTCATTCTCCAGCTTTGGTCTCTGCCTTACCTTTATGTCTGGCAAAGTATCGCCCTAAAATGATGAGCAGGCAAAGCATTGCAAAGACGACGACGGCTACGACGCCACCAACCACGGCATGGTCCACGCTGCGTATGGCCCCGTCCTCACCTGCGCGGGAATCTGTTGAGATCAGAAGAGGAATAAGAATTGGGGACTTACAACGATGCTCTCGGCAGGCTCTGGCTGCAGCTGCTCTCAGGATGGGAAGAGCTGCCCTCGGGCTCTCCAGAGGAGCAGGGGTGAAGCACGGAGCTAACTAGACAGATGAGTTCAGGCAGAGGAGCTTTGTCCGGAGCCGAACTGATCTGGCGGCTCGACTTGCGAGGTGTTTTCCGCTAAAAGCAGCAGCACTATGACTACGCACGTGGGAGACAGCTGGGAGAGGGGAGGAAGGGCACATGGAGTTGTTGGTGGGGATCTATTTTGGGAAATTTCCCTATAGTGCTCCCCAGCCTTCTTGGTGGATGGGGCACGGAGAAGAGCAGTACCATATGGGAATGTTAATCGTCAGCTCTGAGAAATGTCATTAACGAGTGCCCTGGTGAAAACATTTCAACTTCCCAAAACACTCCTTGCTCAAAACCCAACCCACCCAGCATGGAAAATGTGTTTACAACCATCCTCTGCCACGACTGAACTGGGTTCCACCACGAACCCCCACCTTTACTGTCCAATGCAACCCACAAGGCCACCGCACTCCTGACCCAAAAGCTAACACCCAGTCCGAGGCCGACAGTAAGCAGTAACTGTACAGCGCCTCCGACTGCTTTACTGCGTTTATTTAACTCCTCACCACACAATTAGTTTCCTTTCAAAAGCGCCTCTCCCTCGGGATGCCGTCACCTGGGAGAGGGATGACTGATGTGGCGGAGGAACAGCTCCGGAATGAACCCTGGATGAGCTATGGCCATGTAAAATGAATGTATAGCAGTGTAAACAATTTTAATTTAAGAATGCAGCTACATCAACCCTCGCTGCAATCCTAATGGCAACTGAGATTTATAACGCAGTAAAAAACAATTATTCTCCCGCTGATTAATACATTAACATTTTGGAATAGAAGCTAAACCATTGTCTCTTTTTTTTAGTGAGTCAAGCGCGACACCTCTATTAAAATGATTTACTGGCCATACCTTACAATTTAAGCACAGCAGCAACAGAAACGGTAAAAATCTTTTAACTTTACATGATTTGTGAAGTCATATGTGAAGGATTTACCATTTAAATCTTTCACTACAAGAAGCACATGGCCCATAAATCTGCCCTGCCTGCGCCTGCCTGGACACCTCGGAGAAATGCGTTTTGCCAGGACGACTGAGAGAGCAAATGCAAGTCAATTTTTAAGAAAGATTTATCTCCGTCTCCCTCCAAAGAACAGAGCAAATCTCTGAAGCCTCCACCTCTAATAATATTTGAAGTTTATCGATCAAGCGTACAGATCCGTGACAGCTAAAGGTAATGGGGCTCTTTTGAGCTGAGACCTGATACAAAGCTTTCGAGCAGCAGCTGGGATTTACGCTTTCTATCGATATTTCCAATTCTGCTCCAAGATTAAGGACTGAGGGACCCAAGTAAATAACTGGGGACCAAGAGCACCATAAAGCGCCTTTTAATTAAAACAATTTAAGAAAAAAAGCTCCTTTTGAGTAACCTCTGAGAGCAGGAGCCCCAGTGTGGGCAGAGAGATGCTGGGATGAGCTGGGGCGTGGTGAGAGACACTGTGGAGACCCTTCCAGCAGCTTGGCTGATAAGGTAAAAACTGCAGCCAAAAAAGATTATTCCCCTCCAAGCCAAAAGCACAGCAAAGGAGGACCTTCTGTCTCATCTCCAGTGGGAACAGACCATGCTGTGATCACTTCCCAGCATCTGCTGTGTGGCAAGCAGCTGAACATCCCTGCATGCTGAGGGAAAGGTGCCCATGGACACTCATGGGGCGCTGAGCTGATCCCGTGCCCAGGGACAGGATCTGCTGCTTGCCCGGGGGGCAGCTGGGGAAAACCAGTCACAGTGGGGCATCCTGGGAGCGCCCACTCCGACACAGCCTGTCCACTGCCACTCCAGCTCGGCTGATCTGGCCTCCATGAACCTGCTCTCTGCAAAGCAACTAAACTGGCTCATCTGCTAGAGCAGCTGCTTTAGGCATGCTTCACTCCATTTTTCTCTTATTTTTTCAGAAACTTTTGCCCAGTTCCGCTCGGCTGCATTCGGAGCAGCCAGCAGCATCCCAGCCTGGGCAGATGAGTGCCTTGATGACATCTGGAACAGCTGAGGGGCATAAACATGCTGAGTTACGGCTCTGTAATGTGCTTCCAGCAGGATTTTGCATCAAGAGGCATTTTTTCTTCATCATCATAAATTAAGGTTCTGGAAGGACGAAGCCGTGTGTTCGCGCTGGCGGCGGCAGCCTCCACGCTGTCCCACCGACCCAGGGCCGCAGAGATGGGGCTGTGCCAGAGCCCCGTGCCTGACACGTCCCTCTTGTCTTCCCTTTGCCTGACGTCGCGCCAAGAGCAGGAAGCAAGGGCTCCCCTGAGAAGGGACTTTGGCCTAAAGCCTTGCCAGGTTTGCTCAGCAGAGTTTGTTAAGTGTCAGTTCCTCTGCTGAGACGTGCAGGGCCATTTTTCTCAATTGTTCCTCTTCAGGAAGACCCCTGCGAGGTGCCAGCCCCAAGTTCACGCTGTTATACACGTGGCTAAATACATCTTCAAGCTTACAGCCTGAAACACTCCTCCTGCAGCATCTCCTCTCCTTGCCTCCAGCCCCTCTCACACCCTGCATGCTCTGGCAGCATGACCCAGCACCAAGAGCTCTGCCTGCAGGCACGGCAAAGCCCAAACCCACCGCCAGCCATTCCCACACTGCTCCCAGCAAACCTGTCTGTGTGCCACCAGCACAGGAACAGCCCCTCCACATCCTCCTGTCCCTCGCTATTTCCTTGGTAATTAACAAAGTGTCAGGTCTATGGAACAAGGAATAATTCCCCAAAGCCAATGAGAGACTTGACCTTAACAACCGGAATCTGCTTTAAATGCTGTCTCCAATTCACCCAAGCTATTCCTGCCTCCTATCTCTGATTAAACCAGAAATCACAACTTTATTGCTGAAGAGGGAACAGTTGAGATGGCAGGAACTGACAAAATGCCACATTATTTGCTAATCCTAATATGTTATTCTTCCTCAAGATTTGCTTTTCTCAGCACCAATTCAATTACAGATGCTACAAATCCTTCTGACATTTAATTCCCTCTTGTCAGGGTGCAGTAAATGTATACATGCAGAGCTTTCCCATTAGGATGTTAATATATATTGGAGCAAGCTGAATCCCGGCCTCTCCAGCGAATCATCAGGAATTTGCCTATTAGGGTTTTGTTTTGGGTTTGCTTGTGAATTTTTGTGGGTGGGGCAGAAAGAAGGAGAGAGGGGTAGGGAAGGAACAGACATCACAGCATGTTATCAGCAACATGCCCCCTCAGAGCTACTCTGCAGCTACGGTGCACCTTGGCTGAACCGCTTTTGGGTCGATGCTTTGCTTGGCACCAAAGCACCTTAAAGGAAAACTGCAGAGGTAATGGTACAAACCACTTGCCAGAGCTGAACTCATGCAGGGAAAAAAATCAATTTGTCTTTCCAAGTGCTGTGCTGCTCCCCCAGGGGACTGGCACGGCTGCACCCCACAACAGGGGACGCCAGGCTTTCACGGGATGCAGTACTGGGCGCGTCTGCCCGCGGTGCAGATCACTGTACAGCAGCAGCAGTGCTCCAGAGCCCCTTCTAGGGTGGCCAGGAAAAGACTTGGGCAGCTTGAAATTTATTTTTGCTGATTATTTTTACCAACTGCTCATGTAACCAACAAAATAGTGATTACACTGCTGGAATGGCAACCTTGAAGTTTTCCTTTAAACAAAAAGTGCGGCTCAGCAAACAGCACATAGACAGGAGAGAAAGGGGTTTGGGACTGCTTCCTACTCATCACAGAACTAAGGAACTAATTCCAGAGGTTAGGAGCAGTACGGAGCAGATGCTGAGCTGGGGATTGTCCATCCAAGTATCAATAATCATCATCTGTGATTCACACCTGCAGGTTCTCAGCCATGGGGGCTTTGGGGGACTCTCGTAAATAGTGAATGTTCTAATGATCTCCAGGTTTCTAACATTTCTGCCAATGTAAGTGCTAAAATCAGCTTTCTGTGGGCTCTCAAGAAAAATGTTGGTGATGGTAAGAGCAGCACTCTGACAGTCTGGGTCAGTGCTTACACTGAGGTTTAGCAGAGGGAAGACTTCTCTGCTCCCAACTTCTCAATGAAAAGGTTCCACTCAATTCCACTTTAATGAGGCTTTAAATATAGATGTATCTATGAATATTCCACTCTTTCCGTCAGCAGCAGCATCCCAAGAGTAAAAGTAAGACTGGGTTGGACCGGGCTGCCTGCATTTTAAATCTCCTTTCTACCCACACTAACAGCTCAGACCTATTTGGGTCAAAGCACTGCAAGTTTACCTTCGGCGCTCCCCACGCTCTCAGCAGCGGGTCCCGCGAGGCTCAGGCGGCGGCTCTGGGCTCACCGTGGTGTCGGGAGCCCCCTGCACACGCCAGCATCCTCGAGCACCTGGAGGCAGCGGCTCCTTCCTTGCAGGGGCCTCCTGCAGCCAGAGGAGCCGGGCCCACCTCCCCAGGGCCGCTGGCACCGCTCCTGACACTGCTGCCAGCAGCTCCTGCCCTGCGTGCTCTGCACCCTCCCCAGCCGGGTACGGCTCTCCCTGCGCTCAGAGCCAGAGGTGGGGAGCAAAGGCAGCACTGGGGGATGCAGCCTGTCCTGCTGTGATGTGGGAAAGCCCAGGTTTTATGGAACCTCTGCTGTGTGGTGCTCCTGACTCCTGTCCTTCCTCCTCATCTCCCTCCAGCTTCACATTCACCCAACTGCAACACTGTGGGGTATCTCTGTACAGCCCTGACCTTCCTCTACGTGCATTTCTGCTGTAAAAGCAGAGAACAGAGGGAGATTTTTATGAAAATGTAGTTAAGGCATTATTTTTGGCACATCGGGATTTACTGCTGCACTTGCACAAAAATTTACCTTCTATTTCTGGGTGAAAATTAAGGTCAAGCTCTTGACATTGGGCAGTGTGGGCTGAACTTGTGGGCAGGAGCAAGCTCATACACACCAACCCCACTGAAGCTCCCCAGATGTGCAGGTAACATCTGCATTGTAGCAGGGGAAAGGAAACCTATGCCAACAGCTTTGAAGAATTCCTAAACAAGTGACCTCTTGTAAATCTGATTACAGTTCAGTTTGTTAAATGATTATCCCATCAGTATGCCTGAAGATCCCACAGGTCACAATTTGGGTGTTTAATGGCCTTAAGTCATTTGAGCACTCCTGAAAACCTGGTGAGCCAATTATTCCTTTTCCCTGGAGGTAGGAAACATCAGGACTGCACTGACACCTCCCAGATGAATCTGGGGTCAATTCTTTTGTGGAATGAAGTTTTTGAAATGATGGAGCAGCACTAGAGGTTGGACTTGGCAGGGGGTGCTGGTGGAAGAACAGGCTGCCGTTACTCTGTGAACACTATAAAGCACTTAGCCACGACATGGGAGGACAGAAATCACTGCCTGCCCATGACAGGATGAGCAATAATGTTATTCATTCCCACAGCGTGGCATGGAGCAGGCTACCCCTCCTCAAATTTATTGAGGGGCCGTTAAAGAGCAGCGTTAACCTGCCTGTCGTATCGTAATTGAATTTGGTCTAATTTAAACCAGAGAAATTTGAGGAGTTCATCCTTCTTCAATCAATAAGCTCCCCTTCAGCGACCCATTTCAAGATCGCTTCATAAAAAATAACGCGCTTTGTTTGAATAAATGTGCTCACCGTGGCAGAGCTGAGAGCTGCACGGCTGCTCCCAGACTCCTCTCTGGAGAAGGGAGCCCCGTGTGCAGCCCCTGCCACCGATCCACCAGCATCCCCTCTGCAAAGGCGCTGACGGCTTTTGGTCAGGGAACCGCTCCCTGCTTCACAGGAGGTGCTGATGCTCTGGAGCGGAGCCGGGAAAGCTCGGGGAGTGTGGGGAGGGGTCCCTGGAGCGCCGTGCCCAAGCCCACGGCAGTGTCTGCGTGTGTGCACCTGCACGCACAGGTGTGCACAACACACACATGTGTGCGCGCTCAGGTTTGCCCCCTCAATGCCCAGTGCTGCAGGAACCCTGCCTGCCAGTCTGTGCCAGGCTGGAATGAGGAACTGAGAGGTGCCAGGCCAGCCCTCTCCGTACCCTAAGGGCTCAGGATGTGAGGAACAAGAGGAGGATTGCAAGAGAGAGGCACGGACACACAGAGCTCGGCCAGAGAGCGAGGACGGCTCTGGACTCAGGCTACCTGGAGGGCGGAAGGCAAGGGATGCATTACTTAATTGCACAGTCGGCAGAGCCTCGCTTGAAGCTGTGGGTGGGACAGATGTACCTGGAAGGAACAGCACACTGAGCAAACACGGCAGCAGCCCCACGCCCGCCACGCCAGGGTGCCCTGTGGGGGTGGGCCGTGCCCTGCATCCCCAGGGCGGTGCCCAGGGTGCCCTGTGAGGGTGGGCCATGCCCTGCATCCCTCAGGGCGGTGCCCAGGGTGCCCCATGGGGGTCGGCCGTGCCCTGCATCCCTCAGGGCAGTGCCCAGGGTGCCCCATGGGGATGGGCCATGCCCTGTATCCCCTAGGGTGGTGCCCAGGGTACCCTGTGGGGGTCGGCCGTGCCCTGCATCCCCAGGGCGGTGCCCAGGGTGCCCTGTGAGGGTGGGCCATGCCCTGCATCCCTCAGGGCAGTGCCCAGGGTGCCCTGCGAGGGTGGGCCATGCCCTGCATCCCCAGGGTGGTGCCCAGGGTGCCCCGTGGGGGTGGGCCGTGCCCTGCATCCCCCAGGGTGGTGCCCAGGGTGCCCCATGGGGGTGGGCTGTGCCCAGGGCGCCCCGTGGGGGTGGGCCGTGCCCTGCATCCCCCAGGGTGGTGCCCAGGGCTCCCAGTGCCCGCTCCAGCCGGAGCAGAGGGCAGCGTTCCCGATGGAGAGCTGAACTCCAGCACCCACCTGGACCACCCATCTGAGAGCCCCACGTGCTGACCCCGGGCCAAAACCATGACTGGTTTCAGTCTCCCAGAACTATGGGGCAGAGCCCACTCTGTCTGTAGCACAGAAGGGCCTGGGGCTCTCTCTGGTGCCTCCCCCATACCCGACCCAGCACGACCCTGACCACACCTGACCAGGAATGATCACCCTTTGGGCAGGCAGGAGTAACCCAAAGAGCAACAAGCAACATTCTGAAATTCTTAGGGAGAAAATCAGTAGCCAAACCAGATGCTCCAAAAAGGCTGCTTGGCAGCACACGACAGGTGCTCACTGTGGGCAGTGGCTCTGCCTGAGCTGCATTCTGTAGAGGTGGGGGAAATTTTTGGCTTCCATTCCACACTCAGAAAAAGGACTACACTGAGCTGTGTGCCCCGGGAAAGGTGAGAGCCCCTCTGAGCAGCACAGGCTGGGGAGCAAACACCCATTCTGGGCAATTCCTTTGAGGAATTTTTTCAGGTTCTTCTCTCCATTCACCAAAAATGTGTATTTTTCCTTAAAAAATAGAACTTTAAAAAGTAAAAGAGAGCAAAACAATTTTCCCCATCCACTCAGGGATGTTCACCAAAGCCCTGGTGCATCTTACCTATGGGATATGTCCCAGGCCTGCAATAATAATTGTTAGCATTGCTCAATGTTAGAAAACATCCAGAATGAATCCATCATTTCTGACCTCTTGGCCACAGCACACCTGCAGTGGCTCATGGGATGAGACGTTCCTGATTTGATTGGGTGAGAGGGAACCATTTGATGGAATAAGATGAAGACTCAAGGTTTTTTTGGAGTATTTTTTTGCTCCATGCTGAACCCCTGAGAGGAACAGCACTGAGTCCAAGCCCCTGGACTGGGCTCTTCCCAGGGGGACAAATGGCTGCTCCTGCCCCATGGCCAGGACGGTGCACCCTGTGTTGGAGCAGCCACAGAGCCCGGCAGGTACCAGGAGTCTGCAGGGATGCTCGGCAAGGGGAGGCAAAAAAACCAAAAAAACGTCATTTCTGTCAGAAAACATGAAAAACAAAAAGATTTAGGTTTGTACCACTGGTAGAGGCTCTGAATGCACCCAACTGCATCCACTGAAGATGCTGTTAGGCTTTAATCTCAATCAGCACTAATTGGCAAGGACCAGCCATGAGGATGCATTCATGCCCCTTTCAGACCAGTGTGGATGAAAAGAGGCCTGAACCATTTACTTGGTTTGGCCTCACTGATGGAACAACCACCTCCTTTTTACTGCCAATCTGATGCTGGTATGACGAGGAATCCCCAGGCAGCCAAGGGTTAGTGCTGGCCACCTGTTTTAAGGGGGGTTTCACACAACACGGCAGAGTCAAGCGTTTTACAAACAAAGACTCAACTCTACTGGTCTCCAATTCAGAGTCCAAAAAATCCCAGCCAGGAGGGAACCACAATGGTTGGCCTCGGTGCCCTGCACCTCCTGCCCCGAGGATGCCACACAGAAATGGGTGCCAAAATAAAAAAATAAATAGAAAAAAAAAGGAGAACCCCAACAGAAAGGAGCGCACTTCCAAGCTGCAAGAGCGTGGGGGGAATGGCTGTGCCATAGCGACTGCACAATGCAACATGGCCAAGATGCAGAAATCAGAGTGGAACCAGTGTCTAGCGAAGGAGAGCAGCGGGTTACCTACAGACTAGCCCTTACCTGAGAGATCCCCATAGTCCAGCTCCTCGGCCGAATTGGGCAACTGAGTAAAGCCTTACAAGTAAAAACAGACTCGTTTTTCTCTGCGTTTCTCAAGCGACAAAAAACAACACACTTAAGAACGGAGGATGAATTTCTTGAGGGGAAAAAGAGAATGCGTCAGTCACTTGCCACCATCTGCCGGTGCGGGCAGAGCCATCGTGTGACACCAGTGCAATCGTGGCCTTCATTACAGACAGAAATGCTCCTCGCTCTACACTGTTGGCACACGGAACGTGGCACTGAGACCACTCATAACAGCATGCAGAGCCCCAGACTCTGCCTTTTGGCTGTCATGGGGACAATTTCCCAATTTAGTCCAGGCTGATTTCAGTCCTCTGTACAGAGAGCAATGGAAAACTTGCCTCCAATTTTGCAACCAATCCAATTAGTTTTGGTCATGGTGACAAGTCAGGACATTTACCAATGACAGAATATGAATATTGTGCAGTGCATGTCATGGCCCGTTTGCAGGCTGTGGGCTGTGTCCTCTGCCATACTATTGGACAAACTGGCTTGTTTTTCATTTGCCCATTTGTGATGGATTTATGGGAAAAGCATCTGTCCCCAAAGCTATAAAGCAATCAGGTCATGGCCACCACAGGCAGCACTGTCTGTGAGGGCATTGGTGCTGCTTGGTTTGGGAGTCTGAGGAAGTGCTGGGGTCTGCAGGCACAGCATCTCCAGGGGTGGACATCTCAGCAGCAGTGACAGGGCAAACCAGAGCCAGGAGGCCACCCAGACTTACTGAAATGTGGGGTGGGGCAATGTTACCCTGCGGGCTGCCACTTCCAGGACTCACTCCTGCTGCTGGCCACTATAAGCCAAACGCGTAAGCAAAGACAAAAAATTCCCATGAAGAGATCCCGCATCCCCGGGCTCTGGGGAACCTGGGATCATCAGCTCACAGACTGCTACCAGAGCTGACTCTCTGTTAAACAGCCAAGCTGTGAGGGCAGTATGGCCAATGTGCAGACTTGGCCCCACTGCAAAGCAGCAATATGTATATTTTTATATATACACTGCCCTTTAAAAATGAAACTTATTTTCAGTGATTGGTTTTTAAATGCATCAAATCATCAGGAAGCTACATTGGTATTACCTCCTGAAGTGGGAAGCCATTTAGATTAATAGCAGGAAATAGGCTTGTGTGCCACTCTTGGGTTTCAGGGAGTCCTTTTCAAATTTTCAGCAGCTTTTTTCCTATAAATGATCTATAAATACAACAGTTGACTCACAGAACCATTGACCATGCAAAGCTGCACTTGGCAGAGGAGCCCTTCAACTTTTCTCTCTCCAAAATTGATTCTGTAGAGAGTTCCTTTTCAAGGAACTACATTTTCTCACCGATGAAAAAGGGCAATGTTGCATTTTTAATGAAGAAAAAAAAAATCCTTTTCAGAATAGAATTTGCAACAATTCCACAATTTCTCTTCTCCCTGCACCTGGGACACTCACAAATGCCACCGGCCAGTGTTAAAACCTGTTGTGAGGCATTTAAATAGGTGGTAAATTACTTCTTGATTTTTTTCATTAAACTTTCATACTGGCTACTAAAGCCCCTTCTTTTCACTTCTGAGGTGATGAACTCAAAGTCTGCCTCTACTCCTGTCAGAGAAATGAAAGGGAACTTTTCACTCTGCTCCATTTCCCTGGAAATGATAAATCCTCGGCAGGCAGAGCCGGCACGGTGAGCGCGTCCTGCAGCTCAACAAGGTGCTCACACAAGGACCAAGCACCCCGGGTATATTTAGGTTCCTGTGGGCTCCCACGCTACATCCAGTTCTTTAGGAGAAGCCAATTTCTCTCCCATCTCAGGCTCTAAATAAGCAATTAGGGATTCCGTTTCATGCGGCGCTTCGCAGACCCGCAGCGCGCGGGCAGCGCTGTGATGTTTTATTCACTGCCCCAAGGATGGGAGCTGTAAAACAGACTGGGGAGCAGGTTCACTATTAGCTGCAATTTTAAGTAGGGCATTTCCAAGAGGGAGGGAGGCAGTTGGACTGGCAGAGCTGCCTGGTGCTGGCAGTGCAGAAAGGCCTTTTCTGTGGCACCCGGCATGACGTACGAGCGGCCGGCGCTCGGGTGCAGCCGGGCTTTGGCTTCAGCCAAGCATTTTCAGGGACTGAGCGCTATCAGAAAAAGGAACAAGAGTGTAACACAATAGTGCTACCTATTCTTGTACCAAACCTGCTAAGGCCACAATTAAAAACCCACACAGGCCTTCAGGGAAGGATTTCCAGCCTGTAAAATAATTCACCTGCTGCATTATGGGCCAAGTGTTTTCTTACCACTCTTCATTTGTGACTAGGGTGTTTTCCTGCTTTGCCAGCTTCAGAGGAGACTTTTCCAAATGGCTCAAAATCCTACCTTTCCATGGGAATGAGCAGAAATTCTGCCTGTGCTGAGGCAGCATTGCCTGGTTCTTGCCTTGCCAGGGGAAGGGGGAACAGCCCTGAGCCCCCCATCGCTGGGCAGACAGATGGATGGAGAGGGCCTCAAGCACAATGCCCTGTGTGGGCAGCACCCACATCCTGGAGAATCACTCCGAGCATTTAGAGCTCTCTGCCTACAACAGGGTAAGGGCAGAATTTGGAAAAAATTGACACAAAGTCAGCATGTCCAAGGTCATGGCTGCTTAGAGATGTCCTGCTTGTATAGGGGGCAAACATGAGCTGGGCATATCACCTGAGGGGCTCCACAAAGGCTAGCACCTTGTGAAGGCTGAATTCTCCAGCCACCGAGGGCCAACAGGGGCCAGGACATTAAAAACTGGCCCATTGATTAGGGTGGGGAGAGGGGCAGGGAGGAAAGCTGAAAGGGCGTGTCAGAAAAACCGCTTTCTCCACAGACTGAGTGGTGCAGACACTCCAGGCTGTAACACTCCCGGCTCCACCGAGTTCTGCCTGTATTCCAGCTCAAACAGTGGGAGCTGTGATTTCAGCCCCACGGGCACCCTGACCCCACGGGGGCACACCGGGAGGGAGGAGGGCTGAAGCTGGGAAACCCCTGCTTCGTGGGGTGCAGCGGAAGCACAAGCCTTCCTGCCGGCCATGACCATGCTGTTATTGGAGCTCTGGCAATGAACAGTGCAGAGAAAGGAGAAAGTGCATCAGAAAATTCACAGTTAAGCTCTCATTTTTCAACAAAAGAGTTAACAACGTTCGTGCGTTAGGTCACTCATGCATCGCTGCCGTCAACTCCATTCCGTGAGGAAACAGGAATGGCAGGGCCTTGGCTACTGCTGGGACATGCACACACACACAGGACTCCTTCCCCCCAGTCCTCTAGGATACACTCCAAAACTTTAAATGGCTCAAAACCCTCTTTCCCCGATTGAAGCATTGTGCTGGCTCCACACTGGCCTTACATTCCATTTTCTTTGCTAGCAAGCTCTTTTTTGGGTTGGTTTTTGGTTTTGGTTTTTTGGTTTTTTTTTTTGGTTGGTTGCTTTATTTTCTTTTTTCTTCCCCCAATTCATTTTAAATTGTTTTTGGAGAAAATCCATTTGGCTGTATTCATGCCCATGCATTTCTAGTCATTCACAGACATGCTCACTCCCATCGGACATCAGAAAGAACAAATGGCCAACATACAGAAACACCTGGTATACTCCATACACACTCCAGCAACACAAGCTTGGAAAGAAATCCAGAGTCTTCACGGGAAAAGCACCCCACAAGGGCAAGCACGGGCGAATTCAGAACAAACTGGCTGGTTTTAAGGCAGGAAAGTTTGTGGCAGCTCGTTTGACTGGGGTAGGTTGTCATTTCAGCTGGCCACCTCCCCGGCACTGATCCTCCCCACGGAGAGGGGAAGCCCTTGAGTTAAGAGCAGGCTTTTTATGGCTTCCTCAGAACAAAGAAAAATAAGGAAATACATCAGGAATTGCTTTAAAAATGGAGCAAAGGTTTGCCACTGAGCAGCTGCCCAGATTGTCCTCATTGCAGGGTCTAATACATGCCTACACTGAGCCTTTCCTGATGCAGAAACAACACCCAGAAAGGATGTTGGGAGTTGCGCCATCACTGGGGCTACCTGATCCTTTTCAAATTTAGGGATCAACATCTAGCCACAAACATGTAGCTACAAAATCAGCAATGCTGGCTGTTGACATTTAACACACACAGGGAGATCGACACACAGACAAAACACAAGTGTGCCCGAAGATTTCTGATCTTTATGCCAAATGGGAAAATGAATCCAGGTAGGTAAGTTATTTGGGATAAGAAGTGTAAGCCCCTCCACTTGATATGGCACATTGCTACAGAATGATTGCTTCACTCAGTCCTGCCTCTGACCTCACCCAAGCAACGCCTCGAGGGGAGCAGGCAGGAGAATGGGTGCTCTGTGCTAGGGATTTCTGTCAGTAAAAAATCAGTCAATTCATTGCAGTTAAAAGAAACTAGAACAACAAAGTCCAACATGGATTAGCTGTAATTAAAAATTGTCAGAGGTTTTGGTTCTTTAGCTGAAAAGTAAGCTTGTGCCAAAAAAATGGGATGCTCAACTTCCAGCCTGCAGCGTACGTAGGCTCGCCGGGGAATGGAGGAAGCTCAGGAAGCTGTCAAGCTGTTAGCTAGACTGCCTCGAGCAGACGAGAAGGGTTACTTTGCTAGACTGCTATGCTGAGAGGAAAGTGTTGCTATTTGTTTTCCCAATCTCCTTCTGCAGTGTAATAACGCAAACTTCCCTGCCGACCTTGGAGGCGAGCGCTCCTCTGTGGAGCATCCCGGAATCCCCAGTGCTGTCCTGTGCCAGCAGACCCGCTGGATACTCTGTCTTAAAAACTAACTCAAAATCCAAGAAAAATGCTCAAAAATCTAAAAAAAAACCCCCAAAAAACAAAACAAAAAAAAAACCTCAAACAAAAACCCTAAAGAAAGAAAAAAAATTAATTTCTTTTTCATGTGTGAAGTGATTCTCTCAGTCAATGGCTGGAGAACCAATTGGCATTGCTTGGACCTGGATGCCACTTCCATGGGGCTTGTGCTTGCCTGGCACCAGGATGGTCAGCTGGGGAGTTCACAGCAGAAATGACAAGAGCAGACAGACTTTCCAGCCTTAGAACCCATGTTGTATCTATGAGATGAGTCCACCTGAAACACAGTTTTCCCTTGAAGACTCCAGTTCCCGTTTTGGCCTCCCCTTCCCAGGCTTGTCTTGCCACTCAGCAGCGCTGAGAAATAAGATAAACAGGAATGTGATACCAACCGTGAACTGCTGATTCTGTCGTCGCCGTTGTGTCTACACACGGGAACAGAGGATTGGAGGAAGGGAAGAAACAGGAGGAACAGCATGCAAAAAAAGGGAAAATGGAAAAAATGGAACAGATAATATATGAGCAAGCTTTCAAAGAACATTGCGTGACAAGCAATAATAAAATGAAAGGCAAAAAGCATTTGAAGTGAGTTGCACTGTTTAGAAGACATGCCTCCAGTTCAAAAGCTATGAGCCTGAGGAAAACAGTAAATTTTTCTCTTTTTCCAGGTCTTTGCCAGAACAATTACTGGTGGTTGCAAAGTCAGGGGAACAGGAGACAGGGGAGAACACCGACACCAACAGTTTGGTTGGTGGGGACAAAACAGAAGCTCCAGAGCAGGATGAAGAGCTGAGGCTCGGCACATCGCTGTTACACACTCAAACACTGCCTCATCAGAGCACCCTTGGCCAGGGGACAGTCTGCTCCTGCCTCTCCTCCAGCTTCCCAGCCACCACCTGGATGACCAGCCATTTTTTTCAGCATAAAAGATGTTCTGGAAGTGGCAACAGTGGACAAACATTACCAGCCCCTCTGCTGCAGCAGGTACCTGGTTGAACAGCTTCGGGTAATTAAAATATCCTTGATGTTTTTTTGCTGGTTAGTCTGAAGCTGACTCTACTCCATATAGACTACATCCCACTGGAAATTTCTTGGGGGGCACTGCCTTGCCAATGGAGAGATGCTTTGACTGCTCCAGAAGCTTGCAACAGGCAGTTTTAAAAGACTGACCAAATCGGAAGGCTTTTACTGACAGTTATTTCCACCAACAGGTCTAAACCAAATGTAACCACACTGCCCAATTTACTGGCTTATTCAGCTGTTGGAGGCTGTTTCCCTTGCACCTGGAGGCATTGCGTGGCAGGGCTCAGTGGCTGGAGGGGACTGGCTCCCCAGAACTGTCACTGACACAAATCCTGGAGCCAAGCCCTGCCTGGCTGGGGGCAGGCAGTGTTTGGGTGGGTAACACCGTGCGCGAGCAGCGCTGCACCTGTGGCCCTGCACAGCAGCCTGGAGCTTGGGTTTTGCAGCACAACAGACGATTCACAGCAGCCTTTCCCCTGTGACATGCTGGCACACAGCCCAGGGACAGGGCCCTGCGCGGGCAGAGGCAGCAGTGGAAAAAACAGGACCTGTTTCTTGGCAATTTAGCTGAGGACAGCCCGGGGCTGAATTCCTGAAGCAGCAGCAAAGACAAGAATCATACAAGGAATACATAATACTTACAGATACAAGGTCTACATGGTTTAATTATGGAAGCAAAACAAATAAACCCTGCACAGTTTAACAAACTGCACCAAGATTTGCATAACAGATTATCAAGCCATCATTAGCCTGTTTCCACTGCCAATGTAGGCTGTTCTCATCTTGGCAACCAAATCTAAGGCACCCTCAAGGAGGCCAGCCCTTGTTCTCCTGCGGGAGCCCTGGGGGCTGCAGGGGAAACCTTGCAAAGCCACAAGGAGACCAAGAGCAGGGTTTTGCTTTGGTTTTGGGTAGCAATCCCCATTTGTTTTAACCAAGCAAATGGTGGAAGGGGAAATGGTGGTGGAGGTGGGGGGAAAGGCATTGTTTAGAAGGGGTTGTAAAACTGAGTATTAATTCCTGAGATAGCATCTTGGCATCTATAAATAGTCTCAATTTACTGTCTTCCTGAAATAAAAAAAGTTATGTCAGCTTTTACAATAAATAGAGAATCTGCTGGAAGCAAACTTGTATTGATGTGCTGGAAGAGATTATTAGTCAAGAAACAGTGCAAACTGGACAGTGCATCTCGCTTCCCCGTCCGGGGACAGAGACCGACAGGTTACACAAAATAAAGTTCTCAAGCGGTTGTAAGTGCGGACAAATATCCACGTCAAACAACATGTTGGCTGCAGCTGGAATGACAAAGTTATGATTAGCAAATGGTTTGGATGGTTGCAATAGGAAACACAGACCGGTTAAAGTTTAGAGTGAGCTTTCGGGGAGTGCTGTCCAGTCCCAGTCACTGCACACACCAGGGCTCCGCAGGGCACGGCCCCTGCTCAGGACATGAACGTCCTGGCACTGGTGTGTTTCTACATCATCACGCGGCAGAGGAGAGGAAGCTGTCACTGGTGCTTTGGTACAACTCAGAGCATTCCTGTAAATCCACGTGTGTCCCGGCCCGCCACCGCCACTCCTCACCCGGGAAGGGACACCCGGGAAGGGACACCAGGGAAGGGACATCCAGGGAAGGGACACCAGGGAAGGGACACCAGGGAAGGGACATCCAGGGAAGGGACATCCTGGGAAGGGACACCTGGGAAGGGACATCCAGGGAAGGGACACCTCAGGAAGGGACATCCAGGGAAGGGACATCCTGGGAAGGGACACCAGGGAAGGGACACCTGGGAAGGGTCACCTGGGAAGGGACACCTGGGAAGGGACACCAGGGAAGGGACATCCAGGGACACCCAGGAAGGGACATCCGGGAAGGGACACCTGGGAAGGGACACTTGGGAAGGGACACCTGGGAAAGGACATCCAGGGAAGGGACACCCCGGGACACCCGGGAAGGGACACTTGGGAAGGGACATCCAGGGACACTTGGGAAGGGACACCCCAGGAAGGGACACCCAGGGAAGGGACACCCCAGGAAGGGACACCTGGGAAGGGACATCCAGGGACACCTGGGAAGGAACACCTGGGAAGGGACATCCGGGAAGGGACACCTGGGAAGGGACATCCAGGGACACCGGGGAAGGGACACCTGGGAAGGGACATCCAGGGACATCCAGGAAGGGACACCTGGGAAGGGACACCCGGGAAGGGACACCTGGGAAGGGACATCCAGGGACACCCAGGGAAGGGACACCTGGGAAGGGACACCTGGGACGGGACATCCAGGAAGGGACACCCGGGAAGGGACACCCCAGCCCTACAACGCTGCTGCTCACACAACCCGTATCTTCAGGCTGGACTGGCTAACTTCAAAGGTGCTTTTCTGAATCCTGGGGTTGTGCCACCAGCTTCTGCTTTGCTTTCAAGAACAGCCACACTTCCATGTCGGAACAGGCACACAGCACCCCAGGGATAGCCTTCTGCCCCATGTCCTACAATAAAAACCATCTCTTCTCCTCAAATGCCGACCAACAAGAAGTCTTTGATACACTCCTGATTTAACTAATGTTGACCAAAGACAAGGAAAGGATCTGCCATCAAAAAAAGCGCTGTTCTGGTCCCAAGTCATCAACATGGTACACCATCACCCAAGGCTGATAGCTATCATTTAAAATGGAAAGCTGGTGATGAAGAAGGGGCTAGTTTACCCAGTGCAGAAAAGCCAAGAGGAGGTAGAAATCATATAACCAAACAGACCTGGGATTTTCTACCTTAATGTCAAGGCTTCTCTTCCAAAGCCAATCAGGAAAAGAACTAAACACGCTGTTCAGGAAAAGCAGAGCAATGTCAAGGCCTTCCAAAATCTTCATGTACAAAAGCTCCTCAGAGGCCAGATTTATAGTTACAGAAGGTACCCAAAGGAGTAACCACTGGCTTCTACAAAGCCAAATTTCACTTTATTGGAATTTCTGTGTAGCACTGGCTGTAAGAAATAAATATCTGCCAGCTAGGACAACTCAGATGACACCCAAGCTCGAGGCACTTACCACCCCATTAGGCAGCTACGCAAGGGCACACACACATATACACACACATATTTATAAAATTACTGCATGGAGGCAGCTGGGCCACATTTCTCAGAGTTATGAGCTCCACTGCTGAGCCTCCTCGTTTTCTCAAATGGATTCTCTCCAACTTCAAACTGTTTGCAGAGTGTGACAGACCAGGCCCTTTAAACTTGGCTGTAATTAGTCCACAGCCTCAAAGAGAACAAGCACGATGGAGGAATATTAAAACCCCAGCAGCAAAATGAAATTCCCCTGGTTGAATGCTGCAGCCGCAGTGCTGCAGCCTCACAGAGGTACCTGGTGCTGGGGCTGAGGAGCACACACAGAATTACGGCAGCCCATCCACAAAATAACGGCAAAACACGCCGCTGCCTTTTAAATTTAAAGAGGCTTTAGCAAGTATAGATATCCATTCAATATATTGCTTTTTAAATTGCTTTCTGAACTGAAACCAAAAGCCAATCTGATCCCTGACGCGTGGAGCTCTTATTCTTCCCGATTTTCCAGACTACTTCACATGCACTGACCGGGGCCGGTGTGAATTCCTGCACGTTGCTGCCTTCGAGCAGCCTGAGGGGACGGCATGCAGCCCTGCACACGGATCCCTGCTTTGGTTCAGCTCCTTGGGGCTGATGAAAACGCCTACAAAACCTCTCCCAGTGTTCCTCTGGATGAAACTTCTGCGGGACACCAGCACAGATGTCACATCCCACAGCAATGCATGAGCTGAGGGCTCCAACACTACAGTGCAGTGACCCATGCGTCCTCTCCCTCACCACACGCTCCTCCAAGGACCGATGGAGATGTCCCTTGCATTCCTGAGATCCCCTGATCTGCTCTGTACAGGGCTCCAGGTTGGCACTGAGTGCCCCGGTCCAGGCGTGCTGCAATGAGCCCTGGGGACAGCTTGATTAGCAGAACAGATGTTTCACAAAAATCATCACAACCTGTATGGATGTTGTGTGTGACCAGAACAAAAATAGTCTGAAATCAGCACAGTGGCTCCAGCCATGCTTTTGCATGTTTCTCCATACAGATTTGGAGGATCTGGGTTTGATTTCAAGCCCAAGCTTGCACACAACCCACACTTCTGCTCAACAAGATGATGGTTGGTGCACTGCTTATGCTGGACCACCAAAATTAAGGCCACGTATGACAGGTCCTGCCTGCTACTGGCTGGACATGGGACCGAAAGACTGAATTTTATTTCATTTTATTTCCTGTCCCAGGCCTGTCAGCTCTGCCTTTAGCCCCTTTAATGCAGACACATCCTGGATGAAAATGTCAGAAAGGCGAAGAATCATCTTTAAATTAACTTGACATTTTACCAGGGACAGGCAGAACTTCCAAGAGAAAGCAGAAGTTAAATAATAAATAATTTGGGGGAACAAATCCCTGGGCTGCGTCCCTGCACAGTGGATTCAAGCACCTGAACATGTCACAGCTCGACACCAGGCTGGGAATGCCGAGAGCAAACCGGGCGCCCTCCTGCTCCTGCTGATCTCCCGCTGGCAGCGTGGGCACCTCCACATCCCCAGAAAGGCCAGAGACTGCGAGAGAGTCCAGACAGCCGTGCTGAAGCTGGCCCCTCTGAGCTGGCTAGGGAATAAATGTGCTTTTACCATTGAATTCCATGATCAGGCCAGCACCTGCAGCAGTCCCAGGCAGAAGTGGCTGTACCTGAGCCCATGTCACCCTCCTGCCAGGACACAGTGCTTTGGCCTCCCACAGACCCACTGCAAGGAAAGCTGAGAACAGGATGACTGGGACTGCACTCCTCCTGCCCACCAGCCACTGGGATTACTGCTGGAATAAACCCCTGCAACTGCAGCTTTTCGCACCACCGACAAACTCCTACTGAGGATAAAATATTGCTTCTTGTTTTGAGGAAGTTTTTCGACATGTGAAATGCTCTGAAAACCCGCAACTTATTTTTGCTCACAGAGTTCACATTTCCACGTGCTATTATTTTTAAAGCACCTGGGAAGACACAAAGGTGTGCTTCTCAGGAGACAGTGCCTGCCCCTGCGGGTGACAGGAGAGCTCCACCACCATGCGCCCCTGCTCAAGAGCTAATTACTCCAACTCAGCACCAATTCTCAGCTCCTGCTTTGGAGCTCACTGCACACCTCCGAGCCAAAGAGAGCTTGCTCCTGGCTCGTACAAATCCTGAGCTGCAGGAAGGAACTCCGGTTCCTGTTTCCACAGGATGGGCTTGGTCCTTTCCACATGCATTCACTGAAGGGGCTGGAGCACCTCTGGGAATTCTCAAGTGAAAACCACTGCCTGCAATGTTACAGCCCCCTGAAATACACGGACACCTCCACCCAGACCTGCTACTCCGAGGGATCAGTGGGATTGAAAATATGCCCTAAATGGGCATTCCTGGGGGGACATCAGGAGCCCCAGCCTGCTGCTGAGGATGGAGAGCAGTGCCTTTGCAGAGCAGCATCACCTGCAGGGCTGGCAACACTGGCAACCTGCACATGTCACCCCCAGGTCTTCACCAAAACCGCGGCCAAGACACCTGTGCAAATCCACCTGTGGAGAAAGAGTGGGAAATGCAAATGTGCACCTATGGATGATGCCCTGGTCCTGGGAGGGGGCGTGCCAGTGGCCTGGGGGGGCTGGGACAGGCAGAAAAACCCGAGATGAGGGCTGGGCTGTGATTAAGGACCTTTATTTCCCAGGAAACAACAGCTGCCCGAGCCCAGCATTTCCAGGAGCCACTCCAGGGTGATTCAAATGATGCTGTTTGCTCTGCTGTATCGTATTGTACATCTTAATGAAGAAAGCCACAAGGACAATTTAACTGATAAAAAAGGGCTCGGCAGTGATAAGGGCTGAAACACCAAAGGATGGCTGGAATATCAATGCTGCTGCAGGATACGTGGAAAAGATCAAGCTGTCACGCAGGAAATCTTTTCAAGCACCTACACTAAAGTGACAGAGGGAAAGCTCTAAAGGTCGTGGTGTCTGGAAACTTCACTGCTCAGCTTGTCCTTCGCTGGAGAAAGCATCAGGTCAGCTTTCCAAGAGCTCCCCCAGAAACTCCCTGAACCAATAAATCAAAAGGACAACTCCAAGGGCAGAATTTTCTAGGGTCACCTGCTAGAAACCGCTTCAGTGCAGCCTCTTTCCCCATGTTTTATTCAATTAAAGCAAGACAATTGTTTTTCAGAACTACTCCATGGTTCCAGGGGACATGAACTACGTCAGGGTTATACTAAAAGTAGGGGGACAAAAGCAAAACAAAGCAGATTTCAAACCCACCTCATCCTAAGGACTGGGTTCCACTGGGCTGGCTCCAGATGCCTGGATTGCCAGCAGCTCAGAGAACACCCTGTTGTCTCCCACCTCTCCTCTGTCAGACAGGAAGAACGCTGGAACATTTGGGAATTAAGGTATCAGGTGTCTCTCAAGGCTTTGAAAAGTGTTCCAACACTACTCTGCTATGTAATTCTAGAGATTATGTTAATTTGACCTAATTTTTTCCAGCCACAAAGTCTCTTAACTACTGAAGGGCAGAAGTTGGTGGGCTCCACGCTCCTGAGCACTGACTGGAGAGGACACACACACAGATCTCTGCACGACAGAGGGGGAGAAGCCTCGGCTGCTCTGGGTGGGAAAAGCACACTGAACTCATGGGTACAGGATGGTAAGACACATGTCAAGAAGACTCAGTGTCAGGGAGAAAAATAATAATTTCCCTTATCAGCATTAGTAAATCTTCTTCCGACAAATCGCGAGCAGGAACTGCTGGAACACAGAGCAATACCACATCATTACTTTTCCAGCCTCCTCAGCAGCTCAAAGGCAACACAGAAAAGCACCAAGAAGGCAACAGAGACCCACTGGGTTCTGCCACCAGAGTCTGAGATCCTCCACCACTGCAAACCAAGGTGAGAGAGCAATGCTGGACAGAGACGTGCTCCTTATGCCCAGGGACCTCTGCCAGGCTGATGACACGGCCATTTCCGACTGCAAGAACCATCTCTCTCCCCTTCTTATTTTTAATACAAAAAACCTGGAAAGCTGTGTGAAGGAAAGCCCAAAGGCTACTGAGCATCCACAGCCAAGCTGCAGCAGGACAGCGAACAACCAAGCTGCTGTTTATTGGGAAGAACCAAGCACTGCTGTGGGACCTGACACAGCACCAGCTTTGCAGACAGTGCTGGGGCAATCCCTAAAGCGACAGGCTGGTAACAACCCAGTTCCCAGAAAAAGGACAGTCATTAAGGTTTGCAGGCACCAAGATTGACTGAAGGGGTTATCCGAGCATCAAGACACATGGTTCCATTTAGCCTTCCAAAATTCACTGAAAGCACGAGCAATTACCGTCAGAAAGAAACCTGTGAGCACATCCAGGTACAGCCTGTGGGACAAGGCCGAGCTTCTCTGCCAACAGCTCTCAGGGAGGCTGCAAGAAAGCTTCAAACCTCCTCTGAAACAAAAGCGGGTTAAGTCCAGAAATCAACACCACGGGAAGAGGGAGAGGCAATCCCAGCAGCCCGGGCTGGGTGCCTGGAGCTGGGGTGACCGGCAGGCACCTGCAGGGAGGAAGCAGAGCACGGCGAGGGCTGGCAGCATGATGGTGGAGAGAGGCTTCACCGGCGTGTCCGTGCCAGCGGGGCCTGCCTTGGGTGCAAAAACCTCGGGAGGAAAAGAAGCCACGAAACGCCCTGGGCAGGGTGGTGAGAGTCAGCTGAGCAGCGTCATAAAAGCAAATAAAACGTGAAGGCATTTACACAGGGGGTGGTTTACAGCAACAGTAAACGTTGTGCCATTAGCTATTCAATGGTCCATCCTCACCTGCCATTTGTCACCTCTGCCTCAAATAAAAAAAAACCAAAACAAAACCAAACCAAAACCCACAAAAAGCAGCAAGCAAAAGCAAAAGCAGCGGTTGGAATAGGAAAGGTCAGAGAAATGACAATGCGAATGGTTACAAATAAATCAGAAGGGTTTTCCTGATGAGTCAGGTCTGTGAGGAGGTATGAGGATGTGTCACAGAGGTGTCATGATGTTGCTGGCTGTTTTTATTCATCTTTTCTCACAAGACACAGAAAATCTCACAAACTGAAAGGCAGCTCCTCAAGAAGGGGCCTATGGATGGCATTCACACAATAAAAACAACTGGTGGAATTCCCTTTTCCGGGAGAGTGAGGGAGAAGCTTATCACAAAGAAATACCAACATCTTGGCATGAGAAAAAGCATCTTGAGTCACATCAGGCGAATTGAACTGCCGAAGACCAAACTTTCTATAAATTACTCAGAAATTGATGCTGATGGGATGGAGGCTGAAACGACTGCCCGTGCTAAGGGAGCTCTGAGGCTTTTGGCAATCCTGCATGTGAAGTACCCAGTGCTGGCCACCAGTAACTGAATTAATCACTTCTCCTGCCATGACAATTCCCACATTTCAGGAACGCCCACACCCACAGCAAGGACTGTCTGACACGCTGAGCTGCCGGACCAGGGCCCGTGCTGTGGGTGGGCGTATTTGAGGGGGAAAAAAAATACTGTAAATGATTGGTTTGTTGTTTTTCCCCAGGCTTCATGCTCTGCTTATATACATAAAAGACAATAAACATTCAGGACATTTCCAATGGTTATGAAGGTACCATACCTGTGATGGTGGTAGGGATGGTGGTGGTAGTGGTGGTGGTTGTTGTGGGAGGAGGGATAGTTGTGGGGGGATCTGGATAAAATATAAAAAGGAAAATAATAAAAAAGCAAATTAAGAAAAAAACAAGCAGAACACAACAGCGGTCAATCGTGATCAGAGGAAAACAAGGATGCTAAGAAGCAGCATGGGGCTGGGGACCCTTCCCTGGCTAAATCCCAGGGGGGAGCCCAGCAGGGACAGCAGGGCCAGATCCTCCGCCCACGCTTACCCAGGCTGGAGAACCTGGCCCCAGCCTCTCCCCCCTTTCTGCCTTCTACAGTGCTAAAAAAATAAATAAAACCCAGCATAAATTAGTCAATGAGAGAGAGAAATGGAATGGGAGAGGCATAAGGAAAATAAACTGCACGCTTCTACAACAAAAAGACCAGTTTGCACATACAAGGAGAGACACAGTGGTGCTTTGGTGATTGTCTATGGATACATTTGCAAACCCAGGTGGGAGGGTTGTGTGAGAGGCCCTGCTGTGCTTCACAGCCTGAACATTAACAGCACACCAACAGATCTCACTGTCTTCCCAGGGCCCTGGACCTCTCTGCTCTTCCTCTATAAACACACGGCAGCAGGATGTTAAAAACTACTTCAAAGATGGTAAGGGATACAGAGAAAGGAACAACACCATTGCTGAATATCAATTTCCAGGTATGAGGAATTCCACCAAGATCTTTTAATTTAAAAAAAGTCAGTATTTTTCTGACCAATTTCAGTTGCACACTTTTGTTTTTGCTACTAGGGCATCGTTAATGAGATGTTTCTCTCTGTGACCATTTCTCAGATGGACTGGACCTGTTGAGATTCAAACCCTGCTGCTCGTCACAGGATTGATGTTACACACAGGGACACACCCTTATCAAAACTATCGGGCAGGAGAAGGTAGATATGAGAAGATTTAAAAGAAAAAATATGTATCAATGCCCAGATGATCAAACTGAATGCACTTAGTAGTCAGAAAGACTTTGAACTACGGATTCATTCGGCAATAATAGAGCATGAAACCTTTCATGGGCTTTTGATTTTAGGTTTCCTCCATAGCACGTCAGCTGTTCCTCACTAACACATCTGCTACTCTTTTATCTCTGAGCAAGCTCCCTTGGATCCCCTAATTAAGATATCTGAACTTTAATTATATACTGCACCATTATTATATTCCATCCAACTTCCCAAGAGTTAAGGAACATCACCTCATAGTTTGCTGTGCTATGAGCAGTCTCTGTCTTTCCTCTACATCCCAAGGATCCCCTGTGCTTCTCTCTCACTCCTGACCCACACGTATCCTGGGAGAGTGGGGACCCTCCCAGCTGAGGCACAGCAGTGCCTGGGGAGGGCCCCAAACTCACACTGACCAGCCTGACTGGCTGTGCCGTGGGCTCTTCCTCCATAAAAGAAAAAAAAATCAAAATCTGGGGTGCTAATGGAGCTGGAAGTTTCTAGCAATGTATCTGCCCACGCCCACGGGGACAAAAAGCATAAAATGAACTTTAGAAATGAGCATGTGTCCAGTGTGTGTCAATGTGATGATACATCCCCATCCCACGAGGGCAGCTGGGCAGGTGCTGGGCACAGCTGAGCTGCTGAAGCCACGCCAAACCCTGGAGCTGCAGAGATGTGCCTTGGAATGGGACTGCCCGCATGCTGCTGGGGAACTGGCTGATCTGGAGAAAGGGGCCACGGGCCAGAGGCGTAGGTGCCCCATACTGAGGGGGGTGAGACCCCCATGCTGAGCCTCCCCTCAGCAGCAGCTCCAGCTGGACCAGGAGCCTTCAGCTGATGGCCACAGCCCAACCACTCCCTCCCCACTCCGGACTTCTCCCTTTTAAATCAAGAGTTAAAAGGATTTATCGTGCTGTCCAGAGTGGCAGAGCCCAGCAGGATGGTCCCAAACGTGCAGGACTGGGGGTGATGGGCTGTGTAAAACCCTTCTGCGCTCACGAGCAGCCCTCCTCTACATGGACCAAACATCTGCCAGATGCCTAAGCTGGAAGCCCCAGTCTCCACCCCCTGGGAACCTGCATCTCCTTCCAAGTAATGCTATCCTGGCTCTCCTCCTGGGGATTTAATCCCAAGAGGAAGCAACCCCAAGGAAGTCCTGCGCTGTCTATTCTCGCTTACACCCAAAATGCAGAGTAATTATGTGCATAATAATTACTCACCAGCTCTAAAGCTCGGGTCAGTAATGCTGGGGAGGTCCCCCCAGCCCTGCCTTGGCCCAGGATGGGTACACAGAACTACACCCACCCCACAGCTGCTTGATGGCAGCAGCTTTCATGGTCTCCATCTCGTGGGGAACTGCCTGTGTCCTATTCCAACTGCTTTGCTCTCTGCAACATTGGTTGTTTCCTTCAACACTGATGTAAACAAGTGTTTTTTTCATATTGTGAGCATGCAAATTACCAATCATAAATGCCTATCTGACTTCATTTTGTAAGTTGGAGTCTTGTGGAGCAAGAGGCACTAGAAAAATTACCTATATGATGGGCTACATGAGTTTTGTATACGCTGAAAGCTGTCACTACCTTGAGTCTTTAGGCAAGTTTCTAAGACTGGGTTTAAAACCACTCTTGCAGAGCTGGCACTTGGAGAGGTTTGGGAGGTTCTCCACTCTTTGACTGGATCAGCTACCAGAGAGCTCAGACTGCAGAGCTTCAGGCGGCAGTTGCATGGAACAAACTTCACACCAAGTTTCTGTCCCACCTGAATGGAACCATAGCATGGTTCAGGTTGGAAAAGACCATGACCCACCAGGAACTCAGCCCAGCCACACAACCGCCCTTGACAGAGAAAGCTTAACTATGCAGCCCAAGGAGCAGCTCATCATTAAACTGGGGGATTGCTGTGCAAGTGCCTCCTGAATCTCCATTCCATGCAACACCTCATGGCAGGAGCATGAGGTTCACAGAAATGCCAAAGTAACACAGAGGAAAGGAAGAATTAAAGCAGGTACTTAACAGCGCTTTAAAAGATGCTGAGGCATGTTTTAGTGTCTGCCCAGCCACACAGACAGGCTGAAGGCACCTCATTCCTCCAGTTTATTTACTGGTTTGTAATTATTTGGGGATGCTGGCTGATTAACTGGCTAGTGAAAGGCTCAGAACCCCTCGGACCATTGTCGGAGGAGGTGTTACCAGAAGGACAAGAAATCAGTGAGAAGTCCAAGGAGAACTGCACAGTTCTCCCCATGCCCCTGCTCTGGCCTTTCCTCAGGCTTCCCCTGGCAGCAGGGGTGGGAGCTCCCCGAGCTGGGACAGGCTCTGTGCCCGATGCACACACTGAGAGCCCCGGCAGCACCCAGCGCCTTCCCAGCCCCTGCCCTGCCCAGCCCAGCACGGCGTCGGGGCCTCAGGAGCTGCCTGCAAATCTGGCATCGAGCAAATGTTAAGTTCTGTCACAGCTTTCCGAGCAGGGCATGTTGCAATTGGGTGTAAAGGAGTCTAGAAGAACGGTGGTTTTTCTCACGTACCGTATACAAACAGCATGTAATCCGCATGTGATTTCCCCACCGCGTTGGAAGCCTCACAGCGGTATGTACCATTATCTGTTTTGTTTAGGTTACTAATGAGAAGGTTTGAACCAGACACTACAACGTGTTGAGGCATCTCATCATCTACTCTTAACCACCTCATGTCCGTAGGCCTACAGAGGAGGGAGAAAAAGAAACAGTCACATTACTATTTTCCTATGGTCAAGATGGCATCTTCAAAAGTTCATCCACAGACAGAAAGCCCAAACCAAGAAAAACTGTAAAGAAACAACACATACTTTTTTGCACTACTCAAGCCCAGATGCTGTCGGGCTTCCTCAATTTAAATTTATTTAAACCCAACAGGAAACTGTATCCAGAGCTTAAATTTTCTGAAAACACTAATGCAAGCAGGAAGAAAGTTCATTAGTGGTTAATCATTCGCTTACTCAGCAAACCTGAAAGCTCTGAGGCTACAGACTCAGTGTTCATCCACGGGGTGCTCTGAGGGCAGAGCTGAACAGCAGAACAAGCAAGGTTTTGTCAAGTTTGAACCCTTCCACAAGCTGCCAGGGCCCCGGTGACCTCAGCAGGGGCTGTGCTGTGCACTGAGGGAGCTGCAGCCCTTCTCCTGTCCCTCAGCCCACCTGGCAGCCCCCTCCTGCACCCCACACCGATGGAACCCACGTGGGCAGGGGGTCTGCATCATTCAGGGGATGAAATGAGCCTGGGTTGTTAGAGCTGGTAAAGATTGGAAGCGCTGATGGGCTTTGGGGGGCAGCTCTTTTGACTTTGTGAGGGTGTTTAGCATCTCTTATTATTACATCTTTAAGCAGTGGTGAGGGGACAGATCTTTCTTTCTCAGCAAGAAAATTCCAGCATTCTTCAGGCCATTCAACTCCTCCTAAAGGGGAGCACAGCACTGCTCAGCCTGCCTGGCTCCAAGGCTGTCAAGTGGGACTTCACATTGCTGGAGGTATCCCACGGCTCAGGCTCTTCCCTGGGTACAAACAGTACATGACGGCCATGATGCAGAAGCTCCTGATGCTTCAACATCCCAGCCACGCTACTGCATGGATCCAGCACTGAGCAAACTCAGCTGGGCATGGGCTGGCTGGTTTTGGACACGGGCTTGGTGCTCTGTCCCCTGCTGCCACGACACTGGCACATGAGGCACAGTGTGGGCAGCAGGAGCTCCTGAGACAGCCCAAATGCAGTTTAACTTCAGTACGGGTGGGAAGGGTTTGAATGGTCCTGGCTACAGTTTTTAAAGGGCTCCTTGTGCTGGGGAGTCCCAAGGTGGTACAGGACACCGTAGCTGCTGCTCAGAGAAGTGTGCCCCTGGATGCCTCACAAGTGACCATCTCAGCATCTTCCCACTTCTGTCATAGTTTTAGGGGGTTGTGTCTAATCTAACAAAATATCTGTATTAATACCAAATAGAAATTTCTCCTCTCTAGTATTTTTTTCTTCTGAGCTTCCTTCCCCCAATATTTCTGTTGCCAAATTTTGCAGAGAAATTACTTTCCGTAACTGGAGAAACTTCCCCTTCATCTAAAACCTCTGTAAAAGATTTCATGAAACCTCTTGGTCTTAAAAAGATGGAGCCAAACTCAGCTCATTATTTTACTGTGTATTTTCTTAGCTTTGGGAGACCCAGGTGAAGTGACCTAGAGAAGCCAATTCCCAGCACATCACCAGCACCACAAAACGTGCAGCAGCAAGCTGCCAGGAGATGTGTCTGTCCTATTTAACATGGGAATGTCTTACTCATAGCCTGCAAGGAGAAAATGTAGAGAAGCCTGTTCATTAGATTCCCAGGTGACAGCAAATGGGAGGCACTGCAGGTACCCAGGGGAGCAGGAATGCAGAGGGGCTTGGCAGGCTCTGAGCAGGGAATAGCTACCAAACGGAATTCAGCAGGGACGTGCCAGCCTCTGATGCACGGGAAGGGATTGGCCTCGTGCCCAACAGAACAAACTGGGAACTGGGAATCAAGCAAGGACTATGGGAATCAAGAAAATACTGTGGATGGGGATGCAGGCTACCAGGGAGGATGAGGGCAGCCTGAGCCCTGCCCACATCGCCGAGCTGGACGGGCTCCAGCTCCCCACGCCCCAGCTCTGGGCACACTGCCAAGGAGGCACTGACAGATCTCAGGGATGTTTGCAGAAATCTTATGGACATGATGAAAATAAGGAAGGATAGTAAATACTTGACAGCCATAAATCCAAGTGGAAGAGAAAGTATTTTGAAAAGAAAAAATAAAGCCGATAAAAACTTAAATTAGAACAGCAATGGAAGTGTGAGAAAATCTACCCTCCCTTGCCAGGATTTTCCTGATGCATAAATTTCTTCAACTGCCTAAGAAAGCCTCAAGGGCTTGGCAAGAAGAGGAGAGAGAATAAAACTGGTATTCTATAAAAACCACACGAGGCACCAAGGGGGAGCAAAACCGTCACACAGTCAGTATGAGCAGAAGGATGGACTGCCTTACCTGGGGATCCATCCCTCTTCCCCAAGGGCCCCGTGCTGCAGTGCCGGGCTGGCACCCATGCACTGGCACCTCCAGGGGCCACAACTGCAGCCCCGGCCTCGCTCTTGCAGATTAACCAAACCCACAATTAACTGCAGATCAATGCCACCCAAGCCATTCCCTGGGGGAAGAAGTGTCCAGTTGGGAGCTTTGCCCTGCTGCACCCGAAGGCTGCGGCGTGGTGGCCAGGAAGAGCTCTCCCAGGAGCTTTCCAGTGGAAATTCCTCGGCCATTAGGTGCACAGGAATAAATGCAAGTCCAGCAGCTGTTTGGGTGCAGGCAGCATCTCTCTCCTTCACTCTGGGACACTGTCTTCGCAGCAGAGAATGGCGACAGGAACAGTGGCCACGCAACGTCCTGTCACCACCGGCCCGCCCTGGGAAGGGTCCAACTTACTGTGGCTTTCCAAAGGCTGTGCACGTCAGCTCCAGCGGCTCCCCTTCTCTCGTCAGGCCTTGCAAGGGGTAATTCTGAGAAACCCGCACTTGAGGCTTATCTGCAGGACACAAAACACGCCAGGTGAGCCCCAGGTCGTGCCCCTGTGCCCACTCGGTGCTGGCAGCGCGAGTCCTGCCATGGCCCCGTGCTGCCCAGGAAGGGCTCCTGCTGCACTGCTCCTGCTGCACTGCTCCTGCTCCTGCTGCACTGCTCCTGCCTGAGCTCAGGGCTCCTGCATGAGCTCAGGGCTCCTGCTGCACTGCTCCTGCTGCACTGCTCCTGCCTGAGCTCAGGGCTCCTGCTGCACTGCTCCTGCTGCACTGCTCCTGCCTGAGCTCAGGGCTCCTGCTGCACTGCTCCTGCATGAGCTCAGGGCTCCTGCTGCACAGCTCATCCCTGAGCTCGCTCCAGCTAAAAGGAACTGCTTTGTCCTTGTGCTCAGGGGAAGCTGGAGAGATGCGTGGTGCCCGGGATGAAAGGGTTCTGTGGGGTATCACCGATTCCTGCACCACAGCCCCCGCTGTCCATGAGTGCTAACTGGGCTGGACAAGAGATGCTGGTTAGAGACACAAACAGAGCCACAGCCACCGCTGCCTCTGTGTAAACAACAGGAGGCTGCCTTTCGTCCAGATGAAGCTCCTCTAAATCCTATAATAAACAGAAAATTAAAGCATGGATAGTTAGGGAGCCAACTCAACAACACTTTAGTAAGACCCTGCAGGAAAAAAAAGAGCCAAACCACAAACCTAGAGTCCAAAATTAAAAAATTCATTACCTCCCATGACTGAAACAGAGATTAAAAACGCAATCTGAGCTGTAGCTAAAACATTATCAGTGCAGGAAATCAATTCAAGGCTACAAGTGCCATTAAGCCACAGATATTTTTCAGGAATTTACTCAACTGTAAGGAACAAAGGAAGGAAAAAAATCAGTATGCATAAAGGTTGAAACCATTTAAATGTTTCTATTTCCTTTGAGAGTAACTGCTACCCAAAATATTGGCTGGCTGCATTTTATTAACTGTGTTTAACTCATTAACATGCCTCCTATGGAATAATAGAGATTAGGAAAAAAAACCCGCGTGTCAGGATTTAACCAATTTAAACTGTCATAATTTTCAGTAATGGAATAAGCTACACAAGTAAATCCTCTCCCGAGATGACTCTACCACAACATTTCATCAACTAATCCCTGTTACAGATGCTTCCTGCAGCTCTGGAGCTGGGGTGTCCTTGTGGGCTGGGGGTGCTGGCAGCACTTTGGGGTGTCACGGGCTGAGGGGACAAGTCCCAGTCCCACAGGATATGGGGCAGCTTCGGTGTGCCTGGAAACGCCCTCCAGCCCTGGAGTGGCAATAGCTCTGCACAAGGAGCAGGGGAGGACAAGTTCACCCTGGTGTTACGCAGCAAATAAATCACCTGCACATCCTCGGCACTGCGCTCGCCACTCCCGTCCACAATTCCCACCCCACAGCATCTGCTCCCCACTTCTGATGCGCTCTGCAGCAGCAGCACCAGTCCGTGCCAGTGCCAGGAATGTGGATGGTGTTATGTCTGTGCTGTGCAAGGAGCAGGAAACACCCCAGCCCAGTCTGCCCAGCACACGGGGACTGAAACACCTCCTTTTGCTGTTTGCCTCTCCCGCTGCATCCCCTTCCCATTAGGTGAGTTCAGTATTTCTAATGACCTGTTTACTAATGACAATTACTTATGGAAATGAGGAGGAATACACCCAGGCTGAGCACAAACCGCCAGCTCCATGAGCTTCCACTGCCACACTTCCCAGCCCCAGGAGCTTCATCAAACCAACAGTGGCAGAGATGTGGACCCGTCCCATTCGGATCCAGGCACTGTGGAGGTGTCACCTGCAACAGGAATCTGGGTTTATCAGCACGTGTCAACACTGCTGAAACCAAAACCTTCCCAACAGAGTTAGCACAGCAAAGGACTTGTCAGCACGCTGGGAGTTACAGAGGGCACTTAGGAAAAAGGACCTGAGCCTGAAGGATGCAGAGGGATGGCTGCACACTCCACAGGACTGGCTGGCAACAGGCTCATGGCATGCAAAAAAATTTCACTCAAGAATCTGGAGGGGCAGTGGTGTCTTTCTCCCTTTGTTTAAGGATGTGCCTTTAGACAATCTTAAACTCTACTTCCAGTGCTCACACCTGCCTCACAGCAAGTCAGTGTATTTCCTGCAGATTATGGACTCAGAGTGCAGGTTTGTGAAATGCCGAGCGCCGTGGGACCCCAGCCCGGCTCCTGTGACATTTAGCGGCACACGGACAGAGCTCTGATGGCTCCAAGGATGCTCCAGCCCTCTTCCCCCGCCCTGTTACACAGTTCCAGCAGTGATGCCTGCAGCTCTGTAACGCGGGGTGATGACCGCCTCGGATGGTAACACAGGGCACCAGGCAAGAAGTGGCAATTTTCACCACCAAGTGCATTCCAGAGCCCGAAAATCCTCAACTTGGAACTTCACAGCGTCACACCACTGGATTGTTACACAAAAATAAACACTTGCATCTGTGCACCCGAGGCCCTGCATGCTCCATGGCAGCCAATTAGACCCAACAACCCACAGCTATTTCCTACTACGCCTCTTTCCAGCAGCTTAAAAAAAACAGCCTCGTAATTTAATAAGGCACCTTTATTAAGCTAAATTCATTCAAAAGCTCAGAGTGATATACAAGGTTAAATACCAGTCGTCTAAAGGTTACACTGTAGCAGCAGCCAATTTGAAAAACTTATTACAAAGCCATTCTGCATTTGATGAGATTTCTCTCACAACAGGCATGGCGTGTGCCCGTGCACAGGGTCTGCAGCCCCCAGAGGGACCATGCACCCCAAAACCCTCACCTCCCCTCAGGATGCCACTGGCCACCGAAGCCAGCACCCATTGACTTTCACAGCTCTCAAGCTCCGTGCCTGGGAGCTTACCAAACCACGCCAGTTATTCTGCATTTGTCCCAGTTCTTCCTTTTTTAGCTGCTCACCCCATTTTTGTGCCATCAGCAAAGATTATTAACAGTGACTTTTTAAGAACTTCAAATGCTTCAACTGAACAGCATCAGGCCAAGCACCCAGGCCCCTGCGTTCCCTCTAAAAATACCAGCACTGCTGATTACTCCCTAATGACTATCCTTTGAGATCTGCCAGTTAGTGATTTCTTAATCCATTTAAACATGCACTTCATCGATAATGCTTAGATGTCATTAATCAGCCGAGATAAAACATTACACCGAGTTCGGGGCCTTACAAAAGCCTAAGCCTATTATTTCCACCCGTTTCCTTTCATCAGGCCAGCCCAGGCAGGCGAGCTCGCTGCCCCCAGCCTGCACCAGGCAGGTTTGGCAGGCGCGGCTCCCAGGGATGCTCCAGGCCGTGGGACCCTCGCTGCCCGCCCCCAGTGACACCCCAGCGCGCCCTGCTCAGAGGACACGCTCCCCGTGAGGCTGGAGACAGCCACAAGGCTCCTCTCAAGCTGGGACACCAGCACGTGGTGCTTTTGGCAGTGCCAGGCCCAGCCGGCAGAGGAGCGGTCAAGGTGGGCTCTGCCAGCGCTTCAGCCGGGCAGGCTCTGGCCCCTGCCAGGCGAGGAGCTGCAGGGTCCAAGTTTAAAATCCGTTCTCTGATCCCTGCACGGATTGCTGACGTACCTCTTGGCAAACCTGACGCCAGATGGCATCCCTGGGAGCAGGATCCGCGGGCCAAGCCGCGCTCCTGCCCACCGCAGGTAAATCCAGCCTCAGCATTTCCCAGATAATGCTTAGCACATCTCCCTTCAGGTGGGCATTGCTTCATCCAGCTCCTCATCCCTGCTCTCTTCTGTGCCAAAGAGAGCTGCTCAAAAACTGACTTGTGGGAGTCTCTGATCTCACTCAGGGAAGAGCAGGAAAAATATGTTTTTCTGTATTAAAAGGAGTCAGCAAAGTTAACACTGATCCTCTGGTGTAAACAACAGCCACCTTTATTCCCAAATCCAGTGGGGCTGCTCATCAGGAATGCACTCTGCGTCAACGCCAGCCCAGCCTGGCAATCCCCTGCCTGCTCCTCACCTCTGACAAGGACGAGAGGCTGCACTGCTGATTTTCAGCCAAAATACAGAAATCTATTCAATAAATAGATCCCGTGTCTAAAATAAGGAATGAGCAGCACTGGCAGATCACAGCTTGTCTGGAAGAGCCTGTCAACCCCAAACACGACTCTGCAAAATTCACCCTTAACGAAAGCAATTTAATCATTTTGCTTGTTGCAGGAAAAGGAATGCCAGAGCCCGACAGGCATTTTGGGGATAAACACTTCTCTTTTAATATTTAAGCACACTCTGCTGCTTAATGCCTGCAAATGGCAGAGCCCCGGTCGCCCCACACGCTCTGTGCTCCCAACAACATTCCTCCGAGAAAACCTTATTAATGAGCTCACAAACGAGCACCCAACTGGGAAATGTCACAAACAAGAGTGGCTAATGCCCCAGAAAATCAAATAACTGAACACTCGGCTGATTGTGGTGCTTTTCATATTCACTAAAAGAAAAAAAACAGCTTTAAATCAAAGTTTCTGAAGGGGTCAACACCTCGCTGAACAAAACAACTCATTTATTCGCTTTTAGCGATCTCCAGATGATAAATTACATTGATGTTAATAACTTCACTGCAAACTATGCAATTAATATTTGTACTGGACGGAAATGTAAGGATTACTGGAGATGCGGCAGCAAACGTATGTGGCTGATTTTAAACATAATTGGGCACAAAAAGTTCTCCTATCGCAACAGCAGAGGCTGCAACAAGACTCCACTGGGGCAGGCTTTAAAGGTACACATGTAGGTATTACAAAAATGAATGTACAGGTAATTATAACTTCTGAAAAGGACAAAAAGCCAGCCCAGAGAAAAGGCCAAAATCCAGGTCCGACGCTCGCTTCCAGTGTCACATAATGAGAGCAGCAAACGCACCACAAGGGCTCAACTCGCACGTCTCCCAGAATATCTGGTTCCATTCAGGTCCTTAACGACATTTTAATGCATTTTGTTGCTTCATTTCCTTTCTAAAATTACACCCAATGCACTGGTCTCCCATCGCTCACTGAGGGATCCACGGAAACTCGGCGGCTGCAGCAGAGCTGGGGACATTTCCACTCCAGTGCCACTGTGCCTGCCAGGGCTGAGGGCGCTCCTAGGCATGGGAGTGCTGCGGCCACTGTGAGTGCACCACTCTCAGCCCAGCCCTGCTTTGCTTTCAAGGAGTGCTAGGGCAGGGTTTCACACGTTACACTGCTTGTTCACAGAGATTTCTTTTCAGTAACACACGCTGCAGCCACGTGAAGGCATTCACCTCCAACCTCACCACCGGCCATGCCGTGCCAGGGCAGATATGCAACGAATGGCTTACTCCATAAATAGGGCAAGTTAACACCCAGCATTGCTGTTTTCTGCCTTTTTTTTTCTTGGAAAACAAACCCCACAACTTTTTAGTTGCATCTCAGAAAAAATATCTCCCTACTCTGAAATTTAGTCAGACAAAAAATACCTCATTATCTGAGCAGGCTCCATCCATCATCCTCCTGTCCTTCCCCAACACATTTCATGCTCCAGTTGGATACATTAAGTGCAGAGAAATATGACATCTGCTGAGAAAAACATTTTCTTGTGCCCTGCTGATGTTCTGAAGGGGCGGATCCACTGTGCTCATGAGGGGAGCGAGCAGGATTTGTGGGGAGAGGACGTCAGAGCAGAGGGTGGAACAGGCAGGCCAGGTAACTGACCTGCTGCAGGGAAAGGAGCTACATCCACACGGGAGGAGCCGGGGATTCCCAGTGCCACTGCAGCAGAGACCTGGGAGCTGGGTGCCTGCAAGGACATGCATGGACGGTGGAGGCACGGACAGCAGCTGGAGAAGCATCCTCTGCTGCACATCCCACGTCCAGGATCGGCTGAGAAGGTGTCAGTGCAGGAGCCCAGGGCAGAGCTCTGCGGGAGCACTGATGGAGACGCCTGTGTGCAAGGACAAGAGGCCTTTCCTCCTGCCACACTCTCCCACTGGCCAACAAATCATCGTTGTCAGGCAGCAGAAGCTCCAGGGTAAGAGCTTGCTCTGGAACTGCCTTTTCTTTAAGCTAAAGCCCTACAGCAGGTATGAAATGCAGGTGTCTGGCGATGCTCCAGCCCATCGAGCCACAAGGTCACAATGCAGGACAAGTTCTTGGGCTGGGGCTCCTCTCTGGCCATCTGCTGCTGCCCACTCAAGGAACAGACTGGGCTAACAGGGTCAAGTCCCCACATTGGAACATAATTACTTTTAACAAGCTCAGAGTTTAAATCAGAATGTAAAACCAAATCAGTCTGAACTCTCTTCTCCTGCTCATCCCCAGTCCCTCCCGAGGAGGCTCCGTGCCTCCTTCCCACAAGCAGCCCTGGAACAGCCCAAGGAAATGCAAAAAACAGGCCAAGGAAATGCAAAAATCACATCCCTGTGCACGGGGTGCAGGAGCTGAACAAAGAACTGTGCTTTAGGGGTGCTTTGCCCTCACTGCATGAGCAACACCTAAGGCTGCAAACTGAAGTGGCCAAGGAGGATTTATTTGAGGAAGAAGAGATGAAACGTTCGCTTTATTTTACCCCTGGAACAGGGGCACTCTCCTATTCCACCAAATCACCAGGATTGCAGAGAGATTTCTGAGAGGAAGCCTCAAGGTTGTCCAACGCCCTTCCAGCCCAGCGAGTTCCAATCCCCTCACACAACAGGGTAGATGGCATTTCTTGCTCTTCCCCGTTAAGTATTTGATCATGCCTCACAAAGGTGCTAATGTATTATTAAAGCTAATGGAGCTCTGCAAGAAATGTTAATGGACATTAAGTTTGCATAAATGAATTACACATTAGCACAGTCGCAAGAAATCTCGTATCTGTCAATTTAGGCAGTATCTGATCATTCCTGTTTTCCTCATTACAGGAACATTACTTCCCGCTAGTTTCGGAGATACGAGAATTGTAACCAAGATGTTCATAATGAAACTACATTAATGAAGCAGATGAAATAAATTAATACCAAACTTCCTCTCCTCCTTTCAGTGCGATGTAGTTGAAGGGACCCTACAAAAACAAGGGCTTTGAATTGTCTCAGGGCCTGGCTTTCCAAGCACACGGCCTCGCTGTAGGGACCACCCCACTTTGCTTTTGGGAGATGTTTCAGAACGCAGGGATGCATGTACACAGCTCCAAAATCTCCACCAGGTGCATTTGGGACCACAGCTATTTCCAGGTACCTGCTTGCTGCTGTCATGTACAGTGGAGCAGCTCCTAAGGGAAGTGAGATGCATTATTAACAATGAACATGTCAGAAGCAGTACAGGAAATAGGCTGGCTTCAATCAGCGCTGCTGCTACAGATTCCACAGAACTCCATTCTCTGATGTACAAATCCAGCCGATGCTGTATGCTCACAGTGCACAACACTGGGTTTCTCTTGCACAATACCCAGTTTTTGCCAGTAAACTTGCCACGGTGGCCAGTTGCTTTGGACGGGGAGAAGCACTTTTCAGAGGTAAGTAGGTTGCTAGAAGAAAAATACTCAGATTTAATCTGTTCTGACAATTAAAAAGCCCAGCCAGAAACCTTTGATGCAAATTCTATGTACAAGGAGATATTTCATCAGAGAACAAAGTATTTATGGTATCAGAGAGGGCTGGGAAAGTCGTGGCTTCACCCATGAAGTGTTACCTTACATTGTGTTTATGATATCTATGTAACACGATATAATCCTTTTCGATGTTGGAATTTGAACACGTAGGGAATGGTTGCTGAACTCGCAAGAACACAGTCTTACATATGAAGAGAATTAAAGGTTCTGCTACTCACACATGACTTCCAGGTAGCGCTGTGTCTGCAAGTCCTTGACGGCAGGGTGATCCACCAGGCAGATGACGGGGACGCCGTCGTCCTCGCGGCCCACCTTCAGCAGGAGCTGGCTGGTCACCGTGTACATGTCAGACCACCGCTCCACCTCCGACTTGCCTGGGCGGGGAACACAGGGACAGGCCAGTGAGGGCAGGGGGGAGCGCCCTGCAGCCAGGCCACCTCCCTCCTGTCCACCTTCCCTCTGGACACCCATCCCATCCTCCTCTCCGTCAGCCTCCGGCCAAGCAAAGTCCATGCGATGTTACTGCAAAGATCAACACCGTCCCCAAATCCCCAAACTCTTAAATCAATGAGCTACAAATCCCCTCCCACTCCTGAATCAACAATCAGCTACAAAAGCAATTTAACAGATTAAATTAATTAAAAGCAGCATGGGTAGGTGGGAGCATTCGGCAGTGCTCTGTTTGAGGGAGGGGAGCCCAGCTCGGGACTGGCTGCCTGAGGGACGCCGTGATGGAAACAAGCAGGAAGACAAGACAAAACGAGACAAGACAAGACAGCAGAAAAAGGATTTTTCCAGGAACTCAGCAAGCGCCCACTGACAGCGCAGCTCTGCTCTGATCTGTGCCTCTTTATTTAAGAATTCACAGGCAAAATTGCTAAGAGTAACTTCTGTAGCAGAGCTCTTCCAGACACCAAATATTGCTGTATAATATATGAGAGTGAAACAGGTGACACATGCAGACACCCCTTGATATTTGGAGGAAAAGCTTTCCCATGGGCAAAGCCACACTTCCTGTGATTCACAAACTCACAGCCAAATGTTTCAGTCTCTACTCTGTTAAAAAAATATCTGAAGACTGAGCAGGGTGAGGTGGTATTACATGAAGCTCAGCATTCCTCCCAGGGAACTCAAAGCTGGGATTCGACTGCTAACACAAGAGAACTCAATCAAGAAGCTGCACAGGTCAGGCAGAAAGGGACAAACACTTTGTCCTGCTGCCCACTGGCACGGTGAAGTGAACCAGAACGGGATCATTAACTCCCTGCACAGCACGGTGCTGGGACACAGCGGGGCAGCACTGGGCCAGGCAGCAGGTTTGCATCCCACCTGTACCAGCATCCTCCCAGCATGTGGCCTGCTCAAATGCTCTGAAGTGCTGGGCTTAAAGAGAGGATTTTATCCTGTCCTTGCAGGGGAGTGGGTTTGAAGTAATGAGTCTGGACTTCTGCAGAGAGTCCGTCAGAGTCTCAGACCGGGTAAAGCACAAAGGTGTTGTCAACCAAGCTCACATCTACATGCAGACTTAAACTAACAGCGTGTCACATGCAATCAGAGTCAGTGACTTGAATGTGCAAGTACTGGGAGCCACCAGACTTCAGGGAGTCAGAGAAACCCATCTTAGATGAATATTCAACTGAACACAGGGAAAACGCTCTACAAACAAGGGAGAGCTAGACATGAAGGTGAATTGCAAATCCTTCCAGCCCAAAGCGCAGACGATCCCTCTCGTACCTGAAACAGGGCAGAAAGCTACACAAGCCATGCAAAAATGAATTCAGAGCACAGCCCTGGGCTCCTCAAGGTCACCTGCAGTTACAGCAGGACTCCAGAACCCGGCACTCGAGGCTGGCAGGTAGGCAGAGGACCAAATGGAGTTCGGCCCCCCGCGTTAGGGAATAATCTGTCTGCCCACACAGTCCTTTGTTCCTCAGCTGGTGCTCAAAGAAGCTCGCTCTACTTTTCTTACTTTTTTTTCCCCTTAAACTGGCAGCAGAGAACAAACACCCAGAGTTACATAAATCACTTCAGCTCCCTGAACAAAGCAAGGGACTGAGAGGACACATCTACCCGTTAGCTCCTTGTTGCCTTTGAACCATCTGATGGTGGTGGCTGGTCTGCTGGCCATGGCAGTGCAGTTCAGCTCAATCTCCTCTCCCTCCACGGCAGTTTCTTTCTCGATATCAATTACCAAATTGCGTGGTGGCACTGGAATGGGAAACACAACACAAACCAGATGAAAAAACCATCTTTTGGTCACTAACACAGGACAAAACCTTGAGGAAAACCTGTAAAATCTACAGCAGGAAACAAGCAACCAGCATTTATTTGATCTTTCAATCAATCAAACCCTTTGATAGGTGGTTTTGCAGTAACTGGAGTGAGCACTTTCACTCTCCACCTAATAATCACCAGTCTCACAAATTATTACTTATCAGGGTTGTAACTTTCTGTTCCCTCTCCCAAGCAGGCACGGTTCCAGGGAGAGCCGCAGCCTCCTGTGCTGCTCGGGTGTGTGCTGCTATTTAAAAATCCAGCTTGACTCCGTGCACATTTCCTGACTTCTCTGACAAGGAGAGGAAACACAAAAGCTGACACTTGGCACTGCATTACTTACCAAGCCTCTAACCTCCACGGCAATTTTTCTCTCCTGCTGTTCAGCTCCAAGGCTCAGCCGTGAGCATGGAAGCAGGCCAGCAAACATCAACCTCATTTAAGATGCTTGAAAAGCCACTGAGCACACGCCTGGAGTGGAACAGCATCCCTTGGGAACAGCTCTGCCCCCCATCACACCCCCACAAACCACCCCAAAACCATCCCAAAGGGAGGAGGGAGCTGGCTCTACACCCAGCCACAAGCACCACATCCTTCGGGTTGGAAGTGCCACATCCTTTGCCCAAGCACACATCTTCCCTAGATCAGGAGTCTCCCAAAACACAAAGCTGGAAGATTGTACCCAATGAAAAATCATCCAGTAATACTGAGAAACAGGCTGTAACTTTAGGGGCAACAACCACTACAGCACAGCCCAGAAACTGGACAAATGAGCTTAAAAATTAAGACATGGGAACAAGGGAATCTCTTTCCCATGAAAGCACCAGCAGCAAGGCAAAACCCCAGAAAAAGTGAACAGCGAGAGCTCTTATGGCAGAGTCACGGCTTTAGAAAATCCCAGAACTTCCAAAGGAAACTCAACTTTGCTCTGATCAATGTGATTAAGCAACTGCACAGTTCAGATGTGACTCACAGGTCTTAAAGCTAATGAAGAACAAATATGTATAAATACCATCCAGATGATCAAATGGACTAATTAGTCACTTGTGGCTTCTCTCTAAAAAGAACAGAATGAGCTACATATTTGAGACTTTCACATGTTCCAATTAAGCATGAATAAATCTACATATTGTGTCACAGAAGACATGAAAGTGCTGAAGCCAACATGCGGCTCCCCCCGAATGCCAGCTGCAAAGGGGGACACCTCAGCACCTCCCTCTGCCCTCCCGAGCTGGCAGCATCACAGGCAGGCCAGCAAAATCAGTCTTTGATACAACTTCAGCTCCATCAAAGGCTGGGTGATGGCCACCAGATTTTTGGTGGGGAACAAGTTCCTGGGAGGAGCAGCCAATGCCAGCACAGAGTACCACTCCTCCACCCCGGCTCATTAGTTCCCCTAATTAGGGAGCCAATAATAGAAAGACAGGCAAGACAAGCCATCCCTGGCATCACAGCACCCAATCTCTCCATGCAAGCACCAAGACCCCTCCTTCATCTTCTGCTAATAAACCTCCCTCATCCTTGCCTGCTTCCTGAGCTGAGGTTTGACCCCAGAGCATGACAAAGGTGACAAGAAACCACCTCCTTTATGGATGTGGGGGAAAGGCAGCACACACACTGGCCATGCCACAAAGGCTTCTCAAAAACAACTGAAGTACAAGGCAAGAAAACTGACTTTTCCTTCAATTCTAAAGCATGATTCATGCTTAAAAAAAACCCCAACAAAAACCTGCATTATGTCTCCCACTTGAAAGACATGCGGTGCTGGCTTACAGGTGAATGAAATGAGTATTCTCCTTTCAAACACCTTCTCAGCATTGCCAGCAGTGAAATCAAATCCAACAAACTGTTTTAGCCTGTGCACGATTAGAGGCAGGAGCTGGAAGAGCTTCCCGTGCCTGTGAGCACTGCAAAGTGCACGGAAACTTTGAAGGTGTTGATAACTGTAATAGCAAGAGTAAAACTGCTTATAAACACCACTTAACAACGTAGAAAAACCTAAGACCCAAATCTCATTAAGCAAAAGAAGGAAGATTTAAACTAATCAGCAAGTGAGATCTTACATTAAGTCACCCTCCCTGATTCAGGTTCTCCCACTAATAGAGCCTTAAAAGCTGCTGCCAATCGGCAGGAACTGCTCAAACAGAGCAGGAGCTGCCACTGCCAGCATTGCTCCTGTGGCCACACGTGCCTGGCCACCAGGGCTCAAAGCCTGGCTTCCAATCCCCCTGCAGGGGGCTGGGGCTCTCCCAGCGCTGCTCAGCACCCACCCCAGTGCCCCTGTGCGAGCGGGGCTCCTTACCCAGCACCGTGATGGTGGTGTAGATCTCCTGGGGCGGGTCGGTGTAGAGCTGGCAGAAGTACCTCCCCTCATCAGAGATGGACACGTTGGTCAGGGACACTCGCAGCTCGCTGTTGGAGAAGTTCACCAGCTGGAACCTGCTGTCCTTCAGGGCTGTGGGGCAAGCACAGCCTGGTGACTGCACAGAGAGGGGCAACGTCCCCTTCCCACCACACCGCAATCCCAAATCCCCACAGACAGCAGCACATCAGGGCGAGCACCCCTGGGCTCCTGATCAGCTGCTTCCTACCTGGAAGCTGGACCTTTAAAATCTTTTGGTTCTCAATAATCAATATGAGCCAATCACAGGGCACAGCATGAAATCTTTGGACACAGATTTATTACCAGGTGGCATAGGGATGTTAGGTAAAATGCTTATGGTGTCTATGCAGCTCCAGCACCAACTGTAGGCACTCAGGGACAGCCTAAATGAGGAAGGAATTGGGAGAAGTAGAATTTAAAGCTTTTTTCCTGTCCTGTTGCTTCCTGGGCAGAGAGGACAGGCGTGTCCCCACAGTGACACTAACACAGGCCATTTAAAGTGTCTCACTGCAGCTCCTGTGGCACTGTCACCACAGGATAGACATATCCACTGGACATGCAAGTGATGAGAGATTTCAGTTTGGGTATAAAGCAGCACAGATTGTCCTGAAATTTTCAGTCTTTGGTCTGAAGAGATTACTCCTGAGAACGCTGCGCTGTCTCGGTGTCGCCCTGTTCAATTTGTTTGTGTCAGCTAAATATTTGGCATTCAATTGCAATTCACCCTGAATTACAACAATCAATTCCCATTGCAAAGTGAGATGCTCTGACTTTTAGAGGGGACTGTGAAGTTTTCCATTAAGGGGAAGATTATGATTGTCTATCTCACCTACCTCCACAGAACCAGTGAACCGTAAGTGCCCAGCATTGCACAAACAGGAGGGATCTCAGCAAATGCCGTGTCCTGAGTGCAAGTGAGGCACAGGAGGAGTCACGACCAAAGGAGGAGCCATAAACTTACGCCTGAAATCTCTGAAATAGATGGTCTGCCTGTTGGGGTTCAGGAGCTGGATCACGGAGTCATCGCTGTTCTTGACGCGGCAGCTGATGGTGGCCACTTCCCCCTCCACCACGGTCACATCCTCTGTCACCAAGTTCTGACCATGACCTGCAGGACACAGCAAAGCAGGACTCAAGGTCAGAAACGACACCAGTGGGTCTCACTTGGGAATGAAAACTCCACGCCACCAGTGGAGGAACATCAGCCAGTGAGCCGCTGACTCTGGGTCCCCAAGCAGCTGGTAAAGGAGCAATGAGAAAGGAGCTCTGTGATGGGAAGAGAGGAAGAAGGACTGCTGCCCCACACACAAACACCAAAAATTCCCTTCCTCTCCCAACAGACAAATCCTGTTAAATTACTCGAAGGAACAACTCTCTGCAAGAAGCACTTATCCAATGGCTGGAGCAGGCAGACTTCAGGGAATCAGTCCTTACTCACTCTGTGTAATCAGCAGGTGCTATTAATGTCCAGAGGCAGGGGAAAGAAGGATCCCATGCAATTGTGCCATGGGAGCCTTGTAATCATTTACAAGTCACCACCCCAAAACTCTCCTCCTAATGAGGAGAGGCACGGTGAGACATCTGCCCTGAACACCAAAGGACACGGGGGATGGCACTGGAACTGTGCCTTGCATTTCAATCCTTCCCTAACTCCTGGGAATCAAAGTGGGAGAAGTACTGAGACTTTGGCAATGCTCCAGATGGAGCCAGGATGGGTGGTCAGAGAATCCCCTGCTGCTCCACCGCTGCCTCAGCCACGAGAAACCCAAAGCCACAGGAGTGGGATAAAGTCCACACACAGGAAATCTGGGGATCATATTTAGACCCCAGTTTGTCTCTCACCCTGCATTTCCTTCATTTATCTTTCTTTCCAACTTGTCTTTATAATTTGACATCCCTTGGAAACAAATGTTAGACAAAAAGGTTCATAGTTTGGAAAGAGAAAGATTGATAAACCATCAGACTCCTCTCCACACCTGATGGGCAGAAAGCTGAAGTCTGGGCACATTTTTCTGCCCTCTCAGTATAAATTTTGGACAGATTCTCCAGACTGATGAACTCTGAGGAGCAACAAGAAGATTTACTATCAAACAGTAACACCCATATTGGAGCACAGACCCCCAGCCCCACTCATGGGGAGCAAAGAGCCCGTCCCAGAGCTCTGCCTGGCTCCTGCTCCACACTCTGTGCATCAGGATGAAGCTGGTCCTGCCCAAAGCCCTCTGATCAGAACATGAGCATTCAGCCACCCCACCACACTACCAGCGCCCTTAATGTGGTGTTCTTGAACCTTGGGGACACACGTTAATGGCTGGACTCATTCTTGGAGGGCTTTTTCAGCCTAAATGATTCTGTTCTCAAATCCCAATCCACTGTGCGGACCCCAAGGGCCATCCCAGCAGAGCCCTGCCCTGCCTGTGCCCTGCTGCCCTGGAGTGGCTGGAGCAGCCCTGCACAGCCACAGCCAGGCCCCAGCATCAGTGAAATCAAACACCTCAAAAGTGGTTCAAGCAAAAATATTAAACATTACTAACTGCTTCTGGGGAACAATTTTATCAAACCCATTCAAAACAAGGTTCTTGCACAAGGATCAGCTTGATATGTTCTCATAAACGCAATATTCCCTACAAATCATTAACAAAGCTATTAAGATTCGATTTCCATCTAAGCAATTATTGCCAGCATATTTTTTTACATTTACTTTAAAAGACTCAATCCTATTTTCAATTCATTAAACTGTTCCTTGCGTTTACTGAATTTTACATCAGCTTAGAAGACTATTTGAATTAATAAGAATTACAGTAGAAGTAATTTAGAAATAAATTATTTGAAGTTCAAGCCGCTGAAGCTTTTCACACCGGGATGCTGCAGCATGAAACCTGCCGATGGATGGCTGCAGAGTCCAGCACCTCGGCCTGGGCTGGCACCAGATCCCTCTGGAGAAGGCTTTCATCCGGGTTAACCGTGGGCAGGGAGCACACGAGGACACGCTGAGCCCCTCCACGGCTCAGAACAGCCTCAGCCTCTTTGTTCTCCATCAAAGGGTGTCTGACCAGCCCTGTCTGCTCTGCTGCCCTGAACGTGCTGCACCCGGCCACGGCGGGCACCCCTCCACAACAGGGGCGTCTGCTCCTCTCTGCTCCCAGGAAAGCTATTTCACGAGCAGCAGCAATTACAAACTGTAAATTAAATAAAAACGCAGCACAAAGCAAGAACTCTTCAGACCCATCCTCATTGTCAACACCTCGGCAAGTTTCTCAGTAAATATTTACTGTCAGTGTATACGTATTTTGAGGAGCATTAAAATACACACACACACAGCATGACAATATTTTGGAACAGAAAAGGACAGGCTGGGGAGGGCAGATGAAATTTATAGACTCAACAGGGAATCTCAGGAGCTAAGAGAGGCAAAGGAAAATTACTGTTGAGAACCAACATTAAATCCCTGGCAATGCTTTGGAGGGGCACAGCACAAGCAGATGCAATGGAAAGCCCCAACAGGATGATATGGACAGATTTCCATCTATCGCATGTGAAAGGACTCTGACAGCACAGTGTCCACGTATCAGACCAAAGCTTCCTGTTGGGACTCCAAGGCAAGGGGCAAATCCTCATCCCAGAGTGTGATGGACAGACAGCTGGACAGACAGAGCCCAGGACTGGGCTCAGAGCCTTGAAAATCTTGGCTTGGAGTACAAGGGATTGCTCCAGAGGGAGCGGAACGGGAACAGAAAGAAAGCCACTTTCTGGGGGAGTCTCTGGGGTGAGCTCCTGTCTAACACACGCACCGGTGTTAACAAGCAAGGGAATCACCCAAATGGGTGTCTGCAGTGCCAGGAGGGAAAACACAACGTGCGCTTCCTTCATTACCCAAGCAATTCTCTGGCCTCATTTACTGAATCTCCCTGTGAAGGTGAAAAATGACACCTTGTTTTATACTCACTGGAAGGGGGGTGAGGAGGGGGACACAGTGCTGGAGGGAGGCTTTGGCTGCAACCTGGACAATTAATTTCTGCTCTTGTCTCCCTGCCTTAGACCACTGCAGTCTCTCCTCTCAGGGCTGCAGACACACACAGACGAGTAAATTGTGTTTCAAACAAGTTCCCCTCAGCTGGACACAGCCCAGGGACCTTGGCTCATATTCAGCGGTCACATTTAAAATCAATTCTTTCTCCGCTTGTAGGACACTGGGCTAGAGGGAAGCATCAGGGAGAGAAGAGGAAAGATTAAAAATACGTGCTGGGGAGCATGGTTTTTCAATTTCTGTGGAATTTCTAACCACAGGTGCCCCAGCGTGAGCCGCAGCCCTGCTGGCTCAGCCTGCAGGATCCCGACACAAATGCCTTCCAAGGAAGAGGGGTTTTCATTACACCTGAACTGTGTAAGCCCATAAACCTAAAGAAAATTCCTCTTAATAGATTGAGTCAGAAGAAACAACTCGCACAGATACACAAACTGCCCACGTGCTCAAGGAAAAAAGCGACACTAAGCTCCATTCCCAGAATTAACACAATTTGAATGTCAACATTCATCTATCAGTTTCAAGTACCTAAAAGGAAATGTGGTGGTTAAAGCAGAGACAAGTGGGTTTATAAACACTGAGCATCCACCTCCCCAGAAGCTTTGTCTCCTTCGCGTTCCTTTTCTTCTCCCTGAGCTGAGCAGCTCCTCTGCTCTCTCATCCATCACTGAGAGCTTCATCTCTTCCCTTTAACACAAATATCACAGTCTGCTTTCCAGGAGGAGAACGAGAACCAGAGACTCTTGGTCATGGATCGGACACAGGAAAAAGGAGGGGACCCAAAGACCATTAACTAGCCTGCAGATCTGCCTCTAGGAGGGAGAGGAGAACTGCCAGGCAGTGCTGGGAGAAGCCACTGGAGCTCTGCGTGCCCAGGCTCCAAGTCTTGAGAGACCGCTTTAAAAAGCTGCAGTCGTCACACTTGAACTTTGGAAAAGAACAGACAATCCACGCTGATTGTGCTGGCAGGGAAAGGCAATTGCTGCCGATGGAGTTAAATTCATGGCATCTTTTCATGGGCAGCAGCTGGAGAGCCAGGGAGCACACGGGCACACGTGTGGCCCTAGTGCAGCAGGGCAGGGCTGCAGCAGGGGGAACAGGCTGGGGCAGAATGCAGCGCTCCCACAGCCCCACCACAGCCATCCTGCACCCTCCGTGGGTGTTCACATGGACACATGTGTGGCTCTCAGTGCTGCAGGGGAACACCTGGACCCACAGGCCATCCTGCACCTCTCACCCTGGACACCCAAAAAAGGTCGCTCACTGTGGGAGCCTGGGCTGCAGGGAGGGCAGGAGAAGAGGCAGCTGCTGCTCCTTCCACTCCTGCTCAGTCCCCAAGGGAAACCCTCCATGGCCACGGAGCCTGGAGCCAGACGTGGCACCTCCGAGCAATTCTTCTGCCAGTGCACTCACCCCACAGGAAAATGTTGTTTTCCACCAAGGTTCACAACTAACCTTTTGCAACAGCAACTTTCTCTTCTAATAAGATGTAATTACCAGTTTTGTGACCCTGAGTCAAGCCTCTCTGAGATTTTTCTGCATTCAAGTAGCTCTTATTCCCTCTTCAGCATCTTCTCCATGGCCAGAAACAGACTCAGCAACTCCAATTCCCAGGCAAAGAGCTCTTCAAAAAAAGTGATGGTGGCAAACAAATAGAATTCTAGAAAGATCTCCCTTTTGAGTTAGTTCTGTGCAGGTCTGTCAGCTGCAATTCAGCACTGGGGAGTCTTGCCCATGAAAATTCCTTGCTGAGCACAAGGGGAACAGGGACTTTCCAGCAAGGTGCAGCTGAGCCAAACTGGGCAAGGCTTGCTCAGCGGTGATGGGAGTGGGGTATGGCAGCTCCATGTCTCCCTCTGAGGCACAGACTACAGCAAATTGATACGGCAACACTCACCTGGTATTTGGATTTCTACTTTCACATTTAATGCATGTTATCCTTCCTTTATGCCGCAGCCAGGTTTAAGAGAATCGCTCTGAGGAAGGGCTCTACCAACTGAGACAACTTTGCTGTGCCAGGTTTGGGATCCCCTGGCGATGCTCAAAGCCCCAGTTTCCATTTAGGAGTGAAAAAAGGAGGAGTGGGAGGAATTAGCATTCACGGAAACCGCTCCCAAAATGTTGATTTCCTTGAGTCTCCCTGGCACTGTCTGCAGGGACAGAGCCACCAGGATCTCATCCCTGTCACAGGCTGTGGCAGCCCCAGCAGTCCCAGGGACCTCTCTCCCCTCCTTCTCAGCACAGATTTTCTCAGCGCTCGCGGCGCCTTGCGCAGCGCCCGCTCCTCTCCCCGCTCGCAGTCACACTTCCCCGGAGCTGCTCCCCACACTCAGAGACAGCCTGCAAGATGGTGCTAAAAATTACTTATTGTGAGGAGCGAGTTTACGCTGTGAAACAGCCACTTCAGAGAAATATACGGCAAATTCAAGCGAGTTCTGCACAGATATTAAATTTGTGGAGAAAAAAAATGCCATTGCCACCTTTATGGCTTTTCTGGCTTAAAGAGCAAGAATAAAAGATGACAATAGCTCCGAAATTACACTGGAGGCTGCACTGACTTTAAACATAGTGAATGTCTATGTGATGCAATGCCATCAGGGAATTCTTTCCACTGGCTGAAACCACAATGGTACAGGAACAAAAATCCTGTGTTATGCCCAAATTAAAGTATTCCTTTGGATCTTAAGAACAAAATTCTTTTTTTCTGCCATGACAGCCTCAGTGGCTGTGGCCAGAGCGTGTTTCAGACTGAGCAGCTCCTCTGCCCTCCCCTCACGCTCCTGCTGCCGCCAATCGCCCCGTCGGCGCAGATTTATGATCTGTCACCTGGGCTGGGATTAGATGTCACCCTTGTCTTTCTATTACCCAGATATTGATAGATCAAACTCCCCGGCCATACGTCGCCTGTCCCTTCAAAGGTTACTGCTGGCGGACACTGGGGATCAATATCCATCTGCTCTGTCACTGACCAGAGGGACAAACGCGGTGCGGGAGAATTCGGAATGGCAGCACGAGTCTGCTGCTCTGCACATCTCACGTTTGTATTCCACATTTCTAATGCGTTTCTAAGGAACAGGAGGAGCTGCTCTCTTGCCTTGTTTCCAGCAGCTGATGGTCCATTGCCTAGGCAGTAAAAGGTCACTTGCTAAAGACTGTCCTTCTCCCATAAGGTCAGGGGTTTATCCAAGCGTCCCCCAAGGACCGCGGTGTGAGCGGCTCCTCGGCTGCACAGGGAGACAGAACAGCTTCTGGGGGAGGATCTGGGCAGGGGAGGCTGCTGAGGGCTCTCAGGGGCTCTTGGGGGACACTGAGGGACAGAAACAAGGGCGATCAAAGAGCAGGAGAGGGCCAAGCTGTTAGTGGCCGCTCAGCAGAGAGTCAGGTGCCCTTCTCTCGTGTCCCCTGACACTCAGCCATCACTGGCAGCCAACACCTGCCAAGGACACCCCCTAAAATCCACCCCTGCCATGCCCCAGCACTGCTTGGCAGCAGCATCGGCAAGGGAGAAGCTTTGACTACACGAGATGGTCCCAGCAGGCTGCTGCCTCCATTCAGTGTGTTTAAATAACACTCAGTTAGCATCAACACGCGTTTATTATTAATGGAGCCCTAATACAGAATTCTTATCTGCATTTATCTTCCAGCTACATCGCTACCAAGGACATCCAGAGCCGGGATCCAAGGAAGGAGACCTTGATTAAACCCGAGTTTCAAACACAGGTGGAATTTCCTTTTTCTGCCTTGACTTGCTCCATGGGGAGCTAAACCCCGATGAGGAGCGTAAGAGGAGGAAGCACAGATCAAACATTCAGTTTTCACAATCAAAGAGCATGTTCTGTGCATCTCCCTGACCACAACAACACCTGCTGCCTCGCACTCCTTTCTGTCTCTGCCACGGGGGTAAAGCTGCAGCAGCCCCTGCCAAAACCTGAGCACAGGAGGAGACAATTTACATGTTTGCAGGTTTGTCACCATCATTGTCACCTCTGTGTTTGCCCTGCGGTGGCCAGCAGCTGCCACCTGCCTCGCACGGAGCAGGGCACTGCTCACACCCCGAGCTGGCACCTGGATGTGTGGAGGGAGCTCCCATCTGCTCTGTGCCCACCTATCCTTCAGCACAGATCCCGGTCCAGGGGTGCCAGCTGGGGAGTGCAGGGGCACAACAGGGGAACATCCCTTCCATGGCACTGCCCAGCAGCAAGGAGCCCTCCAGGGACCCAATGAGGGAACATCCATTCCATGGCACTGCCAGCAGCAGGGAGCCCTACCAGGGACCCCAGCACTGGGGGAACATCCATTCCATGGCACTGCCCAGGAGCAGGGAGCCCTCCAGGGACCCCAGAACTGGGGAACATCCATTCCATGGCACTGCCCAGCAGCAGGGAGCCCTCCAGGGACCCCAGCACTGCAGCCCCCCAGCCCAGACACCCTGTGTCCCCCCCAGGCCCTCGGGGATGATGCCATTGCTGGTGAGGTCTGCTCTGGCACGGCTCAGTCTCTGGAGCCGACAGCACCTGCCCCAGGTGTGTGCCCAGAACAGCGATTCCCATTAGTCAGAGCGACAGGGTTCCCAGGAACAAGGAATCCTGTTTCAACCCAGATGATGGGTTTCATTTTACTCTAATGAGCAGATATGTCTTATATCCATACCTGCAACCCATTTCTTGCAGACTTTCTCACATCCTTTCTATTTTTTACTGTCAGTAGCATCTGTCACAACGTGCGGCTTAATAATCTCTTTTAAACCCAAGAAATCTGTATTTCCATAAAGCACCCACAATGAATTCTGATCAACATCAGTCTGGTCTTTTCCCTATAAAAAGGACCTCCTTTCAACTGCCTGCATATTTAAGTCTGAAATCTTGAACTCACCACTGAAATAAGCAAGAAATAAATGGCAAAATTAATAACAAATGCACAAACCTGTAGAAAATGTCCTCAAAACAAAGGACCAACAAAGCATACCAGGGAATACTGTGGGTTTTGGGATATCCTGGCCTGTTCCCACCCTTTGGCTCAGCATGCACCCAGCCTTAAATCCCAGCACTGTCCTTGCCCTGTCACACACAGGAGTGACTCTGTGAGCCTCTGACGAAACACCTGCCCGGCTGTTATCCCAAAACTGTGGTGTAAAAACAGAAGAGGAAACATTTACCAGCTGGAATGACCAGGAGCTTGCACAGTGACCCACTTGCTACCAGACCATCTCGAGGATGAGCCCTCCTCCACAGATCAGGCTGAATTTCTTCTGCCCTTTGAAGTTAATTGCCAGTTTGCCATAGGGAAGGAAATCTGATGTCACTTTCCAGGAATTGCCAGCCTTTGGAGTGGCCTCGCTCACAGGTGTTATCTGGCCACCCCTCATCTCCCTGGGCAGGTGGGAATGCCACAGTCCTGGATTTCGGAGCCCTGCTTGCCCACAGTCACTTCCCAGCCCACCCAGCACCTGCAGGGACTCGGGGCCATGAAGAAGGGCGCTGTCTTTAGGGTTCGTTCCCTTCCCTTTCTTTTTACTCAAGGATGTCCCCCCACCTTTCAGTCCTTTTAGACACAGCAGACAAGATCTTTTCTCAAGGAACAATAGACCCACACCAGGGACAGACACTCCCCCACAAAACAGGTGAAAGGACCTCAGCAGCAACATTACGATCAAAGCGAGGACTCCTTCCAATTTCTACTTCCCAGAAAGGATAAAAAGGTATAAGAGAAGCCTTTAGTCTAGATCCCAGATCAGACATTATGATGAATGCTCACCTAAAGGGCAACATATTTGTAAGTTTTAAGTCTCTTGCAACACCAACTGTCCTGATTCATCCCCACGATAAAGGCAGCTCTGAGAGCTATTTTACCATATTTATTATTTTACAGAGGAGGAAGAAAAAATGTGGAATCAGCCCTCAATCTGCCACCCGTTGGATTTATAAATGTTAGTATAGGACCAGTGCTAATATCTTTAAACATTAATCTTCTCTTTGCAGATCCTGCACATCCCCCTTCAGCCTCTGCCCGGTGGCTCATCCAGGCTTGGGGAAATAAAATGCATTTTGGTGTTTTTTTCCCTTCATCTATGGGATTTGTTTTGACTAAACCCATGAAAAGAAGAGAAAGGGCAGATGCTCCTGAACACATTCCTGCCTGCTGTCAGTGCTTTGCCAGCTGAGTGGAAGGCACAAAGCTCTGCTCCAGTGTTTATTTTTAAAGATGCAGCTTGCCTGATCCACGCTCATTCCTCAAGCCTTGTTTTCAATAGAGGCTCTGTTTTCTTTGCTGGCTGCCAGGACAAAGGCAGAGCTGGGAGGAAGGGAAGAGAAACCGTGTTGTGCACACGAAAATAAACCCTTGGGTTTATAAACTGCATTAGCCCAATGCCTCTCAGTGCCTCTGCAGGTGCACAACAGGACTGTAAAGCGTATGACCAAAAAAATACAGCAAGGATGAGATGGAAAAACAAGTCTGGATATGGTCCTCATCCCACCTTCCTCAAACCTGCACCCAGACCATCCCACAGCAGGCACACCGAGCCCAGCACTCCTTTCTCAGCAAGCTCTTTGTAAATTTTATCACTTATTTCTTAAAGTTGCAATTGCCTTTTAAAATTAGATTGTATTTAGTTCTTAATTAAATCGTCATCGTTCTACAAAACCCCACAGGCTCTGAGGTTTAGATTGTCATTTTAAACAAAAGTAAAATGGTAAATGCCTTTTCCATCCAACACCATTAGGTATAATTAAGCAATGGGTAAAGCATACATCGTGCTATAAATGTCATTTAGTTTTACAGTGAAACTCATCAACATTTATCAAAACACTGCCTCAAGAAAGAACGAGACAGCTCCAGAGAGTGACTTCCATTCGCTGCTGCCTTTGAAGCGTCTGCTCCGAGGGAGAGCTGCAGCAAGAAAAGCCTCCCCATTACATATTTTTATCTTTTGGGCTGAAATGTTCATTTTCTGCCACGTTCCCATACGTGGCAGGAGGGGTGGTGTGTAGCCATCGTGCACCAGTGTTTGGGGTGTCCTGGAGAGCCCCAGGCAGGGGTGGGATGAGCAGTCCCAGGTAGAACAGAGCCCAAGGTAACACCAAAGCCAAGGGAATTTACGGTGGGGCAGGACGGAGGCGCCGCTGCTCCCTGGGGACAGTGTCCCTGTCCCAGCAGGGCACTGGGCTGCCCAGCAGACCCACACCTGGTCCCACAGCCCTGTGGCACTGGTCTGCAGGCGGGAAGGCTGAGACAAATGGCATTTCATCGCTGCTTTCAGGTGAGGCGCCTCTGAGCCGCCACCAAAGGGACGTGAACTGTAAAGAAAGACAAACACCAGCAACGCACAGCACCAGGCACCGCCGTCCTGCTTCTATTTTAGAATCCCTACATTTCTTGTGTTCTCCCGAGAAGCATTAAAACAGTCAAACTGCGCCCATTTAGAAGCAATTTTCAATTTAGTGCTCCTCCTTGATACCCACATGGCAAACATCAGCAGGCACCGGCTCCATCCGCAGGGATCTGGGCACCCTGTTCCCTGTGCTGAGCCTGACGCTGCAGCTTCAGGCACCAGTCAGAAAAACAGATTTGAAATTGATGTTTCATCATTACCCGTCATTAAAAAATTATGCTGTTGTACAATCTCAGAAGCAGCAAGGAGTGAACGCTGAATGGCTCTGCCAGTGTTATTAATTCTCCCTCCCCGCCGGGGTGCAGAGGGCTGTTTTTGGGGCGGTGAGGTTCTCTCCTCCTCCCTCTCTTCCTCCTCCTCCTCCTCCTCCTCCTCCTCTCCCCGAGCATCGCCGCAGCCGCGCTCGGCTCCATCTCCTGCGCGGTGTTGGCAAGGCAACAGGAGCGGGGGGCTCCGGGGAGCCCGGGCAGGGCTGTACATCCATCCCCAGGGCAGGGCTGCACACCCAGGGCAGGGCTGTACATCCATCCCCAGGGCAGGGCTGCACACCCAGGGCAGGGCTGTACATCCACCCCCAGGGCAGGGCTGCACATCCATCCCAGGGCAGGGCTGCACATCCACCCCCAGGGCAGGGCTGCACATCCATTCCCAGGGCAGGGCTGCACACCCATCCCCAGGGCAGGGCTGGGGAGCCCAGGGCAGGGCTGCACATCCAGGGCAGGGCTGCACATCCATCCCCAGGGCAGGGCTGTACATCCATCCCCAGGGCAGGGCTGGGGAGCCCAGGGCAGGGCTGGGGAGCCCAGGCAGGGCTGCACATCCATCCCCAGGGCAGGGCTGCACACCCAGGGCAGGGCTGGGGAGCCCAGGGCAGGGTTGCACACCCAGGGCAGGGCTGGGGAGCCCAGGGCAGGGCTGTACCCCAGGGCAAGGCTGCACATCCATCCCCAGGGGAGGGCTGTACATCCATCCCCAGGGCAGGGCTGTACATCCAGGGCAGGGCTGTACATCCAGGGCAGGGCTGCACACCCAAGGCAGGGCTGTACATCCATCCCCAGGGCAGGGCTGCACACCCAGGGCAGGGCTGCACACCCAGGGCAGGGCTGTACCCCAGGGCAGGGCTGCACATCCAGGCAGGGCTGCACACCCATCCCCAGGGCAGGGCTGTACACCCATCCCCAGGGCAGGGCTTTGGGGGGCCCAGGGCAGGACTGTACCCCCGGCAGGACCCCCAGCGCACCCGGGCAGGGCTCCCAGCACAGCCTCGCCCCTCCTGGAGCATCCCGAGCCCCCCGAGGCTCTGCCGGCCCGGGCCGTGCGGTGCTGCCGCACCCGGGAACACCCCGGGACTGCTGGAGCGGCTGCAGCTCCCCGTGGAGCTGCACACGGGTGACCCGCAGGGTCCGGGCAGAACCCGGCCATTCCCAGCCCTGCCACTGCCCTCCCTGCCTGTCTGTACGCAACCACTGCAATGGGACACCTCAATGGCCACAAAGCACGGGTGACACCAGACACGAGAGAGCCACGCACTTATGGAAAACCTCCCAAAATCAGAGAAAATACACAAGAAATTCATTCTTCCCCAATTCTTTTTTGCCCTTCTTGTTCTCAAGAAATATTTTCCATCTCTTATGCTCTCTCATACCCCTTGCCCAGCCTGCACCGGGATGTCCTTACGATCAGGGCAGGCAGAGGGGCCAGCAGGAGGACACACTTTGTGCTGCTCCTCTGCTCACACACAAATGAATTTTGGTCAGCACACACCTGTACTCCCCTCCAATAACCCTCCTCCTGTCCACAGGCAGTGTCAGAACTACAGCGGGGAAACAAACTCCTGATCTCCAGCCCACTGCAGTGCCCTGGAGGAGAAGGGAACATGGATTTACAGGTGGAGTGAGCAAGTACAGCCAGGGATTTTGGAAATGGACACTACATCCAGCACCAATCCTTCAGGTCACCTTGTTTGAAAACTGCAAATACAGAGAGGCCACCCCACCAAAAATCCATCTTCTTAACTGCTTGAAACTAAATTTAAAATGCATGTATGCAGTGTTCCTCTCTGCTCGCTATTCTGAGCTTCTCCTTTGGCCTTATGATAAAAGAATGCAGGAAATTATAGCCAACCTTCCCCCAGCCCGGAAAAGGGAATTAATTACTGCAAGCACAAAGTCAGCGCTCTTCCAATAAACCAATGCAATCCATCCAGGCACTGAAAAGCAAGGAAAACATCCTGGGGGCTCGATACCTTGCTAGCCATTCACAGCATGCACCGCCGTGGATATTGCAGAACAGCTGTGCCTGGGACTATCACAAAGCCAACATTATCTCTGCCATTATTAGAATTAAATAAAGCCTGTCCTGCTCGATGTGCCCAGGATTACAAAGCACCTCAAACCCCTGCAGCTCTCGCCACGCCTGGCCCCACAGCGGCTTTCCCTCCTTTAGCCAGGATTAGATGGACTGCAGTGACCAGGGACAAAGGGCCAAGCTGCCACCACCCCTCTGTGCCACCCACAGCAGTCTCTGGACCGTTCTGAGGAGCCCATGGGAGGGATGTGGGGCAGGGGGGTCACTGCTCGCATCCCAACTCCAACTTTTTCAACCCTGCTCTCCCTCCCGTCGCTGCTGCTCCTCCCTGTCCTCCTGGGCGCAAACCTGGGCAAAATGGGGAGCCCGCAGAAAAATCTGGTACACCACTGTTTTCCTGCCATTTTGGACAAACCTGCTCCGTCCTGGCCACGGGGCAGCACAGGGCTGGCACTGAGCACTGCCGCAGGTGGAGCAGCCCAGCACACACCAACCACCTCCCTTCCTTCTGCTGTACACACAGTGAGTGTATTTCAAATAAAAATACACTCCAACCATCAAAGCCAGGCAGGCTCCAACCCTCCTGCTGCCATGTCACAGGAGACATGAGACCTTTTACAGATGTTGCCAACAGCAGCTGAAAATCTACCAGACATTTGCTTAGCATTTCTTGAAAGAACAGTTTCAATTAGACACATTCTTCACAGTTCTCTTCTCAAACCCCAACAGTTTGAAGAGATCTGCTTGTTTTTGCCAAGTTTTCACGAACTGTAAGCCTGGCCCCCTTGCACTCAGCATATCAAGGGTAGGATATTTAAAACAAGGCTCATTTTCAATGGAAATGCTCCACAATAAATAACTCAGCAGTGCTGTTGTGAAAATTTCAGATTTCAGCAGTTGACTTTTAATCAGGAGCTGCATTTGCACCTGAGAGCAAGAGAAATCCTCCCCTTAATCACTTGCATTTAAAACCCCCTTATAAAACCTGCTCTAACTGAGCACAGTGTGTCCAGAACGCCCCTCCTTAAGCCCCAGCAACCGCGACCTTACAGTAAATGCTGCTCTCACCAAACTGGATGACACACCACATTTTGGAGCTACAAATGAAGGACAATTCCTCACGGCTATTTTTCTAGCAAGGCACTGAAATGACAGTCTGGTTCAGGCTGGCTTTTAGAAATGGTTTATAAACGTTAAAAGGGTTTTTGCTGAGGAGCCACTTGAGCACATCCTGTAGTGAAGGTGCTTTTGGGTTGGGGATTATTTTTTTTTGCTAAACCTGCCAGGGCTGTGTGCTCCTGAAAGATTTGCAGGCAGGCAGCTACTCTGGAGCAGGGGTGTCATCAATCGCTGGAGCCAGGCACTCACTGGGCTCTGCCCCCGAAGCGACACCAACCCCTCGCCCAGGCCTGAGCCCCGGCACCTCCCTGCAAGCACACTCCTCCCTCAGCTCACCTCCTCAGGCTGCCCTCGGAGCCATCACCCTGGGATAACCACCCTGTGAATGGAATGCATTAAGCTCAGCTGATGAGATAAAACACGCAAGTTTTGAGGAAAAATGCTTTGACACAGACACCATATGCTCAACACCCACAATGAGGCAGGTGACTTCAGCCTGCAAAATTTCCTACTGCCTGTACTTCTTTTGGGAGCAGCTCACCCCGAGCACAGGGATCCAAGCAATGTGCACAGGAGTGGATGGTGGAGCACAACAGGTTCTTCTGCAGCTGGGGCTGGATCCTGGTTGTGGATACCCCGCGGCAGCCGCGGGTGATGAACGGCTGTGGAGTTTGGGCTGCTTATGAGAACAAAACAAGCCATCTTGAATCTGAAGGTTTTATGGGTATGCTGTTTCATGTAATTTTCCAAAAAAAAAGAATTACATTCTGCTCATTAGCAAACGCCGCTGCACAAAGCGGAGGGCTCTGCAAGAGGATTACACGCGGCAGCGCGGGGACAGCGGATAACGACTCCAGTCAAATTCTATTTTAATGTGCCCAAAGAAACAATAGCGCAATCAAACGGGGGGAGGGAATCAGAAAAGAAGGAAATTCATCTGCCGTACTCTTCCTTTCCATCCAAAATGCAATACAAGGAATTAAACTTGTCACTCTCAACTGCAAACCGCACGACGGAGTGGAACCACGTGCGGCTGCCTCCGGCATCAGCGAGTCCAGGGATCTGTCCTTGCACTGCCAACCAGAACGTTTGGGAGTGCTGGCCTGCAGGATGGGAAGCATCAATTCCCTGAACCTTGCACCAATTGTTTTCCCTAGGAAAACTGCAAGTTTGCAATCATCTACCCTGAACTGGCAGAGCCTTGTGGAGACACGAGGACACACAACGTTATTACTGGCACTGGTGCCATGCCTCAGACTGAGTCACAATCCACACTGCACCTGTTCTCTTACTGAAAATCCCAGGGACAAGTGTTTCACTCCAGCTCAGAGGGTTTTTGTTTGTCTTCTAAACAAACACCAACAAAATGTTCTCTGATCGTTACCCACACAGACACAAACAGCCCATCTCTGAGCAGCCTCGGCAATAACTCACTGCAGAGGGCAAAGTGGTTTTTATTCAAACTTCACTTCTTATTTGGAACCCACCAAACTCTAGAGGAAACATTCAAAATAAGGAAGCTTTGAAACACTCCAATACAGATCTCAGATTTGTAAATAAATGGGAGCTCGGCCACAAGGATGGCCACCTGCCTACGTGACACGGTGCCTGTCACCACCACCAGCCTGCACCCACTGTCCCACTGCTGCTTCCCAAAGACCAGATCTTCAATCCTGAAGATTCCAGAGCATCTTCAGGAACACCAAGCTCGGTCAGAGCAGTTCCTCCAACCCTGCCACCCCACAGATACTGAGGATGGTGCTGGTGCCAAAGAAGCAAAACCTTCTGAAGCAGCAGGCGAGTGTTTTGCTATGCTGAGACTCTCTCAGCTGAGAACACCGCTTGCAGCACTTTCCTGGTCCAAAAAAGGCTCAATTGCGCCTAGTCCCCATGGCCAGAAATCATTAATGGTGAAACCCCAAAGAGCTGCAGCTTCTCAGCCCTCTTCCCTTGCTGCCACCCTGCTCTCGGCCGAGCCTGGTCACAGTGCCAGAGCCGGAGGGAACAGGGAATGTTCCCAATGGTGATCCCAATTAACAAGCCCGCAGCTATTCACGTTCAAAGGCTTCGCAGCTTCCATTGAACGTTTCCCTTTTGTCTTCCTGTCCCTTCCCAAAGCGAGGGCTCATTACTGCTGCAGCCCCGGCTGTAATTGCTTGGGAATGTGGCTCTCGGCACAATACCCCAGAGAAGCTGCTTTATGAGGCTCCTCATGCTACTGAAGAATGCCATGAAAACCCCAATCCCAGATGTCTGGCTTGGAACCAGGGAACTTGGCCGGCTTGACGAGATTTCCATCGTGCTGCTGCAGCACCACGCTTATGTAAGGGCAGCACTCACAAAGGGGCACTGTGGGACAGAGACTGCTCTGCTCCCCTCGCAGGGAGCCAGCACCTTTTACCTTTTGTGCCCTACACAGCACCTAGGAAGGAATTCAGCAGCTGCGCTGAAGTTTTGCCCAAGTGAAACCATGAAGGCACCTTCTGCCCACGGGGAATGAGCAGTCAGAGCATCTTAGAAGAGAGCAGGGTCAAGGAACACCCTGCTGCCTGCCAGGGTAGTGGCCAGGTGTGCCAAACTCGGGGCAATCTGGGCAGTGTGGATGCTCCGAGTCATGGGGCAGCCTGTCAGCTGCTCCTCACAGAACACCAACACATTACAGCAAGGAGAAATACCTTATGGGTGAGCTCTTCAGCATCACAGAGGCAAAGTGACAATCTTTACAGAACAGAGAAACAGGCCAGGAACAGCCTCAGCTGCAGCAAGAGAATTACTTGTGCACGAACATCCCCCAGTAACGGGCAACCAAAGGACACGGTGGAATTATCCACGTTAACAGCTCTCACGTGGCTTAGAGCACCCAGAGCAGGGTTTGGACCAACGCCACATGTTCCAGTTTCTGCCTGAACTGGAAGGGATGACCAAGGGCAGTGGGAGGCAGCATCAACAGAACAGCACTGATTTCTCTGCAGCAAATTGTCACCCGGTAAGAATCCTGCTCCTGTCAGGATCTAGATCAACTGTGTCATCCACCCAGCAAACACAGGAGAGTGCTGCCACAGGAGCTGCACTGCCCAGGGTGTCTGCAGCCGCAGCACTTCGGTGCCAGCAGCACTCTAGGAACAGAAAATGAACACAGTGAAGCCTCTCACAGAGACTGCCAAGCTCACAAAGCCAGACCTCCACGCAGCACCAGGAGCTTCCTCAGCTTCCCCCAGGAGGCTCTGGCACACCTGGACACACGGAACTGCTGTCCCTCACTAAGAAAATTATTTTTCTGAGTTCAGCCCATCTTCCATTATTTCATCAGCCCATCAGCCATTACAAACACAACCCATTTAAGATGTGCTGATGTGTCTCAGGCACTGTGTGCTACCTGCAATGCACGTGGGGAGCTCCAAACCATCACTTCCCAGCCCCAAAGTGCACCTCCTCAACAGCAGAGGAGGGAAAGCAGCTCTCCTGGCTCGGGGGGAAAATCCAAATTTCCCAAACCACCAGGCAGGAGCACTGCAACCCTGCCAAGGACAGGGGAAAGGAGAAAATAAAACTGACTGGGAAAAGGACGTAGGGAAAGTCCTTAGCCAGAGGCTGCAGACCACAGGAAATGCAGGTCTTTACTCATTGAAGACAATGCTGAATTTTCCTTGTTTGTCAGCTCAGGTCCTGCCACCACATCCCTCCTTCCCCCGGGGGTTAGAGAGGAAGGTTTTCTGCGAGTGACACCCATGGCGTTTGACAGATTGTCCTTCTGCGAGAGGGAAATGGAGGATTGGGTTGCTAAAAGCATCAGCCTGCTTATCAATCTACGAGCAGCATCTTTAAAGGTCACAAGTGGGGAAAAAAAATAAAAAAATCAGCTACTCATTCTAATTCCTCGCAAACAGGAGCTCGTTTTTCACAAATCCACCCTGCCGTGCTCGGTAACGCGACCTTTCACTTACAAAGAGAACAGCCAATTTCTGACTCTCATGCGTTACCCTCCCTTCTTTTCCATAAATTAAACACAGCCTTTGTACCTCCTAACAGGCTCTTCCAGCAGCCCCCTAAAGCTGCCACAGCTGCTCTGGTTTTGGTCCTGCTGAGGGTCTGGAGCCCACTCAATGGGCAAACAGGGAGAAACAAAACTTCACTGAAAAATGGGCTCTGTCACCACAGGAGCGCTGGATGCCAGTCCAGTCCCCAGCTCTGCCAACACTATCAGTGTGATACTGGCCTTTTCAATGGGAATTTTTAATGGCACCTCTTACACATGAAGACAATACAAACCAAGGAAATTTGATGATAAGAACATGACCTGTCCTCTCCAAATCTTTCCACTTCTCTGCTGCAAAGAAGACCAGATCAAAACTGGAGTCAAGTTGGAAGATGTGGAAGTGGAGCCAATACAACCTGCAGGACTTGTGGAGCCCTCAGGGGAGATCACAGCATGCCTTTTTCAATCCTTGTCCGTTTTTAACTACTCCAGACTGCCAAACCCAAACCAGTAGCACCCCAAAAGCCACTTTCGAGCTGGGGGTGCTGACCCGGACTCCCACTCAAGGAAGCAAGGGAACAGAGTCATCACCTCCTACAACACAGTGCACAACCACAAAGAGGTTTAACAGGATTTGCCTGAAAAGCCACGTATTTAACACATACAGATTTTGGCAGTAACAGATGTTGGCAATGGGAGGAGAGGTTGATCTTCAACAACTCCTGCACTTACAAGAACCTTCATTGTTTGTGCACTCTTTGCCCACTTGCCTGCACAGCTCCAGCTCCTACAGGAGCAGCACCCATGACATTTACCATGCCTGCTCTGCAATTATCTCTGATTTCAATCATCTCAGCATTCTGATGCTGAAGGTATCTGAAATGTCAGCACGGGATTCCACCCACATCCATTGCTGCCCAACTTCATTTGGCCAGAAGTGTTCCTACATCTCCAGCCAGCCTGAGAGCTCCTCCTGCCTGACACAACAGCTTGAGAAGGGGCTCACGCTGTCCTAGAAACCATCCTTCAGCCTGGAGATGACCAAGGCCCCGAGGCCTGAGATAACCACCACCACCTCCTGGAAAACTTTATCGGTCAGTGCACGCCAGGCTGGACAGGAGGAGAGCACCTCAAGGGAAGCTGCAGCTGTGCACCTTGCACACGTGTAAGGCAGAGCGAAGGGAAGACCATCCTGGTCCAGGCAGGCTGCGTTAATGAGCAGATTCCATAAAAATACCCCATATTCCTGCAATCACCAAAAATGGGGAGGTAGTAGCAGCCCTCCCTCGGCTCTGCTGGCGGAGGAGGGCGGTGAGTGGGCTCTGCTGAGCCATCAGGACCAACACCATTGGAGTGCTGAGGGGCGATGTGCTTACAGCCCAAGGCAGCGTAAGGAGCTGTGGGAGGGGAACAAGCACATTTGCATCGGGTTGTGGGAGCTCTTGAGGGGGATCTGGCAGATGACTGCGCTTCTCTCCACCCCCGGGCCTCGGGAGGTGAGTCAAAGATGAGTCAAGGGCTGCGGGCAGGGGTGAGCGCGGAGCGGCCGCGCTCGGCTGGGGCTGACCAGCAGCATCAGCATCTTCCCAAGTCATCGAGCAGCCTCCTCTCCAGAGCTAATGCTCTTCCACATGCCCATGAATTATTGATCCCAGTCGCTCTATCAATTGCAGGAGGCAGAGGAGATCACAGGCAATGCACCCTGTGAGAAAGCAACGCTGGAAAACTCAGTACAAAAGAGAAAGCCTCATTTTACAGATTTCAGTTTAGTTGCGTGTTGCCAGCAACTCCCTTCATCCATATCGTTATCGCTGGTATTTCATATAGGCTCTGTGCTTTTAATCCTAACTTTGTGTGGAAAATATTTCTGAGAGCAGCCTTTGTTTGCCACCCACCACTGCAAGGCTGCTGCCAGCTCCCGTAGCGGCACCGCCGACAGCATGTGCCAGATGAAGAGAATGGCACGTACCTGTCAGTCTTTGTCAGAGCAGCTATTTCTGGCTTAGGTTTACATGCACAGCCTCCTGCAAGCTGCTTGAAATCTCCATTTTATAGAGGGATCTGATGCTACCTGAATGCTGGCAGGTATCGGCACGCTGACAGCGAGCGGCCAGCACCATGGGGTCCAGGCTCAGGTTGGAAAGGGCTGACTACAATGCTCAGCTCACAGCTCATTTCTTCATAGATTTAATTAACTCAAAAGCCTTTTGCCTCCACACTTGCAAAAAAAAGCATTTTACATCTTAAACTAGGGATAACAAGGGCAGTAGGGCTAAATCTCCAATCGATGCACAGACACTGCAACGCTTGCAAAGAACTGATGAGAAACCAAATAAAAATGCTCTTTTGTGTTCATCAGCCTTGTTACGCTCCAATGTTTCATCCTCTGTTGTGCTTCAGAGCTCCAGCACAGTGGTCTGTCCTGGGGAAGCCTTTTGGACCAGATCTTTTGATGTACCTTCCTGAAACGTGGCCTTGAATGACTAAATACTGTATGGAGAAACACAGCCACACCCCAGTGCCTGCCCTGGGGAGGTCCAAGGATGAACGCCTTCCCCAGACAGTGCTCAGCTGCTGCTGAGACTCAGCCTACTCTGGCTACCAAAAAATATAAATGGGAAAACATCGAAGATTTGGAAACCAGCCTTTTTGACAAAGGTGATGTCCAGCACCACAATATCCTCACCACCACCCTCCCAGAACAATTCTCTTCTGAAGACAGAAACAGACTCCTGTCTGCAGTGGGAAACACTTTAAAACATCCAGAGGGAAAACTTGTTTTTGTGTTTAAGCATGTGCAAAGCGTGCAGAATGAGTCAAACCTGGCTGAGATGCCTATGTTACCACACCAGGAAAGACTTCTCTCAGGACAAAGCTCCCACTTACAGAGCCATCACAACTCGTGTCCACCCAAGCAGGTTCTGAGGCTCCCAGGTGGCCCTGCAGGGCCCAGTGTCAGATCCTGTTTGGAGGAGGGCTCCCGCACGTGGATGCCTCATGCTTTGCAAAGCCCATTCCCAGCTGTGGCACCTCCCAAAGCAGGACCTGGGGACACGGAGCACAGCAGCCCTGGGAGGGCTCAGCTGAGCTCCAGGGACGCTGCCCTGGAGGTACCAACAGCCACATCCCACGGGGCAAACACAGTGTCAGGAACAAAAGAGATGTTCCAGAGTCCATCCCCTCATGTGCACAGGAGAGAGGCCCTGCAGCTCATGGACAACACAGGCACTGTCAGTAAAACTTGGGCTTGCTGCAATTTCCCCTTAGGCAAGTGCTTTCACAAAGTTCCCATCCCAGGAAAAGTAACAGATTCTGGTTTTCCCAGTACAGTGATAATGCTCTGTTCCATTTGCACAGCGCTACTTCTCTTCAGTAATGGCTACAAACTCTGATCCTTACCACAATCTGCCAGCTCGCCTGCACCAGCATCATTTCAGGATGAAAGCTGCAAAGGTGAAAGAGTTTCCCAACTGAAATTGTGAGAGCAGCCTCGAAAATAGCATCACACTAAATCCCGCAGCCAGTGAAAAGCCTCAAAAGGCATTTGCTGCACGTGGATTCTTTGAATCCAGTGACTTCCCTTTTCATCCCCTCGAGTACACTGAGCAGCCAGAGAAAAGTCTTCCAAAGGCAGTAAAATAAAGTTCAGAGGGAGGTGCTGAATGATTTTTGTGCTCAAGTCACACATCCCAACACTGGAGTTGGAACATCCTTTAAATTATTGTATGAATTTTTCTTCCACCTTCCCTCAAAGGCCAGAGGCCACTGCTGAGGGCACAGCTGATCCCTTAGAGTACACACACAACTGCTCATCACATATGTATTTTTTAAATTATATGACACCAGGAATGGCTGAAACCATTATAAGTGTGCAGAGAACCCATCAGCACAGAAGGTGCTGCTGAAAGCCAGGAACTGCCTGGTTTCCATCTGGAGCAGAGCTTTAGGGGAGGCTGTCGGAGACCAAACCCACCTTTCTGCAGCAGTTGGGTGTCGGGACAGCAGGAGACTGGCAGCTGTGGGCTCTGCACTGCCACAGCCCCGGATGCCCAGCTCCTGGAGCCGCTCACCCCAGGCACGCCAGCAGCTCGCACAGAGATATTTTATGCTTCACTCTATCCCAGCTGGGACCACTTCTGCAGCCCTCCAGACCACAAAATGTTTATGGGCTGGAAAAGGATTCATCTGCTGGTCTGAAACTGGAGGACAGCAACAACAAAGAGCAGAAGATGAAGCCGAGTTGCCGTGGCTGAGGTCGGAGCGGATGCCGAGAGCACCAGAAATGCACGAGGGGAATGCAGAAGCTGTTGTGGCTCCCTGTTCCCTCCTGCAGGCAGGGAAGAGCCCACCAGGCAGCAGGACAGGGCACACGCTCAACAAATCATCAGGTTTGAGCGTTCCCACCCCCATGGAAGCCAAACACGGGATTCCAGGGTGAGAAAAGAGGGATCAGGGCATCCCTGGGGTGGGGGAACCATCCTCATCCCGGCACCCCGGCTGGGAACATCCCCCTGCGCTGAGCGGCGTCAGCGAGCCTTTTATCAGGGATACACCGGATAAAAGCTCTGCTTCTGTCGAGAGTGACCGAATCTACAGGGATATTCCCTGCAAATTGTCTGGTTAGAATAATAAATAGTGGCTTCGCCTTCTAATGTCGGCCGCGCACAACGCGTTCATTTGTGATCCGAGGCTCCGATTTAAGGGAGGAAGAAAGGATCCTCGCCTGCCTGGAGATAAACTTAAGTAAATAATGTTTGCCATCAACTCCAAATGAAGAATGACAGTTAAATTTTATAATCATCTTCACAGCTCCAGGACTTACTTTATATTTTCTCAGGCTCATGACCCAGGGGTTGTCATAGCAACTAGGAAATCCTACCTTATCAGCCTCTTACATTTACATTCCTTACGGCTGCTTCCCTTTATGAATTAAATCCATCACGGTCTTCTATTCTCCAAATAAGAAGTTCTTAGGATTATCTCGCAGAAACAAGGATCAAATGCTTTGATTGAAACACTATGCAAAAGCTAATTCACTGGTGGTTTTCTTTAAGGGAAGATTGACTGTGCTACAAATAAATGGCTCCCATCCAAGCGTGCAGTTGGCAGCCGCTTGCAAAAAAAGTTTAGAGAGCAAACATGATTTCTGCAGCGTGTTCATATCGCTGGAGAACGCTCCTACATCTGGACACTAAGAAGGGCACCTGCTCGGCTGGGCTCTCTCCGGTCTACAGAATGTAACAAAGATTCAGGGCTCCAGAGGAAGAAATTCAAACATACCAAACACACGTGGCCATCCAGCGTGGGACAGATCCCAGGCATTGCTCAGAGCCCGGATACCCCATGCACACACCAAGAAACACAAGGGTGGCTGGCTTACAGACACTGAGCCCACCAGCCTGGCTGTCTGTTCAAAGACAAGATGTCACCAACAAAAAGCATAAAGTGCTATTATATGTAGTTATATATATATTTGGGTGGGGGGGCAAGACCATTTAACTGCTTAAATTAGATTTTTCCATATCCAGTGGGCTCGGGTTCAGAGCCCAGCTCAGTATTCAGAGAGACCAGCAGCAACATCACTTGTCTCTGTCCTAAACAACACAGGAATAAAATAAACTTTAATTCCCAGAATGTTTTCTGCAGGAGTCTCTTGATTAACAGAACTCCTATAAACTGTAATGAATTTCAGAAAGGCAACTCTGCAGTTACAGACCTGCAGGCATCAAGAGTTTAATTTACTTAATGTACTTTTTATTCATTACTGGTCCTCCACGAGAAGCTGATCACCAACTTGCAGAGTGCATTGCTTAATTATCCATGCTGCACTTCTTCAGATGAGAACTATCGGAGCTGCCTGTCAATACGGCGGGCGGGGATCGATTGATGCAGGCAGGGCCGTGCTGCTGGAATGCCAAAGACCAGCAGCGGCCCCGTGGAGTCTGCATGGAGCAAAACAATCAGGAACTCATCTCACAGACTGAAAACCCTTTCTGTTCCCAGCGATGCTATCTGCTGCATTCACAGATGGCGAGCAGAGCCCAGCGCTCTTCTCCATGCGCCGTACGTCTCACTCAGTGCAAACAGCTCCTCAACACCTTGTCCGGGCAGCCTGCAGCAGCACTACTCGTGTTTTTGCTTTATCTCTGTCCTCCACACTGGGAGGACAATGGAAATGTGTGTTTCAGTCTCCGCCAGCTCCCCCAGTGCCCCAGGGAACAGGTCCTGAAGCCAGAACTGGTCCCTCAAGGTCTGCTCACCTACAGAGGCCAGGTGAGGCTGAGATTCAGAGCAGCACACAGTGCCAGCACACTGTATCGCCTCAACGCCAGGACCTCAATAAACACAAACCCCAGTTCCTTTGGCATCAGCAAACACAGACAAAACCTACATTTCCAAGGAGTGAAGGCCCTAGGAAGCCCCAGAGCTGACCTAGGGTACCATTCTGCAGAGATGTCCCCATCCAGACCGAAATGCTGGCCGCTGACACCTTCACCAGCTGCAGAGTTCCATGCTTCACCTCTCCCTTCCAGCAGCAGCAGTGATGCTGATTTGGGACAGCCATGACAGCCTGAAGGGTGGACGAGGATCTGTGCCCTTGCAGCCACGTTCCAAGGACGATGCCCAAGGAGCTGTGCTTGGTCTGAGACGTGGCAGCGTGAGCCTGGGACAGGAGAGACTCTGCTCGGCCGAGGGCAGGGCTGGATCTGCCGGTGGCTGCCTCCATCAGCTGCCTTCCCCGGAATATTCACAATCAGTGGATCAATAATTCATTATATAATGTGATAAAAGGTAATCCACTGTTTGAAGTCAAAGCTTAAACAAACTCCACTCAGTTACAGCACGGCAAGGTCTCACTGAGCTCAAGATACCCGGCACAAGACAGGAAGATGCAGTGGGAAGGGACAGATCCATCCCTGCTCCAAAACTCCCCTACCTCTGCTGAACAGAAACTATTCACAGCTCCAAGTTAAGCCAGAGGCCCTTTGCAAAGGGATGCTAATTCAATATGAAGTAACGTAAGTCAATATTCTTGTTTCCCCTTTCATCCTTTCAGCCAATATAAACTAATACAAATGATAATGACATGGCACCCGTGACCCCTTCAATACGCTGCTCATGTTGGCAGCTGGGTGCTGATTCTCCCCTTAAGCAGACAACTCAATCTGAGTGAAAATTAACTCTGGGTGAAGGAATACCTAAACTGTGTCAGTGCGGAGCTGCCGACACGCCCCAAACAGCAGCACGTAACGCCCCTTTTTGAGACCATACACTGGATTTTCAATGCCAACCAGATGCTTTGCTTGAGCAGCCAAGGCTGGAACTCAAGCACATAAAGCAGGGACACAAAGCTGATTCTGAGGGGATTGGATCAGCCTTGCTGTCATTTCTGGACCATTTGCCAAAGGTGTCAGAACTGGGAATATGAAAGGTGCTGAAGCAACCAGACCCTGAAGTCCCAGATTGTCAGAGGCAAACACAGCCTGCGCTTCCTCTTGGGCTCCTCATCTGCCTCAATTCATCAGGAAAACCTTAAAAAGGTAAATATCTATACCCAAAAAGCGTCACCTACATTGCCAACCACCTCATGGGCACAGTAAGTGCTGACTGAGAGAGGCACGTGAAAGGGAAAATCAAGCCTCCCACCTCTGCTGGCATCCTCCGAGCATCACAAATGCTTCAGCAAAGCTGGTGGCCACAATAGGGGCTTGTTCTTTGCATAAAAGGCCACAACAGCACACAAGAAACCCCGCTGATAGTTAAAAGGCAGAGATCCAAGGTCAGCCAGGCTGGGAGCCAAGGCTCTGGCAATAAACCGTCAGATCTGTTCTGAAGTGGGGAAAGTAAAAGACCTTGTAATTGTAGAGCTCTAGAAGTCTTCCATATTAATTTAACGTTCACCTTGAAAGGTGATCCTGCTGCAGACCCTTCGCAGACCACAGAGGATGGGGGAGACCACTGGCAGAAGGAGGAACGCTTCTCCCAGGTGTTTAATCACGTGATAACCCAGATTATAAAACAAAGGCCACCAAACTGATGTCCCAAAGCCAGCCACCACGAAGACAGCATGCCCAAAGCTCCTGCAAGGCTGCTCACACCTTCACACCCTGCCCCATTCGTTCCCAACATGAACATCAATCCTGCACCTGAGGATCTGTACGTTGTACAAAAATAGTTACCGTGGGAGAGGCTTTGTTCGTAAACTGAGTGAGAAAGTTCATTACACGATAAAAATTCCAACCGTGCTACCGGGATGTAAATTGCCTTCGTACCCAGAGCTGACATCTTAAACAGTTTAATTTAGGTACCACTCTCAGCAGCTTTGGGTGTCTGCAACAGAAACAGATGCCTTGAATCATTTCAAAGTATGCTCCTGTCAGAAATGTCCTTTCTGACACCAAAATCAATTTCCTTCTCCTTTACTAACTACTTTTCCAAAAATAGAAGGGGAAAAGTTGCCTCATTTTATCTATTGTGAGCGGCACAAGACGTGCCGTAGGCTCCAAGGAGGAAGATGGCAGCGCGCGGCACGTGCGGCTGCGGTAATTAGTGCTATTTTCATAGAGCAACTGGCAACGAGAATGAACCTGATCCATCTTCATTATGGAGATCTATAAAACCTTTGACAAGGCTGGTGTAAAGGCAGACAGGCTGCTTCCTCGCATCCACACCGGCGCTCCCGCACGGCGGCGGCTCCGCGAACAGCGGCGGCAGGGACACGGCCCCGTGTGCTCCCCCTCTTCCCGAGGGCTTCCCGGAGCTCAGCCTGAGCAACGGAGTGCACGGGGCCCGAATGATCTTCCACTGATGGTCAGATGAACACCTCAGCAGTCCCCAAGACCTCGCTGCGCATATTTGAGCAGCTGTTGTAAATCACGGCTCTTCAGCAGGCTGCAAATCCAATTAAAACAAGAGGCACTGCTACCCAGCGATGTGCTGGGCACATAAACATCCTTCCACCTCTAACAAGCTGCACCAACGGAAGCCGTTCCTTGCTCTGAAAGGCTGGCTGCTGCCCTGGCAGCCCTGTCCTGCTCTGTGGCAATGGAGCATAGGGGGCAAGTGCCACCACTCCTCCTCCAGAGCTGCAGCCCAACACAGAGCATCCCCCTGCCTGCGGTGATGGTGCTGCACAGTAACACCAGCAGCCTCCCTGCCCTTCAGCACAGCTGAAACCTGCCCCATTCCCACCTTCCTGCAAGTTCCCTCACCTCTGCTCCCACCAGGTGTAAGTCAGTGGCCCTGACACCCCTGGACAAGCCCTTCAGCAGCTGGAATTCACCAGGAATTTGGCTTGCTCAGTGCCAACCTGGCACCCAGACAGCAGCAGGGTCACCTGGTACCTTGGGAAAGCCACGCTCCTCTTAGGGGCAATGAGAGGCTGAATCCCACTCTGCCTCCCATGCTGGAAAATCTGCTCAGGAGCCCCACAAAGAGCCAAGAGCCACAAACACCGAGGGTTTGGGTCACACAGAAAACAAGGGAGGCTCCTGAAAATTACTCCCCTGAGAATGCCAGCACTGCCATCACTACACAGGTTACTGGTGGAGTTGGCAGTGCTAGGGAAACGGTTGGAGTCAATGATCCTACAGGTCTTTTCCAGTCTAAACAATTCCATACGATTCTGTGGTACTGGCTTCAGGAAACCCTCACAGACCCTCAGCTCATGGACAACATGTCCATTGCCAGCTGCCTCGTCCAGCAATTTAAAATGCTCCATTAGTTTGACTCCTGCCCAACACACCAAAGTATTTCCAAGATTGCTTCCCTGCAAACACGCTGTGCCAGGGTCTCCAGCCAGCGTTCCCCCTGCACTCAGACGTGCAAGCAGGGCAGCATTTCCTAACAGTAATTTTTTTAAAGCTATACAAAGGAAAAAATCTGTGAGGATTTGTGTTCTAAAAGGAAGCATGCTGTGGAAAAACAAGCACAAAACAAGCAAAGCGACAAAACCTTCGGCAGCCCCAAGTTGATATTGCTGACAAACGGCTGGCGAGGCTGGGAATTGCACGATGGATCAGCTGGGCAAGGGCATCTGCATATCCCATTAGCGGCCGGGAGAAAGGGCCCCGGGCAGCCACCATCATATTTTCAGTTTATTTTTCCTTGTCTGCCCGGCTCCCGCGGGGCAGGGGGTAATGATGGCACTCCATCACGGCGTGGTGTGTGTGTTTGCATCGGGCCTGCACCGTCCTGCCCACCACAGCTGCGTCCCCGCGTCCCCTCCCACCCGGGATGCAGCGCCCTGCAGCCATCGCTCACCCGGCACTTTCATTAACAAACTGCCCTTAATTACAGCGGTAATTGCGGAATTATTTCATAGCAGCAATTATTCTTCGCGGCCCGATCCAGGCTATTTAGGCAGGGCATTGTCTCCGAAAATGGCACCGAGCCAGCCCAGGGCTCTCATTGCGCTGCGCGGCCCCGAAATGCAGCAGCCCAGGATAGCAGCTCTGGGCAGGGGGAGCACTGCTGTGCCCACGGGGGTCCAGCCTCAGCGTGGGACCCTCTGTGTGTCAGGGACAGAGTGTCCCACCACGGGCAACCCCCCTGTGACGAGGGGGAACAAGGAACTGGCTCACGAAACCGGAGGGAACAAAGGTCAGGAAGGGACAAGGCCCTTCGAAACCACAACTTGGAGCTTTCCTGCAGAACTGCTGGTTTTCAGAGTTCACCCTCTAAAGAATGATCCCAGATCATCTTGTAACAGCACAAGATCAAGACAAATGGGAGGTTTTCTCCAAAAACGACTACAGCTTTGTTAAAAACTTCTCATAGATCATCCTTGTAACAACTTTACAGCCAGGAAGTGAATCTATTTCATTTTGATCATTTCAAATACTCCATTAATGAGAAAAATTGAGGCATATTAGTCAGTGATCTGAAATACTGAGGAAGCACAAGTTCAGGGTGAGGCTGTGAGCAATTCCCATGCCTGACAAGTCAGGGGAAAGAAAAGGGGATGATGACGATGCACCAGTGGAAGAAACTGCCAGAGGCCAGGGTTAGATGGGATATTGGGAAGAAATTCTTCCCTGTGAGGGTGGGCAGGCCCTGGCACAGGGTGCCCAGGGCAGCTGTGGCTGCCCCATCCCTGGAAGTGTCCAAGGCCAGGCTAAACAGGGCTTGGAGCAGCCTGGGACAGTGGCTGGCATCCCTGCCTGTGGAAGAGGCTGGAACAAGAGGATTTCTCAAGCCCATTCCACCCCAACCCATTCTGTGATTCACTGCCTGAACCCTGTTGCCAAAGCCTCGGACTGGTCAGATTTGCTCAATTAATTCCACACTCCTCCTTGCTTCTGCTGCTTTCTAACATCTGAAGTAACTATGGCAGCTGCCAGCGTGCAGAGGAACACCCAGCATAGACAAATTCATGCAAAGTTTTCATGTAATAGAGGGGGAAAAAAATCAAACAGCAAATCAACCTGCCATGACCTGAGCTCCTCTCAGCTTCCCGAGTCCTACACCCCGGCCGTGCTACAATGCATCTTTAATGCCTGACCTGGTTATGTATATGCAAATACTGGAACAGCAGCATCTCCAGAGCTCTGGGTGTACCTGATGTGCAGCCACAGGAGCTGGCTGCTGCTCTGGGTTTCCAGCCCATTGCGTTCCTCAGTCCCTCCTTGCTGCGCTGCCGCCAATGCCATCTCATCAGGCTGGTGATCCCCACAGAGAGATGCTTCTGCAGATTGAACGCTGGGGCTCGGGGCTTTTTTGAATCCGTGTAATTTTGGAAATTCTAGGGTAATTTTGGAAATTCTAGGGTAATTTGTTTGTCAATTTTATTAGAAGAACACAGCCCAGACCTGCCTCTGCTCAGGGCAGCTGGTACAACAAGAACATTTCCCTGCAGAATCCCATACTTGGAAAGTGCTGACGGATGCAGGGGGAGCAGGTGACTCTGCTCTCACAGCCAGGCGGCCGGGGCACAGGAGGTGCCAGCTTGGCCAGTGCCAGCACCTTGGCCAAACAGGATGGAAAATATCAGCACCCACAGGGTGCAACCCTGAGGGGCAGGCGCCCAGCAGGCAGTGAGGACACACGGCCACCGACACGTGTTCTTTAAGAGCTCAGATATTTCAAATCACAATGCATTTATCAGCACGGTGTTACTGCACTTCTCAGTCAAAGCAGAGACATTCAATAATCACCCAGAAAAGCACCATCTGTTATGCCTTATAGCTTAATTAAACTAAAATACAGAACTCCTTAATTCTCCCAGCTCATAAAGATAAAGGTCATCCCACAGCTTTACTGTCAGGTACCCTGTACAGAAAATGCAGAGGTTGGAATTTCTCTCACCCAGACATCACTCAAATGTGGCACCGTCCCCCCAACACACACAAACGTGGTTCCAGCAGTGTGACAGTGGGTTGATGTGTGGCTCTTGGACCGACAGCCAGGGTGGACAGACACAGTTCAGTCCCTCAGTGCAAGGGAGCTGCCGGGACCTGGCCAGGGTGAGCATCCCCTCCCTGCCACCCAGAGCCCTCCTGACCCTGGGCCCAGCACCTGGAGAACACTGCTCCAAAGAGCTGGAACGCCAAGGACTGTGCCTGCCCACAAGATGCTGCTGAAGGCTTTTGCCCTGTTGTCCATGGGAGTGCCCACAACAGCAACACTGCCATCTGGAAGTGCCCAGCACCCCTGTGTGCTCCATCCTACAAGTCCTCCACACCAGGATGTCCCAGACAGTCTCTTGTACTGGAAACCATCCAAAAATTCAAATGAGAACCAAACACTGAGCACCCAAACAGGAGTGATGGCTCCAAGGCAGCAGTGGGATGGGAGAAATTACAGAGCCACTCATCATTTTGGGAGTGAAACAGGAACAGAAAGGTTCACTCTGAAGAGGCCCTGGAGAAGCCACCCAAGCTCTGTTTATTTTCTCTTCTGCATTCCCATGCAGGGAAGAAGGTAAACAAAACTGAATACAGAACAGGACTGGATGGGTAAGGAATAACCCAGCCCCAGTGCAGGCACTGCCCGTGCCCCTGCACCTGCAGGTCCATGGGAAGGGGAAGGAATGGGAAGTTCCAGCCCTTTCCCTCCCCTGAGCCCCTGCCCAGCCTGCCTGCTGTGCCAACATGGGCATCAATCTGCTCCTGTGCCATTGACTCCACACTCAGAACTGTGATTCCCCAAAGCTTCCTGCACCACCACTGCTCTCCTCGGAAAGATCTGCTTTGTCTTTCAGCACAAACCCCAGCAGAAGCCTCGCTAACGCAACCAAAATTCAATTATTGGCTTGTCAGCATTTCCTTGTCGGGGCCTGGGCACGAGGAACTGGGAATTAAAACCTGTCTGAGAGGCATGGAGCCTTCAGGCTGCCAGAGCACCTCCAGGAGCAGGGCCCTGCGCTGCACGGAGAGGGATGAGCTGCTCCCCTGAAAGACGAGGGCTAACAGAGTATTGTGTGACTCTGGGGGCTTTTCTTGCTTTCTGCTTCCTGTAGGTGGAGGCAGACTCCTTGCTGAAGAGAAGACAGACAGGAAAACAGCCAGAGGTACCTGCAGCAGCTGCCAGAGAGGAGCGTGCACATCTCTCCTGCGGTGTGATGGCTCCTGCAGAGGAGAGCTCCCACCACACCATGCCATGCCACGCCACCCACCCCAAAACCAGCTCCCAGCTCAGGGATTTGTGCAGCCTCACCCTTGTAAAACCACCCCAGCCTGTCCCCGTGGGCTGGCTGCCCCGCAGCTCTCTCTGCAGAACACCTTGTGCTGTTTCTGCCAGCCCATGGGTCACCATGGCAGCTGCGCAGGTGCCATTGACTCGCCCATCTTTGGCCTCCCTGAGGTTTTCAGGCTGCCCAGCCTGTGTAGGTTGGTCGTGCCCTCGCTCCCTGGCACTGGCACAGACAGGTTTTCAGCAGCAGAGACATCCCACCCACCAGCCCCAACCTGCACCAGAGCCTGATGCCCACCAGGCAGGGGATATTGCCAAACCCCTGGGGCAGAAGGCTCCCTCCCCTCAGAGCCATGCATCTGCCTGGGAGCACCACCACAGCCTTAACGAGCTGCCTAACCTTGCCCCTCTTCTCCACCCAGGCTTTAAAATTTAAAGCTCCAGCCAGCTCAACATGAATAGATGAGCAAGAACATCACACTGCTCTCAGTGTAGGTGCAGTGCTTTATATCTTCATTAATATTTCAGTCTCTCCCATCTCCTCCTCCTCCTGCAACTGGCCTCATTTTATTTATATCCGCAGGATACCACTGGTACTTCTTCCAAGTTCTTGTTTGCTTGGAGCAAGGCTCCCTGCCGAGGGACTGAGCCTTCCCAGCACTGCCTCCGTGTTCTGGCACGGGGAGAGCGCCAGCCCCGAGGCCAGGGGCCCAACGTGGTGCCTCTGCCACCATATGGATCCTCCCACCGCTGCCAAGCAAGTGACATTTGGGGCGGCAGAACCGGGGTGTGGGTCAGCCCAAACCCAAGGGCAGTGCCAGGTACCCAAGGTCACACTCCACACATCACAGGGATGGCACAATGGAGGACTCTGAGCCCTGTGGTCAGTTGATACTTTTCTGACTTGATTATGAAGAAATTAAATTATACAAATATTGCATTAAATATCTTTTTAAGCCTATTAATATTAATATCAATTCCGCCTCTTATGTGCCTGGCATTTAAAAACCCACTTTAAAATCTCAAACTAATTTAAGATTTACATCCAGAATACAAATCAGCGAGCAAGACTCCCCACTCTCTATTTTGCCTGGCACCCATATTTGCCCAGTTACTCTTAGATGTCACTCGGTGACACTCAGAGAAGATGAATATTCAAGGCGTGCTCTCTCCTGCAAATGTTTTACAGCTTTCCGGCCACTGAATTTGTTTAAAGCTGCAATTATACCGAGCAGCCAGCCCCTGCAAGACCAAAGTACTCTGTTGTCTGCACGCCACCACATCACTCCACACTGGTACGGCTCCAAATTAATAATCAGGATGCTGCGCTGAGGGGAATGAGGGGTGAGTTTGCTCTGCTGTCAGATGGAGCCCTGGAGGGAGCAGGCAGAGATGCCAGCACCTGGTTCCCGTGTGATAGCCTCGCCTTTTCTCCTTCCCCACTGAACTGCCTCCCACTTGCAGCCCTCCCCTTTATTTATTCCAACAGCCACTTCTTCTGCAACCGCCTTGCACCACACACGGCTTCTTTTTAACTGTCCAGAAGCCCAGGGAAAATGAAAAAATTATCTTTTCTGAGCAGCCATCCAACAAATGAAAGGCGAACAGAAAATTAGCATCGTTTAAACACGGGTACATCAAGGAGGACAACTGGGAGAGGCTTCTCATGCTGGCCAGGCTCTCCAGTGCCTGAGCCCCTGCTCAGCTTCTCTCTGAGGTCAATATTCTCTAGCTGGCACCAAACAAAGCTATTAGTGGCCCAGGCTCTTCCCCTGACACTTCCCTGTCTCACAGGCACTGCAGGCACCAGTGAGGAGCATTCCCAGGGAGCACAGACACTGAACAGTGCAGAAACCCTCAGGGTTATCCCAGTTCGTGTCCTTTGGTGGCAGCCCCCCATGGCAACGCCTGTTCAGTTCACATGGTGACAAGTGATGATGGAAGGACCCCACAGGCCATGTTTTCTGAAGGCCACACCTGCACAGACCTGGAGGGGACTGCAGGGTGGTCACTCACCCTCAGGGACGGTTACTGCACAGGGAGGGAGCCTGCCCCAGGTACGGCCAGGAGATGCTCAGCATCGCTCCACAGGGCTCAGGGTTAGCCCAGAGCTCGTGCTGCAGCCCCATGCACTGGAGAGACAATGGGGACCCCCACAGGTGCCACATCTCCCCTGGCTGGGGCACCGCAGTGTGACCGAGCTGCTCCTCAGAGCCCAGTCCCGTGTTCCAGACTCAGCTGCCTGGGAAGCCACAGGCAGCTCCAGTGCTCAGACTTCCTCCCTTTTACCTCCGATGACTCACGAGCTTGTATCAAAATATTTTCTTTATAGCTGGCAAAATCTGAAGCCAAATTTCCCTTCCCTCTTACAAATGCAAGTGTAAGCTTAGCTGCAGATGCAGTAAGGGAGCTGCTCCTCTCCCATCCAGCCCCAAACCTAAGGGATCACACGACGTGTTTTGAAGGGCAACACCCAATTAACATCATGCTAAATAAAACCTCCTTTCATGCAGAAAAAGCGGCACATCAGCAAACCCATGGACCTCACACCAGTACAGCCTGGCTCGCAGCCAAGGCAGAACACAGGCAGGAGCGCAGTGGGAGAAGCTGGATCCTGAGCTGTGTGCTGACCACATCTCCTGGCACTTTGGCAAGGAAGGAGAGGAGCCAGGCAGGAGAGCACGGAGCCAGCCCAGCACTGGGGGAAGGAGCTCATTCCCACCAGCACTGCCGGCAATCCTTAAGACATCTCCCTGCAGCTTCGTGCCAAGTCACTCTGGTTTCTGGATGTCCTCTCTGCAGCTCCTGTCCACACCAGTTAGCCAAGAGACAGCAAAGGAAGCCTTTCCCTGCATGATCTGTACCTTAAACCAAACACTGTCATCCTTTTGAACCAGAGACACGCAGCTAAAAGAGATATTGCTGGAGAGATGACCCAGACAGCACTTTGGCATTTGCTTGATCCAAGGGCTGGCAGTGTCCCAGCGTGTGTGCCCTGCCCAGAACCACCCCAAGCTCTACCAACACCCTCACCTACAGCCCCAAACCACACAGGATGCCCCATCCAGGTGACAGAGAGCATCCCTGATGGAGCATCCCTGCCAGCCTGGCTACTGCCCCAGGCACCCGTCCTCCCTTGGGTCACCCTGCCAGGTGCAGGCACCTGCTGCAGCTGCTGGACCCCACAGCTCCATTCCCATGGCAGGAAAGGCAGAACAAACCCCAGCCATCTTTACTGCATGCATTATTCCCCTCCCATCTAAATTACACAGCAACAAGAAGCTGCCGACGAAGTTCACCGAATTTCACTTTATGGCACCAACAAGATCAGAAAACAATTCTCTGTCTTCTTGTCACGTTAAGTGTTTCAATATCCAACTCAGTGTTTCCAGTCTAAAAATTTATGAATTCAGTGAGCAGCCTGTGCAATATCTTCCCTTTCTATCCATCTACTAAGGAAAGAAATTACACTGGCCATTTGTCATGATCGTCATTCCAAAGATAAGTAACAACTCAAATAACTTTAACTTACCTTAAGACCTGCAGCTACCATAAAAAACAGCTGCATGTGCAGGTTCTGCCATGCTGTAATAAGAGATTACTTTAATTTGATTACTCAGAACAAAGGTAGTAGAGGACCTGAAAACCAGGGCCAATTTATCATACTGCAGAGCCACTGTTATGTTTGGCTCATGAACCTTATCAGTGTGTAGCTACAAAACACATCAACTGTGTAAGAGAATATACACAACTTGTAATTTTCATCTAAACAGCACTGAGGAAATGTGATTTGGGCTGGGGAAACTCAAGTTTCATTCCCATCTGGAAACAACACACACATCCCTTCGGTTTCAAAACTAAAGGGCACAGGTAGTTGTTTTTCGTAAGTAAAAAGCAGAAGGGAATCTGCAAAGTGCTGTTATTTAAGAAGAAAATTGCTGGGAGCACTTTTGCTCACCCAAAAACCCACTGGCACCTGGCAGATCCCAGCCCACAGCAGAAGGGGCACATTCCCCCCGTGGGCAGCTGAGCTGGGCTGTGCCCACGCTCTGCACCCCGTGAAACTCAAGGCATTCAGGTGTGTTTGGGTCCAAGGCACACAGGGGGCTGCAGGAGGAGGTAACCGGACAGCCAGGCCCATCCCTCAGCTGCACGTTTCAGTATAGTAACAAATGCTCACCTGCCACCGAGCAGCATTTCCACACTCAAGAGGGTTTGATTTCACAAGATATGAGGTTAGCTAATCCTGGGATGTCACCAGTTTCTCCTCATTGGATATGCACACCAACTGATGCGGGATGAAGGGCTGGAGAACAAGGAGCAACCTGGCAGCAGAGGCAGGAGGAGCAGAGGGAGATGCTGGGCTCCATCCAGCTGGGGAACAGCTCAGTGGGTCCCTCTGGGCAGGAGCAGGCAGCTGTGGGCAGTGTGTCACTGCAGCGAGGTGACCAGAGCCACCCCCATCACCTGCAGACACCCAGGTCCCCTTCCCAGCAGGACAAGGGGGGTTTGTGTCCCCCTCACACATCCCAGCCATTTATCTGCCCACGCACAGGCACAGTGGAAGCAGCTGGGATTTGTTCATTTGGAGCAGAGCCCACACCTATCAAGGGTCAATTAATCTGCTTGTCCAAATGCAGAGACAGGAGTTCAAATTAAATCTTGAGGCTCAACTGCCTTAAAAAATTCCTTCCCCCAAGGGCTCAGCTTCGAAAAGCCATCACAACACAGCAAAATAATTAATCTCTGCTCAAACAGGGACTAAATGAGACTATGGGACTAAATGAGTTGAGGAATGTCTGAGGAGGGCTCTCGGAGGAGCAGCGAGGACCAGCACGCACACAGTCTGTCAACACTGATGCTCACCAGCACCAGCTACGAAATTTCTCCAGATCCGTGGCTCCATCCCGCACCACGATACAGAAAATCCACCTCTCTGAAGGCACAAGTGCCAAGACAGGAAGAGAGAAGGGTGCAGCCCAAAAGGGGGAAAAAGAGTCTCCAGGTTCACTTCTGCAAAGGACTGAAGACATGGCATGCCAAGGGCTCACTTCATAAAAAACCCAGGCTTCTCTTCAGCATCACTTTGCAAAACTTCACATCTGAAGCAGAAACCAAGGGCAAAACTAATCAAAAGGATACGGATGCTAGGCGTGGAATGGGTAGGGTGGGGGAGAAGGAGGGATGGGGCTCTGCTCTCTGCTAAATTTAGTCTGATTTTCATCTGCCTTGAAAGTGTCAGCACCAGGCAAGGAATAAAACAAGGTTAAAGAATGTGAAGTTGAAAGCGGATGTCTTCGTGTTTATCTACAAAAGCTGCACAACTTTTAAGAGCATCATCCCAAGTGGGTGCCACGCAATGCTCAGCTGCCAATTTGCATAGCAAACCAGCTCAGAGAGAGGCTGTGCCAGCATGTCCACAGCCCACAGCCTCCCAAACAGCCCCAGAACCCTCCTCCTCCTCACTGAAATCCTCCTGACACCCATAGCGCAGCACAGTTTAACCAAAGCAATTCCCCATCTGAGCAGGGCTTGGCTCGTGACCTCCCAGCACGGTGCAAAGGCACTAAAACAAACACCAAGAAAACAAACTGCTCCTCAAGTTGTCTTGGGACTTTTAGGAAATTCAAGGGACTTTTAAGTCTCTGTCACTGACTCAGCGCAGTGCTTCCAGCACATCAGCACTGCAGAGCCAAGGAAACTCCAACAGAACTTGCAAGAGTCACTCCACAGCTTCTCCCAACTTTCGACAAGACTAGACTACATATGGCTACTATTTTCTTCACAGCGTGTCTCATACCACCGCTTGAGAGAAACCCAAAAATCCCACATAAAATCTGTGGACAGGCTCTAAGTCGTGGTTAACCACTGAGGATCATCTCAAAAAGAAATCTCGGGGGATTTGGCAAAGCAGGCGGAGAACCACCAGGAATCAAAACAGGCTTGTGACTCATCTGTGGCATATAACTGGCAAGAGGCACCATGTACAAGTGGAACAGTCCTGGAGCCTTAATGAGCTTGGCTCAAGATAGGAATACCAGCACTTCTTTCCTGGGAAAAATGACACCAGCTACAATAAAGGTGCCCAAAATAAAGCGGCTTACACTGTTATTGATAAGTTCTACAAGTTTGTTAATAAAGGCTGCAAATTACCAGGCTGAAACCTGTCATTTACTAATCAAATTTAAGACTCATTTTCCTCCTACAGACACAAGATGAATTATTAATTCCTTCATATCACTGGTTGAGGAGCAGCCTCCAACACTGCAGAAGATGAGATCTTGGAAGCTTCCCACCAGCAGCACTCGGGGGCAGTCACTGCAGCTGACACCTCGGTGAGCCTGGGGTCTGACAGGGTGGCATGGAGGGGTCCATGACACCCATTTTCACTGGATGAGAATTCCACTCTGATATATAGCCAAAATCCAATGCAAACCAGAAGTGCCAAGAAGGATTTCCCCCACCTGTGTACTTTAACACTGCCAAGGATTTGGGAGTCATCAGGCTTTGGAGGCTGTTTTATTCCAGCCTCTAACGAGCATCCTGACATTGCAACACCAGGATTAACTACACCAGGCAGAACTCCCTGAGCACTTCTGAGTTTTGTAGGATTCCCTACAAAACTGCGCACAGAAGCACAGTTTTAACCAAGACTCTGCTGTAGCAAAGCCATCGAATCCTGACGTTCAGGGAAGCCCAAATGACGGCCTCAGCCCCGGTGTTTGTTCTCAGCGTATCAGATGGAAAGTTCCATGCTAATGTGACATTTTACTATCGTGAAGAAAGCCCAACACTAAAATTAGAACATAAATCAGGCACAAATATTCTTCCAGACATGCAATCAGCTCGGCTTTCCACTCATCCTCCTTTATCCACCGGGGGGTCACAGCGCATTCCGTTCCGTATCCGCGAACCGCGCGCCGCTCCCTCCGAGCCCCGCGGAGGCAGCTCCAGAGCGCTGCAAACCACACGAGCTGGCTGCAGATAAAGCCAGTGATTAGAGAGCTTGGAAATATCCCTTTAAAATCGAGATTGGAAGATAAATCCTGCAGAGTCTGGGATATTTATCCCGACGCGTTCCGACCGCAAGGCACGCCGGGGAAGGAACGGCTTTAAACGCAGCATCAGCTCGTAAAAGCAACAGTGCTTGCCCCAGAAAGGCCATGGCGAGCCCAGGGGCTGTTTGGTGAGCAGGAGGCAGCCTTGAGGACAGGCTGCACACAGAGAAATTAATCTTTGAATTAATCCAGTCAACCTGCACCATGCCGTATAAAGTATTATCCGTTTGTGCCCAGACCTGCACAGCCAGCGCGGCCGTGCCCCGATCTGACGACAGTGTCCCCACCAGGGGGAAAAGACCATAAATCCAGCTGAAATTCCCTGGCTATCAGGGAAAACCACCAAACCACATACAAACACACACTTTGAATCAATATGCAATGAAATATAAGCGGGCCACCACAGGCCTTGCAAATTAAACAGCATGTTCACAGCGCATCACAACTCGGCGCATTAATAATTAGCATGTTCTTTGTTTCGAATTCAATGAATTTATATCATCCTTCAGCACTGTTTAGCCAAAGCAAATAAAAAAACAAGAAAATCACATTACTTTTTCCCATCCATACAGAGTGATCTGGATATTCACATTCAAATTTGCCATCGTGGATTAGCTGAAGGCAATTACTCGACTTGCTGAATTCTTTTACAATAATTTAAAAAGAGAACTCCAGTCTGTTCTAATAAGAAAAATGAAATCCCATTAGCTGCGTCTCCCATGTATATTAACATTTCTTTTGTTTAGAAAGGTTAATATCCCCCAAATAAAGGAGCACAGACTGCCTGTTAAAATAATTACATCATGACATTTCCAAAGGGTTGGCAGATAGACATGGTTTCCAGCAAAAACACAAACAAAATAAGAGGGCTTTTATAAAATTATCCAGACTTAAAATATGGGAGGAATCGGTGTCTCTGGACATTCCAATAGCTTTTGCATGGTTGGACTTACCTAAAGGAAACACTTTCCAATCCCTGCTCCCGTGATACACAATCAGGGTCTAATCTGGTTAGGTGGTTTGGGGAGGTTGGACCCTCAGCAGAACACTGAAAAGCCCCAGATCCACTGGCTTTCTGTAAAACTCTTCAAGGCAGGAGCAGAGAGGGCCAGGCTGAGCTTCCATTCTCTGGGGAAGGGAGTCTTGGATCCCACCAACACAGCAGAATGTCTGAGCAGCACAAGCCAAACACTCAGTCAGAAACCCAGCAATATTTAAAACATTGTGATCCCAGGAATCCTCAGATCTGAGGGGCCAGAGCCTGTAAGTGCTGCTGAAGGCAGAGCCAGCCCCTCTTGGCTGATGCACAGCAGCACCGTGAGAAACACCCCCGTGAGAAACCCCCTGCACATCCCTTCATCTGGAACTGGGAATGCTCCTGGTCATCTTCCCACTACTTGTTCAACAAATTCCAGCCGAAGAGAGCAAACTCTCCACCTGCTCAGTTCTCACCTGTGATTAGACACTGGCACCAACCAAGGAACCCTCCCCGTCCTCCTCCTCCCCGCTCCTTTCAGGGGACCCAATGGATTTGCTTTGGGCCATCTCTAAAATCACATTTGGCTGGAACACCATTTGTGGCTTCTTGCAAAAATCAGCTCTCTTCATTGCATGAAATATTTGCATATTTTAAAGCGCTTGAAAAGCAACAAATGTTACAGTTTCCAAATGATTTTGGAACAAGCACATGTAATTAGCCCTGTCTAACAAATCTGCTCCTGACTGCAGTAGTAAACAACTGAATTTAAGCCAAAACCTGTTTCAGAGACATCAAATGTCAAGGTCTGACTGCTGCTGTAATGCCCCAGCCGCAGCCTGGCAGGTGACACCTCCTTGGGGCTCATTGCTTTGGCTGTGGTAGAGGATGAGATGCCCTGACTGCTGCAGGTTCCTCGAGCAGGAAAATGCACCCCTGGGCTCCTGCAGTCTCCCATGACAATTCCAGTGTGGCTTGCACAGTACAAACGTGATTCCTGGGCTACAAAAACCACACCAAACCTTCCCAAAGTGCCACCCCTGGTGCCAGGGCTGCCCTCCTCTTTGGGCTCCAGCACCAAGCCGTGAGTACAGTGCTGTGAGTTAACTCAGCCTGGCAAATCCTGCAAGTTACCTAAAGAAATCTGCTCATGATGACAGCAGTCAGCAATGGACTGGAAGGCAGAGCTGTTTGTGAGCCCTGCAGTCAGGCTCCCACTGCCACAGGCAGCACTCTGAGTGGCAAAGCAGGGTGACGGAAGGTGACTTGTGGGGCAAGAATCAGGACAGCATCACTGACCTGTTCCCACATGGAGCTGGCATGGGGATGCTCTGGGAAAGGCCAGACCCATCTCCAGGTGAGAAAAGCTTCTCAAGGCAGTGCCAACCCCAAGCCTTGGGACAGGAGGTGACTTGCAGGGCAAGTATCAGGACACCATCATTGGTTCCCTCCCTTTCCTGCTCCAAACCAGGAGAGAAAATTGGTTTTTTGCAGAACCCTCCTCAACACGATTTCTGTGAGAGCACTGGACCACAATACTGTACTGTAAAGAGGTTTAATACTGATGATGAAAATCCATCTTTTCTTATTGCCTCTTCCATGGGAGAATAAAGACTGCCTTCATCCTGAAAAGGTCATGTTTGCATTTCTGGTAAACACAACACATTGTTTTTTCCTCTCCACCCAATATGCTCAAGTGAGTCACATCTGGCTGACTTGTCAAAAGATAGTGAAAGTTTGAGGAAATGGTGTTCCACAGATGTTACAGCCTAAAAATAGCCTTGCCACAACTGATAACAATTTTCCAGCTCAGTGGCCAAATATTCTGCTCCAAGGCATGTATTGCCAATTGAGATTATTGCAGATGCCAAGTTCAGCAACTTCTTTCTTGTCCTGTAAAAACTTTCCTGTCCTACCATCTCCTGTCAGCACAACCACATGAAATCATTACAGGATTTCAGCACTCCTACTGTTCTGCCACAGAGCTGAGACCTATCTATGACAAATATAAATTCAACGCTGCTTAATCTTCATCTTCCAAAGGAATAATTTTCAAATCAGGTGCCTGTAATAAACAGTTGTTCTGTCACAAATTCATACAAAGAAAAGTGCAGATTTGGCATCTCGGGGTAGCATCTTTCCAAGCTGTGTCTTTAGCAGGGACACAGAGAAATAATCACATTAGAGTGTCAGCCAATAAATACTGGAGGAGCAAAGCTCAGACAAAGCAATTTCTGCAAACTCTGCCCGGATTGCTTCTACAGTTATTGATAACGGAAGAACTGAACGCAAACAACGCCAGGCTGGCACAAATAAGAAAAATATTTTCCGGAAAAAATTCTATAAAATGAATACTGATATCCCGTTGCCATCTAAGTTAAAACTCTGCAGAGGATAAAGAAACTTCAAAAGCCGGTGCATTCACTGTTGAAAATTCTTTACATTCCATGACTAAATCACCAACGGCATAGAGGTATTTCCATCTCTGATTCTGCTGATGCTCACAAACCGAGCTGTGCTCGCGTGTTCACGCTGTCAGCAGAACCCCCTGACTGAACACCGTGTCATTCACGAGATAAAGTGTCCAAGAGGCAATTCACCAGGCCTTAAACAGGCAAGAGAGATGACCTCAATCCCCTCAGGAAGAATCTCTCCCTAAAACGCCTTCAAAAAGTGAGAAAAAAGGATTCTGCAGGAATCCATCATCCCTTCCTTAAGTAGCCAGCGTTAACGCCTGGCCCCTGCACTCCTAGCCTTCAATTATTCAGCATTTGAAGGGATCCCTGTCCTCTCTAACAGTGGCACAAGCAGCCTGCAGGACAAGCTGCCAGCAGTGCCCACTGAGTGCCCCCGCTCTGGCAGAAGCCCTGGGGCTCAGGGGCAGACACAGCCAGAACTGCAGTTCATAACAGCCCCCCAAAAACCAACTGTGCTGCATCTGATTTGCTTCTCCAGAGAGGAAACATGCTCTGGATGGTACCATGGCACCAAGATGACTGAAACCTATCCAGGAGGGACCTTGTACTCAACAGGATCCTTTCTGTTTGGTTTTCTGATTGCTGCTTAAATTCAGAAGCCTAATAAACAGATGGAAAGAAGGAATTTGTTAGGTCTTTCACAAGCATCAATTTAACTGATGGAACCAAGATCTTCTTCCTCAGCACTGCTGAAAGAACACATAAAAGAATTTTAAAATCCCACAGCAGCTTCTTCCCTCCAGGGGAGATGGATATTTGATATTCTCAGTCTCCCTGCAGCAGAACTGTAGGGAAAGAAGGCGGCAGTGCTCTCAGGGGTGCTGTGTGTGCTGGGGGGCAGAGGGAAACACCCTGCAGCCCCCTCTCTGGCTTCGGCCTATCCAGGCATCCCCACGGCAGGGGACTGATGGAAAATGGATAGGATGGGGCAGGACCTGCAGCAAGGACACTGCTGGAATCCTGACAGGATGCTCTATTCCCCACCCGACAGCCCTGACAGGACCCTCTGCTCCCCACCCCATAACCCTGCCAGGACACTGCTCCCATCCCACAATCCTGCCAGGACACTGCTCCTACCCCATAACCCTGCCAGGACACTGCTCCCATCCCACAATCCTGCCAGGACACTGCTCCCACCCCATAACCCTGCCAGGACACTGCTCCTACCCCATAACCCTGCCAGGACACTGCTCCCAGCCCATAACCCTGCCAGGACACTGCTCCTACCCCATAACCCTGCCGGGACACTGCTCCCATCCCACAATCCTGCCAGGACACTGCTCCCCACCCCATAACCCTGCCAGGACACTGCTCCCATCCCACAATCCTGCCAGGACACTGCTCCCACCCCATAACCCTGCCAGGACACTGCTCCCACCCCATAACCCTGCCAGGACACTGCTCCCAGCCCATAACCCTGCCGGGACACTGCTCCCATCCCACAATCCTGCCAGGACACTGCTCCCATCCCACAATCCTGCCAGGACACTGCTCCCAGCCCATAACCCTGCCAGGACACTGCTCCCATCCCACAATCCTGCCAGGACACTGCTCCCAGCCCATAACCCTGCCAGGACACTGCTCCCATCCCACAATCCTGCCAGGACACTGCTCCCAGCCCAACCCTGCAACCTCCCAGATGACCCCAGCCAGGACAGCACCACTGCCAAGACACTGGCCCAAACAATCTGCCAGGACACGGTCCCATCCCATCTGGGAGGGACACTGCTCCCAGCCCACAACCTCGGATGACACTCAGCACCACTTAAAGAGAATTCAGGAGGCAAAAGGAAGGCAAGCACCCACCCATGGCTCTGGTGGCCTGGAGAGCTCAGGGTGACAGCTCAGCATCCCAGAGCAGGGCTCCTCGTGCACTGCAGCAGGCACAGCACAACACCAGCACAGCACCCCAGAAATAAACACCTCGCAGAGAAAGTTTTGTAACATCTCCCATGCCTGTCACATCCCAATGTTCTCTGCAGAGACAGATGGTCCGGGCTTCTATTAGCAATGAATAATGAGATGTGAAGTGGAAGGTGTGAGATGCTGCTTAACCTTGCTCCCCCCAGCACCCTCAGTCCTGAACCGTTCAGCATTTGATATTTCTGTATTGTAAACCACCACGAAGCACCACAACCATCATAAGTTTGCCACGCACCGGTTGTTTTGCTGCCTTTAAACACAAACCTGCTCCTATTTTAGCCTCCTTCAAGACTGGCTGAAAAGCTGAACCATCTGCCATGAAGTCAAGCAAGAGCAAGCCACAAATCAAAGGAGCACCCAGTGAGCATCCCAGGGAGCATCCCAGTGAGCATCCCAGACTGAGCATCCCAGTGAGCATCCCAGTGAGCATCCCAGTGAGCATCCCAGACTGAGCATCCCAGTCTGAGCATCCCAGACTGAGCATCCCAGACTGAGCATCCCAGTGAGCATCCCAGTGAACATCCCAGACTGAGCATCCCAGACTGAGCATCCCAGACTGAGCATCCCAGACTGAGCACCCCAGCCTTATCCTGGATAAAGAAGCCTTATCCTGGATAAAGAAGGGGTGCTGCCATCTCCTCACGCTCACGCTGGAGCAGCAGAGCTTTTAGAAAGAAGGATCCAAAACTATTTAAAACATTTTGTTTAAATTAATGGGCTATTTCACACAAAAGTGTGTTCCCTAGAGCCCTGTGCATTTGCAAACGTGCCTGCTTAACCGGTTTTAGCAATTTGTAGACAAAAGTTTGACAACATGATACACCCATCTGGGGAATACACATTATGTCTTACTTAGATAAACAGACATAATAGCTGTTCTCTTTTCAGCACCTCTGCTACCACCTGAACTGAGTAATGCCCACAAAGGGTCACTCCCTGCCCAGGGAGGAGCACCAGAGCAGCCACGAGGGACCTGTTTGGAAGCACAGAGAGGCTTCAGCAGCACTTCTGGGATCACCAGACAGCAGACAGGGCTGTAAATAACCTGAGTTGCCTCGAAAATCCACTTACAATGATGCTGCCCAGAGCACCCCCAGTGCCCTTTCTCTCTGCATGACAGTAATCCCCAGGAGCTGCTGTGTTTTCTCCTGTCTTTATCAAGAAGTGCTGGTGCACAGGAGCAGGTGGAATTTCTGTGGGAAACCAAAGGGTTGCACGATCCATCAGGACACTGACACTGCTGAGGAGCCACACAGTGAGTGCCCCTCATCCCAGAAACTTCTCCTGTTGGGCAGTGACAGTGAAATGGAAGGGGACACGGAATGAAGTGTCTGCCCTGGGTAATGAGTACACCAGTAACAGCAGCATGCCTTCTTTCCTTCCCAAATGAGATGAGAGATGAGCCTGATGCCAGTGAGTGACCAACAGGAACTCCACACTGAAATCAGGAGACGCCAAGATTAGGGACTGCTCCTGCTTGAGCAGCCCACATCCCAAATTCTGACAAAACTGGGACAAAACTGGGACACTGGAACAAGCAGATCTTGCATTTGCCTTCTCTGTCCACACACCCAAACACAATATTTGTGTGTGAGTGTGTTTGTGTGTACACACAGTGATGGGAGGGAGGGCCCCAGCAACTATAGCAAATCCTTTCTTCAGGGCACATAAAACCCTCTCGCAGGAACAAGTGCTTTAAATCCAATTTGCCACAACAAACAAAGGCATGAAATGCTGCGTAACCCTCACACAGGCATTTACATTCCTTATTGTTAATTTGGAAAGGAAACCACATTTCTCCCAGGCAGATGAAGCCTGGCTCTCGTGATCTGAAGCTGCTCTGCCACAAGGACAGCTCCTAAACGCTGCACTCAGTATTAATAGCTTTGGAAGCCTCACGGGATCAGAGGCAAAAATTAATCCAGTTTAACAAAGTCTGAGGGCACAGTGTGCTGCTATAAACTCTGGAAGTTCATCTGAAGGTAATCAATAACTTAACAAGGCACTTCCTACCTGCTCCATATTAAAAACTGCCAAAATGCCAAATAAAATGTTTTTTTCCCTGCAGTGTCTTCACTGACACAACGATGCAAAAATTCTATTTCTGAGCAGCCTGGCATTCACACTGAGGTGTTCAGAGCTGACTGACCCTTTTTAAAGCAATCTCCTTGCCAAGGCACCTCCCTGTGCCTCTCCCTCTGCCCACAAAGTTGCTCACAATTCAAGCAGATAATTTCTTCTTTAATCAGGACCCCAGTGGAAACCAAATTAACTCCTCAGGGCATCCAATGGACCATTGGAACTTGCACCTGAGAGTTAAGGCTGTCAGATTTACTGGTATTTGGGGAGAAGGTATTTACAGAAGGATCTGTTCCAGCTCCTGATGGAGGCAGGGACAAACCCAGAAGCGAGGGCTTGGAGCTGTGGCCTCTCCCACTGGGGACAGAGAGGTGACAGCCTGGTCAGCACCAGTGGTCACTCCCCACCAGCCCAGGGCCTCCTGCCAGCCTGCTTTTCCAAGGCTCTTCCAGAACACCTGGTCTGAAATCTGAGAAACCAAATTCCAAGCCACAAGTTTAAGTCCGATGTTAAACCTGAACTCACCGCAGCTCCTGGAGTACAAAAGCCAAGTGACAACCCCCAGGAGCACAACCCGTGACTGCACCCCAGATATACAGGGAGGCTCCATTCCAGGGTGGGAGGGTGTGACTGTGTTCACTGGGGTTCTTGGATGAGGGAAGAGACGAGGATCTGACTCCATGTTTCAGAAGGCTGATTTAGTATTTTATGATATATATTACATGAAAACTGTACTAAAAGAATAGAAGAAAAGGTTTCCTCAGAAGGCTGGCTAAGGATAGAATAGCAAAGAATGAATAACAAAGGTTTGTGGCTCGGACAGAGAGCTGAACCAGCTGACTGTGATTGGCCATTAATTAGAAACAACCACATGAGACCAATCCCAGATGCACCTGTTGCATCCCACAGCAGCAGATAACCATTGTTTGCATTTTGTTCCTGAGGCCTCTCAGCTTCTCAGGAGGAAAAACCCTAAGGAAAGGATTTTTCATAAAAGATGTCTGTGACAGGAGGGAGGCAAATGTCCCCTCCTCAGTCCTGCGGCCACCACAGCCAGGGACAGCAGGACATCCACACACCCCCACTGCCACAGGATCTCCTCCTCCTGGCACCAAGCTCCTGTTTTGACAATTGCTTTTTTTTAACGAGACATTTGTCATTAACAAACTTTAGACAAGGTTAATGAAAGTTCTGTCACTTTAATGTCTCGCCTGCTTTAAATTACAGATGTCATCTGCCATGACTAAAGAAAGGGCACTGAGCAATAATACCATAAACTATCATCTCCAGGGACACACAGGTAATTGCATAGCTCATTAAAAAACTGTTTTAATTATTAATTGACCGTGTCAGAGTTGTCCTTTGAAGTCAGTTTTAATTTTTTTCCTTGCAAGCATGATGATTCCAAGCTGACCTACACAACTTTCTCCAGCACCTCCAGGAGCTGGAGGGAAGGTTTGGGACCTGGCTCACAGCACAAGCGTGGCACACACTCAAACATTCCCAAACCACAGGGGCAATGGTGTGAAATGAAAAGACTTGAGCAATGAAGTGAAAAAAACTCCTAAATGTTGGCTGGCCACCAAACCTGAAAGGAGGAAAAAAATCTGAATGGTTGGCAGGCCACAGACACAACAAAAATGCAGGAAGAATTCTGGTAGTTCCTGTGGCTACAGAATCATCCAAGTCACCTTCTCTGAAGGGCTCCAGCTCTGCCCCGGGCTGTGGGACACACAGATGAATTAATACTTTCACTCAAGAGAGGTTATCCTGCTGCTGCCACCTGGGAAAGCCCCGTGAGCCCAGGATCCAGGGAAGGAGGCTGGGAACACAAGCACACACAGAGGCAGCTCTGCTGGGCACTCAGTCAGAGCGATAAGGAAATCAAACACAAACCAGCACCTCCATGAAAAACACACCTGCACAAGCCCTGCCTAAAACACACAAAGAGAGCAAGGCACAGACAAGCCATTCCAACAGAGCTGCGCATCCAGGCAAACTCCAGGAGGGGAGAAATCCCAGGCGAACGCGTGTGTGGGTTGGGGCTTTTCAGCTTCTGTGCTGTTTTGTGTTAAACAGCCAAGTGAAAAAGCCCCAGAGAAAGCAGAACAAGTGTCAGCAATCTACTGGGGCCTCTTGTCCTACAGCCCATGAGCTGATATGAGATGTTTGTACTGCAGGGAGGGCTCGAGCACAGAGCCATGTCCGGCCAACCCCTGGGGTGAATCACAGCCACTCTGGCTGCTCACCCATCCCCTGCATCTTAACCGAGCCCTGATCTCACCCAGATTCAATCCTGGGCAGCCACCGGGATCCTCACACCAGCCCCAGCAAGGGCAAATCAGCTGAACAAGGAACAGCAACAAGCATTTGGGGAGAAAATCCACCTATTTTCAGTGAGGAGAAGACAAACGCGTTAACTCTTCCCCACACTGTCTCCCCCCAGCAGGATCGGGGGCCTGTTTTCCACAGCAGGAGCCCGGTGAGCACACAGCACACTGAAACACGGCCAGCAGAATGCCACGGGAGCCCCTGGTCACAGCAGTGGCCAACACTCCCTTCTCTGAGCCAGCCACAGCAACACCAGGGCTGCAGGGGCAGGCACAGATCAAAGCACAGGCATCACACAGCTCCTTAATTGCCAAGCACCAGGCTGGGGGGAAAAGAACAAAGTTTCAGCTCAAGATAAGAAAACACCTTGCCCGCAAGCACCAGGTAATTGCACACCTGAAGGAAGGCTGCAGGAAAAGGGGTTTACAGTGGCAAATCCCCTCCTGCTCCCCTGAACCTCACACTGGGGCAGGACACACAGTTCACTGCTCCTGTTTGTCTTGGGCACCAATTAACTGTGCAAGGAAGCCCTGTAACACAGCCACCTTGATGCCTTGGCCTTCTCAAGCACAAGAATAAACTCAATTCTTTGTGGGCACAAGCAGCAGAGTCAGCCCTCCCGTGCTGACTGCACCAAAGCAGCTCAGGAATACACCCTGTGAGCTCAGGAATACACCCTGTGAGCTCAGGAATACACCTTGTGAGCTCAGGAATACACCCTGAGAATACACCCAGTGAGCTCAGGAATACACCCTGTGAGCCTGTGAGCTCAGGAATACACCCCGTGAGCCTGTGAGCTCAGGAATACACCCTGTGAGCCTGTGAGCTCAGGAATACACCCTGTGAGCCTGTGAGCTCAGGAATACACCTTGTGAGCTCAGGAATACACCCTGAGATCCTGAGCTCAGAATACACCCTGTGAGCTCAGGAATACACCCTGTGAGCCTGTGAGCTCAGAATACACCCCGTGAGCTCAGAATACACCCTGTGAGCCTGTGAGCTCAGGAATACACACAGTGAGCTCAGGAATACACCCTGAGATCCTGAGCTCAGAATACACCCAGTGAGCTCAGGAATACACCATGTGAGCCTGTGAGCTCAGAATACACCCTGTGAGCTCAGGAATACACTCTGTGAGCTCAGGAATACACCCTGTGAGCTCAGAATACACCCTGTGAGCCTGTGAGCTCAGGAATACACCCTGAGATCCTGAGCTCAGGAATACACCCAGTGAGCTCAGGAATACACCCTGTGAGCCTGTGAGCTCAGGAATACACTCTGTGAGCTCAGGAATACACCCTGAGATCCTGAGCTCAGGAATACACTCTGAATACACCCTGTGAGCCTGTGAGGCAGCACTGGCACTGCCAAGGGTTGGGTCAGGCTTCTCCCTCTCCTAATTCTGTGTACCCGAGGCAGGGAATGCCAATGCCACCTCTCAGCCACTGACCTCCCAAAGGCACAGGTTTCCCAGCAATAACACAGGCACTCCAACTCCAGAGCTGGAAGGAGCCTCGATGTGGGATGTACATAAACTATCACACACACACCCCTAGAGCTGCACAAAGGCACCCCTAAAGCACATAAACTATCACACACACACCAACAGTGCACATCAACTATCACACACACCAACAGTGCACATAAACTATCACACACACCCCAACAGTGCACAAAGGCACCCCTAAAGCACATCAACTATCACACACACACACCAAGAGTGCACATAAACTAAAGCACATCAACTATCACACACACACACCTAGAGCTGCACAAAGGCACCCCTAAAGCACATCAACTATCACACACACCCCCAACAGTGCACATCAACTATCACACACACACCAACAGTGCACATCAACTATCACACACACACACCTAGAGCTGCACAAAGGCACCCCTAAAGCACATCAACTATCACACACACCCCAACAGTGCACATCAACTATCACACACACCCCAACAGTGCACATCAACTATCACACACACACCAAGAGCACACAAAGGCACCCCTAAAGCAGCTCCAGGTGGGTCTGCACGCAGTCCAGGTGTGATGTGAATGGGAGGGTTTAATGAAAGTGGTGGTTTTATCACAGAACTCCATAAATCCACATCCCACTGCCCCACGAGCTCCCCTCCTACCCAGCTATTTGCCAGTGTAATTGAATCCTTCTCCCAGACTCTTTATATTCCACTCTGGTTTGGGGACAATGCTGCTGAAATACGTTTACCATCCATCTTTCTTAACATGTTTAATCTAAATAGAAGACTCAAATCCAAGATTGTGCAGTTGATGGATAGCTCACCTTCTTCCACCAGCACGCCTTAAATGCCTCCTGCTATATTGCTCTCAGAACCTCACAGAAAACCTGCATTTGCTGGGATTTCAGCCTCCTCTGCCCAGTGAGTGATCATATATTCTTATTACTGTAGAGTACCATTAAAAATTGATAAGGTTCAAGGAGCTGCCACATGTAAGACAGAGATATGTGAACACACTTAACAGACCCCCAGTGCCACAGGAGACTCTCACCAGCTCCAGGCTGCAGAACTGAGCCCAGTTCTCCCTTGGGAGCCCCTCAGAAGTGGCAGAGCTGTTCATCAGAGCGAGGGACCTTCAGCAGCTCCCCAGCACCCAGGTGTGCTGGGCTGGCTGAACAGGCAACAGAAACAAACCATGGGCCAAAAGCGTCCCCTGTTCACTCCTCACACTGGGCAAACACAGGTGTCCCTCCCACACACCCCAGATACCGAAATACCACGCGCCCCGTGAAGTCCCAAGCAATTCCTAGTGAAAATTCAAGCATGCAATCAGCAGAGGTAATAACTTACTAACTCTGCTTTTCCTACCAATGCCCAGTTGTAACTGGGAGGGTGGTGAGGCCCTGGCACAGGCCGCCCCATCCCCTGAAGTGCCCAGGGCCAGCTTGGACAGGGCTTGGAGCAGCCTGGGACAGGGGAAGGTGCCCCTAACCATGGCAGGGGGTGTGGAATGAGATGAGCTTTCAAGTCCTGTCCAGCCTGAACCATTGTGGGATTCTGTGTTTTACATATTCAGATGCACAGTTGGGATATTTAAAGGTATTACACTGGAACTAAGAGTCCATCACTGATGTGAGAAATGCACTGCTATGTACCCAATAAAACCCTGCCCTAGAGGACTAACTTGGGTATTGTGGATGAAATGCCTGTGTTTTCCTGTCTCCAGGGGCCTGGAGTACTGCATTATGGCAGCACTCACAGAGAGGGGAATGCAGTCCTGCAGCTCCCATTGTGCAGTGCTTTTCAGAGCCCTGTGCTCCCAGATTTCAGAAAAGCACATTATTCTGTGCTGCACAGAACACCCCCTGCTCTTCCAACCACCACAGCACGGTCCCCTGAGCAAACAGCTGGCAGCCTCCCCCTCCCATGGATTTCCTACATAATCTCTGCTTAATCCCAGCCCACCCCGTGCCCAGAACCCAGATTTTACAGCCCTGGGGACAGGAGGGGTCAGCCAGGGTCACGGCTGCCAGCACCCCCGGCCATCTGCTCAAGGGAACACAATAAAGGTGCAAGTCTGGCTCCTGCCACAAACCTCCCAGGGCAGGGCTCCTGCACCCTGAGCCAGGGCTGGGACCCTTCCCTGCCATTCCCCACCGGGCAGCCCCACAGTGCCAGCTCCAGGGCTGCACCAGGAGCTGCAGCTGTGCCAAGGAAGCACCACCCGTCACCCTGAGCACACCTGGCAGCAGGTGGTGTTGGATGGTGCCCAGCACAGCCAGGACGCCTGCCAGCAGCCCAGGCACTGGCACCAAGCGACCTGTGCTGGGCCCCAGACTGGCTGGATTTGTCCTGGAAAGCTGGCCAGGTTAAGTAAGGGGAACAGGTGTTTCACAAGACAGACAGACATCCCAAGCACAGGCTGTTGTGCTGGGCCTCCTCTCTGCCAGCAAGGACCGCCATGAGAACAGGGATTGCATCAAGTCCCAGAGAGATGGGATTCCTCAATCCTGGCAGGGTAAGGCAGAAGCAGATCCTTCCCAGGGGAAGCAGAGAGAAAGCAGAAAAGGTGCAATAACGAACCAAAACCATTTGTATTTCTGGGAACAAAGCTGACTCACCGCTCTCGTTCCTAAAAGCTCACCCTCACTTTCACAGCACAGGCAAGAAAAATCTATGAGGTCAATGTCTCACATCAATTTTGCCACTCCTCCTCAGTCAATGAAATGGTTAATTATAGTTTTTCTCCTGGTTTAATGCAGGGAGAAGAGTCACCACTTCATTTAATAATTTAGCTGAAATGTGTCCACACCAGAACACGTTAATTTCTCATTCAGTTTTCAAATTGAATCAATGCAAAAGCTGCCAACAATACAGAGCAGAAATGCAAACCCCCCCACACTGACAGCAGAGCAAAGTTCCTCCACCTTTATGAATGACTTTTGTCTCCAGGCCTGCAAAAGAAATCAATGAACATCCCTGCCTGCAAACCCTGAACCCACCTGCACCAGGCGGGAGTAATTGAGCGCAATTAGCCACACAGTGCAGAGAATTCATCAGAAAGAACAAAACCAAGGCCATTTCCCATGGGATTCCTCTGCAGGAGCACCCTGCCACAGCCCCGTGTGCCCTGGTCCCCTCTGCCTCCTGCCACATGGAACCCACAGCAGTGACCTTACACCGAATACTCTGTGCAAACAATGGAACCCAGAGAATTCATCAGAAAGAACAAAACCAAACCATTAACCATCACCACACTCCTGCACTGAACACCCTGCAAACCATGGAACCCACCACACTGCCTTACACTGAACACTCTGTGCAAACCATGGAACCCCTCTGAATACTCTGTGCAAACCATGGAACTCACCACACTGACCTTACACTGAACACTGCCCATGGAACCCACAACAGTGAAACAATGGAACCCACAGCAGTGACCTTACACTGAACACTCTGTGCAAACCATGGAACCCACAGCAGTGACCTTACACTGAACACTCTGTGCAAACCATGGAACCCACAATGACCTTACACTGAACACTCTGTGCAAACAATGGAACCCACCACACTGACCTTACACTGAACACTCTGTGCAAACAATGGAACCCACAGCAGTGACCTTACACTGAATACTCTGTGCAAACAATGGAACCCACAGCAGTGACCTTACACTGAACACTCTGTGCAAACCATGGAACCCACCACACTGACCTTACACGGAACACTCTGTGCAAACAATGGAACCCACAGCAGTGACCTTACACTGAACACTCTGTGCAAACAATGGAACCCACCACAAACCATGGAACCCACCACACTGACCTTACACTGAACACTGGAACCCACAGCAGTGACCTTACAAACCATGGAACCCACCACAGCACTGAACCTTGTGCAAACCATGGAACCCACACAGTGACCTTACACTGAACCCTCTGTAAACCATGGAACCCACAGCAGTGACCTTACCACTGAAACCATGGAACCCACAGCAATGACCTTACATTGAACACTCTGTGCAAACCATGGAACCCACAGCAGTGACCTTACCCTGAATACTGTGTGCAAACCATGGAACCCACAGCAGTGACCTTACCCTGAATACTGTGTGCAAACCATGGAACCCACAGCAGTGACCTTACACTGAATACTCTGTGCAAACCATGGAACCCACAGCAATGACCTTACACTGAATACTCTGCTGCAAACCTCAGTGCTTCCCTAAACATTTTTTCTAGAAAGATCTTCACCTACAACTCATTGGCTCTAGAAGTCAAGTTAATTTTGCCCTTCCTCCCAGCTCCAGAGCCCCCTGGCCTTTCCTGGAGCCCAGGGATCAGCAGGCTGGCAAAGGCGCTCAGCAGCAAGGGCAAGCAGGGGGATAATGTGGGGACTGTTTGTGCTCAGCCCACGGCTGTGGCACAGCTCTGCTGGCTGTGCCCAGCCTGTTCACTGCACACCGTTCTGTTCCTGCGGTGCCCCGGCTCCAGCAGCTGCTTGTCAGCACAGCTCGCACACACCCACACCCTGCAGAGCTGCCCCGACTGCTAAGGACACCTCCTATCCCCAGGTGGGAGCTGTGAGCTTCACTAACTTTGGATTCCATCCTTCAGAGGCACTCACTGCATCATTTAAAGCACCATCACACATTTGGGCACAAGCAGCAAAGGAGTTGAGTCAAAGCTGAGAATTGCTGCTCCCCAGGTCACACCTCCCTGGTTCTACCCCTCCACCTTCAACTGAAAAAGCTCAAGGCTAAAAATGGGCAGAGCACTAAAAGGAACAACCCTCAAAGTTTTCTGTAAGTGAGAGTGAGTTTTACACTCTGAGAGTGTGAGTGAGTTTTCTGTAAGTGCCCTGTGTCCTCAGGATCTCCCAGAGGCAGAAACCCAAATTACCTGGTGGTTTCACATCCTCACCTTCCCCACAACACAGCTGGCTCAAACAGGTCCAGGGTAAGATGGAACTGAGCGAAGAACTAAAGACAAAGGGCGCTTGTGATGCCAGCGCTCCTCTTCCCATAAATCTTCTTCCTTTTATATTAAAGGAACCCATTGACAGCAAATGCATTTTTCAATATTTCAGCCAAATATAGACTCGCAGTGAACTCGGCCATGAATTCCCCAGGAGGCAGAGGGCTGGCTGGGGAGGGGAGGCTGCTGTTACACAACAGCAGGGATGGATGGATGCCCTACTTCCAAGGATGCTGTGCTGCCAGCTCAGCTTGCTCCCTCCCCTGCCCAGCTCGGGTGAGCCTGCACGTCCCTGCCACCAAAACACCCTCCCAGCACAGGAACCGGGATCCCAGCAGCGTGCAGGAGGTGTCAGGGCACTCTCCCAGCACAGAGCTGTCCCTGAGGCGCTGCAGGCTGCAGCCAAAACCAACTCAGGCTGCGAATGAGCCCAGGAGGAGCAAAGAGCCTGAGCTGAGCTGCTGCTGCTCCTTTTTGAAGTCAGACACTTCCCAAGGCTGAGGAAAGATGCTCTGAGAACAATGCTGCTCCTTGCAGCCTCTTTTTAAGTCTGTCTCCAGAGGGACAACTCGTGTTTGTTAAACCCCAGCACATGTGAGAAGCCACGACAAGGCAAATAAAGCCGCGGAGGTTTCAGCGGCAGGCAGGACTTTGCGGTTTATGGGTCGCAGAGATCCGTACTCATCTCCTCTGCTATTACCAGCTGCAAGAGGAAAATGATCCTTAAGCTCTTAAGAAGCCAGAGGACAGGGAAATTGCTTAAGAGAGAAAGGAAGTGCTGAAGCACACGCTCTGCAAATCAGTCCAGCCCCCGTTTTATTCCCTGCAGGAAACTTAAGGGATAAACAGCAAGGAGATGCTGCTCCTCTGACTCTTGTCCCAGCACAGCACGAGAAATCCCCTCCAGAGGCTTTTCCAGGGCAGGCGAGTGCACCCTGCCCTCGCTGGGCTGGCTGGCTCCACGTCAGGCTCTTGTCCCCATTTCCCACCTCCCCGTGACCCTGGTGAGGGGGAGGCCAGGGCCAAGGCAGCCTCTGCCCTGTGCAGAGCTGTGCAGGGCACACACGCACCCCACACACCCCCCAGAGCACTGCCATGGCCACTGGCTCTCACTGAAGCTCAAGCTGCACAAAGATCTTATTAGTGCTCTACAGGATTTTATTAAAAATACATGAAATATGCAGAGAGTGCCACTCCTGGATGCGGCTCCACTGCCTGGAGCACCTGCACAGGGAGATAATATTGGAGCAGCAGCAGCTCTCTGTAGCAGCCTCTCTGTTTTTATCACCTTGGTTTGATGTTCAGGAGGGGGCTGAGCTCGAGGCAGAGACTCAGCAGCACCTGCCCCGAGCTCCAGGGCTGCTGGACCTGGCACCAAGGAGCCCTGGGCAGCTCCCACCTTGTGGCACAGAGCCCTAACCTGCAGGACCTGGCACCAAGGAGCCCTGGGCAGCTCCCACCTCACAGCCCTCACCTGCTGCACCTGGCACCAAGGAGCCCTGGGCAGCTCCCACCTTGCAGCACACAGCCCTCACCTGCTGGACCTGGCACCAAGGAGTCCTGGGCAGCTCCCACCTTGCAGCACACAGCCCTCATCTATGGGACCTGGCACCAAGGAGCCCTGGGCAGCTCCCACCTCACAGCACACAGCCCTCACCTGCTGGACCTGGCACCAAGGAGCCCTAGGCAGCTCCCACCTCACAGCTCACAGCCCTCACCTGCTGCGGGGCAGGAAGGAGCAGCAGCCCCTCCAGGGGAAATCCTCTGCTCTGGGAAGTGAACTGCATCAGTCTGGGGTCAGCACAAGTGAGCAAAAGGCACCATCAATTGCAGCACCCGCTGATCAATACCCCAGGTGTGCAGAATCTTCTGTTCCACCTCACTGCCACGACACGCCACCCAGCCGGTATCTCTGCGACAGATAATCAAATCTCTTGTCTACCTTCCCTTTATTAATCCTTGCTTAATCCTCTTTCGCATTTTAGCTGCAGCTTTCATTAGGGGAAGTCTGATTTCTGAAAGGCATCAAAAAGCATCACCTTGACACCTGTCACTCCAGACCCCCGCAAACACACCTTCCACAGAGCAGCAGTGCTGCAGCAAACCAGGGCTCTGCTCTTCCCTTGTCCCCACCTGACACAGGGCAGAAATCCCAAAAAGACAAATACCTGACACTTCTAAAGAGGTCGAGTTGCCCCCAGCTCCCAGCCCTGCTGTTTGAACCACAGGCTGGAGGGAAGGGTCTGCTCCTCCTTTGGGTACCTGACAGTGCTGGGAACTGACAGGAAAACAGCAAAGTTGGGGCTTTAAATGGCTCAGGAGCAGAGCTGCTGCACACCAGGGTCGGGATGGGATGGGATCCATGGGACGGGATGGGATCCATGGGATGGGATGGGATGGGGGATGGGGTGGGATGGGATGGGGTGGGATGGGATGGGATGGGATGGGATGGGATGGGATGGGATGGGATGGGATGGGATGGGATGGGATGGGATGGGATGGGATAGGATGAGTGCCTGCAGTGAGATCAGACAAATGTACCCCAGCCCCAGCTCCTTCTCTGTGTTTTATTCTGCTGCATCTCCCGAGGCCTGAGGCTGTTTTTTCCCTGCTGCTGATCATTCCTAATGTCATCTTCCAGCCCACATTCTCCTCCTTTGCCATCCCGTTGTGAGGTCACGATACATTTGTGACAAGGTTTCCATGGCAACAGACTGATGACATAAACATAAGCTGAGGATTTCTCTGCAAAGCGGGAGGAGCAGGAGATGGGCTGCTCCTCAAACAGCTCTCTCCGCTGAGAGCTGGGGGAATAGAGAACATTACTGGCAAAGTAAATTGCTTTTTGTGAAAGTGTTCTCTTTTTTGAAGTTTGCCCCCATGCGAAAGTCTCTAAGCCAGAACCTGCCCATTATTTTAATGTGCTGCTCGGTATTTAATCATCTTCTGCCTCAGACACCAGTCTGTTGCCATGGGAATGACAGCAGCACAAATACGGGATTAGGGCTATCAGGCAGGAGAAGAGAAATTATGAATAAGCAGTTATGTTCAATAATTAGCAACTCCATGAAAAAGCCCCAAAATGCTGAATTCAGACGGATGCGTTTATCTCCGTGTTTGAACACAAGCACGGGCGCTGCTGCTCCACAAGGGATTCCCACAGCACTCCCGGCTCCTGGGCTGAGTGGGTCCTGCCTGGGAATGCAATTTACCCTGCTCCAGCTCCTGTTTGTCCCTTCTCCCCGGCACAGACCTCTCCGCAGGTGTGCATTCTGCTCAGCGCCACCAGCCCCTCTCCTCGGCAATGCTGAGATGCAGCCCGGGGCTCCCCAGCTCGGGAGGGCACTACTGGAGCAAGGAACATCCCCTGCACGTCCAGGCCACGAGCTGCAGCTCACTGCAGCAAATTAAAGCTTTTAAGTCTTTCTTTTTTTAAAAAATGGGAAAAGCTTTCTGCTTTAATTGGAATTAGTTACAGCACTGCTGAATAAGTGACCCTGAATGGCACCTGCAGCAAAATCCTGTGTCATTTAACCGGATTCACAGGCAAAAAGACACCGGGAGCATCTGTGCCCACTATGAGATGCTTCTGTTTTCCTGCTGCGTGCCCACGCTCCGGAAAAGGAGGATGCTCCCCTCTGCACTCAGCTGCCTGGGGGCGGTGGCACGTTGGTAACTGCAGCACTCACACAGGGACACAGCCAGGGATGGGTCCCACAGGACACCCCAAGGGCAAATGCCTTCCCTGAGCCAAAGGAGCAGGGGGCTTGAAGGGGACAAACAGAGCCACTGCCACAGACCCTGCAGGGACGGCTGGAAATGCCACAGACCCTGCAGGGCCAGGCTGGGGGTGCCACAGACCCTGCAGGGACAGGCTGGGGGTGCCACAGACCCTGCACAGCCAGGCTGGGGGTGCCACAGACCCTGCAAAGCCCCAGGCTGGGGGTGCCACAGACCCTGCAGGACAGGCTGGGGGTGCCACAGACCCTGCAGGACAGGCTGGGGGTGCCACAGACCCTGCACAGCCAGGCTGGGGGTGCCACAGACTCTGCAGGACAGGCTGGGGGTGCCACAGACCCTGCAGGACAGGCTGGGGGTGCCACAGACCCTGCACAGCCCCAGGCTGGGGGTGCCACAGACCCTGCAGGGACAGGCTGGGGGTGCCACAGACCCTGCAGGACAGGCTGGGGGTGCCACAGACCCTGCACAGCCCCAGGATGGGGGTGCCACAGACCCTGCAGGGACAGGCTGGGGGTGCCACAGACCCTGCAGGGCCAGGCTGGGGGTGCCACAGACCCTGCAGGGACGGCTGGAAATGCCACAGACCCTGCAGGGCCAGGCTGGGGGTGCCACAGACCCTGCAGGGACAGGCTAGGGGTGCCACAGACCCTGCACAGCCAGGCTGGGGGTGCCACAGACCCTGCACAGCCAGGCTGGGGGTGCCACAGACCCTGCACGGACAGGCTGGGGGTGCCACAGACCCTGCAGGACAGGCTGGGGGTGCCACAGACCCTGCACAGCCCCAGGCTGGGAGCCTTGGAGATGCTGCTTCCTCCTCCTCACTCCTCAGGGACTCTCCCCTCACCAGGCAGGGACTGCAGACCAAAGGGAGCTGTTCCTCTCCTCCAGCTTTGCTGGGGAAGACCACGTCTGTGTCTGTGCCACAAAAACTCATGTTCTTGGAGCTGGGAAAGGATCTCCTGCTCACCAGCCTGCACCTCCTATTCACCTGAGATACCTCCCTTTTTGCATATCTGTTGCTATTAAAATTCCTCTTCCAGCATGTAATTCCCTCTACTAGCTTTTCTTGCTTATTAGAGAAGACAAAAAGTACTCTGAGCATCTGATCAGAGAGATCTCATTTTCTCCAGGCACTCCTCTGAATTTAATTCTAGATTAAGCATTATTTAAAAAAACAACAAACCACCCCTGCTGCCTCCTACCTCCTCACGCTCCCTTTCAACACGAGGCTGGAGAACCCTCCCATGCCCAGGAATCCAGCTGCACTTAAAAATTACTCCTTGAAGAGTTACACTCCTAAATATACTACAGAAAATCAGAAACAGAAATCACAAGGCAGGAAGGGCTGTTTGGGTTTTCCCTACAGTGTTGTGAGAGGAAGAGTTCTGAGTCCTCCTTTCCTCATCCAAGCACGAGAATCCCAGAAAATCTCCAAAAAGCTGTTGAAGCGGTTTTTTTACATTCTTTTACATTTCCAGACTTACTAACGAAGCTTCTGCTGGCTGACACCTGCCTGAGCTGCTGTCCGTGCCCGAGCCTGTCCCGTGCCAAACACCAGCCTCCAAATCCCACCTCTGAACGCGTTCACTTACCTAGAAAAAGCCAGGAAAACACAATTAGCACCAATGTAGCAACTTGGACATAAAACCCTGGACAAAGACACATTTCAGCCCAGGGAGGTGCTGGCAGCTGCTTCTCCAGTTCCACAAATTCAGATAAAAACACACAACCAAATAAAGCCTCGGCCAAGTAAAGCCCCTGAAGAGGAGGAGAGGTTAATAAATGCTGAAACAACCTTTGAGGCCTTTTTATTTATACCTACATACATATGAGCACAGGGATTTGACGAATAATACTTCTCAAATCACTCCTACGATGTTCACACTCGGGAGTATTAACTTGCCCGTGCCTGAAGGAAATGGGTCAATTTTAATTCTTCAAACAATTCTTGGCGGCGCAATAACTCATTCTTCAGGCCGCAGATAGCGAGCTGTGCTCTGGTGTGCTGGGTCCCAGCACAGCACAGGGAAGGGCGGCTGCACCCCCCAAAAAGGGGCCACCAGAGGAGCCTTGCTGCCTTATCAGAAAAAAACAACAGAAAAATCCACTCAAAACCAAAACAAAAGGAATTAGAGTGGTGGGAACTCTTGATTGCAAAAAGAAAAAAAAATAGCAAAGACATTTGAACAGCTGCCTTTGCCAAGGCATCTTTTCAGTGCCCACGGTCACCTCCAGGAGCAGAGCGCTGTGGATGCTGACACTGAAACCTGCTCCCAGCACAGGGACCCCAAATCACCAACACAGCCTGTGGGACGCTCCACATCACCAACACAGCCTGTGGGACGCTCCACATCACCAACAGAGCCTGTGGGACGCTCCACATCACCAACACAGCCTGTGGGACACTCCACATCACCAACACAGCCTGTGGGACACTCCACATCACCAACACAGCCTGTGGGACACTCCACATCACCAACACAGCCTGTGGGACGCTCCAAATCACCAACACAGCCTGTGGGATGCTCCACATCACCAACAGAGCCTGTGGGACACTCCACATCACCAACAGAGCCTGTGGGATGCTCCACATCACCAACACAGCCTGTGGGACGCTCCAAATCACCAACACAGCCTGTGGGATGCACCCAACAGAGCCTCACCATCACAACACAGCCTGTGGGACGCTCCAAATCACCAACACAGCCTGTGGGACGCTCCAAATCACCAACACAGCCTGTGGGACGCTCCACATCACCAACAGAGCCTGTGGGATGCTCCAAATCACCAACACAGCCTGTGGGACGCTCCAAATCACCAACAGAGCCTGTGGGATGCTCCACATCACCAACACAGCCTGTGGGACGCTCCACATCACCAACACAGCCTGTGGGATGCTCCACATCACCAACAGAGCCTGTGGGACGCTCCACATCACCAACAGAGCCTGTGGGACGCTCCACATCACCAACAGAGCCTGTGGGACGCTCCACATCACCAACAGAGCCTGTGGGACGCTCCACATCACCAACAGAGCCTGTGGGACGCCACATCACCAACAGAGCCTGTGGGATGCTCCACATCACCAACAGAGCCTGTGGGACTCTCACAGGGTGGCACGTGGGTGTCCCCAGCATCGGGGACTCTCTCCATTAGAGGCACATTTCACTGCTTGCCAAAAGGACAATTCTGGCAGGTACCCACAGGTCAGTATTTCTCCCTTTGTATCTTCCTTTTTGGTTTTGTTTTTGTTTTTTTTGTATTTCCTCTGCAGCACCAACTGCAAACACAGCAGAGTGCCACAGAGAGGGAAACCACCCGCTGCTCCAGCGAGCCCTGTGCACACAGAGATTAACAGGAATTACAGCAGATACAAGCAGCTGCCTGGGAAAAAAGTTCCCTTAAATATCACACTTCAAAGGCTGCACGTGTTTAGGTGGGCAAAAGGAGGAATGCAAGTGAGACAAGTGAGAACTATCCAGCCCTTTATCCTGGGCAGCAGCAGGATGCTGCAAGCACATTCCCATGGCCTCACACTCCCTTTCTCCGTGTATTTTGGGTACTGGAGACGTTGCAGCAGCCCCAGCCCAGAGCCCAGAGCCTGTGCCAGCAGGGAGCCCGGGCTGCCACCCATCCCTCACACCACAATTACACACAGTAATTACATATTTAATTGTTGAGCATTAATATCACCTCAGCCTACAATTACAGCTTATTCATGTAAACCTAATCAAGGAAAACCAGCATATTTGCATAAAAGTTGTAATGAAAAGTATAATGATTTCACTAACAAGACGTGGATAAGAACGTGTATCTGTGACAAACACTTTGTGTCAAGGAGAATAGAAAACGATTTTCTTTCCTGAAGATTATTTCAGGCCCATTTAACACAATCTGTAGCACTCCGGTGATGTGCAGTATCTTACAAACATCAAGTCATATCTCGATAATGTTCCTGACTTCAAATAAAATTTCATTACTATATTTAGTTCTGGGATGGTTGGAAATGGTTGCATTGTTAAACTTAATAAAAACTGGAATTTGTGGAGTATTGGGCAATCCTCGGTGCCAGTTTTCCTCCTCGTGGTTTGAGCGTGGCAGCAGCTCTATCCCAGCCCCCCCGTGCCGTCGTTTACATCCCAGCTTCATTTTCACCCATAAAACAAGCAATTAAGAATAAGTACAACTGCTTTGGAGTTCCTGAGGCCAGAGATAAAAATAAATTGGCTTTTATAAATTCACTTTTTGCAATGGTAAAACAAAAAACAGCCCTAATTATCAGTAATTTGTTACCTCTAATTTCAGCAGCCAGGCTGACGGATGCGTGCATCTGGATCCTTCCAAGCCCTGAGTGGAGCACAGGCACAGGAGAACATCTCCTGGGTAACCAAACTGCAGCAGAGGGGCCACGCTTGCAGGGTGTTGATCATCCTTTGCTCAGAGATGTGGCAGCACTCACTCCATCCCCAGCTTCACCTTGCTCTAACAGCTCGGGGTGAAGTTTAGAGCCCTGGACTTAACACCCTAATTCCAATTTTCTATGGAAACTTCACGGAGATCAGTTAGACCTGCTCAGCATCAGGAAAGCATCTTCAATTTCCCACTTCTTAAATGTTATTTCCTCTCCAATTACAACTGCTTGCATCTCATCTCATCTCCTCTGGTCATTACCAAGGTGGCTCCTTAGAAAACCACATTATCAAGGTAAGCAGAGAATTTCCAGAGCACAGATAAGAGAGAGGCAATGAGTTTGCTTTTTTTGTGCGTAATTTTGAAATCTATAGTGTAAAGGTAGCAGCTGTACGTAACATCTGGAAGCCCGCACTGCCTCGGAGCGCTTCTAGAACGAGGAGGAACCGTGCCAGCCTCTCCAGCACAACCTCTGCGAGTTCAGCGGGCTTTATTTGTCTCCTTGACAACGCGCAGTGCACGCAGTCCTGGGCTCCCTGGTAATTAAGGATTTCGTTTTGAGCAGGAGGTCAGGCCAGGGGAGGCAGGGTGGCTCTGCGCAGCCAGGGGAAGGAAGGCAGCACCACGTCCCAGACAGCCTGCGGGAGGGCATCTCCAGCGAGCTGCACCTTCACTGCAGTCCAACGCTGTCTACTGCTCCACTGCCACTCTGTTTAAACACCGCGCCTCAGCCAGCAATGGAACAATCAGCACGAGCAGAGCTCACGGAACGGCACGGGAGCGCCTTCGGGATGGGCGAGCCTGAGCAATGCAGAGGGACAGCCCAGCCTCCCCAGTCTGCATCTGCGGCCAGTCCCTGCCCCCGTGATTTTATATAAAACTGGCCATGGGCATTGTCAAAAAGCAGCATGGCACAGGGTGGTGCCAGCAGCAGCAAGAGCCCATCACCAGTGATGATGATGCTGGAACACAGAGGCACCTGAAGGAATGCTGGCCATGGCAGGGCCAGCAGTGCCTGCCCCTTCTGTCACCTCAACATGCCGTTTTTATTTTACCATTTACTAGGAACTATTATTTAAATTCCATTTTATGCATCTATTTTTTTTATCTTGACTTTTTTTTTTTTGGTCAAATAATTAAACCATATATCCCTACATTATCCAAATCACTTGTCATCAATACACTTTCAATTAACCTTCCTCTATATTTCCTACTATCAAAAACAACAATCAAACATCATCATCACTCTACAAGCCCCCCAAACAAACATAGAACAAACCCCAGAACTGGGCCCCCCCCAAAACCAAACAAAAATGCAAACCATGATGATAAACCATCGACCAACCACCCACCAAATTTTTTGTTCCCAGGCCAGATCCCTGCCCTGACCCGAGGCACAATGGCTGCGGTGACCCAGGGCTGCCCCCAGGTCCCCCTGCAGCAGCCACCACCCCTCGCCCTACTGCGGATGGAGCACTTTGCACCATCTGTGCTCCCCTCCTGTGTTTGTGTTTTGCCCGTTACCTATTATGAAACCGTGCGTGTAATCTCACCATCAGTTCATCAAGGGAGAATTTAAACATGACACACCAGTAATTGAACTGCAGGAGGACCTGGCTAATTCGTGGTGGTGATTAAGAGCCACTGCAGACTAGCGAATTTTACAAGCGAGTGAACATGCAATAAAAATCTCGCTCATTTGTTTTGACAAGTGTCACTTCATATTAAAGATACACTCCACCACCAACTCCAGTCTGGGAGCACAACTCTATTCCCAACATGGCCCCTCATTAAGTCCCAGACTCAGCAGAATGCTGTGCCATGCGCTCAGCTGTGACTGGGAGAGCTGGAGAGCTGCAGGGACAGGGGTGAGATCCCTGCCACCAAGAGGAGCCTGCCAAGCACCACGTGCAAACAAGACACCTCCTCTTCCACTTTCCATCTCATTTTTCTGCTCTCTTCTCCTTGTCCTTTGCTGTATTAGGTCAAAACCAGAGTCAAGACTCGCAGAAAATCCTTTGGTGGATGCTACCATTTCCCAGAGAATGAGACCAAGACCGAAAGACAACGTTCACGGATTTATGAAACAGGCCAGGAACATTCTGCTGTGTTTCTCAGCTCCAAGCTCCTTACACTGAAGTGGCTGGTGAAGGACACAAGCAGGCACACTGATGTTCCGAGCCTCAAGAGTGTCGCAGACATCTTCTCATGAAAAATCCTTTCCTTAGGATCTTTCCTCCTGAGAAGCTGAGAGGCCTCAGGAACAAAATGTAAACAATGGTTATCTGCTGCTGTGGAATGCAACAGGTGCAGCTGGGATTGGCTCACGTGGTTGTTCCTAATTAATGGCCAATCACAGTCAGCTGGCTTGGACTCTCTGTCCGAGACACAAACCTTTGTTATCATTCTTTTTCTATTCTTAGCCAGCCTTCTGATGAAATTCTTTTCTTCTATTCTTTTAGTATAGTTTTAATGTAATATATATCATAAAATAATAAATCAAGCCTTGTGAAACATGGAGTCAGATTCTCATCTCTTGCCTCATCCAAGAACCCCTGTGAACATGGTCACACAAGACAACACCAGAGTCAGACCCTGAGGAACCAAGTGCCCAAAGTCACCTGCAGCACGCAGCAAACACAAGCTCTGCAGCCCTCAGGAGGTCTGCAAGGACACCCCAAGGGGCTGGGGGACAGGCTCTCTGCCATCACGGTCAGTGAGCTGGGTTTTCATTGATTTACACGCCTGTCTGAAAGGCTTTGAGCTCCCTCCCCGCCACTGGAGTTCCCGCTATCGGGATTCTGGGGACTGTTTCCAGCGTGGGAAGCGCCAGTGGCAGCAGCTGGGGCGTTGGTGACTCAGCTGCAGCCTGGGACAGAGCTGGGTGCTGGGATGCTCCTGCTCAGCCCCAACAGGCACAGAACCAGGAGCCGGGAGCTCGCCCGTCACGATGCCACCAGATGGGCACAGACAGCGCTGACATAGAAACACCTCGAACCAGGCCCACACCCTGCTCTTCTCATCTTTGCTATTCTAGGAAAGTTTCCAGTTTGAAGAAACCAGGCTGCCCCAAATTGTACCTGTCAGTGCACACCCCGAGGGTGCCTCCATCCACACAGCGCTGCTCACAGGCTCGCTGGGAAGAGCCACAAAGCAGGAGCTGAGCCCTCACATAGAAAATCTCTTCTCAAGCAGCGAGAGGAGCTTCAAAAAGCCAACTCAGTTTCCACTGAAAAGAAACTCATTCTATGCTCCTGCCTGAACAAATTGTACAGCTTTCCATCAGGCACTTTCATACCCGTGTACTCAACAACTTCAGAGATCATTTAAAAAGAAATATGTTACAGGAGCCCTGCCAACCACAAAAAGGTCTTGTGACTCAAAAAGATCAAATCTGAGAGGAAAAAAAATACTTAAACATTTTTACACAAACCATTTGAAGTCAAAAGTTCAAAAATTAGTATTTTTACATGCCTGCTCACAGGCAGATGCCCTGAGGTTATTTTCTCAGCCTCTCTATCTCCAGCTATCTCCTTGTAACACTCCGCCTTCCGTGCTGTCTGCATCCAGGCAATTAACTTCAAAATTCTGCTACAGGCACGGGGTGCTTTGAAAATAAACAGGAAGATCTTTCAGAAAGAGCCATGGCTGAGCTAGGTGGGAAGAAGATGAGCTCCCAAACAGCCTTGGAGGCGAAGATCCTCACTGCACAGCCCAGGGCACCCGGAGGAGGCTGGCACAGCCCCAGAGCCGCCCGCCGGGGGCTCTGCATTCCTGGGACACTCACCCAGCTGGCTCTGCAGTCCGGAACACGTGGCTGTGTCAGACGCAGGGACAGGTGCCTTGTGCGAGGTTTGTGGGAGCCCTCGGGACGAGGTGCAGGAAAGCCAAGGACAGCACTGTGTCCCCATCAGTGTGGACAGAGGGACAGGCTGGGCGCGGGGCAGCACCACCCAGCTGGGACAGCCGAGCCGCCCAGGACAGAGCCCAAGCACAGCCAGGAGAGCACTCCAAGGAGCTCCAGAGAAAGCTGGGAAGCTCCTCACCCTCCCTTTTGGGAAGCCCTCGGGACAGGGTGCAGGAAAGCCAAGGACAGCTCCGTGTCCCCATCAGGTGCGGACAGAGGGACAGGCAGGGAGCGGGGCAGCACCACCCAGCTGAGCTGCCCGGACAGAGCCCCAAGCACACATCCAGATCACTGCCAGGAGCTCCTGGTGAAGCTGGGAAGCTCCACAGGGAGTTCCTCCCAAAGGCAGCAGCCTGCAGCACGAATGATGGGCACTCCAGCGCTCACCGTGCTGGCAGCAGCTGTTCTGCCACAGAAAAGGCCCTGATCAGCTCCCACGGTGAATTCCTGCAGCACCACTCGTGCACCATAAAGCTCACGGCGCAAGGTTTAACGCTGCTGTAATTTTATGATGCAGGTTCACCACTGGCTGCACAGCCCAGTCTGAAAGGGGAGTAAAGCCAATGGTCACAAAGCTGGTGGGGTTCCAGTGTCTGTGCTCTGAGGTGCTGGCTTTGCAAAGCCCAGCTGCCAGGAATTCCCTGTACCACAGCTTTGCTTTCTGCCTTCCACCCACCTGAGCTTGTCCTAACTCACCCCAGCAGCCACCAAACCCTTCCACAGCCACCAAACCCTTCCACAGCCACCAAACCCACAGCCACCAAACCCTCCTCAGTCACCAAACCCCTCCTCAGCCACCAAACCCTTCCATAGCCACCAAACCCTTCCACAGCCACCAAACCCTGGGACAGCCACCAAACCCCTCCATAGCCACCAAACCTTCCACAGACACCAAACCCTCCACAGCCACCAAACCCTTCCCTCCCAAACCCTTCCACAGCCACCAAACCCCTCCTCAGCCACCAAACCCCTCCACAGCCACCAAACCCTTCCACAGCCACCAAACCCCTCCACAGCCACCAAACCCCTCCACAGCCACCAAACCCCTCCACAGCCACCAAACCCTCCCTGTACAGCCACCAAACCCACAGCCACCAAACCCCTCCTCAGCCACCAAACCCCTCCTCAGCCACCAAACTCTTCCACAGCCATTTTCTGATGCACGGAGCTCTGGGACACCACGAGCCCCTCTGGCTTTCTCCTTCCAAGGACATCCAAGCCCTGGAGAATCCCTCCCCAAGAGGAAAGGACTGAGGAGCACAAAGCCATGGAGTGCTCAGCCCAGCAGGAAAAGGTGAGTGGTAAAAGGCTGCCACAAGGAGGGATGAGGCTGAAAATCCTGCATGTTCCTCACAGGACGAGGCTGCCCAACAACAAGTTTAAATTCCTTGGTCACACTTCAGAGCTAAAGCTGATACCCTTTCCATCCCAAATCACAGCCTGCCCTATTTTGCATCTTATGTTTATACGGCACATGGCAACACTAAGTCCTGCAAAATATCCCAAATTGCTTTCGAAGGGGTGAAATGAAAACAGAGGCAGCCACCAACAGGATTAAGCCTGAGATCTGCCAGAAAAAAAAATAATAATAAAAAAAAAGGATTAACCTTCTTTGCTGGTAATTTAAGAATATTGGTAATTGAAAAAACAAAATCTCATTTTCAGCCTTTAAAGCAGGAAGAATAAAAATATGCTGCTTTTACAGAATTTCTGCTGCTCGGTCCAGCAAACCCAGCCTGAACTGAGGCAGAGTCTGCGGCGGGGATCAACAGCTGACTCTTAATGAACCTTTCAGAGACCTTGGGCAGGAGCTGGTGGGAGTGTGGCAGGCGTCCATCCGTCCGTCCGTCCGTCTGCCTCCGGCCCGCGGGCCCTGCCAGCAGCAGCCACAGCTCCCAGCCCAGCCCAGCCCGGGAAGTTGTGTCTGGCTCCAGGCTCCCCATGAATTGCAAATCCTCAGGTTGCCACAGAAACTCTCCGGGTGCCACGCAGCCATCAGGAAGCATCACGGTCATCTTTTCCATCTTGTTTGCCTTGCATCAGAGCACTTTAAACTCCCTGTGGCATTGGTGCTCGGCAGAACGGCTCCCTCCACGCCGTTATTGCTGTGCAGTGTCCAAGCCGCAGTGATTAATCACTCCTGCTTCCTCCGCTGACATATCGAGGTGGGGAAACGACATCCTAAATGAGCAGAGCTGATTACCTGGGAAAGCAATTCTTCAAGATAGCACAGCTAACTAATAGCTCCATCTGCTACAAAAACACATTCCTGAGCCCCAGAGTGGCGGCAGGGTACAGCCAACAATTTTGTTGCAGCTGCCAGATTTGAAATTGTTTGTCACGAGTTGCCACAAAAACGTGGGCAGCTCTTCGTCCTTCCTCTCCTGTCTCTTGGAAGAGCAGGGAATCTCAATCAGAAGGTCCATGGGGACTTGTGACAGGGACGCTGAAGGTGAGGTCTGCGCTGGAAAAACACCCTGATGCTGTGTATTAAATGCTTTGCCAGAACCGTCCTTTATCTCTCTGACTCCAAGCAGGCTCAGTGAATGCCCATCCCCATGGGCGCACAAAGGGGCTTCAGCCACACGTGAAGGGTGGCACTTTACCCAGGTTTACCAGTCCCTGCCATCCACAGGTTAACCCACATTTGACAGGAAAGCATCCCAAAGCCCGGGGATTCCTGTGCCCACTGCAGCCACTGCCAGCAAACAGCAGAGCTTTGTCCCACGGAGCCCTTGGAAATGCAAATGCGCCCCAGGAATGCTCCTCGGTCAATTTTATTTATGTTTTCCAAGTATGCGGATACTTCACTTTGCAACATCACTGCAAGCACGGCAATTCACACCGATGACCACTCACTGTCACTTTCAGTGTCACTTTCAGTGTCACTCTTATACAAACAACTGGCTTTTCACGATTTCCTCAAACCTTTTTGTAGATTTTCCCCTAGGATCCTAATATTGGGGTTCCTCCTCTTCCTGTTCTCAGCCCCCCCAGAAATCCCAGCTTTAGGTACATTCAAATGATTTCGGAAGCTGAAGCTTTAAGAAGGAGAGTTATTGGGCAACTGCATTGCCTGTAATCTCCGTCCATCCATCTTCCTTCCCTGCTCAAAGCTCCTGAGAAAAGCTCTGCCACAAATGAACCTGCACCTGGAGCTTTGCTGATGCACACCAAACCTCCCCAGGAGAGGCAGCAGCCCCTGCTGGGACAGCTGGTTGGGTTTTGATGGTTTCTGGTATTTTAACTCCAAACCACCTTGCTCTCCTTGGCTCCTCAGCACATCCATTTCCCTGATAGCCCTGCCACGCTCCCATCATGTGTCAGCAAAAGACAGGAGCTCTAAATTAGGACCATTTGAGTCATTTGCTGGCTGTGGCTTATTTATCACATTTGTGAAATAAGTAAATTACCATGGTATCCAGTGGAATGATAGAAGCTCAATCACTTAAGAAATTAGCCCATCAAACAGAGAACCACATGACCCTGATCTCAGATTCACAACCTGATTTAATAACCTGGTTGTGCTGGTTGCTCACATTCAAACCAGAACTGAAGGGTTATACACTTCTGTAATTAATACAAGAAAACAGTGAAGGCAAAACCATTCTCCTAAAAATTACTTAGCTTTTACCCAAACATATCTGTTGTGTTTCCCTCTGCCTTGGAAGGAGGGAGAAAAATGCCTCAGGAGCAGAGATTTCATAATTTCATTCAAAAGTCACCACTCATGTGTTGTGCTGTTGACAGCTAATTAAGTTCTCCCAAGGTAAAATAAATGTAATGTTTTAAAACTGCTTCCTTGCTTTAAAAAAAAATCTTGACTGATATTTCACTCACTTATTATTAATCAAGGAAATACAACGAAAAAGGGAATTTGAATTCGCTTCAGCCCGAATCCCAGCACCTTCTCCATCCTGTAAGTAGGTCACTAATCAGGTCTGGGTTTAATTTTGCTCAGTTCTGTTTCTTGGCACTGACAACGATCACCCTGGACACAAGTCCTGACTCGGCAGCTTCGGTGATCAGACAATAAACTCCATCTTGCTTTGTAAGGGCAAGAGATGTGGGGAGCTGAGAAAACGAGAGGAGAACACTGAGATGCAGCACCCACACCACGCTTTAGGTAGGGCTGGGTGGTTCCTCACCCCACTGAAAGTGGCTTTGAGAGAAAGCCTTGGATTTGTGCTGTCCCAAAGGAGAAGGCACCGCACAGAGGGGAGCCCTGTGACGGATGTTCCACCCATCCCAAGGGTGGGACAGACCCCTGGGCTGCCTCAGCATGCTGCAGCTCCCTGAAAGGCACGGCAAAGCAAAATCTGCCCCACAAATTCCCTGCACAGAGACCCCTCCATTCTCTGACCAGCCCCTGCCCCACAAATTCCCTGCACAGAGACCCCTCCATTCTCTGACCAGCCCTGCCCCACAAATTCCCTGCACAGAGACCCCTCCATTCTCTGACCAGCCCCATCCCACATATTCCTGCCACAGACACCCTCCATTCTCTGACCAGCCCTGCCCCACAAATTCCTCACGAGTCCTCCATTCTCCATCTTGTTTGCCCCACAAATTCCTGACCAGACCCCTCCATTCTTTAAACAGCCCCTGTGGCACAAATTCCCTGCAGAGACACCCCTCCATTCTCTTACCAGCCCCATCCCCAAGCCGCACAGATTAATCCTCCATTCTTGACCAGCACTGACATATCGAATTTGAAGAGACATCCTCCATCAGCAGACCAGCACTGCCCCACAAAGCAATTCTTCACAGATAGCACCATTCTCTGACCAGCCCCATCCCACTACAAAACACATTCATGAGCCCCAGAGTGGCGGCAGGGCAGCCCCAATTTTGTTGGCAGCTGAGCACGCTGAAATTCAGCTCATGATTCAAGCCACAAAACCATTCCAGCCAAAATCACTGGGCACCTGTCAGCTTGGAAGTCCCATTCATCAGAAGGTCCATGGGGACTTTTTAAAAGGCTGAGGAGAAAATGAGGAGCCACATCCTCTGTGAAAGCACCCTGGCATTATCCCAATGCTCCACTGCAGCAAAGAACCGTCCCTTTCCCTCTGCGCTCCAAGCATGATATTTCAGCAATAATGGCCATCCCCCCAGGGCCCCGGCACAAAGGAGCAGAGCCACACGTGAAGGGTGGGGTTGGCCCAGGTTTAGCAGTCCCTCCAGCCCAGCTTAACATCCACCTGCAGCCAGCATCCCAAACCATCATCAGGGACTGCCTGTGCCATGGCACCATTCCTGCCACCTGCCTCACCAAACAGCAGAGCTTTGTCCCACGGAGCCCTTGAGGGAATGGAAGAATGTTGCCCCATGAATGCTCCTCGCCTCAATTTTATTTTTTGTTTTATTATATATTAATATATATTTGCAACATATATAAGCACGGGAATATACACCGATGACCACTCATTTTATATATTATATATATCAGTGTCACTCTTATACAAATTGTATTATTTTCACTAAGAGAACCTTTTTGTAGAATTTCCCCTAGAATCCTAATAAAGGATGTCCTCCTCTTCCTGTTCTCAGGAAAAGAATGAAAATCCCAGGCTTTAGGGCACATTCAAATGAGTCCGAAGCTGAAGCTTTGATTGGCCAGTTATTAGGCAACAACCATTGAGACCAATCTCCGTTGCATCCATCCATCTTCCTTGCCCTGCTCAAAGCTCCTGGAGAAAAATCCAAGGAAAGGGTTTTTTCAATGAATACTGCACCTGGAACGCTTTAAGCTGATGCACACCAAACCTCCCAGGAGGGCAGCAGCCCCTGGGGACAGCTGGTTGGGTTTTGATGGTTTCTGGAGTTATTTTAACTCCAAACCACGCTGGGGCACTTGCTCCTTGGCTCCTCACCAGAGCACATCCATTTCCCTGATAGCCCTGCCACGCTCCCATCATGTGTCAGCAAAAGACAGGTTTACTCTAAATTAGGACCATTTGAGTCATTTGCTGGCTGTTATTCCATTTATCACATTTGTGAAATAAGTAAATTACCATGGTATCCAGTGGAATGATAGAAGCTCAATCACTGGAAGAAATTAAGCCCATCAAACAGAGAACCACATGACCCTGATCTCAGATTCACAACCTGATTTAATAACCTGGTTGTGCTGGTTTACTCACATTCAAACCAGAACTGAAGGGTTATACACTTCTGTAATTAATACAAGAAAACAATGAAGGCAAAACCATTCTCCTAAAATTACTTAAAAGGCACCCAAACATATCTGTTGTGTTTCCCTCTGCCTTGGAAGGAGGGAAAAAATGCCTCAGGAGCAGAGATTTCATAATTTCATTCAAAAAGTCACCACTGCATGTGTTGTGCTGTTGACAGCTAATTAAGTTCTCCCAAGGTAAAATAAATGTAATGTTTTAAAACTGCTTCCTTGCTTTAAAAAAATCTTGACTGATATTTCACTCCCCACTGACAGCAGCGCGCGCACCATCAAACCAAATACAACGAAAAAACCCAATTTGAATTGCTTCAGAACTGAATCCCAGACCTTCTCCATCCTGTCCAGGTCCTGGTCACTAATCAGGTCAGAGCCAATTTTGCTCAGTTCTGTTTCTTGGCACTGACAACGATCACCCTGGACACAAGTCCTGACTCGGCAGCTGCGGTGATCAGACAATAAACTCCATCTTTACTTTGAAAATACTCAAGATTTGGGGAGGATGAGAAAACGAGAGGAGAACACTGAGATGCAGCACCCACACCACGCTTTAGGTAGGGCTGGGTGGTTCCTCACCCCACTGAAAGTGGCTTTGAGAGAAAGCCTTGGAACTGTGCTGTCCCAAAGGAGAAGGCACCCTCCATGCACAGAGGGGAGCCCTGTTTGGATGTTCCACCCATCCCAAGGGTGGGACAGACCCCTGTCAGCTGCCTCAGCAAACCCTGCAGCTCCCTGAAAGGCACGGCAAATTAAAATCTGCCCAGAAATTCCCTGAGACAGAGACCCCTCCATTCATCTGACCAGCCCCTGCCCCACAAATTCCCTGAACAGAGACCCTCCATTCTCTGACCAGCCCCTGAATGTAAATTCCCTGCACAGAACCCTCCATTCTCTGACCAGCCCCATCCCACATATTCCCTGTACAGACACCCCTCCATTCTCTGACCAGCCCCGTCCCACAAATTCCCTGCACAGAGACCCCTCCATTCTCTGACCAGCCCCTGTCCCTTGAATTCCCTGCACAGGACTGACCCTCCATTCTCTGACCAGCCCCTGCCCCACAAATTCCCTGCACAGAGACCCCTCCATTCTCTGACCAGCCCCATCCCACAAATTCCCTGCACAGAGACCCCTCCATTCTCTGACCAGCACTGCCCCACAAATTCCCTGTAGAGACACCTCCATTCTCTGACCAGCACTGCCCCACAAATTCCCTGCACAGACACCCCTCCATTCTCTGACCAGCCCCATCCCACAAATTCCCTGTAGAGACACCTCCATTCTCTGACCAGCCCCATCCCACAGGGCAGCCCCGCTGTCGCTGGCCTGGCCTGAGCACGCTGAACTCAGCTCATGATTCAAGCACATAAACCATTCCAGCCAAAATCACTGGGCACCTGAAAGCAGCTTCAAAGTCCCATTCATCAGCTGTATCTGCTGGGTTGTTTTTAAAAGCAGCGAGGAGAAAATCTATGGAGCCACATCCCTCTGTGAGAGCACCAGGGCATTATCCCAATGCTCCACTGCAGCAAAGAGCCTGTTCCTCATCCCTGAGCGCCCCTGGGATGATATTTCAGCAATAATGGCTCATCCCTCCCCAGAGCCCCGGCACACACGGGAGCAGAGCCAGGAGCTGCTGCCAGGGCTGGGCTCAGGTGAGCAGCACCTCCAGCCCAGCTCAGCATCCACCTGCAGCCAGCTCCCACACCATCATCAGGCACTGCACAGCGAGCCATGGCACCATTCCTGCTCCTGCCTCACCCACAGCAGCAGGGCAGCAACCAGGGGAACCCTGGGGTGGTGTTCCAGGGGTCCCAGGATGAGGGAAGGGATGAGAATGTTGGCTCCATGTTTCAGAAGGCTCGATTTATTATTTTGTTATATTATATATTAATATATATATTATATGATATATATCATAAATATACCACATATATATTTTATATATTATATATATCATATAATATATTATAGATATTGTATTATATATACTAAGAGATATATACTAAGAGAATACTAAAAGAATAGAATAAAGGATGTCAGTAGTAGTAGTTAAGAACAGGAAAAGAATGAAAATCAAAGGCTTGTGACTGACTGAGACAGTCCGAGCCAGCTGACTGTGATTGGCCATTAATTAGAAACAACCACCTGAGACCAATCCCAGATGCACCTGTTGCATCCCACAGCAGCAGATAACCATTGTTTGCATTTTGTTCCTGAGGCCTCTCAGCTTCTCAGGAGGAAGAATCCTAAGGAAAGGGTTTTTCAGAAAATACCGTGGCTACAGAACGCAGGGTAAGCCATGGCCAGGGTGACACGGAGCACGTCGCAGAGCACAGGGACAGAGCGCTGGGGCTGCTGCTGCTCTACAGGAACACAAACCATGCGTCTGGGGCACCTCGGCATCACGAGGGTTTGGGTGACAGGAGCCACCAAGGCAGCCCCACAGCCTCTCCTCCCAACAACCTCACCCTCCAGAGCGGGTAAATCCAGGCAAGGCAAAGACCCAGGGCAGCTCTGCCAGGGCGCTGCACTGCAAAACCTTCTGCAAACAAAAATAGACCTGTTTACTTTGCCAAAGCCGAGGAACTTCGTGTCCTCCTTGTGGCGAGTTATTCCAAGCTGGTTTTCACAGGAGGTGCCAAGGAGAATGTGAGTTTGCGGGCTGTGGGAGGGGGTTTGGGTGCTGCTGGGGGAAGCGATTGGGCTGGAGGTTGTTTTTGAAGTTCTCGGATTTGCTCAGATTTCCCCTGAAGTGACCTACAAAAGCAAAGGGGAAGGGAAGAACTTGTGCTTATTTTCTTTAGTTTACTGCTGTCAAAGACACCTTAAAAGCTGTCGGGAGATATTTTCCCTCTCGTTTCCTCCCTCCGCGCTGTAAATTCAGGTCAGGCCTCCATTTGAAGATTTTCAAAAGGCAAACTGGAGAAACCGTCTCCCCTGAAAAAGCAGCAGGGGCTGCGTTTGATGTGCTGGGGGCTGCTCCAGGAGGGCCCATTGTCCCAGCTCAGCTGAAAGAGCAGGAGCCAGAGCGCTGACCCAGCCTCTGCAGTGGGGACAGAGGGCACTGCCAGCACCTGTGCCAGCCTGAGCCCGCTGGGAGGGGCAGACAGAGCCCGGCAGCTGCCCCTGTGCCTGCACACCCGGGCAGGTCTGGCATTCCCTGCATTCCAGGAACAAATCCCAGCGGATAACAACAGCCTCCCACTGACAGCAGCGCGCACCAGGCCAAACCAGACAGGCAGCGAGGACAAAACCCACTCACAGCCTCAAAGGCGGCACAGAACTGGAGGGCAGATGGCTTCAGTACAACGCTGTGCCTCTCCAGGTCCTGGCTGCTGGGAATCTCACAGCTCCAGAGCCAGCAACCTCAGCTGTGTCAGCTCCATGATGTGCACAGGACACTCCAGGCTGCCTTTCGTGTTTTCTCCCGTGTGCTGGGGACAGAGGATGAGGGAATTCTTTACCCTGAAAATACTCAATTATTTTAATAGGATTACATTGGAGATTGACAATATTTAGAACAGTTCCCTGGAATTTATTAGCCTGCCAGCACTCCAGATAAGTAATTTGAATGCAAAGATCTCTTAAACTTAAGTAACTAACTGGCAAAGAGCCAGTTCCCACCCTCCATGGTTTTAGGCACAACACTAAGTTTTGGAAATGAGCTCCTGAACTCGGCAGTAAAACACCCCTGTCAGCCTTACACCCCAAACCCTGCACAGAGATCTCCTCTGATGATGTTTTTGCCTGATTACAAACACAAGGGCAGAGGAGCTAAGCCCCAGAGACTAATCCTCCTCTTTAAACATCTCACATCAAGAGCAAACCAAGTGATAAATTCATGGAACATGGAGTCCAAAGTGCCACGGATGAATGTAGATCTCCTGCACAAGAACACTGCAGCACAAAATGGAAGGACATTTACACCTGGAGCTGCTGTTTTGGAGGCACACGCTCATTTCTGTGAAGCCCCAAAAGAATTCCTGGCTGCAAGGAGGTGGCATGGCCTGAGGGGCTGATGGAAATGTCCCTTGATGCATTCCCAGGGACAGGACTGAGCCACAGAGCCGGGCAGGGCTGCCAGCCAGCACCTCTGCCCACCTGGGTCCTGTTGGGGCACTAAAGGATGCACAGAGTGGCCCTGGGTCCTGTTGGGGCAGTAAAGGATGCACAGAGCCTCCCTGGGTCCTGTTGGGGCAATAAAGGAGGCACAGAGCCTCCCTAGGTCCTGTTTGGGCACTAAAGGATGCCCAGAGCCTCCCTGGGTCCTGTTTGGGCAGTAAAGGATGCCCAGAGCCTCCCTGGGTCCTGTTTGGGCAGTAAAGGATGCACAGAGCCCACCTGGGTCCTGTTGGGGCACTAAAGGATGCACAGAGCCCACCTGGGTCCTGTTGGGGCAGTAAAGGATGCACAGAGTGGCCCTGGGTCCTGTTGGGGCAGTAAAGGATGCACAGAGCCTCTCTGGGTCTTGTTCGGGCAGTAAAGGATGCACAGAGTGGCCCTGGGTCCTGTTTGGGCACTAAAGCATGCACAGAGCCTCTCTGGGTCCTGTTGGGGCAGTAAAGGATGCACAGAGTGGCCCTGGGTCCTGTTTGGGCAGTAAAGGATGCACAGAGTGGCCCTGGGTCCTGTTGGGGCAGTAAAGGATGCACAGAGCCTCCCTGGGTCCTGTTTGGGCAGTAAAGGATGCACAGAGCCTCCCTGGGTCCTGTTTGGGCAGTAAAGGATGCCCAGAGCCTCCCTGGGTCCTGTTTGGGCAGTAAAGGATGCACAGAGTGGCCCTGGGTCCTGTTGGGGCAGTAAAGGATGCTCACAGCCTCCCTGGGTCCTGTTTGGGCACTAAAGCATGCACAGAGCCTCTCTGGGTCCTGTTGGGGCAGTAAAGGATGCACAGAGCCCACCTGGGTCCTGTTTGGGCAGTAAAGGATGCACAGAGCCCACCTGGGTCCTGTTTGGGCAGTAAAGGATGCTCACAGCCTCCCTGGGTGCTGTTGGGGCAGTAAAGGATGCACAGAGCCTCTCTGGGTCCTGTTTGGGCAGTAAAGGATGCCAAGAGCCTCTCTGGGTCCTGTTTGGGCAGTAAAGGATGCACAGAGTGGCCCTGGGTCCTGTTTGGGCAGTAAAGGATGCACAGAGTGGCCCTGGGTCCTGTTTGGGCAGTAAAGGATGCCCAGAGCCTCCCTAGGTCCTGTTTGGGCAGTAAAGGATGCCCAGAGCCTCCCTGGGTCCTGTTTGGGCAGTAAAGGATACACAGAGCCCACCTGGGTCCTGTTTGGGCACTAAAGGATGCCCAGAGTGGCCCTGGCAGGGACCTGGTGCTGCCCCAGCCCCGCTGCCTCCCCTGGCCTCACACAGCATGGGTTATTTACCTGGGGGAGGGAATTAATAAAAGAGTCATAACTGCTATTTACATAAAGCCTGACATACTCAAAGCCCTGTGCAAACATTAATCCTTAACAGCCCTCAGAGGAAGGTCAGAGCTATCCTCTACCTGCATCAAGGAAATCTGGCTGTGCTGGCAGCAGCCCTGGCTGCCCCAGCTCTGCCCCAGCTCCCAGCCCAGGTGTGCTGCCACACCTGCCCTCAGAGCCCCCAGAACCAGGAAACCATCCCAGGACCAGGAAACCATCCCTTCAGCGCAGCTGAGACAACAGGATCCAGAGATTTTTGTTGCACAAACACCCCCATGAGCAGCAAACCCTCCCTTCAGCGAGTCTGAAACCCCTGCCAGAACGCCCCGGGGCTTTTTGGGGCTTGGCTGCAGAGGAAGGAGCCAGGGGAGGGGAGGGGGGTCCTGCATGTGGAGGGGACTCAGCAAACTCAGACTGGCTTCCCTGGCAGTCCTGAATGTGGAAGGGTGTCGCAGACATCTTTTCATGAAAAATCCTTTCCTTAGGATTCTTCCTCCTGAGAAGCTGAGAGGTCTCAGGAACAAAATGCAAACAATGGTTATCTGCTGCTGTGGGATGCAACAGGTGCATCTGGGATTGGTCTCATGTGGTTGTTTCTAATTTATGTCCAATCACAGTCAGCTGGCTCAGACAGAGAGGCTGAGACAGCTGCCTTTGTTATCATTTCTTTCTATTCTATTATTAGCTTAGCTAGCCTTCTGAGGAAACCTTTTCTTCTATTCTTTTAGTATAGTTTTAATGTAATATATATAATAAAATAATAAATCAAACCTTCTGAAACATGGAGTCAGATCCTCGTCTCTTCCTTCAACATAAAACCCCTGTGCACACCGTCACAGAGGGGACCCTTTGAGCCAGCCAGGACATCCCTGCATGCAGAGGGGATGCACAAACTCCTGCTGGAACTGTGAGCCAGCCAGGACATCCCTACATGTGAGGGGATGCACAAACTCCTGCTGGAACTGTGAGCCAGCCAGGACATCCCTGCATGCGGAGGGGACTCACAAAGCCCTGCTGGCTCCCTTTGAGCCAGCCAGGACACCCCTGCATGCAGAGGGGATGCACAAAGCCCTGCTGGAACTCTGGGCCAGCCAGGACATCCCTGCATGCGGAGGGGACTCACAAAGCCCTGCTGGAACTGTGAGCCAGCCAGGACACCCCTGCATGCGGAGGGGATGCACAAAGCCCTGCTGGAGCTCTGAGCCAGCCAGGACACCCCTGCATGCGGAGGGGACTCACAAAGCCCTGCTGGAGCTCTGAGCCAGCCAGGACACCCCTGCATGCGGAGGGGACTCACAAAGCCCTGCTGGAGCTCTGAGCCAGCCAGCAGCCCCAGCACAGCCCTGGCTGCAGGGCCTGCACCAGCTCTGGCCACGAGCACCCACAGCGACCACGCTGACAGAGCAGCTGGGGAGAAAATGAGGGTGCAGTGGAGACTGTCACTTTGTCACAGAGTTCACCTTCAGTTTCTGCAGACAGGACAGGACAGCTCTGAGGGCACTCAGGAGGGGCTGGCAAGGAAAGCAGCTGAGCCCAGAGCGCTGCCCAGCCCCGCTCATTCCTGCACAGTTTTACCTTTAAGCAGCTACCAGGTTCTTAATCCTAGAAACCCTCGAGCCACACTAGATACCATTTTATCCAGTAATTTATCCAGGAAATCTGTGAAGGATGGAGGGGGAAGCATTTTGTTCTTTAAGTTGCTGGATCCCATAAAGTCTAATGAAGAGAGGGGTTTGTTTCAAGTGTTTTAATCAGAGAAAATTTAAATAAGCATCTGAAACTCAGAGGCCAAATTCTCCCATTATTAGCAATTATATAAACTTATAGAATGTAAGAGTGTGGGACCCTGGGATGTCCCCAGAGTCCCCTGGACATCACATCCCTGTCCCTAAATGGGGCCAGCACATGGAACTGCTCTGCTGCCAACTCTGGGGGCAAAGGACGGCTTACAAAACACAGTGCACACCCGAAAGTCAACTGAGGAGGAGACAAAAGGGCAGCTGGGGTAAAGGCACAGAGACATCCACAGCAGAGTGAGCTCCCAGAGCCTGCCTGGGTGCACAGCGCCACGGGGCTGAGACTGGGGCCTGCAGAGCTTTGGGCAGGCACGGCTCACCCACCTGGCAGGGCACTGCTGCTGACCCCCACGGGAACAAACACACCCCAGGACCCCACAGCACCCAAATAAACACACCCCAGGACCCCACAGCTCCCAATTCCCGAATAAACACACCCCAGGACCCCACAGCTCCCAAATAAACACACCCCAGGACCCCACAGCTCCCAAATAAACACACCCCAGGACCCCACAGTACCCAATTCCCAAATAAACACACCCCAGGACTCCAAAGCTCCCAGCTCCCACTCAGGAGACTGTGTCCAAAGATGCTAGCAGGTACCAGAGCTCCCTTCCTCCTTTTTCCTTTCCTTCCCTTCCCTTTCCTTTCCTTGAAATGTCCTTTCCTTGAAGTTTCCTTTCCTTTCCTTGGAATTTCCTTGAAATTTCCTTTTCTTTCCTTACCTTGAAATTTCCCTTCCTTGAAATTTCCCTTTCCCTTTCCTTCCTTTCCCTTCCCTTCCTCAGGGAGCTGGCTGAGCAGTGCTGCAGCATCCTGGCTGCCAGCTGCTCCTGAAGCCTCTGCTGAGCTTTTTCCCTTGAAATTCAACTTCCTGGCAGCCCAGGGTGTGAGATACAGCTGGGATAGGGGAGAGCAGGCGCCCCTCGCAAAGGCTGCCACACTCCTGGAAAGGCAATTTAATGCTCGCTTTGTGTTCAAGCTGGGGGAACCAAACAGAGGAACAGGAACATGTGCAGGCATTATCCCGCTGGCCAGCCACCAAAAAGGTAATTAAAAACCTCCCCCCAAACAGGTGGGTCAACAAAACCCAGCATTAATTCCTTGGGTTGCCAAGCCAATGTGCCTGAGCTGTCCCAGCAAGCCCCTGGGATGTGAAAGTGCATTTCTGTGCTCAGACAGCTGCCCCTGACAGCAGCTGTGCATCTCCTGGGAGCCTGCAGCGGGACACAGGGGGCTGGATGGGGCTGGGAGAACAGCCCAGGTGTGCCGGGGATGCTGCCCTGCACAGCCCAGGTGTGCTGGGGATGCTGCACTGCACAGCCCAGGTGTGCCGGGGATGCTGCACTGAACTGCCCAGGTGTGCTGGGGATGCTGCACTGCACAGCCCAGGTGTGCCGGGGATGCTGCCCCAGGTGTGCCGGGGATGCTGCACTGCACAGCCCAGGTGTGCCGGGGATGCTGCCCCAGGTGTGCCAGGGATGCTGCCCTGCACAGCCCAGGTGTGCCGGGGATGCTGCCCCAGGTGTGCTGGGGATGCTGCACTGAACTGCCCAGGTGTGCTGGGGATGCTGCCCTGCACAGCCCAGGTGTGCTGGGGATGCTGCCCTGCACAGCCCAGGTGTGCTGGGGATGCTGCCCCAGATGTGCTGGGGATGCTGCCCTGCACAGCCCAGGTGTGCTGGGGATGCTGCCCCAGGTGTGCCGGGGATGCTGCCTTGCACAGCTCACCTGCCCCAGGGAGCCCCAGGCCACTGCACACCTGGTTACTGGGGCAGCAGAGGATGCACAGAGCTTCCCTGGGTCCTGTTTGGGGAACAGAGGATGCCCAGAGCCTCTCTGGGTCCTGTTTGGGCAGTAAAGGATGCACAGAGCCCACCTGGGTCCTGTTTGGGCAGTAAAGGATGCACAGAGTGGCCCTGGGTCCTGTTGGGGCAGTAAAGGATACACAGAGCCTCTCTGGGTCCTGTTTGGGCAGTAAAGGATGCACAGAGCCCACCTGGGTCCTGTTTGGGCAGTAAAGGATGCCCAGAGCCTCTCTGGGTCCTGTTTGGGCAGTAAAGGATGCACAGAGCCCACCTGGGTCCTGTTTGGGCAGTAAAGGATCCTCACAGCCTCCCTGGCAGTGCTGACCCAGAGCAGCAGGTTGGGACCCTGCAGGAGCCCCAGCCTGGCCCAGGAGGGCTCCTCTCCACTCCCCATAGCAAATGAAGAGCCCGGGTGTGTTTGAGAGCCAGAGCCCTCCCCAGGGAGCAGAACCACCCTCCTGAGCCCAGCTGCCTCCGGAGCACGGTGATTTACAGCAGGCGCTGTCACCACAGCTCTGGGCTCGGGAGGAAAAGGTCCATTAAAACATTGCTTTCAGTATGAAATTTCACCGGAGATACATTTTCTCTTGTCAAGGGCAACAAATTGCCCACGTAATTTCAGACCTCTGTAGTAAACATCCTAAAAATACAGACTTTTGCAGCAAATCACATTATCTTGAACGGGTCTGCTGAATTGTGCTCCTCTCCGGGCTCAGGCTGGAGCTGCCCTGGCCCAGCAATCTGCACACAGACTCTGCTGAAATCCCACTGAGCCATTCCACAGCACACACCTCTCCAGCAAGCGAGGTTTAAACACAATAGTTGCAGAACTTGGACACACAAAAGTGCCGGGACAGATAAACACGTGCAAAAGCTGCCAGGAAAGTCACTGCAAATGGAGGACTTTCAAAACTAAATTAGGAATTACCTAATAGCTCTGATCCTATCTCAGAAATAAAGATAATCCCTTTCAGCCACCCTGCCATGATCTTGGGTGCTCATAGCAGGGAGAATTTTGCGCAGTGCCCCTGTTCCTAAGAGGCCGGAATTTGATCTTGCTGCTAGTAACTCCTCCCTTGAGCCAAACCCTGAACTCCGTGATCCCTGCAAAACCCCACCACCCTGCCTTCGCTCTGTCTTTCATCTCCATCCCTCCCCTCCTCCCCAGGGTAATAAATGGATTTTAGAGCTTTCTGAAACCAAGACCCCTCTCGTTTGTTCCCATGCCTGGTGCTGGCAGCTGCATTCTCCCTGCACACCATCAGCTCAGCTGCAACAGAATTTGGTGGTTTTAGATGCATTCCTTAAAACGCAGAGGCGCATTCTGCTCCCCCAAACAAGAGCCAGGGAGGCTGTCTGGATCCTCTGCTGCCCAGTGCTAAAAAAACAAGTTTGTAGCTGACATTAACCTTGCAAGTGCTTGGATAAACTTCTCCTGCCAGTTTTTGAGAGGTCAAATTTGAAAAATTTGTCACAAGAATCTCCTCTGAAAACAAAACACATCCCAATCTCCTCTGTTTCCTCTAGAGGAAGTTGTGCATCTTTGTGACATCAAAAGCAGCAAGGAAAGGCACATGTCCCAGCAGCTGAGCAGCGCCCCTCAGGCTCGGGTGTTTTTACGGGAATATTCACCTGTCCATCTGCTACAGAACCAGGGAAACTCTGGAGGCTGTTCCCTCTGCGTAGGAAGGCTCATAAAGAAACACATTTAAAGCACAGGGACAGATTCCCAGCAAAGTCCCCAGTCACCAGAACCTTCCACCATCTCCCAGAGCTCAGCCAGAGCCAAGCACAGCCCCTGTCAGCTCTCCCAAGGTAACCCAGCTTCCCTCAAACGACCTCTGCAAATGTCAGATCATCCACTCCCCACTGGAAATGGAGCCAACAGCCCAGAAATCCTGCACGGGATCTGTGTCACACAGGAATTGTGTCCCCACAGCAGAAATCCTGCACAGGATCTGTGTCACACAGGAATTGTGTCCCACAGCAGAAATCCAGCCTGGTCACACAGGAATTGTGTCCCCACAGCAGAAATCCTGCACAGGATCTGTGTCACAAAGGAATTGTGTCCCACAGCAGAAATCCTGCACAGGATCTGTGTCACACAGGAATTGTGTCCCACAGCAGAAATCCTGCCTGGTCACACAGGAATTGTGTCCCAGAGCAGAAATCCTGCCTGGTCACACAGGAATTCTGTCCCACAGCAGAAATCCTGCACAGGATCTGTGTCACACAGGAATTGTGTCCCACAGCAGAAATCCTGCCTGGTCACACAGGAACTGTGTCCCAGAGCAGAAATCCTGCCTGGTCACACAGGAATTGTGTCCCAGAGCAGAAATCCTGCACAGGATCCGTGTCACACAGGAATTGTGTCCCAGAGCAGAAATCCTGCCTGGTCACACAGGAATTGCGTCCCAGAGCAGAGGGGTGAGGACACCCAGGCTCCTCACCCACTTTGGCACTACAGCAGCCCCAGGCTGTGCACTCACTCAGCACCCATTCCTGCCCTGCGTGAAGGCAGCAAACAAAGCTTCCAACAGTCCCAGGCACAAGGCTTATGAAAAATACCCGCATAGAAATGCACATACATTACAGCTACAGACCACTGGGTACCTGCCAAAAATGATGGAATGCAGCAGAGTTTACTTATTTCTTCTTAATGGCTCCAACATTCCACCTGAAAAATGGGTCCTGGAGCTACATAATTGGGGATAAAAATTAAGCAACAGTTGCCATTTGTCAGCAGGGAGGCTGATGGCACCCCTGGCTCACAGGAGCACGCCGGGCACACCTGATCCCAAGGTCCCTGTGGCTGAGAGCCAGGGGTGCTGCAGAGCCAGCACCTCAACCGTGAGCCCAAGGTAACAGCAAAGCGTTACAGACCAGTAAAAATGTGTTTATTGAACAGTGATTGAGCTGTTTGCTTCCCCCTCCTAACATCACCTGAACATCCCTCAGTCCCAGGCTCCTGCCTGACCACGAGTCTTCTCAGACGCCCACCACAACTGGGTCTCAAATTTAATGTAATTCCATGGTTTTACTGTGACACAGAATCAGGAATGGCTGGGGTTCAAAGGGACCCTAAAGACCGCCCTGCTGCAAACTCCCTGCCCTTCCACCAGACCAGGCTGCTCCAAGCCCTGTCCAGTCTGGCTCTGGAACACTTCCAGGGATGTCCTTCCCCTCAGCCCTCCTTTCTTGCGGCCAATGGAACAAGCTCCTGCAGAGCCCACTGTTGCACCAACACCAGTCACAACCTCAATTCTCACCGTGGACAGCACTGCCAAGCAGAGGCAGCACTAAGGTGCCCTGTTTGGTGATTGTCCCCCTATCCCACAGGCATGTAGGAAGCTTCTCCTGTACCTTTCTTCCCTCCCTGACCTCATGGCAATGCCAGAAAACAAAAAGAATCTTTTATTTTTCCTGCCCAATCCATTCCCAGACACTGTCACAAGGCTGGTCCCGTTATCCAGAGCAGGGATGGGAGCCTTTCATTCCCACTGCTTCAGCCCAGCTCTAAGTGAGACCTGCCACAAAGGAAGACAGTTTAACACTCTTTAATATGTAAACAAGTTTTCAGGAAACTGGAGCAAACAGAGGGGAAGAAAAGCAGGTTTTATTTACAGGTTTCCTGACGCTAGAAAGGCACATTTCCATTTCATTCCCATCAAACAGCTCTCAGTCCCAAGTTCCGCCTTCATCTCCTCATTCACTTCTGTCTGTCCTCTCCAAGGAGGCTCAGGAAGTATCTCAATCCTCACGCTTTTTCCCACGAATGGCTCTGAACCAGTAAATATTCTAAAGACTTGACACCCAGTTCCCTGGAGAACTGCTGCCCTTGCACATTCACAGAATGCAGGATTCTTAGCATTTGCCCCATGTTTCCCAAAATTTACAGTTTCTTCCAAAATCTTGTGCAACATATTACCCACCAGAATCCTTCCTGCTTGGCTGGACACCTTTCTTGGTTCATTTTCTCTTTTTAATCTCTTTCGGGTGATGTTTCCATTAATTTTTCGGCCAAACCAACAATCACAATAAAACCATTCTCCCCGAAGGACAGCACTGCCATTCAGGGCAGCAACTCTAAAAAAATTGGGCGAGTCCTAAAGGCAATTTAATTCTTGTACCTTTCTTTTTTGCCAGAAAACAAAAAATCTTTTATTTTTCCTGCCCAATCCATTCCCAGACACTGTCACAAGGCTGGTCCCGTTATCCAGAGCAGGGATGGGAGCCTTTCATTCCCACTGCTTCAGCCCAGCTCTAAGTGAGACCTGCCACAAAGGAAGACAGTTTAACACTCTTTAATATGTAAACAAGTTTTCAGGAAACTGGAGCAAACAGAGGGGAAGAAAAGCAGGTTTTATTTACAGGTTTCCTGACGCTAGAAAGGCACATTTCCATTTCATTCCCATACAAACAGCTCTCCGCTGGGAAGTTCCGCCTTCATCTCCTCATTCACTTCTGTCTGTCCTCTCCAAGGAGGCAGGGAAGTATCTCAATCCTCACGCTTTTTTCCAATCACAAAGCAGCCCAAAATAAACACGAGGAGGCTCTGAACCAGTAAATATTCCTAAGTACTTGACACCCAGTTCCCTGGGAGAACTGCACAGATTGCACATTCACAGAATGCCGGGATTCTTCGCACATTTGCCAGGCCATGTTTCCCAGAATTTACAGTTTCTTCCAAAATATTGTGCAACATATTACACCACCAGAATACGCAACTGCTTGGCTGGACACACAAGATTGGTTCATTTTCTCTTTTTAATCTCTTTCGGGTGATGTTTCCATTATGATTTTTTCGGCCAAACCAACAATACAATAAAACCATTCCCTAAATCCCCTGAAGAGTTCGAACCATCATCCATTCTGCACCGAGCACCAACTCTACAAAATTTGTTCTAGGAGAGTATTGGAAGCGAGTCCAATAAGTTGAAAGTCAATTTAATTCTTTCAAATTCAACTACCAGAGATCTCCAGCCTCACTGGGGAGAAAGAAAATCATATATATGTATATATACACATATATCTATACACACACAGAGAGCTAATCTCCCTGCCCTGGCTGCTCCCACCTGCACGGCCCAGGACCTCAGGTAAGGCGGCCAGCACCACCAGCCACACAGCATCAGTGCAGTTATGACCACAGAGCTATTTTGGTTTTATGCACAGACTTTACTACCACCTTATAAAAGAAGGATTTCCAGAAGGCAAATGGACCGACGTCTCAAAATAGAGTGTTTACATTAACGCTTGGCAAGCAGAGCCTGCAAACAGAGATGAATAGAGATAAGCTATAAAAAACACCGTGGACGTTTACTTGCTGGAATAGGAGCTTGTAATCCAATTTCAGGTCCTTCTGCCAAGTGTTACACACAGCATCTTTGTGTGCGACGGTTCCAGCCCCGTCCCCTCCGCCAGGATCAGCCAGCCAGGAGGAGAGGAGCGGCAATTCCGGCGGAACGCTCCATTAAAGAGCCGTTTGGATGGGCTGCCCGTACCCAAACTCACCGGCCTTCCATTTGGGAGAGCATTAAAGGATCAGGAAAGGACAATAAATGCTGCCCGGGAGGCACGAGGGACGGCGGGATGAGGGCGGAAAACAAACCTTTCCTCACCTTTCTGCTGTTAATGGAGAGCAAACAGGCTCTGCCTGCGTTTGGAGAGCCCCATGGATGGAATTACTGCCTGGTAATTAAACGTGTCTGCTTGTTCCACACACAAAGTCACATAAACCAAGCCAACCTGAGCCAGCTCCTCCTGGCTGAGGCACAGCAGGATCACCTTGGCACCAGCGGGCACAACCCCACGTCCCACTGCCATGAGACCAGAGCGGGGCAATTCAGCCCCAAGGGCCAACTGCACCCTCCAGAATTTTGTATTTCTGAGAACTCCTAACAGCCCCCATTACACTGGGGCTTGGTGGCTTTAATGCACCAAGTTTTGTTTTTAGAGCTCCTAACATCACCTGATATCCGGGAAGAATTCTTCTTCCGCTGGATTTTGGTTTGACACAGCACAGCAGAGATCCCTAATTCAGTTAATCGCTCATCACATAAACAAAGAAACCTCTTGAGAGCCAGAGAGCAACACGCACATGTATTTGCAATGCATAAGAGGATATTTTTTTTAAATGGTAACAATGCAATCTATTCAGTGTGAAGAGTCTGGGAGGCCAATTAAATACTTTGGGTTCCATAATTATAATTGCAGTAATGAATAAGAAGGAGCATTACAGCTTGCACAATGCAGTTCCTCCTCAAGTCAATGATTCAGTTCTTGTCTGCTTTCAACTAACCTTTTGTGTCTCTTCGTATCAGATCTTGCAGATTACTTTGAGTAGAATAAAAATACCCCCAAATATCCCAGGTAATGTAATACATTCAGCATCCCTTGATTATGCCTACACGCAGCCTACAGAAGGGATTATGCACTAAATGGATAACACTCATTTTGATTAATTTTAGACATTAGTGAAAATTCCGCAAGGCACCAGCTACCATCTGAATGCCCCTGGCAAGCCTGTGGTGACAGGGGAAAGCTGAAACTTGATTGCCTGGGTTTTTTGAGGTTTTTCCCCCCTTTGGAAGAGCTTTTCCTGATCATCCTCTGCCTGGAAAGCGGCTTTGGTAAAGGACTCTGCTCCCTCATTTTCCTCCTGCAGCAGCTTTTATCCTCCATGTGTCTGCAGAGATCAGCCTGGGGAAATTGAGTACTCACTCCCAGAAAAGTTAACCCCAAACTGCTCCATTTCTCCTCAGACAAGCAAGAAATGTGTTTTGGTTGGTTGGGTTGGATGGTTTGGGTATTCTGCCAAACATTCCTAGGACTCCCCCAGTCTTGCTGCCCACTATACTTGGCTGCATTTGGAGAATCAATCACCTTACAGAAATCCCTTAACTTCTGAGCATCCCCAAACACATGAAATAAGGGACTTTTCCCATAGAATGATCACATTTGGTAAAACCTTCCTGTGATTTCTCACGCAAAACAAAGCCTGGAGGACAAAGGGTTAACAATGGGCTGCAGCTGCACAGGCACCAACTGCCCCTCCTTTGTTTCCAGGGAATGAAAACAAGAGATTTGAGCAAATCCAGCTTTATGAACTCAAAACTTCAGACACTGCCTGCAAGAGAGCAAAGCAACATCCTTCATAGATGCACAGAGAAAGGGAAAAGTTAATTTTATTGATGGAAGACCCAAAAAAAGGCAGATCCTAATCTGTGGGAGTGAAAAATCTCCTGCTCTGTACAATAAATGGGACCTGGAGCACCAGACACGGCAGGGATTTATTACCTGAGGAGACAACAAAACCCACCTTCTCTCTGGGGTTAAAGCAAGGTGCTTTTGGACTGTCACTGCTCGTCAGGAGCCACATCTGATCACCAAGGAACACCCTGCACATTGCAGTGTATTCTGTGTGCATCACCACGAGAATCAGGCCTTTGGGAATCCTTCTGAACCCGGTGCCTGCCTCACAAACTCACCTGGGCACGCTGCCCACCTGGGCACACCTTCAGTCACCCCCAGCCACCCTTGGTTTGCTTCCTTTTGGTGCTTTCCAGAGAGATCTGATTCCAAAAGCCAACCCTCGCCCGGCTGGGGCTGGCACAGAGGCCCAAAGGAGCTCTTCAGGATCACTCATTACGGCCTCGCTGCCTTCTCACGGGGCAGCTCGCAGAGCCTGTCACCGGGCTGTGAGGAGCCTCTGACGGAGCCCCACGTCTGCTGCAATTAGAGCAGCCCTGGAACGCCAGGGTCCGAGCACACGGCCACGAGCTGACATCTCCTGTTGACTGAATTAGAGCATCTTCTAATGAGGCTCGCCTCAAAATCATTTTACATCCATTTGCTCGTGTCAGCATCAATGTATTCAGCATTATCTACCAATTAGTAAACCGGAAAACATTCTTTAGATAATCTAAAATCTCGCTAAAATATTCAACGTGTCATTCATTTACTACAAACTGCCCTATAAAAACAAATTACTGGAACCAGCTGTCACAAAGCAACAAGTGTCTCAGGACAAAGTGGTTTTTAAACCAAGGCCTTTCCAGGACACATGCGATGCATCTCCAGCAGAACTGGTCACTCCAACCCTGTCCCCAACGAGCAGGTGAAGCCACTACAGGCATTGACAGCAGCAGAAGGATGCAGATCACTCTGTCCTGGATTCAGAAGGACATCCCAGGAATCAGGGGCGAGGGCTGGGAAGGAGCTCACCCTTTGGAAGGATCCAGGGTTTGGAGCTTTTGCTTTCTGGCTCCTTGGACCAGCCCAGTGCCAGGGACGCATCACCACGAAGGAGGCACGAACCGAACCAGGCACCTCCTCAGGTGTGCAGCAGGGATGAGCTCCCCCACCATTCCAGGCTTCCTCAGGACTGACAGGCTCCATGGGACGTGTTCTCCACTAGATCAGGCTGGCAGGGCTCTCCTGCGCCCACCAAGCTGGGTGAGCAGTGCCAGGCTGCAGCTCAGGCAGGGCACGGTGCCAGCCCCACAGCAGCACAGCCCAGCCCAGCCAGGGGCCACTCCAGAGGGATTCCCACCCCAGCAAACGCCCTGGCAGCAGCTTCCAGGCAGGATCATCCACCACCAGGGCAGCGCGTGGCCTCGGCAGGGCGAGGATCCCTCCCAGCACACCATCGCACTCCTCACTGCCACAGCCACCCCAAATGGTCCCCCCTCGGCAGCTCCACACGTGTTAGGAAGAGGATTCCGCATGCCTTGGCAAACACAGGGCAAACCCATTCTGTTTGGGGTTATTTTGGGGTTTTTTTACTCAAAAGAAGCAAACCCCCTTGGTTTTCCCTAAGTTTTGCAGGCACAAGAAGGGTGGTTTGGAGGATGGCTGTTTTTATTTTTAATCTCTTGAGCGTGGCAGAGCAGTAAATCTTGCATTATGCTCTGAAGACTGTCAGGTTTGGGCTTCATTTTGGTCTCAGATTAGACTCCTGAAGCAATGAATCTTCCATCACGGAGGCCATTACCAACCCAGTTTTCCTTCATTTTGGACTGCTTTATCCCTGATTGTGTTACCCAGCTCACCTCCAGCCGTGGGGGCTCAGCAGATCCTGCACCAGGGGAGGTTTAGGTCGGATATTGGTAAAATTCCTTCCCTTAAAGGGCCGTCCAGCCCTGGCACAGGCTGCCTAGAGGGGCTCACTACCCCTGGAGGGATTTAAAAGCCGTGTGGATGTGGCACTTGGGGACAGGATTTAGCGGTGGCCTCGGCAGTGCAGGGTTAATGGCTGGACTCGATGATCTTACATGGCTTTTCTAACCTAAACGATTCTCTGATTCTAAATTACCATATGCAAATTGTGATCATTAAAAGGCATTTATAAAAATCAAGTAAAACAGCCCATGAATATTGAAAAACGTTTAAGTGTTAAGTTAAACGACAATTTCCAAAACACACGAAGGAAATCTGACCGTAACCAACCAGTCCCATGAAATACCATATCTATCATCAACTTTTTAATTACCAATTGATCAACATGTAGACAGTGTAATAGCTTACAGCTTTTAATTACTGAACTATCAAAATTCCAACCAAAAAAGGAACCTCCAGAGATGAAACTGTAATGCTTGATTATTCACTGCTACATAATGAATGATTTGTTTTTAAACAAGATGTCAAGTTCCTCATGTAATCCATCTGGATGTGTGACTCCGCAAAGCTCGCACTGCCCATACTAAGTACTTGGGGCTCCTCTTCTCCCTTCCCTCCTGATGCCACAAGCGAAGGGTTTTGGGGGATTTTGCCTCCTTAAGGCAGAACAGTCCTGCATGGAGGGGCTGGCAGGCAGAGCGAGCGCCCGAGCGGATCCAGGCACGCCGCCCCAGCTCCCTCCGAAGGGACAGCTTTTGCCTGGGAGTGAACACGGGCTCCTTCCAGCCTGCCTGTGCTCCCGAGAAAGCAGCTCTGAAGCAAGGAGCGCACCCGGGCAGGTGGGCAGGACGTGCTGCCTCTCACACACCGTACGCAGGATTTGGGATGCAGCTCCCGGCTTCTCTCCCACAGCCCGAGCCCAGCGAGCGCTGCAAGGATTTAAGTGTTGGCATTACACAGAGAAGCACTTCGGGGCGGGGAGAGGCTTTTATCTCTGCCCTAAATTCAGCGCTGAGCTGAACATCACATCCGCAAATCCCCTCCACGCACAGCACAGCTGGCCTCTCCTCCCGTGTTTTATCCTAATAACCGCTCCGACCTCAGAACTCCAGATCACCCCCACAAATCTCCCTTTCTGCGGGCAAACACAAAAGATGCACAGGTTTTCAGGACCACGATCAAGATCGCAGAGCCCTCCGCAATCCTCACCCCCCCTGGAGAGGATTCTGCCAAATCCAGGCTTTCTGTGTTCAGAGAGACACTTCCAGAAACACTCGTTTGCTAATTCAGGGCTCTGAGCAGGGATGTAAAACATTCTGGAAATAAGACTGTTAAACAAGGGCGGTTCAAGCAGAGCCCATCAGTCAATTAAAAATAAAACTACCAGCAAATAACACATTTGTTCCATCAGCCCAGTGGCAGGGATGAACATCCCTCAGCTGGAGCCCTGGTGTAAACCCTACAGATGTTCCCTATGCATATCAGCCCCGAATAGTTGTTCCACAGAACAGCATCTGTTCCCAAAAAACAGGCAACAAGAGCCTTTTATTTTCCCTTCATCACGGCCTCGGAGCCCCAGTTGCTGCCAGCCAAACCCGACAGTACTTCCCCCATAAATTCACCCACTCCAGCCACATCTGGGCTTTGATTTCCTCACGGAAACCACAAGCTCCTTCCTCACACTTCCCTTGGGAAGCTGCTCGCACGCCGAGCTTGTACAGATTTCCACATAAGAAATTCAGTAATCAGTCCAGGAGCTGTAAGCACTTATGACAACAATATCTATCAACACTTAACCATATTTACAACTAAATCATGTAAATACCAGGCAGCTCTCCTCTGCATGCTGATAATCTGGACAAATGAAGGCTGAAAAAAGCCACTCCAGGAGGAGACCAGACAAACAGAACCGCGTTGGGTGGGAAACAAGCAGCGATGGCACTCCAAGATCACTGAGAGCACTGAGGACACGACGGCAGAGCCCCCAGGGCCACAGCCATGAGCCCCCAGCCATCCACACCTTCCTGCGCTTGCCTTTGTACATTTTCTGTATATACGTGTGTATTTCGTGTCCATTTCGTAAACACTCCATCCATGGGATCTGTGCACTCCTCGGAAAAACAGGGACGAGCTGCTTCCACAGCCACCCAGAGCTCTGCCTTCTCCATCTGCCTTTGAAATCCTTGTAAATCCGAGGAACCAATTTAAAATTAAAAGATCCCAATTTCAGAGAGGCTTTTCTGTCCCCCTCCCTCACTCCCCCAAGATGGACCGTTTTATTACACCCATTAAACTGACAAAAGTGACTTTTCAGCTGGTTCACTGAAATGCCGCTTCCACAGCAGTTCAGGCAAACACTTTCCCAGACCTTTACAAAGGAAAAGTGATTCCGTATGTAATTGGATTTTTTGGCACAACAAAAATACCAAGTTATTAAAGCTCTCACATGGCTTTGGATTGTGTCTTTAATGGACGCCAGCATCCTCAACTGCTACAAAGACATTTTACATAAAGCGATGAGGAGCTGCATTCCCAAAGGTTTCCCAGAGGATTCAGGGACAGTTTTCAGCAAGATTTGCTCTTTGGGCAGTGAAATCCAGGAGGAAGAGGAGGATCCCACCACTTTCCTCCAATATCCTCCTTGTCCATGCACACCCACCAACATCCACATTTTTAATTAATTACTCCAGCACAAAATCCCCTCTCCCTCAGGACACCCACTGGATTGGTCACTCCACTGGGCTCTCCCTGGGAAGAAGCAAATGGCCAGGCTGAAAATAGCTTATTAATCCTCATTTGTTTCCTGCAGGATCATTTCAGCCACTCCTTACCTTCAGACAGGATTTTCACACCCCCACAGGCCCCATCACCCATGGAGAGCTATTTTCATTTCCTTGCCTTGTCCAAAGAAGTCAGATTTTGAGGGATGCAGTGCATGAGGGGAAGGAGAGGAAGAAGCAGTGGCTTGTGAATACAGCAGGTCGTCCACAAGATATTTACTCTTGTGGGAACTTAGAATGAGTTATTCTGAAGGAAACACTGAAATCCCATTTCATGGGACTCTGCTAAACCTCCCCCTTCCAAAACAGAACAAAATCAATAGACCCACCCAACCTCAACACAAAACAGAATATCCCAGACCCAACAGCTGGACCGACCTTCCTGAGCTGCATCCCACACACATCATGTTGTGTTAACACGAAAATTTTGGATCCAACTTGCTAATGAGAGCCTGGAGGAGCGAGTCATCCTTTAACTGTGCATCCAAAATTCTCCCAGAGTGATTTAAGAGCCAGAGCACTGGGCTTGCTATAAAGCCTCTGTTTACAAGGCTCCCCGGATTCCTACAGAGCAGTAAGTGATTTGCCTCCAAGAATTTCCTTTATTCCTCCTCTCGGAGCGTCTCCCCCTTTCCCTGGCGGTGTCTGAAGGGAACACTGTTAATCTCCCGTCTATCCCACTTTAATCTTCACCCTTCCCAGGGAGAGGCACGGCTCTGCTCCTCGTGCTGAGGAAGCAATACCTGGCAGTTATGGATTCGGGGAGTTGATTAAACCTGTGCCTTCTGTTAAAGATTCCAGGGAACGATTAAGGCTGTAAGACCTTTAAATCGAAGGAAAAGCTGTTTGTGTGGACAGAGCTCAGCAACCTCAGCGTGGGACTCGCTCTCGGTGGTTCTGCCTACTCAGGGATGAGTAACGTCTCCTCTGGAGCCACCCACAGACCAGGAGCTGAGGAAAACTGGGCTGTGACTGTGACAGGGCAGGAAAAGCCACGGTGTGCCCTGACCCTGCCGACACAGACTCTGAATGATGCCAGTCTTCATTCCAAGCAGTCTGTAAAATCACAGGAAATTAAGAGCAGGAAAGTGCCAAAGGAGAAATCACACTCACATTTTGGGCACCAAGAGGACCCCCCCTGCACCCACCCTGAACAGTGACTGTGGACGAGAAGCAGGAGCAGGTTACACAGGTTCTGCTCCATCCCAGCACAAGTCGCCACAAGCAGCTGCATGGCACAGGGGTGTCACAGAGCTCTGTTCCAGACAGGGATCTGCTCTGCCTCTCACCCTCCAGCACAGGAATCCTCCTGCACACCTGGGGAGCCACACGCTGCTGCTCCAGACCGCACAAACAACGGTGGCAAAGGAACGGATGTGCCTGCAGAACCAGAGCTGCTGTCAAGCCAACACCAAGACAATTCTTCCCAAGGCAAGCAGGGGTCTGGCTCCGTTCCTTCCTGCTGAGCCCACCCTGGACAGTCTGGATGGCTCCGAGGAGTCCTGACAAGCCAAGCGTCCCTCAGCAGCTCTGCCTGACAAAGCTGAGGGCTGGTGATGACAAGCGTTCGGGGCTTTGATGGTTGTCAGCAGCTTCCCCAGTGCAGAGAGCCCAGCCAGGCTGTCACAGGGAACCACAGCAGGGACAGCATCGCTGGGATCCCATGGCACCCACAGCCACAGCCCTCCCCAGCAAGGCAGAGATCTGGCACAAAGGCTTTGTAAGAGCTGCCGACACCAGACCAGCACAGCGTGCTTCCTGCTCAGAACAGCCTGTGAGCGCATGGCAAGGCCTGTCCTCAAACAGCTGAGACCAGCACCTAATTCCATACAGAGTGGGAAAAGCAGGAGGGGTAACACTCGGGAGCTTCCCTGCTTCCACCAGGCTTCTAACACCATGTCTGCGTTAGCCAACGGGAACGAAGACGTCAAAGAGGCAATGGGAGCACAGACAAAGGGGTCCAACCATGTTTCCAAGCAAAACAGCTCAGAATGGGAATGCAAAACAAACCCAGCTACACCAACAGCCCTCTACATGTGGATATTTCAGGTTCTCATTACTGTGAAACCAGTCAGGATTAGCAGAACAACCTCACAAGCAGACTCCAAGGAGCAATGCAGGGTTTCTGTGAGCACAGGCACTGCAGCAGTGCAGGTGAGCATCCAGGTGCCCTGGAGCAGTGCCAGCATTAAACACTGGGATGGATGGATGGACGGATGGATGGATGGACGGATGGATGGATGGATGGATGGATGGATGGATGGATGGATGGATGTCCACCTGCACCCAGCCAGCACAGAGGCACTGCATGAAGAGAAGCCTTTGCAGCCGAGCCAGCAGCTCTCCCCCCTGGTTTGACCCAGCTGGACCATTGCAACGCCTCTCCATAGACAGAGGGCAGCTGCTGCCCAGAGTTATCCTGTGCCACACCAGGGCAGCGAGGCAGAAACGGCTTTGGAGACAGTCACTGTGCTTTTCCAAGGCCAGGGATGTACTGGCATCACGGAGCACACCCCAGAGCAGCATCACTGTGATAGATGCACAAAGTGAGAGCGCTCTCTCTGCAGAATTGGGGACAGGTGTGCCTCTGCTTGGCTACAGAACCAGGGCCGCGGGGGCACAGGGAGCCTTTATTTCTGTGTGTTAGCCCAGAGGCTGCACAGAAAGTTCCCTTTTCAGCCCAATTCTCACGGAGCCCGACTTTGCTGCAACCCCGGCTCCAAAGCTGAACACGAGTCATGTTGAAAGTGCTCTGCCAGGGAAGCTGCCAGGCAGCCTCATTTAAAAACAGGGAAGCAGCAACAAGCAGTTCCTCATGCTTGATCCGATTACTCTGATCTCTCTTTTGACGCTGCAGACTCAGGCTCGTATTTCTATTGCTGCACGGGGGGAGAAGGGGAGGGAGGGAATGTCACTTTGCTGCTTCCTATTTCTTTCTTCCTGTCACACTCTGGAGAGGGGATACACACTGCAGGAGCGGGATGGGAGCGGGGCTCTGGGGTGCACCCACCTCGCAGATGAGGTGCCACCCAGGCCAGTGTGACAGGAGCCCCACGCACAGTACAGCACTCCCAGAGCAGCCTTGCCGGAGCTTGCCCCAGTCTGGTCTCATGCCCTCCATGAGAAATTCATCTCTATAAAAGCTTCACTGCTCTATTCCTGTACCAAATGTTGAGGTCTCTCAGGACCAAGAGTGACCACATTTGGGACTAGCACCCAAGGGCATCCCTGTGAAGGGAAGGTCCCACTGCATTGGTCCAGCCAGAGCCCTGCTGACAGCGCGGGGAATGCAATGACATCTCCACTCTGGAAGCAGACCTTGGAGGAGATCATAAATCAGATACAGGCTCACTAACTGCTAAAAGAGGACACCACGAGATCAGAGCAGTTTATTCCAGACGTAACCTGAACCCAGGGGTTTATACACCCAACTCCTCCAGTCTGAGCACAACTTTAAGAGGCAGCGTGACCCTGTAGGCAGCCTTGGCTCTTTGGCTCACTGGCATCTCCCTGATCTGCAGGTAGACATCTCCATCCCCCATGGCTGCCACTGCTCAGCCAAGGGCTCCAGAAAATGGGACTTTTCCTAGGGAAGGCTCAGCCAGGAGTGTAACTGCTGAGGGCAAACTTCACAGCTGGGATTGGCAGAGGAGGAGAGTTTCCAACACAACTTCTTCCCACTGCCAAATGCACACCTGGGCTTTAAAACCTATTGGCAGCCGTTTACATTAAAGAGACTATTCCCCCTCCAGTGCTGGCACCTGACTGGAACTGCCACTAAGAGGGGAGGGGGAACCTGGGCTGCATCATTTGGGCAGGACCAAAGCAAACCCACCACAGACCTGACAGCAGGCAGCATCTGCGTATGAGACTGTCAGAAAACCAACAACACCAAGGAGCTCCAGCACTTCCAGGGACAAAAAAAAATACCTAAAAAAGCAAAACTAAAGACATTTTCCAGTTAAGCTACAGCCCACAAAAGTTTTATATCTCTGAGCAAAGAGATGTGCCTAAGTATCTCTTTGATCCTTCAGACTGGAACTTAATGGGGTATCAAATATTCTACTGATTCACCTTGAGAATGTGGTAAGGGCAGAGTCTTTGTAATGCTCAAGTTTTTAAACCACAGAAGAACACAGTAAATTAAAACCACACCACAGGGTAAAAATAGCCAGCCCAGCCCTGCAGAGGGACATTGTTGGTCTAAAATAACCAGGAGTGGAGGGCAGCAAATGTCCCTGGGACATCCCAGCCAAGTGTTTCAAATGCAAGGAGCCACCAGCCACACACTGCGGGTGAGCGTGTGGTGTGGGCCCAGCAATGGCTCTGAGAAACCCTGAGAAGCAAATCTCCTTGGGGATCTGCATTCCTTGGGAATCTGGGATGGGTGAAAACCACTGACATGAAACTCGGGTTTTCAGAGCCTCATCCAGCAGCATACAGTGGTTTGCAGGGCTCCCCAACGCCCAACTCAACACCCTGCAAAGATGTGAGAGCCTGATGTGCAACACAGCAGGAAAACCCAGAGGTTCAACAGGTAACGAGAACACCGGGAAGGAGAAAAACTGTTTCCACAGCAAAAAAGGCTGACAGCAGGCGGGTGGTGGTCACACATGGGCAGGGCCATCAGAGGAGTTGCCTGCAGCCACAGCATCGCAAATTAAAAACTGCAATGACTAAATGCAGCTCGTGGCTGAACCACAAACGCCGGCTCATCTCGAGGGGCAGGGCAGGCACCGCGCCGGCCGACAGCTCCCTGTGTTCCCAATTAACAGGGCTGAGAGGGAACGGAGCCTCGTGGCACTTCCCTTCCAACCCGCCTGCCACACAGCCCAACCCACCCTCTTCCCCAGCACGCCGCCCGAAGCGCCTGAGCCCACGCTGGGCGACCTTCAAAGCGTTTGTGGCGGAGCTCCCCAGGAACCGCAGCAGCAGCTGCTCTCTGCAGCCTGCAATTACAGCCCGGGAAAGAGACTGATTTATGGAACTTAAACAAGTACATACCACTCCTAATTACAACATTCCACCTAGGGTCTCTCCTTCATGGCAGGTTTCCACAGCGTCCCTTTATTTAGCGCCGGTGGGCTTGCACCTCACAATGTCCCCCGGAGGAACAAGCACAACTTTTTTTTTTTAACATGTAGCATCCAATTTCTCAGTAGACACTGGCTGTGTGTCCAGCTTTGCCTGTGCTCTCAATGCACTGTGTTAAGTATTCACCTCCTGGCTCAGCTCCAGGGAAGGCTGCAGCCTCACACTCCTCTCCTGGAGCCTGCTCAGATCTGGAGCCGCAGACAGGAACCGAAATGTTTGGATACAGGAGGGAGCCCCTGCTTTCCTGACAGAAGTACCACCAAAACCCGGAAGAGGAACAGGTTGTCAAAACCGCTATACCAAGTCTGACAATAATCCCTAGAAAAACAGCCATTCAAGAGAAACATCCAGAAAACTCTGCCTACACACAGGAAGGTGGCTTTGCTTTTTACGAGGAGTGCTTGGATGGTCCATTCAAGCAGAGGGTGTATCCAGGCCGGACACAGGTTTTACTCCGGGTGGCCTCAGGCAGACGCAGGGTTAAGGAGCTGACCCGTTTTCCAGCCAGCAATAGGGCAGAGAGCTCACCGATGATGGCACAGGCACGGCCCCACCGGTGCTGGCAGGGCCGGGGCAAGGCTCGCCAAGCGCCCGGCTGACGGAGCCAGCGCTGTTTGATCACAAAGCCTTCTTTATTTACACACCAGGAAAGACAGCGCAAGGCAAACAAAGGCGACGGCAGCGCAGCATCAGCAGCACGGCTGCTGCTACGGCCAGGGGTCCCCGGGGAGCGCGGCTCTTCTCCGTCCTCCTGTCACCACAGCCACCTCTGCCACCAGCAGCGGCCACCCGTGCCAAGGGACACCAGCAGTGCCCATCCTGGCGGTGTCCATCCAACAGCGTCCACCCAGGGATGTCCATCCTGCGAAGGTGCTGACAGCCGCCCCCTCCTCAGAGCAGAGCATGCATGGAGCAGAGCAATCTCCTCGCCTTCCCATCCTCAGGAGCCTCCTTGGCAGTGGTTTCAAACCAGATTGTCGTGCTTATAAACCTGGGCTCAACTGCCTACATGCAAGACAAATGAGCCCAAGCTGCAACCCAGATGGATCACTTTATTCCCCAGCCCCTTCCCCGTCGGTGTTTGCGTCGCATGCAGAGCGCAGCGCGCGTTGCTGAAGGCCAGGGACGAGCAGCCTCGCCTCGCTTGCATACAAAGGCTCCTTGGAAACTCACTCTGTGTTTACAAAGGAGCCTGGCTGAGCGCAGCCGTGCTGGGAGCGCTCCCTGCCTTCATGGGGGCTTCTCCCGGGCCGGTTTGGTGCCAGCAGACACGGAGGCTGCAGCCACAAGCAGCCCTGGTCAGCTCTGTGCCACAGCCAGGTCACGGCTCCATGCCAACGCCGTCTCCAAACACCTCCTGAGGCTTCTGCTGGAAAGTTGCTCTCCCTGAAGTGCCGAGTGCCAGTGCAGACAGACTCCGAGTTCCAGCCCAGCGCTGCCCAAGCGCCTCAGAGTGAGCCGAGAGCGCTCCTCAGCCCTCGCCCTGCTGCACAGGGGCATCAGGAGCTCCACGAAGCGCGGAGCGTCGAGAGCGGCTGGAGAGAAACCACGGACACACACGGATCCACCCGGTCGCACAGGCTCATGCCAAACCCAGCCTCGCTGCTGCCTATTGCTGTTCCAGTCGCCTCGGTGAGAGGAGGCAGCAGAACCCCGAGCCACACTCCGCATCACGGGGTGCCACCACGGTGGTGACACAGCGCTGGCACCGCTGTGCCTCGGGTGGCAGCCGTGCGGGAGACACAGCAACAGCGCTCTGCGCTGACGCTGCTGCCTCACGCTAATTCTCTCTTTGCAGAACACTGAAGCTAACACTGTTAGCTTGGAAAAGGGGGAGAACAGGGGGAAAAAAAGAAAAAAGGTCCTCAACTGTAAGGAAATTTTGCCTAAACACAGACAGTCTGGGATTTTATCCTGCGATTCACAACACAGCACCGCAACCACAAAATATCTGTCTTACCACAACCTCAGCGCATGCCGCGCGGTGCTTCTCACCCCGGTGCTCGGGTCAGGCACAGCCACTGCGAGCCAGCATCCAGCCCTGCTTTTGTTTCCCTTCAGCAGCTCTGCGACCCCAAATCACAGGTCCACCCGTTGGCTGGGCAGCGGTGAACAGGCTGGGCCTGCCGGGGGATCGCTGTGGCTTCCAGTTAAAAACTGCTCTTCGAGAACTGAGGTGAGCAAGACAGCAAAACAAAGGATGAACGCGGCCGTGCAGGAGCCGGGCTCGTATTCCCAACCTGGGCGTCCCTCAGCACCCGAGTCCCCAGGTCACACCGGCGGGAGGCTCACCAGGCAGCGAAAAGCAGCGAACACACAAACAGCGCCTTGTGGCGAGCCCCCTGAGGAGCTCCAGCACGGCGGCCGCAGGAAGCCCGGGCGCGGGGAGCCGGAGCGGAGCGTTTCCCCGGCTGGCAGCGCCAAGAGCCGCCGCGCTGGCTCCTTTCCTTCGCTCCGGCTCCCCGGCACGGGCTCGGGGCCGCGGAGCGCCGGCATCGGGGCAGAGCCGCCCTTCGGGGCTGCCCAGCGCAGCCGGGAGGCGCAGCCCCGGTCGGAGCCGGCGGGCGGGCACCGGCCCCGGCCCCGTTCGCGGGGAGAACAAGCTGAAAACGACCCCGGCGCTCTCCCCCCACCACCATCCCACCAAAAAGGCCGCCCGGGAAGAGCGGGGAAGGCATGGACATGTACACAGGCTGTGAATAAAGCTCTTTGTTCGCCGGGCTGGCGGCCCCTCCGTCCCCCCTTTCCTACGAGCGGGATTCAACAGATCGTTCAATGGCCTCTTGTTCTTCCCAAACATCCCGGACACAGCACCCGCTCCTACGGCCGTGTGGCACCGTGCCGCCCCACGGACATACTGGAAACGTGAGCGGCGTTAACGGGGGATGCTCGAACCGAAGCCACCGGACACGAGCGCAGGTCGCTGCTGCGGCTCCGGGCTCGGCGGGGAGCGAAGCCAGGCAGGGTGGGGGGATCGCCCAACGCACGGGGGACACCGCACCCGAGGGCGCCGCGGAGAGAACCCAACCGGCCCCGCTCGGGGGGCCTCGTTAGCCACACTGAAGCAGCGCCCGTTCCAGCCGCAGCGCCCGAGCCGGCCGATCGCCCCGAGCGCGCCCAGCTGGGCGCGGGGCGCGGCTGCGGCAGGGGGCACCGGGGGAGAGAGGAGAGGAAGGAGAGAGAGGGGTGGGAAGCGAGGAAGGCGGAGAGAGAGAGAGGAAGAGGGAGAGCGAAGCGTCGCGCAAGTTCCACTCCGATTCCAACAGGTTCCCCGCTCCCGCAGGGGTGCAGCATCCCCGCGCCGCCGCAAAGACCGGGGGGGGCGGAGAGGGGGGAGATAGAGGGGGCGCGCAAAGCAATTAGTTTTTAATTGCGGGGCCGCTGATGACCCCCGGGGCAGCGGAGAAGCCGCTTCCATGGAAACCGTCCGCGGCTGCCCGCGCCGCCACGCGCGGGTGAGCCCGCCCGCCGCTCCCGCCGCCGGGGGCGCTTCCCCGGGACCACCGAGCGCTCCGGGCACGGCCCGAGGCGGAGGAGGGCGGGCGGGCTCGCCCCGCACCCGCCGCAACCGGAGCTACCCGAGCGCCGCCGCGGTCCCCGAGCGCGAACCCCCCTCCGCGCGCCGCCCGCCCCGGTACCGCCCGTCCGCGCGGTGCCCCGTGCGCGGGGGCCGCGTCCCTCCTACCTCGGGGGATGATGGCGGCGGCGGACAGGAGCAGCAGGAGCAGCGGGAGGAGCCCCGGGGCGCCGCCGCCGCTGCCCGCCGGGCCGCTGGGCTGGGCGCGACCCGCCATCGCCGGCACCTGCCTCGCTCTGCCGCCGCCGCGCGCCGCCCGCGGGAGATGGCGCGTCACGGGCGGTGACACGGCGGCACGCCCCGCCCGCGCCGAACGGGCCACGGGCGGCACCGAGCGCCGCCGGCCCGGCCCCCGAGCGGGAGCGCCGAACGGGCCACGGGCGGCACCGAGCGCCGCCGGCCCGGCCCCCGAGCGGGGAGCGCCGAACGGGCCACGGGCGGCACCGAGCGCCGCCGGCCCGACCCCCGAGCGGGGAGCGCCGAACGGGGCCACGGGCGGCACCGAGCGCCGCCGGCCCGACCCCCGAGCGGGCGGGCGGGGAGCGCCATGGCGGGGCCGAACCCCCGCACCGCCCCCGGGACCCGCACCGCCGCGCCCCACCCGCAGCTTTCACCCCGTTCCCAGCCTTCCCTTTCCAGGGTCGTGTGTCCCCCTCCCACCCCACAAAGCATCCTCCTCTCGGGGTACCGCCCCAGCATCTTTCCTCCCGCGGGGCACTCCCGCCAGCGCTCCCCATCGCGCAGTGTCCCCCCAGCATCCCCGCGTGCGGTTCCCCAGTGTCTGTGTCCCCTCTCTGCCCCGGCCCACCCTCCCGGCGGGACCGTGTCCCCTTTGCCCACCCTCCCGACGGAACCGTGTCCCCCGGCCCACCCTCCCGGCGGAACCGTGCCCCCCGGCCCACCCTCCCGACGGAACCGTGTCCCCCGGCCCACCCTCCCGGCGGGACCGTGTCCCCCTGCCCACTCTCCCGGCGGGACCGTGTCCCCCGGCCCACCCTCCCGGCGGGACCGTGTCCCTTTGCCCACCCTCCCGACGGAACCGTGTCCCCTGACCACCCTCCCGTCGGGACCCTGTCCCCGGCGTACCCTCCCGTCGGGACCCTGTCCCCGGCCCACCCTCCCGTCGGGACCGTGTCCCCGGCCCACCCTCCCGACGGAACCGTGTCCCCCTTGCCCACTCTCCCGGCGGGACCGTGTCCCCGGCCCGGGCCGGTGCCGCTCCCCGCCGGAGCGGGCCCCGCGCCGCTGGAGGCGGTGTTGAGCCTTGGCGGCTCCGGGGGAGCGGAGAGGCCGGAGCCCACGAGCCCCCCGGCGGTGGCGGTCGGGGCTCGGTAACCGCAGCCCGGCAACCAAGCCACCTTTTCTGCGGATTTCTCACCCACGCAACGGATTTAAACGGAGCAAATTCGCAAGTAAAGCCCCGGAACTGCGCCCTGCCGCCCCCCGAGTGCTCAGCTGAACCGTGACACACGGCAAACGGAGCGGCCGGGGTCACCGGGGGATTCATCCCGCCCGGAAAGGGTCCAAGCTTTCCCCCCACCCACGGCACCAGGAATAGAACCATAGAATCGCTGACAGTGGGTCCATGCAAGCGTTAATGGAGCAAACGCAGAGGATGTCGAATATTCCCAACCTTATTAATTAGGTTATTCTAAGTTAACCTGAGGCAGGTGAATTGTCAGTTCAACTTCATCATCCCAGATTCTGCCAAGCTTGAGGTTAAAACCGCCCAGGGCAAGCACTGAGTCACACTGTGGGGCTGGAGAGAGCTTTCACCCTTTGGAATGTGAAACCAAGCTGGTTTCACAACCAAGAAAACCCAAAATGCTGCTGCCGGAGACTTGGTTTGAGGCATCACCCCTCCCTGTATCCCCACATCCCCATGCCACTCTCTGTCTCCCATGATGACAAGCCTTTCTGCTCCATAGCCGTGCCAAACATGTTTGCTGCTCAACAAGCAGAGTTTTGGGCCACCATAACCATCGTGATTCCATAACTAAGCCAGCTTCACCCCAGTTAGTGAGAAAGCACTTGTCTTGTGCTGGGACCCCAAATTCCCTCCTCTCCAGGAGGACTCCAGCCCCACCAAACCCAGCAGAGCAGCTCCACTGGCCGCTGTGCCATCCCACATCCAGGCATCCCTAAATGTGTGTGCCTGTCCCCAAATACCCACTGCAGCCCCCCTGCACGATCTCACACACTGCGACCCGCTGCGCGCAGACATCAATGGAGAGACAACCCCTATTAACTAAACAGGTTTATAATAATTCAAGGATTCTGAGGGTGAGGACAATAAGTAGTAGGAAATACAATTTGCATAATAAATATCAATATCACAACAGCTAAAGCAAACCATGACAAATTATCTGCTGGTAAACGGCCGGGAGATTATAGAATGCAAATTGCAAATCCTGAACTCTAGGAAATGACTGCCCTAACCTCCCGCGTCTCATCGGCAGACGGACGGGGACTCAGGACGGGCTCAAAATGCCGATGCTCCTGCTGGAGACGTCTTAGTGCCTTCCATTATGCATCAACTCTAATTTCGAGAGGAAAGCGATTTCCTCTGTCCTGGAAGCTTAGCCTCAGATTATTTGTCACAGAGTGTTTAGCAGTGATGCTGCTGCAGCGCGAGGCCCGCTGGCAGTGATTGAAAGCTGCATTAAATCAAATCACCAGCAGCCAGGGACAGCACGGAGCCGGGAGTGGCACGGGGAGTGTGGGCACAGGGCTGGGGCACGAAGGACCACAGAGACTGACCTGAGCCACGGGCACAGGGTGTAATTGGGGGTCTTACAGGAGGAGGTCACTCCCTGAGTCCTGCTGGCCAACTGGGCACTCACTCCTGAGACTCACTTGTGCCAGGGATGCTGGAAAGCCCTGGGCCAGCTCTGGAGCAAGGCTCAAAGCTGTGGCCCGGGGAAAACCCAAGGGCCAGCAATGCCTGTGGATACCTCTCCAGAACTTTGCATCAGGGTGAGGAGAGGAGCCAGGGGCAGAGGAGAGCTCCCAGGACGCTGCTCTGAGCTGCCAGCAGTGAGGCTGAAGCGCTGCATCCCCTGAAATCGAGCTGTCCCCAGGCCACCAGCTGCAGCCGTAGCAATGCCCGCTCCAAAGATCGGATTTCCTTGCCTTGACATGGGTCAAGAGTGGCAGGAATTCCTCCTGGGAGCCTCACCCGTGCCACTTGGAGACCCTTCCCATGTGTCATTCTGGCTCCCCCCGCTGCGGCTTAGCACATCTCAAAGACCAGATGGTGTTTTTGCATTTTAAACCAAATAAGCCATTGTTTGTTAATTCAGCCTTTAAATCAGAGCAGAAATGAACTTAAAAATGAGAATTCCAATCTGTGGTATATTTCCAGAGACAGAGCCAAACCCCACAGTTTCAGACACAGAGAGAAAGGCAGGAGAGGGATCAAGGCGATTTGTGCTCTATCCCCCTGTGACACAGCACAGGACAGTGGCTTGGACATGCTTGGAGTGGCATTTGGGAGCAGGATGAAGCCTTAGATCCATGGATAAGCAGCAGCTGCTGCCAACACACTGGGCCAGGGATTGGAGCAATCCTGGTGCAAGCTGGTGCCAGTCCTGCCACTGCCACCATTGGGGACAGTCTTAGGGGACACAGCATCACCCAAGGAGTGGCTAATTACAAATAACTGGCACTAATCACATCCACTGCAGAAGAATTTATGGTAGAATCCAGTTTTGGATGGGGTTACAAAACCAATGATCAATTAGTTCCCTTTCCTTGGTTTCATGGATGGACAAAGGGACCCAAAGTGCTGTTCCCTACATCCCTACATGTAAGAAGGGAAAAAGGACCCGAAGCCACCCAGGTTTTCCCCCCTAGGAAAGGACAATCCCACAGAACTCGTGCAGGTGCAGCAAGAGTTGCCATTCCTGTGTGGCTCTTTGAGGCTCACATTAAAGGTGCTGCAGAGCCCACGACCAAACTGCTTCCCCCACCCTGGCAGTGTTTGTTCTCTCACCATTTTCTGTCAAGAGAAATAAAACAGTTGTCGATCTTGGGGAAAGCGCCGGCTCTGAAATTTTCAAAGAGCTGCATGGAACTTTAGCCACACAATTCACATGAAAGCGGCGCGGGGCTAAATCCTGTGTAACTCTTTGAAAATGGAGGAGTTTTGTCAAAAGGAGTCTGCAGAAGAAATAATCAAGTTATAGCAGTTCGGGTTTAATGCCTTGCCTAAAACCCATCTCGGCTGGGTGTGCCGTGTCCCCTCCTCCGGCAGGACCCCCCAGTGGGACCACAGAGCTGCTCCCCAAACCTGTGCCCAGCCTGGGCAGTCTGGAGATGCCTCTTTAGAGATCAGGTAAAAGTGCAAAGCCTGATTTCCAGGCTTTCATGTGCTGTGACAAAGTTGTCGTTGGCCACGCTCTCCCTCTATAAATTCAGGGTTTAGTTACAGCACAAATCGCTCCCAATATATTTTATTTATCTGCCTTCCACTGCAATGAGCAACGAATTTGTTCAAAGTTTCCAGAGGTAAAAGGGAAGCTGAAGCTCAGAGCTGTGCCAAGGGCAGAAGGAACGTGGGGTTCTCCAGCTCCATCAGGCTGGGAGCTCTGGGGGTGGGTGCCAGTCCTGTCACCCAGAGCGGTGGTGTCACCTCTGTTCCACCACACATGTGCTGGGCACCTGCTGCCATCACCAGATTTTCACACAGAATCTGCACAATCTGCAAATTCACACGGAATCCAGCCCAATACCCGCTGGATATTCCCATTAGCCCCTTTCCTGCAGGTGTGGGGGGCTGTTTTAAAATTTTCATTTTTGTTTCTAGAGCTAAAAGATTCCATTTAATTATTTTTGAGCCACGAGTGTGACAATAAAACGCAAAAGTCTTTTGATTTTGGAGCAATCCTATTGAAGATCTGAGGGGCTGTCATCAGTGCAGCATCAGTCTTCATTATCTGATTCTTTTTTCAATTGGCTGAGCTTTACAGAGCACAGGGCTCTTTCAACAGGATGATAAAGGGGTATTTGAAATAAACAGAGAGAGTCCCCAGCCAGCGAGTACCTCGGATTGCTGCGGACTGTGACTTAATGCTAACTCCTGTGAACTCCAGCTTTTTATCTTTTAATAAAAAAGCCATACAGATGGGATTCTTTGCTCAACTAAAACCTTTGTTAAAAAAAAAAAAAGCCCCAAACCCTAAGGAACAACAGATACTAAAAGTATAAAAGTTCTCCCTGAGCAAAGTCTCTTGCATGGATTTATTCAAGACCTCCCAAAAAAAGAATATTTCCATGGCACTGATGGCTGATGTGTTGCTGTCTCAGCCCTAAAGAGGAGTGGGCTCACTACTCACACCAAACTGGGGTGAGAGACACTGCTCTGACTCCCCTGATATGGGGCAGGGGTATTTCCACCCCAGGGACACCCGAGTTTACCCAAAAGTCTCATTTTTGCCCCAGATCCTGCCTTGTGTTTTGGCACGAGGAGCTGCTACGACTGTGGCATTTAGTGCCTGATAAGGTGTAGGCTCCAAACACTCACTTTCCTCTCATCTCCAACGAGCACAACCAGAAAGGTTAAAGCTCCCCAGTCTGCTGAAACAGGATGAAATATTTTCAGATGGTTTTAAAGAAACCAGATTATTCCCCAGTGTAAGAGTAAAGCTGGGCCAATCCAGCCAGCCTGGCTCCCCTGCCAGCCCGTTTTTACTGCTGGAGAATGAGGAGTAAGCTATAATTCAGATTTTTTAATTTTTTTTTTGTTAAACACGTATCTAATTGAGAAAGAAAAGGGGACAAATCATTTTATGCTCTTGCATCATCCTTCCTGCAGATGAGGATCTAATGTACCCGCGCCATAAACTGCAGGAACTGTGCCCTCTGCATGTTGTCGTGACAAATTTCAAATCAAGAGGGTGCTTGAATGGGATTTATTACAATTGGAAGACAAGAAATGGTAATCTTTATGAGCCAATGACACAGAGCCTTATAATAGGAGAATGAAGTATCATTTTAAATGTAAAGCAAATTAGATTACTGGGGTCAAACCCTTCTACAGAGACATCATGTCTTCAGAGTGCCTCGCACATTTGACATCCTCTTTTCAGGTTTCACATTAGCATTTAAGTGTTTTTTAAGTGTGTTTAATATTCTTATAGGAGAAAAGTGCCTGGTAAAGTCAAGGCACTGAGATCACAGGGAGGGGAGGAAGGAAGACATCAAAATAAGTGCCAGGGAAGCCACAGCCCTGTGTGAGGAGGGCTCGAGCACCACCGACACTGGTTCAGCACAGCCCACTCGTGAGCTCAGCCTGTGTCCTGCGGCAGAGCTGGGGCCAGCTCCTCTCACCATCCCAGCATACAGGTTTCAGTGTCAGCATCTGCTGGGAGCAGCCAGGGACACACTGGCACTGCCAGCCCAGCCCCACGCTCCAGACAGGCACCACAGCAAATCGTTTGGGGTTTTTTGTTTGTTTGTTTTATATAAGCTGCTGGGAGAAAAAAAAATCCCCCCTTTTGATCCCATCAAAGGCCTTATCTTCCCCACCACACGATGTCTCATGGGTGTTGTCTGCCTCGCCTAAATTCCCAAAAACCCAGCTCCATCCCAGTGGTGCTGTTTGACCCTGGGGTTTGGAAACATCCAAAAGGTGCAGAAGCAGCAGTCACTGGTTCCCCAAATCACAGTGCAGGGTTTGAGTCTGCTAAAACATTCTGCTCCTCATCTGCACGAAGTGAGCCTCATCAAGTGACCTCTAAGGCCACCAGCAAACCCAGTAAGACCGCCCACTATAAGCACACCGCTACCAGTAAGGGACTGGCTTTCCTTCTGGTACCTCACTGCTGCAAGAGGCAGCAGGTCCTGAGCCAGAGAGTGAGGCTGAGATGATTACACCAGTGTGAATAAACACCTGAGCACACAATGCAAAACTGGGGCTCTTCCTCTGATTTCAGAGATTTCACATCTTAATCATCTGTCAACACCGCACGTACGGAGCGCGGTGCAGAGGAAAGGTCTCCCAGAAGGGATCCAAACTCCGCACATGAAAGGAAGAGCCTTACTTAGCCTAGAGGGAATTTCAAATGAGGTTCAGCATTACTGCAGCTCTCCCTGTCAGGAGCAGTTAGGCTTTCACTGACTCCTTTTGTACCAGCCGGGCTCGCTTTGAAGAATTCGCAAACATCTTCACCTTCAGCTCCCATCTGCGCTCCGGCTCGTTCCTGGCGTGTGCTCCAGAGGCACAGCCAGGGCTGGGACCCAGCTGCAGCAGGTGCTGGGCTGCAAACAGGACTTTACCCCTCCTGCCCCAGGAAAGCTGAGGGCAAAGACAAACACTCTAAGTAAGGGGCCAAGGCAAATACTGCCGGAGGGTCAGAGGAAGAAGTGGCCGGCCCTGGCACGCTGCTGGCCAGAGCTGACAGCCCAGGAGCCTTCTTGGTGCTGCTCCAGGACACACACCAGGGTCTCCAACCCCTCAAACCAGAACAAGAAGGCTCTGCTGAGACTCAGTGCTTATCTGTCCTTGCCTTTCCACCTGCCCTCCTCCTCACTGGGGATCATCCTTCTTGTTCATCCCCAGAGACAGGCTGTGGGCATCAGCATGGGCTGGGAGAGACACAGTGGCTGCCGCAGACACACAATGAGCAGGGGAAACCTGTGTGCACCTCCCCTGAGGTGAAGGGCAAAGATCTCCCAGGGGTGCTCACAAAAGGACCCCAAACTTATCTTCTTAAGCAAAAGGCCTTGCCTGACTGGGGATTTGGGGGGCAGACAGGGGCAGGCTGATCTCCAGATGGACTTTGGGAGATAAAAGGAGAGCTGTGCTATCCACTGGGATTGCTGGGCTTGCCGGCCACCAGGCAGGACGCTGCAGACAGCAGCATTTGCAGGTTGCCATTGCAAGGCTCCTGCCATTCCCTGAGCTGGATGGATGAGACCCAGAAGTCCCTGAGTCACAGCCACCCTCTGCTCAGCATCCTCCGTGTCCTTCCTGCCCTGCTCAGCCCCCAGCAGCACACCAGGCTCTGTGCATGGAGCCATTATACATGAACACAGCACACACACACACACACACACGGGGTTTTAAACATGCATCTTAGCCTGGTAATTGCGGGGCTTTTGTAAGCTTGTCTCAACTTGCCGACAGCTACAGAGGAAAACATAATTCGTTAACTCTATGCGAGTATTAAAGAACAAAGCTGGAACTCCCATACAATTATATTTTATCTCAGAGCAAGGTGAAATCATTAGATATTAGTGAAGTGCAGTGGCACAAAAATGATCTGTTAGCGGGGGTTCATTACATTGTATTTCCAGAGCCAGGAAGATCAATGTGTTCATGCATCATGAATTAGTCTCATGCCTTCGTCTTCGCTGCTCTCCGGAAACCCAACATGATCTATCGCCAGCCATACATCATTGTTTCAGCATCGCACAGCAATGACAAAGCTCCAGCTTCCACTTGTCACGCTGACCAGCTGCATTTTTCTGCACAAGAGACAAAAAATGTCGAGGAGGAGGAAGAGGGTCATTTCTGGGCCAGGCTCTGCAGTAAATTTCAGCCCTTCAAACCTCTCCTGTTTCTGTAGATCCATCACTTTTATAATCTGTGCCTAAACTTGCTTTCCTTGCTTATACCCAAAGCCTGGAAGAGCTGAGGGAATTTGAAGGAATAAATCCATTAAGGGATTCTGCTGAGCGCCTCCCTGCTGGTGTAAAGCTCTGCCTCCTTGGGTGCATCCTCTAGGTTTGTGTCTGGAGCAGAGGGGCTCCCATCCCTCAATCCATTTGTCCTCTCCCCCTCTGAGTCAATAGGAAAATATCACTTTCCCAAGCACCTGTCAGTGTGAGTTGTCTGGAAGAGCCTCCTCTGCTCTTTCTTTGTTCTTCCCTCAGACACCCAGACCAGGAGATGCTTCCTCCACCTTTGCTCACCCCCAGCCAGGAAAAAATCCTCTTTTCCCCTGCTGTCTAATCCAGTCAGAAGTTTGTGTGTTCCCTTTTCCCTCTTGGCCACAGAAACATCCACGGCTGCACACTGCAATTAATGATGGAGAGACAGGCAGAGCATGGCACTTGCATGGCTTCTCCCACTGCCCGCTCTCACCCCTGCCCAGACCAGAGCAGCTGCAGAGCCCATGACTCTGATGTCCCCTCACCACCCCAGAGCACCTCTGAGATGTCACTGTCCCTATTTCACAGGGCACTGAGCTGGCCACTGATGTGTTCAGCCCCACAGAGACTAAGACAGCGCCTGGGTCACCACCACCCCCTTCCTTGCTCGTGGGCATCCAGGCAGAGCAGAGGGCTGTGCCCTGACCAGCTGGAGGGTGGGTGGGTGGGCAGGAGCTGCCTTGGCACTGCCAGCCCCCCCACCCAGCCAGCGCTGCTTCCGGGCACGCAGGGGCCAGGCTGCAGCGTTTGTTTTTTTAAACCCATTGATCAGCACTGTTTGAAACATGACAGTGTGCCAATACTTCCCTTGTTACGTGACAGATGAGTGCGCGGACCCAGGGCTAATGCTGCTCTCGCTCCTTATTATTCACTAATGCTCACAAAGCAGCTGACAGTGGGCTGAGCTCTTTAGGGCAAATCGTTCCTTTCCTGGCCTCGGATGCTTTCAAGGCAATGATTCAGCCATGGCTGGTCCCTCAGACTCCGTTTGGGTTTGTCAGAATACCTGCCCTGCCCACCAGGAGGGAGCTGCCAATCCTGCCGTGCCTTCTCCAGGGAATCCTGGAATCACTGAAGTTGGGAAAGACCCCCAGGACCATCAAGTCCCAGCTGTGCCCCATCCCCACCTTGTCCCCAGCCCAGAGCACTCAGTGCCATGTCCTGTCCTTCCTTGGGGATGGGCACTCCAAACCTCCCTGGGCAGCCCTTGCCAAGGCCTGACCAACCTTTCCATGGGGAAATTCCTTCTGGTTTCTGCCCTGAGCCTCCCCTGGCCCAGGCTGAGGCCATTCCCTCTGCTCCTGTCCCTGTTCCCTGAGAGCAGAGCCATAAGGGCCCCCCGATCCCCCTTGTCTCCAGGCTGAGCCCCTTTCCAGCTCCCTCAGGCAGAATTACCCTCCCAATCCTCCCCATCACCCCTGATCCTGCCCCTGTCCATCCCTCGGCGGGGCCGGGCAGGGGCTCCTGGCCTGGGCAGCCTCTCCAGCCCTCGCCCTGGCCTGGCTATTGACGGCAGTGAGCAGGGAGCCTTTCAGTGCCTCTTTGTTGGTTTTAAACAATGACTGTTGCCAGAGCTATTTTCGCTTCCTCTCCCCCGCTTGCCCCCTCCATACAGCGCCGGGGCTCTTTTTTTTATTTTTTTTTTTTTTTAAATCAATGGGCTCAGATAGCGCCGTACTCAAAGTGACCTTTCGAATCCCAGCCGGAGCCAGGTCAGCTTAAATTGTGCTCTCCGCCCCCGCAGAACATGAAAGGCTTTTCATTCCTGGCTGAAGGGCCGGGGAAGAGCGCGGCTGTTTTGAGGACGTCCACTGTGAGCCCGGGCCTGGCATGAACAATAATCGGTGGCTTCGTGCCCTCGGCAGCGCCGCTCCGCCGTCACCGGCACCATTATCTGCTGCATCCCCATTTTTTGGCCACCCTATTTCTGCACTTGGAACGGCAGCTGAGATATCCAGCAGCAATCCTGACACCTGAGAGCACGTGGAAATCCAGACAAACCTGAATGTTGTCTCCACAGGGCGGTTGGCAAGCTTCCCACCGAACATGCCTGGCAGGGAAGCACAGCTCTGAAAGGCTCCAAGCCTTTGCAGGGCCCGCAATCAGGCAGGTATTTTGTCTGCTGGGGAAACCAGAAACCTCACTTTCGTGCCCTCCAGTCCATAATTCTCACACACACCACTAAATTCTGGCGTCTGCCTCAGCTGCAGCACCACAGAGCAGCGCCTCGTGAGCTGCACAAGCCCGATGGATTCCCTGTGCCCCCCGTTTCCAGGTGAGAGATTTTCCTCCAGCAAAGAGAAGGAACAGAGCGAGGCATGCCGTGCTCAGCGCAGGCAGGAGCAGCTCCTCTCACAGGGAAGCAGGAACAAATTGCTTCTATTTCTTGAAACCTCTTCCCAGGTGTACTTTGCCCTTTCCAGATGGAAAGGGGAGTCAGCTGGGCTCTAGCAGCGCTCTGAATTCCCCTCTGTTGTGGCACCACAGACAGCCCATATCAAACACATTCAACTGCACAGACGTTCCTGAATGGAAATGGGCAAATATGCCTTGCCCAGGAAGCTCTCCGTGGGGAGGGATATCTCAGGGCTCTGCTTACCCAGCCTTGTGCTGCCTCTGGCACCCCAAACACGCCCTGTGTGTGACTGCTGCCAGCATCACCTCAGTCCTTCCCTGGAATGCCTGCCAGGCCAGCTCGTTAGTGCTCCACCATTAACCCCAAGGCCAGAAATGCAGGGAGCACAATGGAAAATGAGCAGTGCTGCACTGATGCAGTTTGGGAAAAGCTGTTTGTTCTCTACAGTAAGCATCCTGCTCTCCCAGCAGAAATCCATCTTCTGCTGCCTGAAGTGATTTTTTCTCCATTTTATTTCAAGAAGATGCTCAGCATCTTTCAGCATTTTACTTGAAAATAAGGACCTCAATGGTCTTTCATACTCAGTGCTTAAATGAGTGTCTTGCTAATTATTTACTTGGCCACTTAGGCTTCTAATATCTGCAAACAGGTTTCAATTTTCTCATTATTGGGAATTAGTCAAAAAGACACTGTGTCACTACAAAAAATCAATGGCTTTGATCATATTTCCTTTGCCACTATTGGATGTTTATAATTTAAGCTGTATTAAATTACAATTGGCTTCAGAGGTCCAGATCTTATCTGGGCTGATTTGCTTGGTGAGTGGAGGGGTCGCACAGTTGAACTCAAGACTTGTTGGACTTGCTCCCAGCCAGCTACTGATAAAGAAAACAAATGTTTTAGAGATAGGGAAGGGGTGGGGACAAAAGCTTATCCTCAGCAGGACTGGTGAGTTGTGGGCATATCCCCAGAGCTTGCCAGGGCTCCAGTGAAGAGGAGATGAGGTGGCGGCTCCTGCAGGGTGTCTGTCTCTGGGAGCAGGGGGACAAAGCTGGCACCCCTGGAGATGAGGGTGTTCCATTGGGAAGGTGGTTCCTGGGTCCCAGCATGTCCCACTCCTCGCAGGCCCTGACCCCAACAAGGATCCTCCAGGTGGAGCAGAGGCCCCAGAAGCCACCCCCACCCTGCCCAGGTCCCAGGGGTCTGGGGGACCTCCAGTGTGAGAGTCAAAGCAAGGGGTGACCAATGGTCACTGGCAGGCTCTGATGTGGCATCACACAGAGATGCAAACCCTGCTCTGGACATTTTATCTGATTCCAAAGCCTCAGGGTATGCAGGCCACAGCACAAGGTGCTACAGGGCTCCATAAATATTTAAAAGAACAAAAGCCAGACTCGGTTTGACAGGGACCTGGCTCGCTGTGACTCGGCCCTCATCCTCTCCCTTGCCTGGGCTGGGATCCCGGCCACCCTGCATGTTTTAAATTAATATCCATGACTCTCCTGCCTCCCTGGCAGCACCTTGGCTTCTCAGTGAGTCACAGCAGGCTACCGAGCTGGGACAAAGCCCTGCCTGTGTATCTAACTCACCTCTCCAGCCTTTGTGTGCGGCTTTGTCTCCACGATGCTTTTGTGGAGAGACATACACGGGCTTCTCTTTCCTCTAGAGCCTCTTCACAGGCTGATTTGGACTGAAGGGTGGAGGAAACAAGCTCGTTTTTCTCGGGCATTGTGTTAAAAATACCTTCACCTCTGCAAGAAGCAGCTGCTGTTCCTCACCGGCATCTTTCTCTTTCAGACCCCGGTGCCCGTGGTTAAAGGGACAAAAGCACAAGGATAAATTGAAGGGACAGTGCTGCAAGAGAGCTAAATATAAGTGCCCCAAGAGCAGTGTTTCCCAATTTGAGAGTTGTTTGCTGCTGGATTTCTACTCCCCTGACAAAAGGTCCCTTTCACAAGCCTCAGAGAAAGCCAGAGAGCCCTGGAAGCACATGGCCAGAGGGGACGAGGACTGTGGCACACAATGGCTCTTCTCCCAAGTGCCAAAAACCAGACACATTTCACTGCCCACGCCTGGGAATGTGTCTGCACAGCCCTAATGAGGCTCAGTGTGGGCTGGGTGGCCCCGAGAGCGCCCGAGCCAGGAGGAGATGTGATCAGCAAACCCGAAACTTGAGGGATTTTAAGCGCTTTTGACTGGGCATTTTATTCTCGTGTAGGATGCATCCGAGAGATCTATTATGGCTGTCAGGCGAGGCTGGGGCTGCAGAGGAAGAGTTAAGTGATGCCCAGTGACACTTGCTGTAATCAGATTTTCACATTGTTTGAGGAGATACAGTTCCTGAGCTCCCCAGCTGTCCGGCCTCATCACCAAACACATCTCCCAGCGCGGGTGGGACGCAGCTGGCACTGAATCCCGAGGAGCCCACGGAGCCCAGCACCAGCCTGAGAGGACCAGGACCCTCCCAGGGCAACGTAATGCTGTGATGGAAAACCAGGTCACCAGAGCTGTTCCCCTTCCCCTGTGCATCACCTGCCATGGAGCTGCCCACGGCAGTGGGAAATGTTCTCAGTACAGCCACCAGCTCTCAACCCAGGCAGGGCACGAGCCCGGCTGCAGCCCTGGCACAGCACATCTCAGGGACTCAGCCACTTTCTGAGGTCAGCAGTTTGGGAAAAACCTCAAATCCCCAAGTCACACACAGGTTACTGGGGTTTTTCCTTTCTGTCTCCTGGACAAGAGCTCACTGGAAAACAGGAGCTATAAAAGACAGGTGTGTGACCCAGCTCATGCACACCTCAGAGCTGGAACCCTGAGTGCAGGGTGAAGCCACCACTGAAACTGGAGCCTAGGATCACTGGGAGCCTGGGGGGATGGCCAGTGGTGACCAAGCCCTGGACACAAGGCACTACACAAACACAGTAGTGCAGCCCAGAAAAGGATGGGGACACACGAAAGGGTGCACGAGTCGCTGGCAATACATCCCTGCTGGTGGTGCAATAAAGTACATAAAGCCCTTATTTTTCTTAATTATTCCTGATATTTCACCTGTCATGTTGTCAGCTTCCTCTGAGAGCAACGATAAATAGTGCTTCTCATCTCACACCCTCAGGGAAAGCTTGCTATTTATTCCTGTGATGGGCAAGACATCATGACTAATTAGGAAAAATGGGAGCCCGCTTGCACCCCAGCAGGAGAGGTGTCCTCAGTGGCTGCTCTGGGGGAAATGGGTGGGTTTGGGCTGGGGACCGTCAGCAGCTGCCCCTGAGGCATTTGGTTGCTGCAGTCTGGGAGAGGGGAAGGGTGGAAAAGGGGTTCCCCCATCCCCCAAGGATTGAAATCACAGAATTAATGGATTTTCCATCAGGTAAGTGGTCTTGACTGGGCAGATGCATTGTCAGACGGACTGCCCAAGAGTTAAAATATTAAATTATGAAACTGGGGAGTTCCTCCATCCCCACTCAGCCCCTCACAGACCCAGGGAGGGTCTCTGCACTCCCTTCACAAACCCCAGCCATCAGTGCAGTTCCTCTGCCACCACCCACACTCCCATCATAACAAGGCAATGGAGATCACGCCGCAGAAGACAACTCGTGGCAACTGCAAATACTTCAGATTTAAAGTAAGGAAAGTCAATGCAGAAGTTGCTGTGACCACAGACAAGAATAACATCTCAGATGTGCACTAAGCACCAGAGGCAAGGCAGCCTCATCCCTTCCCATCTCCCTTCCTCCACCAGAGGTGGGTTCATCCTAATGGATGTCCTAAATGCACACCCAGGGGTAAAACTCTCCTGCAGCTGCAGAGACCAGACTGGTGCTCACCAGTACAGCTCCCTGGGGAGGGGAAGGAGGCCCCCAGAGCCCCAGCCAGCCCCAGCATCTGCACAGCAGCTGGGAGGGAGCTGGGGGAGTCTGTTCCCGGTGACATGCGGCGAGGGCCGGGCAGAGCTGGAGTCTTTATGTTGGGAAAACTAATGAGCACAAAACTCCTCTTGTCACTGTCACGTCAGCGAGCGCCGGCGGATTGTCGCAGCCTGTTCCGCACTGTCATGTCGGGTGAGAGTTATTTGTTTGCAAATTCTACCTCTGGGCACCAGCCCCCTCTAAATAAGCTGTCAGAGGCAGCGGCGGGTGGGAGAGGTGCGTGGGGGAACCTCCTCACAAATCGATGTAAAATAAGAGATCGCAGTTGGCAAATCTCTTCACTGGGAGCTCAAAGCAGGCACAGGCAGCTGCGGGGAGCAGCAAACCTGGAGCAGCACTGCCACGGGCCCAGCAGCACGAGTGGCACTGGATGGACTGGGAGAGAGCCAGACCCAGCTCCAGGGGTGACACAGGGCACAGCAAACTCTGCGTCAGTGCCTCCTCCTTCATCCCGGATTTATCTTGGCCAATGTGCCAAGGCTGCCAGCCCTGCTGCGTTCCCACCCATCCTGCTCCAGGCTCCCAGCCATGCTCTGAGCATCCAGAGCTCCTTGAGAATGAGCAGCTTCCCCCAGAGGCACAGGACCGGGAGGGAGGGGAGGTGGATGGGGCAGAGCTGGAGATGGGAGAGGAGAAGGAGTGGCTCCATCACCAGCCCTGTCTTTCCAAAGGTTTGGGTGCCAGAGAGCCGCCCCTTCCTGCTGGGCTCCGCAGGGACCTGGGCACCCATCCAGGCTCCTCCAGCCGCTGCTGAGCTGAAAGGCAGCTCACACCCTCTCCCTCTTTTCTCACGTTCATTTTGGGCTCTGCGCTGCCTCCATATGCCACCAGCATTCCCCATTCATAAAATCCCGCGCCTCGCTCGCGTCTCTGCAGAGACGCTGTTTATAGAAGGAGCCAGGCACCAAAGCCTGCCTGCCAAGCACATTCCAGAAACCAGGAGGACTCCAAGAGTTGTGAGAAAATGTGGAAATGACGTCTTCTGGAGCGCAGGTGGGTGGGAGGTGGGAGATGCCCTCTGGGGCTCTGGCACCTCAAACTGGGCCAGCACTGGCCCCATTCAGGATCAGCTCACTGTCTTCCCTCCTCAGGGGTCAGGAGGGAATTTGTCACCTTCGGCACAAAGTATCCGCCCTGTGCTCAGAGCATCCCACAAGCAAAGACTCTGGAGCTTCTAGAAGGTGAGGAAAAATCTTCTTCCCTAGGAAGGGGAGCAAACAGGAAAAGAATCCCAGAAAATATTGGAGCACCCAGACATTTCCTCACTCAGCAGGGACTGGTGGAATTCCTGTTTACAGATACAGTTCCTTACAGCAGGCTGGTAAATTAAATTAAAGCTATTTACTCTGTATTTACAGGCTTACAAATAAATCTCAGAAAACATTTTAGCAAGAGAGGCAGGGGGAGGAAAAGCATTTTCTAGGCCAGATATAAACAAACAAGGCCATGAACCTACTCAAAATTCCTTATTAGTTCAGGGAGAGGGGAGAAGGGGGTTGGAATGGCTGGAATAATGCAGAGCTAGGGAGAGCAGCATTCCTCATTTGCAGGTAACTGGAAAGAAAAACCAAAGTGGTGCTGTGTAAGGGAAGAGCTCTCCTGATCCCACATCTCCTGCCTGCCTTCACTGACTCTGGCACCAAAGCACAGCCTCACCACACCAAGGCAAAGAGATCCACCCCAGGGCCAGTCCCAGGGGTTTAATGGGTTGGGAGCACATTTTCCACCTTCAAGGAACAATTGGCAGTCACCATCCATTTTAGGTTATTCTAAGTAGCATTTAAGGCTTCTCCTGAGTAATCCCCAAAAGCTCCAAGGCAAAGGCTGAGGTTGCTACTCATTTAGACTCTTTCCACCTCTGCAGAAGCCAAAGGAGAGGTGCTGTTAGCAGCTCGAGCACTGTGGGATCCCCACACTCCCAGAATGAGTTTTCTTTCCTGACAGTCTGGCACTGATGGTTACCAGGCAGGAAGGAGCGAGCTTGGCTTTGGCACTCGATGTCTGACCAATCTCTGCTGTCAAGGGGCACAAAGACCCAACCAGAAACCCCACCCTGGAGCCGGGAAGCTGATCCGCATACTTGGGGCATGAGGTAATGAGCTTAAAGCCACACATCTAAAAATACAGCTTGTAAATGATTAGCCCCATGTAATGAAGCGCTCTTTGCTGGTGAGGCATTAACCAGTGAATGTATGGCTTTCCTGACTCCAAGCAGCTCTTCTCTCCTGCATTCTTGGGTTTCCCAGGAAATTTGAGATGAAAAGCCCCATTTCAAAGCCATTTCCCAGACTTCCCCTAGAGTGAAAGCAGGTGACCCTACGGTCACAGCATGTCCCCTCTTCCAGAGACTGATTTCAGCACTGGAGCTGGATGAGGTGATCAGAGCTAGCCCTTTTTGAGGCCAACCTTGCCAGTGTTCACCCTGGCCCCCAGCTCTGAGCTCTCCTTTCTGCTGTGATTCAAACCAGGACAGCCAATTCCTCCTCTCCTCCCACACCCAAATGTACCTAATGCCATGTCCAACACCTCCCCAGGGTTCCCCTACAGGACACAGGAGCAGTGTCCATCCCATCTCCAGCTTTTCCAGAAAGAAACCCCACCACACCCCTGCTGTGAGCTGTGCCCCAAAATCCTCAGCCCCATCTCCCCCTTTGGTTTTTTTGTTGGAGTACAAACTCAGAGCTAAATCAATCCTTTCCCAGCACTGTGCACTGGGCCTCTTGCCATGCCCTGCTTTCCTTTGAACCTCACCTGCTCGGAAATAAAGAGCTTGGACTAATCTATAAAAATATTTTGGATGCTGTGTTCAGCAGCCCTGGGTTTCTGCTTTCTTCTTGTCCTCCCCGATTGACACAGGTGTCTAAGAATAGTTTACATTTGATGGGGGTATCATTAGTGATGATCTGGCAGGCGCTGCTGGTGCTCCGCCGCGTGCCCGGGGAGCCGGCGCCGCTTTCAACCTCCGGCTCTTTGTAGCGGGGCTGGGCTCCGTGCGGGTGCTGGGGCTGCTGGGGATGTTTGCTAATCAGCCTGCTGGCTGCAGCCATCCCGTGTGCTGTTAATCAGGCTCCGGCAGCCCTGGCTCCAGGCAGCTGTGGTGCAGCTGGATCAGTGTCGCTGCCACCGGCCGGGTCTGAGCTGCGGGCCGGGCAAAGTGGGGAATGCTGCAAGGATGGAGCTGGAACTGCTGCAAGCAGGGAGAAAGGAGGTGGGAGCACAGCAATGCCTCTTGCCCTGAGTGAGCCTTTCCCCAGAGGAGGATGGGGAGCAGAGGGATGGCTGATGGCTCCTGACCTACGGCGCCGAGTCCAAGGCATGGCAGACTTGGCGCCTGTGGCCTCCCCGGATGAGCTCACCACGTTCAGTAGAACTAAAGATCTTGTTAAGCAATCCCTTGGTTTTCTGCTGACTTCTCCAGCTCTTCTAGATGGAGGCAGAGCTGGCACCCATCCTGAAATCCCAGCATCACTCTTGGCTCCCTGCTCCCTGGATAACGCACTGGTAGCCCCATGCCTGCCACAGCTCCTTGCAGGAGACAAACACCCAGACAAGCCCAGAGCCCTCCCATCTCCCACAGCCTGGGAGGGCAGCAAGGGACCAAGGCGACCAAGGGGGCACCACACACTGGTCAGGGCTGATTCTCATCCCTCGTCCTGTCGGGGGGAGAGCAATGACCTCAGACCCTCCAGCCCTGGGGTGAGAGGCACTGGCTTGGGCCCCATCACGGGCACTTCCAGCAGGGACATCTCAAGCAGGAGCACACAGAGGGAAGAAAATAATGTTTCAGCAGCAGACCAAGCGACAGGCTCAACAACTCCCTGAATTTTCCTCCTCCCCGGAGCAGTGTGCGTGGAATGCTGTGTGCGAGGAGCAAGGGCCCCGCACCGAGCAGGCTGCTGGAGAGGTTGTAATCCAAGCTTAAGGACAAACAGCTGGTGATTAAACAACAGATGGGAAGGAGGGAGAAGGGGACAGATTTCTTCCCCCTCCCCTGGTTTTGTTTTTTTTTTTTTTATTTTTAATCCATTCCCCTCTCAGACAGAATGCAGAGGAGAGGAAATCCCCCAAATGCACTCTCCAAAGCAGAGGAAGGGTTTAATTTGCACAGATATTTGGGAACAGAGAATTTCCCACAAAGTGTTACAGCCTTTGGGGAAAAGCACACACTTAAACTAAACCCATTCCTACCTCTTCCCAGACCAGAGATTCCCAAAACTGTAAATTCTTCCAGGAAGAAGACCAGGCAAGAATCTGAGCTGGCAAATAGTTTTGCCCCAAAAAGCCCAGCTCTTTCAGCCCTGAGGCCTCATCGTTCCAGGAATTTTCAACTTCCAAGGGAGCGCAGAAACCCCTTCCTCAGCATCCCAGAAAAAGAAGATCAGACTCTGAGAGAAGCAGGGTGCCATAAAATGAGGGCTGGATACCGCGCTGCTCCTCTTCCCACAGCCCTTTGGGATGTCTCCCTGCACAGGAACAGCAGGGAATAAAGCCAGCGATGGTTTTAGCTTGGGTTTTCTCCCTTTTCTGCAGAAGGAGCCCTCCTGTGCAAATGAGCACCATGATAAAGTATGCAAGACAGGCTTCCCTTTGGAAATGGGAGATTACAGCCGAGGGATCACAGGAACACATGCAGAAAGCAAGGCTGCCGCTTCTTCCCCAATTATTGTGCACTCTCGGCTCTATTTTGTTGACCTCGCACATTTCAATCAGGCTCCAGCACATTCTGCCTTCACCTGCTCTGAATCAAAACCTGGAGGGCTCAGATCTCCCTGCAAAGGAACCCTTTGATAAGCTTGTTACGGATGCCAGGCAGCTCTGGTTCGGAGGGAGCTTTTGTACAACACCATTGCAAATTTATGTCGTCACCCGAGAAAGTTGCGGGATTTACTTGGCAGCGTGTGGGAAGGCGAGGGAGCTGAGACACTCCTGATTTGCTTCAGCAACAAAGGGCTGGAGAGGAGAGAGCACTCCCCAGCAACCACGGCCAAGGGGAGAGCTGCTGGAGCCGGATCTAACAAAAACACCCTAAAATCGAAACATGGAGGAATTGAGGCACTCCGTGGAGGGTTAAAGCACAAACATATGGCATTGCCACCACGTTTGGGTTGTCAGGCAGCCAAGGATCACTGCGGCTGCTTTAAAGAAACACTCACCCACAGCCAGCGTGTTCAGCACCGGGGCTCCAGGAGCACTGAGGGGGGACCTCTCGGAGTATCTGACACCCCCTTGGGCTCCCAGCTCACCTGCAGGCCCACCCCTTGCACCCACCAGGTACTTCAGTGAGCTCTGCCTCTCCAGAAGCAATCTGTGCTCCCCACTGATGGCTCTGCACTCAGGCACCTGAAAGGGAAGGGTTGAAGCTGTCTGGGTGCAGTCTGATTGTAGCTGTGGGCTGCAGAGTGTTGAGACAAGCTCCATCCCGAGGTTTGGACTGTTCTGCTCAAGCACTCAGGGACTCTCCCACCTCTGCTGTGTCCCAGGCAAAGCCAGCTCATTTTTCACACACAAAATTGTTCTTGTCCATCTGCACAGCTCCATGGGCACCGGCCACTTTCTCCTGCTGCTTTTCATCTCTGTGCTAAAGCTTCCCTGATATTTCAAGCTGTTCCCCACGCCTTTCCTCAAGGTGTCTCTGAACACGTCCCTCACCTGGTGGCAGTGGATTTAAGTGATATGATGGAAACCTACCACACACCATTCCCTGCTTCATCCTCTCAAGGAAGACAGCGTGGCACAGAGCTGGATTTAAAAAACCATTCCATCCTGTTTGACTTTCAAAGGCAGAAAATCCCACAAGGTGTTTAATACTCCTGGAACATCCCCCTGCACCCATCCCTGGATGCACAGTGCAGCGTTCAGTACCCTCCCTCTCACCCAGGAGGGGCTGCAGTCCCAGCATGTCCCCTTCCCTGCCCTCCACATCTCTCACTTTCCCTCTGCATGGTAGAGTTTATTTTTGTGATGCAAGTCCAAGCTGGATTTTGTGTTTTTCCACGGTTGTGGCTGTTGGCTCACAGGCTCTCCACAGCAGTGAGGGAATCCAGCCCCTCCGGCACTGAGCAGAATAACCCAGCACATGCAAACTCCACAGGGTAATTGGAAACATTTGCTGCTGCCGCTCTGTAGAGGCACAGGGGCACCAGGAATGTTTTCCTTCTCCCCCAGGTTTGTCTCATGGAGCTCCAGCACCCGAGGCTGAAAGAATTTAGCAGAGTTCATGACCTCTACAGCCCCCAAACCCAGCGGTTCAGGCATTTTTGTGTTCTCTCTTACCTGAAGGGACTCCTGTCTTTCAACCCCATGTTCAAAGAACTGCTGAATCCATTACTGAGCTACAACCAGGCTCCCTGCTCTGAGCAGGGAGTTGTCCCTGGACTTGTTTGGAGCAGATAATGATGATAAACCTGAGTGTTGGATTCACACCTGAATGTTCTGGGTACAGCTAACACCCAATATCCTGCAGATAATTTTGGCATCCTTTCCCTTGTCCCTTATTCCACCCCCATATAGCTCAGCGACCAGGGCAGCCATCACCACACTGCTCCTTTATCTGCTCCAAATCTCGGGACAGCCCCTAATTTCCCATGGCCATGAGATGACAGGGTAGAAGCAGCATCAGGGATTACAGGTACTGGGCAGCACGGGGTTGTTTTGTGCAGCAGGAGCATGTTCCAGTTCTGGCAGGATGCTCCCTGCAGCACGGAGCCCACAGCCCAACACCAGCACTGAGCTGAGCAGGGTGGTGTCCAAACACAGCATTTCCTCTCCAGCCACACCAGTGCCTCAGGGGAGCAGGGAGAGAACATCCATCCATCCATCCATCCATCCATCCATCCATCCATCCATCCATCCATCCATCCATCCATCCATCCATCCATCCATCCATCTATCCATCCATTCATCTGTCCATCCGTCCATCCATCATCCATCCATCCATCCATCCATCCATCCATCCATCCATCCATCCATCCATCCATCCATCCATCCATCCATCCATCCATCCATCCATCCATCCATCCATCCATCCATCCATCTGTCCGTCCATCCATCCATCCATCCATCCATCCATCCATCCATCCATCCATCCATCCATCCATCCATCCATCCATCCATCCATCCATCCATCCATCCATCCATCCATCCATCCATCCATCCATCTATCCATCCCCCAGCGCTGGCAGCAAGAGCACCAGCAGAGCTAAAGGTTGTTCTGCACCTCAGCCCCCGAGAGCAGATGGAACCAAGGCAGGATTGCGTTATTTCTACTGTACTGCAGCAGAGCTGAACTGAAAACTGTAATAAACCTCTCCGAGAACGTCCCTCAGCACAGGGCCGGGAGAAGGCAGCTCAGCACAAGGGAGCTTAGGGAAGCCACGCTCCGGAAAGTGAGCCAAGCTCTGCCAAGCCAGGGCCCTGGGCTCCAGATCACACACACTTTCCCCAGACTCCCTACAATTTCCTGCTCTCTACTGCTGCGAGCTGTAGGACTGCATGAAGGAGGATAATTCAGCTATCGCTTCGCTTGGCCCTGATGAATGGGCAATATCAGGCTGCAGACACAATTAAAATCCTCAAACATGTGCAAAGCCAGAGACAATTAGTTTGTACTCCAAAATAACTTTGCCTCAGCCACAAATGAACATGCCAAAGTGCCAGAATAAGTCTTGAACTTGCAGATGCCCCTGCATGAAATTTAAGCCCGGCTTTCCCTGTTCTCTCCGCCCAGAAAAGTCCGCTCTGAGCACGAGAGAAGGCACTGCCAAAGCCAGGGATGCTTCAGTAAACGAGATGCAGGAGCCAGCGGATCGTTCCAAGTCCTCCCCCGAGAAAGCAAGCTGCTTGCAAACAGATTTGCAAGTAGTGAAGGGGATAAAAAAAATAAAAATCTGCCAAGTTACTCATTCAGGAGACATTCAAAGCAGCCAAAGGACAAATCTCTCTACACTGTGCAACATGGTGCAAAAATCCCTGAGTATTTCATCAGAGGCGAATGCGTCAGAGCCATCAGGAGGGCAGAGCCTGAGCTCTCTGCCCAGGATGGTGCAAGGGGTACAGGACAAAGTGGGGCTGGAAATGTGAGAAAGACCCCTCTCCTCTACGCCCCTGCTGCCAATTAACTACCACCAGCTTTGCCCTCAGCAAACCTGCTCTGACCTCTCAGTGAAGAGCCTCAGTTTTGTGGCAGTGCCTCCAAAGTCCTTGCTCAACCCCGGGAACACCTGAGCAAAGCAATCACTCCACATGCAATGTGGATGGCCCTCCCAGCCCAAGGATGGGAGTTTATTAGGCTGCGGCCCACATCAGAGTTATTGTGCTGTGTTAAATTTATTGGTACTATCTCACCTCATTAAATGCTTAAATAGACCTGACAAGACAGAAAAATGGGACTTAAAAAAAAAAAAAGTAAAAAAGGGAAGGAAGCTGGTGTTCACATGCTTGGAGTCACCTCTAACACAACAGCCCCCGGAGCAGACAGGGAACAACAGCCAGGGATGTTCTCCATCACCAGCACAGCTGACATGCTCCTTCCCAGGAAACCCTGAGAAAGCTCTGGCATCACTCCAAACTCCACTGCCCTCTCCAGCCAGAGCAGAAGGTTGGATGAGGAAGGAGAGAAGGGAGGAGACAGGATCCATCCCATCTGTGCTGTTAAACTTGGCTCAGCCTGAGCAGGACAGAGCTCTGCTCTGCCCTCCTCACACCACACTTGGTTCTGGTTTGGGGGACAGCATAAGGGCTGTGGGAGCCCATTGCCCTGAGCCAGGGCTCTCTTCTGCTGCTATTGCTTCATTAATTAACCACCAACTGACTGTTAATTGTAGGAGGCATTTATTACAGAGGAGAATCAGCTCCCAGGCAGTTAAAGGCCAGTGACAGGTTCAGCTCTCAGCTGGATTGGCACACACTCCACACCTTCAGTGGCTGTCCAGGGAAGCCCCATCCCAAAACCGCATGTGCACACACGGAGGTGACAGCCCCTCGCTGTGGCCAGGCCCGTGTCTGCATGTGCTGCTCTGGCTTTCAGAGCCAATCGTGGGCAAAGGGGCCAGGGAACAAATAACAGGGAGCTGTTATTTCCCCATTCCAGGGTTATTACAGCTACAGAGGGAGTAATGCCCACGGACTGAAGCAATGAAACTCTGCTCCTCAGATGGGATCAGATCCAAAACAAGGACTCAGGACAGGAATTCCTGCGCCCTGAGGACTGCAATGGCTCCAGGCATCACCAAGCCCAGAGCGCGGAGCAGGACAGGCAGATGAAGTGCCCTGTCCTCATCGCAGGCAGTTTGTGGCTGCAGGGAGCCATGAATTCCAAGCTGTGCATCCCCAGACAGTGCTCAGCCCGCTGGAGTCTCTTAAGGAAAAGATGCGCCTGAAATCTTAGGAGCAAGTTGTCACACCAGAGTTTTATCTGCCCTGGGAGAGCCATCGCTCACTCCAGCAGCCTCCGCAGTGCCCGTCCGCATGCCAGGCGCTGGGAAATGCCATCCTGGTCTCCTGCACGGCTCCTTCACCAGGCAGGTGTGCTCCTCAAAGAGCAAACACCTCCGAATTCCCGGGAGGAGCCATGCAAATCCCAGCTAACTGCAATCGAGTGGTCTTTGGCACTCCTCAGGTCACTCCCTGCCTTTCCAGCACACTTCAAAGTGACTCCAGGCCAGCACGTCCTGCTCCAGAAAGGAGCTGCAGTTGGGAACGGGCTGCATTTCCCACAGAACTGCCTCACTCTCACAATGACTGCGAGATTATCTGAAGAGACCTTCGCTCTCATTTAACAAATTAAATGACTGGATTTTTCATGAGTTCAGCATCTGAAGTACTATGCTGTTTTTGAAAATCCTGGCTGTAAATGTCATCACGCTGGGCCCTTTAGAAAAACCTGACTGCAGGAGTGGCTGGGAACCTTTGAAACCCAAATCCTGCGCTGCTGAAGCGCTGACCCTAAATCGATCCTATTCAGGAGCAGACACCCATCTTTGGATGTGAAATTTACTCTCTACCTTCATTTTTATTTAAAGTGGAAGCATTATAAAAGGAAGCAAATAATGAAAGAGCTGAGCATCCCTTTTCCCCTCGTTTCTGATCCAACAGCACCGAACAAATTTCACACAACCAGGTCCTGTATCTCACATTCTCCTTTTCCTTCTTGGAGCACCCATGGGCAGGCTCTCATCTTTCCCAGGACGGCTCCAAGGGCAAGGAGCCAAGGCTGTCACACCCTTCATTAACACCATCACTGTCCCTGTGTAAAGTCAGAGCACGGACACGGAGGATGTTCTTTCCTCTGGTGGTGCAGAGTGCTCCCTTCTCCCCTTAGAACAGGCTGAGAAACCTTACACACAGCTTGTTCCTCCCCATTCCACATCACACTGGGATCACACAGGAATGGCAACAGGCCAGGGCTCAGGGCCTGCTCAGGAACTGCTGTTGTGGGCAGCCCAGAGGCCAGCAGGAAAATCCAAATTAAATATAGAAATAAATCCCTGGATAGAAGCCAGAGAGACCAGCCTGCCCCACATTTCAACCTATATTTCAGCCTATAAACCCTAGAGCGTTTGGGAGCCTTTGCTGGGAGCAGGGTTCTGAGCGGGCTTCCCAGCAGGTCCTGGCAGGAACCCCAGGCCCAGTTTCCTCTGGTTTGGCTCCAGCTGCTGAACTTCCCCTTGCAGCAGGCTCAGAGTGCACCCCCGCGCTGGCTCTGCTCACTTCTGCCTTGCCCAGGGAGCTATTCTTGTCTCTGCTGTCGCCATGGCCTCAGTGGGGCCTGAGGAGCAGCTGTGAGGGCGTGAAGGGAGCAGGGCCTGCAGGAGAGCAGAGCCCTCACATCCCCTGCCTCGGCCCCTCCGCTGCTGCAGCCCCTCAGAGCGTCCCCAGTCGTGCTTGCAAAGCTGGCACAGCACCAGAGATCTGAGAGGGTGTGAAGGGAGCGGGGCCTGCAGGAGAGCAGAGCCCTCACAAGCCCTCACCCCCTCCGCTACTGCAGCCCCTCAGAGCATCCCCAGTCGTGCTTGCAAAGCTGGCAGAGCACCAGAGATCAGCACCATTCCGGCTGTGGCAGCTCCAAAACCACCCTGAGCTGGGGGAGGAGGATGCTGAGGGCCTCCCTGGCAGCGCTTCCCCTGCCAGGCTCCCACAGCACAGCCCGGCCCTTCCCCTGCCCCCAGAGCCCTCACTGGGCACAGCATCACACCAAAATACACCCGAGAGCACAAACCCTCCTGTAAACCCACACATTTAATATGCAGAGAGTGAATTCTTTAAATAGAGCCCTAAAAAGCAGCCTCATGCTGAAGGAAAAGGGGGAGTTCGGCATATCGAACAATAATAGCAAGATACTATCAATGTAGAGCTGTGATTGTGCCATATAAAAAATAAAATACACACTGGTTAATCAAAGAACTACAGACACTTTTAAGTAATCCCAACTCTGGCTTTGCATAACTCCATATACTGCCAGCAGCACTTCTGTCGACCACAAGAGACCATCATATACATCAAAAATTCTCCTTTAAATTTATTTTCTGTAAAGATTGGTCTTTTGAACTGCAGTGGTGGAAGCTTAAGGGTACAAAAATCTGCCTTTTTTGTCTCTCCGTCGCGTGGAGGATGCTGATCTGTGGGGAAAGTGCTGCCACAAGCCTCTGTGCCTTGTCAAGATACCCGTCCTTTTCATGGATCACTTCTTTTATCAGCCTCTTGATTAAGACATTAAAAGAAGGAAGGTGAAGGAAGGTTGTGCAGCAGGAAAAAGGCAGCAAGAAGCTTCCTCCCCCTTGAAGGCTGCATAAAAACTGCCTGCTGTCCTTCCAGGAGCTGGGCTTGCTGGGGAGCCGAAGCAGCATCCACCTCTGGAGCCACCACTGCTGCCCTGGCTGGGGCACGGAGCCCAGGGCCAGCAGAGGCACTCCAGAGGGACAGCCCTAGGGCAGTGGCTGGGCTGCTGGGGCAGGTTCCAGCTCCAGGCACAGTGGGACCCTTGGGATGGTGGTTCCCGTGGGAAGGGAGCTGGCTGCAGGCTCCTGTCCAGCCCTGGCCTGGCTCCTGGCAGCATTATGGCTCAGGTGGCAAAGCTGTTGGTCCTGCTGCATTAGAATGGGAACACAGGGTTGAGATTTTATTGGCTAAAAGTGTCAAAAATAGTTATGGCCTGAAGGCACAAGCACGGCTGGCTGGGAGCCCTGGGGGTTGGAGGGTTTGCGCTCAGATGTGGGATCTCTCTCAGAGATAAAAGTGGGACATCACTGCCTCGACTTCCCTGAAACCCAGCTTTATATGCAGTGCTCCTACATTGTCAAAGAAGTTCATAAAAGTTAAATTAAATACCTTCACTTCCCCTGTGAGGCATCAAAGCCCTCCTTATTGTACCAGTGGGGACACCAGAAGTGGAGGCAGAGCCAAGCCCAGCATTCAGGGGTGTGTTTGAGAACATGCACCAACACGTGCCCGGTATAAACATCGTGTGTAGCTGAGGCTTTCATGTGCTGCACAAAGCCTGGAGCACACAAATCCCCGCTCAGTCCCAGGCGTGGTACCAAAGGCTTGCTAAAAAAAATCTGTTTCAACTTTTTTTGTGCAGAACATGTTTAGTCTGGACAAAGAGATGAAGCGATTTTCTCTCACAATGACTGGGAGGCAGAGGAAGGATTGCAGGAACATCAGGCCTCCCACCGGCTGTGAGCTGCCTGAGCACCCCCCAGGAAAAGCAGCCAGGCTGGAGAGCAGCAGCAGGATAGCCTGGGAAGCCCTGCCTGGCAAACAAGCACCGAGCCAAGGCAGGGTGTGCTGGGCAGTGACCCCCAGCACTACCAACCCCATCCAGCCCCAGGGCAGAGCGAGGGATGCTCTGTGCTGAGGGGCTGAGGCCCTGGCACAGGTGCCCAGAGAAGCTGCCCCATCCCTGGGAATGCTCAAGGCCAGGCTGGACAGGGCTTGGAGCAGCCTGGGATAGGGGAAGGTGTTCCTGTCCATATCAGGGGGCAGAACCAAGCATCTCCAAAGTCCCTTCCAAGCCAAGGCCTTCTATGACAGCAGCAGCTGCACTCCCCGCTCCCCAGCTCCTGTGGGGAGAGCTGGGAGAAGATTAGGGCTGGGCTCATTTATGGAAATCTTGGCTCCAAGTCCCAGTAGAGGCTGCAGACTCCCCAGTGTAACCATTGCATCAATGGGGGGAGGCGCATCCCTCCAAATGAATTTAGTGCCTTTAATAATTCATCCTGGCAGACGCAGCCCGGATCGAGCGCGGCCCCTCGGAAAGCAAAAGCCTTTCCGACTGCATGGATCCAGCTAATGTCTTCATAAAAGGTTCTCAGCCAGACCTCCTCTCCACATCAGCAGCACCAAAGGAAAACTAATAGCTCCAGCTGGCACTCGTTGAAAAGTCACTTAATATTTCACAATGCAGGGAGCTTTGTTTAATGGGACACGTTGTTTTTCCCTAAGCAGTTGGAAAACCCCTTGACATCATATTAATAATGTCAAGTTTTATTGGCACTCTGATTTGAAATGATATTAAACTTTTCAGACTGTCTCGACTGAAGTAGGAAGCTGTTACGATGCAGACAGTTTGGATAACTGGAAAAATAATAGGTCTTGTCAGCCACAGCTTCCAGACTGCAAGGGGATGATGTGAACATCGAGGAATGGGCATCTATTCTCTGCCCTGTGTAGGAGATGTGATTTCTGACTGTGGACACTGGCTGGGCACGGGAGATGCCATGGCCAAGGGGGCAGGAGTCAGTGCTGCAGCACAGCTGGGTACCCAGAACCTCCTTCCCAAGCTCTGGCCCTGAAGCAGAATGAACTGAGGGGCTGGTTGTGCCCAGGAGGAGCTGACTAAGCCTGGCAGAGCTCAGTCTGTGAGGCACATTCCTTCCACACACACCTGCAGCTTGCTCAGGCACCTCCTTCCCCAAGGCGCAGCTCTGCTGAGCTGCCTGTGGTGGTGAGGAGCTGCACAGGGAAAAAATAAGTCACCTAAATGCACGATAAACTAGAAACTCTTGTATTATTTTCACAGACATGTTTCCAGCTTGCCTGCTGTCAAATGACTCTTCATTACCAGTTTATTCTGGGCCACTGCCTTAAAGAAATGCAGTTTTGACAACCAAAGGCTGCTCGCTGCACCTGAAGGATGGGATTTTAAATTGCACCTTTTCTCTTGCATGACATGAAGTGGTGATATTGTAACTGGGTTTCTCGGGAGGCTGGAGCAGCCCCTCCCCAGGTCCAGTCTGCAGCCTCTGGAGCTGATGGGATTTACTTGGCTCCATTAAGACGGTGCAGAATGTGCTCTGGCTGCTGCATGTCAAACAGCTGCTCTGAGCAGGGGCTGAGCCTGTGCCCGCTGAGCTCACTCAGAGCATAAATCGTCCTTGTACCACCCAACCTTGCTCCTCTGAACCTTCACACATCCTCACCAGAGCCCAGACTGGCTTTCAAGCCAGCTCCCCCACAAAGAGCAAGCAGACTCATGGCCCTGCCCAGAGGGAACCTCCCTTTGCTCAAGTGCTCATTGATGAGTTCATTTATATAAGGCCATAATGAGCAATATTGCAATTGCAGGTATGCTACAGATGCAGCTTGGTGGATGTGAATCCACCGTGAACTGCCCCAGGGAGCCCCCACCACCCAATTCCTGCCTTCCCCTGAGCTCCCAGCCCTCTCCCAGCCCCAGGGCAGTGGCACTGGTGTCCCCAGATGCCTCACACAGGAGCCACCACCCCAGCCATGGCAGCCCCTTGGCTGCCTCTCTGCTGGCGGTGGGTGGCTTGAAAAGGCAGCCTCTCATTTTGATTATTTCCCACAACTGTGCTGTAAATCTCATTTCAATCATGGTTTTCCACTTTACCAGGTGAATAGCCCTATTCTTGCTGACAGAATAGCCAAGGCAGAAATTCGAGCTGTGCGTGGGTAATTTACAGGACAAGCTCAGCTTCACTCATGCAGATTCTGGCCTTTAGTCTGTGTCAGATTTTATCAATTAACAATTAACAGTGTCACGGACATCTCGTAGAGCCCCTCTTTCCAATGACGTCTATTCCAGAGCCCGGAGCTGTTTGCTGCCTGATGTGCTGCCCTTCCCACTGCAATGTCATCTGCTGCTGCCTACATCCCTCCTCTCCACTGCCACCTCCTCTGGGGACCACGAGCCACCAGCCCCACTGAGGGTCTGCCAAGCCACTACCATCCCACAGTTATTGCAATTAGCCATGAGGAGTACGAGAAAATGGGGCACAAGGCCAGTGGCCAAAGCCCCAGGGGCCCACGTGTGTGGGGCTGAACACATCAGGAGCCCCAAATCCTGAGAGCAGAGGACAAACCAGGCACTAGCAAACACTGTGTACAGCTCTATAAAGCAGGCAGGCAGGCAGTGCTCCCAGGGAGTTTGGGACTGATAAGAGCAGCATCAAGGTAAGGTCCCAGCTCACCTCTGGCATGCCATAGATCATGCATCTTCCTGTTAATTGGAATGCACGGCGGACTGCAGAGTCTCCAGGTTTATATATAGGCTCAGACACTATTGTTAGCAAATTTATACAGCCACACTCGCCGGCGCTGTGCTGCTCCAGAAATTAAACAAACTCGCTCTCAGTGGGAGAGTTATAAATAAGTGACTCGCCCACTCACGAGGCTGATCCTGCTCCTCTCCCAGGCAGCAGACACACAACTCCTCTAGCTCCCCCACGCAGGATTCAGCAGGAGGGGGATGTGGAGATCTCCCCTCGCTCCCAGCTGGGTGCAGTGGGCTTGGGGGCTTCAGTGGGAGAATCTCCACCCCCTCAGTTCTCCAGCTGGAGCAGAGTGAGGTGCCAGTGGGTTATGTGATGCTGCTGGCCCAGTGCCACCCCCAAATCCATCCTCCAGCTCCTCTAGGGGCGACAAGGTGGGCAGATCCATCAGCAGGACCCTGTGGAAACCACAGGGATGAGCTGAGAGGAGTCAGCTCATCAGCACCAAAGCCAAGCCCATTACCAGCAAAGTTCAGTGTATCAGAGTGACACAAGAGAGAAGTGTTATTAAGAGTCTGAGGTTAAGAGAAATTACTGTTATTTGGTTTATTTAAAGCCTGTTAGATGTTGTTTATCAGGGTAAAAGTTCAAAGTTTGTATCAGGTTGCCAGAGGTGAAGAAGGGATTTTCCCAAGCGGCTCATAAGGTTCAGAGCCCAAACCGCAGCACTTCCAAGAGTATTTCTGGAATGTCATTAACATGCAGCCCCAAGGTCAGGCTGTGCTCAAATAGCTCAATTTCTGACATTAAACTCGATGTCACTGGTCTGTTTGGAAATCTTGACATATAATTTCAAATTAATCACTCCCCCAAACCTCCACATCTGCCATCAGCAGCTCACTCCAACCTGCCCGTTTGTACATCAAACCAGAGAAATAAACATTTCTGGTTATGCAGATGAGGTTCTATTCTCCTGGATAACCACAGGTAGGAGGCTGTGCGTGCAAAGTGGGGGCACAGTGATGAAAACATCATCTGAAATTAAACTAAGTGCAAATGAAAAGAATTTTGCAAGTGCTCTTTAAGTGCATGAAAATGTAACAGGGCCGAGGGCTGTTTGGCTTTAGAATGTAATAAAAATGCTTGACTTGCTGAATTCATTCTACTTGTATGTAAGGGGGATGAAAACATGCCTTAAGGAAGTTCTTACTGGGGGTGGATTTCTATTTTTACCCCCCACAGCAATATTAGAAAGTGTTCCTAATTATCATTATCCTAAACAGAAGCATCTTTAATGGGGAACCGTGTGCCACAAGCTAGGAGGGTTTTGAGAGGGAAAACAGCCCCATGCAGGTTTTTGGAGTGATTCAGCTCGAGGTGAGTGTGGGGACCAGCCAGCCTCAGCAGGACTGAGCACCCCTCAGTCACACAGGGGGTTTGAGCACCCCAAGGCGTCCCCTCCCTGCCCGGGACACCCCGGCTGCCTCTGCACAGCCACAGCGCCTGTTTCAAGAGCCCCCAACCTTTAATAATGGTTTCTGCTGCTATCTGAACACTTCCTAATTCATCCCCTTCTGTCCCTGAAAATCTAAATCCTATTTAAGTTAATGCCCTTCATTTTCATTTATAAAGACAGATACAAAATAATTATTTCCTATCTCTGCTGTTTCCTTATCTTCTGTCCTAATAATTCCTCACTGTCTCCCTTTCATCATCTGTCTGCCGTACAAGAAACTTTTCTGTTAGTTAAAATATTCTGTGTGTTCGTTTTCCTTCTCTTTCATATCTCGCTGCTTCTCTCCCCACCTGCCCTGGCTCCCCCCTCGCCAGCCTGCCCCTGCTTTTCATGCTCACCCTTCCCACTGATTTTCACATCTCTGCTGTTTGCATTTCAGCTGGCAATCGCGTATGCAAATCCCGGCATCCCACCTCTTCAGGCAGCGCTTTGATACCCCCTGCCCTGCCTGGCTGAGGTGTTTTGCATCCGCATCCACCGCTCCAAAGGACGGCCCCGTCCTCACCCTGATGAAAGCAGCGAGGCGAGCGGGAACAGACGTGTCTCCTGGTGACAATTTGATTAAAAGGAAATAAAGGTGTTTTGTGTGGGAGACCAGCCCTGCCAACACCAGGAGAAAGAGCCCCCGTCCTCCAGCAGCCAAGGGCACGGGGCTGGTACGGAACTCGCTGGCACCAGGTCCCGGAGACAAGAGGCAGCAGAGCATCAGAGGGATGGACCTGGCTGGGGGCCAGCAGGGCAGGCTCAGCCCCCCAAACCAGCTGTGCTGGCCTCAGCATCCCCAGAGGCTCCTCTTTGGGCTCAGCCCAACACCATCAGCAGTGATTTCCACCCTCTTTGTGCTCCCATCCCACTTCCAGGGCAGCCCTGGTGCCCCAGTGCCCTTCCCTGCGCAGAGCCTGTGAGGTCAACACCCTCCAGACTCACAGGAATTACAAATATCAACCCTGGGGAGGCCAAATCACAAATCCAACAGCTTCTAAATCAACGCAGCAATGCCTCAGAGTTGGCTTTTGGGGGGTACCTGGCAAACCTTCCTTAAAATGCTTGTACTTGCTACATGCCATCCCATGACACACTACTAAAAGCTTGTTGTGTGTGTCCATACACATTCATTAAATCCCTTTTCTCACCCTCAGCCCTCGGTGTAGCCTGTCTGCTCTTTTCTCTGCATGGTGAGTTTTCTCTCACTCTGGCTGGAGAGTGTTTGTGTGTTTGCAATCAAAAGAAATGGGAGCGTAAGTGTTCAAAAATTGACAGCGGAGCTCAGAGCACCGAGATGCCCAAATGCATTTCTAACAGCATTCCCCCGCTCCAGCCTCGCCTCTACCCTCACACTGTGGACAATACTGCATCCTCAGCACCCTACCTGCCCCTTCCCAAAACTGCTCCAGCTTCCCAAAGATGTTAAAGTTGACTCAGAATCATTTAATCACGGGCAGAGCTGTAGGGCCCCGGTAACAGCTCCCGGTAACCACGTAGCTCTGGCCAGAGAACAAAGAGCTCTGTCTAACGCTGTCTAGCACAGAGCCATCGCTGCTGATAAATAATTTTGACTAGTGACTCATCAGCAGCCTATGCAGGAAGTATATATTTAAACCTGTGCAGCTTAAACAATTGTTAAAGATGTCAGTTTATCATGCAGACAGTTTTTATTGAAAGAAGAAGGGAAAATATCATTTTTTAAATTAATGAGAGCAGACCTTATCTCAGCTGCTTTTACTACACTGTATTTTGGAAAATATTCTTTCATTGTTCACAATTGCTTCCCTTTGTTGGACCCACATGCCAGCAGCCACATTTCAAAAGGCTTTATAAACATTAACCAACAAAACCTCAGTGCTGGGAGCTGCAGAAGTAACAAGTGCAGAAAGAATAATTCACCTGCCTGAAGTTTTATTAAATCAAACTGAAGTCATGAGCAGCACCTGTGTTTTGGCTGCCCTGTGGTTGCCAAAGCTGTTTCTGTGCTGGCACTCTGGTTTTCCTACCCCAGACACTCCAGGGCACGGCCAGGACACCCTGCCCCGCTCAGGAGGGACCATTCCCCTGCATATTTTACCCAGCAACTGGATTATTTGTTTTTTCAGCTGCTATGTCAGATCTAGGGTCAAAGGTGGGCACTTCACCCTTCCCCCAAACCCCCTAAATCTCTTCCAGTGCTCCACAGAGGACCTTGAAAGTCCATATGGCTCCGAGCATCCAGTTACAGGCTTTGATGAGCTTTACTGCCCTGAGAGAGGCGAGAGTGGCACCAGCACCTGGGCAGCACAGCAGCTGCCCAGGGCTGCCCCGGGGTCAGCAGGATGGGGGTGAGGTGGCAGCAGGACACCAAATGCAGCTCCCTATCCTCCCAGGGAGCAGTCTGGGAGGGAAAAGCCAAGCCTTGCACCATATGGGATTTTAAATTAATCCTGTCAGCTCAGCTAACGGGGCTGCCAACATTACAGACAGCTCGCTGAAAGCTCCTGCTCCGCCGTGAAGGGCAGGGAGGCTCCTCCAGCTGCTGGCACTGCTGCTGGGATGGATCCTGCATCCCACAGCCTGCAGAGCTCACCCATCACCGATCCTGCATCCCACAGCCTGCAGAGCCTCACCCATCACTGATCCTGGATCCCACAGCCCGCAGAGCTCACCTATCACTGATCCTGGATCCCACAGCCTGCACAGCCTCACCCATCACCGATCCTGCATCCCACAGCCCGCAGAGCTCACCCATCACCGATCCTGGATCCCACAGCCTGCACAGCCTCACCCATCACCGATCCTGCATCCCACAGCCCACAGAGCCTCACCCATCACTGATCCTGCATCCCACAGCCCGCAGAGCTCACCCATCACCGATCCTGCATCCCACAGCCCGCAGAGCTCACCCATCACCGATCCTGCATCCCACAGCCCGCAGAGCTCACCCATCACTGATCCTGCATCCCACAGCCCGCAGAGCTCACCCATCACCGATCCTGCATCCCACAGCCTGCAGAGCTCACCCATCACTGATCCTGCATCCCACAGCCCGCAGAGCTCACCCATCACCGATCCTGGATCCCACAGCCTGCACAGCCTCACCCATCACCGATCCTGCATCCCACAGCCCGCAGAGCTCACCCATCACTGATCCTGCATCCCACAGCCCACAGAGCTCACCCATCACCGATCCTGCATCCCACAGCCTGCAGAGCTCACCCATCACCGATCCTGCATCCCACAGCCCGCAGAGCTCACCCATCACTGACCCTGCATCCCACAGCCCGCAGAGCTCACCCATCACCGATCCTGCATCCCACAGCCTGCAGAGCTCACCCATCACTGATCCTGCATCCCACAGCCCGCACCCCCATCACTGATCCTGATCCCACAGCCTGCACAGCTCACCCATCACCGACCCTGCATCCCACAGCCCGCAGAGCTCACCCATCACTGATCCTGCATCCCACAGCCCGCAGAGCTCACCCATCACCGATCCTGCATCCCATAGCCTGCAGAGCTCACCCATCACCGACCCTGCATCCCACAGCCTGCACAGCCTCACCCATCACCGATCCTGCATCCCACAGCCTGCAGAGCTCACCCATCACTGATCCTGCATCCCACAGCCTGCACAGCCTCACCCATCACTGACCCTGCATCCCACAGCCCGCAGAGCTCACCCATCACTGATCCTGCATCCCATAGCCTGCAGAGCTCACCCATCACCAATCCTGCATCCCACAGCCCGCAGAGCTCACCCATCACCCATCGGCTCTGCCACCACAGAGCACTGCCCAGACAGGCAGGGTGATCTGAGGGAAGTGCCCTTATCTCAGAGGTGTCCAGGAGCCTGACAGATCCTAAAAAATGAGACTCTGGCTTTGGAATGGCAGCTGCTAAGAGCAGGCAATAAAAAGGCAATGGATGGTCTGTAAGGGGTAGAGTGGGACTTCTGTGCTGTCTCATAACACACAAGAACTGGGGCTTTCAATAAAATCAGACAGGAAGAACGTCCAAGCAGATAAAAGGAAAAACTTCTCCAGCACAGTAATGAAGTTGCTGAAGTTATTGCCAGGGAAAATAAGGACAGGAGCCGAGCAGGACTCTGGAGGGGCTCCATGATCACACAGCTACCAGAGCACCCAGGCCCCTTGAAACACACGGTGAAATGATTCTGAGGAGCATTTTAAACCTCAACTCTAATGCTGAAGAGCACCTTGGACTATAGAGAGGCCGGATGAAGCCTCATGCATGTGGCAGATAATTACGCATTTATTAATTTGACCTCAAGCTCCGTCGCGCAAGCGACTGTGAGAGCAGCACAAACTCTGCTGGAAGTGCTCAGGATGGTGGGAGGGGAAGGGGCCAGCAGGTCCCAGCACCCAAGCCGGGGAAGGGGCAGCTCCAGCCCTTCCTTCCCTCCCTGCCCAGCCCCAGAGGCGCTCAATCAAGCCCTAATGGACCAGCGTGACGCCGGCGCTGATGAAATCCGAGCAGCCGTGCGTGCTTGAAGGGCTGAGAGAACTCTTCAGCCAAGTCCCCGCTGTGCTCTTTTCAGGAGAGGTCCTTTTAAGCCGCTGCTATTCCCAGGCCATGGCGCTGATTTAAATGTTAACACGCTCTCCAGGATGCAGGCACCTCCTGCCCATCAGGGCTCGGGGATGACGGAGCGGAGCCGGCTCCGAGGCTCCCCGGCCAGCCCGGACAGGCTCAGCATCCCCGGGAAGCGCTCAGAGAAACAGAGCTGCCAATTTCCAGTAAATAACGGCGATATTTACCAAACACCTACTGCAAATTGCGGCAGCCATCGGAAACAAAGGCGACAGGGAGAAAAAGGCGCTCAGGAAACAGCCAGGAAATCGTCTGGGGAATATACTCGGAGATTTGCGAAAGCTTAAGCCTGGGACACAAATCCCTGTGCTTTGTCCGTGACAATAGGGGATAAAGGCTGGTGTAGTTCCCCGGCTGCGGTGCAGGGATCAGGGCCAGCTGCAGAGATAGGATCTGGCTGCCGGGCCGGGGTTCACATCCCTGACAGCGGCTGCGGGATCAGCGGCCGCGGATTTTCTGTGGCAGCCGAGGGAGAAGCCCTGGTACAATGTAAGACAGGCATTACCCGAAGGGACAAGGCTGTAAACCCTGCTTTTGCTCGGAGAACAGGGTTTGGAATAGGATAGAGAGGGGAAAATCCCAAATGTAGACAAGCAGGAGGAGGTGAGGAGCTGCCTGCTGTCCACGGAGCTGGGATGAGCTCCCACGAGGTGCCTGGAGATGGACACAGGGCACGGAGCTCTGCAGGACAGGCAGGGATTCCCCTGCACGGACCTTGCCATGGGAACAGCCCCACCACGAGGTCTTAGACTCAGAAAAGGCCTTTTATTCCCTGCCCTGGCCACTTTTGTGCCCCGGGGATGCACTGAGCCACCCGCTGACAGACTGCTTGGTGCTGCTGCCTGCAGTGCGCTCGCAGGAGGGGCAGGACAGAGCAAGGCGTGTCGCTCTGGAGCTCTGCAGCCTCCTCTCCATGCAACATTTCCCTGTCTCTTCCCTGCTGGTCTGTGCAGCAGCACAGAGCGCGCTGAACAAGGCTCCCTGTAATCCATCAGAGGTGCTGCTGCCCATTCATGCTCCACAGGAGCTCTGCCTCTCCGCTAAATCCCTCAAGCCATCTCCAAATCACCTAATCTCCATCTCCTCCACCCCCCTTCTCTCCAGTGACCTTCCTCCTCACAACAGTATCTGCAGGCTTCCAGATAACTCCCTCACATCCTTATCTGCCAGAGTAGTTCAGTGCTGCCCTGGCACTGCGCTCACACAGCAGAAGGGACACGAGGGGAGCACCAGCAGGGTCCAGAAAGGGATGGAGGAGCAGCAGCGTTGCAGCTGCTCACCTGAACCCCAGCAGCACCTCTGGTTTCACACTCAGGACAACCTGCAGCGTCCAAACGCCAAAGCCTCCCAGCAGAGGAGGGATGGGGTTAGGGGTGGGGTTAGGGTTGGGGTTAGGGTTAGGCAGCAGCTGCAGCAGCCAGTCAAACTAGTCAGCAAAAGCAGGGTTCTGACAATCAGGTTCTCCTCTTGTCACCCCCAGAGCGGTGCCACCCTCCTGGGTCTGTGGGGGGTCTGAGGATCAGGCAGGCTGTCCCAGAACATCCAGTGCTCCCCACACAGCACATCCACCCACACCCACGGCCATCCAGTGGCCCTGACACCTCGAAGGCTGTGAGCAGCTGATCTATGAAATGGAAAGATGTGTGGTTTCCAAACGAGACAGAATTCCCAGGTCTCTCATAGCCCTTCTTTCATTTCCAGCAGCACGGAGCCTCCCTCAGAAGTTTCCCCACTGTAAACAGACACTGTGAAGGGGACAGATGTTGGCTGTGCCACACTAAGAGGCACGCTGGTGTTCTGGGGTGGGAGGTGAGGGCTGGTTCCTCCCCAGGAGGTGGTGGGGTGCAGAGCAGGGGCTGCAGCACAGGGGTTACTCAGAGGTTGCACACAGCCTCTGTTCAGCACTTCAGCCTGGCCTCTCTGCAGCTAATGAATGTTACAGGCGGAGAGGCTGGAGGGAAATGGAGCAGAAATGCAAGGCTGCCATCTCAGATCTCATCTGCCTCCCTCCAGACAGGCTCCCACAGAGCCAGAGCTCAGCACCCACGGGAGCTGAGGCCAAAGGGGGACCTGGCCAGGGTGGGCACAGCTGAGGGACACGTGCCAGCCTCAGAGCTGTGCCCACATCCACTGCACAGAGGAACCCATTTCCAGTCACATCTGGGACTGAAAACCAGAATGATAGTGAACTTTGTGTTCACCCTGTGCGGGGGCAGAGCCCAGCTCTCACCTGCCCAGCCATTGGCATCCCCTGCTGGAGCAGCTTTCCCACCACACTGGGGCTGCACCAAGGGCTCTCCCTGCCCTCAGCCCTTCCCAGCGTGCAGCAAATTGCCAGAGCCAAGGCAGATTAAAGGATGGGCTGGGGATCACAGAGAGAATCTGAATGCTGTCCCCAAGCTGCTGCCCCAGCAGCACACCCTCCTGCTCGCCCTGGTGTCCCTGCAGCTCTGCACCCTGGGCACGGCTTTCCCACAGGCAATCACAGCACAGAGGCTCTGGCATTTGCTTAGAACACCTCAAATTGCTTTTTTTACACCTCACTGCTCGGTGCCAACCCCAATTCGTGTTATTTGTGCATTTGCTTAGAGAACATTATCTGATCGGTCACCCTGCGAGAGAGGGGCTGGGGAAGAGGCTGAGGCTTCTCCCTGTCACCAAAGCAGGTCGGGAACAAGGGAATCTCTGACAATGTTGTGTTCAGCTTCCTCCCCATGCACACAGGAAGGCCCTTGCCAGGGTCTCGGGCAGAGGATGGCACAGCCTGGGACAAGGGACACCACCAGGGCTCTGTGTCTGCTGCTCCCAGCTGAGCAGGGACCTCTGAGCAGGAGAAAATTAAATTGGCACATCTCTGTGCATTCCCTCTGCTGGCAGAAGCTGGAAAAGGCAACACCCAAAAGCCTCAGGAAGATGTTGGACTGGCAAAACGCACCTACAAGCGTCTGTATTGCATCCCTGCCCGTGGCACATGGGCTGCTCACTGGGAGCTGCCCACGGGACAGCACGGGCTGGTCCCTCCCTCCAGCGGGGCGAGGGAGGCCAAGCACAGAACCCAGCAGGCTCCATCCCTGCAATGCCATGGAACAGCCAGTGTGGCTCCCCAGCACGGAGTGAGGCTCCTGGGCCACCCACCCCTTCCCACTGCCCACACCAAACCACCACCCATCAGGCAGGCACCTTCCTGGGGAAAAGATGCCAGAGCCACTGCAATTAATAATTCTGTATTAGCCCATCCCTCCAAGCTGTTCCTGCCTCACCATCTGCATGTCCTGAAATGCGAGGTTTTAGTCATAAATGCCAGGCCTCGTTTTGGAAATTTATAAGCTGTTTTGCTTCCATTACCTGAACAGCTTCCAGCTACGGTATCCAGGCATTTTAATTCCCTCAACTCCACCAGAAATGGCACAAACTTCACAATACACAGCTCTGGTGTGACAGACACCAAAGATTTCATCATTCCAAGGAATTTCCTCCTTTCTCTGACTAGAGCCAGGTAGCCAGCAACTCAAACCTGGGCTGCAGAACAACGAGGCTCGGGGACCTTCACAGGAACATTTTGGGATCTGTGCTTAAGAAAATCAACTCGTTCCAACTCCCATATTGCAGCCACAACCCCTGATGCACCATCAATTAAGAGCAGCAATAATTACCAATGGAAAACTGCAGACCTCAGAGCAGATAATGTGTTGCCATTAGATTAAGTAGTCATAGAAATCAAAAATAAAACCTATACTTGGGCTAATTAAGCCCACTCACCATCTGATGAAGATGTGTTGTGATACCATGAAAAGCACCAAAGAGCCATTGTAAGCAAACCAACACCACTGGGTGTCTGTGTCACACTCCCTGGCACAGGGATAATTGATGTGCCAGTGGCACGGCCAGCAGAGCTCAGGCTCTTGCAGCAGTGTTTGGGGAGAAACAAAAACAGCCTGAGCCCTGCCCCTGGTCAGTGAGCTGAATCCACCCCCACATTCATCTGAACAAATAAAGAATCCACTTGGTGACTGTGGTGTGCCCCACAACATCTCCATGCTCCTCAGGGTTTGCACTCAGGACCAAAAGAAGGCAACAGAAGGAAGGATGAGATTTGCAGATGTGGCAGCACATCAGGTCAGGACAGGATGGATAATGACCCTGACACTGGAAATGAGATCCGGGGGAGCCCAGGAACTTTTAGGGTGCTGCCAGAAAACCCCAGCGGAACGTGGGGCTCCTGATGGTCACGAAGTGACCAGGAGTGAGGAGCAGCCCAGCAGGAAGCAGCCACTGACACGTGCACAGGGCAGGGAAGCTGAGCTGTCCCCACGCTGCTGTCACAGCACCGAGGCCACCAAGGCTCTGTGCCTGGCCCTGGGCAGCTCCCCTGAAGGCTGTCCTCTGCTGTCTCCTTTGGGCTCCATGTTCTCATGAAATCTGCTATGGAAGAGCCACAGAACAAAGATAAAAGGGCCATGACAGCGAATTTAATTAAATATTCGAGGATTTGTTTTGGCATTATTTACTCAGAAAGGACTCCAAGCTCCGGGTTCCAGGTTTGGTTGTTACTGTGGAAACCAGCTGAATGTGATGTATAAAAAGAAAGGGCTCATCAATTAAATCATTTAAAAAGTGAAATGAAGCCTCGGGAAACACAACATGACAGGTTGTTCTGTGCTGAGGAGTCTCTGTCCCGGTGCTTTGCTCCTGGAGGCAGGAGGACTCCGAGACCTCGAGCAGCAGCTCCTGATAACAACCTACAGTGGGCAATATGCTTCCCAAAACCCAGTGCCAGTGGAGCAGGAGCTTGTAACTGGGCAAAGGCGCAGGCTGCAGAGCCCTCACCCTGACTTCCAGCCCTGGATCCACTTCAGCGTAGGTGTGGGTTTGTGTCTACCTTTAAACACCCCCTGATCCCACCTGCCACCTTCCTGAACCTCTGCAAAGGGCTCCAAAACCTCCAGGTGCAGAGGTGTAAGATAGTGCAAAGCATTATCCAGCCCCCCCTCCCAGCCTGCCAGGGGGGATTGAGAGCTAAACCACTGCTTGAAATGGCAAATCTGAGGAAATGCAGATGCAATTTGAGGTCAGCCCAGGATTTGCACCTCATCAGCATTCAGCAATGAAGGCAAAGCAGCAAGTGAGGGTTATTAGGAGCTGGGGAGGCCCCGTGCCACCTGTCACCCTCCTGACAGCCCCCGTGCCCATGGGAGGAAGGGCCACCATCTCTCTCACATCTCTCTGTCCCTCGGGGTGGCTCAGCCAAGTCCCCCGGGGGGAGCAGAGAGGGGACTGAGGAGCCTGTGGTGGGTCTGGGGGCATGGGGACAGCTGGGATGGCCACCCCCATCCTTGCAACGCGAGCCCCCAGCAGCTGCTCAGGGCCCTTCTGGCCTGGGGCATTCCCTTCCCAGCAGGAATTCTGCAATTCCCACCTGGCCCAGGGGGGAGGGACGGGCTGCTGCACCTGCACCAGGGGTGATTTGTCTGCACCAGGGGTGATTTGTCTCCCCTCACACAGAACGATGTGCTCAGAGGAGCTGAGGCCACGTCTGACAGCACCCATAAGGTTTTCTGTCATGCTATCCAAAGCATATTTCTCTGCTGTCCGAGCAGCAGCACCATCATTTAACGGTGCCAGAAGATGGATTTCCGTTTTGTTTCCTCCCGTTCTGCTCCCCATCCTCACTCATCACAGCAAGTCCAGCCTGCCCAAGCGAGCTCTCCCATCTGTCACAGCAGGGTCAGGGAAGATCCATATCCCCAGACCCCAAAGGGCAGCAGGGGGACACAGCTGAGGGTGGGTACCCTGCACCTCAGCTCCAGTGCCTTCCACCAGTCCAAAGGGAAGCTCAGCTCACACCCAACCCCTCAAAACCTCCTTACCAGAGGAAGCTGGGCCATGAACTGCCCCCAGGAAGGGGCAGAGCTGCCCAGAGCCCCCCAGGCACACATGGCACAGACATGTCTCCTGCAGGAGCTGTCAGAGCAGGAGGAACTGGCAGCCAGTGCTCTCCATCGAACACTTTAAACATTGATTTTTCCTACTGGCTGGCACTGAGGCCCAAACCCCAGGCAGTGCAGACATGATTAAAAAGCAGTCTCTCCTCAGACAACTAAGACACCATTCTCCTCCAGCGTGGAAGCAGCAGATGGAAACTCAAATGAGCTGCTGGGTCAGCTTTGTTCCCAGCCAGAGGAGACGAGGGGGAGTGCTGCATCAGAGAATCCTCACCTGCCCCCTCCACACAGAGGAGAAAGATGGAGAGGGTTTACAGCTACTCATAAGCTCTCAATCCTGTGCTGAAAAACTGCCCAGCACCACGGCACTGAAGCCAGGAATGCCCCAAGCGCCTCCTGACAGACACTGTGCGTCACCAAGTGACAAACCCTGAGCGGGGAGCGGGGGCTGAGCAGTGCTAAAGGGATCAGAGGCTGCCCAGCCCCGGGCCCTGCCCCACCAGGCCCCTCTCTGTAAGCATGACGGGCTCAGGGAGGGATGAAGGGCTCCAGAGGGCTTCTCAGGCTCCCCTGCAGGAGGGTCACGCTTCAGAATGTGCTTGTGAGTGCCTAAGTCCCCTGGAGCTGCAGGAGCCTAAGCCAGCTCTGCCTGTTCTGCGCTGCTCCTGCCCCGAGCATCCGCGCGAGCTGGGGGCTGGCAGCTCCCCCTGCACCTGGGAAATCTGCTCCAAAGCCTCTGTAACCCTCTTTTCCCTGCTGGAGGATCAAGCAGCTCACTGCTGGCCAGCCTGCAGGAGAGGCCAGGACACTGGAGCGTTTCCCTCTGCTCCAAGATGTGACCTGGCTCTGAAGCAGTGCAGCGCTGAGCGCGGCAGCGGCACCCGCAGAAATTGAAGATGTGCTTTAATGGCTTTGATATCGATCTGAAGATGGGGGCTTTGTCTTTGACATCGGAGCACCAATGGGAAAAGGGAAAAGGCAGCTTGTGTCCAAGGGGGAGGCTCCTGAGCGCCCTGAGCTGCTGCTCACAGGTACCACAGCACAGCCGGGCTCTGGAACATGAGAGCCACGCAGGGCTGGGAACAATCCCTGCCCCCCTTGAGGGTCTGCACCCCTGAAATGGCGCCTCCAGCTCCTCAGGCTCCGGCTCAGACTCTTTGGAAGGCGCCTGACAACCATCCCAGCAGCCACAGGGACTGGGCAATGCAGCTGCGGCCTCATTCTCCAAGCAGCAGAACAAATCCTGAATTTACAAAGCTGAACCCCGGCTCAATATCAAAAGAGCCCCTGAGCTTCATGATACCCAAACACCAATGGAGAGGGTTTAACAATCTCGTATCTCTCCCCAATAACCTGGAACTTCAAAATAATTTTCTCTTTTCCATTCCCCCAGCTTCCCCAAAGAGAACAAGCGAGCCAAATGGACCAGCCTATCAGGAAATCTTGATGCACTTAAATGAGAAAGCAATTAAACACTTTAATAAGGTGAGGGTGGTGTAGGAAGGAAACAATTAAAGCGAGCTCAGGATGACCTTAAAGCTTTCCACTACTGAGGCTGAGAAAGTTCCTATTTAGCCAGTTTGGGTGATGACCAGCACTCATCACCTCCCAGAGCTCAGGGCAGCACAGCCAGGCACAGAACCTTCCCCAGGCCAACCAACCCTACTGTTCCCTTCTGGCTGCTCCCAGGCACTGTTTGGTCATTGTTTGGTAGGGAGAAAAGCCAAAGCAGTGCCCAGATAATGCCCTCCCTGGGCAGCAAAGCCAAGTGCCCAGAGCTCAGGTGTCTCAGAGGGTCCCAGCCCACGCTGCTGCCCGATAGCCACCCACCTCACGTAGGGATGACAATAAATGCCTGCACTGCCACGGCACTTTAACAAGAGGACATCAAAGCCCTGGCAGACTCAGAAGGCCCTGTGACACCCTTAACAAGTACATTTTTAGTCTCAGTTTTATGGATGAGGAAATTGAGGGTGGGAAGTGGAATGATTTGCCCGCACAACAGAGGAAAGGAAGAAAGGCTGGAAGGAAAAACACAGGAGCTGTCTCTGAACCCCCGCTGAGAGGAGCCCCAGGGAGCTGCCTCCCTGCCAGGGCTGAGCCCAGACCACCCAGCCCCTCTTGGGTGCAGCCCCAGGAGCTCGGAGCACTCCTGAGCACTCGGAACACTCGGGATGCTCACGGAGCCCCCGTGCTGAGAGCCTGAGACACGAGCAGAGGCCTCTGTGCAGCGATTACACGGGAAAAGGGCTTTAACAAACAACCACTGCACAAGGGTTATTTGTTCCTGCATCAGCCAAACACCGGGCTGGGGACCTGGAGGCAGCAGCTGCTGTTGTGTGTAATTTGCACAGGCCCGCAAAGCGAAGGGCAGGGGAGGAGCAGCTCCTGCCCAGCGCCTGCTGCATGTCCTGCCAGCCAGGGCACCCCTGGGTGCAGCGGGGCGCAAGGGGAGGTGTCACCAGAGGCTGGCCCAGAGCAGCAGGGCAGGGCTGAGCTGGGCAGGGGGTGGCCCTGTCCCCACGCCTGGCCGTGCAGGGCACCGCATCCCGGCCCCCCTGGAGCAGCCTCATTGACGAGCCTTGTCATCGTTCCTCGAGACTAATTTTTTTAAATTGCAAAATCTTACAGAGCTATTAACCTCAAAAGAGTTTAACATATGGCAGCGCGAGTCTCCCTCTTACCCTAATTATAAGGCTTGCAGTAATGGGGCTGTCTTTTAAGTTACAGCTGCTATGCTTTTGGCTTTTCACTAACATTACATCCTATTAAGGAGCTACATTTAATGCATGCAAATTGCCAGAACACCGAGTGCCTCGGACCAGTGAGGGGATGCATTTAAGCAACAGCAGCAATATCCCAGGGTCAGGCTCACCCTGCTGAGAGCTCCCTATGATCCATCAATCAAACTCCACTCATTAATTAACTAATTCATTAAGTATCTTCCTAGATGAAGGTTCTCCAAGGCGGAACATTGTGTTGACAGCGACGTCCTGTCAGCACTTAGCAGTACAAGCCCCCTCCAAGCCCAGACACCCCGGACTCAGGGTGGCTTCAGCAGTGTTCCATGACCCAGCTCCAGGGAAAGAGCTGTCCAGTCTGCCCCGCCCGGCCCAGCATCCCCCAAAAGTGCTGTAAAAAAGAGAGTAAAACCTGGGTCTTTTTTCAGGAATATTGATAAAGTGTGCAAATAAAAATAAATATTAATTAATTAATTAATTAATTAATGACAAAGGGATTGGAGAAGCAGGAAGGGCCCCCACTGGAGCTGCAGGTCCTGCAGCCCAGCAGCAAAAGTGCTGCCACAATGCTGCTCCCTGCCAGACACAGCCCAGAGCTGTGGTGGGCTTTGCTGGGAACGGCACAGCTTGGAGCAGCCTGGCTACAGCCTGGAAAGGCTCTCCCATGGGAGTGCTGGGAAAGCCTGCCCTAGCAATGAATGGCATTTTCCTCCTGCATAAACAAACCCACAGCAGGCTGGGAGGGAGCTGTGCATGAGGGGGTGATCCCAAATCCCCTGTGAGTGGTGGGTGCCTCGAGACCCACCCCTCTGTCACCCTGGGACTCACCCCACTGTCACCCTGGAACCCATTCCACTGTCACCCTGGGATCCACCCCTCTGTCACCCTGGGATCCACCCCATTGTCACCCTGGGATCCACCCCTCTGTCACCCTGGGATCCACCCCATTGTCACCCTGGGATCCACCCCTCTGTCACCCTGGGATCCACCCCATTGTCACCCTGGGATCCACCCCTCTGTCACCCTGGGATCCACCCCATTGTCACCGTGGAACCCATCCCACTGTCACCCTGGAACCCATCCCACTGTCAGCCCGGCCCCCACCCTGCTGTCACCCTGGATCCCCCCCTGCTGTAACCCCGGGATCCACCCCACTGTCACCCTGGGCTCCCAACCCACTGCCACCCTGGGACTCATCCTGTTGTCACCCTGGACACCCATCCACCATTCCTCAGCCCACCCCCACCCTGGAGCATGGGCACCCTGGATCCCCCCTGCACAGCAAGCCCCGGATCCAGGAGCACCACACAGCACAGCCCTGGTTCCCAAAGCCACAGCCACCCTGGGACTCATCCTGGTTTCAGGAGCACTGTTCCCAGGACAGCCCTGGTTCCCAAAGCACCATTCCCTGGCTCCTGGAGCCCACACAGCCCTGGCTCCTGGGGCACGGGCACAGCACAGCCCTGGTTCCCAAAGCACGGGCACAGCACAGCCCCGGTTTCAGGAGCACGGGCACAGCACAGCCCTGGTTCCCAAAGCACGGGCACAGCACAGCCCTGGCTCCCGGAGTACGGGCACAGCACAGCCCTGGTTTCAGGAGCACGGGCACAGCACAGCCCTGGTTCCCAAAGCATGGGCACAGCACAGCCCTGGTTCCCAAAGCACGGGCACACCAAGCCCTGGTTCCCAAAGCACCGGCACAGCACAGCCCTGGCTCCTGGAGCATGGGCACAGCACAGCCCTGGCTCCCAAAGCACGGGCACAGCACAGCCCTGGTTCCCAAAGCACGGGCACAGCACAGCCCTGGTTCCCAAAGCCCCACCAAGCCCTGGTTCCCAAAGCACCGGCACAGCACAGCCCTGGCTCCTGGAGCGTGGGCACAGCACAGCCCTGGCTCCTGGGGCACGGGCACAGCACAGCCCTGGTTCCCAAAGCACGGGCACACCAAGCCCTGGTTCCCAAAGCACCGCTGGCACAGCCCTCCTGGAGCAGGGCACAGCACAGCCCTGGCTCCTGGGGCACGGGCACAGCCCAGTTCCTGGTTCCCACAGCACAGCCCTGGTTCCTGGAGCACGGGCACAGCACAGCCCCGGTTTCAGGAGCACGGGCACAGCACAGCCCTGGTTCCCAAAGCACGGGCACACCAAGCCCTGGTTCCCAAAGCACGGCACAGCAGCAGGGCCAGCACAGCCCTGGTTCCCAAAGCACCGGCACAGCACAGCCCTGGCTCCTGGAGCATGGGCACAGCACAGCCCTGGTTCCCAAAGCACGGGCACAGCACAGCCCTGGTTCCCAAAGCACGGGCACAGCACAGCCCTGGCTCCCGGAGCACGGGCACAGCACAGCCCTGGCTCCCGGAGCACGGGCACAGCACAGCCCTGGCTCCATGCCAAGCCCTCCTTCACTCTCCCGAGCTGGAGCTCGCCCAGGCTCACATTAAAGCGAGCGGGAGCCGCTGCCAGCCCCTGGTCTAGACGGGGCTCGGACCCGGCGCGTCTGTGGCGCTCCCGGAGCCCGCGGGGGCTGCCAGGGCTGGTGAATCCCGGCCCTGCCGCCTCCCCGAGCCTTCCCCAGCGGGCTCCCACCCCGCCGGGGCCGGGGGAGAGGCAGCGTGTGCTAATGGTCACCTCTGCAGCAGCTGCCGCTCCCTGAAGGAAAGCCTCCTGGCTTCAGTGCCACAGGCTGTAATACTGAAAATGGCTCTAAATGTGAAAAATTGGCACATTGTAGTCCAACAAGACAATTTTTGAATTGCTGCATGCAGCTGTGCAGTTCTAGATGCGATGCTGCCTGCATCCTAAGCTGGGAACTGGAGCCTCTGAGATAAAAACCAGTCTGGGCTGGGGTTTCCTTTCTGCTGGTCCCGAAGGAGGAAGCAGAGTGACCCCGGAGCACAGATCACTGCAGGCTGAGGAAGGTGCTCAACCCACACAACATCCCTGTTATTTGAAGAAGAGCAGCTTTCCTGAGAGGCCTTTCTGCCTGTGTGCTCTGAAGAGTCAAAATTCCATAATAAATAAATTGTGGCAAGATGAGATGGTGAAAGAAATTGGTGTCTGGAGGAAGGGGAAAAACAAACCCTCATTTAAACAGCCATAAGGAACCACTTCACGGCTGGTTTCTCGCGGTGAGCAGGGAGTGGGGAGGTTTTGTGGATAATACCTGGAAGTCAGGAGCCACACTTTTACTGTAATGTGCTTCTTCGGGGGAGCCAACAAGCCCGGCTCATTAAATTTTACTGTGATCTTTGCAGGCCTGTGCATTGTTTGATTAAAATTTAATAACTGATTTGGTGGCTTTTCCTGGAGCCTTGTCCATCCCACCGGCAGCTCTGGTGGCTTTGGGGGGCTGTGGGGTAGGAGGTGGCAGGGTTGGTTTGCAGAATGGAGATCAGGGAAAGGTTCTTCTCCCAGAGGGTGCTGGCACTACCCAGGCTCCCCAGGGAATGGGCACGGCCTTGAGGCTGCCAGAGCTCCAGGAGAGCTTGGACAGCGCTGCCAGGGATGCCCAGGGTGGGAGAGTTGGGGGGTCTGGGCAGGGACTGGGGATGGACTGGATGGTCCTGGTGGGTTCCTTCCAACACGGGAGGTTCCAGGTTTCCAACACGGGACATTCCAGGTCTCCAACATGGGCAGTTCCAGGTTTCCAACATGGGATATTCCAGGTTTCCAACACGGGACATTCCAGGTTTCCAGCACGGGACATTCCAGGTTTCCAACACGGGACATTCCAGATTTCCAGCACGAGAGGTTCCAGGTTTCCAACACGGGAGGTTCCAAATTTCCAACATGGGCAGTTCCAGGTTTCCAGCACGGGACATTCCAGGTCTCCAGCATGGGAGGTTCCAGATTTCCAGCACGGGACATTCCAGGTTTCTGTGACCTGGAAACCTGGCAGCCAAGCCCTGTCCGTGCCTGTGCTGAGCCGGAGCTCCTCTGGAGCCGGGCTGGGAGCGCACCCCCACCTCCAGTGCATGGAAACGCTCTCCGGGAAGCTCCAGCTGAAGGAGCAGGGCTCTGCAGAGGTGTGTGTGCATTGAAATGAGGAATGCCCGGAGCTGTTTGTCTCGGGAATGTAATGAAAGGCTTTGTTTATCGCAGCGTGAGCTCTGGAAGCTGCAGGTGTGGGTGATGCCGAACAAATGCTGCTCCCTCGGGCATCCCCGCCCGGGGCTCTGCTGAGGCTCAGCCTGAGCTCCTTCGGGGCCACCAGAGCTGCTCCTGGGGACCACAAGCCTCTGCCCTGTGGCTCCGGGTTCAGGTTCTGCAGTCGCCCTCCTGCCCCGAGTGTCTGAATCCCGGGAATGGGAGGGTGGTCTGTGCACTCTGAGATGGCCCCGGATGCCCTTTGCAGGCTGTCCCTGTCCCTGTCCCATCCCTGTCCCTGTCCCTGTCCCTGTCCCATGTCCCTGTCCCTGTCCCTGTCCCTGTCCCATCCCTGTCCCTGTCCCTGTCCCTGTCCCTGTCCCTGTCCCTGTCCCTGTCCCTGTCCCTGTCCCCTGTCCCTGTCCCTGTCCCTGTCCCTGTCCCCCCTGTCCCTGTCCCAGCCCAGGATAACACCACCCTCCAAGCTTGCCACCCTCTCTCCATGGCATGAGGGAACCTGCCACGTTTTGGGGTGTTCCAGAGAAATGGGAATTGGGAATTGGGAGCGTGGGTGCTACCACAGAGCCCCTGGAGCCCTGGGGACAGCCTGGCACAGCCCCACACCTCTCCCAGGACCAGGCACCAAACTGGCAGCCTTTCACTTGACCTCCTTTTTGTGCAGCTACAGTGAACCTTTCTTCTTTTCCCCTCCCTTTTTTTTTCACAAAAAAATCTGAAGCCATTTCCAGTATTACAGCTTTTGCTGCATAAACCAGGGGGATTTTCTTCAGGGAGCAAAAAATTGATTCCGAGGTTTCCATTAAGTGACATTAGCACAGCACGGCCTCTTCCAAGGGCTGAGCTTGGCAGTGAATGCGTTGGAAAAGAAATGGGGTCTTTGCAAGTCCTGACTTCGGTGGAATTGGGCTGCAACAGCCCCATTAAGCTGCTTTTACAGCAGGGCATGTGAGCTGCCCTCTGGGGAGGGCCGGCCTGGCACTGGGATGGGGCTCTGCTGGCACTGCCCGGGCTTGTCCCCCTGTCTGGGGAACCCCAGGCCTGAGGAGAGGAGGGCTTGGCTGGAGTGTGCCCTGTAGTGGGGTCAGCTCCGGGAGAACAGCCCTCAGCCTCTTCCCGAGTGTGCCCATGGCTCCAGCGTCTACAGCAGATTCCCCGCTCATGACAGGCCTTTCCCTCTCCCTCTCCTTCTCCCTTCTCCCTTCTCCCTTCTCCCTTCTCCCTCTCTCTTTCCCTCTCTCCATTTCCCTTTCCCTCTCCCTTTCCCTTTCTCACTCTTCCTCTCTCCCTCTCCCTTTCCCTCTCCTTCTCCATTTCCCTCTCCCTCTTCCTCTCCGTGTCGCTCTCTTTTCCCTTTCCCTTTCCCTTTCCCTTTCCCTTTCCCTTTCCCTTTCCCTTTCCCTTTCCCTTTCCCTTTCCCTTTCCCTTTCCCTTTCCCTTTCCCTTTCCCTTTCCCTCATTTCCCTCATTTCCCTCATTTCCCTCTCCCTCTCCCTCTCTCCCTCTCCCTCTCCCTCTCCCTCTCCCTCTCCCTCTCCTCTCCCTCTCCCTGCTGTGGGGGCAGGCTCTGCCAGGCAGGGCACTGATTGACACCACTGTGACAGTGACGTGGCTTCACCTTGGCACGGCAGTGATTGTGCCAGACAGAGCTGTTTAAATACCACCAGACAGAGTGTTACTCACAGGAAAACGAGGCCTTAAATGTCATTATTTGTGTCATTATTAATAGCCCCTAATTGTGTTCTCTAATCATCATGAAATTATGTTAATATTAATATTCATATCAAAACTGCCTAGGGAAGGAGGAGAACTTTTTTTAAAAAAAAAAACAGCCCTACTCCATGTCAATCCCCATTAATGGGAAACACTTGCCTGGCATGCCGGAGACACGGATCACTGCAGGGGATCTCTGCTCCTCCCAGCCTGGGGAAGGCTCTGCCTGCTGCCATCCCGGGTGCTCTGACACCCCCAGACCCATCCCTGCTCTGGCAGGGGCTCCATTTCATCCAGGGGCTCCCAACGAATCTGCTGGAGGGAGGGAGGCAAGCCAGATTCTGCACTTGCACTGGGAAATCTCAGAGGTGCAGCAATATCACATTTTGTACCATTACTGGCTTTTGGTACATGTTTTTGCTCTGCTGAGTTTATTCTTTTCATTGTGTTTTTGCCAGCATGAAAATCCACCCGAGAGAACAGCAACAGTGTGAGCCCACCAAAGAAACCTTTGGAAAAAGCCTTCCAAAGGCTTTCATTCATTAACTTCAATGACTGTTTCTTGAGGGCTGAACTCTGGGATGCCGAGGACATTTGGCACCCTGGACCATCATTACAGTTATTTTATCAGCTCCCCAAGGGCCACACTGAAGCCTTTAGTGCTCCACAGCCCCATTCCCCAGGTGATGCCCATGAGCTGCAGCCTCTGCCCCCACCACTCCTGTCCTGGCCATCAGATGGCCTGGATGAAGGACAAGGAACCTTGTTTTTTTTTTTCTGGAAATAAACGGTAATCAGAAGAAATGGCTTTCTCTGCAATTTTCTCCATTTTCCAAGCAGCTCTTGTGTGTGAGTACCCAAACGCCTGGCTTAATAAAACAGAGGTTTCGGAGTGGCAACTGTTATACCTCGAGTTAAATATAACTGAGAGCTTGAAAATAACTGCAGAGCACACGCAGAGGGAGCTGACAGGGGGATGCTTTGGAGAACAGCTCCAACAGGTCCCTCCTGGGTGTGAAGGCAGCTCAGGAGCTTCCCCTGCATCCCTCAGCAGCCGCACTGCCAGCCCGGCCCGGGCAGCGCGAATCCCCTTTTCCCCGGAGCTGGGGGGAAGGAAGTTTGCGAAGGTGTTTAACACTTCCATGTGAATGATTTTTCCATAAAATATTAATGACGTGGATATAACCTAATTGAGTCCTTAGGGCAATAACCTCTGACAAAACGGCCCTGATTAGGAGATAATTGACTGTGCGGATGGCTTAGAGAGCTTAATGTTGGCAAGGTCCATTATCTGGGGATAACGACCCCCTTTTGCCAGGTGCCGGGCCATTGGGGGGCTTTTGGGGGAATAAATCCTCCCTTACCTCTTCTGTCCAGTACTTTAGAAATGATTCTGTTCAGCTGCTATTGGACGGGGTGGGCTGGCAGGGTAACAGTCCTGGTTCTTGTCCTGGCCCTAAGTGCCCAGGATAAACACAAAGCACAGGGGATGATGTTTTCTCCCAAAACCAAACGTTTTCTGTGCTCTCCCCCAGACCTGCACATATAGGGATATTCAAGAAAGCATTAATATAAACCACCATTGACTTCAATTTATATTAATACACTGTGCAGTGAACTGAGGTGGCTGATTCACAATCCTCATCAGATTTCAGTGCGCCGGGTAAATCAGCTCCCTTGGTTCACTGTAGTTTAATTATAAGCAAATTGCAAGTGAATTAAGATAAATCGAATTAGAACCACTCTAATACTGAGCAAAAACGCCCACTGAGGAGTCTGTGAAAGTTTAACTGCTCCCCTTTGAGAGGTGATTGGGACACACTGGCCAGGCACTCAGCGAGCCTGGGCTTGAGGAGCTGGCTCCAAGGGGCTGCAATGGGCAGGGAGAGCAGGGGAGAGTGGCCACTGACCCCTGGCTGCCCCCTGGGCCTGGCTTTGTGGCCACTGGACCTCAGGATGGCCACCGGACCTCAGGATGGCCACTGGACCTGGGGATAGCCACTGGACCTGGGATGGCCACTGACCCCTGGCTGCCCCCTGGGCCTGGCTCTGTGGCCACTGGACCTGGGGATGGCCACTCTCAGGGCCAGGGAGCAGAGCCAGAGCAGCGAACAGGAGGTTGAAAGCCGGGGAGAGGAGGAGCTGGAGCAGACTGCTGCGGCACAAATTGGAAGCTGGGGTGGCTCTTTCTTCTTCTCCTTCTTTCTTCCCTCCCAGGGAAGTGTCATTTGTACAAATTGCCCGTCCGTGCCAGCTTGGGAGAGACCTCACAAGGGAAACCTGGAGCCTTCCCCGCTTTTCATGTGAGCGGATGCCCCTTTTATTTCTGAGCAAGGAGTAAGTGGAGAAGAAAGGAGCTCCTGTCAGCCTCCGGGAGACAAATTGCTTCCTGCAGCCCGAGGTGCCTCCGCTGTAAGAACCGGAGGTGAGCCGAGCTGCCCCAGCCTCTCCCCTCTCCCCAGCTCCCGGCTTTTAAACCGAGCCCCGGATAAGTAACCAGGGCTGCCTTTCCCTTTTATCTGGCCAGGATGATTTAGTGGGCGCAGCTCGGGCGCAGGAGCGGCGCTGCCGGGATGCAGCGACCCCGGTGCCCGGGTTAAGGACAGCGGCCCTGGGTGCTGCTCCCACGGGCTCTCATCTCCCCGGGCCTCTCCTCCCGAAGGCGGGTGGGCAGCAGGGCACCGCGAGCCATCAAGTTATTAAAACAGCGGAGGCAACAAAGCGGCGCGGCTTCCCCGCTGCTCTGACATTTCCGAGGGTGAAAGGTAAAAACGCGCTCTATAAAACCCAGCCCGGGGTTTGCGGCTGCTGCCCGAGCTCTCCGAGCAGCTAATTAAACGGGAGGGGCAAAGCCGCAGAGAAACTCCAGCCAGCAAATCAAAGCCCAGCCTGGCAGGGAGCTGGGTTGTGGGAAGGACACCCCTTTTCTCCTTTGAACCTCCTTTTTGGGGGAAAAGCGGGAGCGGGGCTTGGCGTCACCGAGCGGCTCCATCCACAGCCCCTAATTATCCCCAAACTCACAGCGCCGAGGCCGGGAGCCAAACCACAGGGAAAAAATGCTGTTGGTGGCAGAGCTGCAGGGGCAAGCGGAGCATTCCCACAGTCCAGACCAGCTCTGCTGGGTCCTGCCCCGCTTGGTTCTGCTGGGTTCTGCCTCTCTTGATTCTGCTGGGTCCTGCCCCTCTTGGCTCTCCTGCCCCTCCCCTCTTGGCTCTGCTGGGTTCTGCCCCTCTTGACTTTCCTGGGTCCTTCCCCTCTTGGTTCTGAGCTCTGTGACCCCAGCCCAGGGGATGAAGGGGGGTGCACCCCATGCCTGTGGGGTCGGCACAGTCACATCCCCGTGTCCCATTGGTCTGTGAGCTGCCCGCCCGCCCCCACTGCTAATGGCCTCGTTAGGTAGGGAAAAGGGTGGCCAAAGTCAATTTATGATATGGAAAAGTGAAAAACCAGCAAAATCAATAATTCTGCAGGGTGAGGGTAGGCTGGCGGAGACCCGGGGGTGTGAGTTCAGGTAACCAATGAGCTTAAAACCCCCGTTCCCGGCATCTGGCCTCGTGCTCCATCCCTGCTGCATCCCTGCTCCATCCCTACTCCATCCCTGCTCCATCCCTGCTCCATCCCTGCTCCATCCCTGCTCCATCCCTGCTCCATCCCTGCTCCATCCCTGCTCGGCATCATTCCATTCAGGTGAAGCAGCCTCTGCCCGCTGCTCCCGGAGCATCCCAGGCTGCTCTTCCCCCGCGGGGCTGTGCCACTGGCAGCTCCTCCAGGCAGGGAACGTGGTGCCCAGGCTGCCCCTGGCACATCCCCAGGGGCCAGGGCTCACCAGGGCCAGGGCAGATGTGTCAGAGCCTCCCGGGCTCCGCCCGTGCTGGGAAGAGAGGAACCCGATGGAAGTGCTTGGCAGTGTCCCTGTCACAGACACCCTGCAGCTGTGGCGAGGCTCCAGAGCTGAGCCAGACAGGTTTGCATGAGTCAGGAGGTGCGAGTGATCCGTGGCAGGAGTGATGGAGGGTTTCCTGTTCTGGAGATTCGGGGAGGGATTTGTTCTTTTGAAGCCTGCTGGAGTTCATGCAGGCGTTAATCTGGAGCAGCCAAACGTACCGGGCTGAGCACAGAGGGATCCCAAAGGTTCCCTCTGATCCGTGATCCAAAACCACGAGCCCCCTGTGACACGGGCTGCTGTAAAGCCTCTTGCCAAATATCTCTGTTCAGTGGTAATTCCTATTACAGCTGATTTCTACCATGTGGCTGCACACCCCGTGGTCTACAGAGCTCTGGAGCACTGGCAGAGAGCAAAAAATGAGAGTTTGGAAGAATAACTAGAATGGTGAATGTGGTTTTCTGAACTTTCCTCATCAAATTATGGCAACAAGAGGAATCAGAGGATGCCCTCCATGCCCACCCTGGCTCACGGCCACCCATCCATCCTCCCTCCCACCCAGCCTGGGCTGCAAGGCACACACACATCTCAGTTCCATCTTTTCTGTCTCTCGCTGTTGTTTTCCCCCAGTATAAATTTTGCATTTCTAGCCTGCTTGTCATATTTCCTACCGGATTGGGTGTTTAATTAAAATCATAATTAAAATTGATCTCCTCATTAGCATGCACCTGCTCTGCTGCTCGCGTCCTGGCATTTAATTATACGCTGAAGATGTCAAGTCTGACAGGCGAGAACGAGACCCCGGCCAGTAACCCCTGACAGGACTTCCCAGTGACAACATCTGGGTACTGGAGCCCATCTGCTGGCATGGCCTCGGTGCTGGACAGGGGGACGTGGGCACTGCTGGAGCTGGGGACTGGCAGCCCCCAGGGTCAGTGGGGTCTGCACCCAGCAGCCTGCACACCCCCTCCGGAGGTTTCTGACAGTTTCCCCAGCTGGAGCAGAGCTCTCTGGACTTGCTGGGCTCCCACCAGCACCAGTATGGAGACCCAGCCAAGCCTGGGTTGCTCTCCCTTCCATGGGGAAAGCAATGCTCCCCCCACCTTGCCTTGGGGTGTCCATTAAGGGAATTATCCGAGTTCTTTCTGGTTCTGAAAGTGCATCTGCTCTTTTCCCTGTGTGCCAGGCAATAAAGCTGCCAAAAGGCATTTTTGGGGCTGTTATCCGTGAGGAGTTTTATTCCCCTGCACTTTGGAAGTCTCTCACTGATGGATGTGGGTTCAGTGGGATCTGTGAAGCAATGAAAGCTGACATCAAACCTACCCTCCAAACTTAGGGCTCTCCCTGTGGCTCCCTGGGGACCCAGAGCGTTTGGAACCCAGGACCTGCCTCTCCTCCTGCTCTTGGTGTGGGATGGGGCCTGGGCAATGCTGAGCAGTGTCTCCAAAGCCTTCCCACTGTGGAAACCCCAGCTCAGCCACCTGAGGGCTGCAGGGGATGCTGCTTTTCAGCACAGTGGCTTCCAGTGAAGAGCACAGAGGAGAAGCCTGTTAAATCCCCTCCTCTACAACTGCCAGGGGTAGCTGGTGACACACAGCAATGCTCCACCTGTGCCAGGGACAGGCTGGGGGACATCCCCTCCAGGTGGAGCTGCCCTTACCTTTTTATGGCTCCTTTTACAGCCAAGGCCATCAAATGCCATGTACAGAGACCTTTATGGCTGGAGATGCTGGAGCTGAGGCTGGAGCTTTATTGCAGCTGGGCTTTGGGAATACTCTGAGTGCCAAGGGGGGAATGCTGTGGGTGCTGTGGACACGTGGGGACAGATCACCTCTGCAGGAACAACCTTCACACGTGGCTGAGAGCGAAGCAGAAATGTTCCCAGCTGGGAACACGAAGGGACCCTTGGCACTAACAACCACTGCAATGGAAACCCAGAGCTACCAAACCCCACAAAACCTGGCCCAGAGCTACCAAACTCCAGCAAACCCGGCCCAGAGCTACCAAACATGGCCCAGAGCTACCAAACCCCAGCAAACCTGGCCCAGAGCTACCAAACCTGGCCCAGAGCTACCAAACCCCAGCAAACCCAGCAGCAGCCGCCGTCTGACCGCTCCTCACAAAGACAGCCCGGCCCTTTTGGCATAAATAAGGCACTTGAATGTTATGAAGAGAAATCCACGAGCGTTAATAGCCTGACAGCAGCACAGCATCCCACTGGGAACATTATTTATGAGCTGTAGCACTGCCAGCCCTGCTGCAGGAAGGAGATGCGGGAAGAGCATTCTGTGGGACAGAGCAGGGTCAGCCAGGGCAGCAGGACCAGCACAGGGCTGGGGACACAGCTCCAGCCCAGCAGAGCAGCCCTGTCCTGCCAGGCCCTGGGGTGCTGCATCTGGGCACATCCTCCACGGTTCTAATGAGATTTTTGCATGAGCAATAACTCATCAGCCTGGAGTACAGGCCAGGCAGAGCTGAAGTGTGGGCACTTGCCAGGCTGTGCTGGGAGCAGGGCCGTGGCACAGGGAGCAGCTGGACACCCTCGTCCTGCCCTTGGAATGGGCCCTGGAGAGAAATGGAGCCTAAAGAAACATTTGTCATTTGAGCTGTAATTACACAATTACGTAAATGCATGATATTAGTAGTCAAGAGCCTGGAGTTTTCACTAAAGAGTCCCTTAAGTAAATAAACATTTTCAAGCGATTACATTATTATGATGAGATTTTTTAAAAAATAAAATGGTAAGGATTGTGCAGGATGACACCAGAAAGCAAGAGGGGAAAGCAAACCCAACCCCAGCCAGTGGCTGTCAGGGCAGCAGGTGAGGGACACATCAGGCTCTGCAGTGGTGGCTCATTTTGGGACTGCTGCCCCCAGAGACAGGCTCTAGACACCAAGGCAGTGTGGATTAGAGGAGTGGAAAGACAATTCAATTTAATTTTAAGAGATACCACTGTGGAGAAGGCACACGAGGATGGCAGTTGCAATGGATGTACAGAATATAAATAAATATATGGGTAAAAACAAACAAAAGCTCATCAAAACAAGCAAGAACCAAACCCAATCCCTGCATTACACTCAGTAATTAAATATTTATCAGAGCAGAGGAAGTAAAATCCATTTACTGCTTTGGGCCAGTTACAATCTTCCTTTTAAAAATCCTTTGCAATTAGTTCATTCCTCCCTGAGAGACGAGAACACTGGAGCAGTCTCCAGGTCCATCCCAAACAAACTATGGAACATTTTCTCTCCTGGTTTGTGGGTGTGCACAGGGGTTCCAGGGAGCTCTGAGCAGCTCAGGCCTTGCTGCTGCCTGTCCTGAGTGAGGGGTTACCTTGGGCCCTGCAGGTGGGAGGGACTGCCCTGGTGCTTGCCATTAATCCTGCTGGGGTCACCACCAGCAGGGCTTCCTGCATTTCCTTTATCCTCGGGAAAGGCTCCAGAGAGCTGGCTCTAAACACGGCAGATTGATCCAAGCTCCTTCCCGTCGGGTTTTGGGGCCAGGGCTGCCTCAGCTGCCCGTGTGATGCCATCTGGTTCAGGGCTCCTGAGCTAGGACAGCTCTGCCCTGTCCCTGGCACTGCCCATCCCTTGAGGACCCGAGCTCTGTCCCTGTCCCTGACACTGCCCATCCCTTGAGGACCCGAGCTGCAGGATGTGCCAGTGCCCAGGCCCTGTGCCTGCCAGCGGTTCAAGCAGCACAGGTGACAAGGGGCAGAGGGTGCTGCTGGCACCAGGAGAGGTGGCCCAGGGGGAATCCTCCCTTCCCCTCCATCCTCCACAAGCCAGGACGCGAAGTGCGGCCGTGGAATCTCACGTTTGAGATAATTGCATTAAGGTAATTGCCACTGCAGCATTATTTCCCATTCCTGGGAGAGGCTGAGAGCAGGCTGAGTGCATTGTGTCTGCGTTAGCAGATTAATAATTACAGCCCTTCGGAGCAGCGCTGCTGTGTATGGATTCACAGCTGCCGCATCATTACCCGCCACACTTGAAGACACCCTATAGGAGCACAACGCCGTGCTGCACAGTGTGCCTGCTCTGCTGCTGGGTCCTGCCTTCGCCACGCTTTCATCAGACTCACAGCTTGCAAGAAATAGAAAACATTTACAACCTGTAGCAAGCCAGCTCTGGAGCCGCGCGGAGCCGTCGGGGATTCTCTGACGAATGCCTTGGGTCCCTCAGAGGAAAACTTCACCCTTCCCAACACAGCCTGGTCCTTGGGAGGCTCTGGGTGCATGTGGGACTTATCTGAGCCCACAGCACTCCCCGTGCTGTGGAGATCTTCCCTCACTGCAGAGCCACCGCTGCCTCTGCAGCAGCTCTGTTTGCTGCAAAACAATTTAGGAGAGGGAGCAGAAGGCTCCTGTGGCCTATTGAAAAAGATGAATAATTTAGGGAAGCTGGATGAAATTAGGGAGCAGGATAACTCAGCCTCACAAGGAGGATAACACACAATCTAACAATGCCATAGCATGAGGGAACAGCAGTTCTGTGTCCCACCTGGCAGAGCTCATCCCCACCTGAACAGCGGGCCATGGAACCAGGCAAACTGGCAAGAGGACACGGATAGTTCACAGAGGGAGCTGCTCTATTTAGCTCTTCTTCCTGATTAGAGCAAACTGAAAAATAAAATCATTAATTGTGAACAGAAAATTAGATTGATAAACTGATTTCAGTTTCCACAGTCTGGGGTGTAAGAGGGGAAAGAGTTCACCTGAAAGCAAAGAATTCTGTCCTCCCTTTTGGTGTCTCCTTCATGTATTGATCAATGTCTGTATGAAGCAAGCATCTCATTCAGGACACAAACAATATTGTATTTCTTCTGTACCTTGAAGGATTTCACAGGGAACTTTAGCACAGAGCAAGTGCTGGTGATTCAGAGGTGACACAGCCAGGACAGCACACCAGGGAGAGGACATGGGTTATTTTGGAAGGTCAATGGGTATGAGGATGGATCTGCACATCCATCCATCTATCCACCATCCATGCATCCATCCATCCATCCATCCCTCATCCATCCATCCATCCATCCATCCATCCATCCATCCATCCATCCATCCATCCATCCATCCATCCATCCATCCATCCATCCATCCATCCATCCATCCATCCATCCATCCATCCATCCACCCATCCATCCGTCCGTCCATCCGTCCATCCATCTATCCACCATCCATCACCCGTCCATCCGTCCATCCATCCATCCATCCATCCATCCATCCATCCATCCATCCATCCATCCATCCATCCATCCATCCATCCATCCATCCATCCATCCATCCGTCCATCCCGTAGGCGAAGAGGAGGGGTCAGGAGGGAGCCTGAGCCCAGCATCCCCAGGGATCTGAGCCCAGCAGCTCAGGCGGGCAGTGCAGCACCACGAGCAGGGTGATCCCACCCCTCTGGCAAGCTGGGGAAGGAGCTGCTGGGCAGGTGGGGGTGCTGAGCTCTGCCAGGGGTGCTGAGCTCCCCGTGGTCGCCCACCCCACCCAGCAGCAGCTCCACTCCCACTGCCTGCTCCAGGGCAGCCGCCCCCGGAGGGTCTGGATCAAGCTCTGAGCTGGGTAAGTCCTTGTCGGAGCACGAGGCGCCCGAACAGCCTCACGGCTTGACCTCTGTGCCTTGGAAATGATATTCCAATCTCTGTACAACACCCGGCGGAGTACCAGGGCTGAACACCTCCAACCACTGCGGCAGGGAAGGAGGATGACAGCTACATCTGTAATACCCAGCAGAGCAGAGGAGGCCGCTTCCTCTTGCTCTCCTCTTCCCCATTTTTACATGTGCAATTACAGTGCCGAGCGTTATTTGGATTTGCCTCCGCAGCTGCTGCTGTCCTGCCGCGTGCTCCAGCCAAATTACATTTCAGAGATGGCATTTCCACTCCCAGCAGCGCAGCCCGGCTCCCCTCGTAAGGGCGAGGAGAGGGACGCGACGGCTCCAGCATTTGTTCTTCCAAACAAGCCGGGTTTGTTCTTCTGCCGGCTGCCTCTGCCCCGCGGCTTTGTGGGGAGCTCGCAGGGACAGATCGCTCCCAGCTGGAGAGCCGGGTCAGCGGGAGCTGCGAAATAATGGGAGCTAATCTGCCTGTTGAATTTATTAATTCCCATTTACACTCCTCTATCTCCCTCGCTGTCCATCAAGGCTGATTACACCAAGCTCACCACCTCAGCAGCCGATGCCCTCTAACCACTGCTGTACCATCACCAGATCCTTATCAGCTTTTCCACAGCATTAGGCTAATGGCTGGATTCAATGGTCTTAAAGGTCTTTTCAGACCTAAACGATTCAAAGATTTTAGAAATTATCATCTTTAGCAGAGCAGCCTGCCATCAAGGCACCTGTAGCGAGGGCTTTGCCGTGCTCATCACCGCGTTACCTTTCCCCGCAGCCACACTAATTGCTAACCCTGGGCAGGAAAAATGTATTTTCCTTACTGTCAAAATGACAACCTCTAAACAAATCCTAAATCCTGTTCTGTGCTTCCAGCAGTGTTTTATCTTTCCGCTGCTGTTCTCTTGAGATTTATGCCTCATGATCTGGAGGAACCTGCAGCATCCATCCCTACCTGTTTCTTGTCTATTTAAGTGGCAAGGGCTTGTCAAGGCACGGAAGTTTCATTGATTTACTGTAAGATGTGGGATCAGGCTGCTGCAGTGAATCGCTGGCTGTGCTCCCACTCACAGAAGCTCCTCTTGGGCTGGCAGAGCCCAGGCAGGCACCCAGGGCACCGGAGGAGAAGAGGGTGAGGGATCCGAGCTGGAGGGGTCTGTGATTGTGCCTGAGGCTGGATCTGCAGAGCTGACCCTTGGAGGGGAACGGGGCCTTGTCCCTGTCCCGCGGCACTGCCCTCAGGCTCTGAGATGCCCTGGAGCCCAGGGACAGGGGGATAAGCTGTGTTTGTTTGTTTTTACAGCCCGCTGCCACGTTCAGGTGCCCGGGCCCCATTAAAGGAGGAACAGCCTGTAAATCGCTGCTGCACTGAAGGGTTATGTCTCCCTCGCTGCTGCATTTCATCCTGCACAATCACGGAAGGGATTTGTCCTGGCGCTGTGAAAGTGCGAATGGAACCACGTCCCCCCTGCTCCTTCCAGCCTGGAAAAGTGAGAATGGAACCACGTCCCTCCTGCTCCTTCCAGGCTGGGAAAGGGCTCCTTTGGCCCCGGCAGCTCAGCCCTCCCAGGAGCTGCCATGAAGCTCCAGCTCCCCGTGGGGAAGGATGGGGCAGCTCCAGGATGTGCTGGAGATGGAGCCCGTGCACAGGCAGTGCCAAGGCTCCCTGTCTCGTCTCCGAGCACGGAAGGGGTCAGGAATCCTGAGAACTTGTGCCAGTAACAAATGATTGATGCTGTTATTCTCCAGGGTGTGTTAGAGAGAAGATTTATCACGGTCCTGAAAAGGCAAAAGATGTGACAGGAGAGCTCCTGCCTGCCGGAAAAAGGAGACATTTAAACCCTGAAGTGTTCATGCAAGATGGATTTGATATTGCTGTGCCTTGGACTATCAGAATAGTGCCCCCCTCATCCCTTCCCTTTCCCCATGGCATCTTCCTTTGGGTGAGGGATGCTCAGGATCCTACGGCTGCTCCCAACCCTTCTCAGTATTTGAAGAGCTGCAAGAAAATTACCCTGAGGTCCTCCAAGGAGAAATTTAAGCAGCAACGTGATCCTCTTTCTGTCAAACTTCCTGGGAAAACTCTGCTGTAGTTCAACAGGAGATAGATAAAGTGCATTATTGTCACCATTACACATAAACACGGCCAATTCCGTAAAATTCATCTGCGCCGAGTCCCGTGCCCGTGCAGGGAATGAATCAGGTTAGCAGCTACAGCCCTGGGCTCCCAGCAATCCTCCCGCTTCAAAAACATAAACAGAAAATTGGAAGGGAAATGTCATCTCAGTGAGTTCATTCTGAATCACATGTTTGATGAAAGACTCTTTACAAACCCTTAAACTGCCTAAAGCCATTCACCTGAAAAAAATGTAACATTCCTCACAGGAAAAGAACAATTAGCAATACAATTAGTTTTCTAAGAGGCAGCGATAAATAATTGAATTTTTTCTTTGACGAGGAGGGACGGCACTGACAGTTCTCAGCTCCTGTATTGACAGCAGAGGAAACGGCCCATGAAACCGCTCGTTTGCGGGGAATTTTGATCTATCAATTGCGAGCGAGGAGAACAAGGGAAGCATGAAAGAGCAGCTCGGCTGTCAGCCGGCAGCCGCAGCCTGGCTGGGCTGTGGCAGGGGCAGCAGGATCCAGGAACGCTTCCAGAGGCTGCGCACATCTGGCCGGACGCGGCTCCGCACAGCTGGGATGGATCGGACGGGATGAACGGGCTCCGATGGCTCTGGCCAAGCTACCGAGCTGGAACCAGCCCCGGGCCGGGCACAGGCTGATCCCAGCACCGGGAGCGGTCACACAGGGCTCTGGATGGGGATTCCAGCGGCAGGGGAGGGACAGATCCATCTCTGCCACGGGAGAAATGAGCCGGGAGCAGCAGCGCAGTTCTCAGTTATGAATTTGTGATCGATCCCCCGTTGCCATTGATTCCCTGCTCGCCGCAATGAGCTGATTAAGGCAAGCGCAGCTGATGCCTCTCTCGGCCCGTGGCTCTGGCTGGGCACTGCCAGGGTCCCCAGGTGGGCACGAGTCACCGTGGGCTCCCTGGCCACGCGTGGGTGCCAGCCTCAGGTTGGGTGCCAGCCTCAGGTTTAGGTACAGCCTCAGGTTGGGTTACAGCCTCAGGTTGGGTGCCAGCCTCAGGTTGGGTTACAGCCTCAGGTTGGGTGCCAGCCTCAGGTTGGGTGCCAGCCTCAGGTTTAGGTACAGCCTCAGGTTTGGGTGCCAGCCTCAGGTCTGGGTACAGCCTACATGAGTATGAGGGGCCTTCTGCCCCTGTCTCCCACCAAACTCATGTCTCTTCCTGGCAGCAGATTCCGAGCAGGATCCAGCCCTCTCAGACCTCACAAGGACAGGCAGATGGAGAAAGGCCAATCTTTTCAGCGTCTCTTAAGCTTGGGACCTTCTCCTCCCCTTTGTTAGTGCCTTTGTACCTGCTCTCCCCTCTGCTTTCCCTCAGCTCCCACCCTTCCCCACTCCTTCCAAAGAGAGTGAAAAATTCGCCTTTTGCCCCCTTAACTGCTTCCCTGTGAAATTAGAACTCCCGTTGGCTGACCCTGCTGTGGCTGAATCTCAGCCTTTTCTCCATCAAATCCTTCTTGCAGAATTTATTGGGTGGTGCAGCATTACCCTCATAAAAAGGCAATAAATGGCCCTGTTTGCATTACACTCCATAATGGCTGTAACCTCGTGGCATTCTCCTGGAGCCGCCTTAGGAACAAAGGGGCAGAAAAGAAGGCTCCCAGAAATCTTTGGGATAATTACACTGCGGGAGTGCTGGAATCTTTAAAATCACTTTAAATCAAAGGAAGCCCGGATTTTAAATCTGAGGTTAACAGCACTCGGGACACTTGCAAAACTCCTCAGGCTCAGCAGCTTGCAGCTTCCCCTTGGAATGCTGTGAGCAGCATCCCTTGGAATGCTGTCAGCCCCTCGGAGGGGCTGTGGGGAGCACTTCAGGGCCCTGGGGATGCTGCAGGTGAATCGCGGGGGCTCCCGGCTGGTGCCAAATGCGCTGCGGTTTTTGTTCCCTGCTCCAAGACACCAGGAAAAGAGAGTGATTCTGGATCACGGTGGGATTGATTACCCGCAGGATGACCAGGAGAACCTCCCTATCTGTTTGTCCAGAACGGGTCTGCAGCTCGCGATTGTGCCCATGTCCCCGGGGCCGGCGTGGGGACCGCCACCAGCTCCCCCTGTCCCCAGGGACACCCCAGCAGTGCTGCAATCACAGCTCAGGCTGTCCAGCTCTGCTAACACTGCTCTTTGCCCGACCCACAGCCTTTTATTGCTCTTTCAACGGCCCCTTCTAAACATTATGGCTCACTTTGAGTTTAGGAAGGTGGCACTTTGGAAATGCGGAGTTTGCTGTTTCAGCCAGGATGTGCATTACCTGTCCCTCATTTCTTTACTGGCTAAAGTGGTTTTATCCCCTCTGTGGAGTTAAGTTATAAAGTGGAGGTGTCAAGTCACAGCAGAGTAAAACTGGGATAAGGATAAAGGAGAGGAGGCAGATTTTGGGCCCTGCCAGGCTAGGCTCTCAAGGGCTCCAAGCTGCTTTGGGCTCTCAGCCCCTTCCTGCAGGTGCCACAAGGAGCAGGGCACACCCAGAGGGGTGACAGAGGGGACAGGGCTGTGCCAGCCCCCCTGCTCACCTTGGTGCCATGAGGTACTACTCAGCATCTCAGCATCTCAGTGCTCCCAGGTGAAGTCAGCCCTGCCAGCCCCAAAGGCTGGGTGAGAGCAGCCAGCACCAAACCCAGAGCAGGGACTGGATTTCTCCCCACCAGCCCCGGGGCAGGGCTCCCGTCCTGTAATTCACTCACTGGGATGTGGAAATGAAAACAAAGAGAGCATGAACACAACAGCTCGAGCGAGGCCGGTAATTGAAAACTCCTGACGCTAAACAGAAATGAAAATGTTAATGGCAAACACCCAGAGCAAATGTGTTCCATATGCAGGGATTGCCATAGGCTGACAAATACAAATGCTGCCGTGGCCAGGGGGGGAGCAGAGGCAGAGAGGAGGAAGGGCTGAGCTCCCTGCCCGGCCAGGAGCAGCACCTGCAGCTCCCAGAGCTCCCCTTCCCATCCCTCACCTGCAGCTCCCAGATCCCCCCTTCCCATCCCTCACCTGCAGCTCCCAGATCCCCCTTCCCATCCTCACCTGCAGCTCCCAGATCCCCCCTTCCCATCCTCACCTGCAGCTCCCAGATCCCCCCTTCCCATCCTCACCTGCAGCTCCCAGATCCCCCCTTCCCATCCTCACCTGCAGCTCCCCGTGCTTGGGAAGAGCCTGGAACGTGGGAGGAGCCCTGACCCTCAGGCCACTCAGAAAGGACGAGCCTTCCCCTCTGACCTGCCCTGTCCAGAGGGAAATGCCGTCGGGAGCCCCATCCATCAGCACGGGCACGGGAATGAGTGCCATAAATCCATCCTGTAAGAGCTCCGGCAGGAACACGAGGTGCAGGGTAACGACTCAGGAATAATACACAGAAAGCCAGCAAGAACTCGGAATGCCTGGTGGAAGCCCAAGGGAAATTAGCCTAATGCTCGGCAAATGTTGGAGAGCGAGGGGATTACTCTTCCCCCGGGCCCTCTGCTGCCGCAGAGAGAGTTTACAGCACTTTGTCATCTGCGGCTGGGGCTCTTGATGGCTCTGGGGCTTTTCATAGCCAGCGGTTTCTCCCTGCATCCATCTTGGCTGTCAGGGACACGAGATTGGTGCTTGGGGCACCGACCCGGGGCCTGACAACCCTGGACTGGCTTCAAACCCAGCTCCTGGGCAGCTCTGCCATAAACCCACAGTGAGACCTGGGCCATGCACCTGCTCACAGCCCCCAGACCCAGCCCTGGGGCTCACCTCGTTTCTCGAGATGCAGGTGAAGCTTTGTGGAACTCCTGGCAGCTTTCCTTTCTTCCCCATTTCTTCCCGGGCGTGCAGCCTGCCTCCAAAGCAGGCAACGTTCACACTCCTTGGGTTTCACCACAAGCATTCCTCCCAGCTCCATCTGTGAGCCTTAATTAGTGAATTTACTGACAGAAACTTTATTAATGCAGCATTTAGCTCTGCTGGCAGCATCTTGTGCCCTTCGGAGCCTCCTGCGCAGAGAAGCACCAGCTCCCAGGGCCTCGGGGGGTTTTCCTGCCCCTATTTCCCTTTCTGGGGGCCCAGGAGCCCCCAGGCTGTGCTGCTGCCCTCCCCTCGGTGCCCATTTGGCGGGGACAGTGGGACACAGGGGATGCGCACACGCTGGGAGCAGCAAAGAGGAGCCTGGCAACACCTTGGCGCCCTCTCCATCCCCACTGGCAGCAAAGCAGAGCCCAGGTGCCCAGCTCTGTACTGTGCCCACCCCCAGCCCCCTGCCCAGAGACAACATCCTGCAGGACAGACCCCAGCAGCAGCTCCCACAGAGGCACCGACCAGGATTCCCGACACATCTTCCCTCTCCTTTCCATTTCCTTTCTCCTTCTTGTTGTTTTTTTCCTCAAAGACATTAACCAGATATAAAAAGTTAAATGTGAAGTCGAAACAATAAGGCATGGAAATAGCAGAAATAACTTAATTAAGTTTTTAAAGATTTCCATGCTTGAATAAATTAGCCTTCCTGCAAATGTCACAACAGGCAGAAAAAATGTGTAATCAATGGAGCACAATGTTACTTTGCTCTTTAGTTAAATGCAAGCTCCAGCAGTGTGTTCTCCAAGCCTCATTCTTCTCCTCAATGCTCCCCACTGCATCTTCCCCACATATTGGGGGAAAAGCTGCAGAAACTCCAGCACCAGCTCTCCCTGTGCAGGCAACAAACCAAGAGCTTTGCTTTGCTCTGCTCCCCTGAAGCACCACGGGAAAGCACCAACAACCACTTCCATCTGCTGGCGACACAACTGGGAGGGAGGGGACACTCCCAATTTGCCAATTAGGCAAAAAAAAAAAGGCAGACTCAGCAGGAATAATGTGTGGTTTTCACTGGGGAATATGCCAAAGCTTCCCAGAGGCACCCAGGTCCCTGCCCTTGCTGCTGCACAGAGAGAACACCACTCCTGAGGACAGGAATTTATTGGGGAGGGTTTGGGGGAGATCAACCAGGACAGGCAGGGAAATAAAACACTGACACAGGATGGAAGCAGAGGGAATTTTGGCTTGCTTATCCTGGAAAAGAAAGACGAGGCGAGACATGCAAACAGCCTTCAAACATTTAAAGGAAAGCTCTGAAAAGGGAGAGAATAAACAGGTTTTCATGTTTGCTATGAGGATGACAAGATAAACATAAACTGCAGCAAGGAGCATTCATGTTCGACATCAGAAAGGTGCCTGTGATGCCGAGGTGGGGCTGTGAGCGCTGCTGCCGGCTGGGCTGTCTGTCTGTCTGTCCTGGGACAAAACCTGAGATCAGCAGGGCCAGGCTGGACTGTGAGTGCCACTGGCTGGGCTGTCTGTCTGTCTGTCCTGGGGTAAAACCTGAGATCAGCAGGGCCAGGCTGGGCTGTGAGCACTGCCACCGGCTGGGCTGTCTGTCTGTCTGTCCTGGGACAAACCTGAGATCAGCAGGGCCAGGCTGGGCTGTGAGCACTGCTGCGGGCTGGGCTGTCTGTCTGTCTGTTAGTGCTTGTTAGTTCTGGCTGCAGGACTTTACCTCTTGATGCGAAGGCTTCTCACATGATGAAGACTAGCATGATTACGGCTGTTAAGGATTACGGCCGAGCCCGCCTTACCTTTTAGGTGATGGCCAAGAATTGTCAATAATTCCAGCTCAGCAGCTGACCCGGGGCATCCCTGTGTTTAGTGCAGGGCATCACTCGGGCTTTAAACACCCGGTGCTCTGGGCTGTGTCACCTGTGAGCCCTGGAACCGAGAGCAGGGCCCGCTGGTGTGGCAATTCACAAAATTCGAGGGTTTTGGGAAAACTGCAAGATGCAAGCTTCAGATACAGCAGAACTGTGATTAGAGCTAAGCAGCAGCCATGAGATAGGTCAGCAGAAAAATTATTTAAACTGTAGAAAAAGCAAGGGCAAATAGAACAATGGTCTGTGTATTAACACTTGTCTAGAATAACTTTCTAAGCTACAGAAAGTTTATCTAGCAAGATATTAGGAAGGTTAAAGCTTAATAATGGAGCTCTGTGCATTGTGTTTTAAGGCTTACAAGCAGGTATTGTATTTAAATAAGCAAGCATTGTTTTAACCACAGGTACATGTGTCTATAGTGGTTGGATAGAACTACTGTCAATGTGCTTTTGCTTTGTGTGATTGGTCAAAAAACTTATAAAGTAAGTTTTAACATCAAGTTCCTAGTCTGCTACCTAGAATGTGAGCTGCTGACAGCTTCCCATTGTCATAATCATGTAATGAGACTGATGCTGGAAAATAAAACAGCTCGAGGCGCTTTTAGCAGCAGCCCCATCCCGTTTGCAGTCTGTAAATAGCCCCCCTTGCCAGTGTCAAATGGCCGCTCCTCCTGCACTCCCCCGGGGCTGGAGCTGCCACAGGGACACAGCCAGCTCCAATCCCCCCGCTGACAATGATAGGGGTGAGCGATGGAGCTGCACTCTGCTCCTCCAGGAGCTGCCACAGCTCCAATCCCCCTGACAATGATAGGGGTGAGCGATGGAGCTGCACTGCTCCTCCAGGAGCTGCCGCAGGGACACAGCCAGCTCCGATTCCCCCGACAATGATAGGGGTGAGCAATGGAGCTGCAGGGGGCTGGAGCAATGGAGCTGCACTGCCCTGGGGGGTGAGCTGGGAGCTGCACTGCCCTGGGGCTGGAGCTGCCACAGGGACACAGCCAGCTCCGATCCCCCCGACAATGATAGGGGTGAGCGATGGAGCTGCACTCTGCCCCACCAGGAGCTGCATCCCGGGCTGGGAGTGCTGCTGTCTGCGCTGTGACACACACTTTATTAGAAAGTGAGCCGGTGGAAAGTATTGGAAATTCTTCTAAGACCGTTTTGATTGTCCTCGAGGAATCGGTGGCGGAGGCTGGGATGCCGGGAGGACAAAGGCGGCTGCCAGATGAAAGTAAAGAGAAAGGATTTCTCCTCTGAATCATCAGCCAATTAAATTTTCAGCGCAATAAAAGCGGAGGGCAAGCGGCTCCGCTAATGGCCCTGCAGCTGATCCCATTACCAGGCAGGGCGGCCGGGCTGGCAGGGCCCGAGGGGGACTCGGGCTGAGGAGCTGCAGGGAAGGGCGGCGGGGCTGGGGGCACAGCACCGGGTACTGACGCCCATCCCTGCAGAGCTCACACCTCCCGTACCTGAGCCCCCCCTTTGTGTCCTCACCGTGACGGGGGAGCTGCTGCGGGGCCAAGCCTGCACAGAATTGCTGCTTTTTCTTTTTTTCCCAAATAGTGTTTCATTTTAGTGTAAATGAGCTTGCAGAGGGTCTTAGCAGTCTTTGTTTAACTTGAAAGGAGCAACCCTTGCTGCACTGGCTCCCATCTCTGATCCTGAGATCACTTTGTCCCGTGTGTGACTGGTGCCAGCACGGGCACAGAGCGAGGCAAATGTCCGAGCACTAAAGAGGATTTTATTTATGGTTCTTGATTCTGTGCTGAGCTAAAACATTTGCAGTGACAGAACATTTCTTCCTGACTCTGCCCTTCGCCCCCTTCAAGGCTGCTGAAACATATATATGATCTGAGGAGGGAAGATGGATCTTCCCAGTCCTCACAGGTCGTTTGCCAGTGAGACAAAAGCCTGGAAAGCTCCCTGTGTTGGCTGAAGAGAAATCCTCCCTCCCCTTGCAAAATTTGGGATGGAGCATTGTTGCTAATGACCTCCTTGGATCCGTGCCCAGGATGTGGAGATATCATCTCCTGCTCCCAGTAATAAGGTCACAACTGATCCTGAACAAATGGCAAAGTTATTTAATAATTATTTTGGAAGGTCTGCTCGTGACCTTTCAGCTCGTCAGGGTAAGTAGCACGAATTTATCACCGGTGCCACATGAAGGGCCTTGATTATTTGAGTTGTTTTTCCTGGCAGGAATTTGGTTTTTCCCCCATTGTCTGAGCCATTCAAGGTGTGCACCAGCTGGGAATGCAAACACTGCTCCTGCCCACGGTGTGATGGGGTTTTGCCTGGGGCTGGGGCATCCCTGGAAGGGATCCAGCACAGGATTTATCCCCACACACATCAGCCTGGGCTGGCACCTCACTGGAGCCTGCAGCAGGTCCCTGAATGCAGCAAAAACACAGCAGAACCCAGCAAAACCCAGCAAAACCCAGCAAAAACCCAGCAAAAACCCAGCAAAAACACAGCAAAAACACAGCAAAACCACAGCAAAACACAGCAAAACCACAGCAGAACCCAGCATCCCAATGCCTGCTCTGCAGGGATGTCCTGCCAGGGGCTGAGGGTGGGTTGGGCTGGCAGGAGGTTTGTGCAGAGCAGGAGGGCCCCGTTCCCACTGCCCCAGGAGCTGCTGCAGTCTCTGGCTGCTCCCTCTGGGGAAAGCTGCCCAAAGCCTCTTACAGCAGCGCCTGGAAGCGCCCCTTGGCTGTCCTGTTTGGATAACTGTTCGCAGGCAGCCTTGCCTTTCATTTCCTTAATCTTAAATTGCATCAAAAGGCAGAGATTAGAGGTAAAACCTCAATAAAAGACGGAACAAAAGCCTCTGCCCACATTGGATTCTCATACCCAGCTTTGCTGTGGTTTTGTTCTCCTCTTGTCTGACAGGCTGAGTAGCCAAACCTTAAAAAACTGAAAAACCCCCTAAGATTAAAACACTATTTAGAAAAGGCCATGCCAGTCTGAAATCACCTGTGGTTCATACATTAAACATCAAATGTGCGCTAACTCTGAATTATGGTCATGAAAAGCAAATCCTTTAATACCATTTTCTGTGTTACACGGGCTGGAGCTTAGCACTGAGAGTCCTGGTTTTCTCGCGCCAGTCAGTGGAGCAGGACATTCCCACCTGGAGTTATCCCTCAGCCCTGGAGCTGTTGGAATCCCTGGGAAGGAGCAGGGATGCAGGAGAGCAGGAACAGGGATGCAGGGATGCAGGATGCAGGGATGCAGGATGCAGGAACAGGGATGCAGGGATGCAGGGCATGAACAGGGATGCAGGGATTCAGGGATGCAGGGATTCAGGGATGCAGGAGAGCAGGAGCAGGGATGCAGGAGAGCAGGAGCAGGGATGCAGGGATTCAGGGATGCAGGCATTCAGGGATGCAGGCATTCAGGAATGCAGGGATGCAGGAGAGCAGGACCAAGGATGCAGGAGAGCAGGAGCAGGAAAACTGGAGCAGGAGCAGGAGCCTTGGCCTCCCAGAGGTCTCCCAGAAGCTGTGGCAGCTGTGGGGCCTTCTTGGCCGCTGGAGGGGACTGGCAGCACCAAGGAGATGATGCTCCTCTCCACTGTGAGCGACCAAAACAGTGCCAGGAGGAGAGCAGAGGGGAGAGAGGAGAAATCCCGGCCCCCTCCATCCCAGCGATGCAGGAGCATCAGTGCCCAGGGCGAGGGATGCTCCTCACCCATCCCCGGGACAGCAGAGACACAGAGGGGCTGATCTGGTGGGGCAAGGGCTGGCAGCAGTTTGGTTTTGAGAGTGGGTCAGCCTTGTGTTCCATCTCCTCGCTCAAGGGCTGGGTTTGCAGCCAGCAGCTGATGGGCAGCAGAGCCGTGACTGACACATCCCCCAGCCGCACTTGTGCCCTAAAATAACCACAATTAAAGGCGAGCAGAGCAGCAGCGACACTCCACAGGAGCAAACCGGAGTGCAGTGGGAGCTGTCCAGCCAGGCATCCTCCTGGTGACAGCCCTTCCCAGAAAGGGGCGGCTTAAAATGCAAAGGGAGAGACCAATCCCCACACCGAGCAACCCGAGTTGCCCTCTCAGGGCAGAGGAGCCAGTTCTGCTTTCAGTCCCAACTTCTCCTGAAAGTTGTCAGAACCAGTTCTGCTTCTCTCTTTGGTTATTTCTCCGGTTCTTAACGTGCCAATAAAGCACCCAGGAGTGTTCCCGGCAGGGCAGCCTGATCCCAGCAGGTCATTTACCAGCTGGGGACACGAACCCTTCTCACCAGGGCTGCCCCTTGTTCCTGTCATTGCTTTGGGACATGAACCCTTCTCACCAGGGCTGCCCCATGTTCCAATATTGCCTTCTCCCATTCTTTCAGTCCCAGGATACCCTGGAGAAGCAGAGGGCGGGCAGGGAGGTGACATTCCAGCTGCCCTGTGGCTGTGGGGACCCTGCACAGTGACCTCGAGGGCAGGAGGCAGGAGCTCCATCCATGTGCCAGCTCCGTCCCTGTGCCACCCCCATCCGTGTGCCACCCCCATCCGTGTGCCATCCCCCTCCTTGTGCCAGCTCCACCTGTGTGCCACCCCAATCTGTGTGCCACCCCCACCCCTGTGCCAGCTCCACCCCTGTGCCAGCTCCGTCCCTGTGCCACCCCCATCCGTGTGCCATCCTCCTCCCTGTGCCAGCTCCACCTGTGTGCCACCCCAATCTGTGTGCTACCTCCATCCCTGTGCCAGCTCCACCCGTGTGCCACCCCCACCCCTGTGCCAGCTCCATCCCTGTGCCAGCTCCATCCCTGTGCCAGCTCGGTCCCAGCCCCTTCCCACTATTCAATTATCTCCCTCCCATCCGTTTCACCTTGAAGGCAGCACGGGCGCTGCCCGGCACGCACCGTTCAGGGCTGCCATGGGCACACCAGGACAATTTTAACCTTCCTTCAGCGCATCGTTCCCCGTACGTTGCATTTCATAAGGTCCAAATGACCCGTGCATCCTCCTGGCTCTCCCAGGCACGGCTCCGGCTTTGTTAAGCCTGGCTTTGGAAAACCCTCGTGTTTCCTCCCAAGGCAGGGACCGGCTCCTGTCTAGCCCAGCGTTTCTGACTTTTTGTTTTGTCACCCCCGCCCTCCTCCTAATGAGCTGTTAATGATATGACCATTACCTATGCAAATGAGGAGAGTGGATTCCGGGATTCCTTATCCCAGCAGGTCATTTACCAGCTGGGGACACGAACCCTTCTCACCAGGGCTGCCCCTTGTTCCTGTCATTGCTTTGGGACATGAACCCCCAGGGCTCACCAGGGCTGCTTTGGGACACTGCTCCCAGGTTCCCATGTTCTCAATGCCTTCTCCCATTCTTTCAGTCCCAGGATACCCTGGAGAAGCAGAGGGCGGGCAGGAGGTGACATTCCAGCTGCCCTGTGGCTGTGGGGGACCCTGCACAGTGACCTCGAGGGCAGGCAGGAGCTCCATCCATGTGCCAGCTCCGTCCCTGTGCCCAGGACCCATCCGTGTGCCACCCCCATCCGTGTGCCATCCCCCTCCTTGTGCCAGCTCCACCTGTGTGCCACCCCAATCTGTGTGCCACCCCCACCCCTGTGCCAGCTCCACCCCTGTGCCAGCTCCGTCCCTGTGCCACCCCATCCGTGTGCCATCCTCCCCCTGTGCCAGCTCCACCTGTGTGCCACCCCAATCTGTGTGCTACCTCCATCCCTGTGCCAGCTCCACCCGTGTGCCACCCCCACCCCTGTGCCAGCTCCATCCCTGTGCCAGCTCCATCCCTGTGCCAGCTCGGTCCCAGCCCCTTCCCACTATTCAATTATCTCCCTCCCATCCGTTTCACCTTGAAGGCAGCACGGGCGCTGCCCGGCACGCACCGTTCAGGGCTGCCATGGGCACACCAGGACAATTTTAACCTTCCTTCAGCGCATCGTTCCCCGTACGTTGCATTTCATAAGGTCCAAATGACCCGTGCATCCTCCTGGCTCTCCCAGGCACGGCTCCGGCTTTGTTAAGCCTGGCTTTGGAAAACCCTCGTGTTTCCTCCCAAGGCAGGGACCGGCTCCTGTCTAGCCCAGCGTTTCTGACTTTTTGTTTTGTCACCCCCGCCCTCCTCCTAATGAGCTGTTAATGATATGACCATTACCTATGCAAATGAGGAGAGTGGATTCCGAGGATGTTTTTTACCTGGAGAGAGAAGCTGCTCCCGAGCCGGAGAGATGATAAATCATGCTGGTGTTTTTATTAAACTGCCGCTCTTGGGGGACCTGGCTCTGTCCAAACCCCCATCGAGCAATCAACACCTTCCTCCGAGCGGCACTGGACGGGCGGGGAGCGCCGCATCCGCCTCTGCTTTAATTAGGCGAACAAATAAAGCGCGATGTTAAATCCCCTCGGCGGGCAGAGCCGGCCCGGGCTCGGCTGGAACCCCCCTTGGGAACGGCCGGGATGCTCGGGCAGGCTTGGGATGCAGGGACGGAGAGCCCAGCTGTGAATATTGCCGGGGACATCGGTGGTGTGGCCACGTCCCTGCAGGGCCAGATCCACCCCTGTCCCCCAAACCTCACTGCTGGGGTGACAGATCCACCCCAAACCTCACTGCTGGGGTGCCAGATCCACCCGAAACCTCATTGCTGGGGTGTCAGATCCACCCGAAACCTCAGTGCTGGGGTGTCAGATCCATCCCCAAACCTCACTGCTGGGGTGTCAGATCCACCCGAAACCCTAAACCCCAAACCTTACTGCTGGGGTGCCAGATCCATCCCAAACCCCAAACCTCAGTGCCCCAAAGTCCTCACTGCTGGGGTGCCTCACTGCTGGGGTGCCACCCCGGGCACAGAGCACAGAACTGGTGCCCAGGCACCTGCAGGAGGATTAAATCTCAGCTTCCATGGACCTTCAAGCCTGGCTGATAGGAATTTATCTCTAAAGCACTCATCCTTCCTTTTCTTTTTGTGGACTTTAATTAAATATCTCTTTGTTTGAAGCAGCCACTGGTGGCCATGAGCTCTCCTGAGCTTTATCAGTGGCAGCAGGGAGATAACTGCCCACAATCTCGCCTGACCTTTCCTCAGCTCGCAAGAAATGGCATTGGGTGGCTTCGTTCTTCCTTTCTTTCCCATTATCTCCTGCTGCTTCTCCTCTGTGCCGCTGCCGAGGGTTCCGATAGCGACTCAGTCACTACCAGAAATACTAAGGAGAGGCCCTAAAATATCCCTGGCAGTTTAACAGCTGGGAAGCAGAAGGGTTTGTGTCTGCCTGGCCATCGTGAGCCACGCTGAGAGCAGCAGGGTCAGACTTTAACGAACTGCTGAGAATTAAACAGAAGGAATGGAACTGAAAGGTGCCCCCGTGGCTTGAACCCAGTTTAAAGCAACTGACCTTTGGAGAGAATGAAACAATTCCTTCCTTAAGCGTTCAAGGTTTGTTTTTTATTTCCCCCCGTGCTGCCTGACGCTCCTGGGATGAGTGGAAGCGGTGGCCAGAGCAGCAGAGCTGGGGCTGGGTGGTGCCTTCAGGGCTTCCAGGAGGATTTCTGGAGCTTTCCTGGAGCTGTGCCTGGGCAGAGGGGCTGGCACGGGGACAGCCCTGCTCTGCCCATCCGGAGCTCTTCCTTTCTCCTGTGCCAGGCCCAGCAACAAACGAGAGCTCACAATGAGGCTGATCCAAGGAAGGAGGAGCAGGCGCTGCACACACCCAGCTCATGGTGCTCGTGTGCTGAGCTCCATCTCTTCCAGCACAGAGATCAGCCCTGCAGGGTCCCCTCATTGTTTGGGACACAGACAGAGCAGCCTGGTGCCAGTTCCTGGTCCTGGTGTGCTGAGCTCCATCTCCTCCAGCACAGAGATCAGCCCTGCAGGGTCCCCTCATTGTTTGGGACACAGACAGAGCAGCCTGGTGCCAGTTCCTGGTGCTGGTGTGCTGAGCTCCATCTCCTCCAGCACAGAGATCAGCCCTGCAGGGTCCCCTCGCTGCTGGGGACCCAGGCAGAGCAGCCTGGTGCCAGCTGCTGCCTTTGCTCCAGCTGCACGGGCACAGCCAGGGCTGGACAGAGCCCAGGACAGCACCTCCAGCTCTGCCACCCGTCCTGATGGCTCCTCCACTTCCCACAGGCGTCTGGGGAGGACAAGGACACTGAGCAAAGTTGGGAAAATACAAACTCCCACTGAAGCTCTCCCTCAGCACAACGGGTATGGCAGCAGCACAGGGAAAAAATCCATTTTAATGGAATTATCCATTTCAGTTCCAAACTTAATTGAGCTTTGCCCTGTAACTTAGCACGGGGGTGCCTCTCTTCATTAACCCCATGGAGGCTGCAGAGCGTTCCACAGCCACTCACAGCCACAGCCAGGGGTTTGCTTGGGAGCCACAGGACAGGATTTATCCAGGATGGAAACCAGTGCTGCTCCTGGAGCTCCACAGCTGGGAACACCCCCCATGTGCTGCTCCTGGAGCTCCAGCCTGGGAACACCATTCATGTGCTGCTCCTGGAGCTCCACAGCTGGGCACACACCCCATGTGCAGCTCCTCAGAAGGAGAAGCTGCTCCTGCTCACAAATTCCTTCCTCCAGGATGGAATCCTGTGCTCTCAGGGGCAGTGGAGCCCCAGGAAGGCTGTCCAGCTCCCTCACAGGCAATGGAGGATGTGTGGCTTAATTAACTCACCCCAAATTCCACCTCCCTCTCTCCCATTTCTCTATTAACGTTTTTCTCCATCTGATAATGCTCCATTGCTAATTCTTTCTGGCTTTATAATGAAGGATGCCGTGCTGAGAGGCAGGTTGGTGTGCTTTGGGCAGGTTTCATTGTCCATCCAAACAGGTGACAGAGTCATTCCCTGCTTCCTCCCCCTGCCCACCTGTGCCTGAGGAATCCTCGTGCCCCTCTCTGCTGCCCAGGGAGGCAGGGACAGGCTGCCCTTGCCCTCCATGCACAGAGGAGATCAGGGGGCACAGGACAGGGACAGGCTGCCCTTGCCCTCCATGCCCACCCGAGATCAGGGGGCACAGGACAGGGACAGGATGCCCTTGCCCTCCATGCCCACCTGAGATCAGGGGCACAGGACAGGGACAGGCTGCCCTTGCCCTCCCATGCCCACCTGAGATCAGGGGCACAGGACAGGGACAGGCTGCCCTTGCCCTCCATGCCCACCTGAGATCAGGGGCACAGGACAGGGACAGGCTGCCCTTGCCCTCCATGCCCATGCACAGGACAGGGACAGGCTGCCCTTGCCCTCCATGCCCACCTGAGATCAGGAGGCACAGGACAGGGACAGGCTGCCCTTGCCCTCCCATGCCCACCTGAGATCAGGGGGCACAGGAAGGCCCCCCACCCCCAGGGGGGTGACAGCACAGCCCAGGAGCTCTGGGAAGGGATGGCACTGCCAAGGCCAGCACACAGGGCTGGCACAGCCAATAAATCCAATATTCCCAAGGCTGCACACACACACAGCAGCGCGGCCGTAAATCAGAACCAACTCCGAGCAAAACTTTCCTCCGGTGTAAATAAATGGCTGCTTTTAGAGAATGCACCAGGAATGCTGATGCAGCAGGAGGGCTCAGCTGGGAGCCCAGGCCATGCCCTGCAGCTCCAGGGGGATTTTGGAGGGCAGAACCAGGAACTGCCATCAGGAGCGTGGCCCTGCACTGAACCCTGCACTGAACCCTGAGCTGGGGCAGGGGAGCGCAGGGCTCCAGTCCTGTCCCCATGGCCGGGGGCTCCAGCCCCTCCCCAGCCCCTCCTGCCCTGTCCCAGCCCAGCAATGTATTTGTTTTCTGCTGTAAAACCTGAATGGAAATGTCACGAGGACAATCACCATGGTGACATTTCAGCAAGCTCCATATAGAGCCACGCAGGAAATGAATTTCAAAAATCCCTATTAAAAATGGAAGGGCAAAAACAATTTTCTGGGGGAAATTTGTTCTGAGAGAGCTTATGGACTTTTTTTTTTTAAAGGAAAAGGTCTCCAGCAAAGAAAGTTTGAGGCGTGCTGGTTTTTTAGGGCTTCATTTCTTCCTGAGAGAACAGACCTTTACCAAAAGTGATTTCCTGTGTGATTTTTGGTTCGGAAACTAAACTTTGTTGCACCAGTTTCTTTTTCCCAGCCTGGCTGCTGCTCCAGAGGATGATCCCAGCCCAGGGTTTATTCTCCAGCCACGCAGAGCTTGGCAAGGCCAGGAGAGAGGCGGGTGATTATTTCAGTCCCTTGTTCCTCTGACTGGCTGGTACAGCACAAAAGAATGCTAATGCTCGTGTCTTTATGAAAGCACTTGAGTTCATCAGCTTTGCAAAGAAGAGAAATTAAATCAAGATTTAATTGGGATATGCATGTTTTATTCATGGTACTATCCACAGGAGAAGCCAGACAGCTGAAGGTAAAGAGGGGGGGGGGAATCTTTTGAAAAGTTGTTTCTCTCTGATTAAATAGAGATAGTTTCCCACTTCAAAGGGAGGGCTCCTTTAATGTATTTTAAATGCTCCAATGTGCCAATCCGTGCAGCAGCCTGGCAAGGGCAGCACTGGCCCCTTAGCTCTGCTCCTCTCCCCAGCTCCTGGAAGGAGCCCAGAGCCCTGGAGAGCCTCCTGCAGCAGCTCCGTGGCTGGGGATGGCCTGAGCACCTCAGGAAATGCTTGGTCCTTCCCCCTCACTGGTGCCCTGGCCCGGGACGGGTGGTGCTGCCTGCAGAGCCCATGGCAGGGCACAGGGCCCTGGGGAAGGGGGGACTGGCAGCTCCTGGAAGGCACCAAAGGAAAAGGAGAGCCCAGCTGGAGTTTTCACACCCACCTTTGAGAGTTTGGGGTCTGGGAAGTGAATTGTTCCTGCCTCTTGTGTGGCTGCACCAGGAGGGGAGCATGGATCGGCCTTCCTGTGCTTCCCACATTTTCATTTCATTTCTAGGACAGCAACAGGTCCCAGCCCTGAGGCAGCTGATGCAAAAAGCTGTGTGGCTCTGGTAGGGACATCTCCAGCCACCTTTAGGGCCCAGCACGCTCAGCCAGGGTCTGAAGAGTATTTGTGGTGCTGATCCTCGGGGGAAGCTGCAGACACGGCGAGAACAGCTCTGCTTTCCTTGTTACACCCTGCTAGTCAGAGCAGACTGGAAAGGGTGAGGGTGAGACCCGGGAGGGCTCCCATGAGTGCTGGAAGCCTTTTCCTCTCCTGCCTTTCCCAGTATCCCCCATCCAGGATGGAGAGCTGCGTCTGTCCCCAGGGATGCTGCAGGAACGCCACTGAGCGGGGACTGGGGGGCGCAGAGGAGAGAGGCCAGCGGAGGGTGGGTGCCACACAACCAAGGATTTAAGGACACGGGGAACTTCTGGTTGGCTTTTCAGATTGAAATGTGTATGCGAGGCACTGCAAGATAGTGGTTGTAAGGGAGGAGGGCATCTGGCAGCAGCACTCCTATCGCTCCTGGTGGGAATTTCTCTATAAAGGACCGATTGTTCAGCGACGGCGCATGACAAAAATACAATCGGAAAAGTGGGGGAGAAAAAAAATAAGGAAGAAAAGAAAATCTTCTCTGTAACTTGTGCCCTTCAGAAGCAGCCCCTGTCGCGTTCGGAGCCTGGCGGAGCCGCCGCTGCCTTGGGAGCCTCAGGTCTTTGTTAAGAAAAGGACACAAAGAGAAACACGAGTTCTCCCGAAGGCTCATTATTCAAACTGCTCCAGACCCGGCTCTGCGAGTGCCGGTGACTTTGGAAGATGAACAATCTTATCTCCCGGGTGAAAAGGACCATTTGTTGTTTGCTGTCCGCGAAGGGAAGCTCACAAAAGGCACGCGAGGAAACTTGGAGAATGTTGGAGCCAAACTTGGGAGATGGGCAGAGCAGGGAGCGGTGCCAGAGGGATTCGCCGGAGAGCAAAGCTCTGGGGGCAGGATGGGAGCACAGGGTCCCTCTCCATGGAAGAAGATGGCCAAAGGAGGGAAGGGAAGCTGAGGAGAGCTCAGGCTGAGCATCGTCCCACGCTCCCGGAGCTGAGCCCAGCCAGGCTGCGGTGTGCGCTGGCACGGCCCTGCCCGGCTCTCCTGGCTGATCTGCGGGCAATGTTTGCCTTTGTCACTTGTTTAATTTGGACACTGCAGCGCCATCCCTGCCCAGCAGGGCGTGGGGAGCCTGGTTCGTGCAGCTGGAGCTCTGCAGCCCGGGCTGGGCACGGGCAGGGCTCGCCTGGCACTGAGCTCATCCCGACGGGCTTCGCACCCCTCTCCCCTCCCGAGCAATCTCTTAATGATAAAAGTCTCCGTGGTTTGTAATTACCAGTTTGACAAGTTCATGAGTTGTCTGTTAATTATTATAATTAGCTCTGGCTGAGTGAGAATGCAGCAGTTCAACAACAATATTAGCGATGGGAAAACTATTATCGAGAATTAACGAGAGCGAGCCTGCAGGAAGGGCTGGCCCTGCTCTCCCAGCCCCCCTCAGCTCAGCCCAGCCCCAAGCTGCCTGCAGAGTGCAGAACACTGCTTCTGCTCGGTGAAAGGGGAAGGGAGCCCAAACTCACCCCGAGCTGCCCGAAACAGGGTGAAGATTTGGGCCAGTAAAGGCAATCCTGTGGTGAGGCTGCTGCAAAAGCACAGAGGCTGTAAAGGGACAGGCAGGAGAGACATCCCGACAGAGCAACACCAGACTCAGGCCCTGGGGACCTCTGTAACTCCTCTCTGTTTCACTCAGGATCCTGTGATTGAATTCCTGCACAAGCCTTTCCTCCTGGGAGTGCGTGGCAGGAGGCGCAGGCCTGAGCAAATATCAGAAAACTCTCAATTTTGGGCACCCATAATTCGCTGAGAAGAACAGATTTGACTTCTCAAACACAGCATGATCCCACCCAACAGAGCTCAGCTCCTGTCCTCTTTTCCAGTTCAAATGTACATAAAATATTTATCTGAAGGCAGGACAAACCTAAGTGGGAGCTGGGAGCCTTCTGTGGAGGTGGCAGGGACAGCCCCAGCCTGGGATGCACCAGAAGCTCTGGAGCCATGACAGAGCTTGGCCACCCCACAGACCCCTGTCACAGCCTCTGCCACACAGGGAAAGGACCACAGCCCTGACCTGGTGACATCCAGGGCTCAGAAATCAAAAATCAGGCCCTGGTATGCCATGGGAGCCGTTGCCTCCTTGGAGCCAGGGAAGCTCCAGGTTTCTCTCCTTTGCTGAGAAACTTCATTTGCTTTTCAGACAAGAGCTTCTGCACACCAAGAAACTCCATTTCAAATACTCACAATCTCAAATACAGACACAGTTATTTATTTTTTTCAACTGTAAACAGGTTTTGAAGAAAAGATCAAAATCAGAGGGAAACATTTTGAAGCTGTTGGGATGAAGTGCTCTGCTGTACATGATAGGAATTTCCTGGGAGTAATTTCTATTTGAGGGATTTACATTTGCTTTTACATCCCAGAAAAGGGTTGAAGTCACAAGGATTTTGGAGGGGGAGCAGAGGCATTTCCCAGCTGCAGGGGCTGAGGGACGTGGCCTGGGAAGGATCAGCTCCCACGGCCTGTCCTGGCCACCACTCAGCATTCCAGCCCCTGTCCCTGCTTTCCCTGCAGCATCTGTAATGCACCCACGGCATTCCCCGGGGAGCAGCTGCCTGCAAACACCGGGACCCTGCTGCCAGAGCGGGGAGAGGGCCCTGAACACATTTCACACATTTCACAGGTGGAAATGCAGAGGCGCCGAGGGCAGGGCGGGCTCTGCTCCTGCCCTGCCAGCCTCCATTCCCTTCCCAGGGACTTATTAGAGGCTTTGCACTGGGGAATAAATAATTTCAAGCAGAGAAATCCCCTGGCTTCGTCCTTGCAGACAGACAGTGGAGCAGGAGCCGGGTTCCTCCCCTCCCTCAGCCTTCTGGGAAGCTCCTTTGAACACTTACAACATCAGAGCACAGGGCCTGATTTGTTAGACAAGCCAGACTTTATTATTTTTTAAAAAGGGGGATATTATCTCCTGCCTCCAAAGGAAAGGGGAAGAGGAGAAAGCCACTGATACGGAGGGGGGTAGAGACAGACACAGAACCTCATTATTAAACAAAATAAATAAAATATACTAGCAGAAAATGTGTCTTGGCTTTATTACTATATTCTGTCCTCTAAATATTTCATTTCCAACTGATGCCCAAGCCAAATGGAAAATTTCAAGCAAAACTGTACTACTTAGAATATGCTTAATTATTGATTCAGCCAGGAGGGAGAAAGAAGAAAAAAACCAGAGGGGAAGAGAAGGCACTGAGCTGGTGCCGACTCCTTTTTAACCCCTGCAGCATCCCACCCTTCCTCCTGTGGGAAGGGAGCTCTGCTGCTGTGCAGAAGTGAAAAAAGAAAACACCTTGCTCATTGTTTTCCCCTGGCTTTTCCCTCCCTGCATTTACCTAAAAGTCCTTTTTAATCAGTGTAGGTAATTTAATTTTGGGAGTGAATCTTGTGGTCATGAATGAAAGCTAAAAAACGTGGACTTGGAAAAGCAGCCAGAGGCTGTTTGTAATTCACAATAAAATGTAATTCACAAAACCCCCATCAGTTCAGACTCTGCCTGCTTGCGTGCCTGCCAATGCCTCTGACTGTATCTGTTTTCCATCTCCTGCCTGCAAAGCGATCCACCTTCCCATACCCAAACCTAATAAGCTGATTTCTGCAGGAGACACAGGTATTCCGCAGGCACAGGAGCTGTTTTAACCCTGGAGCCAACCCGAGCTGGGGTTTTCCTGCCAGCTCCTCCCTGTCCCCCTGCTCTGGGGGATTCTTCAGCCCCGTGATCCCCTCTGGGGGCTCAGGGCTGCAGGAGGGCCCCCAGCACCCCCTGAATGGGGGGAGCACTGCTGGGGGTCACACACAGGGCCTTGAGGAGCATCCTGATGCCCAGGGGATGCCAAAGCACCGAGGGGGCATGGCCCGCTACAGAGGGAGCCACACACTCAATTAGGAGTTTCACTGAAATTTCAAATTACAGCCCTTTATTTTTTTCATTCTTTTTAAGCGACAGAGTTATGCCACGTTCCAGAGAAAGTGACAGGTAATTTGGGACACCGAACACTTCTCAGGCTCTGTAGTTAATGGGGAGTTTAGCACCAATTCCTCTGTAATTTGCACTTCTGAGAAACCACATTATTATAAAGTCAGAAATCTCGGGCACTTTTAACTCCAAGATCTGCCAGGCTGCCGATGACCAGGAGCTGAGGGGGCCTGAGTGCACAGGTCACCATTTCAATATCTGAGCCCGGGTGCCTTCCAAAAACGGCCGCTCCGACGGCCCAGCCGAAAATTGGAGGTGACATTCAGAAGTCTCTGAAAATTATAACCCTGACTTCCTCCTTGAAAAGCTTATCTGAATCCTGGCTTATCCTTTGATGAGGTTACTGAAAAAGCATTCTGCTCGGAGTACTTGAAAGATAACAGGCAATATATGTGAGCGGGTACGCTCCTCCCAGGGGGAAACACTATCGAACTCGGAGCATGGGACACTAATTAAATGGCCTGAACTGTGCTGGACACTCAGCTCCTGGCTGCTTGGCTTAACCCCTTCCCAGCCTTCCACACCTGCAGCAGGTGGGCACATCCCTCAGGTGTGCTCCCAGGCATCCCGCTCCATCCTGCTCCAGAGCCCTCTGTGGGAGCGTTCCCTGATCCCAGCTGAGGGGAGAGCATCCCCAACCAGCTCCCAAAACCTCCTAAACAAATCACTGAACAAATCCCATCTGCAGAACCAGCTCGCTTCGCTCCCCAGGAGATGCTGAGCTGGGGCTCTGCCTAACACTGCCCATTGCTAAGGACGCAGCAACACTTAAATTCTCACAGAAGTTGAAGCAAGTGCTGGAATTTCTTGGATGCTAAAGCCACAGCTGTGAGCAAGGGTCTCCGCAGGCTTTGGGAAGAAAGGGAAGGTGAGTGGAGACAAGAGGGGAAATGATGAATTCAGTAATGCCTAATGGCCTGACGAAGGGGCAGGGGAAAATGATCCTGCTCTGCTTTGGAGGGCAAATAACCAGGCTTCCTTTAAACAGCCACATTCCCAGGAAAATGGGAAGAACACCCTTGGCGGGCAGGACCCAGTGCCAGGGCTTGTTCCCAGGCACAGCCACCCTCCTCCTCCTCCTCCTCCTCTTCCTCCTGCCACAGAGGCCGTGGCTCCCGGGATGCTCCTGCTCTGCCTCTTCCCTGCTGAGCCTAGCCCAAAACGCAGGGAAAAGAACAGAAGTGTTTTAATGGCATAATTTATTTTAAAATGAGCTGTCTCTCGGTGCTGCCCCAGCCCCCAAACGCCAGTAATTGTTGGTTGGTTCCCTGCCATCCCCGCCAGTGCCTTCAGCGGCTCAGGCGCTGCTGCATGAGATTAGCGGGAAGCATTTGGAGTCCCGCACATCAAAGGGATGGAAAACTGGAAATTTAACAGAGCCTATTATGCAGGTGAGGGGAAAATAGGCAAGTCCTGTTAAAAAGGGTGGCTCTTTTCTCCTCTTTCTGGGGCAGGGCATAAGGCAGCTGGGGGAAAGCCCCAGTTTAAAGAGATGCAAGACCCAAAAACCAAGATATGGAAAGAGAAGTGCCTGGGGTCCCTGCAGGAAGGGAGCAGAGCTCATCCGGGATGGGTGAGAAGCCTCCTTGGGTGGCCTGTGGCAAGTGTCTGGTGCCCCTCTGAGAGCAGCCCCACGTCCCACATGGGGTCCTGCTGCCTCGATAAAGAGGGAGGGAGAAGGGGAGATGAGAAAGGAGCAGGGGAAGATGCAATGACGGATCTGAAGCCCAGGGTGATGGTTTTCTACCGCCTGCGACACGGCCCTGTGGTTAACATGCCCCTGGGCACTTGCCCTGTGCTCAGGGTGCCCTGGGGCTCTGCCTGGGGGCTGTGCCCGGGCCAGGGCAGCAAAGCCCAGCAGCCCAGGGGAAGCATCCAAAGGGCCTTCCCTGAAAACGCTGAGCACTACTTGCACAGCCCCTTAAACAGAATAATTCATTAGTCAGCTCAGAACAATCAATAGCGCCGCCGACAATTTATACACCAGCTCTGTTTACCCAGCAGACCCTCTTTGATAATATTATTTATGATTCCAAATAACTCCATCGGTGTTCAATAGAGCTGGGAGGTACCTGAGGGACCGGGGCACAATCAAATTATGAAGACATATGGTTTACTCAGCGCTGGAAATGTTCAACTGCATTTCATTACCGCTCGTCCTGCCGCAGCACCTTCCCAGCCCTTCCACGGCCTCCTCCAGCTCGGCTGCTGAACAGGAATGCTCCTTCAGGGAGAGGCTCTGGCTCTGCTGATGGAGAGATGCGGCTGTAAAGGGATTTTATTGTGCCTGTCCCTGCTGAAGGACGCGCCGAGCAGCTCAGTGTGGCCCAGGCCACCGCGGCAATTAAAGCGCGGCGCTGGGGGCTGGTGGAGGCACGGGCAGCTCAGCCCAGTGATGTGTGAGCGGCTGGGCAGCTCCTCAGCTCCTGCCTGCATTCCTGCTCCATGCCTGGGCTGTGCACTTTTTAATAAAGCGCTCTGAATGCCCACGGAGCAGCCAAATGCTGAGTCATTATTATTGACAGAGCAGCGGCCGAGCCCCGCGCGGAGCCTGGGGGGAGCCAGCCCTGCTGCTGGACAGCTCTGCAAGCTCCATCCTCCCTGCAGAGAGGCAATAATTAATCACACAATGCATGATTTGCAACAAATTAAAAAGATTGAACTTCCCAGCAAAAACGGGAGGCCTGGAGAGATGCGGGCTGTGCTCGGAGTGAGCTGGTCTGGCAGCCCATTTCCACTGCATGTGACTTCCACAGAGCACGGGTGGGTGCTGCCAGCCCCCGTGGGGTGCTCCAGGACAGGGCACTGCCCCCCTGGCTGTCCCAGGCAGAGGGAAGCCAACACTTCTGCTCGTGAACGTGTCCTGGGAGCTCCTCCCCGCACGGATCCTGCTCGCTCCTGGCTGGTGAATGGCCAAGACTCTAAAATGAAGTGATAACAGTTATCACTGTGGAAATAGAGTTTCTGAGAAAATCCCACCAGACTAATAATTAAAACAGAAACTGAAGATTCTGACAACCCTGGATTTCTTCTCTGGTTTCAGCTGTTTCTGCTACACAATTCCCTCTAGGAAAATCTGAATCTTCCTTTCACAGCAAACCCAGACACTTCAGGACCTATTTCTGTTCCCCTTGCAGCAGAATGGAGAAGTGAACAGTGAGATTTCCTGTGGAAGAGAAAGAAAAAACATTCTAAACGCAGAAACAACAGGGGTTTCACTTCCATCTCCCAAGTGGATGAACTGTGACGTGGGTGGACTCCTGACTTCTGGTGGGAGCACATGAGACTGGGGAAGCTCCTGAACCTGGGCAGGACAAAAAGACATTGCAGACCTCTCCCTACAGCTCTTGAGACAGAAACATCTGGGATCAGGAGTGTCACAGTGTGCAGAGGGGGGTGAGGATGGGTTCTTGAGATGCTGAGCCCTCTGACCTTCTTTGTGGCTCTTCTCTGGTCTGGATGGTGAAGGTCCATGGCTGCCTTCTGGGGACTCAGAGCCGGATGCAGTGCTCAGGTGGGGGCTCACCTGAGCAGAGAAGAAGGGGAGAAGGTGTGCACATGTTCCTGGAGTCAGCCTTGGCTACCTTGACTCCAGGAAGATGAACAAACCTCCCTTCCACGGTCACTGCCCTGCCCTTCAGTGCTGAGCCAGGCTCAAGCCTAAGGAGGCTCTGGGCTGTGCATACCATGCTGCCTCTGTAGCCTAAAAGGAAGTGTTTGGATTTCTATATTTAGTTGTCCTCGCTTCCTTCCCTCCTTGACATTTATGAATTTTAGATGCCTTTCATGCTGGGCCTCTGAAGGGCATCCTGGAGAGGTGGCCCTGGCGCTGCATGCCCTGGTCCTGCAGGGATGTGGCTCTGGCAGCTGCTGGCCTGGCCAGGGCTCTCTCAGGGACCACAGGATGCTCTGCAGCCTTTACCAGGCCTGTGGGGCTGCTGCTCGCTGTGCAGCTGCCGGAGGGAGGGAAGGGGAGGGAGAGATGTCTGGGAGCAGTGGAAAAAAACGAGATTACAGGGGATCAGGGAGATGCTGTTAAAGTACATGGCAACTTACAGATGAAACAGGCAGCAGCTGCCTGGAGCTGAAGGCAAATTTGGACTTGTGCAGGAGACTGTCATGGAATTAGGCTGGCTGGAGTGTGGGTGGGATGGGGACCATGCAGACCCTGCAAGCACACCTTGTGCTGGCTGGCTGGGATGGGGACCACTGCCCTACCAATGAACCTCACCATTGCCCTGACCACTGCCACAAACACTGCCTGAGCCTGAGCCTGAGCCTGACTGCATCACCAGGTGTGGTTCAGATCAGAAAGATGGAGGAGCAGCAATGCTGGAGCCCTGCTGGGATCACCCTGGCTTGTCTTTTCCAGCCCCAGGCTGGACAGAGGAGATGGAGGAAGGGGAGAGACCCCAGTCAGATCCTTCCCAAAAGCCCAGGGGACTGATGGCCAGAGTGGCTCCATCCCTGCTCCGCATCCTCCCCCTCAGCAGAGCCACAGAGGTGCAGGTGGCCTCTTGTGCACAGGGACAGGCAGGGAGCCAGCAGGGACTTTTCCATCCCCAACCTCCACGGAGACAGACACCTGTGTCCCTCCTCTCTGCCGGGCCGTTTTTAGCAGCAGTAATTACACCCTTTCAATCTATGTATAAATAACTGGAATTCCGGGCAAAATGTCGGGTTGCTTGATTTACATCCCCAGTGAGCCGATAAGGTTGCAGCAAGGATAAATCACGGCAGAAGTGCACACTCAGAAGATCTCAGAGGAAGAGAGAGAAACTTCTGCCCCCCCCGCTCTGCCATTACTCATGCTTGTTTGTAAAGTGGCCAGGATAGTTTTGGCATTAAACAAACATTGTGCGATTGCCCAAGTGTTCCATCATTGTCCTAAGTGCCCATGGAGAGTTGCAGGAAGAAGGCACTTGTTTTCCCTGCCTGCTTCTCTTTTCAGCCCACCAAAAGCAGAGCTGCAGAGGAGGCTGCTGGATGGGGGCTGCTGCCACGGGTCCTGGTCCCATCGTCCCACCGACCCCATGGCCTCTCCACACCAGGCTGGAATTTTCAGAGGCAGCCATGCAGGACCCACTGAGGGTGGGGAAGGTGCTTTGGTCCCCATGCAGGACCCACTGAGGGTGGAGAAGGTGCCTTGGTCCCCATGCAGGACCCACTGAGAGGTGGGGAAGGTGCTTTGGTCCCCATGCAGGACCCACTGAGGGTGGGGAAGGTGCTTTGGCTCCCCAGGCCCCCAGCCCTGCAGCGTTACCTGCAGCTGCTGCATCTCTGCCCAGCTGACAGCGTGGCAGGGCTGCAGCGTGAGACGGACGAGTCCGTCCTGGAGGTTTTTCAAGTGGAGATTAACCACTGAGTAGGTTGTTTTTATTTAAGATGCCATATGTCTCTTCCCTCTAAATATCTCTTCCATCAGATACCGCTGTGATTCCCACTCTGCCTCCCAACCCTGCCTTTGAGACACTATTGCAAACACTTCATAAAACCGTGTTAGATGGGAGATGGGAAGTGCTTTGAAGCTCCTTCTGCCCCCTCCCTGCAGACGCCAGACCCGATGTGTGCGCAGCCGCCCTGTCCAGCCCTGTCCAGCCCCAGCCCTGTCCAGCCCCAGAGTGGCCAGGGAGTGGACACTGCTCCCAGTCCGGGTCGTGGCACCCATTTGGCTCCTGTGACTCATTGGATTACGGTGCAAAAATCCCTTCTCCTCCTGCTAAAGGGGATAGCAGCCTTATCCTCTTCCCCTGCTGTGAGCTTCAATATATCAAGGATTGTGAGGCACTTAGTGCTATGTAAATGGGAGACGTATCAGCTGTGCCTCAGATAAATGAATTTCACTTAGATTGATGGGTGTGAAGCACTTCCAAAATTAGGCCTATTCTTCTTAAATCAAACAGTTTCCCCAAGCCAGTTCAGCTCCATTGATGTAGAGGAAGTCATCAAGCTGCGATTCATCATTGAGCTCAATCACAGACCTTCAACACGCTGACCCACTGTGAGCTTCCTCCTCTTGGCAGGGGGAGAGGAGTTTGGCTGGGCGCAGGTGGAGCAGGACCCTTCTTCTCCTCCTCCATGCATGGGTCATCCACAGCTTGGGCTGCAAACCCCTCTGCTTGTTCTGACCCTTACACCCAACCGTCTTTATGCCTTTAAATGTTCTGTAACATCACAAACGTCATTTCATTCAGCCAGCAAAGAGTAAATCCCTCACGTGCAGGAGCACCACTGAACTGCAGCTCGCTGAGTAACTCTGTAGTAAACCCACCAAGGGGTTTGTAGCAGCTTCTCTGCCTGTTTGGTGGGGCTGCCAGCCATCCCAACCCCATGGGGTGCTGCAGGGGAGCGGGTCTGCAGGCAGCCCTTCCTCTCCAGGCTGGCAGCTCTCCTCTTCCCTGTGCCAAAGCCAAGCACCTCCTGCCTGCAAGGATCTGTCTGGTGTTTATGCGCAGAGCAGCTCAGCTCCCTCCAACTTTTTAACTGCAGATAATCAACAAAGCTGGGCAAATAATTTAGCGCGTGTAATTTATTCTATGAATTTTGATTCTTTGCCCACAAGCAGCTTGTGCTGCTCACCAAGGTATTGGTGCTATGGAATTATGCAGGGGAGCTGCCACCTTGGCCCGGGGCTGGCTCAGCCGGCTGGCAGCGAGCAGGACACCCTGAGCATGGCACTGCTGGTCGGGACGTGTCCTCCTCCATCAGGGGCCTTGCTCGTGTGGCATTTGTCCTGCTGGTGGCCTGGGAGGAATCCCACCTCAGAGGGCAGGTGGGTGTTGATAGCAGGAACTGTCCCCACACACTGAGGACAGAGGTTCCCAGTCCCCAGTCCAGGATGAGGCATCCAGAGGGGAGCTACAACAACCCAGCAGCTGAGTGATTGTTGAAACTGGATGATGGATGCATCACCCATGTGTTTGTACCAAACTGCCCCGTACTGTCATTAAATGAGGCTAAATATCCCTAGGAGCAGCAGGAAGCACAGCTGGGATGGTTTTCCCCCTTGGCAGTGGAAGGAGATGTCGCTGCTGCCGCTGTCTCATGCGTGGCCACCGCGCCAGTGATGAGCTGGCCCGAAATTCCCCCGTGGAAGCTGCAAAGTGTTTTGTGGTGTTTTGGGCCGTGTTTACAGCATGCCTCGTGCCCCTTGGGTGGGTCCCTGGGCCGGGCTGGTGCTCCCATGCCTGCTGTCAGCCTTGGGGCAGCCATGGGGACACAGCCAGGGCCGCACACAGGCAGCGCGTGGCCCTGACGCTGTCTCCAACCTCCGCTCCGCTCCGTCCAGCAGCGCCTTTGTGTCTGACAGGAGCTGGAAGAGCTGACGCAAGTTTTCATTAACAGTTCCTCCGAGGTGGGAGTTAACGTGTTTGCAGAGAGGATGTGTGGCTGTAAATCATCCCGGGCCTGTCCCTGGCTGTTTGCCACCGCCGGCGGCAGGGCGTGCACGCGGCTGTCACTCCGTGGATGCCCTCCAGCCCCTTTCTTTATCTCCTAAACATTGCAATCTTGTCGTCTGCAGCAAGCGCTACAGCCCTTCAACTTAAATGTGCCTGCCAAGAAAAATGTTGATTTTTTGCCTCCACCTACCTTCAGATATCTGATTAATTCAATGCAAGGAACAAGGAATAAAGTTGGGGTTTTTTTAAAGCTGAATACAGAAACATTGATGTAGAAAACCACTGTGGCTGTTAGAGCTGCCTGGTGACTGAGACAGCCTTAGAATGCATTTTAGCTTGACTTGGCATGCTGGCTTTGAGGAGCTAAATGGAGAACTGAACTAATCCCAGGTCTTAATGAATAATGTTCAAATCCAACTTTCATTTTCCAATGCGTCCATACATTCAAGAATGACTCACAAGGTGTTTGTTGTGCGATGGAAGAATAGCCAAGCTGGGAAGGGTATTTTTATGTGTTTGTGAATCATTGTATATGATATTTTCCTCCACTGTGCCTCTCTGTCCTGGCAGTTTTCTGCAGAGAAATCCATTCAGCTGCACTGGAAATGTAGGCACTTTATAGAAAATCTTTAATAGCACCAGCACAAATGGATGGCTCTTATTTCCTCCCCGCAAAGTGGCGATTTGCAAAACCACCGCTAACAAATAGTTACCCTCCTCCCCCAAACCATGGAACAGAGGCCGATGGAGCCTCCTCCTGCTCTGCTGGGTCAGGCAGAGCCCGGCACAGGAACAGAACCTTGTGCCCCCTGGGTCTCTGAGAGCACAGCCATCTGTGGATAGGGACATGGGAGTGACGTGGGATGGCCCAGCCCTGTCCTGCTGCCCACAGATGCCCCAGCCCGCTTCCTGGTACCCACGGATGTCCCAGCCCACTCTCCTGGTACCTATGGATGGGCCAGCCTGCTCTCCTGCTCTCCTACTGCCCAAGGGATGGCCCATCCCAGTGTTCTGTTGCCCCAGCCCACTGTCCTGGTGCCCACAGGATGGCCCAGCCCTCTCTCATGCTGCCCAGGGCCAGGTGAGCACACGGCTGCACAGGAGCCAGCCTCTGCGCACACACACGTGGGAGAGAGAGACAGGAGCTGCCCGGATCCCTTCCAGCTCACTCCGTCCTGGCTCCCGTGCCTGTTTGTTTTCTGGTACACTCGTCTTGCTGGAATTTTTAACATTTAATTAGTCCAGCCAGCTGCTTCTGCTTTGCAAAGGGCTGGGCAGTTCTGCCTGGTTTCGGAGGAGGATTTCTTTGTTCCCAGGATCCATCCAGGCTCTGGTGGAGGCACAGAGCCCCGTGTCCTGGTCCCAGCGCTGCTCCTCGGAGCACGGCGCTCCCGTTGCTGGATCAGGGACAGGCTGGGAGCTGCGGGCTCTGCACGGCGCTGCCCGCCAGGGCTCCAGCCTGCCTGGGATCACAGCGGAGCTCAGAGCTGCCATACATCCCCTCTCCATCCCTCTCCACCGAACTGCAGCTGAGAGCAAACTTCTGCTGCACAGATTATTGTCCCTTGGAAATGGGATGGAAACCAGAGGGGCTCATGGAGGAGGAGAAAGGGGCCCAGAGGGCTCTGGGCAATGCCACACTCCCTTCCTGAGCCACCCTTCCTCTCCCGGGCCTGGCAGAGTGCTCCCTCCTTCCCCAGTGCCCACCCAGCCCTGCAGGGGCACAGAGCCACCAGCCAGCCCTGGAGGGGCACAGAGCCACCACCCAGCCCTGGAGGGGTACAGAGCCACCACCCGGCCCTGGAGGGGCACAGAGCCACCACCCAGCCCTGGAGGGGCACAGAGCCCCCACCCGGCCCTGGAGGGGTACAGAGCCACCACCCAGCCCTGGAGGGGCACAGAGCCCCCACCCGGCCCTGGAGGGGTCACAGAGCCACCACCCAGCCCTGGAGGGGCACAGAGCCACCACCCAGCCCTGGAGAGGCACAGAGCCACCACCCGGCCCTGGCAGAGCCCTCCCTCCTTCCCCAGTGCCCACCTGGCCCTGGAGGGGCACGGAGCCACCAGCCCCATCAGCGGCCACAGGAGAGCCCGTGGGTGCTGGGGAGCTGGGACTGCAGCCTGGTTATCGCCACCGCTCATGGAAACACTTCTGAGGCTTTTGCCTGCAGAAAAAGTCAGAGCACCTCAAATGTCAGGTGTCAGCAAAGCCTTTCTGCAGCCCTGCCCGCTCCCCTCTCCCGCCTCCAGTGACACAAAGGCCCCTGCACGATTCCATTCAGCCCAGATACCATCTCCAGCCTTTAAAGCCAGAGAAGTTTGCCTGCAAATAGAGACGTGATCTTTATTCTGATCGTTCTAATCATTCCTTTTCCCCCCAGGAAATAAATTTTTAATTGTTCATATTCTTCCATAGCACCTTTGAAGTGCTTTTACATTCAAAGTCCAGGATAGAAGAATACTTTAAACTTTCCAATTTTCAGACCCTGGCAAACCCATCGCTTCTGACATAAACAAACAAAGCCCAAACATGTTTAATGAAACAGTTTCAGTTTTTAAAATGAACGATTTTGTTTTGATCAAAAAGCCATTTGTAGCTCCAATCCCAAAGACGTTTTCCCAAAATCCATTTAAGCCAGCTCTAAAAACCTCTTTGCAGAGAGAGGTGTGACGTAGGCTTGTTTGCCAGCCTGGATTTGCTTCCCCTCATTAGAGCTGCCAGAAGTGAGGCCTGGGGTTTGGGGGGATGGACGCCTCCTGTGCTGGTCACAGGTGATTCCCCTGGTGGGGGGGCAAAAGCAGAGCCTGGCAAACAGCATCCAGGAAACAGAAATGTGCATTTTCCCTCCCTTGGGAAACACCAGGGAACGAATCTATCATTTTCTCCCACATCCCAATCCTTGCATCTCTGACCGCGTGCGGGGATTTCGGTCCCGGCCGCACCTCCCGCTGCTGCCACATCCAGCTCTGGGCTGGGGCCAGCAGCCCCGATCTGGATGGGCTAAAAACTCATTTCCAGCAGGCGCTGCATCCCAAAGTGCTGCGCATGCAGTTGCTGCTGCCAGCGAGCTCATTAGCACAGACTCGCCCGGAGCCAGCGAGCCGGGAGGGAGCCCGGCCGCGGCTGCTGAGGGGACACAGAGAGCCCTCACCTGCCCGGCCAGGGGACAGCAGCCACCTCCCGAGGCCGGGACGGCGACACGAGGCGGGGCTGGGGCTCCGCAGGGCAGTACAGCAAAACCCGGGGGCTGTTTGTGCAGGAGCAGAGCTGGGACTGTTCAAGGAGCCAGAGCTGCCCCCACTGCGAGCAGGAGCATCCCCTCGCTGTGGCTTCCCCTGCATCCCTTGGAGGACCCGCAGGTTATCCCTGCACAGAGCCCCGAGGGAGTCCCTGCAGCTGCCCAGGGAGCTCTGGCTGTGGGGCAGGGAGCGGTTCCTTGTCACCCATCCCTGTCACCCATCCATGCCACACCTCTGCTCCTCCCTCGGTGATCGCCCTCCGACAATGCCCTGGCGGTACCTGGGGACAGCCCTGAGCTTCCAGCGGTGCCTGAGGCTGTGGCAGAGCCCGGAGCATCATCCCCAGCTCCAGCAGGGCCAGGAGCATCATCTCCAGCTCCAGCAGGGCCATGAGCATCATCCCCCAGATCCAGGAGCATCATCCCCAGCTCCAGCAGGGCCATGAGCATCATCCCCAGCTCTGGGAGCATCATCTCCAGCTCCAGCAGGGCCATGAGCATCATCCCCCAGATCCAGGAGCATCATCCCCAGCTCCAGCGGGGCCATGAGCATCATCCCCCAGATCCAGGAGCATCATCCCCAGCTGTGGCAGAGCTACAGACACTGTCCCCTCTCCCCAGCTGCCCAAACACAGCACAAGCTCAGTCCAAGGAGCTGCCTGAGGCTGGTCACCATGTCGCTGCAGGGCTACACCCGTTATCGCTCCTCTGGCACTGCTGCCCTTCCAAGTGTCTCAATAAAAGCAGAAAAAAGAGCAGTAAAGTCGAGTGGAAACAAATCCAAGAGGGTTTGGCAGATCTGAGTTATGGGAAGAGATGAAGGAGCTGAACACACAGGCCTGTGAGGGAGGACACATGTTCCTCCTGCGCTCTCCAGCCCGGAGCGGTGCCATGCTCCAGCTGTGGGGACAGCAGGATGAAACTGCAGGCGCTGATGTGTGCAGCTGAATCCAGCTCTCCCCAGGCAGACAATCAGGTTGCTTTGAGGGGTTTTCATTTCCTCCATCACACAGCAGCCATGTGCCTTTCATACGGGCAGCCTTTAAACACTCTGGGAAGCAGCTCCAGCGTGTTCCGTGGGCACGGGGAGATAGCAGAGAGCTCTCGAGGGACCTTGTGTGGCAGGGACGGTTCGGTCTTTGCGGTGCATCCCGCACTCACCGGGGCCTGCGCCTCAGCACCCCACCCACTCCTCACTCCCAATTACCCTCAGTGCTTTCCTGCGGCTTCTCTCTGACGGAGCACTGGGGGCTGAGGAGCAAAGCCAGCCCAGGGGTGAGGCACAGCCCTGGGCTCCAGACAGGCAGGGGCTGCTCTGGCTGCTGCAGAGGGGAGCAGGCGGCGGCTCCTGCTCAGCGCCCACGGGCACAGAGGCTCTGCCGAGCTATTTTTATCCCCAACATTGCAGAACAAGAAGCAGCTCCAGGCAATTGTCTGTTTTCTATTTTCCCCTCCTTGTCTCTCTCCTCAGATCTCTCCCCGGGGAGCCAGGGCTGTTTCAGAGGAGGGGGCTCCGTCTCTGAGCGCTGGCTGGGGACACTCCAGCCGAGCCTGGGGCTGTGCCCGTGCCCTGCGGGATCACAGAGCAGCTGAGCCGAGCTGTTCCTCTTTGCAGAGCTCAGCAGAGGAGGGTGGTGTCTCACACAGCGAGGAAAATCCGCCCCCGTTGCTGCCGTGCCTCGGATGCGGCCGCGGGTGGAGGCGCTCAGGTGAAGGTCACCTGTGGGCTGGAATGTGAAACAGCCCTCCCGGAGCATCCCCGTGGTGCTGAGCGGTCCTGGGGCATTTGCAGGGAATTGGGCTGCTCTGTGCAGTGCCAGCAGCAGATACCTGCCTGCTAATTGCATCCGCGTTATCTGTGGCCCAGAGAAAAGGCTGGTTCGAGCCCTGTTTCTATGGGAGGTGGCACTGCTGATGCACAGCCGTGCACACGCTTTGTACAGCCTCAGACAGCACGGCTTGACATGAAACAAGCCTACACAAAAATAAATTGTATTGTATTTAAATATTCCTTAAGTCATTTTAATGTATTTAAGTCTTAATTCATCTTCTCAAAGTCCCTTTTCCCTACACTAATGTGATGTATTTGACAGAAAGATGAATGACGTTATTAAAGAGCCTCTCTGGCAAATTTCAGTAATAAAATCTCCCCTTCCCCCCCCGCCTCTCTCCTTCTCCACACACGCAGACCTCTGCTTCCTTCATCCTCACAGATTACTCCTGCTTACTGAAAGGGACTCCAGAACAGCTCCTGAGCCCTTCCCACAGGGATTATTTATCCTCCTGTGTCCATGCCAAGGGATGGGACCCAGCTGTGCTGTGCCTTGTGCCCCTGGTGAGAGGAACGTCCAGGTACCCTCCTCATCCTCATCAGGACCCTCAGCCAGGCAGTGTGAGGGCGCCAGGGACACTCAGCCTGAGCCTGGCCTTCCTCCACACCACCCCCACACAGACAGTCTTTTCCCTTTGCAAGTCTTGCCCTTTGCCCTGAACAGGAGGAATTTTGCTAACTTTATCTTCCAAAGCCCGGCGCAGAGCAGAGAGCAGAATGAAAGAATGTCGTGACCTCATCCCTCTGACCCGAGCAGCAGAGGCTGCAGCCTGGAACGCTCCCATTTCTGCCTGCGATGAGTGGGGTGGCAGGCACGGAGCTGTCAGCCCTGCCCCAGCTCCTGGCTGGGCTGGGGCTGAAGCAGCAGCAGCAGCAGCAGCGCATCCTGGGGGTCCTGCCCTGATCCCAGGGCTCAGAAGGGATAACAGATGAATAGGGGGATTGCACAAACAGCTCAGTGCCCCTGCGGCAGGCGGGGGGCCAGGCTGGAGGGCAGAGCTGCCCCACAGGATTGCCAGCACTGAGGGAATTCCCATGGACAGGCACCGGCTCACGCTGGGTGAGACCCGGGCCGACCCCTCTGCAGGAGCACCCTGCCTGCAATAAAGACAAGATCTGCTGCTCCCTGGCTGTTTAGATTCTCCAAAGCTTCAGTGATCTACCTAGATTAGGCCTCAACAAGCTGAATTTCTGCTCCAGGTAGTGCAGCTGCTCCTCGCTGAATAAAACATGCGCTCACGCTGCTGCGCCCCGAAGACGAGCTCCGAGAAACCTTTTATTTCTCTCTCTATTCATGCACACGCTGATTTTTTTGGCAAACACCTGCAAAGAGGGGCCCTGCTTGTTGTTCCTCTCAGGTGGTTCCATGCAGGGAGCGACGCTGCTGTTTTCCAAAGCTTTTCCCAGAGCTCGGAGTGCTGAGGCACCCGCGGGTCCTGCTCCGCGCTGCCTTCCCGAGGGAGGCACTCCCAGCGTGGAGCAATCCCACACAGGCTGGGATTGCTGCTGCTCCCAGGGCTCCTGAGCGCCAGGGGAATGCCAGGGATGGTGGCAGCACGGCTGAAATGTGACAGCCAGAGCAGGCAGCTCTGGGGTGGGATGGGATGGGATGGGATGGGATGGGATGGGGTGGGATGGGATGGGATGGGATGGGATGGGATGGGATGGGATGGGATGGGATGGGATGGGATGGGATGGGATGGGATGGGATGGGATGGGATGGGATGGGATGGGGTGGGGTGGGATGGGATGGGATGGGTGGGGTGGGATGGGATGGATGGATGGGGTGGGATGGGATGGGATGGATGGGATGGGATGGGATGGGATGGGATGGGATGGGATGGGATGGATGGGATGGGGTGGGATGGGGTGGGATGGGATGGGATGGAGTGGGATGGGGTGGATGGGATGGGGTGGGATGGGGTGGGATGGGGTGGATGGGATGGGGTGGATGGGATGGGGTGGATATTCCAGCCTGTCTCTGTGTGCCAGCGGAGCAGCTCTGTGTTCTGGGCTGTGTTTGCACACCCACACCCCCAGGACGAGCATTATCTCTGTCCTCTGAACTTGCCAGGAGCCTGAAACCCCTGTGCAGCTCTGCAGCAAGAGAGCCTTTCCATAAACACGCCGAGATCTGTTTGGCATCTGCTCCCATAATGACACAGCAGCTCATTACAGCCTGTGACATCCCACTGTAAACAGAACACTCTGCAACCCTGTAATTTCGGGAGCTAGATCAGGTACTCATGTGCTTGCATAATCCAAAACACAGTGGCTTTCAAGCTGAGTTTTCCTTTTCTTTTCCTTTTTTTTTTTTTCCTTTTTGCTGGCTTTCCATGTCTTCTCTTCTGGTTGACATGGTTACAGGATCCTGAGGATGGGGTAACAGGAGATACATGGTTTGGGTAGACTCAGAAACCCACTGATGCCTGCAGGAAAAGCAGAAGCAGGAGAAGCGGGAAAAGCAGGAAAAGCAGGAAAAGCAGGCTGCTTTGAGACAATTCAGCTGCTTTGTCTTCTTCCATGTTTCTCTCTCTGTTTCTTATTTCCAAATAGAGATTCACACAAAGACATCACTTTCTTCCACCCACTGCTGCCTTTTCCCTGCCCAGTCTTGTAATTCTCTGCTTGTGCCATCCTCATCATCACCTTGCTGTGCCTCACTGCCCTGGCAGAGGAGACCCAGGTGGGGACAGAGCTGGCGGTGGGAGTGAGGGCTCACAGAAAACAGAGATCCAGGCAGAACTGCTCCTAAATTGAATGTTTTTCACGGTTCTTCCTAGCAGTGTCTGCAGTACTTTGAGATTATTCTTTCCCGGGGGGCTTCATAAAAGCTGTAAATACTCCAAATAGCTTTCAAGGTTGGCCTTGTGACAGTTCAGCTCCTGAGAAAATTTATGCTAATGTGCTGCTCCGTCACCGTCCGGGAGCCCTCGCTGCAGACGTTTGTGCCTTCCCAGGAAAGATTTCAGGTTGTGGTGCTTTGCTAAAAGTTAAATACACCCAGGCTTTGAAGCTGAAATCTCCTGGTAGTGGCTCCCTTCCACCATATCCCATCTCCAGGGTTTGTTTAAAGACCACAAATCCAATTTTCCAGGAGCCCTGGGTGCTGCTGGGGTGGATGGGGTGGGATGCTGTGCCCCTCGTGCTGTTGTACAGGCACCTCCAGGCTCCTGAATCCCTTCAGGGTGGGTTCCCACCAGCTTTCCCTTGCACATCCATGGAGCTGAGGCCACGCACCTCCAAGCCTTGCAGAAAGCAGCAGCCAAGGGAGTTGTGGAGAGGGTTCCTGCAGGGAGAGGAGCAGGAGGGTGTAAATGCCATGGCTGGAGCAGAGCACACGCTCAGCCCTTGGCCTCAGCTGAGGCTGCAGGCACTAAAAGGGAAATAAACCAGGGAGAAAACACATGGAAATGGCAAAGCTCCAGTGGATTTGGGGCTCCTGGAGGCGGATGGAGGAGCATCCACGGCTTGTCTCCACAGCAGTTTGTGGGTGAGGGAATGAGCAGGGCAGGGCCAGGCTGGAGCACAGCCAGGGCTGCGGGATGGCCCCGGGGGAGCGGCGCTGCCACCGCACCAGGAGCTCCGGCCGAGCCCAAAGCTCGAACCATCCTCCCTCCTGAGATGGGTTTGCAGCTCCCCTTGGTGGAGGGAAGCGGGGGGACAAGGGACAGCCTGGCCAAAACCGGGCCAGGGACTTTGGGCTCCATGGAAAGAGAAGCCCTCCAGTCCTCCCCAGAAGCCATTTTACCAGTCCAGAAGCTCGCAGGGTTTGGGGATCTGTGGATCAGTCTCCAGGGTGGGATGTTGTGTATGGCTGTCTCACTACAGTGCTTTCTGCAGCAATCCAATTCCTTCATCCTGGTCAAAACCAGGGGTGCTGAACTTGCAGAAAATCCCAGTTCCCCCAGGAACCTCTGCTGGGCTCAGCTCTGCAGCAGGGCGCTGTTCAGGGGGCTCCAGCTTCCTCTCGGGGTCAGGGTTAGTGCTGGAATTCCTCTCTGCCTGCCCTGTCCCTCCACGGTGCCCTTTGCCATCAGCCCCCGTTGGTATCCATGGTGATATTCGACATTCAGGTGCACCAGGAACAGACTGCCATTAGCCCCTGACAGTGTCCATGGTGATATTTGGCTTTAGGGTGTGCTAGGAACAGGCTGCCATCAGCCCCTGTTGGTGTCCATGGTGATATTTGGCATTCAGGTGTGCCAGGAACACGCTGCCATCAGCCCCTGATAGTGTCCATGGTGATATTTGGCTTTCAGGTGTGCCAGGAACAGGCTGCCATCAGCCCCCATTGGTGTCCATGGTGATATTCAGCATTCAGGTGTGCCAGGAACACCCTCCCATGGGATGAGGCACCTCCTACACCCATCAGAGCTGCTGAGCTCCCCTCAGGGCAGGGCTGGGGTCCCCCAGGACCCTGCTGGGCCTGTGGCTCTGGGGACAAGGAGCAGTTTGGGGTGTCCTGCAGAGGGAAAAGGCTCCAGCAGAGCAAAAGCCTCTTGTGGAGGTGCAGCTCTGTGGGAATAGCACCCATGCCGGTGCCCAAGGGGAGATCCAGCTGCAGCACCCCCCCAGGGCCAGACTCTGCTCTGGAGCACACCCAGGAGTGCCCAGAATTAACAGATCTGCATTGATTTTTTGTTTAACTTCCCATTTATTACAGTGCTGTGGACAGAGATTGACTTCTGCTGTTGGTGTTTGTTATCGCTGCACCTGCTTTCCAGCAGCCCAAGGTAAATGAATCATGGACTGGGAGCCCTGCCTGGCTGTGCTGGGGCTCCCGGGGGATCCCTGAGATATCTGGGATGCACCTTGGATCCCCGAGGCTCTCCCTGGGTCCAGCCCCACAGCTGGCAGGAGTCCAAGCAGGCCAGCACCTCCCTCCCCAGCAGGTCATAAATAATAATGAATAATCGTTAATAATCATAAATAACAATGAATACGCATCCCTGCCATGCCCTCAGCCCTGGTGGAAGTGCTGATCCTGATTGAGCAGGGTGCTGGGCTGAGCTCCCCAGCTCTGCTGGGCCCTCCCCTAATGAGTGCAGCACACAGGAAAGAGGGGAATCACTCTTGACACTGGGATTATATCTCTGCCAACAGCATCAATATTCTATTAAAGATATGTGATAATATAGCACTAATTGCCAATCGAGGGCCATTAAAGGCAGCCTACAAACAGCGCTTCGATCTCACCTTGCAGATTAAAAACACCGCAGTGATTTCCTGTTCCTCCTGCCTGATTCCTGTGCTTGCTGCCCATGCATAATGCAGCAATGCAAATTGCCAGCCGGTGCCCAGGCTGCTGCCTTCCCTGCCATCCAAGGGGAAGGGATTCCTCAGCCTGGAAGGAGGCAGGGAGCACGTAAATCCTGTCCCCAAGCCAAGAACAGGCTGCGGGGAAAGTCCTTTGCCGTTCCCATTTGGCCAAGGGCCTAAGGGCATCACCACAATTGGCCAGCAAGGAGGGGAAAACACAACTTGTGTGGGAAGAAGCAGCAGCAGCCCAGCCCTGCCAAGGTCTGGTGATTCCTCACTGAGCCTTGCCTCTGCCAGGTCAGCAAATCCCCATCTCCATAAGGAGCACTCGGTGATTTACTGCCCCATCTGTGCCAGGCACTGCAAGGCTTGAGTGTTTCTGGGGCAAGAACAAGCTGGTTTGGATCTTCCTGGGCTTCAGGGCTTGGGGACATTGGCCTGAATTCAAAGATGGTTTTGATTCCTGTGTTTTTTCCTAAGGCTATGCAGGGCAGACAGCCCATGCCAGTGGTCACAGAGTCAGTGAATTTGAAACAAAGACATAAACTCCCAAAACCTCATCCTGCAGGGGCACAGCCACCCCTGCCAGCAAGCCTCAGTGCCCACAGCCTCGGAATGGTTTGCAGAACGAGGGACAAAGACAAAACCAGGCTCTGGGGCATCCCCACCTGCAGCAGGCACAGCCCCCTGGAGATGGAACTCCTGGTGAGAACACTGAGAGCATTCCAGCCCAGGAGGGAAGAGGAAGGAGCACTTTCCTGTGCAGAAACAGGAACTGGAACCTCCTGTGCTCCCAGCTGCTGCCAATGGCTCAGCAATGCTCTGGGAGCACAGAACTGAGGGGCTGGTGTGAAATGAATGCACAATGATGGAGTGGATGAACCTCCCCTGGCAGGGCATGACCCAAGGTCTGCATCCCCCTCGCTGCCAGCGCCTCCCCAGGGCACAGGGAACCCCCAAACATTCATTTCCAGGGGTGCCAGCCGTGCATTATTGTAATGAGACCCAGGAATATTCTCTCAGTTCCACCAGCTATAGATTGAAGCCGCAAAGAGAAATCGTCTGAACCTCCATCTGATCAATCTTGTCAAAACACGCTCATTTAATCCCTTACAAATGAAAGGAAGATGTGTTTAAAATGTCATCCTTGGGGTCTGGGAGCCCCGTTCCTATAAATCAGTCAGCCCAGGTAAACCGTGTTATTTAGGAGCTCTCTGACAGCAGATGTGCCAGAGACGTTTTTAAACTATGCACACAAGGTTTACATCACCTCAGATGGGAAATTATTCGCTTTTTCCTCTCGTTTTACCTTCCCATGACTAAGGAGCAGCACGGGGATGGAGGAGATGGGTGGGGGGAGGTCACACAGGGTGAGCCCCAGGACTGGGAACCCCCCAGAGGCGCCAGCAGGGACGGGAGATGTGTCAGGCAATGCCCGACTCAGCCTTGCCCTGGCTCGAGGTGCCAGCACCCAGGTGTGCCCAGGTCCCCAGCACAGGGACACACCTGGTGACACCACCCTGCCTCCAGTGCCCAGGTGTGCCTGGGTCCCCAGCCAAGGACACACCTGGTGACACCACCTTGGCTCCAGTGCCCAGGTGTGCCCAGGTCCCCAGCCAAGGACACACCTGGTGACACCACCCTGGCTCCAGCAGCCAGATGTGCCCGGGTCCCCAGTGCGGGGACACACCTGGTGACACCACCCCAGGAGCAGCACCTGGGGAGAACACGGCTGCCCTCACCCACAGCAGGGCCTGTGCTCTGCAGCACCAGCAGCTCACCAAAATGAGCGACCTGGGAATGTTTTCTGTCTTCTCCAGGAAGGACTGACCCTGCAGCCCTGCCATGGGCTGAGCTGGGAGCTGCAATTTTCTTTTCTCTGCTGGGCCAGGAGCTTCACCTCCTGAACCTCATTTGGCTGCTGGGTTTGGTACCCTGCAGAGCTGTGAGGCAGCCCTGATACCCCTCCAACTGCCCAAAGGAACCCACAGCACATCCCACAACGAGAGCCTGACCCCAGGGGATCTGGGTTTGGGACCCCCCCTCAATGTCCATTTAGCAGTAAAGATGTTTGACAGCTGTGACAATGGACAGGGATCTGTTGGCTTCTTTATTGGTCTTGAAGGTGCTTATATTTAAAACAATTTGTTAGTCTCCCCATGATTTACTGCTGCACTGGAAAATGGGGCTGAGTATTGATTCTTTGCCTTTTCTATCGCAAATGGGTGTAATGTTTTATAGTATGTCAGAATAATAGCACTGGGCACTTTATCAATGTCAAATGTTAAAAATGATCGGCTATTGTGATGTAGGAGATTAAATATGAAAGCTTGATGGGTATATAAAAGCAAAATGGCAATAATAAAGGGATTTTTTATGTTCAACTCGTTGCTCTCCCAAATCTACCTGGGGAGCCATTAGAATCAATGTGCTGATCAGTGGCACATCACCAAGGGTTAAGGGATGGCAAAGAGCTGGCTTGGGCTCCCGTGGAGCCTTTGTGTTGCCCAGCTGGTTCAGGGGCCAGGAGTCGAATCCTGCCCTTCCCTGCCAGGCTCTGCAGAGTTCTGTGTGCTCTGAGCTGTGCCTAAACCCAAAGCTTGGAGCTGGGAGCCCCATCAGGCATCCCAGAGCCAAGCAGCCTCCCCGAGCCCTTCTCTGCCCAGGGGCAATGAGCCACCAGGAGCACAGATCTCCTCCGTGGAGAAAGGCACCCACAGAGAGGGCGGCCCAGGGTTTGTGCAGAGGGAGCTCAGGGACTGCGAGGCTGCGGAGCCTGAGGGACTCAGGGCATGGGGCAAACAGAGCCCTCAGTGATGAGCCCACAGCAGACCAGAAAATTGCATGTTTCCCTTTGTTCCCACACTCCTGTGGGAACCCAGATGAGCAAATTAATTGCAGAGTCACTTAATGCATTGATTGGAGGAGCTGCAGGAACTGGTGCCAAGCAGTTGGCGAGGACACGACCCCGGGACCACAGCAGGATGCAGCTCCCACTAGAAGTGCTTGGCAGGATGTGAGCTACCCCTACATGGGATTTTTTAAACTCACAACGCGAAGACCTTTCCATGAGGACATCCTCAAGACTAACTAGTTCTTAAATCTTTAACATCTGAAGCAGAAGCATCTGCGCCTTTGCTGTGCACCAAGCCCAGCCCGACGAGCGGAGCTGGTTTCAGCTGGCTGCTCCAGCAGCTGTGCCAGAGCCCGCTGAGCAGAGAGGCACAAGGAGCTGCTTCAAGAGCAGAGAAGAGCTTCCCGCAGCACAAGTGCAAGGTGGAAACCTCCAGAGGAGTGTGGACCCGGTGAGCAGGAAAGAGCCTCACCTCTGCGCTCCCTCGCTGCCCTGTGCTCTGGTGCACAGGAATTGCTGCAGCTCTGCCAGCAGCCACCTCTCTGCAGCCCTGTTACCTAACACAGCTAAAAATAACCCTTCCCCAGTGCTCCTGCCCTCCCTGCGGCACTCAGAGCTCCCCTCAGCACTCGGAGCCCTGAGCTCCCAGCACAGACCTTCCATAGCCACGGCAGGGCTGAATCCTGCAGCTGGAGCAGATCCTGCTCATGGCCAACAGCTGGGCTCCTCCAGCAGCCCTGGGCTCCTCCAGCAGCCCGGGCTGCCCTGGGCTCCTGAACACCATGGGGGGCGTGCTGGGGGTGCCAGGGAGGGGGTACAGGCTGTGCCAGGGATGGGTGCAGGGTGTGCCAGGGATGGGACAGAAGCTGTGCCATGGATGGGATGCAGGATGTGCCATGGATGTGCCAGGGATGGGACACAGTCTGTGCCAGGGATGGGACAGAAGCTGTGCCAGGAATGGGGTGCAGGCTGTGCCATGGATGTGCCATGGATGGGATAGAAGCTGTGCCATGAATGGGGTGCAGGCTGTGCCATGGAGGGCACCCAGGCTGTGCCATGGATGGGACACAGTCTGTGCCACGGATGGGATAGAAGCTGTGCCATGGATGGGGTGCAGGCCGTGCCATGAATGGGGTGCAGGCTGTGCCATGGAGGGCACCCAGGCTGTGCCATGGAGGGCACCCAGGCTGTGCCATGGATGGGGCGCAGGCTGTGCCAGGGACCATCGCCACGGCAGCCGCTGTCAGCAGCAGCACCAGGGTGGGGCCGGGGTTTCAGTGCCAGGTCCTGGCAGGGTGACAGCCCTGTGGGCTGCCAGCTCAGCTCAGCTCAGCTCCTGCCCCAGCCCAGGAGCAGAGCCAGGACGCCGCTGTGGCTGGCACAGCCCCGTGCTGCAGACACAGACACTCTGCAGGGAATCAGCTGCTGGGGCTGCCTCTGATCCATCCCCGAGAGCTCCTGCTCCCACGTCAGACAAAACAGCCAGGAAGAGGAGGGAAGAATTCCAGAACTCCATCACTACAGGCAACTCCCTCCAGAATCATTAACAGTCTCACCAAGAAAGCACCAAAAAAAGCCTTGTAATTCCTGAAGCCTGGACTCCAATTAATTTTTTTTTGAGTTGTCGTAAGCAAGAAGAAAAAAATCTGCACAGGCAGGACAAATGTTCTCCTAATTACCTAAACACTTTATTAACCAATGCTAATTAAAGCATTTCTTGGAGTCTGACAAATGTCTGGAATTACTCAATTTAGAAGTTAGTTTTGTCTCCTGTAATTTGTACAGCAATGGAAAGTTGGGAAGGGGGGGAATATCTTTCAACTAATGTTTTTTTATTAAAGCTGACAGCAATAATTAGTTATTTGCTACTAATGGGGTGGCCCCTGGAGGGAAATTTGCTGAGATGGATGGCTTGGGCTCACGCCAGCAGTAATTGGTGTGAGCCTTGGTCAGGGCTGGCAGGGTGTCCCGAATGCAGCCAGGGCTGTGCTCCAGCCCTGCCTTCCTGCCCTGCTTTCCACACAGCCTCCCCAGCCCCAGCTCTGAGCTCCAGCCCTGCCTCCCCAGCCCCAGCAGCTCCAGAGATGGAGCCTGGCAGAAGAGGCAGCAGAAAGTGAGGCTGGAACCTGGGAATTGCAGCTGGGGCTTGCAGGGAGCTCCCCTTTCTCTGGAATAAGGGGTTGGTGTTGTGCCACCCTGGTGGGCAGCTGCTGGTAGGTAGAAGGGATCCACAATAAAAACTTGATTTGTTTTCTTCCAGAGAATAGCTGGTTGTGTTTTTCAGGGGCCAGTGGGAAAAGCTTTGGGCCTGGATGTAAAACTGTGCCAGAGAAGAGAAGAGAAGAGAAGAGAAGAGAAGAGAAGAGAAGAGAAGAGAAGAGAAGAGAAGAGAAGAGAAGAGAAGAGAAGAGAAGAGAAGAGAAGAGAAGAGAAGAGAAGAGAAGAGAAGAGAAGAGAAGAGAAGAGAAGAGAAGAGAAGAGAAGAGAAGAGAAGAGAAGAGAAGAGAAGAGAAGAGAAGAGAAGAGAAGAGAAGAGAAGAGAAGAGAAGAGAAGAGTTTAATGCTGAGCACTTACCACGGGCTTTTACTTCACTGTTTCTCATCACTGGAGTCAACTGACTACAGCTCTTCTTAAAAGTAGGTTTCTGGTTTCCACAGACAAAGAAAAACCCCAATCACAGGAAACTAATGAGCTCTGCAGGTTCAGAAATCAGAATGCAAAGAAAGAAGATCCAGATTTTCTTTTCATCTTTTTTTTGAGCTTGACATATAATTTTGAATGCTCACGTTGTCAATACCTTTTGTTTCTCATCCTTCTTATAAACTGCAAATGATCCAATTATAGAGCAAAAGGAGCAGGAGAGGGGGAAAGCAAGAGGAATAGAATAATCTATGGGGGAAAGAAAGTATCTGAGATGCAAAGCTAATGAAACAACAAATGCAAAGCAGTGCGGACAAATTCAAGGTGGTTTGGAGTCAGACAGGGAGGGAAGGGCAAGGCAAGGATCCCTTGGCCTTCTGCATCTCCACCTGGGCTCCTTCCCTCCAGCTAACTCCTGAGCCACATTTTATGAAAAATCCTTTCCTTAGGATTTTTCCTCCTGAGAAGCTGGGAGGCCTCAGGAACAAAACGCAAACAATGGTTATCTGCTGCTGTGGGATGCAACAGGTGCATCTGGGATTGGTCTCATGTGGTTGTTTCTAATTAATGGCCAATCACAGTCAGCTGGCTTGGACTCTCTGTCCCAGACAGAAGCTTTTGTTATTCATCCTTTCTTTTTCTATTCTTAGCTAGCCTTCTGATGAAATCCTTTCTTCTATTCTTTTAGTAGAGTTTTAATGTAATATATATCATAAAACAATAAATCAAGCCTTCTGAAACATGGAGCCAGATCCTCGTCTCTTCCCTCATCCTGGGACCCCTGTGAGCACGGTCACACCCAAAGCCTCTGACAGCCCAGCAGAGCAGCTCTCACCCCACACCGAGCCCCAAGCCGTGGGCACAGACCCAAAGGGGCTGTCCCAGCCCGTGGCACCCCTGGAAAGGAGAATCTCTCGGGGTGGGACAGGGAGCAGGCTCTGGGCACTGCCCTGGGGAACCCACGGGAGCCTCGCCTGTGCGGAGCCCTGGGGGCTCCTGCCTTAGGAACAGACTGAGGCTGCTGCATTCAGAACGCTGTATCCCCACCTGGGAGAGCTCCTGACCCCTCCCCATCCCCGTCTCTCCTGGGCAATGCCCACACTGGCAGCTGGGCAAGGGCAGAGTCCCTGGCTGCACCCAGCCTGCCCAGTGGGATCATCGCACTCCATCCCCCTGCAGGCTCCCCCGTGCTGCAGAGCCCCAGAGACACCAAAAAGGCGGCCCAGGAGCAAAAAAAAAAAACAAACCCACTTTATTTTAAAGCTTTTAAGGGAATATTGTGAAGAATGGAAAGGGGTTTTGATCTTTCTTTTTTCCCCAAACTAAAAAAAAAAAAAAAAGCTTTTAAAATAAATAGCTGACAATGTCTCTTATTTGAGTAATTCTTTGCCAGCAATAAATGTGTCACTCTAAAGTGCTTTATTTAGAAATAAAAAAATGTTTTTCTTTGTAGAGTGCTCCATGTTACAGCAAGTTACAGGCTGGGAACGAAATCCTCCTCCTCGTGCTGCATCCCCCTCCCTGTGAGATACATTCATATATTCTCCTATAATCTGATCTAGGTTATAAAAATATAAAAAAAAGAGAAAAAATAGAGAGACATCTGGCTCTCCCACACATCTGACATTTCCCTTTATGCCTGGTTTAACTTTTTTATGACTGCCTGGGTTCGCTTCATTGGAGAATTTCTCCCTTCAAATGAGTTTCCTGTTTTATGCTGAAATTTTCCCTTAGACAAACCTGGTAATTTTTCAAGTTAAAATGTGTATGTTTTAAGCACTTAGGAAGTTTAAGGATCCGACTGACGGGGACATAAATCCCAGTTTATTCACTCTGGAGTCCCTGTGTCTAACCGATCCTTTAAAAAAAAAAGCAAGAATGAGCCTGGCATATTTTTTACTTGTTTTACAGCAGGAAAAAAAAAAGCCTCAAACTGTCAATCCAGGGAGTAATTTATTAGTGCCTGCTCACACTTCCAAGCCTTTATGTGCAAATCCAGGGAAGGCAGCCCTTCCTCAAGCACTCACTTGTCCAATAGGAGATGAAAAGGGGTCAATGGGGTCTCCCTGCTCTGGGCAGCTCCTCCTCAGGGAAGTGCCTGGGGAATTCTGGCTCTGCCTGGGCACCACAGCATCTCTGCCAGCCTCCTCATCCTCCCTCAGCTCCCTGTGGACGTCTCAGGATTCATGGGAGACATGGGAGACATTTGGGATCGTGTCCTGGACACGGGCAGGACCAGTCCTGGGGTTTGGAATGAGGAGGAGGAGGAAAAAGATACAATAAAATAGGGAGGAAAACAAATGACCTGAGCAGAGCAGGGAAGGAAAGCCTGCCATGGCCTGAGGTGGTGCTGAACAGCCCCTGCAGGTGCCTGGGCCTGCACTGGGGCTTTGGGAGCACAGGCGACACTGCCAGGAGCCCGTGAGGTGTCCCCAGGAGCACTCAGAGAGGGCAGACACAGAGAGTCGCTGCTCTGGGCCCCAGAGGACACCGAGGTCGGGGATCCTTTCAGGACAGCGCCCCCAGAATCACCTGGGAAGATGGGTAAAGCTCATTTCTGAAACAGAGAGGCAAAACAGGGATGAGCAGGAAGCCAGATTTGGAGAGATGCTCTCCTCATCCCCTGAGCCTCATTCAGCATCTCTGTGACCCCAGCACCCGAGCCCCCTGCTCTGAGCCCCCAGCCCGACACCGGGGCTCCCCCTCTCCATGCTGCCTGGAATCTCCATGGATGCAGAAATCAGGATCCCCTTCCCTGCCGCGGATTCCGCCCCTGGCTCCGGGGAGGAGCAGCCGGGAGAGGCTCTGTGTGACAATGGCACTTCCATCCCATCCCGCTGGGAACAGGGGATCCTTGCTGCTGGGGGCTGGGAGGGCTCCCGTGTCCCCCTGGGGGCTCCCCTGTCCCCCTGCCCACCACAAAGAGGCCTTAGGAGAGAGCAGCAGGGCCAGGGGCACCCGGCTCCAGCACAGGCTCGGCTCTCAGGATCCATCCAGACGCCTGACTAAATTTTCAGAGCGCTAACTGCTCGGGATCCAACACAAATAGCTGCAGAAGCCAGAGGGAAAGCGGGGAATGGACGGAGGGGGGTCGGGGGCAGAGAGGAGGGAGAAACCTAAAACAAATTAATTAATTAAACTAATAAGCGGGGAGGGAACTAACAAAGGGAAAGTAAACTAAAAGCAGCAGCAGCCCTGGCCGCCAGAGCACTCATTAGCTGCGGGAGAGAGAGGAGGGAAGTGTCTCGCTGTCTGAGGCTGTCATCCTTCATCCTGACGAGCACTTAGGGAGTCGCGACCCCTTTCAGCATCGCCATCCAGGCAATCAGCCCCGCGCATCGGTCACCGCCGCCCGCCGCATCCCTGCCTCGCACGGGCACGGAAACAGGGATATTGTACACGGAAACAGGGATATTGTGCACGGAAACAGGGATATTGCACACGGAAACAGGGATATTGTACACGGAAACAGGGATATTGTACCCCAAACAGGGATATTGTACACTGAAACAGGGATATTGTACACGGAAACAGGGATATTGTACCCCCAAACAGGGATATTGTGCACGGAAACAGGGATATTGTACACGGAAACAGGGATATTCACACCCCCAAAGAGGGATGTTTTACCCCCAAAGAAGGATGTTGTACCTCCAAACAGGGATATTGTACATGCAGAGAGGGATATTGTACCCGCAAAGAGGGATGTTGTACCCGAAAAGAGAGATATTGTACCCCCAAACAGGGATATTGTACCCCCAAACAGGGATACTGTACCCCCAAAGCAGGGACAGGAGGCTGCTGTGGGCGTGTTCGTGAGGAATAATGTACCCCTGTGGCAGGGGCAGGGGGCGGGGGCTGTGCAGGCCCGGCCCCTGCCCGGGGAGCTGGTGCCAGGGTGGGCAGGATCTGCCGAGCCGCAGCCCCAGGGGCGCCCCCTCGGGGGTGATCTGGAGTTCAGGCGCTCCTGTTCTGGGACATGCCGAGCTGTCTGCCCTGCAAACCTCGAGGACAATCTTTGAAGCAAAATCCGGTGTGGTGTGCCGAGGAGGAGCCCGGGAGCGGCTGTGGCAGGGCCCCTGCCCTGGGGGTGCTGCCCCTCCGGGGATGCGCGGGGCTGCGGGAGCCGGGCGGGAGTCTGGGATCTCTGGGGCCTCTGCCCGGCTCCTGCTGCTCCCTCGGGGTGATCTGGAGCTCAGGAAGGCTGGGCTCAATCTGGGACCGCTGCTCTCTGCCCTGCTCCCCTCGGGATAATCTGCAGCAAGGGAGGCTGGGCTGGAGCCCGGGACCGCTCCCCTCTGCCCCTGCCCTGCTTCTCCCTTGGGATAATCTGGAGCTCAGGAAGGCTGGGCTCAGTCTGGGATCTCTGCTCCTGCCCCTGCCCTGCCCGGCGCATCCCTGCCTGGAAATGGGAGCAGGCGCCGCTCGGGTGCTCCTGGCGAGAGGAGGAGGAGGAAGAGGAGGAGGAGGAGGAGGCGGCAGCCCCGGGCTCGTTGCGGTCACGCTCACGGTGACACCGAGCCAGCAGTGTCGCGGTCCCCTCTCCGTGAAGCCGCGGCTCGGAAGGCACGGGAACACCTCTGGATTTCCTGTGCAAACATTGCTTGCTCTGCTGGACTGTTTGCTCCTCGTCAACACGGAGGAAAATGTCCGGGTGCTCCAACACCTCGAGAGCAAACAGTGCGTGGTTATTTAAGCAAAAAAAGCAAACACTTCTGCCACGAAAACGTGGAGTTAAGAAAGACAAGGGAAGGAAGGGATGTGCCTGTAGCCTGGGAGGGGATGCAGAGCATCAGGACCACCCTGGCAGCACTGGCACAGCCAGCTCCGTGCTGGGGCAGCTAAGGCAAGGGGTGGCACACACACCCTGGCTGCCCTTGCCACAGCCGTGCCCCTTTTTGGGAGCCTCTGCTTCCATCCATGCCCTGTCTGGGGTGTCACAGCCTCTGGGCAGGGCCACCCCAGGGCACCACAGGCTTGGAGCCACTGCTGCTACAGCTCAAACCTTTAATTTTAATTTATTTCTTTCTCTGCTTTCACTAAAAAGAAACTGAACCTGTGTTTCAGTTTCCTCTGATTCCATAAAGGAATATCAGTTACACTGTGAGTCCAATTTATTCTTTCCTATGCATTCATTAAATTCCAGGTTGTTACTGTGCTATTTAATGGAATTGATGGTGTAATTAAGCTACAGGCAGACATTAACCACCAGAACCGTCAGGGAGGTTTAGGATCCTTTACTGCTCTGCTCCTGGTGTTATATGGTCCTGGTTTCATAATGATGACTCCAGCCAGTTACATCCAAATATCCCCTGGCCTCCTCAGGATGAGTCCAGACTTACCCAGTGAGTCTGAGCTTTAGAAGGTGGGAAGGATGATCCCACCCCACTGCTGGGCTGGAGCAGGGGAGCAGCCTGGGGCAGTCTGCAGACCCCTCTGGGGCTCACCAGGAGGGTGATGTGCTGCTCTCAGAGGCATCAGCTGCACCGACATGAGCAGCCCTAACACGTGTGCCAGTGCCTGACCCCATTTTCCCTCCTGGATCCAGTTTGACGTGGCTGACAGCCCCACCCAGCACTCCATCCTGTGCCAAAATCCTCTTTTCTCCTCCACAATCAGATCTGCTCGGGTCCCTTCCCTCCTCATCAGGGAAGCACAAACCACAGGTGTGGCTGGAGCACTCACACCGTCCCCATGGCCGGGACAAAGGCAGCACAGAGAGGCTCAGAACCCCCCCAGCTCTGGGTGCCTCGCTCCTCCTGGGCTCTGAGCATCCCCCGTGCTCCTCCAGGGACGCTGCAAACCCCCCAGCAGATAAAACCTGCCCGCTGGCGTTTGCTGCAGCAGGAGAATTGGCATGGGCTCTGTCAGCCCAGGGGAGATGCCCAGCTCTGGTGGAGGCTGGAGCACAGGGAAGATGTGAGCAGCACCCTCAGGGTGCTCCACAGGGCCAGCCACAGCTCCCCCTGCTCCCTGCACCTTCCAGAGGCCCTGGGGATGGAGGTGATGCCACCGAACAGCTGCCACTGCCTTCAGAGATGGCTCCGGAGCCTCATCTGCCCGGAGACAGCAGCAGCACCTGATCAGGCAGTAATTACCCGGCCAGATTTGCACTAATTGGCTCTCTGGAGTAAAGTTAGGTCCGATCTGCTGTCCTGGGTGCTCAGCAGGCAGCGATTTACAGCCCAACAGGCTCGCTGGGATGTTCTGACAGGGATGAGCTGCAGCCCCAGCCAGGGGACCCTCACAGGCTGCAAGCTTTGGGGAAAGACATGGCTTTTTAGGGAAAAACCATCTGTGGGCTCTGCCACCACCTGTGCACAGCCCTGGTGCCCCCCAGGCCTCTCACTGGTCTGGCTGTGGGTGACTCTGGCTCCCACAATGGCACCATGTGAGCCCCTGGTGGCTTTTCCAAGGGGATGGATGGTGGATCCACACACAGGGAGCTGTGCTGTGGGAAAGGACAGTTCCCACGCCCGCCTGCAGGACAGGGAGGGCTGGAGGGGGTCTTAGGGAGCATAACCCCTACCCCAGCACTGGGGGAAAAGGGTCTCCAGCCCTGGAGGCTCTCTGCCCTCCCTTGGGGCCAGTTCTGCACCCATCCTGCAGCACCAGCAGATTTTACCCCCACTAAGCTCAGCTGGCTTCTTCTGGTCCTCCCTGTTATCCTTGGAATGCCCAAATGCCAGCTTTCCTTGTCTTTTTTCCTTGTTTTTCTTCTGCAACGCCATATATTTTGGAGGGCAGGTGTCTCAAAGGCACTCCAACACGAAACCCACTGGTTAAACATGGGAAATGATTCTTTAGTTTTACTGCAGCTTCAGCTGAAAAAATTGAGACGAGGGAAAACCATGCGGAGCAGCCAAGTTAGGTGGGGTTTTTACTATTATTTTATAAATCAGTTTTCTTTACTGAAAACACCTCAGAAAATCTCTGAATCATCGCCTGGGCGATGGGAGCTGGTACCAGAGAGGGGGCCCTTCTCCAGGGCAGGATTTTTAATAACTTCCTCACCACGGGAAGCTGTTAGAGAATCTCAGCTGGAGGATTTTTTTCACCCAGCTGGATCTTGCAGTCTTCTTACATCATTAACTCAGTGAGATAATTTCTGAAGAGGGGTTTGTTAGAAGCTGGTTTGATTTCCTTCCTGACAAACCTTCCAGGTAAATCTCGGTGCTTTTTCTGTTTTCCAAGGGAGAGCAGAGCCTCTGATGTGACAATCACCGCGTCCTGCCGGGCCAGCACACCTGTCCCGGGCTGGGGAGGGCACAGGACGGGTTTGGGGCTCCTTTGGGCAGCCTGGTGCGTTCTGGCTGTTGTGGAAGGTGGAGCAGCCCCGGGGGATGCGGGGCTGGGGCAGCAGCAGCAGCTCGGAGCCTCCCGGGCCGTGTCCTGCTCCTCAGCTCATGCTTCAATTGGCAGGTTGGAGGCTGAGAAGAAATGTTTCTTTCACAGCACATTACCAGCAATCACAGTCTTTCTTTCTTCTTTATATCTAAAGAAATCCTCGCTATTGCCGGGGCCAGAGGTCAGCGCTTCCCTTTCTGCTGCTCTCACTGCCACTCTCTGCTCGGCTTCTCCTCTTCCAGGGCTCTGAAGTTTCTAACAGGTTGGGGATTTTTTCCTTATCTTCAGCTGAGCACTTGGGATTCGATTTTTTTCCTTTATACTTCCTTTCAAGAGGCCTGCAAACAAGACTCCTGGCTCTGGGGCCGTTTGGGCACCCATCCATCTCCTGTGAGCCTGGCCAGCTTCGGCTCCAGCACAAGAAACACAAGGTCATATTTTAAGTCCACAGCAAATTATTACCGGAAAATGACCCTGCAGCCATGAGTTTCCCAGGTAATCCAACTGCTGCTCTTGCATTGCTTTTAAATGAGTTGCCTTTTAATTCTATCAAGCGCTTGCTCGGTCTCGCAGCGCAGGGAAGGATAAATATTGCTCCTGCTCCAGGAAACAAAGTGGCTCTGGCTGGGAAAATATGCCTGGGGCAGAAATTGGTCTGGGCTGGCTGTTACAGATGAGCCAGGTGGAGATGGAGCGGGAACGCTCTGTCAAGGGCTGCTCCCCTGCCTCTCCCCGTGCCCCATCCCTGGCTGAGGGATGGCTGAGGAGTGCCAGGGGGAGCTGATCTCCATTAGACCCCAGCGTTTGTCACCGTGCAAGGAGCAGTGACAAGGAGGACAATTAGTGCGGGCAGGAGGTGATGTTTATGATGTGGAGCCGTGCCCATTAGCCAAGTGTTTATCACTGGGTGTTTGCCCACCCCTGAAGGGCAATGAGGGAGTTTGGTGGGGTCGGGGAAAGGCCTTGCCATCCTTCTCCAGAGCCTCAGCTTTCATTAGAAAGATCATAAAAGAAGAATAATAAAGCAGTTCTCTGCTGTCACTTGTGGCAAAGCCATCCTGAGGCCAGCTGGGTTTGCAGAGAGCTTGGACCAGATTCCCCAGATGAGGAGAGCAGAGCATGGGGTGGGCAGGGGATGCCCCATTTGGGTGGGGGTCAGTCCCTGGATTCTGCAGCTGTAGCCCCAAAGAGCCATGGCACTGTCACTGCTCTTAATGCTCTGGCAGCACGGGGCCCAGGAGGGGTTTAATTTCTCTAAGTGCAGGCTCATTTTGCAGATTTGTCTCAGAAAATGGGATTTATCCCAAGCAGAACAAAGCCACGGGGTCAGCGCAAGGAAGAGAGGTGAGAGCACATGCAATTCCTTCCTCCCCAGCGCCTGAAGCCTCCCAAGGAGCAGCTGCTGGTGCTCTCCACCCCGAGCAGTCCCTCCTGCCCAGGAGCACAGGAGCTGCACGTTTGGCACAGGCTGTCACCTGCTCAGGTGCTTTCCCAGCGAGGCCGAGGGCAGAGCTGGGCTCCCAGACCTGTCCCATTTCCTGCTTTCTGCTCTGCAGAGGGTGCACGGGGGGCTCCCTGCCCAGGGCTGCCCTCGGCCGGGCCCTGCTGGTGTTTGCTGTACCTGGGGGGATTTGGGAGCCTCTGATCACCTGGGATTACTCAGAATTCCAGCTCTGCAGCAGCAGCAGTGGTGCTCTGGGTACAGAACGGGGTCACACACGGCGCTGTGCCCGTGGATGCTTTGATGGGCAGGGAGAGGGGAGAGGCCCCGGGGATGGAGAGAGGGGCTGGGGCACAGCTCCTGCAGGGCAGGGTCACCCTCAGGGCCTGGCAGCGTGGCTGGGTGTGCTGGCAGGGCTAAAGGCACTCTGGGAGTGGAGGATTGCTGTCTCCAGGAGCTGATGTGGGAGATGCAGGCACAGACAGGCTCTTCGTGCCCGGCTCTCAGCTCCCTCCTGTCCCCGGCCCTGCAGCGCTGCACGGCACAGGAGCTGCTGGGAATCGTGCACTCCCTCAGATGTGCTCTCCTGCTAATGAAATCATGTAGGAGACACCGTTCCCCGTCACTTCCAGTTACACCCCCCATGCCAGAGCCTGCCAGCATCCCCCTCCTGCGCCGGGGTAACAAACCCCTGCAAAAAAGAAAGGCCACTAATAATAATTACCACAAAGGAGGAAAAAAATAACCCTCTCTCTTTCTCGCTCTCTTTTAATGAGTCCTAAAAAAATAAAAGTTTCTTAATTGAAAAGCTTTCTACTTTGGAGTCAGCTCCAGGAGCTCAGAGCAGCCCAGGCAGCACCAGCAAGAGAAGATGAAACAGGGATGGGTCAGACAGTGCCTGACAGGGGCTGAGGGACCGACCTCAAAGCCAGGGGCACATGGACACCGTCACTGACATTCAAGGAACCACCAACAAAGCACTAATTGGGTTGGAAGGAGGCGGCAGGTGGAAGGAACCAAGGGGAAAACAGCTTTGGAGCAAACATCATTAGGAAGAGAAGCTCAGGAGAGAAAGAGGAGCTGGTCCTGAGCGTGGATCCAAGCACAGGGTGGCTCTCAGGGATCCCCCAGCCAGGATCAGCAGGCTGGGGCTGCGGGGCCCAGGGGCATGGTGCCAGAGCAGGGGAGAAGCCCATCCATGGCATGGGAGGATGCAGTGGCTCCTGAGCAGGACCTGTCCCCACAGGGGTTTATGCAGAGCCTGTAATTCAATTCTGAGCAAAACTCATCGAGGGCAGGCAATAATCTGCTCTTGTCTGGAAGGGGCTGGAGGATTTATGAACCCACCTGTCTGGTGGGGAAGTGCCCTCCTGGTAAATGCTTTGCTGAGCGAGCGTTCATCTTCCTCCCTGCAGCAGCCAGCAAGGCCAGGCAGTGAGAGCAGGGAGGGAGAGGGGAGGGAGGGCCAGCAGGGACACGCAGCAGGCTGGACGAGCACTGACCACCACCCGGCCTGGCTGCTGACCCACAGGGTGGCGAGGCCCCAGGACAATTCATTTCAGCCCTGGCACAGGGAGTGAGAACGCCGTGAGCCATCCGCGCACCTGGCACCAGCTCCATTCCTGCCTCCAGCTCATCACTAACGAGCTGAGGCTTCATCAGCTGCCAGACAGGCCCCAGCGCTGGAGCCCCCAGTGCCCCCATCCCCAGGGGCATGGCATGGCAGCGTCACCCCCAGCTCCCAGGGGCGTTTTCTGCTCTGCACTCGTGGCCGCTCCTCCTGCGGCGCTCCTGGCCTGGCACAGCCCAGCCTGGGCAGGAACTGCTGCCACTGAGGCTGGATGGATCTCCTCGCATTTGGCTCCTCACCCTCGGGATTAATGAGCCGTTAATGCAGGATGTGTCAGCCACAGCACCCCCTGCCCAGGGGTGACCCTCAGGGGACCCTCCAGTCCCTGTACCCACGGTGGCAGTGCCCTTGGCAGCCCACCCTGGACTGGATTGATCACCTTGCATTTGGCTCCTCACCCTCGTGATTAATGAGCTGTTAATGCAGGATGTGCCAGCCTGCTCTGCCCCACAGCACCCCCTGCCCAGGGGTGACCCTCAGGGGACCCTCCAGCCCCTGTGCCCGTGATGGCAGCACCCTTGGCAGCCCACCCTGCCCTGGGCACTGTGCTGGGCAGCTGGGAATGGCTGCAGCCACCCAGGGCACCTTCAGTGTTGAGAAGACAGGGAGATCCAGCATGGGCTCAGCACTCTGGTGCTCCTCTCCCAGGCCTTTGTGCATTCCCAGTGTTTGTGCCCTTGCTCATTTCAGCCCAATCATGGCACAGCCCAGACACAGCCACCAGAAGCCCAAAGTACCCATTTCATTATCTTCATGCAGGCAAATGTTTTTCTCTGCCAACACCCCCCCGCTGCACTGGCCCTCCAAGCAGCTCCACAAATCAGACATTATCATCATTGGGATAAATGATGGAGGGAAGAAAAGGGATACAGCAGTCTGTGGCAAAGTTACCATCAGGCTCTGCCTCCCAAATTGGCTCAGAGAAATTAGCAGGAAGGAAGGAAGGATCAGACAAAATGATAAACCCGCTTACCTGCTCATTAATTTAATCTCTTCTTTTTTCCTCCCCTCTTTCAGCCTTGTGGTTTCTGTAACTGTAGTGAACAGCAAAGTCCTAGATGAAAGGGAGATGACATCTGGAAGCACAAAGATTAAAGGAGAGTTTTTAGGATTAGCCTTTGATTTTTTTTTTTTTTTTTTTTGTCTTTGGGTTGTGGTGATTATTGCTGCTCCTCTCTGAGCAATCCTGGGTGCATCTGAGGGAGCGCACGGGCTCTCCAGCAAGGTCTGGGTGTTATTTCCAGGACACAGCACCAAATGTGCATCAGCCCCTACTCCCTGTCCCCCTCCACAGCTGGGAGTGCTCCCCTCGGGCAGGGGATGCAGTGCTGGGGAGTTTGCAGGGTTGGCAAAGCTGTTCCTAAATCACTTGGGCTTGGATTGATGAAGCAGGACCTGGCTGGGGAGGGCAGGAGGGCTCCTTCCTTCAGCACTGGGATGTTCCTTCTCTTGGAACAGCTTTTCCCTGTTGAATGGGGCTGTGAGCCCCGTCTGGAACCAGGCTGAGCCCTAAAAGGAGATCTGGGCTCCTGGGCATGCTGCGCCAGTGCTGACCCTGGCTGCTGTGCCCCAGCAGGGCACAGGCAGGATGAGGAGGGTGGCTCCCCCCACCTGCCCAGCCCCACGGCGGCCAGGCAGCACCAACTGATCAGCTTTTGTTTGGCCAACATCCTTGCAGTGTCCCCAAACCAGCACCAGAGCGAACAAACAAAGCGTCAAACCCTGGTGAGTTTCCCTTGCAGAAAAGGAAACGATTTCCATGCTGAGGGAAACAACTGGAGGTGATTGCTGGGAGCCTGGAGCAGCACCTGCCCAGCTCAGCTCAGCTTGGCTAGGCTCAGCTCAGCTCGGCTAGGCTCAGCTAGGCTCAGCTTGCCTAGGCTCAGCTCCGCTAGGCTCAGCTCAGCTTCTGTGCTGCCTGTGCCGTTCTCCTGCTGGCTGGAGCGCAGAGCCAGGGCAGGATCGATGGAGCCCTGAGAGCAGGGGAGGCTGTGCTGGCTCAGAGTGTGATTGATGCTCTCCCAGCCAGGCTCCAGCACTGCCTGGGCTCCGCTGGGCTGGTGAGCAGCCTCCCATCAGTGACCCCCCGGTCTCCCTATTGATCTGGGGAAGGTGAGCTTTTCCCATTACGCCTTTGGCAGCAGCCCCAGCAGGGCTGGGGAGGGGGGCCCTGCCCGGGGAGCAGCTCTGGGCGCAGGTTGGGGGTCTCTGGTGGCCTGGCAGGGTGGGGGGTGCACACAGGATGCCCACCCGGCATTGCCCCCTCTGCCAGGGCTGGGGCAGGTGGGCACCCATGGGTTCCAGGGTGTGGCATCACCTCTGCTTCCACGACAAGCCCCCCTCTCTGGGCCTGCGAGTGAAAAGTTCATTTCTCAAGCAATGCTGCCTCCCCCTCGCTCATTAAACAAAGGAGGGGGAAGAGCCTGAGAAGACAGAGCTCCTAAATTAAGCAGCACAGTTTCCTAACAAATGCCCTTTATGTTTTACATAATAATATAAAGCTTTTTTCAGAGACAAGAGCCTCCTACATCAAAGATCCCTCTCTCCCATTCTGAACTTTTGAGCCCTTCTCCTTGGAATTAATGTGGAAATACCTACATAGAGTTTGAGAGCAGCTCGAGAGCATGTCTGGAGCAAGGAGCAGGGCTGACCCTGCTCAGGAGGAGCCTTTCTGTGGCTGTGGGTGCTCACAGAGAGGTGGGATTGCTGGAGCAGCCAGGGATGGGCAGCTCTGTGTCCCCCTGAGACAGCTCAAGGGAGGAGGTTTCACTGAATTCTGCAGTCTGTGCCTGGATGGGCAGCTCTGTGTCCCTCTGAGGTGGCTCTGGGAGGAGGTTTCACTGAATTCTGCAGTCTGTGCCTGAATGCTGTGCACCGTGGGCTGTGCAAACACAGCAGGACAGGCTCCAGTGCCTGGATTTACTCCAGGCCAGCCTGGAGTGCCTGGGGAGCTTAGCACAGGATAATGCCAGAGGGCAGAGGATCAAGGGCAGCACAGAGCCCTGGCAGCCCTTCCTTGACTGCTGTGGGTGCAAAGCTTTGCAGTCAAGTCTGACATTTCCCTCTGGAGGAGCACAGGGCAGCTGAGACAGCTCAGAGCAAGATCCCCACGGTTTAGTGAGATGGTGCTGCTCAGCAGAGCTTGGACCTGGTGAGGTCTTTTACAGCCTGAGTGGTTTTGTGGCTCTGCGGTCTCTCTCCAGCCAGGATGAAGACTCCCACTCCTTCCCCTTCTTCCTCCCCACCATGTGGCATCCTCTGGGGGAGCCTGGCCAGCCCCAGCTCCTGGGGCTCTGAGCCCCCTGTGCCCCACGCTGGGATCTGCGTGCCTCATTCCAGCCCGATGAGCTCCGCCACTGCTGCTCCCGGATCTCTGCAAAATGCAAATTGCTGCGCTTGACCTCCCCGGGATAACGAGGGGAAACCTCCCCTAATTAGCTCTGCAGTCTGTGGGTGAGAGAAACCAAATGTTGACTGTGGAGCGGCTGCACTTACTGTAAATTCCAACATATGCTCTGGAAAAACGCCGCCCAAATACGGCTGGGGAAGCACGGGGTGTTGAAATAATAATGAACACTCGCTGCTGTTTATTGCGGAACACAACGTAATCAAGGCAGAGCTGCGGTGCTGAGCCCTCCTCCCTGCCAGGAGCCGTGAAAGGGCCACGGGAATCCCCGGGACACACAGAGGATGCAGCAGGAATTCCAGGGCTGTGCCCAGGATTTACAGGAATTAGAGCCACGGGAATCCCCGGAACACACAGAGGATGCAGCAGGAATTCCGGGGGTGTACCCAGGATTTACAGGAATTAGTGACAAGAGCCCTGAAGCAGGAATTCCAGGGCTGTGCCCAGGGTTTACAGGCACAGGGGCCACGGGAATCCCCGGGATAGACACACAGAGGATGCAGCAAAAATTCCAGGGGTGAGCCAGGATTTACAGGAATTAGAGCCATGGGAATCCCCAGGACACACAGAAGGATGCAGCAGGAATTCCGGGGGTGTGCCAGGACTTACAGGAATTAGTGACAAGGGAATCCCCAGGACACGCAGAGGATGCAGCAGGAATTCCAGGGGTGTGCCCAGGATTTACAGGAATTAGTGACAAGAGCCCTGAAGCAGGAATTCCAGGGGTGAGCCCAGGTTTTACAGACATTGGAGCCACGGGAATCCCCGGGACACAGAGAGAGGCTGCAGGAATTCCAGGGGTGAGCCCAGGATTTACAGGCATTAGCAGCAAGAGCCGTGCTGGCCTTTGAGGGGACCCTGCAGCAAGGACTTGCAGCTGCTGAGGAGTTCTCCAGCACTTAGAGGCTTCTGCTGGTCACTTGCAGTAGTCCAGAGCATATAAAATATTTATTTGCTGCTAATTAGGTGTAATTACCACTTAACCTGGAGGAGGGATGTACCCAGCGTGCCCGGCAGCTCTATTCACTCGCAGCTGAGCAGCCTCCACCATGCAGATAATTACCAGAGAAGGGCTCCTGCCTGCCTGGCCTCACAGCCGAGTGTTTGTTTTAGAGAGGAGAACCTCGTGTGCCTGAGCTCATCCCGGGGCTGCAAAGCCAGGCCGGCCTCATCTCACCTGCAATTTCCATGTGATTATCCCCTCCTGTCTGGGTAATTCAGCTCTGCTCAGACTGTCCTTCCCTTGCCCCTTTCCTGCCTCCAAGGAGACCTGGATGGCTCCATCCCGTGGGCTTGGGCTGCTCCTGGCTCGCTCCTGGCCTCATCCCTCTGCTGCTCCTTGGAGAGCTGGGAGGGTGGGAACAAACTGTTTATAAGATGCCCAATTCACATTTCTTCAATCAGAATCACATCAGGAAAAAGAAACAGGCTCGTTCACATGGCCTCTGCCTCCCTGCCGTCCCTGTGTGTGCACAGACCCACCAGGGATGGCTCCTCCTGCCCATCCCAGCTCCAAGGGGACAGCACGGTCACCCCACTGCTCCCTTTTCCATCCCCTCCTCAATGACAGCAGCAGCAGCCCCCTCATTTCGAGGATTTCAGCACGTGTGGGCAGAGCTGTGCAAAGCCCACTCACTCCTTCAGCCAAGGTGCACACAGGGCGCGGGGAGTGCAGCTCCCCCTGCAGCAGCAGGGCCGGAGCAGCTGTGAGAGCCGGGCCCAGCCAGCTCCTGGGCACAGGGAAGGGGCTGTGCCAGCGCCTCCCAGCCCAGTAGGGCCACACCAGATGCCAGCCCTGGCCCCTGGGATGTCACACAGGGCGGAGGGTGCAGCATCACCCTCCTGGAGCCTCCTCTGGGACAGCCCAGCAGGGCAAACCAAGCCCTGCCCAGCGGGACAGACCCAGCTCTGCAGGACAGACCCAGCCCAGCAGGACAAACCAGCCCAGTGGGACAAACCCAGCCCTGCAGGACAGACCCTCCCAGCAGGACAAACCCAGCCCTGCAGGACAGACCCAGCCCAGCAGGACAAATCCAGCTCTGCAGGACAAACCATCCCAGCAGGACAAATGCAGCCCAGCAGGACAAACCCTCCCAGCAGGACAAACCATCCCTGCAGGACAAACCCAGCTCTGCAGGACAAACGCAGACCCAGACCCTCTTCGGCACCAGCTGCTGCAGACACACAGAGGGTTGGGACCTTGCTGGGCCCAATAAACAGCTGTTCTTCCCAGCTCCCAGCCATCAATCACGGCTGACAGCCCTCCCCTCATGGTCAGGAGTGTGCTTTTCACCTTAATTTCTTAGAAGGGCTTTTTCACCAGTTGGAAACTCATAAATACCACTTTGCAAGCCCAGGTAGGGCTAATGATGGATGGCTGCTTCACAGATATGCCAGAGGCTGTGACCTAATTGTCACCGAAATACTTCCTGATTAACTAATAGATAAAACCCAATTAAAACTTCTGCTCTTTCCAAAGTCCCTGGCACCTACAATTTCTCCTCTCCTCAAACTCTGTCTTAAATTAGATCCAGCCTGACTGGGCTGCTCTGAACAGATGAGGATGCTCTGTCCACCACCTTCCCTGCAGTCATGGGGGCTTTCATGGGAGTCCCAGTGGGCCCGAAGAGGGATTTGCAGCCAGTCACAGATTTAAAATCCCTCGGGAGAGATCCTTGAAACTGGAGGATAGTGACAGCAGGAAGGGCACACTTTATTCCCTGGTTTCACTGGTTCTTCCTCCACTGAATAGAACTGCTGCATAGAAAAGCTGCTTTAACACATTTGCTTTGATGTGCAACAAGTTAATTACTGTAATAGGTTCATCCTTCTCCCCCAGTATTGAATTGTGGAGAACATCCATATCAATTGTCACGGAGCTCCTCATTTTGACTCCATTTATTCTTTAAGCAGCCCTAGCAAGAGCGTGCCTGCAGAAGGATTTGTTCCAAACCCCACGTACCAGGTGTACCCGCTATTATTTGCTCTCCCGATGCTCATCTCGATCCACCTTTGCAGGGAGGGGGCTCGTGGGCGCCTGTGGGAGCAGTTCCAGGGAGCACGAGGCTCCCAAGCCCACCTTGGGATGCTCTTCCATCTGCGAGGGAATCCCAACTGCCCATCGGTGTTTCCAGGGCGTGCATCCTTGCTCCAGGATCCACCAGCAGCTGGAGCAGAGCTGCATCCCCGAGGCCGGGCAGCTCCCGGCTCACCCAGCACTGGCACCCCGGCACCCCGGGACCCCCGACCCCTCCCGAGGCGGAGCAGGGAGCCATTCCAGCACCTTGCTGAGCCCAGGACATGAAACTGCCTCGTTCTCTCCAATTTCCTGCTCCTGATCCAGCTGGACCGGGCTCGCAGCAGCGCTGTGACCTCGGCAGCGCCGCTCGGGCGGTGGCACCGGGGGGGAAACGGGGAGGGAAACGCGGGGCAGGGAAGCTGCGGAGCCACCGGGCAGCGGCTGCGCATGAGCTCGGTGTACAGCGGCCCCGGGGACCCGCCCGGAGGAGCGGCGATCCCGCCGTGCCCGGGCTGCTCCCGGTGCCAGAGGAGCCTCGGACCCCCGGCAGGTCCGGGCAGGTCCCGGCAGGTCCCGGCAGGTCCGGGCAGGTCCCGGCAGGTCCGGGCAGGTCCCGGCAGGTCCCTGCGGCTCCCCCCGAGCCCCTCGGTGCCAACGGAGCCCCGGACCCCCGGCAGGTCCCGGCAGGTCCGGGCAGGTCCCGGCAGGTCCCGGCAGGTCCCTGCGGCTCCCCCCGAGCCCCTCGGTGCCGAATGAGCCCCGGACCCCGGCAGGTCCCGGTTCCGGCTCCCCCCGCTCGTCCCCAGCCCGGCTCGGCCAGCGAGGCTGTTTGCTGCTTTACACAGGCTATCATGTGCTGCGCCACAGCGGGGGACCGAAAATGACTTTATAGTTATTGTTCCTCAAATTGGACACCCCCTTGGAGCTTAGATAATATGAGATGAAACAGCCTGCGGGAGGCTGCAGTCAAGTGGAACAGTGATGGAGGCTTTTTTTCCCCTTCCCAAGAAGAAACATTCCACCTATTTACTTCTCCCGCACCTCCTCCTCCTCCCGGGCAGCCTGTTGAGCCCAGCCGCACCTGGCAGAGCCGGGAGCTGGGATAAATCCCCCAGGAGCCGGGGGGACGCAGCTTCCAGGGAGGAAGGGAAGGATCCCCCAGGGCGGGTTTGGGGAGCACAGTGAGGGCGAGGGGGCTCCGCGCTCCATCTCCCGGGCAGGCTGAGCGAGGAGCGCTATTATGGCACGGGAAACGCTATTACCGGCACAGCAGAGCCATCATCTCGTGTCATTTGGCTTCTCGGAGCCGGGGCAGCCATGCGAGGGGTGCAGCGGGGAGAGGAGGCTGCGAGGTGAGAGTGCAGGGAGGAGGCAGAAATAATGAGGGATTCGGGGAAGGAGGATGTCAGGGCTTGCAGCTGGGCGCAGGGAGGCAGCTTGTTATGGAGAGAGAGAGGGGCCTGGGAAGATGAGAAAGAGCATCCGGGAGGGGAGAAGTTCACAGGAGGCTGCGTGCCTCTGGCAGGGAGGGAGTACAGGAGAGGGATGGGGCTGGGAGGGGATGCTCAGCCTGGGGAACAGAGCTGGGGACAGCAGGAGGGACAGCAGCACTGTGGGACAAGCAGGAGGGACAGCAGCACCAGGGGACAGGAAGGAGGGACAGCAGCACCGTGGGAAGCACTGGGACCTCACAAGGACCCCGAGCCTCCACACATGCCCCAAAATCACAGAGTGGGACAAAGACATAAAAACGGAACTCCACGAGAGGCATTCCATGGGTTTCCCCAGAGGCTGGGCGTTGCAGGGGGTGCTCCTGCCCGGCAGGGAACAGCTCTGGGAGGGCCACAGGGCACAGCCACCCCAGCACGTCCATCAGCCCCTTCCCTGCAGGGCACGGGGGGGGGTTTTGCATTTCACAGGCGCGCTGAGGTCAGGAAGAGGCAGCAGCTGCTCCTGGCTGCTCTCTGTGCTCCTGCAGCCCTGCGAGGGGAGCGGCTGGCGATGGAGGCAGCACAGGGAGAGCTCCAGCTCTGTTTGCCTTCTCCACAGCAGATCTGATGATTTAAATTAGGTCTCGATTCTTGTTTAAATTATAGTTTACTGTTCTGCGCCCCGCTCAGAAGTGAATTACCTTAAGCAGCAGTATTAATAACACGGTTATAATTAAGCTTCATTACTGTAGGCAGTTTGCTGAAACAAATTGCTGCTTCATTATTATTATGGCACCTTTGGTAAAAAGACATTTCCCCAGAATGCGACCTTGATGCTTTATATAGCAAAAGCCAGGAGATGATAGAGATGTAAGGATGAATTAGCATCTTTTACTTTCTAGATCAAGCTCATTAAAAGGAAAGCAACTCAAGTCAAAACCAAGCAGCCTTGATGGAAATTTTAATCGGAGTGAAATGGGTAATGAATAGGTTTGAACTTTCCCTGACATTTTTACGGCCATGCTTTATTTGTACTATGCTTCTGCTCAAACATAAATAAATAAAGCAGGGGCAGGGTCGAGGGTGGACGGGGGAGCCAGTGCAGGGCCTGCACGGAGCTGCCGCTGCTGCCACCAGCTCTGTGTCCGTGCTGGAGCTGCTGGGAGGTGCGGCTGTGATGGGACTCGCCCATCCCTGCTGGCACCTGCCAGGAGCGACCCCAGAGAGGGCTGGCTGTGCCAGGGGTGCAGCGCCAGGAGCCCCTGACAGAGGCAGGGAGCCCCAGGGCAGCTGCTGCAGCAGCCTCCCACCATCCCTGCTGCCAGCACAGCTCACAGACGTTAATTCCTGCACTGTAAGCGCTCCGCAGCTGAAACAGGGCATTACAGGGGGATGCAAATGGAAATTTAGAGCCTGGGAAAGTAAAGGCAAAGCAGTTTTGGAGGAGATGAGATTAAGAGAGCACAAGGAGGAAACATCAGTGTCAGGATATCAGAGGGGGCACCGCGGGGCAGAAACACCCCTGAAGCACACTCGGAGCTGGGGGTGTTGTTGCTCAGCCCAAACAAAGGCAAGGAGACAAACTGGGCTAAAAACGGAACTTTTCTGATTGCTCCTGCATGCAAAGAGGTCCTGAGACACAACATTTCTGGCCTTCCAGTACCTGAAGGGAGACTGAAAGGAGGTGGGAGAGAGGCCAGGGGAGCCAGGCCAGGGGTGGCTCCAAGCCAAAGGAGAGGGAGCCCAGTGTTTGCCCAATGCCCCCTGCACCCTGGGCTGATATCCATGAAGGGCTGGCTCTGCCCTGTGCCCTGCAGCTCTGGCATTTTACAGAGGCTTCTGCAGTGCCAAGGGAAACCAAAACCACCCCCAAAGCCATCAGTGCCCCCTGGAAACCCTGGCACTGCTGCCCTGGCACACCTGTATCGGCTGGGACTGGTACCCAGGGCCAGCCGGGCAGCAGGGCTGGTGCTGGGGGCGGTGGCATGGGGAACACGCTCTGTGACACCTGGGGAGGTGCCAGTGCAGCCCGGGCAGCCCTTCAGACCTGTCCCTGACTCCCTCGGAGGCTGCAATTAAACCCGTTCTGCAAAGGTCAGGGAGCTGCCTCCCTGCCCTGCTAAACTGCTAAACGGGCATGTCTGTGTTAAACGGACATTCCCCTGATAAACGGGCATTTCGGTGCTAAATGGGCATTTCAGTGCTGAACGGGCATTTCCCTGCTAAACGGGCATTTCCTGCCCCTCCCGGGTGACAGCAGGGGACCTGCAGGGGACGCAGACCCCGGGCAGTGCCACCCTGAATGCCTCAGTGCCCCCAGGTGTCCCGGAGCAGCTGATGGAGCTCATCCCTACGGCAGCTGGGATCTCCTGGCCCTGCAGCCCTGCACCGTGGCAAGCTCAGCTGTGGGTGCCAAGCAACCCTGGAAAAGCAGATTTGAGCGCCCAGGAGCTCCTGGGACGCTCTCAGCAGCCCGAGCTGACAGCTCCCTGCTCCACAAGGACCACCCTCTCTGGGAGTGCCCCAGAGTCCCCCTCCCCACACGTGTGCACACGCACACTCATTAAACAAATGCTGGCTATCAATTTCTCTGAGTGCTCCCTCTGATAATAGCTGTATTTATCATTTAGCATCTCTGGAAGCGGTTCAAGTTTAAAATCTATTATGGGTATTATGATATTTAATAACCGTGGTTTATTTTTAAATGCAATAAAAAATAAAGATAAGGGGATGTTTTTTGAAGCCCCCTCCTGGGCTCTGAATCCGTCTCTGTCACCAACACGCTGGGTGACCTTGGGGAGGTCGCTGATTCACTCCAGGCTGGAGCTTCTGGATTGTACAGTGGGGATAATCACAGGAGCTGCTGCCCAGGGTGGTGTGAAGCCTCCTCTTAATGAGTGCTCATCGAGTGATTGCAGCTCCTGGGGTGGCATGGCAGGGGTGAGCTCTGGCTCTGGGGGCAGCTGCACCCCTCTGAGCTGCCACAGCCAGTGCAGGATGGGTCTGGTCCCTGTGTTCTCACTCAGCTGTGCCTGAACAGGAGAACATCACCCCTAAATCACCTCCTGCGCTGGCCAGACAGAGCCTGAGCTGCCCTGAGCTATGGGAATGGCGAGGGAGGCAGCCCCTGGGTGATGGGAGCAGAGCTCGTGGGCTCCAAAGCAGCCCCAAGGTCCCTCCTGAGCCTGCAGGGGCCATGGCGCTCCCCTGCCATCCCATCCATTGCTGTGATTTTGTTTAATAATTCATCGTTATCAGCAATGCCCCTTTTGCTGACTGCCCCCATGCACCCTCCCAGGGCAGTGGACAGACAGGCTGCAGCCCGTAATTCCATTTACAGCACTCTCCCCGGCCAGGCTGTCAGGGACGGTGGCTGCAGGGTCCTGGAGCAAACCACGGCTGCTGGTGGCAGAGCCCATTCCCGTTAAACAAATGATGAGGAGGCGGGCGATGTCCTCGGTGAAATAATTCCGTGTGAATTATTTATACGGAGTCTGCAATTACACTGAGCAAAACAGTGCATAAAGCACTCTTAATTATCCAACCACCTGTTAGGAACAGCAGCCCATGGAGCCTCCCCGAGAATTCCCCAGGGAAGGGAAGGGAAGGGAAGGGAAGGGAAGGGAAGGGAAGGGAAGGGAAGGGAAGGGAAGGGAAGGGAAGGGGAAGGGAGGGAAGGAAGGGAAGGAAGGGAAGGAAGGGAAGGGAAGGGAAGGGAAGGGAAGGGAAGGGAAGGGAAGGGAAGGAAGGGAAGGAAGGGAAGGGAAGGGAAGGGAAGGGAATGTGCCCTGTGAAAAACGCCAATAACTTGGTTTTAAAATTTTAAAAATTTAATAGTAATAAAATGGTTATTAGAATAGTAATACAATTAGAGTAATAATAATTTGGACAATCTAAATTAGGACAATATGAGACAATAGACACAAAGAGTTACAGACAGTCCAGGTACCTTTTCTGGGCAGCATGAGCCCAAAAAAAGACCTACCTTAACAGAGGATTAACCCTTAAAAACAACAGCCTGTTGCATATTCATATACTTCATACATGATGCATAAATTCTATTCAAACCCAGGATTCTGTCTGAACAGTGTCAGCTTCTTCCTCTGAATCCTGACAGCATCTTCGAGGTGGGAAGAAGTTCATTTCTTCTGATAAGAGGGCAATAAATTCTCTTTCTCTGTAAGATTCAGGTGTCCTGTGGCTGCTATCTCAGTGTGAGTCCTTTCTTTAAAAAAATATCCTACATAGCATTGTTTCTATTTTAACATTTTTTTATAACCTAAAACTATATTTAACACACTACTTAAGAGAATTAATACAGCATCACTTTCTAACACAACACATATAATATTCATTTGAATATTTGCAAAAAGCCAATCATAAAATACACATTTTTCACAGCCTCCAGCCCCAGCAGCTGGAGCACTTGGGGATGTTCCCCGCCTCCACTGCACGCCAGTTCCTAATGCTGTTTTTCCTGCTGGAAAGGTCCTGCTTTGCTTCTGAGCGTGGCTGGTGGTTGTTTTTCCAAGCTAAAGCCTAACAGAGCTTTCAGTAAAGGATTAGCCGCTGCTGTGAGTCCCTGGGGACTCTCACAGGGCAAACAAACTCTGCTCAGCAGGAATCCCAGGCAGGAGCCAGCCTCAGGGAAGGAAAATCCCCTCTGCTCCTGCCTGCTCCCACTTCACTCCCGGACAGCTTTTCTCGGTGATAACTCGGCTGTTTTGGCAGTGCCTGACCCAGCAGCACATGAGCCTTGGGCCCCCGGAGGCTGGGCCATTCCTGAGTGCTTAATGGAAAAGAAACGAGTGCTTTTTCTTTAAAGATTTACCACGTATAAATGTATGAGAGTATTAAAGGCAACAATTAACTTTATTGGAAACTTTATATTCTCCAGCCTCATTAGAACTGCCAACAAGATCTATTATTAGTATTACTATGCAGATAATGTAATAAAAAGGGTATTTAAAGTGGATACTTTTGCACTGAAATAAAATAGCTTTTCTCTGGTGCTCTTTCTGCCTCTCTCCCTTTTGCCCTGCGCTGCATCAGAGACCTGGACCGAGCCCCAAATCCTGTTTAATCTCTTTTCCCAAAGTCCCAGGCAGCTCAGTGCCCCGGGAAGGAGCCAGGAGCTGCAGCCCTGCTCCCATCCTGCCCTCACTGCTGGAATCAGCCAGGGCAGGCACCTCTGGCCGTGCAGGTGAGAGTCACCGAGCTGGAGGAGGAGGAGGAAGAGGAGGAGGAGGAGGGTGAGCTGCTGAAATTATGCTGCACGGCGACCTCACAGCACAGGTTCAGGTCTAGAAGCTGTCAAGTTTCTTTAAATAGCCCCAAGTACTCATTAAAACAGCAGGGACAGAACAAAGGACTGACATGTTTTTGCCAAAGATGACCCTGATAACCCAAAAATATTGTGTGTGGGCAGCTGGAAGGGGAGTGAGGGAGGTTAAGGAAGCGCTCGGTGGCGTTTGGCTTTTTGCCGCAAATCTGGGAGTTTTGGAGGGGGAAAGACACATTTCATCAGCCTGTTTATTTAATGAATGCCTCGGTTCTGCAGGGAAAGGTGTCAATAGAGAATTCCTCCTGGCCAAAGTGGCTTCAGAGCCCGGTCTGGCTGCCCAGAGGGACAGTTAATGATGCTGATTTCTTTCCTATATTCAAGGTTCATCTCTCACCTCTCCCACACACTGGAAAAACCCCAGGGAGCAGAGGGTGGTGCCTTGCTCAGCACCCAGCTGGGGACCCAGAGACTCCATCAGAGCTGGCTGAAGGGAGAGCTGCAGGGAACAGCAACATTTCAGCTGCCATCAGTGCCCAAGGAACCCCTGCACGCTCTGAGAGGTGCTGGGAGACGCGGACCACGGATTCCATCATCATCAAAGAGAATCCGTTTCATTTGTGGGTTTAAATTTCCAATCACTGTTGGAGCAGAGCTGCTCTCGGCTCTCAGCCACTCTATTCACACCCTGCTTCAGCACCAGTCCCTGGGGCAGGGGATCCAAATGTCATTTGAACAAGCTCATTTCAAGTTCCTTCCCTGATATTTGTGCAGGGCAGGGGCAGGACAGCTCAGCCTCAGGCCTGGCTTCCACCCATCCTGGGATGTGATCATCACCCTCCATCCCTGCAGGCAGAGAGCCCCGGGGAGCCCTGGGAGTGCCCTGGGGGTGCCTGGGGTGCCCTGGGGGTGCCCTGGGGGTGCCTGGGATGCCCTGGGGGTGTCCTGGGGGTGCCTGGAGTGCCCTGGGGGTGCCTGGGATGCCCTGGGGGTGCCTGGGGGTGCCTGGGATGCCCTGGGGGTGCTCTGGGGTGATCCTGGGGTGATCCTGGGGGTGCCCTGGGGGTGCCTGGGATGCCCTGGGGGTGCCCTGGGGTGCCAGGACAGCAGGGCACGGGGCAGTGGCTTTGGCTCCAGGGTCCAGGATGGGCAGTTCATCCCTCTGCCCTCCTGCCCAGTGCCAAGGCTGGATGTGGCAGCTCCTCCCTGAGCAGCTCCAGCTCCCTCCGCTTTCCATCACCTTTATTACACCCTGCAGCCTAATTAACAGAGAGGAGCCAAAGGACCTGAAAGCAATGATTGCAATAAATAATCACTTGGCCACCGTGGAGCTCATATCCCACCAGGGTCTCCTCCTGGCCTAGGAAGGAATGGCAGAGAGGGAAGGGAAATGAAGCCTTGCAGTGAGGTGGGGAGCAGTGCCTGGGGGGAGCAGCCCTGCTCCAACAGCTTCTGCCCCTTCCCACCTCGCTGCCGCCCCAAAACCTCGGCAGGCTTTGACTCAGCTCCCGGGGCTGGGCTTTAGGGATGGTCCCAACACTGAAATGTTGTGAAAATCAGTGTGTGCCAGCTCATGTGTTCTAGAGGGAACAGGACTGCCACATCTCAGACTGCCACAGCTCTCTGCTTCTCAGGGCAGATGCAGCTCCCAGCACAGCGGGTCCTGTCCCACATCCATGGGAACATCCACGAACATCCACGGGAACATCCACGGGAACATCCATGGGAACATCCATGGGAACATGCATGGGAACATCCACAGGAACATCCATGGGAACATCCACAGGAACATCCATGGGAACATCTGTGAACATCCATGGGAACATCCACGGGAACATCCACGGGAAGATCCATGGGAACATCCATGGGAACAACTGCAGGAACATCCATGGGAACATCCATGGGAACATGCGTGGGAACATCCGTGAACATCCATGGAAACATCCACAGGAACATCCATGGGAACATCCACACGAACATCCACGGGAACATCCATGGGAACATGCATGGGAACATCCACGGGAACATCCATGGGAACATCCATGGGAACATTGCGGGAACATCCCCACGAACATCCATTGGAACATCCATGAACATCCATGGGAACATCCACAGGAACATCCACGGGAACATCCACAGGAACATCCATGGGAACATCCACAGGAACATCCACGGGAACATCCACGGGAACATCCACAGGAACATCCATGGGAACATCCATGGGAACATCCACACGAACATCCATGGGAACATCCACAGGAACATCCATGGGAACATCCACTGGAACATCCATGAACATCCACAGGAACATCCATGGGAATATCCATTGGAACATCCATGAACATCCACGGGAACATCCATTGGAACATCCATGAACATCCACGGGAACATCCACAGGAACGTCCATGGAACATCCACAGGAACATCCATGAACATCCATGCAAACATCCCCAGCTCAGAGAAGGAGCAGTGCTGGGATTGCTGTTCTGCTGAGGACAAGTGCTCTGTGAGACCCCATCCCACCTCCTCCTCCTGGGGAAGTGCCAGAGGATGGCCTGGACACTTCCCCAACCCCTGCAGATCCCTTTCCTGCAGAGCTCTGGCTGCTTTCCCAGAGAGCCCCCGCTCCCCGCGAGGCTCCGAGGCTGCTGTGGGACCCCGCGCCAGCCCCGAGCAATTATCCATGGAGAGCTGGGCTGTGCTGATCGTTTGTTAGCTCCACACATATCCCTCCTAATTATAAATCTCAGCTGAGATTTGCATTTTTATGAAATGCTTGTGCTGGAAATCTTTATGGAGAAACGCACATATTAATTCCATCTAATCTCGGTCATTTCGGGTTCCGTGAGGAAACGTTTGCTGGGAGCTCCAAAGCCAGCAGCTCTAATTTTGCAGTTTCACCAGAGGATTCCTCCAGCTGAAGCTGGACATTTATCTCCCAAGTCAGAGCTGATGGAGGCCTGCAGAGCCTCCAGCCTGCTCCTGGGACACTGAGGCACGGCCAAGTCCTTGCAGGGATGCTCAAGGGTCTGTTTGCTGAAGGTGTGGGATGGGGGCTCAGGAGTTCAGGAGCCACCTCAGCCCCATCAGTGCATGAGCCACATCCCACTCTCCAGCTATTTTCTGTTAATCCACGGCAGCACCTGGAAATGCTGAAACCCAGCATGTGGGGCCTCAGTGTCTCATGCAGGTGACCTTCTCCCCTCTGCTGGGGACTCCTTAAGTGTCCCTCTCCCACCTGCGGCTCAGAGACAGCAATTTGTACCTCCTTCCAAATGCCTTTGTCTAGAGCCAAGGGGAAGCAGATTAACTTTTCCTCCCTGAAATAGGGCTGCAGGATGCAGGGGAAGAGAGAAGGCAAATAAGCACAGCAAAGTTCAGCTTTGTGCCCAGAGCTGAGGCTTAGCGGAGCAGATTACAGCAGCAGGTGAGGAGCAGCCCTGTGTAGGCTGCAGAAATCCTGTTAAACCTCAGAGGAGGGTCAGCCACAACTCTGGAATGGGGAGCACAGCTGAGGAGGGTCAGACACAGCTCCTGAATGAATGGGGGGCACAGCAGAGGAGGGTCAGCCACAACTCTGGAATGGGGAGCAGAGCAGAGGAGGGTCAGCCACAACTCTGGAATGGGGAGCACAGCTGAGGAGGGTCAGCCACAGCTCTGGAATGGGGAGCAGAGCAGAGCAGGGTCAGCCACAGCTCTGGAATGGGGAGCACAGCTGAGGAGGGTCAGACACAGCTCCTGAATGAATGGGGGGCACAGCAGAGCAGGGTCAGCCACAGCTCTGGAATGGGGAGCAGAGCAGAGCAGGATCAGCCACAGCTCCTGAATGGGGGGCACAGCAGAGGAGGGTCAGACACAGCTCCTGAATGAATGGGGAGCACAGCAGAGCAGGGTCAGACACAGCTCCTGAATGAATGGGGAGCACAGCAGAGCAGGGTCAGACACAGCTCCTGAATGAATGGGGGGCACAGCAGAGCAGGGTCAGATGGGGAGCACAGCAGGCTGAGGCATGGCACGGAAGGAGAGTGCGTGGGGGCAAGCTCAAGGAAAGGCCAGGAGCTTTACTTCTTGCCTTTAATAATTTATGAGGTGCCCATCTTCAAAGGAAGCGGTGCCAAGGACAGAACCACGTCCACGGAGGTGTCACAAACTGGGCAGTGGGAGCAGCATCCCTGTGCCCTCCTTCACATCCAGCTGCCTCAGCACCCACCCAACCTGCCAGGGCCACAGGGGCCGTGAAGTTTGTGGCCATTAGCTGCTAAGAAACGAATTAGCTGATTAGTTAATATTTGTTCCTTTGTGTCCTGGGGTCTGGCTGAAGGCCGTGCCATCACCACCACTGACCTTTGGGGGGGACATTGCCTTTGCTCTGTCCCCAGGTGTGCAGCCACAGTGATCCCGGGTGACACCTGCGCAGGTGTGCCTTGGACCCAGCACTGGGGAGCAGTGGGATTGGCACAGCACCCTCTGCCCTGGCCATGCCACTGCTGCCAGGGTGGTAGAGGATGCTCTCAGACAAGAAAGCTCTCACCCTCCTCATCCTCCTGTCGGCGGCACATCCCCGGAGCCCAGCCCGGGCTGTGCCGGTGCTCCCGTTCCCTTCCCTGCCAAGCCGAGCCAAATGTTCACTTTTCCCCAAAGCAAACCACGCCGGAGGGGCCCCTCAGTTCCCCCCGGGGCCGCACAAATGCCAGGGCTTCCCGAGCCTGGGAAGGGCTGCCCAGCTCCGCACGCACGGCACTGCCAGATGAGCTTTAGAAAAGCAGCAGAAGTTTCCCAGCTTATCCACAGCGAATCTCCGGTCCCTGCGAGGTTTGTCCTTCAGTAGGAATTAGAGCCGAGCTTCCAGTGCTTTCCTGCGCCATCTGCCCCAGCCGTAGTTGGAATGCAGGGTTTTACTCCGGCAATCAGGAGGTAATCCTGTCAGCATCGCTTAGAGAGCGCGGCTCTGTCCTGCCCATCTGATGCTCAGTGCAGCAGAGGGAAAATCACGGCTCCCTCTTGAAAGGAGGGGAGAAATTAAGGTTGACTTTGGCACAGGAAAACAAGCAATCCAGAGATGACAGTGTGCCACAGGAGCTTAAAATAAGCATCAACTAATTCAAACAAAAACAAATCTGCATTGAAAACAGCCTCTTCCCCAGACCACATTCCCGCTTTAAAGTGCCTTTGAAATCTCCCCGGCGCATTTACAGCACGCTCCCGCTCGAGCTGCTCTGCTGTTTGCTGGCAGGCAAATGAGGGCTGAAGCCTGGAATGATGTTTTCTTATTAGTGCACATGCAAATGCTAATAAACAGCTCCCCACGCTGCTGCGCTGGCTCCCGTGCCCCGAGCTCTGCCCTGCTCCCGGTGCCCCCGTTCTGCCCCAGCCCTGGCACCCCCGGCCCGGCCCGTTCCCCTCCCGCAGGCAGCAGAGGCCAAAGTGACTTTGCAAAACCCCTCAGCGCATTTATTAGCTAAGGGCAGAGCCCAGCTCTGTCTGCAAAGGGCATGGCCCAGGCTGGGCCCCTCCTGATGGCAGCTCTGCCAGGGTGAGGGGCTGCCAGCCCCCCAGAGCAGCTGCTCCAGCAGCAGCAGCAGGAAAGCAGCAGGAAATCAGGCAGCCATCCTCTGGTGGAGCTGACGGACCTGAAAACCGCCTGCAAATGGGGATACTTGGGCCTCCTGGCTCCTGGTCCATATGGGCTGCAGGGTCCGAGCTGGTGCCAGGCTCTGAAGGGAGAAAGGGCTGGCACAAGCCAAGGGTGACACAAGCCAGGGCTGGCACAAGCCACCTGCACAGGGCTTGGAGCAGCCTGGTCTGGTGCAAGGTGCCCCTGCCTGTACCAGGGGGGTGGAATGAAATGATCTTTAAGGCCTTTCCCGACCCCAACCACCCTGTGATTCTGTGGGTCTGTGATTTTCCTCGCTAGCTCCAGGTTCTGGAGCAGATTATGAATTGTTTGATATGGAATTTCAAATGATCACTTAAGTAGCTAATTAGCTTGTAGCAACTTCGAGCAACCTGGGTGTAGTGTGTATTTAAGTGTTTAATGCCTTTTTTTCCCCCTCTCTCTTCCTTTCTAATTGGCATTTAATTAAAAGAATAAATAAAAAGAAGGAAAGCAGCTTTGCCTGGGCTGCTTGGGTTTAAATATTAAACTGCTTGGGTTTAAATATTAAACAGTGTGGGCCTTGCAGCTGAGGGGAGGCAGAGGGGGCTGGCAATGGTCCCCAGAGGGTCAGAGCATGTCCTCTCTGCTGGTGGCCAGGCAGCACCTCTGGAAGCACCTGGAAGCACAGCCCTGCCTGTGTTTGCCATGGTGAGTGAAGAGCTGCCCGAAAAAGGCAATGTCCAGAAGTTTGACTTGCACATCTCCATCAGTTTGTGTGGATTTGCTGCCAAAACCCAGCCCAAGCGCCTGCCTGTGTATCCCAGAGCCTTAATGGGGCAAAGCAAACCCGGAGTCACATTTGAAAGCTGGGAGATGAAAGCAGATCACAGGGCAAAGATCAAACAATCTAGAACCACTTCTGAGCCTTTTAGTGCTGAGGATTATTAGCATTTGAAAGTGAAGAGCATTAGTGGGAGCAGAGGATGGGGGCCAGGGCAGGAGTTTCTGTGGCGCAGGGAAGAAGTGAAGGAGGTGGCAGTGCGAGGGGAAGGATGATCCGGGTCAGGGAGGGTCCCAGCCAGGCCGGGCTGAGCCCAGCAGGGACAGGGCAGTGATGGTGCCCAGGAGGAAGGGACTGGTGAGCCTGCCCTGGCTCCTTGGCACGGAGCTGCCCTCAGCTCTGCCCTCCTGCCCAGCGCCAGTGGTGGTGATTGGGAGCAGCTGGGCCTGGGGAGCACCCGGGGCAGGGCTCTGAGGGCACCCAGCAGAGTTCTTCTAAGAACTCCATGTCTTAGAAAGCCAATTTATTATGATGTGATATGATATGATATGATGTGATATATGACATGATATATATTATATCATAACATACCATTTATATTATATTATGTTGCATTATATTATGTTACATTATATATTATATTATATTATATTATATTATATTATATTATATTATATTATATTATATTATATTATATTATATTATATTATATTATATTATATTATATTATATATATTATATTATATTATATTATATTATATTATATTATATTATTTATATTATATTATATTATATTATATTATATCATTATATTATATTATATTATATTATATTATATTATATTATATTATATTATATTATATTATATTATATTATATTATATTATATTATATTATATTATATTATATTATATTATATTATATTATATTATATTATATTATATTATATTATATTATATTATATTATATTATATATATATTATAATATATTATATTATATTATATTATATTATATTATATATATTATATTATATTATATTATATTATATTATATTATATTATATTATATTATATTATATTATATTATATTATATTATGTTGCATTGTATTACATTACTCAATGGGTTTACATTGTATTGCATACTGTTACATTGTGTTACATACAGTTACATTGTGTTACATGCTGTCACATCATGTTACATTGTATCGTCCTGCGTTGTACTGTGTTACAGTGTTCCATAGTATTGCATTGTGTTGCATTGTGTTACACTGTATTGCACTGTATTACATTATATTACATTCTACTATATTATACTGTATTACACTGTATTGCATTATATTACATTCTACTACATTATACTATGTTAAATAATAGAGAAAGGATACAGACAGAAGGCTTAACAAGATATTAATTAAAAACTCGTGAGTCTCTTTTCAGAGTCCTGGCACAGCCGTGGCACCGAGATTTGGGGTGCTGGGCTCCCAGGGGGCAGAGCCAGCCTGTCTGCAATGCACAGCAAAGCTGCCTGTCCCAGGGGGGTGTGCTAACCCAGGAGATTGCTCAGCACAGTGTAACCACCCAAGGGCTCTACACACAGCTCTGACTAAACTCCCATAAAATCAATCCAGCTTTTTCACCACTTTTGACAGGGTGTTCTAATATTAATCTACTCCCCTTGTCAGTCAGCTCTGCTAACAAAGGCTCTAATGATCTTTAACCAGGCACAAGAAACACTACACAGGTGGGTGGACGGATGGAAAAAATCCCCCCTCCTCACTGGTGAAGGGTTTGCAGTGCTGCCAAAAATAATTACCCTGTAATTATTATTGACAATAAAGGGTGGAGGAGATGCAAAGAGCAGCAGGGCCCAGGCAATGAGCACATTTCACCCCTGACATGGCACAGGGAGGGCAGCAAAGCGGGGCTGGCCTGGGGAAGGTGCTGGGGAGGGGAAGGCAGGGCCGGCTGTGCCGGTGACCGACAGAGCCCGGGGGCACCTCAGGCTGATGAGCCCCTGCTCTGCACAGCCCCGGGGGAAACTGAGCCCTCTGGAGAGCCTGTGAAGCCCTGGCCCTCTGATCAAGGCTGTTCCCTTCCTCCTGCACTTTCCACGTCTCTGACTCAGGGCGAGCTCATCCTCCTGACAGCTCGACAGACACCTCGGCAGACACCTCTGCTCTCTGCTGCTGTAATTAGGCAGGTCCAGAGGCTGTGGGTGCTGCCAGGATGGATCTGCTGTGCCACCAGAGGGGCTGGGAATGCTCTGTCCCCTGCCCCAGGGCCCACTGCTCTCACAGCCAGCCCAAACCCAGCCTCCACCACCCCACACACAGACTGGGGCACCACTGCCTTCCAAACCCACCCTCCACCACCCCACACACAGACTGGGGCACCACTGCCTTCCAAACCCACCCTCCACCACCCCACACACAGACTGGGGCACCACTGCCCTCCAAACCCACCTTCCACCACCCCACACACACAGATTGGGGCACCACTGCCTTCCCCCACCCTCCACCTCCCACACCAGGTGTGGCACCACTGCCTTCCAAACCCACCTCCACCACCCCACATCTGGAGGTGTCAAACCCACCCTCCACCACCCTAGACACACAGACTGTCCTGACTGCCTTCCAAACCCTGTGGCACCATTTTCCAAGCAGAAATGGGGTTTTCCACTGCCTCTGCCCCACCCACCACCCCACAGGCAGATTGGCACCACTGCCTGCCCCAGCCTCCACCACCCCATCCCACAGCTCAAACAGAACCCACCTCCACCTCCCACACACAGACTGGCCACCACTGCCTGAACCCACCTCCACCACCCCACACACACAGAGTTCAGGGTTTATGCCTTCCCCAGATATTTTTATGGTGTGACCCCCCCACGGGGTGCTGCCATTTTTACTGGAGGTGTCAAACAGCCCTGGTTTGGTGCTAGATGTGTCCTGAAGCCTAATCACAGGCTGTGGCCAGATTTTTCCAAGCAGAAATAGGTGTTTTCTCGCGTCTGCCCTTCCCTGGAGCAGGCACAGGCAGCTTGTGAGCCTCTGCATCCCTCAGCCAAACAGAACTTCACCCTGGCCACAGAGGTTCTGGGCTGATGTTTTTCAGGGTTTATTTAGTTATTTTTATGCACTGGGGGATACATTTTTTACCCTGATGAGGTTCTGGTGTGCAATTTGAGGTGGCTGCCAGGGGCTGGAGTCAGTTCTGCAGCCTCTCTGCAGAGGTTTTGGTGATGTTTTGGTGACTCTGCCGCAGCCAGGGCTCACCCTGATGAGGTTCTGGTGATGTTTTGGTGACTCTGCCACAGCCAGGGCTCACCCTGATGAGGTTTTGGTGATGTTTTGGTGACTCTGCTGCAGCCAGGGCTCAGCTGCTGGGGCTGCTGCCTCTGCTGACCCAGCCCCAGCCCCAGGGACAGCAGAGGTGGCTCTGGTGAGGGGACACTTGTCCGGGGCCTGGGACATGAGCAGGGAATCCAGCTCACCGTGCTCCTGACAAGACCCGGGCAGGGCAGGGGTGACCCCAGAGCCCTTCCCCTGTCCCGGGACAGGCCCAGGCTCTGCTCACTGCGCAGCTGCTGTGCCCTGCTGTGCTCTGCTGTGCCTGGCACAGCCCCAGCCCCTCGGGGGGCTCCCCAGGACCCCATTAGCAGAGCAGCTCTCATCTCCCCCCGCGGGTGGGCAGGGCACCGTAATGGAAGTTTTAGCTCAAGCAGCAATGACTTTGACCGTGCAAAATTACACTCTATTCTGGCCAAATTAACTAGGTAATGCCTTGCATTAGTGTAAAATCCTCCATCAAACCATGAAGGCTGCCGTTAAAACCACTCAAGGCCAAAATGTGTGCTGCTGGGGGAAGAGGGCTGCTCACTTCCAAGGCCAGAGGAGGATTTTTGTGCTGCTTTGCACCTCGTGGGCACGGCAGGGTGGGAATTCAGCCAGCCGTGCTCGGGGGTCAGGGGCGCCCTGCTGAGCCTGGGGGTCCCAGCTCTCCCTTGGGGTCCCTCTTTGCTGTGCCCCAGTGAGGAACCATGGGACAGAAAGCCATGGGACAGGAGCAGCTCCCTCTGGCAACCTCTGGCAGCATCCCCTCAGCAAAGGGAAGGGAAGAAATTGCAGAAGAACCTATTTGTTTTGCAATTATGGCTGAAAGAAATAAATTATTTGGTCTAATTAGGCCTCTCTTAGTACCAGAGGCCTGCAAAATAAACCCCACTCCACTATTGAGGCCTCTGCAAGTCCCTCTTGCACTTTATGTGCTTAAGTGGAAGTGTGGAAGGTCAATATACTATGTAAATTTTCACAAATTTGGCTAAGCTAAAATGATTACTCTAATGTATATGCAAATTAGCTTAATTGATAATGACTTCTCTGGTAATTTTAAACGGGGGGGGATTATTCCAATTGTGACAACCCTCTAAAGCGTTTCTTCACCCAAGAAAAAAAAATGATATCTTGACAAATTAAAGAGAATATAATGAAATCAGATTAATTAATGCTAAGGCCAATTAGCAGACACAAAGAGAGAGGGAGAGATTTACAGAAGCAAAATTCACTAGAGGAAGGCTACGAGAATCCATCACCTTCCAAGATGTTTGTATCCCTTCATTTTCTGTGGAGCAATGAGCTCTTTGCCAAGAGGAGCCCTTGGCTTTGCCCAGGGAGGTTTGCACAAAGGAGGGAAAGGAACAAGTCTGGAGGGGCAGCACTGGGGGTGAGGGTGCAGAGCAGTGCAGGCACCAGACTGGCACCGAAACTGAGCCCTCTGGGAGAGCCTGTGAAGCCCTAGCCCTCTGATCAAAAATGTTACCCTTCCTCCTGCACTTTCCACGTCTCTGACTCAGGGCGAGCTCATCCTCCTGACAGCTCGACAGACACCTCGGCAGACACCTCTGCTCTCTGCTGCTGTAATTGGGCAGGTCCAGGGCTGTGGGTGCTGCCAGGATGGATCTGCTGTGCCACCAGAGGGCTGGGAATGCTCTGTCCCCCCTGCCCCCCAGCTCCAGGGCCCACACAGCTCTCAAAGAGGTACACTGCCCCAAACCCAGCCTCCACCACCCCACACACAGACTGGGGGCTGCACTGCCTTCCAAACCCAGCCTCCACCACCCCACACACAGACTTTTACTCCAAATCACCACTGGGCACCACCTACTTCCACCACCCCACACACCCCAGACTGGGGTTTTCTTCCAAACCAAACCCAGCCTCCACCACCCACACACACAGATTGGGGCACCACTGCCTTCCAAACCCACCTTCCACCACCCCACACACACACAGATTGGGGCACCACTGCCTTCCCCCAACACAGACTGGGGCACCACTGCCCTCCCCCAGCCCACCACCCCCTGGACACACAGACTGGGGCACCCTGCCCTCAAACCCACCCTCCCACCCCCCCACACAGACTGGGGCACCACTGCCTTCAAACCCACCCTCCACCACCCCACACACAGACTGGGGCACCACTGCCTTCAAACCCACCCTCCACCACCCCACACACAGACTGGGGCTAGATGTGTCCTGACCCACCCTCCACCATCCCACACACAGACTGGGGCACCACTGCCTTTTCCAAGCACCCCAAACAGATTGTTTTCCTTCCAAACTCCAGCCTCCACCACCCCTTGGGGCAGGCACAAACCCAGCTCTCCCAGCCCACAGACTGGGGCACCACTGCCTTCATCCCACCCTCCACCACCCCACAGAACAGATTGGGCACCACTGGCTTTCCCCAGGGCTGAGCTGGGCTGAGTTCAGGGTTTATTTGCCAGTTATTTTCTGGATGCACAAACATGCATTTTTGGTGCTAGATGTGTCCTGAAGCCTAATCCCAGGTGTGCAATTTTGAGGGTGGCTGCCTGCCCTTCCCTGGAGGCAGTTCTGCAGCCTCTGCAGAGAGCATCCCTTCAAACAGAACTTTGGTGACTCTGGGCTGAGCAGGGCTGGGCTCACCCTTGTGAGGTTTTTATGCACTGGGGGATGCATTTTTTACCAGGGAACCTCCCAGGTGTGCAATGGTGAGGTGGCTGCCAGGGGCTGGAGTCAGTTCTGCAGCCTCTCTGCAGAGGTTTCAGTGATGTTTTGGTGACTTCTGCCACAGCCAGGGCTCACCCTGATGAGGTTCTGGTGATGTTTTGGTGACTCTGGCACAGCCAGGGCTCACCCTGATGAGGTTCTGGTGATGTTTTGGTGACTCTGCTGCAGCCAGGGCTTGGTGGTTTCGGTGATGTTTTGGTGACTGTGCTGCAGCCAGGGCTCAGCTGCCGGGGCTGCTGCCTCTGCTGACCCAGCCCCAGCCCCGGGGACAGCAGAAGTGGCTCTGGTGAGGGGACACTTGTCCGGGGCCTGCGACATGAGCAGGGAATCCAGCTCACCGTGCTCCTGAGAAGACCCGGGCAGGGCAGGGGTGACCCCAGAGCCCTTCCCCTGTCCTGGGACAGGCCCAGGCTCTGCTCACTGCCCCAGCTGCTGTGCCCTGCTGTGCCTGGCACAGCCCCAGCCCCTCGGGGGGCTCCCCAGGACCCCATTAGCAGAGCAGCTCTCATCTCCCCCCGCGGGTGGGCAGGGCACCGTAATGGAAGTTTTAGCTCAAGCAGCAATGACTTTGACCGTGCAAAATTACACTCTATTCTGGCCAAATTAACTAGGTAATGCCTTGCATTAGTGTAAAATCCTCCATCAAACCATGAAGGCTGCCGTTAAAACCACTCAAGGCCAAAATGTGTGCTGCTGGGGGAAGAGGGCTGCTCACTTCCAAGGCCAGAGGAGGATTTTTGTGCTGCTTTGCACCTCGTGGGCACGGCAGGGTGGGAATTCAGCCAGCCGTGCTCGGGGGTCAGGGGGGCCCTGCTGAGCCTGGGGGTCCCAGCTCTCCCTTGGGGTCCCTCTTTGCTGTGCCCCAGTGAGGAACCATGGGACAGAAAGCCATGGGACAGGAGCAGCTCCCTCTGGCAACCTCTGGCAGCATCCCCTCAGCAAAGGGAAAGGGAAGAAATTGCAGAAGAACCTATTTGTTTTGCAATTATGGCTGAAAGAAATAAATTATTTGGTCTAATTAGGCCTCTCTTAGTACCAGAGGCCTGCAAAATAAACCCCACTCCACTATTGAGGCCTCTGCAAGTCCCTCTTGCACTTTATGTGCTTAAATGGAAGTGTGGAAGGTCAATATACTATGTAAATTTTCACAAATTTGGCTAAGCTAAAATGATTACTCTAATGTATATGCAAATTAGCTTAATTGATAATGACTTCTCTGGTAATTTTAAACGGGGGGGGGAATTATTCCAATTGTGACAACCCTCTAAAGCGTTTCTTCACCCAAGAAAAAAAATGATATCTTGACAAATTAAAGAGAATATAATGAAATCAGATTAATTAATGCTAAGGCAAATTAGCAGACACAAAGAGAGAGGGAGAGATTTACAGAAGCAAAATTCACTAGAGGAAGGCTACGAGAATCCATCACCTTCCAAGATGTTTGTATCCCTTCATTTTCTGTGGAGCAATGAGCTCTTTGCCAAGAGGAGCCCTTGGCTTTGCCCAGGGAGGGTTTGCACAAAGGAGGGGAAAGGAACAAGTCTGGAGGGGCAGCACTGGGGGTGAGGGTGCAGAGCAGTGCAGGCACCAGACTGGCACCACCAGACCTCTGAGCCTTTTCCTGGCACCAGCCCAGTGCCCACCACAGCCCCTGACCCTGGCACATCCCACCCACGGGCACAGGGGAATGTTAATTACCCCAAAATGGGAGGTGGCACCTCCGAACGCGCCGAGCCAGCACCATAAACTGCACACGGAGCCATAAAAATAATTACCAGCAACACCGTGTGTAATATCCTTGTGTGTCATCTCTCTCCTGTTGGCAATAAAGCTCCCTCACACATTAACTGCGAGGGAGGGCCCGTTATTCACCCTCTAATTAGACCGTGCTGGCAAACACTTCCTGGGGAAGGGGGCGAGGAGGGGGACACTGGGGGAACTGGGGGGTGCTGGGGTCCCTCAGCAGCCGGGACTGGGAGCACTGGGGGGGGCTGGGGTCCCTCAGCAGCCGGGACTGGGAGCACTGGGGGGTGCTGGGGTCCCTCAGCAGCCGGGACTGGGAGCACTGGGGGGTGCTGGGGTCCCTCAGCAGCCGGGACTGGGAGCACTGGGGGGGGCTGGGGTCCCTCAGCAGCCGGGACTGGGAGCACTGGGGGGTGCTGGGGTCCCTCAGCAGCTGGGACTGGGAGCACTGGGGGGCTGGGGTCCCTCAGCAGCTGGGACTGGGAGCACTGGGGGGGGCTGGGGTCCCTCAGCAGCTGCTGGGGAGCTGGAGGGGTTGGTGAGAGGTACCTGGGGTCTCCACAAGGTTGGCAAGAGGTACCCAGGGATCCCACAGTGGGAATCCCCCAAACCCTGCCCTGGGAGCGCACAGAGGAGCCCCCTGGATCCATGCTCTGGGATCCCTCAGGGGCTGCATTCCCCGGCCCAGCTCCATCCCCATCCCCACCATCCCTGGGCACACAGAGCCTGGTTCACACACTGAGGCTGGGGGACCCCTCTGTTTGTAGAAGAGCTCCCGCACAGCTTTTACAGGCTGCAAACTGTGTGAAAGTAAATTTAACTAAAGTAAATTAACTTTACTCCTAAATCCAATTCACAGCCTTCATCTCACAGCCCGGCTGATCCCCTGCTTCCTACAAACACAGTGGTCCCATGAACACCCCATTTCTCTTTCCACTGGGGTTTTTTGGCCACCCTCTTTTCTCTCTTTCCCTTTTGTTGTCATTTTGTCACCTACAAAGACAAGCAGCAAGGAGGGAGAGGCTGTGCTGTGATCAGCCCCAGCGATCTCTCCTGCTCCATTTTCCTGGGCCATTCGTTCAACTCTAAAACATTAAAGGCAGGCTGGGGGGGAGCTGATGTGTTTTTTTCAAGTTTGTCTCTCATTTGTTAATTGTGCTCATCAGTGAAAATCGTTGGTGGCAGAGCCGGGGGAGAGAACAGACCCGAGGAAGGAGCTGATCATATGCAGAGGAAATAACTCAGATGTGAAAATACTTCAGCCGGGGAGATTGCGCTATTTATTCACACAAGGGTCCCGCTGTGCTTCAGAAACGCCGTGATTTAATGAGGTGCTGCAAAGGTGTTTGCTAGCATGGAATCCCATCCCTGGTGCTCTCCCCACGCGCTGAGGACAGGCCTGGCAGAAGTTGTGCCTCTTACTGAGGATCAGAGAATCACAGCACCACTGGGGCTGGAAAAGGCCTCCAGGTTCATGGAGTCCAAGCTGTGACTGATCCCTGCCTTGTCACCCAGCCCAGAGCACTGAGTGCCACCTCCAGTCCTTTGGGCGCCTCCAGGGCAGCCCTGCCAGGGCCTGACTGCCCTTTCCATGGAGAAATTCCCGCTGATGTCCAGCTTGAGCCCCCCCTGGCAGGACCTGAAGCCATTTCCTCTGCTCCCATCCCTGTTCCCCGGAGCACAGCCCGACCCCTCCCGGCTGTCCCCTTCTGTCAGGAGCGGAGCAGAGCCAGAAGAGCCCCCTGGGCCTCCTTTGCTCCAGGCTGAGCCCCCTGCGCTGCTCCCTATGGCGCTGACTCCAGACCCTTCCTCAGCCTCGCTGCCCTTCCCTGGGCCCACTCCAGCACTCTGGTGTTGTTCCTGAAGTGAGGAAGCAAAGTGAGGTTTGGAGGCTGTGCCGCGCCGCTCCTGACTGCGCAGCGCCTCTTGAACGCTCTCCAGAGCTCAGCTCCACGAGCCAGGCAGGGCCTGTTCAGCAGGAGGCATTGCTGGGAGCAGATGTTCCTGCTCTCAGCCTGGCACGGAGGAGCCTGGCGAGGGGGGCACGGGGCAGCCTGGGCTGCCGGGCTCTGCCCAGACCCTGCCCAGAGCCTTGGAGGGCACTGGGGCTGAGCAGCCCCTTGTGCCACCCCAAATCCTCCTTTGTGCTGCCCCAAATCCCCCTTGTGTAGCCCCAATCCCCCTCGTGCTGCCCCAATCCCCCCTGTGCTGCCCCAAATCCCCCTCAAACTGCCCCAAATCCCCCTCAAACTGCCCCAAATCCCCTTTGAACTGCCCCAAATCCCCCTTGTGCTGCCCCAAATCCCCCCGGAGCCCCCAGGAGGAGCAGCCCTCCTCTGCAGTTGCTGGAGCACCACGATTGCTCCGAGGCCAAGCAGCGCTCACTGAGAGCGTCTTCCAAGTTTCATTTTCCTCTGTAATGGAAAATGCAAGAGCGAGATTTCAGCCTGTGAGCCCTTCTCTGAAAAAACAAATATCTTTCCAGCGCTGGACAGCCTGCCAATCAGGCACAAAATTGCTGGCTTCTCTTTCTCCCCTGAAGGAATGCCTCTGCATACAAAGATACCAGGAAAACTTCAGGGCCGCAGGATAAAAGGCCCTTCTCTGCCTTTCAGAGGGTGATTTGCAATGCATTGCTTCAGCATAATTTCCCATCTCCAGCACTCACAAAGGAAGCTCTGTTGCTATCTGAGAGTTTAATAATTTCTCTCCCCTCCACCTTGCATTTGGAATGCATCTTCCACCACCTCGGCTCCTGCTCTCCAGCTGGGTTGCGGCTCTGCCCGCACTCTCCCTCTTAGGCAGAGCTCAAGTGGTAATAAACCCACAGCCTTAACATTCTGAGGACATCCTAAACCCCTAAACCAGGGCGGGATGCTTGGCTGGAACAGGGACACAGCAGGACAGCCCTGGGACACCAGCCCTGGCTCTGAAACGTGACCCCAGGGGCTCCATCCCTTGGTCCCACCACATCAGAACATCTGCATCAGAACATCCATCTCCCACCCCAGGGCAGCACTGGGCCCATCCCACACCCCTGCTGCACCAGCCAGGACCAAGCTGGCTACAGAGTTTGTCCTCCTGGGCCTTGGGTGACACCAAGCAGTTCTGATGTCCTCAGATGGGCTCATCACCACCTGCGCTCAGCACGGAGAATTTGCATGAGTTATTCCCCAAAGCCTGCAGTCCCCACAGGACATATTCTTTATCCATTTAGCCAGGAATGCAGCTATTAAGAGCCTGCAGACATACAGCATTTGCAAAATTAGCACAAGAGGCTCCAAATAATCCATAAATCCATCTGTTACACGAGCCACGTCTGATCATCTCTTTTCCCCGAAGCTTTCCAAGGGGAAATGCTACAATTCCTCCAGCAATGGTAGCAACCATTTTGTGTGTTCAGGCACAAACCCCCGTTCCCCAGGCTGGGAAAGGTGAATCAGGAGCCACCAGGCTGAAATCTGTGCTGCTCCTGAGCCAGTGCCTGCACAGGGACCTCTGCATTCCAGCATGAAATAAATGTCTCTTGGCTCTCCCTCGCTGGCGCCTGACCCTTTATATCCAAACCATGCAGAGGTTTCTCCCCCGCCAGGCAGGAGCATTTCCACAGCCATGGGGGGAAGAGGCTGCTCCATTATTTATCAGCACAGTCCTACAAAGTTTGGCCCCAGCCCCTGGGGAAGCACAGTGGCTGTGCCACGTTGGGCACCCCTGGCAGCCAGCCAGGGCATGGAGTGTTCATCACCCCTGGCACAGGTGAAGGCACAGCCAGGAACAGGAGCAGGAAGGGCTGGTGCCCCCTCCAGGCCCCCACCTCACCACCAGCCCCATCCCCTCGAGCCCCCGGGCCCAACGCAGACCCCAGTGGCTGCTGGTGTTTATTTTGGGCACAGTTTGGCTCCCAGCACAACTGCACACACATCAATAATTCAGGCCACTAAAGGCTGCTGCGGCAGCGACTTTCCAGGGGATTTCATGTTCCTGCCACAGCAGAACAGAGGAATTACAACGGGATGGGAGGGAGCAGGTTCCCCTCTCCAGCTCACCCTGGGAGCTGTGGGCACCTGATGGGCAGCCAGCCATGCCAGAGGCTGCTCCCTGCTCCCGCCCGCTCCTGGGGCCTCTCCTGCAGTCCTTGACATTTCCCTTCTCCAGGGGCAAGTCCCTGGTGCATCCTCCCAGAGTAATTGTGAAATTATTATGGTTGGTGTTTTAATTTAAATTGGATGGAGAAATGTTGTACTGCGGCTGCCTCATTTGCTATGGATTTTCACTTAACCAAATTGATTAGTCAACCAACTAGACTTACCTTGGAAGTTGTAATCATTCATTATTAGATCTAATTTTCGTGTCGCTCCCAGACTGCGCTCAGAAATGGAAGTGCAAGGACTTTAACGGAGTCAGGAGGAGTGTTGGAGCCCTTGGAGCTGTCACTGCTGTCTGCCCGGCCAGGGCACGGTGCCAGGGCCAGGGCTGCATCCCATGCCCTTCCTGGGATTGCCCAGGCTGCTCAGGAATGACCACGAGTACAGCAGCAAAGGCGTCCCTCCCTTTGGTTGTTTAGGGTGCAAATTAATCTTCACCAGGAAGGAAACACATCTCACACTCAACACATCTTTCAGCAGAATTGTGTTCCCTGCCCTTCCAACTCTCCTGCTTGCAGCAGGTCTGGCTCACAGCACGCTCTGGGTGCTCACAGCGGGGCTGGGGGAGATCGGGGACAGCAGGGACAGGTCCAGCCCCGTGGGCATTCCTTGGGCTGCCAGCACCAGCCCTGTCCTTGCTGGGCTGGGGACAAAAGTGCCTCCCAAACTCTGCTGTCCCTGTGCCTGGCTCTCTGGGCAGCTCTAATTGCTGCCAGGCACCGCAGAGGCCACTGCCTCTTCCAATAAACAGCCTGCATGCCAATTAATACCCTTAATTAACAGAGAGGACTTGCTGGAGGCGCTCGGGCTGGCTCTCCCAGATGGACTCTGTGCCTGCTGGTCTGGACGTGCAGCTCTGCCAGGTCAGGCTGATGGGACCCGCTGCCCAGGCACTGCCCTGCCTGACAATTAAAATGGCAGCGAGGAGGAAATACTGCAGGGGGACAGACAGAGGGACAGAGGGGGACAGCAGGGGACAGGGAGGGACAGGGAGGGACAGGGGGCCCAGCCCTGCGGATCAGCACAGCCCTGAGCTCCGCACCTCCCGCCCCAGCAGAGGCAGATCTTTATTCAAAGCGATGTATTAACGTCTCCAAAAGCTTTTAGCGGAGGCCATTATCCCCTGCCCCGAGGATCGATGCGTTTTAATTCCCCCTGAGCTATTTGTTTGCCTTCGCTCCCGTTTTTCAGATGCAGGAGCCACCTTTAACGGAACGAGGGGGCCCTGCGAGAGCGGCGCCGCTCGCTGCTTCTTCCCTTGGAACTACTGGAAGTTCATTTTCAAAGCAGGGCAGTTTTCTTGGAATCGATGCATATCAACCAAAATCAATAGTTACTTTACGCAGATGGGCCGAGACACCTCAGCGATAGCGCTCGGTGCCATCGGTATCCAAATCGGCGTGGTTTCCAACAAGTCAATGCATTTAAGCAGCTGCTGCTGTCTTTTCACTTAAAAATAATCTGTTTGTAGATGAGGCAGTTCCTGGCCATGGAGCCCACGAGTATCCCTGGCAATTTGGGGATGGCAGCTCCCTCCCAGGAGCTCTGCCTGTGCCAACCAGACCACGGATGGGAGGACCATGGATATGGAGGACCATGGAAATAAACAGGCTGCATGCCAATGAATACCTTTAATTAACAGAAAGGACTTGCTGGAGGCGTTCCGACTGGCTCTCCCAGATCCTTGATTCAGCCCACACCGAGGTACCCAGCCCTGCTCAGCATCCCACGGGGGACACCATCACAGACATCTTTTCTGAAAAATCCTTTCCTTAGGATTTTTCCTCCTGAGAAGCTGAGAGGCCTCAGGAACAAAATGTAAACAATGGTTATCTGCTGCTGTGGGATGCAACAGGTGCATCTGGGATTGGTCTCAGGTGGTTGTTTCTAATTAATGGCCAATCACAGTCAGCTGGCTCAGAGACACAAGCTTTTGTTATCATTCTTTTTCTATTCTTAGCCAGGCTTCTGATGAAATCCTTTCTTCTATTCTTTTAGTATAGTTTTAATATAATATATATCATAAAATAATAAATCAGCTTTCTGAAACACGGAGTCAGATCCTCGTCTCTTCCCTCACCCTGAGCCCCCCTGTGGACACGGTCACAGGACACAGCGAGCTGCTCATGGCACTGCTGTCACTGAGCGTCTCTTCCCTTCCTCCAGACCCCAGGGGCTCTGCTGGAGCCCCCCAAGGCCTCGCTGCTGGTGCTGCCCATCGGGCGCCCGGTGCCCGCTTGGCAGAGCATCCCTGCCCACTGGCTGTGTTGCCATGGAGAAGGTTTGAAGGTTTCTGTGCCACCGGCGGCACAAAGGAAGCGGCGCTTCCCGGGCTCGTCTGGGATGCAGCGCTAACCACGAGGAGGAGGAGGAGAAGAGCAGGATGAGGGCTCCTCGCCTGCTACCTTCCTTCCTCGCAGGGAAGGGACAGAGCACACACACGGACAGGTCCGCAGCTCATCCCTGTCCCCTCTGTCACCCTGTGCGGCCACCACGCTTGGTGGCAGGGCCGCAGCAGTGTAGGAGCGGCAGCAGCCCTGGGTGGGTGACACCAGCGCTGCGTGGCTGCCCCGCCCGCCCAGCTCCATAAATCCTCATTTGCTCTATAGCGTTTGATTTCTGAGCGTCTCCCAGACACTTCCTCACTTTACTACAATTGATGGGATCATGTGTAATTTGTAAATGATGTTAAGTGAGGTAATAACACTCTGGGAACCGAGTGAAACTCATAAATTATTAAAAATTACTGCCCTGAAATGTTACTCCTTTGCTTTTGCACCTGACTGATGGCTCAGGCGCTGTCTCCTGTGCCCCCAGGACCTCCAGCCCCACTCCTCTCCATCCATTACAGCTGCACGGAGGGGTGAGCCAGAGGAGCAGCTTAGCCAGCACTTTGCTCTGCTCAACTTGGGCAGCTCCGGAGCTCTCTCATCTCCCTGAGACCCGCTGAGGCTCCTGCTGGGTTAACAAATCCTCTCTGTGCTGTGCCCGGGGCTTTTGTGTCGCTACAGCTGCACTGGCCCTGCCAGCCCAGAGGGAGTGCCCTCCTGCTCCATGCCAAGCCCTGGAGACCCCCACAACTGCTGAGGGTTGGGGTCCCCCCCTGCTGCACCCCATCAGCGGCACAAGGCAGTGCCGCAGCAGGGTCACAGCCGGGCATGGCAGCGCCCCTCTGCCCCCCACCCGGGGCAAGCGGGCACTCCAGCAGGGCTGGGCACCCCCGGCGCTGCCAGGGCTTCTCGGGATAACTGCTTGGGGTAAAACGGCATTTCTCTGGAAGCTGCAGTGAGGAACTGGTGCCCAGTGGGGAGGGTTTGGGCTGGAGCAGCAGTGGGAGGGTTTGGTGTCCCATGGAGGCAGAGCACAGCTGCACTGCTGCTCCCGGGCTGCAGGGGAGGCTGAGGAGGAGGATGGAGGCTGAGCTGCCCATTCCTGGGACCATGAGGAGGCTGAAGGCTGAGCTGCCCACATTCCTGGGGCTGTGAGGATGAGGAGGAGGCTGAAGGCTGAGCTGCCCATTCCTGGGCCATGAGGGCGATGAGGAGGAGGATGGAGGCTGAGCTGCCCATTCCTGGGGTTGTGAGGGCAATGAGGAGGAGGATGGAGGCTGAGCTGCCCATTCCTGGGGCTGTGAGGATGATGAGGAGGAGGCTGAAGGCTGAGCTGCCCATTCCTGGGCCATGAGGGTGATGAGGAGGAGGATGGAGGCTGAGCTGCACATTCCTGGGCCATGAGGATGATGAGGAGGAGGCTGAAGGCTGAGCTGCACATTCCTGGGGCTGTGAGGATGAGGAGGCTGAAGGCTGAGCTACACATTCCTGGGGCTGTGAGGATGAGGAGGCTGAAGGCTGAGCTACCCGTTCCTGAAGCCATGAGGAGGCTGAGGAGGAGGCTGAAGGCTGAGCTGCCCCGCTCCCAGGGCAGGAGCAGGTTCATGCATTTTTCGGGCCCCCTGCAGACACAACGACTGCCCTGGCCTGGATGCAGAGCTGGGCTTGGGGAGCATCTCCTGCCCTGGCAGAACAGACAGAGCCTGGTGAGAGCTGAGCATGACTTATTATTCAACTGATCATCCACTGCTCAAAGCCAGTGGTTAAAAGCGGTTGGATGCCAGCATGCCTTTGGAGGAAGGAGCAGGACAGGAGAGAGGAGAGCTCAGTGCTTCCCACTTCCCAGTCCAGGGCACCTGGAAAACCCTTTGCTCAGGTTCTGACCTGCTTTGCATGGCAGAAGCCACCTCCATCATTGGCCAAAGGAGGCAGAATGGCAAAATACAGCCCACAGGCTGTGAAAACAGAGAGCCCATTGCTCTGCACGGCAGCCAGTGTGACCGTGTTCACAGGGGTCTGAGGGTGAGGGAAGAGATGAGGGTCTGACTCCATGTTTCACAAGGCTGATTTATTATTTTATGATATATATTACATTAAAACTATACTAAAAGAATAGAAGAAAAGGTTTCCTCAGAAGGCTGGCTAAGAATAGAATAGCAAAGAATGATAACAAAGGCTTGTGGCTGGGACACAGTCCAAGCCAGCTGACTGTGATTGGCCATTAATTAGAAACAACCACATGAGACCAATCCCAGATGCACCTGTTGCATTCCACAGCAGCAGATAACCATTGTTTGCATTTTGTTCCTGAGGCCTCCCAGCTTCTCAGGAGGAAAACTCCTAAGGAAAGGATTTTTCATGAGAAGATGTCTGCAACAAGCCATTGGCAATTTGGGCGCAGCAGCACCGTGGGTACTGATCACAGACCCTCTGCAGTGCCAGGGGAATCAGGCCGGGGCAGCTGCTCCCTCGTGCTCCATCACCCAGCAGTGCTGCCCCATCCCCGCCTGTGCCTGCCTGCAGAATCACCCTCCAAATGAACTCCTGAGCACAGCAGCTGCTGAAGGAAGCGCTCCACTGAGAGGAGAGAGCGACTTCCAGAGCCGGCGGCGAGACAGGGCCCAGGTTACTATAAAAACGTTTTGTCAAAACTTTTTCCCTCCCACAGAAAACAAGGTTTTCAATCAAACCCTCTCTGGTTGAAAGCAATCTGCTTCCTCTGAGCAGCTTTCCAGACCCAGCAGCCTGGGCCAAAAACGTGTCACTTCCAAGCCAGCGCTTCTCTCATCTTTCAGCAGATGATTTTTCACTTTCAACAAAGTCACGAACCGTCCCCTGACTGGCACCAGGCAGGTTACAGAGGGCAGGCATCCAATGGGATGTGATAAGGGAGTGGAGAGATCCCTCTAGTTACTTCTCTGCCTTTCCCTTCTCTTTCCTCAGCACGTCTCACCCAAAACCCCCAGCATTCCAGAGCAGGAGCTCACCTGCCTTTGAGGGGCAAGCCACGATGGGAAATGCAGGATAGAGCTCTGTCCCCAGAATCCATCCTGCCAGGCGTGTGACAGGTCCCTGGAGCACAGACCTGGGCAAAATGGGGGGGTCAGAGCTGGGGCTGCATTCTGCCCACTTCCCCTGCTGGATCCATGCAGCACCCCATGAGCTGTCAAATCCCATTTTTGGAAGTAAATTGCTTTTTAAATTCATCTAATTACTATTAGAGCACCAAGTTTTTGTATTGGCTTAATAAACATGATCAGGTTTTGCCCTCAGCCTCCTTCCCTACTCCTGCTTCTTTCCCTGAGTTGGGCAATTTGGGGAGGGGAAAACCCAGATGCAACCTGAGTAATTAAAGTTTCAGTTGTTGTTTGTTAATGATACATGTTTTAATTACCTGCTGACTGTGCCCAAGCACCCGTGTGGGCCCTGGCTGGTGGAGGAGGAACCAGCCCCATCCCCATCCCCAGCCCCATCCCCATCCCCAGCCCTATCCCCATCCCCATCCCCAGCCCCATCCCCATCCCCATCCCCATCCCCATCCCCATCCCCATCCCCATCCCCATCCCCAGCCCTATCCCCATCCCCATCCCCATCTCCATCCCCATCCCCAGCCCCATCCCCATCTCCATCCCCATCCCCAGCCCCATCCCCAGCCCATCCCCATCCCATCCCCAGCCCATCCCCATCCCATCCCCATCCCCATCCCCGTCTCCATCCCATCCCATCCCATCCCATCCCCATCCCCAACCCATCCCCATCCCCATCCCATCCCCCATCCCCAGCCCAGCCCAGCCCAGCCCCCCAGACCCCCCCATCCCCAGCCCCATCCCCAGCCCCATCCCCATCCCCATCCCCATCCCATCCCCATCTCCAGCCCCATTCCCAGCCCCATCCCCAGCCCCATCCCCATCCCCATCCCATCCCCATCCCTAGCCCATCCCCATCCCATCCCCAGCCCAGCCCAGCCCAGCCCAGACCCAGCCCCATCCCCAGCCCAGACCCAGCCCCATCCCCAGCCCCATCCCCAGCCCCATCCCCATCCCCATACCCATCCCATCCCCATCCCCAGCCCCATCCCCAGCCCCATCCCCATCCCCATACCCATCCCATCCCCATCCCCAGCCCCATCCCCATCCCCAGCCCCAGCCCCAGCCCATCCCCATCCCCATCCCCAGCCCATCTCCATCCCATCCCCAGCCCAGCCCAGACCCAGCCCCATCCCCAGCCCAGCCCCATCCCCAGCCCAGCCCATCCCCAGCCCAGCCCAGCCCCAGCCCAGCCCAGGCTCTCAGCAGCAGAGCAGCTCCTGCCAGGGCTGCTCCCTCCTCCCTCAGCCAGGAATTGTGCGTTGCCATAGAAACGGGCGGATGGGGCAGCCCAGCATCTCCTGGTGCCACCACTGTGGGAAGAGCTGCCAGCTGCCCCAGCCGGTGCCCCCCAGCCCCGAGGGGACCCCAAGCCTCCATCCCAACCCTTTGGTGCCCAACTGGGCCATCTCCCGGAGCCGAGTAGTGCCTCATCAGCGCTGATGCCTTTATCAGGCAAGCTTGCAACGGAATCAGAATGATCCCAGGTCAGCCTGGCAGGGGCTGTGCTCCACACCCCGCGCTGGCTGGCATTTGCTTCATCACCTGCCTTAAATTTTTATTAATGAGGTCCCACGTCAGCTCTTCCATCACATTCCATTGATGCCTGCCTGACAGGGCTGTAATTACCCCCATTATCCCAGTGACTCCTTGGAAGTGCTGCCACCAGGCCAGGAGGGTTCCTGGGTCCTCCCTGGATGGGCACCACGAGTGCCGTGCCCGCCGTGCCAGCGCCGTGCCCGCTGTGCCAGTGCCGTGCCCGCTGTGCCAGTACCGTGCCCGCCCCCCTCCAGCAGCTCTGTGCCAGCCACAGCCAGCGGGGCTCTCTGGCCTGTCATCTTATTAATTCCTAATTTCCAATTTGCAGGAGGAGAGAACCTTAGCCCTCCATCTCGCCAGCCCAGCAATCACAGCGATGAGCCAAGTATCTCTGGACAGTCTTTAATTTATTTCCCGGCGCACACGGACACTGCTGAGAGACTTGATGGCACCAGCTTAAACATAATAAATTACTCAAGTATCAGAGATTAGTTAATAAAGTGTCAACCGCTTGTAAAGTGCTGCTTTGTCAAAGATACAAAATATTCCTCTGTTTCTCCCAAGATAAATAGCTCGGAAGGCGGGAGGAGCGCCCATCTCCCCTGGCACGGCTGCTGGCCACTGGGTGCTCTGGGCATGCAGCATCCCTGCAGGATGGGCAGGAATGGGCAGGAATGGGCAGGAATGGGCAGTGCAGCTGTCCCACCCCCAGGAATGGGATATCCCTGTCTGTCCCCGTCCTTTCCCAGCTCTGGCACCTGCCCTGGCACCAGCACGGCTGCCTGCCCAGCCCTGCCAGCACCCTCAGGCCCCAAGGACAGCACCACGGTCCCTGCCCAAGCTGCTGGAGCCCCCTGGCAGCACAGGAAACCTTCTGCTGCCTCCAGGACAGAGCCAAATCACCGCTCAGGCTGAAAATTCCCTGTGACTGGCCATGGTTTGGAGCACATCCCAGGCAAACGGAGCAGAACCCAGGCCAGGCGCCCGCGGCTGGGGCTGCTGGAGCTGCCAGCCCTGACCCACCCAGGGCTGCTCCAGGTGAGCACGGAGCCCCCAGCCCTGCCCCTGGGCCCCCACTGACTCAGAGTGCTCTGGGAACCCTTGGGCACAGCCAGCGCCTCGCTCCCGGGGCAGCATCCCCTGGCACAGCCTGGGCACAGGGTCCCAGGAGATGGGCAGTGAGATGGAACAGTCTGTTCCCAATGAGCACTGTGGAGCTGTGCAGGAAAACTGAGGCATGGCAGCTCCGAGGTGTTGGTGTAACGCCAGAGTGGAGCTCACGAGGTGTTTCTGCCCTTGTGCTGCTTGATTTAATTACCAGAGAACAGAAAATGTGGATGGAGAAGGGTAATTACAGAGTGAGGGCGGATTACTTGGGGGTAAAAATATAAAATATTCTGCAGGGAGCTCTGGGGAGCCCTGTGTGATGCCCAGCAGTGCCCAGGGCTGCTCCCACCGGGCTGGGCTGGGGATGCTCAGAGCTCGAGCTTCCCTCACTCCACTGCACCCCATCATCAGTCACACCCAGAGGAGATAAAATCCTCAGCAAGGCTTTCAGATCCCCGTGCTGTGGTTCAGTCTGCAGGCTGTGTTTTGGCTTCTCCATCTCTGTGCAGCTCCATATTCAGTCCAAGCACAGGAGTGGTTTCCCAGCCCCAGAACCGCAGATCTGCCTCCCCTGTCCCTGCACAAACCCCGCTGGCTCCTGGCCAGGGCAGGGGGGCTCCTGCATTCCCACGGACGGCATTCCCACGAAGTTCCCATGACAGGGCTGTCCCCCACGCTGTGCTCCTGCTGGTTATGAACAGTTCATGGGGACTGTCCCGGCCTGGGAGGGACACCCCAGGTGCCAGCACTCCACTGACCGAGCAGGCAGCCCAGGATACCCCAAACTGCTTCCAGCAGTGCCCACCCACTGTGGCAGAGCATAAACCACCCATTCCACACAGACTGAAACAAGCACAGGAATAAACACGGCCTGAGACCCCCACAGAGCCCAGTTCCATCACCAGGGGCCAGGATGGGGACAGGGGCAGCATCCTGACACTGCTGTGACCGAGCACAGCCACAGCCCAGCTCAGCCCCCTGTGGTTCTCCTCTTCCTCACCAGCCCTGCTGCGTTGCTAAGCAATGGGAAGAGCAAACCCAGCCTGACCTGAGGCAGACAGACCCTGCTGGGCTGGGCAGTGGTGCCTCAGCACAGGGACTGAGTCCTGCACCTCCCTGTGCCCTCAGAGCCCCCTGGCCATGGAACAGGGCCCCCTGCCCGGGCAGTGCCATCCCTGCCAGCCCGGGGTGCCCAGGCTGTGCCATCCCTGCCAGCCTGCTCCCACACCTCCATCCCAGGGTGCCCAGGCAATGCCATCCCTGCCAGCCCTGCAGTGCCATCCCTGCCAGCCCTGCTCCCACACCCCCAGCCCAGGGTGCCCAGGCAATGCCATCCCTGCCAGCCCTGCAGTGCCATCCCTGCCAGCCCGGGGTGCCCAGGCTGTGCCATCCCTGCCAGCCCTGCTCCCACACCTCCATCCCAGGGTGCCCAGGCAATGCCATCCCTGCCAGTCCTGCTCCCACACCCCATCCTGGTGTGCCCAGGGCTGGGATCAATGGGAGCACTGACACGGCCACTCTGCAGATCAAAGCTGCCAGCCCTGTTTACATGGCCTGTGACTCCCAGTCAATAATCCTCCTTGGGAAGATCTGGTGTGTTTGCTCAGCGCAGCCTTTGGGGCTGAGGAAACCACCAAGGCTGGGAGAAAAAACACCATTTTATGCAGGTTTTCCTTCTTTAAGCCTCGGCACAGTAAAGCAGCGTGTTCCTGCGGCTGTTTGCTGCCTGGCACAGGGGGAGCGGTGCTGGCTCCCAGGGAGAGCCCTGCCCCTCAGGAGCATTAATCACCTGCTGCTGAGCACTGCCTGGGGAGCAGGGACAGGAGGGAGCCGGGCCCGCCGCTATCCCCCGCGGAAAGGCAGAGGGTGGTGAGTGGAAAAATGCTGCTTTGTGCGCTTTACACAGGGGCCTGGTGAGGCAGCACCGCCGGGAGCCCGGCTGGGATCCTGCACGGGGCTCAGCAGCCCTGTGCCAAACGTGGGGAGAGCTGTGCCAGGGAATGCCTATGCCCGGGAACCCCTGTGCCAGTGAACCCCTGTGCCCGGGAACCCCTGTGCCAGGAAATCCCTGTGCCATGGAATCCCTGTGCCAGGGAATGCCTGTGCCCGGGAACCCCTGTGCCAGTGAACCCCTGTGCCCAAGAAACCCCTGTGCCAGTGAACCCCTGTGCCCAGGAACCCCTGTGCCAGGAAACCCCTGTGCCATGGAACCCCTGTGCCATGGAACCCCTGTGCCAGTGAACCCCTGTGCCCGGGAATCCCTGTGCCAGGAAACCCCTGTGACACGGAACCCCTGTGCCCGGGAACCCCTGTGCCATGGAACCCCTGTGCCATGGAACAGGTGCATCTGTGATTGGTCTCATGTGGTTGTTTCTAATTAACGGTCAATCACAGTCAGCTGGCTCGGACTGTCTGTCCGAGCCACAAGCCTTTGTGCTCGTTCCATTCTTTTTCTATTCTTAGCAAGCCTTCTGATTAAATCCTTTCTTCTATTATTTTAGTATGATTTTAATATAATATATATCATAAAATAACAAATCAAGCCTTGTGAAACATGGAGTCAACATTCTCATCTCTTCCCTCATCCTAAGACCCCTGTGAACACGGTCACACCCCTGTGCCAGGGAACCCCTATGTGGGATGGGGAGCTCGGGGTGATTCCCCTGGGAATGGGGAGCCCTGCCCTACAGGGGCCATCAGGCTCTGGAGGAGCTGGGACAGAACTTTCTGTGTGCACAGCACCCGCAGGGACAGAGGGGTTGTTCAGGAGCAAAGGAACATTCCCTGGCTGCTCCAGAGCTCCTGGGGAAACCTGGTTCCAGCTATGCAGAGAACCACTAGGATATCAGATAAAACCAGTGAGTTGGCTGGCAATAACTCGTGGTGTTATTCTGGGAGGAAATCTCTTTCTAAGCATTCCTGCGCAGGGGCTGACCCTCAGGAAACGCCAGGTGGGGATTGCTTCCTGCAGCAATAATCCCAATCAGATTAACAAAGCCCCAGATCAGATTAGCTCCAAAACATCCTCCCGTGAAATCCGGAGAATTCCAATCACATTTTTGAGTAAACTCCAGCCAGTTAGGCGAGGATCTGTAATTCCCTTGTGTACATCTTTGCATGCTTCAGTAGAGTTTGTGGAGTCTATTTACCACATCTAAGACCAATTTCCTTCCCTTCAGTTGCTTTGAAGATAATTGAAGGTCCTTGCATCGTCTGCTTTCGAATGTAAAAGCCGGCTAATGTCGAAATCGATGCTCCCCAGTTAATGCTGCCTCTCGAGCCTGGGTAACAGCCCTGGCTGCCTGGATCAGCAGATCCTGCCTGCCCAGGTGCTTTGTTAATCAGAGCAGGCTGGGAGCGAGCCCCGACCCTCCAATAGCACCGACTCTATTGACTTGTTAAGCTGAATTAAATATTTAATAGCGCACTTTGCAGCTCTCAGGCTGTGCTGCTGAGCCAGGGCTGTCCCTCTGCCCGCGGGGCATGCTGAGGGCACCAGGTGGGTGCCACAGCCCTGCCACCACCCCCTGGGCCCACAGGAACCCCCTGGGAACACAGAGACAGCTTCTCCCAAGGCTGGGGTGGATTTTATGGGAAGGATTCACCAGGAACTGTAGTGGCAGGGCACAGGGAATGGCTCCCACTGGAGGGGGAAGGGTTAGATGGGATATTGGGAAGGAATTCTTGCTGTGGCTGCCCCTGGAAGTGCCCAAGGCCAGGCTGGACAGGGCTTGGAGCAGCCTGGGACAGTGGAAGGTGCCCCTGTCCTTTTGGAACAGGATGAGCTGTGAGCATAAACAGGGAAAGAAATCCTCAGGAGGTTTGGGAAAGCAGCAGGAGAAAAGAGCTGCCTTTAGGGAGCTGAGCTGTCATAAAAGCAAAGCTTTGAGGAGGAGGAAGGGCCCGAAATGTCAGGCTGGAACAGATGAAGGGTGCCACAGTCAATAAAACGTGTGACCTGTGTGTGCAGCTGGAACAGGGCTGGGCATTAACTCAGGCACTCTCCCTGTCCCTGTGCATGTCCATGTCCCTCCACAGCCCCACAGAGCCCCGAGCCCTCCTGCCCCAGCCAGGGGAGCCCTGCTCAGCCCCAATGACACCACTGTCCCAGTTAACCACTCACAGGGTGCCCAAAGCCCCCCTGAGCCCCCAGCTCCCCCTACACTCCCTGGTGCCGGCACACACCAGCACAGAGCTCCATTCCTTTATCACTTCCATAAAGTTTATGGCACGGCAATGAAAACTCATTATTCCACCTGAGCCTGTGGGGCAGAACGAGCTGTCGGGCTGTTTTATGAGGGGCTGCAAAGGGGGGGCCCCCCAGTACCCTGCAGAGCCTGAGGGATGCACAGCAGGGTTAGGGTGGGCATTCCCCGTCCTTGCTGTTTGTAACCCAGGACACAGAGGGTGTCAGTGTCTCCCTGCCCTAATCTACAGTGTGCTGAAGGCAGCCTGCCCTAAACCCAGCACTGAGTGTCCAGAGCGGCCACAGGGAGCAGGACAAGGAGAGGGAAGGGGATCCATGCCAAGGAACACCCATCAGCCAGGAAGTGAAATGTAAAAGATGCTCCTTCTGCTGCTCCATCCCTCCCTGAGCTGCGGCTTTGTGCACCCTTTGCTGTGGAAGAGCCAGGCAACCAAAAGCCAGGGAATGACCAGAGCTGGAGAGGGCCCAGAGGGACAGCCTGGCCTCAGGGCTGGACACGATTCTCTCCTGGAGCTTGGGGTCCCTGGGGCAGCAATCCCAGCTCAGCCACACTGGGCCCACACTGTCCCCTTGCCTACCTTGGCATTGGCCACCCCGTGGCTCTGGGGTCCCTGGGTGTCTCCAGAACAACAAAAACATTTTAACCTCCATCTTCTCCTCCTCGGGCCATCCAACAGCTGCTTAACAAAATGGATCTGCACTCGGCAATAATTTTGCTGCATTACTTAATATAGCTCTCGGCTAAAGACATAATTGAGTTGGTTCACTAATCAATCTCTCCATAAGCAGAGATTTCATTTTGGGGCCCATTTATAAGTAAAAATAATGAAAATAGAAAGCCGTGCTAAAAAGCTGTGGCAACAGGGCCTGGAGTCCAGAGAGTGTGAGCCTTTCCTGGGAAGGAGCTTGGGAGAATGTCCTGGGTGGGACACAGCTCTGGCAAGCAGCAGCAGTGGTCACTGCTGAGCCTCCAGGCCTGCTTTCCAGGACAGAGGAAGTGGGCAAAATGCCAGGGATGGTTTTTGGCAAGGCTGGCACACAGAGTCACAGTTGTGTGGCTTTATCCAGGAACATGCACTTCCCCGGGACACAGAGCACCCAGGCTGGGGCAGCTCTGCAGGACCAGGGCAGTCAGACACGCTCCCTCCTGCCCCAGGGATGGGTCCCTGTGCTCCCTCCTGCCCCAGGGATGGGTCCCTGTGTTCACAGCTGCCCCAGGGATGGGTCCCTGTGCTCCCTCCTGCCCCAGGGATGGGTCCCTGTGTTCACAGCTGCCCCAGGGATGGGTCCCTGTGCCCCCTCCTGCCCCAGGGATGGGTCCCTGTGCTCCCTCCTGCCCCAGGGATGGGTCCCTGTGCCCCCTCCTGCCCCAGGGATGGGTCCCTGTGCTCCCTCCTGCCCCAGGGATGGGTCCCTGTGTTCACAGCCCAGCTGGGCACTGGAAGCTGCCCCAGCCCAGCCCTTGGCATCTCCCGGCTCCCTGCTCCCTTTCCCGCAGCCCTGCCCGTCCCAGCCCCGTGCTGGGAAAGGCAGGGCAGGCACAGCCGGCACAGCAGAGCCCCGCAGCTCCCACTGCCCCCTCCGTGTCCCGCCGCGAGTGCCGGAGCCGCGGGAGCCGGCAGCGCCAGCCCTGCCAGAGCCGGCGCTAAAAGCTTCCAAAAATAACCCCCGGAGCATCTCTGACTCAAGCGTCTAATTCAGGCGAAGGATTGATCCTCCTCCAACTGTTGTTTCACGGTGTTAAAAGCAAGATTGATTGTAAATTTATGTTGTAAAAGTGCATCATTATTTCGGCGCATTAATGCAGCGCCTTTCTGTGCAAATTGATGTTATTTTTATGATGTTGTTTATGGGCTTGAATAATCGGATTGATTCTTAATTTCTGAGGCGCTGTTGGGAACACGAGAGGAGACTCCAAAGGCAGGCTCCATCCCGGTGGGGCCTGCAGGACCGTGGTGACACTGGGCTGCCTCCCGGGGATGCTCCGGGGATGCTGGACCGCGGGCCACAGGATGGTTGCCATGGCGAGAGCATCCCTTGGGGCCCAAATGCGGATGCTGGATGTGCAGGGCTGGGAGTCCCGTGGGGATGGGCTCCTCCTCACAGCCCTGTGGGTGCCCTGGGCTGGCTTTGGCCCCAGCAGGTCCGGGATTGCTCATCAGGAGGGGGACAAGAAGCGGCTGGAGGCAGCAGCGGCTTCCAAAGGCACCGCTGGTTGCAGAGCCAGCGCCTTCCTGCAGCCCAAAGCCCAGCCTGGAGATATTCCTGAATCTTCTGGGCCTGGCAGGGATCCTCCCACGCACGGGTGCCAGCCAGGAGCTCTGCTGTGCTGTGCCAGCTCCAGGCGAGGGCACAGAGGGGTCACTGCCACAGCAGCCACCCCTCGCTGCCATCGATTTCCAGGTGCACAAACAAACCCTGCCGGGCTGCTGCCCGTGAATAATTAATTCCACCTGCCCACACCCAGATCTGCTGGCCAGGGGCTGCTCCCCTCCGTTTCCTGCCACATTTTCCCTCCACCACCACTCCCAGCCCAGACGTGACAGATACAGAGGGTGAGGAGCCTCTGCTCCTGCAGAAGAACTTTGTTATGAGGCCATTTAAATCATTCTAATTACTCCAGAAACACACCATTAACTTTGCCAATGAGGTCTGCAGAGGGGAGGAAGGGAAAAAAAATAACATATATATATATATATATATATATATATAAAAATGTGTGTGTGTGTGTATAGATATATATATATGTGCATGGAATATGTGTTCTGCAGCTCCCAGGAATAACGCAGAGGAAAAAGAAGGGCAGGGAGAAAACAAGCAGCAGCACAATGTCCTGACATCAGGAATTCAGAGTTCATTAGAAAAGCATTGATTGCCACAGACTGATTTAGCACAGAGCGTGATTCCAGGGATACAGTAGAGCCTGCGGAAACGCATTGTAATTCAGAATTAAAAACCAACAAGAAATAGCAGCGCTGCAAGGAGATACCCACAGCACTGCTCCCACTCCTGCCTCCATCCTGGCAGGATTTTGCCCTGCTCAGAGGCACGAGATGGGCAGACATCAGATGGGACTGCCCTGGCTGGGGAAAAATCAGCTTCTGCTTCCCAGGATGAGCCCCGATCTCGCTCTGTTGGAGGCAAACACCCCTCTAGGGCCCCGTGTGTCCCCATCCCAGAGGAGCCATCCCTCCAGGAGCCCTCAGCACCAGCAGGGCCATGCTGGCAGCAATGAGCTGGATTCAGGACCAATGCTGTTCCCTGGATTTCAGTTCCCTGGCTTGACACGAGATTCCAGCCACTCCTTGGCTTTCATTTGTGTGATACTGGTGTAAAATGAAATTAAACCAGAAACATCCCACTTCAGCAGTCATTTTTGAGGTATTTCAGTTGAGGCCGGCCCCTGTGTGGGTCATTATTTCCCCGGAATGCCCCCACATCCAGGAGGCAGCCCCAGGCTGTCCCTCAGTGCAGGGCAGGAGACGAGGCTGTCACCAGAGAGGGGACCCAGTGTCAGCCCCGCTCGTTCTGACACAGCTCACCCAGCTCCGGGGGTCTCCACACGGTGCCAATCCACGGTGGGCATCCCCTGGCTGCTGCTGCAGGCCGTGGGGAAGGGAGGGGAGGCGGGGACCCCCACACCGTGCCCCCCGCACCCTGTCCAGCAGTGCCAACCCATCCCTCACACCCTCGCATCCCTTTTCCAGCCCGGCATCGTGGGGTGTGCTAATGAGTGTCATTTTCCCAAGCATTCTTCAGTTGTTAATTACTTCTCTGCTGAGTTCTGCACCCCACAGTTAATTACGGCACAGTTTGGCAGCAGCACAGCCCGGGGCTGGGCTGGGCTGGGCTGGGCCGGGCTGGGCTGAGCTCATCTGGGGCAGATCCTGGGGCAGATCCTGGGCACATCCCAGGGCACATCCTGGGTACATCCCAGGGCACATCCCAGGCACATCCCAGGGCACATCCCAGGGCACATCCCAGGCACATCCCAGGGCACATCCCGGGTACATCCCAGGTACATCCCAGGCACATCCTGGGCATATCTTGAGGCTCATCCCGAGGCTCATCCTGCCTCTGCCTGGGCAGGGAGGGACCGGGAGCACCAAGACCCAGGACCAGCGTTAGCATTGAACAGCTCTCTCCTACAGCTAATTGTGACTTTAATCAAGCAAAAGAAAAATGGCTGGGGTATTTTAAAGCGGTAAAAAATACAGAGTTGTTAAAATAATAGCTTCAATTCCAAAAGTCCCATTCCTTTTTAAGGAGGGCAGAATACGCTCCCTTTGATGGTGTGAGGAGTGTGGAAGGGGACAGCCAAGGGCAGGGCTGTGGGACAGTGATGCTGGGCTTTAATGGAAAATAAAGGGGACAAAATTCCAGGGAAATGGACAGAATTCCAGGGAGATTCACTGCCCAAACGGCCCAGCAGAGTCCAAGTAGAGCACGTGGCCCCTGGGCTCTCCCTTCCCTCCTGCCTCCCACCGGCCCGTCTGCATAATCCTGAATAAACCAATCTTTTGCTAAATGGAAAACCGGGAGATCTTGGATGTGAAGCGACACTTATTTATCCTTTTACCAGACGGTCTAATGAATAATTTCATGTTTGCAAAAGCTCATGTTGAAATTTGAAGACAAGAGATATATTGCCAAGGCGGCTGGGAGACTGCGACATTCATTTTGTGCTGAAAGATTTACTTAAAAATTAGATTTTACAATTTTAATGCCTCCATTCTTTTCTTTAAATAAGCTGTGAAATGCAGTTAATTAGACTTAAACCCTAGAAGCTCAGACATTTGGGCTGCAGCATCAGCTACAAAAGAAAACACTCTTTTTCACTTGCAAATTAAATCTAAATTTATTAGGTGGCGAAACCTTCCTTCTCCCACATGGAGCCCTAAAGCTGCTGGGATGGGGGAACAGGAGCAGGGCCAGGGAAGGAGGGAAACAGGGAGAGGCAGAGCAGGCTGAGCCCCTGATGCTGAGCTCCAGAGCTGGGAGCTGAGGGAAGGGAGACGGGCTGGATAGCGATGGGGAGCAGGGGGATGCTGCCCCAGCAAGGACAGGGGCTCCTGCAGCCCCACGCTGCAGTGGGGCTCTCCCAGAGCATCCCCCATCAGAAGGGCTGAGAGCACCCAGGGCCCAAAATGAGGAGATGGCACCAAGAGACCCCCTCTGGGATCTGCCCTTTGTCCACCTGCAGGCAGCTCCCATTCCAGGCACACGCGTTCATTTTCCAGGAAAAGCAGGTAAATGGCAAAGACCCCACTAAATCCACCCCTGGCAGCTCCAGAGCAGGCAGGGCCCAGGAGGGAGGGCTGGTGCCAGCCTGGCACAGCTCTGAGCCGGGCAGGACCCAGCACAGCTCATTCCCAGGGCTGGTCTCACCCTCCACAGGGCACCACACCCCCTATGGGGAGAGGAAATGACAACAGCTGCCCAGCACAATTTGCTCAGTCCTGGCTACATTAATTTTTCACAGTTTTTTAATGGGGGGCAGGAAGGTGCAGGTTCGGGGGGGAGCCCCAAATGAGAGAAGAAGGGACATGAGTGCTCTGCTCTGCCAAGGCCCTCAGAGGAGGAGAGAGGCTCTGTGGCCACTGTGATGAATCAAACCCACATATATTTGTATTTTTATGTATTTATTTACACACACACAAAGGACAGCACACACAGGCAGCAGCACTGGTGGATCCCCACCAGGGCAGGGGTCCAAGGGTCTCTGAAGGGGACAGAGGAGGGCCCTGGGTGACAGCACAGCCTCCGTGGCTCAGCCCCAGCAGCCCCGAGTGTGTTTAGGCAGCAGCCAGCCCTGGAGGGGCGCAGCAGGGGTTGGGAATGGCCTCGAATAAAAAAGGCATCTCGGGGCCCCAGGGGAAGCCTGCTAAAACACGGAATTATGAATGGTGTTAAAGCGTAGAAGACAAAACGATGTCTCTGTTTAGATGCTGAATTTACAGTAAATACCAAGCTCTCCCTGTGGCTGCTGCTGTATTTATTAATGTTGTTTGAACACTCCACAATGCCCGCGCTCAAAGGAGCAGACACAGAGTCCTGGTGCCTCCAGGAGGAGCTGCCCAAGCCCCAGGGGCTCCTGCCTTCTCCCGAGCCTGAGGGGCAGCTGCTCCCCAAGCCCTGCCCTGGGCAGGACACCCCTGGCTCCTGTCACCCCTGCCCACACTGCCGCCACCTCTGTCTGCGGTTTCACCAGGGGGCCAGAGAGGACAAAACTCAAACCGCCAGGAGCAAGGAGGATCTCAGGATCAGGGGAGCCCCTTCATCTCCCCCGGGCTGGGTGGGAGCAGCAGCATCCCCAGAGTTATGGGTATTGCCTGTCACCCTGCCAGTGCCTCTGAGTGACCCGGGGTGTGCTCCCGAGGAGGCAGCACCCAGAGCTGCTGGCCGGGGCACAGCAGGGCAGGGCAGGGAGGCCAAAGTGCCTCCCCAGAGCCAGGGAGGGCTCCCAGCTCAAGGACAAGGCCAGATCAGTCAGCAATGCCACCGGGGTGATTAACCAATGAATGCCTTTGGTCCCGAGCCAGGCAGCAACTGGTTAATGAGAGCAACTGGTTAATGAGAGCAACTGGTTAATGAGAGCTCTGCCAGGGCTGCCACGCTCAGGGAAGCTGGGGTTGTGTGCCATCTGCCTCCCAAGCCCAAATGGTTAACCAGGAATATTCATTCTGTTCCTATTAAGTATAATTACCCCCTCATCTGTAGGAGCCTTTTATTTCTCTATAATTACAGGATATTTAACAAATAAGCCGGGGAGGGTGGAGCTGGGGGATGGGGCTGGGTGCAGAGCTGGGGCCAGAGCAGATGCCAGTGGCACAGGGACCAGGGAGGCTCTGTTTGCTGGCTCAGAGCTGCCCAGGGATGGCTTCTCCCAAGGAGGAGAAGGTGGGAACTGCCCTGCCCAGGACCAGCCCTGCCTGGCCCTGCAGAGCTGCTCCCTCACCCCGGGGCACGTTAGCCTGCCCATATTTACACAGCTCAGTTCCTGGGATCAGAAGATTGTCCTCGCCTAATTTACAGGCCTGATTTCCCCCTTGAAGAGCCCAGCTATTCATTTAGCTTATTTATTTGCTGCCTCTCTCCCTCCTCTCCTGCCTCAGCTGTGGTGGAAGAGGCCTGCACCAGCTGCAGGACCTGGGATGGGCCCTGTGGTGGATCCCATCCATCCCACCCAGCAAGGACCTGGAATGGGCCCTGTGTGCTGCACCCCATCCCATCCCACCCAGCAAGGACCTGGGATGGGCCCTGTGTCCTGCACCCCATCCCATCCCACCCAGCAAGGACCTGGGATGGGCCCTGTGTGCCGCACCCCATCCCATCCATCCCAGCAAGGACCTGGGATGGGCCCTGTGTCCTGCACCCCATCCCATCCCACCCAGCAAGGACCTGGGATGGGCCCTGTGTCCTGCACCCCATCCCATCCATCCCAGCAAGGACCTGGGATGGGCCCTGTGTCCTGCACCCCATCCCATCCCACCCAGCAAGGACCTGGCATGGGCCCTGTGTGCTGCACCCCATCCCATCCATCCCAGCAAGGACCTGGGATGGGCCCTGTCCTGCACCCCATCCCATCCCACCCAGCAAGGACCTGGCATGGGCCCTGTGTGCTGCACCCCATCCCATCCATCCCAGCAAGGACCTGGCATGGGCCCTGTGTGCTCCACTCCATCCCATCCCATCCCACCCAGCAAGGACCTGGGATGGGCCCTGTGTGCTGCACCCCATCCCATCCATCCCAGCAAGGACCTGGGATGGGCCCTGTGTCCTGCACCCCATCCCATCCTTCCCGCCCAGCCCCTCTCGGCTCTGCAGCATCCCAGGGACTCCCAGCACACCCAGTCCTGCTTTGGGGCTGTGGCTCTCCCTGGAGATGTGCCCTCACTGTGCCCACAGCTGTCATCTCACACAACTGAAGCACCTTTGGCCAACTGGAAGTTTAAATTAAAAAAAAATTTAAAAAATCAAAGGCATAATTGCTTAATTTAGAGTGATTTATTCCATTAAGTAACTCTTTACCATAGGCCTTTTTTAGATGTTCAAGTGTATTTTTCATTAGTGCTGCATAATAAAATAATTGCAGACATAGGATGGGATTTCTCCTTTTTTTCAGAAAACTGAAATACAGAAAATCTCCCCCATTTCCTGCCATTTTTGCTGGTTCTCACATAAGTCGGGGTCAGCCAGGAGTGAGAAGGGGATGCCTTGGGCTCCCTGCAAGCCGGGGAGCAAGCCCCACTACCCCTGGGTGAGACCCCAAGGGGCTCCTTCAGCCCAGCTGTGCCCCCTTACCTGGCAGGTGGGCACGGGGGTGCCAGGGGTGCCAGCCCAGAGCACCCCCAGGAGCTGGGACACCCCAGTGTGGCACACATGGAGCAGGGACAGAGGGGAGAGTGAGGGTGGGGATGAGGATGGGGATGGGGATGGGGATGGGGACGAGGATGCTGTGAGTGGACACTGCTCCCCAGGGGCAGCAATCCTGCCTTGCCCGGGCTCCTGCCCCCGCACCGAGCACACCAAGGGGGTGTTTGGGGTGTGAAACACCCCGCGGTGTCCCCGGGCAGAGCAGCGAGGGCTCGCCGGTGCCGCGGTACCCTCGGCAGAGCCGCTCCAGCCCCGCTCGCAGCCCGGGAGAAGGGAAGGAATGGGCTGAGCTCCCCCTCATGGCTCCCGGCGGCAGCACCGGGGCGCCGGGAGGAGCGGGGGATGCTGCGGGGACCGGGGCATGCTGCGGGGACCGGGGGATGCTGCGGGGACCGGGGCATGCTGCTGTGGGTCCATCAGCCCTGGGCTCTCACCCTCGGCCGAGCAGGAAAAGGGCTGGAAAGCACCTAAACGCAGTCATGGCTCTCCAGAGTCTCCAGGCAATTTGCACACAACAGGGAGTGAGAGGAAAGGAAGAAACCGTAAATAAACAAGGCTGGCTTTCCTGGGTGCTCCTGAGGGTGGTTTGGTGATGGTTGGACGAGGACCCTCCTTGGGCACAGCAGGTGCCTGTCCTTGTCCCTGTGCCCACCTGGCATTCCCACCCCATCCCCTCCCCTCCCATCCCATCCCATTCCATCCCATCCCATCCCCTCCCATCCCATCCCATTCCATCCCATCCCATCCCATCCCATCCCATCCCTCCCATCCCATCCCATCCCCTCCCATCCCATCCCATCCCATCCCATCCCATCCCATCCCATCCCATCCCATCCCATCCCATCCCATCCCATCCCATCCCATCCCATCCCATCCCATCCCATCCCATCCCATCCCATCCCATCCCATCCCATCCCATCCCATCCCATCCCATCCCATCCCATCCTTGTCCATTCCTCCCTCCTGCAGGATCACACTGGAGCAGAGTCAGAACCTGAAGGCACTCAGGTCTATTCTAGAAATGCTGAAGCATTTGGGGGAGTTGATCATTTTTCCTTCCACATCTTGGCCAGGGCCTTTTGCCACATTGAGTCTCAGCAGTGCTGATCCTCCACAGAGCCAGTGGGGAGCTCATTTGCCAGGTGTTTGCAAAAACACCCATTCGCCCACACCTCCAGCCTCCAGCTGCTTTCCCGAGCACACCTCGGCTCTGTCCCTTGTTCTCTGTAATTAATTCTGGGCAAAGCTGCCAGCTGCACCCCTGGGGGCTGGGCAGGCAGTGCTCAGGAGCCGGGCATCCCACAGGAAAAGCCGTGGCTGCGGTTGTCCCAGAGCAGCCAAGGAGGAGCAGCAGGCAGGTGCTCCATGGAGACAGCAGCCCCGGAGCCTCCGGCACGCAGGGAGCTTGATGGAGCTGTTTGTTTCCCTGCAATTGCCCGTGTCAGGTGCCATTTGAGGGGCTGCTGTCGAGCTCTCCCTCGGTGTCAGCCCTGCATTAGTTTCCATTAACTATTCAGGGCCAAAGAGAGATCCCATCAGGAGGGAGAGATGAAATTCCAGTGGAAAACCCAACTCACCACACTCCCCCTCTGGTAAAGGGCAGCGCCAAACATCCCTGGTAGCCAAAGAGAAAACCAAGATGTTCAACAGCAACTCAGGAAGAGAGAAACCTCCCTGCATCCCCTTCTCCTCCCTCATTCATCACCCTCCCATCTGGAGAGGGGTTTTATTTTAGCCATCAATTTATTTCCAATCTGAGGCTGGAGCACAAACCCACCGAAGGTGCCGGGGCTGGGAATAGATGGAGGAGCCACAGTGGTTCATAAAAAACTCTTGTCAAAGACCATGGGACAAGAGATCTGCTGGACAGAGCCGGCAGGACACCAGCAGCAAACATCCCTCCTCCTCCTCCTCCTCCTCCTCCTCCTCCTCCCACAGCCAGCGCCAGGGCCTTTCAGCAATGGAGATTTATTTATTTGCCTTCTGGATCGCCCCGGCTCACCTTGGGAAGGCAACAAAAGCTTGCAGCAACAATTTGCAGGGAGATAAGGTGTGGGGGCTGGCAGGGAGGGCCCGGCTGGGGAGCTGTATTTCTCGGGGAGCCGTACCCTTGCCGCTAAGGTCATGTTGCAGCCGTAGATGTTCTCTGGAACAACAATTACTCTAGATAAGAAAAATCTAACTGGATAAAGGGACAGCTAATCAGGAGACTACAAGCCCCCGAATTGCTCAAGGAATCCTTATTGATCTGAACAAGATATCAAATGTAAAATAAAGGATTTTGCTAACTCCACAGGCTGCTCCAGCCCCTGCAGCCTGGCACTGGATCAGCAAGCGGAGGAGCCGGCAGCCTGCAGCTCCTCTCCCAGCAGACACAGCCTGGCTGCCCCTTCCAAGGCAGGAGCTGCTTTTCCCGCCCATCCCAACCTCTCCATGAGCTCCCAAGGAGGACAGAGGCAGCAGTCCCTGCAGAGGGGCCCTCTCTGCTGTGTTCTCCTGGCCATGGCTGCTTCCTCCTGCGCAGGAGGCTCGGGGTCTGGCCAGCTGTGCCCTTTGGGGACCAGGGGGATGCCAGCGCTCCCTGCTGGGGTCCCATCAGCACCTTCCCACCAGCAGGGATGTGCTCTCAGCGTGGATCCTGCTCTCAGCACACCCCAGGGAAGGAGCACAGCCCTGGGGAGCCTTTGCCAGCGCCCAGACCCAAAGGGGGTGGCCGGGATGGAGCCAGCCCGCTGTGCCCGGGGCTCCAGAGGCAGCTGGCAGCGAGGAGCAGAGATGGATGATGCCCTCCCAGCCCTGCACAGCAGCACTGGCAGCCCTGAGTCATGGCTGGGAACCACGTGCTGCTCCTGCAGCCATTTAGCAGGGGAGTTGGTTTATGCTAAACAAACACTGCTTGATTAATAAAAGCATATTTATGGAGGCTTAGCAGCTCTGGTAGCAGAGACAGGGCTGGAGATGGTGCCAGCTCCTTCCAGAGCTGCCCAGGGGCAGCAGGACAGTGCTGGTGCCAGTCCCAGTGTCAGCAAGGAGCCTGCTCCCCCTCTGGAGCAGCACAAGGAGCCGCCAACACCAGTGCAGGAACCGCAGCATTTTCTCCTTCCCACAGACTGTTGGCACCCAGCAGCTGGCTGGCACCTGACGAGGAGGTGGCAAGGGACAGCAGTGTCCCAAGGAGCAGCCTTGGCTGGGAGGGAGCAGGCACCTGGGTCTGTGGGGCAGGGAATCACCCTTGTGTCCAATATTCCTGCTGCAGGGCAGGGCTCAGTGGGAGTGGGGCAGGCATTCTGGGTCTGTGGGGCAGGGATTGACCCTTGTCTATGGGAGTGAGCAGGCACCTGGGTCTGTGGGGCAGGGAATGATCCTTGTCTGTGACATTCCTGCTGCAAGGCAGGGCTCAATGGGAGTGGGGCAGGCACCTGGATCTGTGGGGCAGGCACCTGGATCTGTGGGGCAGGGAATGACCCCTGTGTCCGACATTCCTGCTGCAGGGCAGGGCTCAATGGCGGCTGGGAGAGCTCCTTCCTCCTCCAGCAGACCCAGCTTCGCCAGGCTCTGCTTCCTCCTGCTCGGGCTGAGAGCAGCAGGAGGAGGTGCAGGGAGCCCCCCGGGGAGCATCTCTCTCCCACTTGTGTTTTGATGTTGCCATGGTGATTGCCAAGCGATAAATCTTGATTATTATTGCCCGGCGCTTTCAGCCGCGAGCAAAGGCAACCTTCCCCGAGCCACCGGGGTGCCTTTGTTCCTGCTCTCCACCCGCCCCTGCCTTCCCTGCCCCGAGCCCTCCCTCTCCCGGCCACTCACTCTGCATAGGTCACACTCCAGAGAGCCTGTCCCCACTGTCCCCATCCATCTGAGCCAGGGGCATCACACAGGGCACTGCCAGTGCCACCCCACACGGCCCCTTGCAGCCAGGAGGGCTCAGTTCCGTGCCTCTGCCATGGCCCAGCCAGGAGGGTTCAGCTCCCTGGCATTGCCATGGCCCATCCAGCTCGAGACCAGCAAATCCTCCCATACCCCAGATTCACATGAGCCCCCCCAGCCCATTTTTGTAGGGTTTGTCGGGCTCTAATCAATACCCTGAGAGCCCCAGGAGAAGCTGGGCAGTTATCAGCTCTCCCCCAGCACCTGAGCACAGGTGATGCCCCCCTGGCCCCCAGCTGAGGAGATGCAGCTCTGGAGATGCAGCCCCCGCTGTCCCTCCCGGCCAGATGCCATTTGCAATGAATATTCTGGGCTCCGCTTTCATCTCAGTCCCTTTCGTATTTTGCCAGAATATTTCTCTGTGTAATTTCACCCAGGGGGAAACAGGCATCTGAAATTTTGCTTTTCAGCTTCCCTCTCCCGCGCGGGGCCGGCTCTGCGCCGCGCTGGCTCCCTGCTCCGTGGCACGGCCGCTAAATCCACAAGCCAGCTCCCTTCCCCTTTGAAGTGCACCCGCCCTGCCTGGATTCCCTGACTCCTTGCTCCTTTTATCTTCCCCCCTGTTTCACTTGTGGATATTCAGATCCTCAGATTACATTTGTCTTCCAAAATTGCTTTCTCAGTCGGGAGCGCCTTTCCCCAGCTCCTTCTGGCGGGGTTTTTTCAGCGCTTCTGCAAACCTTCCCCTTCCTGCTAGCCCTGTGCTATGGTCACACTGAGCCTCCCAGGGGTCAGACCCCCACCCCAAGGCAGGCAGGAGCAGGGGAGAGCCCAGGGACACCCCGGGATCCCTCACCATCCTTCAGATTCCAGCACTTCGGAGGGGCGAGGAACTGACGGGAACACTGAGCGAAGGGGACCCAGACAGACCCAGCCCTGGGCTGCAGCACCAAGGGAGGGCAATCAGGGCTCCATGTCCCTTTCAGGGAGGGCAATCAGGGCTCCATGTCCCTTTCAGGGAGGGCAATCAGGGCTCCATGTCCTTTCAGGGAGGGCAATCAGGGCTCCATGTCCCTTTCAGGGAGAGCAATCAGGGCTCCATGTCCCTTTCAGGGAGGGCAATCAGGGCTCCATGTCCCTTTCAGGGAGGGCAATCAGGGCTCCATGTCCCTTTTAGGGAGGGCAATTCCAGGGGCAATCCATGTCCTTTCAGGGAGGCAATCAGGGCTCCCTGTCCCTTCCGGGAGGGCAATCAGGGCTCCAATCAGGGCTCCATGTCCTTCCAGGGAGAGCAATCAGGGCTCCATGTCCTTCCAGGGAGAGCAATCAGGGCTCCATGTCCTTCCAGGAAGGGCAATCAGGGCTCCATTTTCTTCCAGGGAAGGTGATCAGGGCTCCATGTCCCAGTGGATGTTTCCACTACCTGTGTTCCCCTCCTCAGTCCCCCAGCTCCCTTTCATCTACAAAATCAGTAACTGAATAACTCAAAGTTCTGGGCAGGCTCCAAATGCCATCCTGGGTGCCAACAGAGTTCAGGATGAGCCCTGGACAGAGGAGCAGAAAGAAGAGGCCAGGAGAAAAGGGGGTGCCCAGGGACCAGCCCCGTGGGTTGGAACACACACGAAAACTGCAGTGACAGCCAGCCCAGCACTTCCATCCATTTATCAAAGCCCCAGCAGTTCCTCTTTCAGGGTGAGCAAAACAATAAAACACGCTGAGCATAGAGAGCAGCTCCAGAACACTGTATTAAACACAGGCAAAAAAATAAAGCGGGGACCTGTTGGCTCACGCCATCTCTCCTTCTATATCAACTGCCTGGCTGCAGACTAATGGTGTTATGTAGACTGTTATATTGGCTCTTTGCTTTACAGCACTGTGCCTCCACCCCTGCGCTGCAGATTTATTCTCCTCTGCTCAGCAATAAGTTGCCACGTTGTCCTCAGGTGTCACTTTGTGCGCTGCAGTGCCCAGCCTGGTGCCAGCCCTGCCATCCATCCCAGGGCTGACTGTGCCGGGCACCAACCACAGGAGAGGCACAAACGGCCCCCAGCCACCTTGGGCCAGTCACTCCCTGCCTTGTCCCTCCATCTCCTGGTGTGTAAAATCTCCTGATCACAAAGAAAACACCTCCCAAAGCCAGGAAAGATGCCCCAGCCTCCACCCGGGGCAATGGGGCAAGCCAAGGGTGAGCACCAAGGCTGGGCTTTTCAGGGGGACAAGAAATGTCCCCCTGCAGCTGTTCACAGTTCTGAGAGCTTGGAAACTGCCTGCTGGTATGGAATTGGAATGAAAATGAGATTTTATTGCAGCACGCCAGGCTGTGATGGTGCCCTGGGATAGCTCAGCCTGGCTTCACTGAGCTGTGCCTTGGCCTTGCTGCTGTCCCCGAGGGTGCTGAGAGCTCCTGAGATACCCCAGGTGTCAGATGGGCACCTCTGCCTCTGAACAGGCATTCCAAGAGCAAAATGTGGGGGAATGTCTTTCAGAAGAGACCTGGAGTGACCTCAAGCATTAGGGAGAATTAGGTCTGGTGGTGCAGGGAAAACAGGGAGAGGGGAACCAGCACGTGAGAACAGCCCAAAACCCAGCCCCTGAAAGCACAGGATGGTGTTCTGGGAGCAGCAATTGAAGGCCAGCGCTGGTTTGTCCCTCCCCTGTCCCCAGCACAGAGCAGAGCGATGCTCCATGGAAGGGGTGTTTGTCATCTGCAGGGTTATTGGCAGCTCTGCCAGGACACTGCTACTGAGGATAAATCACTTCCTTCCTCCACATCTGACTTGCCTGAGTGCCCCATTTAAACATTTATCAGGGGCCACAGCCTGATCTCCCTCCCAGATGGGACACCGGGGGAGCTGACACACCAGATCACAACAGCAAAGTTAAACTTCTGTCACCCTGACGTTTCCTGTGTGCTCCCGTCCCTCCTGTGACTGCTGTCTGTTCAGCAGGTGTAACCATCCCTGAAACACTGCTCTGTAATTAAAGTTTCATATAAAATCCTAAAGGAGGGGAAGGGGAGAGGTGCCTTTGAAGGCAACTCACAAAGGGATGTCACACAGGGGGAAGGGGAAGTGTTGGCACCACAGCAATCACTGTGAGCTGCAGGAGTTCCCTGTGGCAGGCAGCTTCTCCTGCACCAGCATCCCCTGCACAGCATCCCCTGCACAGCATCCCCTGCACCAGCATCCCCTGCACCAGCATCCCCTGCACAGCATCCCCTGCACAGCATCCCCTGCACTGCATCCCCTGCACTGCATCCCCTGCACTGCATCCCCTGCACTGCATCCCCTGCACAGCATCTACGCACAGCATCCCCTGCACCAGCATGCCCTGCACCCGCGTCCCCTGCACAGCATCCCCTGCACAGCATCCCCTGCACAGCATCCCCTGCACCAGCATCACCTGCACCAGCATCCCCTGCACAGCATCCCCTGCACAGCATCCCCTGCACAGCATCCCCTGCACCAGCATCCCCTGCACAGCATCCCCTGCACAGCATCCCTGCACAGCATCCCCTGCACAGCATTCCTGCACAGCATCCCCTGCACAGCATTCCCTGCACAGCATCCCCTGCCTGAGTCCTGCCTGATCCCCTCTTGCACTCCTTTCCCTCCTCCAAGCTCCACGGGGCTCCCAAGGGGTTTTTCTGAGCATCCTCCCCCAAAGCTGTGCTTGTGGCCAGCAGCTCCCTGAGGCTGGAGCGCCAGGAGCAGGGGCTGGGATGGCAGATCCACAGCAGGGGCTGCTGGTGCCTCGGGCAGGCTGTGTGGATGCTGCCCTGGATCAGCTGAGCCTCTCGATGCCCGGAGCCCGAGCCAGAGGCTCCTCTCAGTGCAGAATGTTCTCAGGCACCGGGCAGTGCTGCTCATGGGGCTGGAGGGGAGCCTGCAAGGAAAGCAGGGGGGGCTGAGGCTCCCTTGGTGCAGGGAAGGGCTGCAAACCTCACGGGAGTGGGTTTGCATACAGAGGGAGGTGTGGGCAGGATGTCCAGACCTGGATGGTTTGGGGGATGAGGGCACAGAGTGTGTCTGTCTGTCTGTGTCTTCCCTCAAATGGGAGGATGCCCAGACCTGGATGGTTTGGGGGATGAGGGCACAGAGTGTCTGTCTGTCTGTCTGTCTGTCTGTCTGTGTCTTCCCTCAAATGGGAGGATGCCCAGATCTGGATGGTTTGGGAGATGAGGGCACAGAGTGTGTCCATCTGTCTGTCTGTCTGTCTGTCTGTCTGTCTGTCTGTCTGTCTGTCTGCCCTCCCTCGAATGAGAGCCACAGTTCCCCCCTGGGCTGCTCCATCCCGGGACAGACAGACAGACAAACAGCCCCACGTGTGCCCGAGGGCACAGAAACAAAGCAGGAGGGGGGATTTAGAGTTTGATTCTCAGTGCTCAGCTTCCCCCGCAGTTCCCCCTGATGCACTGCGCCCTGCCAGCCTAGGGAGGACAGGCTGAGAGCACCCTGAGAGCCGCTGAGCTACCAAAATCCTGATGGATGGACACAGAGAGAAGTAAAAGAACACCAAGACCTGTCCTTGAACCAAGAAATCCAGAAGCTGCTGGATTATGTGTGCTCACAGCCCTGTGCTCCAGCTGGGATGCATTGTTATCAATCCTGGGAGGCAGCGGGGTGGGAGAGACCAGGGGAATGTGGCACAGGAATGTGGCACAGGAACATCCCCATACCCCCCAGGGTGGGGGGCTGAGCAGTCCCCGGGCACCCATCTGCAGTGGAAGTGCAGCAGAGCAGGAATAGCAATGCCAAACATCCCTGGGTGTGCAGGCAGCCCTGGGAGAAGGGCGCAGCAGGCCAGGTGTGCTGCTCCACTTGTGCTTGGATCAAAGCTACGTGAGCTCACACAGCTCAGGTGTTTGCCTGGCACTGATCGTGAGTGGATTCAGCCACTCAGACGGCAAAGCAACAATAAAATTGTCCTCAAAGGACGACTTTCAACCTCCTCGGATTTTTCTCTTTTCCCTTTCCCTTTGCTTTTTATCATTGACAAAAGATGGAGGATAAAAGCCTGAGGGAAGGTGACTGAGAGTGCTGGAGTGAGGGGCAGAGCTCTGCCCTGCACCCCTGACCAGCACCAGCTTCCCCCCACCCACAGGTCCTGAGGCTTTGGGGTGCTCAGCTTGATCCAACCCATGCCTTTCCCATCCATTCTAGAGCCCCCCACCCATTTCCAGAGCCCCCAGCCCACCAAGGGAATTTATTGCAGTCCACTTTCACCTCTGCCCACCCAGGGGCTGAGCCGAAGGAGGAAAACAGCGGTGGGAAAAACGCAGGAAGTTTCTCCACAGGGCTGAGCACTGCTTCCAGAGCCAGGTGTTTGTTATTTATTGCTGCGAGCCTGTGACAGCCCGAGCCAGCCTTACCTGCCCCACACACTTTGTGGATCACAGTGAGGAGCAGAGCCCGGGCAGCAGAGCCATCCTGGCACAGCCAGGGAAATGCCAGGGGGCCCGAGGGGCTGCTCAGAGACAAGAAACCACCTGGGAGTTCAGAGGCTGCACAGGGAGATTGATTGTCACCTTAGGAAGGAGACTGTCACCTTGGGAAGGAGACGGTCACCCTGGGAAGGAGATTGTCACCTTGGGAAGGAGATGGTCACCTTGGGAAGGAGACGGTCACCCTGGGAAGGAGATGGTCACCCTGGGAAGGAATTGTCACACTGGGAACCAGCGAGGTCCAGCGGCTGCCCAGCCCCGGGGGAAGCTCCCTGGACCAGGAGATGATGGGCCCTGGCAGGGAGGGTCCCAGCCCAGGAGGGTCCCCCCAGTGCAGGAGGGAGAGGGAGAACCTGCCCAGGAGCAGCAGCTCCAGCTCCAGCAGCAGGACCTGAGCTGGGTCTGGCCCTTGAGAAGCTGCTGCTGGTTCAGAGCTGTGGGGAGGGAAGGGGCTCCCCGCCCTGGGGGTGGGTGCGCTCCTTCCTTTCCCCTGAGCGCGTGGATCCATCAGCCCGTTTCACAGCAGTGTCTGTCAGAGGTGCTTTGCCCCAGTGCTGGGGGCAGTGTCCGTAAGGGGTTTGCAGCCCTGATTCACCTGTGCTTGTGGATCACAGCAAAGCCCCTGAGCCAAGCAAACTCTGAACTGTGCTGGAGTGAGCTGGACAGGGGGGGAAGTCGGGATAAGGCTGATGAAACTCAGAACTACATGCCGTGGCTGCCCAGGGACACGGTGTGGGGCACCTCTGAGCCCTGACATTACATTTATCTTCCTCTCCCACAGCAGCAAAGCACAGGTTTGGTGAGCAATACTCACCATTACGGATGAAAGCATTCACAAGAGCAGCAAACCTCGCCTCTGGAATGTTTGCCAAGCATCACTGCCAGCAGCACGGGGCAGGGCAGGGACCCAGCGGATGCCGTGTCCCCTGTCCCTGCCCAGGGAGCGCCGCAGCCAGCAGGGGACAGCGAGATTGAAATTGTTCCTTTAAAAGTTTGTTGGCTGCCTTCCCCCCGGGGGGCTGATAGGAATCATCTGCTGGCACAGAGTGCTGCCGCTGCCTTTGCCGTGTGTGTGTACACACACACAGACACAAACGTGTTTATAAAATCCCCAACTCGGAATTGATGATGCCTGGTACGAAGCAGTTTGTCACCTGTGCTTTTATGATTACAGCAACTAAGGGGAGAGAGATGTCCTTTCAGATAAGCATTGAAAGGGGGAAAAAAAGGAGCTTTCAAAGGGTCTTTGTTCTCTTGAAGTGCTCCGGCTCCCAAAGCCGAGGATTTCTCAGAGGAGGGGGAGGAGGGAGGATTTAAAAACAAAATGCGTCCTCATTTTCCAACTGTTTCACATTAGCACTCATCAATTATAGAATTTGCCTTGACTAATGTTTCAGGCCATTATATTACCCTCTATGTTTATAATTGGATCCTAAATTAGGATTAATTCTCAAGGAAAATGTTCTGAGCCGAACAGGTGATTTCTCTCTCTCTGGAGCTCCGACAACGTCCTCATTACCCAACGTTTGCTTTTACATCAATGCAGAGAGACCAAAATCCCTGAAGGGCCTTTCACAGGTCACCCCAGGCTGCATTTTAAGGGCCAGGAACTGGTGGGGACCCCCATGGCTGGTGAGGATGGGGCAGCCAGGCCCTGCAGGGTGTTCAGGGCTCCTGCACCTCCTGGAGAAGGTGGGATGGAACAGGATGGAACAGGGAATGCTGCTCCACAGCAGGATGGAACAGGAGAATGCTGCTCCACAGCCCTCTGCTCCCAGCCCTCTCCCTCCTGGCCACACCAGGGCCCTTCCCTGACCAGACACTGAGGCCTTGTTATTATTTATTAACCAGTCAGTGTGTGCTTAATAGAAATTTCATTAGGAGCGTTCGGTATAGATAGTCACCGGCCCAGAACCTACAAGTAATTATGTTTAATTATTATGCCGGTATGTTTGGAATAACGATAGCTCCCGAGCACCAGGATTAAGGAGCAAAGTCAATTGCAACAGGAGCTATTTGTTTCTCTGCCTTAACAGTTCCCCTCTGGCCTTAATTGGTTTTCACATTTCTCAGCCTTTGGTGAAAGTGCCAGAGAGAGGCACCAGGAATGTCCAGCCCTGCCGGTGCCAGCGGCTGTGCCAAGCACCCTCCTGGCACAGCGGGATGCTCACCCAGGCCCTGGGGTGGGTGCGAGCCCCGGGGGAAGCCAGGCCGGGGCAGGACACCCAGCACATCCAAGGTGCAGCCCCAAACAGAACCTTCTCCTGCACCTTTCCTGGAAACACCAGGTGCTTTGCCCCCAAACGCAGCTCCCTGCAGGGTTTCCTCTCCCTTCGGAGCACACTCTGGCTCCCAACCCAGGGCTGGCATCTCTGCCCTTTGGCTTGCAGACAGGAAAGCTGCCCCTGCAAAGGAGACACGGAGCAGGAGCCTGCAGGCAGCACCAGCCCCTCTCACCCCTGCCAAGGGCACCCGCCTTCCCCGGCCTCCCCAGCTGGGAGCCGGCAGGAATTAGAGCGTTTGGGAAGGAAAACAGAGCTGCAGAGAGACACTGTTGAATGTAAATACCAGTTAAATATGCATTACCATATGGCAGCGCCAGCCAGGGAGGAGAGGCAGGAGCAAGGAGCTGGAGGCTGGGCAGAGCCAGCTCCTTCCCTGCCAGCCTGGCAGCCCAGCCTGGCAGCCCAGAGCCCAGGAAAGGAGCAGCTGTGGCACTGCTGCTGCTCCCCTGGCCATGGCCTGCCCAGCTGAGCCCACCCAGAGCACCCAGGCACGGATCTGCAGCGTTGCCAGCCAGGGAACCCGGCCAGGCCAGTGCTGGAGAGGTGTCCCTTGGGCAGGTGAGTGTGACAGCACTCCCTGTGCCACGGGTGCCACTCCTGGAACACCCCCTGTGTCACCCCTGAAATGCCCCCTGTGCCATGGATGCTACCCCTGAAACACTCCCTGTGCCACCCCTGAAACACTCCCTGTGCCACGGATGCCACCAAGGCTCTGTACCAGTTTACTGTTTCATATCAAATCTGAAGTGTCAGGAGCACACCAAGTGCCACACGATCCACACCAAGTGACAGGAACCACCGCAGCCCCACAGCAGGACAGGGATCCCTGCCCTCCTTCCCCACGGGCAGTGCTGCTCCTGGCATCCATCCCTCCGGCTTCATCCCACCTCCATCCCACCTCAGCTGCTCGCAGACACAGGCCATGGGTTTCCAGGGGAGCCCAGCGTTTCTCCAAAAGCCCACCAGTGGTTATTTTGCTGTGGGTGCTGTAACAGTGCCCCCCAAGATCCCCCACCTAATCCCCCCATGCAGGACCCCATCCCTGCTGGGCCAAGGGATGGAGCTGCTGCCTGCTGTGGCAGCAGAGTGAAAACCCTTCACAGCCTTACACAAATAAACCTTTCCTGCCTCAGTCCCTCTTCTGCGAGGTGGTGGTGGCAGGGAGGGAAAAACCACACAAAAGATAGACTGCAGCAGCGGCTCTCCAGCTCTCCCCAGGGAGGGCTCTTCTCAGAGAAGCTGTTCCAGGAAAGTGAATTGACACAGGCAATTACTGGGATGGCCAAAGCAGCCGGGCCAGAGAGTCCCTGCAGCTCAGCAGCCACCGGCACACAGCACAGGCTCATCCCAAACAAGGGCAGGATGAGCCACACCTCATATCGAACTCCACAGGACGCAGGGCTCACACCATGGCTCCACAGGACGCAGGGCTCACACCACAGCTCTGGCCAGGCTGGATGGGGGTTCCTGGGCTCAGTTCATGCCCTGAGTCACCCCTGGATGTCCTGGCTGGCCCTCAGCCCTTCTGGAGCCCCGAGAGATGTGCTGAGGGGCCCTGATGGGATGGATGTGCCCGGTGGGGCTGGGGCACTGCACACGGGCCAGGCAGGGACAGACCAGGTACCCCGCAGTGTTCCTGCCCCCAAACCAGCACCAGGCACAGGGAAGCTGCTCCTGCACCCTTTAACAGACACACAGAGCCCTTCTTGGGGGGTCACATATTGCAAAGTCCCCATTGCTGTTGCCACAGGGTACCTGACACACCAGCACGGGAGGGGCCAGCCTGGATGGCATTTCTAGGGGAAGAAAAGGCTTTTCTGGCTTGGAGAGCACCACAGCATTTGACCTCGCTTTGTTCTTCTTCCCTTTGCAGCTCTCAGCAGTTTCTGGCCACTCTCCAGCTTCTCCAGCCATTTCTCATCTCTCTGCTCGGCTGGGCTGGGCCAGCTCTGCAGCCACCAACCTTTGGGGTGAGCTGGGGAGCAGGGGCCCCAGCCTGGACACTGCCAGGGGGCCCAGGGCAGCACCCAGGGCAGGCAGGGGGCTGGCCCACCCAGTGCCTGCTCCTCAAGCCTGGCAGGACACAGCCAACTCTACCCCCTGCCCCCTCCTTCCCCCACGGGCAGTGCTGCTCCTGGCATCCATCCCTCCGGCTTCATCCCACCTCCATCCCACCTCAGCTGCTCGCAGACACAGGCCATGGGTTTCCAGGGGAGCCCAGCGTTTCTCCAAAAGCCCACCAGTGGTTATTTTGCTGTGGGTGCTGTAACAGTGCCCCCCAAGATCCCCCACCTAATCCCCCCATGCAGGACCCCATCCCTGCTGGGCCAAGGGATGGAGCTGCTGCCTGCTGTGGCAGCAGAGTGAAAACCCTTCACAGCCTTACAAAATAAACCTTTCCTGCCTCAGTCCCTCTTCTGCGAGGTGGTGGTGGCAGGGAGGGAAAAACCACACAAAAGATAGACTGCGGCAGCGGCAGCAGCGGCTCTCCCCAGGGAGGGCTCTCCTCAGAGAAGCTGTTCCAGGAAAGTGAATTGACACAGGCAATTACTGGGATGGCCAAAGCAGCCGGGCCAGAGAGTCCCTGCAGCTCAGCAGCCACCGGCACACAGCACAGGCTCATCCCAAACAAGGGCAGGATGAGCCACACCTCATATCGAACTCCACAGGACGCAGGGCTCACACCATGGCTCCACAGGACGCAGGGCTCACACCACAGCTCTGGCCAGGCTGGATGGGGTTCCTGGGCTCAGTTCATGCCCTGAGTCACCCCTGGATGTCCTGGCTGGCCCTCAGCCCTTCTGGAGCCCCGAGAGATGTGCTGAGGGGCCCTGATGGGATGGATGTGCCCCGGTGGGGCTGGGGCACTGCACACGGGCCAGGCAGGGACAGACCAGGTACCCCGCAGTGTTCCTGCCCCCAAACCAGCACCAGGCACAGGGAAGCTGCTCCTGCACCCTTTAACAGACACACAGAGCCCTTCTTGGGGGGTCACATATTGCAAAGTCCCCATTGCTGTTGCCACAGGGTACCTGACACACCAGCACGGGAGGGGCCAGCCTGGATGGCATTTCTAGGGGAAGAAAAGGCTTTTCTGGCTTGGAGAGCACCACAGCATTTGACCTCGCTTTGTTCTTCTTCCCTTTGCAGCTCTCAGCAGTTTCTGGCCACTCTCCAGCTTCTCCAGCCATTTCTCATCTCTCTGCTCGGCTGGGCTGGGCCAGCTCTGCAGCCACCAACCTTTGGGATGAGCTGGGGAGCAGGGGAGCCCCCAGCCCTGGACACTGCCGGGGGGGCCCAGGGCAGCACCCCAGGGCAGGCAGGGGGGGCTGGCCCACCCAGTGCCTGCTCCTCAAGCTTCTGGCAGGGACACAGCCAACTCTAATTGCAATTTCCATTCTGGTGGCTGCGCTCCGCAGGCAAAATCGCTTCTGTCTCTGTAATGAGTCACTCCTGAATATCAATCCACGCAGGGTAAAATGGAGACAATAGCTGCTTACATGCACAGTGAGTTAATTATGAGCATCTGCTATTAATCTTGCTATCAGACTGCTAATTGCTCCTTCTCCTTCGCAGAGGCAGGCTGGAGGTGAACTGGCTCTGCCGCCCTTCCCTGAGCCCCAGCAGTCCCACAAGAGCTCCTGGAGCTGCAGCCAGGCCATCATCCCCACACCTGCAGGCACCAAAGCGGCTCATCCCAAAAGAGGGGAGGATGAGGCAGCCAACAGCCCAGCTCCTGGCAACAGGGACCCCAAAACAGGCTGGAGGTGTGCTCCATGGGGGCACAGCACGGGACAGGAGCTGCTCTGGAGAGTGCCAGGATGAGGGGACAGCGCTGGGAAGGTGGGGGGCAGCTTCCCCACCTCCACAGGGACCCTGTCAGCCGGGAGGGGGAGGAGGACGTGCAGGGGAGATGTCGAGTTGCACTCTCGCAGGTGAGGACTTGACATCTCATGTGTAATGAGGAAAGAAAATGCATCAGGAGCATTTGGGGAAGATGACAGCAGATCAGAACTGCCTCCTTCTCCCACAGATTTATTGTGTCAAGCAGTCACTCAGGGAAGTGGCAGCAGGCACTGTCAGCAGCCCGGGCATGGCAGGCTGGAGAGCCCGGCCCTTTGATCCTCCGCGATGGATTTAGACAAACTCCCGGTGATTGCCTAACGGGAGAGCAGCTCGCACACCTCAATTAGCTGTCGAGCGAGGGAAGAGCCCCGGCTCATCTCATTAAGGGCTGGCTCGCTTCCCCCGCAGCGCAGGGGCGAAGAGCAGGCGGGGGACCCTGCAGTGGGAGCGATGGGATGGGGGCACTGACTCCCCTGCCGCTCGGGCAGGAAGGCAGCCAAGGCCACTTGTAGCCTCTACAAGCTTTTCTGGCTGAGACAGGGGTTGGGGAAGCTCGAACAACAGCTCCTGGAAAGGGATGCTTGGGGCCTCATCAGCATGTGAATAAATGGGAGATTAAATCTGAGCCCCGAGTATTCACCGTGGGATGTAGGAAATGTTTGTTCCTGTGTTCTGAAAAGCCTGAGACAAAAACAAACCCGGCACGGCTTCCTCCTCCTTGTCCCCATCCTCATCCAGCCTGGAGGGGTGCCCTCTGCCCCCTGCGTCTCCTCCAGACAGGACACTCCCACCCAAGGAGCTGAGAGCCCAGACTGAAAGCTTTGCCCCCGAAGCAGAGTCCAGGTGCCCTCCAGCCCGCTGTGCCAGCTCCAGCCCTTTCTGTCAGCGCTGCCCATGGCGCAGAGGCAGCCAAGGCTCCTTCATCGCTAACCCTCCTCTCCCTCACCCGGTCAAGCCCCGCAGCCTCATCACCCCCACGCTGCAGAGCTCAGCCGCAGCCAGCCAGCAGCCGCCTGCAAGGGAGGGAATTCAGGATATTTTAAGCCGCTTGGAAATCTTCCGTATCGATTTCCCCGTCTCGGTAATTAGATGTAGCGATTAGACTCTCTCACTAGCGGCGGGGCGGCTCCGAGCGGAGCTTCCCGGCAGTGTTTACAGCGGGGATGCTCCCGCAGGCTCATCCTCATGCACGGCAAGCAGCCCAGCTGTGTGCCCCCTCATCCTCATGCACGGCAAACCGCCCAGCTGTGTGCCCCCTCATCCTCATGCACGGCAAACAGCCCAGCTGTGTGCCCCGAGACACCTCCCCGTGAGCCTGGCACCTGCGTGCGGTATCCACAATATACACCAGCCGTGTTTGTCAGACCAGCCCAGCTGTGTGACCCAAGACACCTCCCCGAGAGCCTGGCACTGGTGTGCGGTATCCACAATATACACCAGCCGTGTTTGTCAGACCAGAACACACCAGCCCAGCTGTGTGACCCGAGACACCTCCCCGTGAGCCTGGTATGAGATATCCAGAATATACACCGGCCGTGTTTGTCAGACGGGAACACACCGCAGCTGCTGGTAAACCAGCACAGAGCACGGGAACTTCATGTATTATTTACAGTACTTTCCCAGGAATGCTGTCAAGCCAAGCCCGGGCTGTGCCCATGAGGATGGCAGTGGAGGGGGCTGTGATGCTGATGCTGGTGCCTGGCACAGTGCCTCGGCCAGGAGCTGGCACCCCATTGGCTCCATCCCTTCCCCAGGGAATTCTGCCAGGCTCCTCCATCCATCCATCCCCACAGGAACCTTCCCACATCCATGGGTTTGCAGGTGATGTCCGTGCCCACCCCACCAGCCGCAGCTGTTCCTGCCTCATGCCCTGCACAAATTCGGGAGTTCCCTGCAGGTGGGACATCTCCCCCTTCCTCCACCCGCCTGGCATGGACAGGATTCAGCACCAGCTCCTCCCTGGGGGCTGCAGTGGGCACAGGAAATCTCAGTCCCTGCTGACACCCAGCGAGTGCAGCGTGTTTGCTCAGAGCCAGGACCATTTGGAGATTGCTCTGGAGTGAATGGATGATGAATGTTGCAATACCCAGAACCAGGAGAGCTGTGGAGATCTGGGGTGGGTAAATCAGAGCTCTGGCTCTCTGTGGATGTTCCCAGCTCCCCAGAAGAAGGGCAGGGCCAGGAGGTAAAGCCCAGAATCCAATCCCAGGGATGCTTAGCAGAGCAATGGGCAGGGGAGAGAGATCATAGAATTGTTTAGGATGGAAAAGCCCAGCCCAGCACTGCTGAGGCCACCACTAAACCATGTCCCCAAGTGCCACATCTACCTCACTTTTAAATCCCTCCAGGGCTGGACCACAATTTCAGTGTAGAAACAGGTCCCAATATCCATCTAAACCTCTCCTGAGGCCCTTCCCTCTTGTGCTCCTGCTGGTTCCCTGGGAGAAGGCACTGTCCCCGACCTGGCTACACCCTCCTCTCGGACAGGCCCTGCAGGTGTCAGACACACAGAGAGGTGCCAGGAAAGGACCTTGGAGAGCACTGCAAAGCACAAACCCCTCCAGGCTGGGAAGGTTCTGCCAGAGAGCAAAGCAGCTCAAGGAAAGCCCCGTGTGCAGCTCAGCCCTCTCCCCTCACACCCTGCCAGCCTCTGCTGCCTTTCTCCCAGATTTTGGAGCTGCAGCAGCTCCGAGTGCTCTTGCTCAGCAGGAGAGCAAAAGACAAATGGTTTAATATGTGCTAAATGCAGGCTCCAGCTCCGGCACTGCCTTTGTCTGCTTTCCTGGCAGCGTTTCCCAGCGCTGCAGATAAGAATGGATGCAAGGCTCCCATTAAAGCCCTGCTCTGTATCGTGCACAGGGGTCACGGCGGGCTGCCCCGCTATCTGCATTTTTAAAGGTGTTTCAAATCCAGGCTCGCTTTTTCATCGGGAAAATAAAGGAAACCCATGTGCCAGGTGGAATAATCCATCCTCAGCTGCAACTGAGACACGGGCTGCTGCCAGGGCCTGCAGGAGGGAAGGATCTCTCTGCCAGGCTGCATCTCTGCTGCCAGGGCCGCCAGGAGGGAAGGATCTCTCTCTCTCTATCTCCCTGCCAAGCTGCATCTCTGCTCCCCGCCTCCGCCTCCGCTTCCCCACCCACCGATGATGATGCTCAAGTGCTTCCCCAGGAGCAGAAGGCTCCATCCCCCCTGCCTGCCCGCAATTCCTGCATTCCCTGCAGCAGCATCAGGGTGAGCATGGATGGATTAATCCCGGTCTCAGAGGCATTTCACACAACAGCAGCTTCCCCCAAGCCTTGTGAGGCACTGTCCCACTGCCCCCAGTGCTGGGGTGGGATATGAGTGGTCACCACCTCACCCAGCCAGGGCCGCCATCCATTCCAGCTCCTCACTCCCTAATTGCCCATTCAGCCGCTCACAACTGCCTGGGACCTCCTTTTGTTTGGGGAAATAAAGACTGCCATAAATTTATGTACTTAAAGGATTTCTCACCAGAAAAGAGCCCCTGGAGACTCCCATTTTGCGAGAGTGAATCTCACACCTAATCACAAAGTGCTGCTATTTGCTGTATCTGCGATGAGGCAGCAGCTCCGTCCCGCCTTTCCCCAGTTCCATTTACCAAACCCATCTGCAAGTCTAACATTTCATCGGGCAGGTTTCATCCTGGAGGCATTAACATCCGAACGGGGCTCACTCCGAGGGATGGAGCTGGAGCAAACCGGGCCATGGCCATTGGGCAGCTCCCAGATGGGGTGCAGTGATTTATTCACTGGGGGGTGGCAGGGGCAGGACCCCCCCAAACCTGATGGGGGTGACACAGGAGCACGAGGGACCCCAGCAAGAGCTTGGGGACAATAAAGCACACAGTGATCCCCCTAAGAAACCCCACTGCTTTGGAATAAACCCCTGGAGCCCCAAGGAAATTGCTGGGGGGATGGAGAGGAGCTGTTCCCAGCTCATGCCTCAGGGGAGGGATTCGTTAGGCAGCGCTCATAAAACATGTTTTATGGGCTGCCCTGCTCATTGGGATGGACGGGAGGGCCCCACTTGACCTCGGGGGGAGCAGGAGATGGATGATGACAGGAGCCAGCAGTATTTCATCCCGGCCAGATTAACGGGCCCTGCAGAGCAGCGGGGCTGCAGGACAGGAACCCAGAGACATCCAACACTGCAGAGCAAACCCAGCAGCGTCCTCTAGAGCAGAACTGTGCCTTTTGGGGAATTCCTTGGGATGTGGGTGTGCGGGCAGCAGCTCTGCAGAGCCTGGGCATGAGGGTGCTGGGGACCAGCATCCCTCCCTGGGGATGTCAAAGATAAACACCAAATTTCAGGCTGGTTAAACCTTTTCCTCTTAAAACAGTCCTCACTCTGGTAATCCCCCACTCCCTGCACTAGAGAAGGGAACCTGGACAGGCTGCCCCAAGTGCCACACAGAAAGTGACACCGTGAAGTGACATTTCCCTGTCCCGGCACCTCACACCAGAATACAGCACCTGCTCAGTGGATGTATCCAGGAATCACCAAGGCTCCTTTCATGCCCCCCATCTCTCTCTCTCTGCCTCCAGCCCTGACAGATTTTAATTATTTGCACCACTTTCTCACGAATCTCATTAAATTTGCTCTGGTTCCTCTTGCTGGCACCTGCAGCAGGAGCTGCCAGGGCTGAGAGTGCCTCTGTTCTGCCCCGTGCCAGGGCTCTCCAGGGCACACTGAGCTGGCAGCTCCAATGGAGAGGGAATCAGGAGACTCTGGGACTGTGCAGGAGGGCAAAGGGGACACAGTTCAGCCGTGCTCTGGCTCAGGGAGGGTGAGCACCAGCCTGGCTCTGTGAGCAGAGGCTCCATCCAGCACGGCAGGGAACCCACAGCAACCTCTCCCCTCTGGAAATAACCTTTGCTGGGCTTTATTAGGGGCGTAAAAAGCAGGAGAGGGAGTGTGAGTGAAGAAAGGCAAGAGACATTATGTGCCTCGCTCTGGGAGCCAGCAATGGCCCCGACACCAATAAATAAATAACAGCAGAAACGTTCCCCTGGGTCCCTCTGACAAATCTAATTGATGTCACCAGGGATCTTCATGGAGCAAGCAGGAATCTAATCCATGGCCTGGCACAGCCCAGTGGCAGCAGCAGGGGCTGCCACGGAGCCTCCCACTCCTGACTGGGAAGTGGAAACCAATTCCAGGCATCCCAAAACAAAATCCCAAAAACAAATGGAGGGCCTGGAGAGGCAGCAGCTGCACTGCCCTTGGAGAGAAGCTCCAAGGAATTCCTGAAAAAAGCACCATTTTCCAGAGATTCCATGGGGGAATGAAGGAAAAGCAGGGCCAGAGAGGAGGTGGCACCACGCTGCAGGTTTCCAGCTGCCCCCAGATGTGCTGGCAGTGGCACAAGCAGACGGTGGTGCCGAGGGCTGGCTCCTGTCTGCCACCCTCTCTGTGCTGCTCCCTCCATGGAAATGCCCTCAGCCACCACCTCCCACCTTCCCTGTGTAATTAACTCTCTCCTGATGTAGGTAATGGAGCTCTGGAGCCCTTAAACAAAGGTTTAATTGGCCCCAGCTCTGCCCTGGCAGCATCCAGCTCCCTTTGTCAGATCGGTGTGAGAGGCAGGGCATGGCCAGCCCGGGCCAGCCCCCTCAGTGCCAGCATGCCGAGTCCCTGCACAGCCCAGCCCCAAGTGCTCTGGGCTCCTCTCGCCACCACAGAGTCACCCGGGTCATTGATTTTTAGCATCATGCAAATGGAGCCAGCGGGGAGCTGGCAGCTCCAGTGCATTATTATTTAGGATGGATAAACTCCTATGCCGAGTTCCCAGCACCTTGCTGAGGCCAGGGGAGGGTTTCTGATTTATCCTCGTTGTTTCCAGCCTGTGGAGGAAGGGCAGCAGCCAGGGGAGGGGATGGAGGGCAGCGGGCACAGCCACGTCCACCCACAGCCCCCCAAGATCTGTCCCTGGTGTGTGGGCAGAGAAAAGCCCCCATCCCTGGTGTCTGGGCAGAGAATAGACACCCACAGCCCCTGGAGCCCTGTCCCACTCCAGCCTGCCCTGATCTCTGGGCAGAGAACAGCCCCCGTCCCTGATCTCTGGGCAGAGAATAGCCACCCACAGCCCTCCAAGCCCTGTCCCTGGTGTGTGGGTAGAGAACAGCCCCCATCCCTGATCTCTGGGCAGAGAATAGCCACCCACAGCCCTCCAAGCCCTGTACCTGGTGTCTGGGCACAGAACAGCCACCCACAGCCCCTGGAGCCCTGTCCCACTCCAGCCTGCCCTGAATCTCTGGGCACAGAACAGCCATCCACAGCCCTGTCCCTGGTGTCTGGGCACAGAACAGCCACCCCCAGAGCCCTGTCCCACCCCAGCCCACCCTGCCCCTGCCAGCAGCCCCTCCCCAGCCCCCAGCCCATCAGGACAGGTTGGTGCCTGCACGCAGAAATAGCTCTGCACAAAACCATCTCAATAATAAGAGCGTCTCCCAGCCAGGGGTGAGGAGCAGCAGCTGAAGCGCTGGCATGGATGTCAAGTTACAAATGAGACATCCAACTGCTTCATTTATTAGAGGGAATCAATTGGAGTTTTCATATTCACCAGGAGCTGGAGGCAGGAAGGGCCCCATCAGCGCCATGCTCAACCCCTGTGCTCCAGCTCCAGCAGCACGGGGGGAATGAGGGAGCTCTGACTGCACAGCCAGGCTGGATCCCACTGCTCTGTGCTCCTGGCCACGGGAGGAGCAGCGAGGGGAGAATTCTCCTCAGCACAGCCCTGCTGGAGGCCACTGGCAGGAGAGAGAGGGGTGATTCCGTGGGATGCTGCTCCTTCGCGGCAGGGAGCCCTGGCTCTGCCCTTTAGATGAAGCCAGCGGGCTCTGTGTGCGTGTGTGAGCACAGTTTAATCCTCCAAGAGCTGTAATTGCCACTGTACAAAAATATTACAGGTCACTGGAAGCAATTTAATGATAATAAAAATTAGGAAAAAAAAAACCAACAGGAAATGAAGCAGCTGCCATCCTCGATTTTCAGGCTTCTTTATCATGCAAAAAGGGCCTGTTCATTTCTGCACAGATATTTGACATGTCTGCAATTGCAGCAGAAAGACCTCCTCATCCTGCCCTGCACTCCTCATCCTCTCCTGGGACAAGGACCTCCATGAATGTCGTGCCAAGGGGCACCAGGAAAGGCCAGGCTGAGCCCTGCCTTGAGCTTGGCCAGGTGAGTCCAGAGCCAGAACAGGAGGCTGGAAACCCCTGCATGCAGCACAGGAGCTCAGCTGGTGGGTTCTTACAGACAGGAGTGTGCTGGAAGCCCCTCTGCCATGCTGGGGAGGAGAGCAGCACTGTCTGTCCCTGCCTGTCCCTGCCTGTCCCTGCCCATCCCTGCCTGTCCCTGCCTGTCCCTGCCTGTCCCTACCTGTCCCTTCCTGTCCCTGCCTGTCCCTGCCTGTCCCTGCCTGTCCCTGCCTGTCCCTGTCCCTACCTGTCCCTGCCCATCCCTGCCTGTCCCTGCCCATCCCTGCCTGTCCCTGCCTGTCCCTGCCTGTCCCTACCTGTCCCTTCCTGTCCCTGCCTGTCCCTGCCTGTCCCTGCCCATCCCTACCTGTCCCTGCCTGTCCCTGCCTGTCCCTGCCTGTCCCTGCCCATCCCTGCCTGTCCCTGCCTGTCCCTGCCTGTCCCTGCCCATCCCTGCCTGTCCCTGCCCATCCCTGCCTGTCCCTGCCTGTCCCTGCCTGTCCCTGCCTGTCCCTGCCTGTCCCTGCCTGTCCCTGCCCATCCCTGCCCGTCCCTGCCTGTCCCTGCCTGTCCCTGCCCATCCCTGCCTGTCCCTACCTGTCCCTGCCCGTCCCTACCTGTCCCTGCCCGTCCTTGCCTGTCCCTGCCTGTCCTTGCCTGTCCCTGCCCATCCCTTCCTGTCCCTGCCCATCCCTATCTGTCCCTTCCTGTCCCTGCCCATCCCTGCCTGTCCCTGCCTGTCCCTTCCTGTCCCTGCCTGTCCCTTCCTGTCCCTGCCCATCCTTGCCTGTCCCTGCCTGTCCCTGTCTGTCCCTGCCTGCCCCTGCCCATCCCTACCTGTCCCTGCCTGTCCCTTCCTGTCCCTGCCTGTCCCTTCCTGTCCCTGCCCATCCCTACCTGTCCCTGACCATCCCTGTCTGTCCCTGCCTGTCCCTACCTGTCCCTGCCCATCCTTGCCTGTCCCTGCCTGTCCCTACCTGTCCCTGCCTGTCCCTACCTCTCCCTGCCTGTCCCTTCCTGTTCCTGCCTATCCCTTCCTGTCCCTGCCTGCCCCTGCCCATCCCTGCCTGTCCCTGCCTGTCCCTTCCTGTCCCTGCCTATCCCTACCTGTCCCTGCCTGTCCCTTCCAGTCCCTTCCTGTCCCTGCCCATCCCTACCTTTCCCTGCCTGTCCCTGCCTGTCCCTGCCTATCCCTACCTCTCCCTGCCTGTCCTTGCCTGTCCCTGCCCATCCCTGCCTGTCCCTTCCTGTCCCTGCTTATCCCTGCCCATCCCTGCCTGTCCCTGCCTGTCCCTACCTGTCCCTGCCCATCCCTACCTGTCCCTGTCTGTCCCTGCCTGTCCCTGCCTGTCCTTGCCTGTCCCTGTCTGTCCCTGCCTGTCCCTGCCTGTCCTTGCCTGTCCCTTCCTGTCCCTGTCTGTCCCTTCCTGTCCCTACCTGTCCCTTCCTGTCCCTTCCTGTCCCTGCCTGTCCCTGCCTGTCCCTGCCTGTCCCTGCCTGTCCCTGCCTGTCCCTGTCTGTCCCTGCCTGTCCCTACCTGTCCCTTCCTGTCCCTGTCTGTCCCTTCCTGTCCCTGTCTGTCCCTGCCTGTCCCTACCTGTCCCTTCCTGTCCCTGCCTGTCCCTACCGTCCCTGCCCATCCCTACCTGTCCCTGTCTGTCCCTACCTGTCCCTGCCTGTCCCTACCATCCCTACCATCCCTGCCTGTCCCTGCCTGTGGCTCCCTCCACCTCCACGCCCCAGCAGGGCCAGGGAGGAGCAGCAGCAGCATCTCAGGGGCCTTCCTGCCCATGCCACCCTGGCACTTGTCAGAGCCAGCCATGGCGACACTGTTATTACACATGCCCTCAAAGCCCATTCGAGGCACTGAAAGATGAATTATGTTTCATTTATATCAAAGAAGCAATCTCAGAGCCCATTTGTGATCAAATTTGCTGTCAGAGAAACTTTGCTTTATCTCATTACATCTGATATCTCTTGGCTTCTTGTCCTTGAGACTATTAAAGTTTAATGTCAAATTCGAGATGAAATGGAATTGTTGCTGTATCATCTCATCAGGACCCCGTGCGCCCCGTCCATCCTCACCATCCTGACAACTCATTACACCAGGGCAGCTGGCAGAGGAGGCTGAGGGAGGGAGGAAGGCCCCGGGGTGTGAGGGAGGGTGAGCCCAGCACCCAAGGAGGGGCATCCTCACAGCCAGGGGGTCTGGGGGACAGGGGCAGAGCCATGGCCAGGGCTGGCACAGCCATCACCCTGCCACAGCCCAGGCAATCCCAGGCTGGAATCCATCAAACATGCTGCCCTTTGCTCCTTTGGAGACCAGGCTGGGCCCAGGGTGCAGCCAGGGGTTTGAAATGCAGAGCCAGCCTGGCAAACAGACCTCTTTGAGGTGAAACATCCCCTCAGAACCGTTTAGTCTCTCTGCAATCCTGCTTCCTGCAAAGACTGAGCAGCTTTGATGATCAGCTTTAGTGGGCTCCCAGGAGACCCCAGCCCCAAAAGTGCCGTGCAGAGGGGGCTGCAGGGTCCACATGAAAGCCACTCCTCCTGGGCTGATCCACAGAGCCAAGCACGGCAGATTTACCACGAAAACAACTCCCAGGTGCTGCTCTCCCACCTCTCCAAACACACCAGGGGCTCCTGTGGCGCTGAGAGGGAAGGGGCAGGAGAAGAGCGGGGTGAGGGTGGGTGGGATGCAAGGACGGGAAGGAGCAGCAACTCCCCAGCTCCTCTGGGCACAGACCCCACAGATCCCAGCATGGGACGCTGGCTCAGGGCAGAGAGCACACTCGGAGAAGAGACAGCGTTTCCCTGGGAAATCTGCTTCTGAGGAGGAGTTATTATCCATCAGGGAGAAAAAAGGAAAAACACGATCAGAAACTTCCCGACAGTCCCTCACACAGTGTCAAAGCCAAAGCAGGAGAGAAGCACTGAGCCCCGATGGGGCAAGTCCTCCAGGTACCCTCTCGTTTTCAGGTGCCCAACCTTCGACTCTCTGGCTGGGAATTTCAAAGGAGCCGAGGGACACAGAGGCACAATTCCTGCCTCATTGCAAAAGTCTCAAGGAGTTCAGGCTCTGCAGATTAACAAAGGGAAGGTGATGAGGTGACTTGATCAAAGTCTTAAATACCTACACAGAGAACAAAAAAAAAATGATAATAGAGGGCTCTTCAGTCTAACAACAAAGGTGGAAAAAAAAAAACAGTGCCTGGGAGCGGGAGCCAGACAATGCAGGCACCAGGCTGAGGGGGATGAGACATCGGGAGCTGGGCAAGACATCGGAGCTGGGCAAGATATCCCAGTGCCTGGAATGGTGGAACCACTGTGGGATGAGTGGGTGGAACCTCCCCCACCAAGGGAAAAGTGCACCTCCAGCCCCTGGTACCCAGCTAAAAGAGCTGTGTAATTTATGTGTTATATCCAGCTGTATAATTTATGTAATTTATGGGAGAAGCCATTCCCTGCGGAGCGCTGGCTGAGCAGAACCCCTGGGGGTATAAATCAGGACACCTCTGTCCTGTGGCTCTGATGGAAGCCAGGCCACAGCCAGAGGGCTGGGCAGAGCAGGGGCCGGGGCTGGGGCAGAGAATCACCCTGGGGCTGGGGCAGAGAATCACCCTGGGGCTGGGGCACTGAATCACCCCGGGGCTGGGGCAGAGAATGAGCCTGAGCTGGCCTTGTGTTGTCCCGTGTCAGAGCCTTCCCTCGCTCCCTGCCAGTGCTGGGGCAGCATCCCCAGCGCCTTTCCTGGAGGGCTGCGCTGCTGGATGTGTGCTGGATGTGTGCTGCTGGATGTGTGCTGGATGTGTGCTGCTGGATGTGTGCTGGATGTGTGCTGGATGTGTGCTGGATGTGTGCTGGATGTGTGCAGCTGGATGCGTGCAGCTGGATTGTGCTGCTGGATGTGTGCAGCTGGATTGTGCTGCTGGATGTGTGCTGCTGGATGTGTGCTGGATTGTGCTGCTGGATGTGTGTTGGATTGTGCTGCTGGATGTGTGCAGCTGGATTGTGCTGCTGGATGTGTGCTGGATTGTGCTGCTGGATGTGTGTTGGATTGTGCTGGATGTGTGCTGGATGTGTGCAGCTGGATTGTGCTGGATGTGTGCAGCTGGATGTGTGCTGCTGGATGTGTGCAGCTGGATTGTGCTGCTGGATGTGTGCTGGATGTGCGCTGGATGTGTGCTGCTGGATGTGTGCTGATGTGTTTGACCATCCCAGCGCAGCTTTGCCGCCAGCCCGGCTCCTTTGCAGCAGGAATTTAACACGAGGAGGAATTTAGACACGAGGATCCATCCCATGAGGGGATCCCCCAGGGAACAGCAGCTCTCTGGGACCATCACTCACACTCTGGGGTCCAGCAGACACGGCCCAGCCCCGGCCCTGCCCCGCGGCCCCCCCAGCCCGGGATTATCGCACCCAGGGCAGGAGCAGCCAGGGATAAACACAAACTCCTTTCTTCAAAGCGGCTTTTCCAGCCCGGGCTAAACCCCCGGCATCAATAGCCGCTAAACACATCATCATCCACACTTAAAAGAATCAACAGCAGCCTTCATTAGGGCAGCAGGCAGGGGCCGGGGCTCTGCTTTTGTGCTTTCCCGGGTTTAATGGGTTAGTTATGGCACTTTCAAAATGAATGAACTCCGAGCCCGGAGCCCCCAGCTCAATTGTCAGTTATTGCTGGCAGTTTATCAGCATTAACTGATTAGGCTCAGGATGATGGATGCCCCTGCCTGGGCCGAGGAGCCGCCGCCTGTCCCTCGGTCCCTCTGTCACCCAGCAGTAATTGCTGGCTCTAATTCCCCACCACCACCACCTCCAGCAGCAGCTTTTGTTTTCATCCTCTCGCAATCACAGAGAAGTCATAATAATAAAATAAAATTCAAATGAGAGGGAAGCTCAGCCCCAGCAGAATTTAATTGATGATCATTACACTTTGGAATCTAAACTCTTTTAATTTCATTGTGTTTCACAGAGATGAATTATGAAATTACGGCTGGCCAATTACTGATCCTGCCTCGGCTTTGTGTGCCTTCCCACTCCTCCTGCCCCCCAAACACCCAACCCTTTCCTTCTGGAAAGACTGGTGGAAAAGGGGAAGCACTGCCATTTGTCTCTGGAGCAGCTTCCCAGTGGGGAAAGGCAGAGAGCAAGGAAGAGAGAAGGGCTGAGGTGTTCAATCCATGGCTCCCCAGCAGGAGCTGGGCATGGTGGCAGGGAAACCCATTCCACACCCACTGGGAAGGGGATCCAACTGGGAAACTCAACCTACGCCCACTGGGAATGGGATCTGACTGGGAAACCCATCCCACCCCCACTGGGAAAGGGATCCAACTGGGAAAACCCATCCCAGAGACATTGGGAAAGGGGATCTGACTGGGAAACCCATCCCACCCCCACTGGGAAAGGGATCCAACTGGGAAAACCCATCCCAGAGACATTGGGAAAGGGGATCTGACTGGGAAACCCATCCCACACCCACTGGGAAGGGGATCTGACTGGGAAACCCACCCCACACCCACTGGGAATGGGATCTGACTGGGAAACCCATCCCACCCCCACTGGGAAAGGGGATCCGACTGGGAAACCCATCCCACAGCCGCTGGGAAGGGGATCAGACTGGGAAACCCATCCCACGGCCACTGGGAAAGGGGATCAGACTGGGAAACCCATCCCACACCCAGCTCTGCCCCCTCAGCCACCCAGGCACGACCCCAGAGCCCATTTGGCAAATGAACCCAGCAGAGGCTGCAGTGGCTGCCCCGTGGGGCCCATCACACTCTTATCTCCTGCACTCCTGTCCCGTGGGGTTCATTACAGAGCTGTCTCCTCTTTTGGGCTGGGTTTGCTTTTTCCCCCCTTGGGGCTGAACTGGAAAATAAAGCCTTTTGCAAAACGTCACTGGAAGAAAAATACAGGCCACCACCAGAGCCCCACCAAATAAATAAATAAGTGGAAAGTGATAAATTTTGGCTGTCTTATAAAGACAGACCAGCATTGCTTATCGGCCACGATGTAACCAGATAGCTGCCTCAGAAAACAGGCGCTGGCCCCCGGGTAATAAATGGAGGCAATAAAGGCAAAGTGGCTCCTCTGAGCAATAATTGAGCCCTGCAGTGCTGGGGGAGCTGCTTCCCCCTCAGGGGCTGCCCCAGGAGGGGGCTGGGATGGGGGTACCCTGTGCCCCTCCAGGGAGGATGCTGCTGCCCCAGTGCCAGTCCCAGCAGGGAGCTGCTCCTGCCCCAATGCCAGTCCCAGCACAGAGCTGCTGCTGCCCCAGTGCCAGTCCCAGCAGGGACAATGCTCCTGCCCCACTGCCAGCAGGGAGGATGCTGCCCCAGTCCCAGCACAGAGCTGCTGCTGCCCCAAAGCCAGTCCCAGCACAGAGCTGCTCCTGCCCCAATGCCAGTCCCAGCACAGAGCTGCTGCTGCCCCAGTGCCAGTCCCAGCAGGGACAATGCTCCTGCCCAAATGCCACTGCCAGCAGGGAGGATGCTGCTGCCCCAAAGCCAGTCCCAGCACAGAGCTGCTGCTGCCCCAAAGCCAGTCCCAGCACAGAGCTGCTCCTGCCCCAATGCCAGTCCCAGCACAGAGCTGCTGCTGCCCCAATGCCAGTCCCAGCAGGGAGCTGCCCCTGCCCAAATGCCACTGCCATCAGAGAGGATGCTCCTGCCCCAGTGCCAGTCCCATCAGAGAGCTGCTGCTGCCTAAAATGCCAGTCCCAGCACAGAGCTGCTCCTGCCCCAGTGCCAGTCCCAGCAGGGAGCTGCCCCAATGCTACTGCCAGCAGGGACAATGCTGCTGCCCAAGTGCCAGTCCCAGCAGGGAGCTGCTGCTGCCTAAAATGCCAGTCCCAGCACAGAGCTGCCCCTGCCCCAATGCCAGTCCCATCAGGGACCTGCTCCTGCCCCAATGCCAGTCCCAGCACAGAGCTGCTGCTGCCCCAATGCCACTGCCAGCAGGGACAATGCTGCTGCCCAAATGCCACTGCCATCAGGGAGGATGCTGCTGCCCCAAAGCCAGTCCCAGCACAGAGCTGCTGCTGCCCCAAAGCCAGTCCCAGCACAGAGCTGCTCCTGCCCCAATGCCCTCTCAGCACAGAGCTGCTGCTGGCCCAGTGCCAGTCCCAGCTGGGAGCTGCCCCTGCCCAATGCCATTCCCAGCAGAGAATTGCTCCTGCTGCCCCCCGGGATCAGCAGAGCGAGCAGGAGGGAGCCCAGGGCCGTGCCTCTCCCGATAAACATCCCCGGAGCAGTTCTCCTTAAAGAGGCGTCTATTTAGCACCATTTCCGTCACAAGCGGCTGCTTTGCATTTCTTCTGCCTTTATTAAAACTGATTTTCTATTTGCTCCACACAAGCCGATCTGATTACATTTCCATTTTCCCCTGAAGAGAGGGTCTCGCTCTCCCGAAAGAAAAGGGAGCTGGGGCTCAGCCCCCCCTGCTCGAGGGCTCTTGAGGCAGGATGGGGCTGGGGAGCGGGGCTGGGGCTGCAGGAGCTCTGCTCTGCTCTGCCCTGCTCTGCTCTGCAGCATCCCGCAGCTGTTTCCATGGGGACACGGAGGCAGCGATCCTGCCCGAGCCTGCAGAACCCAGCCAGGAGCCCTTTCAGCCCAAAGATGGGTTTGCCTGGCACAGGAGCAGCAGCAGGTGAATGCAGGCAGCAGATTTGTGTCTCTGCACGCTCCCCTGTTGGCTGGAACATCTCCACACCTGCCTCAAAATGCAGCAGGGCACTGCCAACCTTCCTGCACTGAGGCTTCTCCTCCTTCCCTTCCTGCTGCCCATACTGCATCCCCGTGGGACCGTCCCAAACTCATCCCCCAAAATCATCCCCTGTGTCCCAAACTCATCCCCCATGTCCCCAGGGCATGATCATATCCCAAACTCATCCCCCAAACTCATCCCCCATATCCCAAACTCATCCCTCATGTCCCAAACTCATCCCCCATGTCCCAAACTCACTCCCCTGTGTCCCAGACTCACCCCCCCGTGTCCCAAACTCATCCCTCATGTCCCAAACTCATCCCTCATGTCCCAGACTCATCCCCCATGTCCCAAACTCACTCCCCTGTGTCCCAGACTCACCCCCCTGTGTCCCAGACTCATCCCCCGTGTCCCAAACTCATCCCCTGTGTCCCAAACTCACTCCCCCGTGTCCCAAACTCACTCCCCTGTGTCCCAAACTCATCCCCTGTGTCCCAAACTCACCCCCCGTGTCCCAAACTCATCCCCTGTGTCCCAAACTCACTCCCCTGTGTCCCAAACTCATCCCCCGTGTCCCCAGGGTGTGCTGGGCCCTGCCAGCACAGGGAAAGGTGCCCGTGGAGCAGGTGCTGGAATCCATGCCCAGCACGGCTGCTGGGGCTGGGCACTGTGACATTGGAGGCACAGCCAAGCACAGGAGCCCTCCCACTGCCAGGGAGGGGACAGGCCAGCAGCAAGGGCTGGGACAGCCACAGCATCCCTGCGGCTTTCAGAGTCCCTTCCAGCCACTCCGGGATGAAAAAACCATGAGGAGTTTTCATTTCGGATAAAGATTTTTAACATTCGTTTAATTGGAAAGGACCCATTGATGTCCCTGCCCTCTGCAAGGCTCAAGGCTCTCTCTCCATCTCTGCCTTCCACTCCTCACCAGCCTTGTGGAAAGCCATTACCAGGACGCAGCTTTGAAGTCCCAACTTTATTAAGATTGATTCCACCTGCCTCCAGTTTTGACAAGTCCAAAGCAAACATGCAGGGCCACGGGGAGATTTGGTAATAATTACCATCTTTAATTACTACTAAAACATCAATTGCTCTTGTTCAATTAGTATCAGGGATCCAGGCATGGCAAATTTTGTAGCACAAAATAAGCTGAAAATTGATTTCTGAGCACTTAACGCAGATCCCAAATTGCAAACCTGATAAGGGTCCTGGCAGAGCCCGGGCACCAACAGGGAGGGATCTCACTGACGGAGCAGCTCCAGAGCAGGATTGATAACTTGTAAAGCTGCATTGTGTGCTGGAGCAGGAGGGAATCCTGAGGGGACAGAGCCCTGACAAGGACAGAGGCAAGTGAAGATGTGTCGCAGACATCCTCTCATTAAAAATCTTTCTTTAGGATTTTTTCCTCCTGAGAAGCTGAGAGGCCTCAGGAACAAAGTGTAAACAATGGTTATCTGCTGCTGTGGAATGCAACAGGTGCATCTGGGATTGGTCTCATGTAGATGTTTAGAATTAGTGGCCAATGACAGCACAGCTGGCTCTCTCTCTGTCCGAGCCACAGACCTTTGTTATTCATTCCTTTCTATTCTTAGCTTAGCCTTCTGATGAGAACTTTTCCTTCTATTCTTTTAGGGTAGTTTTAATGTAATATATATCATAAAATAATAAATCAAGCCTTCTGAAATATAGAGTCAAATTCTCGTCTCTTCCCTCAACCTGAGACCCCTGTGAACACAGTCACAGAGATGGAACCACAGGTGATCCGTGGCTGGAAGGGGACACAGTGCAGTGCCACCTCCCCTCTCACCAGTGCAGTGCCACCCACCATGGCCAGCACAGCGTCCCTGAGGCTGGAAAGAACCTTCAGGATCATCAAACCCAACCTGTGCCCAATCCCCACCCTGTCACCAGCCCAGAGCGCTGAGTGCCACATCCAGCCCTTCCCTGGAGGGCTTCAGAAAAAAGGCATTTGCAATAGTTCTTCTGAAACAGTGAACAAGGCACGAGAACACAGCTAACACAATGACAACTGCAAGGAGAGTCCACAACATTCCCTTCACCAAAGATGCAACCCATCCTGTTAATCTTTACTGCTCAACACCACCTCCCTGGGCAGGCCCTTCCAGCCCCTGACCCCTTTCCATGCAGGAACTCCTCCTGATGTCCAGCCTGAACCTGCTGCCAAGAAAACCCTGCCAGCCTTGGAGGGCCCAGTGCCCCCCAGCACTGGAGGTGTCCCTGCCAGAGGGGGGAGAGGGTTCATCTGTTGTCAGCTGCTTTCCTTGGATATTTACTGCCCAGACCTGGCCAGGGCACGCCACAGCCCCTGCTGTCACCAGAGGTGGCCATTCCCACCAGAACACCCCAAAACGCCACCCCAGCACTGCAGAGCCACAAGCAGCCGATGTTTTGATGCTTCCCTTTCCCTTCCCAGCCAGGAAGAGGAGGAGAAAGGCCCGGTTTGGTTTCCCTGGCCCCAGCTCGAGGGAGCAGCTAATTGCTGCGGGGATGGGCAGAGCCATTTGCATAATGAAGCGTGGAAGGGATGTTTAGCTCATGTATTTTTTAGGAGGTTTATCTTTCATTTTATTTAGCTTAAGAAGGGCACGTCACTCAAACCCACGGTCATTTACAGAGACATTTCCACCGTGCCTGTGCAGAGCTGTCTCCAGGCCTAAGTGGCTGCTCCCACCAGCCCCGAATACTAATGGGAGCTGCATCCACACAGGAGACAGGGATCAGGAAAGCAGCAAACCCTTCCCGCTGTTCCCATATGCAGCTTTGTGCAGGAAAATCTCCAGCTCCCCCCTTGTGAGCAGCAGGCTTCCCTCCTCAGCCTCCTGAGCAGCATCCCCTTGAGGGAAACGCCAGCACTGAGGGAACAGGTGCCAGGAGGAGCCATGGGCAGGTGGGTTCTGAGGAAAGCTTTGAGCTGAGGCTGCTCGTGGGCGTGACGGGATTTAGGGAAACTGCTGTAAGCAGAGAGCAAATTGTTCTCTGGGCCCTTCCAGCCTGTCCCAGATGTGCCCAGTGCACATCTGGGGAGGGCCTGGGACCCTGCAGTGCCCTCAGGACCACCCTGTCCCACTGGGCTGCCAAGGAGGAACCACTGGTGCCAACCAGGACCTGGCACAGCTCCTCTGACCAGCCCTGGGCTGGAGGGGCCACCCCTCTCTGAGAGCTCTGGATTAGCCCAATTGTCCCTGGTTCTAAGGCTAAAACCCAGCTCAGGTGGGCAGCAGGGCTGAAGGGCAGCTCTGAAAGCTCTGGATTAGCCCAGTTCCCTGGTTCTCAGGCCAAAGCCCAGCTCAGGTGGGCACCAGGGCTGCTCCCACCAAGGGCAGCTCTGCGAGCTCTGGATTAGCCCATTTTCCTGGTTCTCAGGCCAAAGCCCAGCTCAGGTGGGCAGCTCTGCGAGCTCTGGATTAGCCCAGTTCCCTGGTTCTAAGGCCAAAGCCCATCCCAGGTGGGCAGCAGGGCTGGCTCCCACCAAGGGCAGCTCTGGATTAGCCCATTTCCCTGGTTCTCAGGCCAAAGCCCAGCTCAGGAGGGCACCAGGGCTGCTCCCAGCTGGCAGCCCCTCCCTGCTGAGGAGCCTGGCACGCACAGGTGGGCCCGAGCTGCAGACAGGGCTCCAAACTAATTAGCACACGCACAGCCACTCATTACTGTTATTACTGTGACATTATTAATTTCCCCACCTCTCATCTGCAGCTTTTTGGTGCCTTCATTCCAATCTGCCTGAGCATCAGGAGAGGGAAATTAAAGCTGGAGTGACACAGCCCCTTCCCTCCTCCTCCCGTCCCATTGCCCCATGGGCTCCCAGTGCTCCCAGTCTTGGCCAGAACTGGCACCCACAGCCCCGTTCCACCCCTAAATGGGGATTTGTTAACTCCAGGGCAGCAGGGGAGCAGGATGCAGCCGCTGGGATCTATTTGTTGGCAGTCATTAGCTACTCTGGGCGATCAATCTATTACCATAAACTTAAGCTTCCAGATTCTTTCATTTTAAATGAATTTTCACATCGTATTTTCAAACGAGCTCTGCCTCCAGTCAGCTCCCCTTTATCTAATAAAGCTATGCAAATATTTTGTTATATTTCAATGAAATATGTCAAAAAGTATTACCCAGTGCATTATCTCAGCATCAGCAGGGAGGCTCTGGTCCCTGCCACGGGCAGGCTGTCACTCACCAGGCCCTGAGGTGACAGAGGATGAGTGTCCCCTGCCCCAGTGCCACCTCTGGGAAGGTCACCTGGGCCAGGTGGTGCTGCCATGAGCCACAGGGGGGCTCAGGGGGCAAAAGGGACACAGTGCCACTGAACACGTGCTGCCCTGGGAGGTGGCAGCTCCCCCTGGTACCTGGGGCACCTGGAGAAACAGCTCAGTGCCTTTGATGTGCTGCAGGGACTGCCCTCCAGCCCTCCCCTGGACTGGTTCCTGCCAAAGGACCCCCTGTGCCAACCTCCCCCAGCCCCCTCTCCCCACCTCAGAACTCGCCTTCACACATTTAGGTTTTTTTTAAAAGCACTTTTATATTTTTAATTGGTATTCTGCAAGCTCAGGGCCTTCCCCAAGGAGCTGGGATGTTTGCCTTCAAAAAAGCCTTTCTTTTCCCAACAAATGTTTTCAAGTACAAATTGTGCTGGCACGGATGAATGAGCTGCCCTGTGCCCCCCGTGCCCCGCCTGGCTTCCCCCATTGCCAGGCTGGGTGTGAGGGGAGCAGAGGCAGCAGGGCAGTGCCCTCCCAGCAGTGAGCCCTGCCCTCCCCAGAGCCCCAGGCAGCCCCTGGCAGCCCCAGGGCTCCAGGATCCCAGCTGGGCAAGCAGCCACGGCTCCCCCTGCTCCCGCTCTCCTGAGCTGGCACCAAATTAAATAACTGCAACTCCCTTTTTATTCTCCATTTGACAGTAACGTATTGCAAATGCAGCTGGTTTTGACATCCTAATATTCAGCCTTGTATCCCTTGGGATAAACACGTCATCTGTTATCTCAGCAAATGATTTGTACCGGGACAGCAGGAGCAGGGAAGTGGAGCAGACAGGAGGAGCAGGGCCGGGGCAGGGAGCAGTGCCCAGCCTGGCCAGGGTCCTGCCCGGGGCTGGCACAGCAGCCCAGAGTGCTCTGCCACCAGAAATGATGTCCCTGTGCCCCCAGCATGGGTTAGCCAGCTTTTATCTCACTGCCATGGGCCACATCCCTTCCAGGGAAGAGCTGAGAGTGGGGACAGAGGGCACAGGACACAGGGGACAGCACACAGGGCACAGAGCAGAGGGCACAGCACACAGGGGACAGCACACAGGGCACAGAGCAGAGGGCACAGCACACAGGGCAGGGCACACAGGGCACAGCACACAGGGCACAGAGCAGAGGGCACAGCACACAGGGCAGGGCACACAGGGCACAGGGCACAGCACACAGGGCACAGAGCAGAGGGCACAGCACACAGGGCAGGGCACACAGGACACAGCACACAGGGCACAGTGCAGGGCACACAGGGCACAGGGCACAGGGCACAGCACACAGGACATGGCACACAGGGCATGGCCAAGTGCCCAGGGCAGCTGCTGTCCTTAGCAGGGTGGTGGCACTGCTGTCAGTAACAGGGTTGTGGCCCAGCTCTGGCTCCTGTCACTCCTCCAGCCCTGCCTGGCTGCCTGTGACCCTCTGGGAGGGCAGCAAGGACACCCATGGTGTCACACAGCCTGTCTGGCCATCCGAGGACTGGCCCTGCCCTGAGGTCCTCCCGCATGAACGTGTCTGCCACCAGCATGATTTTATTAGGCAGGATCTCAAACGTTTATTTCCTTCCAGTGATGAGCAAACGGAAGGGTCTCAGACCAGCTTTTTGTGCCCTTGTAGTGACAAAAGACAGAGTGGGACTGGATCCCTTGTGGAGTGCTGTGCCCTGTGTGAGAAAACGAAGGCACAGGGCTGGCAAAGCAGAGGGTCCCAGTGGCAGCCTGGAGCAGGGGCGGCTCACAGCCGGGACGGGCAGTGTCCTTGCTCCATCTGCTCAGAGCTGCTGTGGCAGGCCAGGGCAGTGGGAGCGCTGGGAATTCCAGCTGTGGCCTCTGCTGAGCGTGCTCCCTCCCAGGCTGTAAGAGCTCCATCCCCTCACCACTGCCTCCCATGATCAGGGGCTTAGGTGATATCCAATCCCATTGATTGTTTTGCTCTGTGTTTAAGGAATGAAAGTGGAGGAGCTTTCCCAGAAATCCTTTGAGCAGCAAGACACAGCCGTGGCTCGGGGCTGAGTGCAGAGCAAACCCAGGGGTTTATTTCTCTTCCCAGCACAGCTCTGGACCTGCTCTGCGGAGGAAAATGATTGTGGAAGTTATTTAATCAAAGGCAGGAGCAGATTCCTGACTATCCGACCTCCTGCTGCACTTGACAGCCTCCCTCCCACCAGGTCTAATGCAGGCATCCGTGTGGTGCCCCCTGTGCCCTCCTGCAGCTCCCTCACTGCACACCCACCTGTGTCCCCAGCCAGGATCGTGTGCCAGAGCCAGGGGCTGCTCCCACCTGGGCTCCTCATCCACCAGGAGAGTCCTGGGAGCTGCCAGGCATCCCCAGCCCAGGCTCCTCACAGGGGATTCGGGGCTGAGCCGGTTTCACACCCAGCTCCCCATCCTTCCACTGCCACCTCTCCCCTTTCCCTCCCCAGCAGGCCCAGAGGGGGGAATTCGGCCTGAGGCTCGAAGGTTTCTGCTGAAATCTGCAGGGAGAGGCTTGGTGCCCATGCATATTCTGTAGGAGGAGATGGATTAGTGACTGAGACATATCTGAAGGGATTTGTGAGGAATTATTTATGGTGGTAACAAGTAAGCACTCATTTAGCTTATATTATACATTATCCAAACAAGGCGTTGAGCTCGGGAAGTTAAGGCAGTAATGCCACTCCAAATTAAATTCATCAACGCCTTAATTAAGATCTATATTTAGTTGTTAATTACGGGGAGTGGAGCAGAGGGGGCGATGCTGTGCGGGAGCGAGGAGGAGCGCGGTGGGCGCTCCTGGGACGGGTCTGGGAGGGAAAAGTGACCCGGGAGCCCCGGGCAGGGCGGCCACAGCTCCCCTCCCGCCTCCCGGCACCCGCCTCATCAGCGGCTCCAGCCGGCTTTGATCCCAGAAATCAAACCCCGTCTGATGGGTGACTGGATGCTATGCTAATCCTGGTTGATTGAGCTGAGATAATTACACTTCATCCAGGTTTCCCGGGAGTTTTGAATAAATATTGATGCACAGCTGTCCCCCCTGCACAGGTACCTGCCCTGTGCCTGCTCCGGGCTCGCCTTGGGCTGGGAACGGGGCCAGGGGTGGGCAGGGGACACCGGGATGCTCCAGCGACCCTCCTGGTACAGCAATCCCATCCAAGCTCCCTTTCAAGGCACCGTGGGCTCATCGCGCCTCCTCCTTCTGCAGAACAGCACATCACCTGGCCAGGGGCCCTGCCTGTCCTCCCTGACGTGCAGAACCTTCACCAGGGTGTTTTCCATGCCATCCCTGCCCAGGATGCTGCGGGAGAGGCACCAGGACCCTGCTCTGCACCCCTGGCATGGGCGAGGGGCAGCTGGAACTGTGGCCAGGAGCCATCTGAGCTGCCTCGGGAGCAGGAGACACGCGAAAACAAGGAAATCAAATTATACATTCCTAGGAAGCATTTATAAGCTGTGTGCATTCTTTAATCTTAATTAGAAATCTCAGCAGCTCCTGCTGGCTCTGTAATCAGCGCTGGAGTGGGCTGACCCCCATCGAGCTCACCTTGAGGGTCGGGAGCAGGGATTGAGGAGGGAGCTGGGGATGGAGCCGAGCATGGAGCTGGGATGGAGCTGGGATGGAGCTGGGATGGAGCCCAGGATGGAGCCAGGATGGAGCCAGGATGGAGCCCGGGATGGAGCTGGGATGGAGCCCAGGATGGAACCCAGGATGGAGCTGGGATGGAGCTGGGGATGGAGCCCATGGAGCTCCATGGAGCTGGATGGAGCATGGAACCTGGGGGAGCCCAGGATGGAGCTGGGATCAGAGCAGGCAGCCTGGGGGAATGATGAGTGTTCACTGAGCTCTGAAATTAAACATCCCCACTGACAATTCCAGGAGCCTCAATCATCTCCTTGCTTGGCTCAATAACATCCCTGTTTGCAATAAACGAGATTTCCTGGTGTCCCAGGAGGTGGGCAGCTCAGGGGCAGTGCTGGGCACTGACACAGCAGAAAACAGATGCCAGTGCCACCGAGCCTGGGCTCACTGGAAAACTGCTGGCTGGATGGGCATTCCCTGGAAAACAGGCTGTCCTGCCCAGCTGCCCTCACTCAGCTCTTCATTAGTGTGAGGATAAACAGCCACTCGTTTGCTCACTGCGGTCAGGCTCGAGCTGAGCAAACTTGGAGGGGCTGGGCAAACAGGGGAGCTGCTGGCCAGGTTTGTGGGGTCAGTGCTGCAGGAGAGCTGTGCCAGAAACCCCACACAGGACCTGGGCTGTGCAGGGGCTGTGGGTCCCCTGCAGCACCACAGAGCCCCACTCTGCACCCCTCCAGCTCAGCCCTGCAGGAGGCTCTGCTTCCTCCAGTTTGGTTCTTACTCTGGGATGGTGCACAGGGTGTTTGGGAGGTGGGGAGCAGGAGGGGCTGGCAGAGCCCCCAGGTGGTGCCTGCAGCAGTGGTGGAGAAAAGAACACAGTCCTGCCTCCCCCATCATCCAGGGGCCCGTATGTACCATCATTCCGTATTTTGGATGTCTTCAGGGTTTTTTGCTCTGCCAACCCCTTCCCACTGTGAGCTGCGTGCTTCCCAGCCCAGCCCCTGTGCATATATCTGTATCTATATTTATATTTATATTTCTGTGTGTGTGCATGCAGCAGGCACGTTGCAGCACACCCAAACAAACAAGCTCTCTGTATTTGTACACAGAGGAGGAAACGCTGCCTGCACGTCCTCAGCTGGGGCTGGAGCTGGCTGGGAGCAGGGCTGGGGCAGTCCTGGGCTGCTGACCACACAGTGGTACTGGTTTTGTAGGATCAAAGAGTCCCAGGAAGGTTTGGGTTGGAGGGGCCTAAAGCCCATCCAGTGCCACCTGCAATGGCAGGGACACCTTCCACTGTCCCAGGCTGCTCTAAGCTCTGTCCAGCCTGGCCTTGGACACTTCCAGGCATCCAGGGGGCAGCCACAGCTGCTCTGGGCACCTGGGCCAGGGCCTCACCCCCTCAAAGTTTTTTCCAATATTTTTTCTGTGGGAGATCCCCACTGGGATGGGCTGTTCTGATGCCATCATGGTTCTGCTGGGCACTGCCTGCTGCTCCAATTCTACCATTTCTTTCGAGGCTGGGAGTAAACAAAGTGGTGCTAATAAATGAGAGGCACCATCCCGGCACTCCTCGTGTAATTGCAGTTATTTAATAACCTCCTTGTGACTTAAGCAAGGCAGCAAAAATCCTTCCCTCCGAGGGCACAGCGCTGGGCGCGCCCTGCCTGCCGCTCGCAGCTGCTAATGAGCAATAAAGGCTGACTTTTAGGAATAATTAAAACTCCCTGAGGGCTCCCAGTGTCCTCGGTGCTGACTGCAGCCCCCTTGCATGGAGAAGGGGGAGCAGTGCCACCCCTGCCATCCCTCCTGGGTCGCAGCACAAGGTGCTGGCACGTCCCTGGCTGCGGAGCATTGTCCCTGACACCCTGCCCTGCCAGAGCCCAGCTCCCTGCCTGGGTTATTTTATCCAGCACCCTCAGCACAGGCAGGACTCACCGCTCTGATCTGTTCCATCGATCAGGTTTCTCAGAAACTCATGGACTAATTAAGTTGTGTCCCTCCTGGCTGCCACGGCTGGAGTGCTGCGGGCAGGGGTGGGCAGGACCTGCACAGTGCCATCCTCCTGCAGTGCCCCTGTGGTGTGGGGTGCCACCAGGACCCCCCAGGCGTGCCATGCTGTCCCCTCAAACGGGCAGGGGAAGGCGGGATGATTTGTTGACATCTCTGCTTCTGGTCATGGTAAAATAAATAAATAAGGGGGAAAAAATCCTGTGAACATGAGTAATGGCCCAGGAATGAGCAACCCGAGATAAAACTGAATAATAACATGTCAAAAACTACACGATGTGGGTTTTATTCCCCAGCGGATTTCCTTCCTGCTAATCCATCACTGTAGAAGATGCAAGATTACTGCTTTCACAAAAAACTCCGGGAGATAAATGTGAGTAAATTAGGGTTTATTATATTATTTAGGACAATATAATTTCTGAGCCGGTTTCACACCCAGCTCCCCATCCTTCCACTGCCACCTCTCCCCCTTTCCCCCCCAGCAGGCCCAGAGGGGGGGAATTCGGCCTGAGGCTCGAAGGTTTCTGCTGAAATCTGCAGGGAGAGGCTTGGTGCCCATGCATATTCTGTAGGAGGAGATGGATTAGTGACTGAGACATATCTGAAGGGATTTGTGAGGAATTATTTATGGTGGTAACAAGTAAGCACTCATTTAGCTTATATTATACATTATCCAAACAAGGCGTTGAGCTCGGGAAGTTAAGGCAGTAATGCCACTCCAAATTAAATTCATCAACGCCTTAATTAAGATCTATATTTAGTTGTTAATTACGGGGAGTGGAGCAGAGGGGCGATGCTGTGCGGGGAGCGAGGAGGAGCGCGGTGGGCGCTCCTGGGACGGGTCTGGGAGGGAAAAGTGACCCGGGGCCCCGGGCAGGGGCGGCCACAGCTCCCCTCCCGCCTCCCGCACCCGCCTCATCAGCGGCTCCAGCCGGCTTTGATCCCAGAAATCAAACCCCCGTCTGATGGGTGACTGGATGCTATGCTAATCCTGGTTGATTGAGCTGAGATAATTACACTTCATCCAGGTTTCCCGGGAGTTTTGAATAAATATTGATGCACAGCTGTCCCCCTGCACAGGTACCTGCCCTGTGCCTGCTCCGGCTCTGCCTTGGGCTGGGAACAGGGCCAGGGGTGGGCAGGGACACCGGGATGCTCCAGCGACCCTCCTGGTACAGCAATCCCATCCAAGCTCCCTTTCAAGGGCACCGTGGGCTCATCGCGCCTCCTCCTTCTGCAGAACAGCACATCACCTGGCCAGGGGCCCCTGCCTGTCCTCCCTGACGTGCAGAACCTTCACCAGGGTGTTTTCCATGCCATCCCTGCCCAGGATGCTGCGGGAGAGGCACCAGGACCCTGCTCTGCACCCCTGGCATGGGCGAGGGGCAGCTGGAGCCTGTGGCCAGGAGCCATCTGAGCTGCCTCGGGAGCAGGAGACACGCGAAAACAAGGAAATCAAATTATACATTCCTAGGAAGCATTTATAAGCTGTGTGCATTCTTTAATCTTAATTAGAAATCTCAGCAGCTCCTGCTGGCTCTGTAATCAGCGCTGGAGTGGGCTGACCCCCATCGAGCTCACCTTGAGGGTCGGGAGCAGGGATTGAGGAGGGAGCTGGGGATGGAGCCGAGCATGGAGCTGGGATGGAGCTGGGATGGAGCTGGGATGGAGCTGGGATGGAGCCCAGGATGGAGCCAGGATGGAGCCCGGGGTGGAGCTGGAATGGAGCCCAGGAGGGAACTCAGGATGGAGCTGGGGATGGAGCTGGAAAGGAGCTGGGGATGGAGCTGAGTGTAGAGCCGGGATGGAGCCCAGGATGGAGCCCAGGATGGAGCTGGGATGGAGGAGAGGATGGAGGAGGGGATGGAGCTGGGATGGAACCCAGGATGGAGCCCAGGATGGAGCTGGGTGTGGAGCCATCTCCATGTGCTGGAGCAGCCTGGGGACGCAGAGCCGGGATCAGAGAAGAGCAGCGGGAATGATGAGTGTTCACTGAGCTCTAATTAAACATCCCCACTGACAATTCCAGGAGCCTCAATCATCTCCTTGCTTGGCTCAATAACATCCCTGTTTGCAATAAACGAGATTTCCTGGTGTCCCAGGAGAGTGGGCAGCTCAGGGGCAGTGCTGGGCACTGACACAGCAGAAAACAGATGCCAGTGCCACCGAGAGCCTGGGCTCACTGGAAAACTGCTGGCTGGATGGGCATTCCCTGGAAAACAGGCTGTCCTGCCCAGCTGCCCTCACTCAGCTCTTCATTAGTGTGAGGATAAACAGCCACTCGTTTGCTCACCGCGGTCAGGCTCGAGCTGAGCAAACTTGGAGAGGGCTGGGCAAACAGGGAGCTGCTGGCCAGGTTTGTGGGGTCAGTGCTGCAGGAGAGCTGTGCCAGAAACCCCACACAGGACCTGGGCTGTGCAGGGGCTGTGGGTCCCCTGCAGCACCACAGAGCCCACTCTGCACCCCTCCAGCTCAGCCCTGCAGGGGAGGGGGCTCTGCTTCCTCCAGTTTGGTTCTTACTCTGGGATGGTGCACAGGGTGTTTGGGAGGTGGGGGGAGCAGGAGGGGCTGGCAGAGCCCCCGGTGGTGCCTGCAGCAGTGGTGGAGAAAGGAACACAGTCCTGCCTCCCCCATCATCCAGGGGGCCCGTATGTACCATCATTCCCGTATTTTGGATGTCTTCCAGGGTTTTTTGCTCTGCCAACCCCTTCCCACTGTGAGCTGCGTGCTTCCCAGCCCAGCCCCTGTGCATATATCTGTATCTATATTTATATTTATATTTCTGTGTGTGTGCATGCAGCAGGCACGTTGCAGCACACCCAAACAAACAGAGCTCTCTGTATTTGTACACAGAGGAGGAAACGCTGCCTGCACATCCTCAGCTGGGGCTGGAGCTGGCTGGGAGCAGGGCTGGGGCAGTCCTGGGCTGCTGACCACACAGTGGGTACTGGTTTTGTAGGATCAAAGAGTCCCAGGAAGGTTTGGGTTGGAGGGAGCCCTAAAGCCCATCCAGTGCCACCCCTGCAATGGGAGGGACACCTTCCACTGTCCCAGGCTGCTCTAAGCTCTGTCCAGCCTGGCCTTGGACACTTGCAGGCATCCAGGGGCAGCCACAGCTGCTCTGGGCACCTGGGCCAGGGCCTCACCCCCTCAAAGAATTTTTTCCCAATATTTTTTCTGTGGGAGATCCCACTGGGATGGGCCGTTCTGATGCCATCATGGTTCTGCTGGGCACTGCCTGCTGCTCCAATTCTACCATTTCTTTCGAGGCTGGGAGTAAACAAAGTGGTGCTAATAAATGAGAGGCACCATCCCGGCACTCCTCGTGTAATTGCAGTTATTTAATAACCTCCTTGTGACTTAAGCAAGGCAGCCAAAAATCCTTCCCTCCGAGGGCACAGCGCTGGGGCGCGCACCCTGCCTTGCCGCTCGCAGCTGCTAATGAGCAATAAAGGCTGACTTTTAGGAATAATTAAAACTCCCTGAGGGCTCCCAGTGTCCTCGGTGCTGACTGCAGCCCCCTTGCATGGAGAAGGGGAGCAGTGCCACCCCTGCCATCCCTCCTGGGTCGCAGCACAAGGTGCTGGCACGTCCCTGGCTGCCGGAGCATTGTCCCCTGACACCCTGCCCTGCCAGAGCCCAGCTCCCTGCCTGGGTTATTTTATCCTGCACCCTCAGCACAGGCAGGACTCACCGCTCTGATCTGTTCCATCGATCAGGTTTCTCAGAAACTCATGGACTAATTAAGTTGTGTCCCTCCCTGGCTGCCACGGCTGGAGTGCTGCGGGCAGGGTGGGCAGGACCTGCACGGTGCCATCCTCCCTGCAGTGCCCTGTGGTGTGGGGTGCCACCAGGACCCCCCAGGCGTGCCATGCTGTCCCCTCCAAACGGAGCAGGGGAAGGCGGGATGATTTGTTGACATCTCTGCTTCTGGTCATGGTAAAAATAAATAAATAAGGGGGGAGAAAAATCCCTGTGAACATGAGTAATGGCCCAGGAATGAGCAACCCGAGATAAAACTGAATAATAACATGTCAAAAACTACACGATGTGGGTTTTTATTCCCCAGCGGAGTTTCCTTCCTGCTAATCCATCACTGTAGAAGATGCAAGATTACTGCTTTCACAAAAAACTCCGGGAGATAAATGTGAGTAAATTAGGGTTTATTATATTATTTAGGGCAATATAATTTCCAAAGTTCCTTTATTAAATTATTTATGCCCCTGGCGGTGGCTCAGCTGGGCAGTGGCCCTCCCTGGCAGCATCCCCCTGTGCCGGGTGGCCGCGGTGGCGGGTGAGGTGGGGACAGTGGTGGTGACAGCGGCAATGACAGCAGCAATGCCAGCCTGAGAGGATCCACAGAGCCCTGCCCTGCCTGGATCCTGCTCTGCAGCCCCCCGGGGTGTGACATCCCCCTGACATCAGCGAGGGCCAGCAGCTCCCCGGGCCCCCTGTCACTGCTGAACGTGCCACACGCGGGTGTGCTCTCATCCCGCTCCCGCTGGTGCCTAAACAAGGAGCCAGGCGCTTTTCTGGAAATTGCAGCAAAATTACAGCCCCATCCATAATGAAAGGCTTGTCCTCCGGAGGGGAGGCTGGCAGGAGCCAGCTGTCCTGCTGCACGACGCTGCAGCCTGTGTTTAAATTGTTTAAATCCGTGCGCAGCCTCTCCATCAGCGCGCGGCGAGGTCAGGGCTGGCAGGGGACGAACTGAGCCCCAGGACAGGGCAGGACAGGGCAGGTGGGGCAGGGAGGGACAGGTGGGCTGTGTCATGGCTGAGAGCAGAGGCTGCGGGCAGGGGTTTAACGGGAGCAGCCCCACTCTCCTCCCTTTGCTGGGACAGCTCTGCTCCCCCAGGCAGGTGGCGTCACCAAGCATCCCAAGCATCCCGGACAGAAATGCCGCTCATCCCACGGGAGCTGGGCAGCGCTGCAGGGCACTGGGCTCCCTCTCACCCCGGCCATCCATCACCCACGATTCCCAGCTGGCTCCCGGGCGCTGCCAGAGGGAATGGGCACAGCTCAGCCAGGAGCAGTTCAGGCAGGGCAGAGCTGGCAGGGAGGGAGGCACGGAGAACCCCTGCACCGGTGAGGATACAGAGCCCACTGTGCCAGAAACCCCCATGAGAAACTGCTGGACACGGAGCCCACCGAGAGGGTGCCAGACACAGAGCCCACCAAGCGGCTGCTGGACACAGAGCCCACCATGCCAGTAAGCCCCACGAGAGGCTGATGGACACAGAGCCCACCGTGCCAGCAAGCCCCACGAGAGGCTGATGGACACGGAGCCCACCGTGCCAGCAAGCCTCACGAGAGGCTGATGGACACAGAGCCTACCATGCCAGCAAGCCTCACGAGAGGCTGCCGTGCTGCCACGGCCTCTCCGGGCATAGCAGCACCACAATGGCCTCGAGCAGCCAGTGCCAGCCCTGCAGCCACGCCCACTCCCAGTCCCTCTGGCACCAGCACCAGAACCAGGTTCTGGCCATGCCAGGCCTGCCGTGGGCTCCTGAGGCGTCCCTGCTCGTTAGCTCCAGCCCCGGCAGCCAGCTAACGAGGCCCGAGCTGACAGAGGAGGATTACCCGCTCCCAGGAAGCCGGCGTGATTGTGTTTACTCCAGAACCTGGGCCGATTTACTTGTCGGTGCGCATCATTAATCTTCTTCTACAATCCCTTCCCCATCTGCTCCCACTTTTTAATGAACTGCCACTTGCCACACTCAATAAAATCAACGCTTTCCCGGGATCGCAGCAAGAGGGGAAGCAAGAGGCAAGGCAGGGAGGGAGGGATGGAGATAAAGAGATGCACTTTGCTTTGGGAAGGTGTTTTCTCATCTACATGGGCAAACAGAGCGCGGCAGCTCTCCCCGAGACGCTTTTGGCTGCCTTGCCCCGAGCCAGTCACAAATAACCACATCAGACCGCGCCGAACGCGAGCCGTACAATGCCGAGTGTCAGCCCAAGTTTGATCCCAGCTCTGCTGTTCTACACAATTATTTTCAGCGCATCAATACTGCAGGCGGCACCGAGATTGTAGTTTTCCAGCTTGCTGGCAGCTCTGGGGATTCATCCGATATCAGGCTATTACCTTCTGATTACTTTCCTTGGCAGCCAACCCGTTTGGAGCTGGCAAATAAACAATAGGGAAGAGTGTGATGGGGAGCTTAGCTTTCAAATTACACTTTTCAATCATTTGTCACACCAAAGGTATAATGAGTGTTTCATACAAAACTCAAAAGGCTGCGGGGCTGGTGGGGGGGCTTCACTTAATGTGGAGGGCGCCGGGTTTGGGTGGAGCTCAGAAACTTCATTTCCATTTCTCGGGATTTTTGTTTGTGGACGCCGCCAGCCCAGCTGGGCAGGACCTGTTGGAAAAGCTCTGTGCTGGGAAAAGAGCCAGAAAGCCCAGGGAAGGGGAAGGACGGGACAGATGCCATCCCGACACACCTGCAGGGACCGCCCTCTCCCCGGAGACGGCGAGGATCGCTGCACCTGGAGTAATCCCCAAGCATTTGTTCCTTAACATTACTCGGGATCAGAGAATCTCATGTTAATGTGGATCTAACGCAGAAATCCATACGAGCCATTGGATACTAATTACATGCCATCATTCTATTGATATTCTCGGTGTTTATTGCTGGCTGCAATTAGCGCCGAGCCCTCGCTGCCGGGGCACTGCCTCTGCGCCTCCCCGGCTCCCTGCACGGAGTTCCCCGCGGCAGACTCGGAGGAGAAGCTGCTTTGGGAGTCAGGAGGCTGCTGCCTCGCCCTCGGCGTCCTCCCCCGAGCCGCTCGGCCCCGTCTCCTCCTCGGGCTCGCAGTCCCGCTGCCCACATGTCAGACCAGAGCAAGGAGTAGAAATCGCTCCTTAAAGTTCACAACCCGTCACTCCGGCTTTCAGAAATACAAGCAAAAATGGCAAAGCAGTAGGGGGAAAATCCATTTCTTTCGAGATGATCTTTCCCTGGAACATGTCCTGTTGATCTGCAGTCAGGGAAAGGCGAGTGTGTTTGTCTGAGATAGGGGAATCAGATCTGTCTGAACTCTCCTCTGCTCCAGACTCCCCCTGCCAAAAGAGCTTGTAGACAAAGAAAAGCCTTGAGAGAGAAATCTCTCCTGTTCCAAGACCTTTCCTTTGGGAACGTGCCCCCAGAGCGAGGAGCAGCCCTCCTGTCCCTCTCCTGTGCCAGTGGAAACAGCTGGATGCATCTGGGATCCGGCAGTGCAGGCAGCACCAGCCCCTCCCTGGCTGGATTTGGGCTGGATGCTGTGGCCCCAAAGGCACTGGGGGTGTTCAAGGCGGGATGCTGTGATCCCAAAGGCACTGGGGGTGCTCAGGGCAGGATGCTGTGGCCCCAAAGGCACTGGGGTGTTCAGGGCGGGATGCTGTGGCCCCAAAGGCACTGGGGGTGTGCAGGGCAGGATGCTGTGGCCCCAAAGTCATGGGCCCCATACTCGGGACCTGTTGCATCCCGCCGTGTGGCTGAGCTGAGCGCCCATCAAGAGGCAGAAAGAGCCTTTATTCGTACAGGGATAAAAGGGCTTTGCGGGGACATCTCTGGCTGCCGCAGCTCCTGGGACACCAGCACAGCAGTGTGGGACAGACACAGCCCATGGGGCCAGCTCAGGGCATCCTCATCAGCGCAGTGTCACCAGCGGCGCGGGGACACGGCCAGTCCCAACCTGGGGCTGCCATCGGTGGGGGACAGTGCGGCCGGGAGCACCGCGGAGCCCTGCGGGTGCTGTCAGAGCCCCCAGCTGACTGCAACGAGCGGGATGCGGGCTGCGGGATGCGGGGCTGCGCCGGTGCAGCAGTGCCACCTCCCGTCCGCGCCGCGGGGACAGCCCGGGGCTCGCCCACCCGCGCCTCTGCCCGTGTCCCCCCGGGCTCCGCGTCCCTGCTCGGCTGCCGGGGCCCGCTGTGCCTGGGACACCCCCCCAGCACGGGGGCACCTGCTGGGCTTTGCTCTGCCGCCCGCGGAATGGGCATGCTGCGAGCCGAATCCTCGCTAGCAGGAGAAACTGGAGAAAAATAAACACTCGGTCGAAAAGAAAGGGAAAAACCAGCAGCGTGACCTATAAACATCTGCTCCTGTTCCCTGCAGTTATTGCAGAGAGAGAAGCCAGAGATATTTCAGGCTGCTCGTGCATCTGCGAAGGGGTTTGGGGTTTGCTTGTTTCCCCCACCCCTGTCACTTTCCGGGCCGTAAGAACCAAACAGCCTCGCGGAAAGGATTAGAGTTAAACCTCCTGTCATTATCTCGAGGCAGTGTCCCCAAGTGCTTGCCCAGAAGGGGCGCGCCATGGGGACACCTGCTGCAGGGGGGGCTGGAAGGACTCCCAGCCCCTCGGTAGCCCTGGGGAGCCCCACTGTGAGGGGGGACGGGCAGAGAGGCACCTCAGGAGAGGCTCCTGTCCAGGGGCTGAGCCTGCTCCTGCCCCCACAGCTGCCACCGCGGCCAGCAAGAAAGAGAGAAATGCTGTATGTTCACAATAAAGAGAGAAATGCTGTATGTTCACGATAGAGAAAGAAATGCTGTATGTTCACAATAAAGAGAGAAATGCTGTATGCTCACGATAAAGAAAGAAATGCTGTATGTTCACAATAAAGAGAGAAATGCTGTATGTTCACAATAAAGAGAGAAATGCTGTATGTTCACGATAAAGAAAGAAATGCTGTATGTTCCCGTTTGCTCTCCTGCTGCCCAGATCCCCACCAGGACGAGCAGCGCCCCAAAGGCAGCCCCTGCAGGAACCCACCCCGCCCAGGGTCCCCCCGAGGGCCGCCAGCTCAGCCAGGATGCCCTGGAGGGGTGCTGGATGCTCAGCCCTGAGTTATGGGGGATTTCTCCGGAGAAAAGGTGCTGCAAAGTCCTGCCCTCCCTTCAGTCGGGGCAAGAGATGCTCTCCGAGGAGCGATGCGGTGGCAGGATGCAGAAGGGTGCGGGAGAACTGGGAAAGGCAGCGAGGAACAAAACCCAACTGGTGAACAGCATCGGGAAATCCCGCTGGGAGCTCAGGAGAGGAGCGGGAAGCGGTTGGTGTAACCTTGGAGACGGAGACAAGGAGCCCGAACGAGCGGAGGGAGCGCAGCAGGGCGGGCAGCGGGAGGGGAGCACCGGGAGGGGCTCGGCAGGGACGGTGGGAGCCCCTGCCCTGCCCAGAGCTGCACGGAGGGCCCGGGAGTGGAGCCCTGGAGGGCCTGGAGGGGCACAAAGCGGTTCTGTGTCAGGAGGGGGAGCAGCAGGGTGAGGCAGGTGAGACAGCGGGAGAGAGAAGCGAGGTGGGCGGATAACGGGAGAGAAGCAGGGAGGAGGTGGTGGTGCAGGAGCAAGAGGAAAGATCAGACAGGAACAGGGAAGAGCAGGAGAAAAGCTGTACCAGGCTGCTCCTGCCGCCGCACCACAGCCAGAACTGTCTGTCTCGTGGAGCAGTGTCCATCTGGATAAATACTGTCCGCCCTCCAGGAAGCAATGGCTGCAGTTCCCTTGGAACTTTGGGCGGCTTCTGCTTCTCTAACTTTGCATGCAGCCCATCCCACTCCCCCCTTTGCTCTCTTCCTTTGGCACAAAGCTCTCTGCTCAAGCCTCCAGATTCCCTCCTGCCTGGCCCCCAGCTCGGCAGGAACTGGGCACAGTCACCTGTCCCCTGCTCTTCCCCGGAGGGAGCAGAAGCCCAGGCAGCCCAGCCACTTCCCACTAGCTGGGCAGGGGACACCTCGGGTAAGGCAGGGCATCAAAGTGCTGCAATTAGCTCTGATCTTAATTACACACAATACTGATGAGCTCATCAGTTTAATCTAATTAGTCTGCAGAGCTCAATTGCCTGTCCCTTTTTCTTAAATAATGCGCTGTATAAGCCTATTATCCCTTTGGATACAACCTGTTTGCTCCCAGCAGCCACCAGCCAGGCACGGCTGGCCTGGCCACGTGCTCCTGTGGCACCTGTCGCCTCTGTCACCTCTGCATCCTCTGGGCCCCAAGGAGGGGAAGGTGCTTTCCTGAGGGGCTGCATCCACGCAGCATCCGGGCTCTGGGCAGTGCTTGGCACACCCGAGGATCCCACTGAGCCCCCGGTACCTCAGCCTCACCCCCGGTACCTGCCCTGGCCCCAAGCAGGGATCAATGAAATCCCCTAAAAGCTCATAACTTGGAGGTAATTATAAGAAGCATCAATTACCCAGTGATGCAGGTTTCATGAATTCAATTAATTTGCATAGTGATCGATTGAGGCAGGGCCCCCGGGGCCCCGGGGAAGGGAGGACATTGTTCTGCACGCCATTGATTCCACAATGTAAAACCAAAGCGCTCTCCCCTCATTCAGAGCTGCTCATTCAGCCATATTAACTTTCAGATCATTTATTTTTGTACATCTTTCAAATCTGTTTGTTGCTATCACACAAATGCAGAGTATTACATTGTAGAGAATAATTGAATCAATACAGTCGTGGTGCTCTGGGTCTCCCAGGCCCGCAGGAGCGCGGGAGCTGGCGGGAGCAGTGCACAGCCGGGAAGGGCTTGTTTTAACCTTTCCAGTGATTAAAACGCCCGTCTGGCTCTGGATTAACTTTCTGCACCGTGTGGTTGCTGTTGTTTCACCGGGATTGGAGCGGGAGATGCCGGCACTGGGATGAATCCACGGAGAGGCTGCTGCTCTCCCCGAGCACCCCCAGGCTCCATGGCAGGGTGCAGACCCAGCCAAGCCCTCCTTCCCCTCGCCGCCCTTCTCCATTGCAGGCGGCCACACGCAAATCAGGGCCCGGGAGAGAGGAAGAGGCCCCTTGAAATGAAAAGCCACCGCATAAAGGAAGAATCCTTCAGATTGAAATGGCTCTGAAAAGAGACGGGTTTTAATTCCGCCTCCCCTCCCACTGGGATATTAGACAGCTAAATAGCAGCGCGCCTGTTTCCCTCAGATAACCGGCTCCCAATGAGCACCGTAATTGTCCCCGGCCCCTCTCCGGCGCAGGTCATTTACCGCCCGGCACACGCAGCCAAACACAAATCCGTTTTCCAAGGGAAATTTCTATTCTTATCTGCGCTCTGCAAGAGGGTCGCACGCGGCCCCCGTTAATTGAAGCTTTGATGTTTGTTGGAGGAGGCCTCTGATCAGCTCCGCCGAGGGCTGAGCCGCCACCGCGCGCCTGCGCCCACCGCGGGACAGCCACACCGGGGAGGGAATCCTGATAAAGGAGGAGGCAGCACGTCCACCCTGCCTCGGTGCTGGAGCTGAGACACCCCAGGGCCACCTGTCCCCAGCCCCAGGCCGGTGGCACACCCGAGTGTCCGCCCAGGGCGCTTCCCTGATCCGGTGTCCTCTGAGTGCTTTGGCTCGTTTGCTGCAATATCCTCCAGCAAATCAAGCATCCCCTTCTTGGGATGTTTTCAATCTGTTTTATGTTGATTTTAATTAAAGAATTTGAAACTGAACAAACAGTTCGTAGCAGGTGGCCATACGAGTGTGAAATAAGCAAACTGTTCTCTCTGCCACAAACCCCACCAGTAAATTCCTTCAAATTAATCCCAGCCTCCAAGAGGCTGCCGGCTCTGTCTGAAGCAAGCCGGGCTTTGCCGTTCTCCAAATATTTGCCTTCATCCCAGTGCCAGGAGCTGGGGAGCAGGGATGGACAGAAACCATGTCCTCAGCAGGGATGCTGTCCTCCCACCTTCACTCCCTGAGGGCTGGAGGGTGGATTTCCCACTAGGAAAATACTGCACCACAGATTTGGGAGTGGGTCCTGGAGCCTGGCTGCACTCTAATGCCATCAGCATGACCCCGACATGAACCCATCCTCATCCTCCTCCTCTTCCAGGGCAGCACATTCTGCCCAAGCATCCCTGCTCTGCTCCAGGACCTTCCTCAGCAGCCAGGAGTTCCTGCCGTGACCTTGATGAACAGAGGGAAAGGCCCCTGCCCAGGTAACAGTCCCTGCATATTGATGGTCCCCAGGGAAGGCAGAGGCAAAGCACAGATGCCCACAAGCTTTTCTTCTTGCAAGGCTGTACTGGAGATAGCAGGGAGAGAAAAAGCGAGGGAGAAGAAACGCACACACACGCTCCCCTTCATCTCCAACTCCTGTCCTCGCTCAGAAGCCTTATCAGCATCTGTAAGAGATCGCTTTCCCCTCTGGAAATGCCAGCAGGGAGCAGCTGCCAGCTTTGTTGGTGTCCTGGGCCCCATTTCCTGCCCCTGGCCCAGGGGTACCGGGGGTGCAGGGGCATCTTGTGCCCTCAGAGCATGGGCATCTCCCTCCTGCTGCCCACCTCACCCACTCTGGCCATTGCTCCGAGCACAGCCAGGGAATTATTGCCACATTCCGGGTCACTCACCATCTCCCACCCAGGGAATTATTGCCACATTCCCTGCCATCACCATCCCCCACCCTGGCTTTTGGTCCCAGCAGCATTTCGGGGAGGGAAGCAGCTCTCACCTCACCCCAACCAAGGGGCCACAGGACAGGAGGCCCCCAGCTCCCCTTGTGCATCAATCCCCTTTCCCCCTGCAGTGCTCAGAGCATGTTTGACACCCCACCTTTCCCGCCTGCCCTTTGGGGTGACCCAGGGCTCCCTGGATCCCCTGTGTGCCCACACCGGCCGAGCTGCCTGGATAATTACAAATGTTCCACTTCCCTGGGATTACCAACAGTTTTCCTTCCCTTCCCCTCAATAAATATGGATGCACAGCTGCTGCTGAGCAGAACCAACAGCGGCAAAGAGGGGCAGGCTCAAAGCACCACTCCCACCCCCTGTGCTCCCAGTGCTGCCCTGGACCGGATTCAGGCGCTCCGAGGGGGCGGATCGGGAATTTTCTCCCCAGGTGCCAGGCTCAGGTGCCTGTGAAGACAAAAGAACTCTGACAAACAGCTGGGGAAGAAGATGGGATTTAAGAGAAAATGAGGCAGCACAGCTTCTCCTGCAGCCTCGCCCCAGAGCCGGGAGGAAGCGTGGAGATTAAAGAGTTGAGCACTTCCCGTGAAGGCTCCACGGGAATGCCACATCCCAGAGCTTCCTCCCGGCCTTTCAAGGAAAGGATATGCTCTGCTCCATTTATTAATCTCCTAATCACTAAATTAATTTCCATCTCAGTTACAGCACGCTCGGAGTCTATTAGTAAATCCTGGCCTGGCTGCTTGGCAACTTTTGTTGTAAGATTCCTATTAGATCATGTTTCAAACCGGCAGAGATGGAGCAGTTATTATCTTAATAAGTCCAACATTAAAGGCTCTGCAACAGGGATGGATGGGAGCGCTCCTGCTGCTCACAGCCCTGCATCCAGGCACGCTGAGCACACCTGGATGGATCCACCTGGGAGCGCCCACCCTGCACCCCGAGCAGCCCAGCCCTGTGCCCGGTCCTGCTGCGGACAGAGCTGCTCTGCTGAGGGGCTTCACTGCAGGGCCTGAGGCTGTCACTGCGGGAGGAGCAGCCAGAAATGTTTGCTCACCCATCTGGGAATGATTTCTGATTTCTCATTTCCCATTTCTGCCCAAGCCTGGCACCACCGCTCTGGGGCCATGGGCAGGATGGGCTGGGGGGCTCAGGGCCATCCCAGGGGCTCAGACAGGATGGGCTGGGGGGCTCAGGGCCATCCCAGGGGCTCAGACAGGATGGGCTGGGGGGCTCAGGGCCATCCCAGGGGCTCAGGGCAAGCCCAGGGGCCTTAGGCAGGATGGGCTGGGGGGCTCAGGGCCAGCCTGGGGGCTCAGACAGGATGGACTGGGGGGCTCAGGGCCAGCCCAGGGGCTCAGAGCCATCCCAGGGGCTCAGACAGGACAGGCTGGGGAGCTCAGGGTCATCCCAGGGGCTCAGACAGGATGGGCTGGGGGGCTCAGTGCCATCCCAGGGGCTCAGAGCCATCCCAGGGGCTCAGACAGGACAGGCTGGGGAGCTCAGGGTCATCCCAGGGGCTCAGACAGGACAGGCTGGGGAGCTCAGGGTCATCCCAGGGGCTCAGACAGGATGGGCTGGGGGGCTCAGGGCCAGCCCAGGGGCTCAGACAGGATGGGCTGGGGGCTCAGGACCAGCCCAGGGGCTCAGACAGGATGGGCTGGGGAGCTCAGGGCCAGCCTGGGGGCTCAGACTGACCCCAGTGCCCCCGCTGGGGCAGGAGCTGTGCCAGCCCTGCAGCGTGCCACACCAGTGCCCCTCTCCCCCTGCACTGCACGCCGCCTCCTCCGGCTCATTGGCGTGAAATTTAATTTGCAGCAATCAGCTGGAGGTGAGGCAGGCACTGAATTAGCTCGACGTGGAGCTCTCGCCTCCGCCCAGGCCCCCTCCCCTGCCCGTCCCCATGCCCGGAGCATCCCAGCAGGGCTGGATCCCGCCGGGGGTGAGTTATGGCCGGGCTGGATGCACACATATTCTGATAAGGAAGAATAATAACTTGTCAAAGATACATATGATATGTGTTTTCTTTCCAGACAGAATATATATTGGGATAATTCATCAACTCGGCCTGGCACTGGCCAGGAGAGGGAAAGAAGAGAAAAAGAAACTCAATAAAAAGAAGTCAAGGCAGAAAAAGCCCTTGGCAGTGAGAGCTGTCTCCCTGCAGGATCCCTCTGCTCTGAGCCAGGTCTGGCAGGGGCTCCTGGCTCCCCACTGGAGCCTGGCCTGCATGCGCAGGGCTGCTGTGCCACCAGCACTGCGGTGGGCTGGGCTGGGCACGCTCCCAGCCTCGCTGGGGCAGTGGAACGGAGTGAGACTGCTTTGGGACAGGCAGAACAGCTGAGCACCCGCAGCCCCAGCTCACCCAGCTGCTGCCAGAGCCTGCCCTGGGCTCCAGCGCCTCCCTCCTGAGGAGGAGTGTGGCACAAACACCGCAACACCCAGGGATGAAGGCTGGCACAGCCCAAACCAGCAAACCAGGGACTGAGGGAAGATGCAGAAGGGGTTTGTAAAGTGATTTGTCAACTGACAAGCAGAAATATATTACCAATTTAGGCCTGTGATTTGCCTGCAACTTTTTTATCCTTGAGATGTTGTTGAGCAGATTAAAGTGTCAGATTTGATCCATGCATTTGGATGGAAACATAAATATTGGTGGCTCTTCTCCTCCCAGCCAGCACCTGCCCCAGGTGAGCGTGCCCAGGGGTGCTGCCCGGCCATGCCCACCCACATCCCCATCCCTCCAGCCCAGCACCGAGGCAACAGCCCCAGGAGTGCCAGGGAGAGCCCTGGAATCACCCTGACATTTCAGCTGGCAGGAGTTTGGCTGGACCTGCCCATGTTCTAAAGTTTGTGTAGAGCAGGGCTCAGCTGCAGAGTGCAGGGTGGATTTTGGATGCGCCTGGGGCGGGGGGCGTATATCCCAGTGCGGGAGGAGCCCCTGGGGCAGCCCCACCCCCAGGCACAGCGGGGATGCCCTGCAGAGCTGGCACCTGCTGGGGAGCAGAGATCGCTGTTCCGGGTGATTCCTGATGCAGAAATATGCAGCATCATCCCATTTCCAGGCAGGGAAACAAATGAGTCTCTGCTTGCTCCCCTCTCCTGTTTTCCCCTCCTTCCCACCCTCATTTGATCCCACTCCATGTGGCAACATCAAACGAGTGTTGAATATTTTAGCTCCTGTAAAATATTTATATTATAAGGCACGGAAGGAAATCGGTGCTTCCAGGCCATGTAAACATATGCCTGGGAACAGCTGGATCCCTGGCAGTGCTGGGGGAGCACTGGGCTGCACAGCTGCTGCATGCACAGGTATTTAAAGCCCTGAGAAGCTGCAGCATCACGTGTGGGGCAGGGCAGGGGCCCTCCAGGACCTTGGAGCCCAAACCTCTGCCAAGGGCTGCCCGAGCCTGACCCTAACATTCACCCCCAGGCAGCTCCTGTGCCCTGTCCTGGGGAAGGGTGGGCAAGGGAGGTGCCCTGAACCCCCAGAGGATGGCAGGGGCCTGGCCTTTGCCCCATGACTGGAGATTAATTGAGGCCTGCCATTAAAATGTCACCGAGAAAATTATTAACTTAAGGTAAACCACTTCCACGCGTCAAAAGCAAAGGCAATCAGTCCCAGGCATGTCCCCCTAGGAAATTATGTGGAGTAATTAATCAAAAAGCTAATGAGAAATGTGTTTTCTTTCCCAGCCTAACACCACATCATATTCTTATTAGCCAAGGTTATTACAATAGTAATCATGCATGCTCCAAGTTCAGATTGGGTTTTTTGCTCCACTGCCACCAATTTAGAAAGCCATTAATGGGAGAGATAAACCCCGATACACAAGCCAGCCCTTTGTGTCTGAGTGCCCAGGGTGCTCCTGGCCGACACGACCTGTGCCCGCTGTCACAGGTCCCTGCCACCCGTGCCCTGCCAGCCGTGGTGCCCCAGAGCAGGGATGTGCTGAGCTGAGGCTGCTGGATGCCCTGGTGTCCTGCTCTGCTCTCCCAGCCTTCCCCAGCATGGGGATCACCCCCAAACTCCTTCCCCAGCATGGGGATCACCCCCAAACTCCTTCCCCAGCATGGAAATCACCCCCAAACTCCAGCTGGTGTTGTGGCTGCACACAGAGGTGCATTAGGGACACTGGGCACGGTGTGATTTGTGAGCACAGTTCTGGCCCTGCCCATCCCTTCTCCAGACCTGTCCCCCTAATTCAGATGCCCAGAAGGACCCGAGGTGTTCCATAAATCTGGCTGCAGGCAGGTAATGCGCTGCTGCTCGGGTTCCCCCGGGCCGGCTCAGCAGCCACTGCCAATCTCAGCAGCCCTGAAATGCACAGTCAGCAGCCAGCGTGGGGAAACCAGCCCTGCTTGATATTCAACATTAAATAATTCAGCCCCCACAGAGAGACGGGGGAGAAGAATGAGCCTGACAGAAAATATAAAGATTTCCTATGCCCCGTTAAAAATGCATTGACCTGATTAGCTGGCTGGCAGGATGCTGAGCCACGCCAGGGCCGAGCAGGGAATCCCAGTCTGCAGCCACAGTGGCATAGGGAGGACCTCGGCAGGCAAGTTGCACTCTGCAGGGTGCAGCAGCACCCTCTCTGCTTGATTTTTGTGGGTTTTCTTGCTAAATCTCTTTTCCTTGCTTGCACACAAGTGACACGTGGGAGATGTTGCTGCGGGAGGGCCTTTTCTGCACAGCACCACGGAATCATTCCGGTTGGGAAAGACCTCCCAGATCATCAAGTCCACCCTCTGAGTGATCACCACGCTGTCAAGCAGACCAGAGCACCATGTCCTGTTATTTTATATCCTTGCTCAGGGACATCCCACACCTCCCCAGCAGCTCAGAGCGCCCATGCCAAGGGACCGTGCTGTGCCCTGGGCAGCCCCGAGCCCCCTGCCCCGCTGCTGGCCGTGAGCGATCCCCACGGCTCCCGAGGATGCTCGGCAGCTCCGGCTCTGAGGTGCGGATGAACGAGAGCTGGCAGCGCTGGGGCAGAGCCTTCAGAAGCCCAAAGGCAGGGCCCGGGGCAGGGCTGGAGGGGACGCGGCTCTCTGGGCGCTGCCTTTGATTGCTGCGGCTCGGGGGTGGTGACAGGCACGGCCGGGCTGGTGGCTGCACAGGGTGACAGTGCCCGGAGCCCCGGCTGGCCCACTGGGCACCGTCCCTGGGGCTGGGCTGGCACCCTGGCACCGCCACCCGAGTGAGGATGTGCCATGGGAGCCCCCAGGGCTGCTCCCTCCCCTCTGCCACCCACGGAGGCACAGGTGAGGGGCACAGGTGAGGGCCCAGGGGCTCACCTGCATCCCATCCACCTGCCCAGAAGGGATGGGCTGTTCCCATATCCTCTGCTGGAGCGGGGCCGCAGGGACACTGAGGCACAGGACACGGCGCTGTCCCAGGGACACTGAGGCACTGGACACGGCGCTGTCCCCAGGAGTGGCTGCAGGGACACTGAGGCACAGGACACGGCGCTGTCCCAGGGACACTGAGGCACTGGACACGGTGCTGTCCCCAGGGACACTGAGGCACAGCCACTTCCCCAGCTGAGCGTGGCTGAGCCCTGAGCCCCATGACCAGGGCCCTGCTCACCCTCCAGATAACCCATCTAAGCCGTGTTTATTTCCATCCCGGCTGCCTCTCCATTTGATTATTTATCTCCCGTTTAGCCTCTGACAGATCAAAGGCTCGGTGGAGGGGAAGCGGAGCCAGGCCACGCATGAAAATGAGCCTTGATACATAATTAATTAACATAAAACAGTTTCATTAGGAGACGGTGTTACATGGCTGTTTGTCTTAAAAATTTAAGCTGTGTAAAGAGCACGGGGGAAGCAGAGCTCCCTGCCAGCCCCTTCCTGGTGCTGCCCATCCCAGCCCGGCTCCCCAGAGCTCCGGAGCATGGCCCCCTCTCCCTGCATCCCGTGCATCTTCTCCTACCCTTGATTATTAATCTGTTTTTAATTCTATTAAGAGATAGCCAGGAGAAAGAGTATCAATTTTAGATTAACAAGGTTATTAGCACTTAATTATGTGAGGTGTCTTTGTAATTGAAAAGGAAAAGAGGAAGCACCATAAATATCCCGGCCCCCGAGCTCCTGGGGGTTTGCGTGTGGCTCTTTATTCACGAGGCTGTGGAACCATAAATATTAAATATCTGGTGGAAAAAAAATTACAAGGCAGAGAGAGGATGCCCTCTGGATATTCCGGCGCCGAATGTTCTTGCATTTACAAATATTCATTAGCTGGGATCTGCAAAGTTATTTCCACCAAGACTCGGTGAAGGAGGAAGAGAGAGAGAGGTTATTGAAAAAAAAATAGAGTCTAGAGTAAATATTATTAGTAATTTTTATCTCTGCGTGTCCCTAATTATTCCATAATTAGGGAAAGTGCACATATGCATATACAATCACTAACCTGCCAGTCTCAGGGACTCTCACTGCCAGCCCCGCTGTGGGATGGAGTCCCCAGGGAAAATTCTTCTTCCCCAAAAGGCAGAGGGGGCGTCTGTGCCCGGGGGGAGCCCCACTGTGCCCCCATGCCCAGGTGATCCACGCTGGGAGCCCGGCATGACTCAGGTAGCCACCAGCTCTGCCGAGCACCCACAACCTGCAGCTGCTGCCGCTTAGAGAGACATTACATGACAAATCTCCGGCTCTTTTTAATTAAAAAATAATAGAACTCAGCAGGAAACGGAGCAGTAACACAACACTGCCAAAACCCACTTTGCTGGAGCTGCTAAAAAACAACAGGCAATGGGGGGAGAAGCCACATTCACCTTTGTGGGGACAGGTGACACGCAGGCAGGGTGGTGGCCGAGGGTCCCCTCCCAGGACCAGCCCCACTCCTGTGGGCACAGGCTCCTGGGGACAGGCATTGTCACACCCCAGGAATTAAGCTCTTAATCTAAACTAAACACATTACCATGAGCTCATCAACAAAAATCTAATTACACTGCGCGAGGCCCGGCTTAATTGCTCGTCCTTGACACGAGCGGTGCCCCTGGAAGCCCAGGAGCCAGCGAGAGCCTGGGACTGGAATTATCCTGATCCCTGGGAAAAGCGCAAAAGGAAAATGGGGAAAAATAGGGCTGTGCAATTAGGGGGAAACAGCAGACAAATCAGCTGGTAATTGTCGGGGGGAGCTCCCAGGGTCATTAGCAGCTTTGGGGAGCACTGCTGGCATCCCCTGGCAGGCTGCAGAGGGACACACAGACACACAGGAGCACAGGGACTCCAGAAAGGGGGAAATGCTTAAACCCAGCTTTTCCCACAGCAAAGAGAAGGTGGAGCAGATCCCCAGCCTGGCCCTGCTCCCCCAGGCAGCCCTGGGCTCCTCGTTTGCTGCTCCTGCTAATGAGGAAATCGGGATGCAGGAGGTGGCTGAGCCCCGCTGCCTCCCCCGCTCGCTCCTCCCCGACTTATCACCACTCACAGGATGTTTACAATAATTTTTAATTTGCACAATTATTAATCATTTTTCTATCTGTCTCATTTGCATAATAATTACTCTGCTTGCTGTTTGCCATGACTGTGAATGACAGTGGTTTAAATTAAATTAAGATTTTAATATTCATTTTTTTGGGTTAAAGCTAATCAAAGTTGCTGCTCGGTGCCAAGACCGGGGCTCTGCCCTTCCAGAACCACTAATGAAGAGATCCAGCGCTGGTGTCACTGCTCCATCTCCATCACCCAGCTCATCCCACAGGATCCCACAGCGTTTGCCAACTGCTCTGCTGCCAGAACTGCTCAGACAGGGCCACAGCTGGGACAGGGGATGCGGGATGCAGAACAAGGGCACAGGGACAAACCCAGCTCCCTTCTCCACACAGCACACGGCATGGGATCAGGGAGAGAGGTGTTCACCACATGAGCCCCCCTTTCCTCACAGATACCTCTTAAAAATACAGTATCTGGTGGCAAACAAGTAACAGATGTATAAATGCAGCATTGTGATGAAGGAGGAGGTCCCCAGTGCCTCTAAAATTTTAAAACCCCAGCCTTCCAAGTCAGCTGCAAGAGCAGAACCTGATGCCGTTTTCAGGTCCTAAGCATTTTGTTTAGTACCAGCATTTAAAGTGCTTTGCCTCCTTAAGAGCAGCTTCCAGTCCCAAGAGTGGCACGAGGCAGCTGCCGGCAGCTGCGGCTCCGCAAGAGCAGCCACTGTCACCAGGCAGGTGGGGAAGGAACCAGCATCCAGCTCTGCCCACCAGGGCGAATCCAATCATTCCACAGCAGGTTCTTCACATCTCCAGCAGCACTCAGATTAAGTGAGAGCAAAAATGAATGTGTCAAGTGGAACTGCACTTGTGGAGGCTGCAGCTGCCTCAGGTTATAGGGGGAAATGGAACAGGGCCTTGGTGACAGAAGGGGGAAGCACAACTGGAAGCAGCTGCCTGGAAATGTGCTGCCACCTCACACCAGCACCCCCTGCTCCCAAACCATCTCCTGCCCAGCAGGTGCAGCAGGGCTGGGAATGGTTCAGCTGCCTTGGAAACAGCACCAGCACGCAGAATCGAGTAAAAAAGAAAGGGTTTATTTACACGTGAACACACCAATTCCAGGGCTGCTGGAAATGTGACACAGGGATGAAAAGCAGGGAAGTCCCAAGAGTCTGGCACTCCAGAGCAGACTGTGCTGCTGTCCCTCCCAGTGCTGGAGAATCCCTGAAAAGAGCTATCCTGCCCTGCCCACTGCTGCAGCCAAGGCATCTCCATGGAAACTGCTGCCTGCATTCATCCCTGCTCCCTGGGACCTCAACAAGAACAACTGTATTTATTTCCACAAGTGCTTTCCGGCACACGGGATTAAGGGACGCTCTGAGACTGACAAATCTGATCACAGGAGAGGGTTGTTACACCTCCCACCAGAGCAAGCCAAGTGCCGAGATCAGCCCCAAATCCAGAGGGGTCTGGGGGGAGCAGCTGCTCCAAACCATGAGGGAAACAATTCCAGGTCTTAAGTCCTAACTCTCCACACATTTACTTCCAGTGGAAACGGAGCCCTGCAGAATTGCTAAGGCTCCTGAAGATCTTGCTGCCCAATGCAGCACTGCAGGTCACCCTTCCAGTCCCAGAGCAGTCCCTGCTCAGTTTCCTGCTTGGCCAGGGGCAGGAGAAGCTGAGTTTGAACTTTCCTGCACATTGATGACTCTGGGATCTACATGGCAAAATAACTGCATAAACTTGACAAAAGTTAAGGAGTTCCACTTAACCCGAGTTCTGGAGCAGACTGACCCACGGCATGAGGGTAACTCTCCCAAGCCCAAGCGTTCAGCAGATTTACACCTGAGATTTAGGACACCTGAAGACTTGGGAACTGCCCTCAGAGGTCATTTGGCGTAGAACAGAAGTTTGTTAGAAAACAAACAAGAAACCAGTGTCCTCCCATGGAGCTGGAGGCTCTGGCTGCCAGGGAAATCCAGCCTTGCCTCTCAGGAGACAGCCCAGTGGGCTGCTGAATGCCGAGCACAGGGCTTGCTGCAGGGAGAGCAGGCCACTCCTCAGGGCTGCGGCAGAGGCGGTGCCTGTGGGGCACTGCAGGAGCTCTCCCTACATGTCCTCCACGCTCCACTTGTAGGCCAGCTCCTGCACTGCCTTCTTGTTGGCAATGCGGGCGAAGCGCTGCTGCTCGAACCCATTGGACCTGCAAGGGACACCCAGTGACAGCAGCTGCTGCCACCAGCTCTCCTGACCACTTTTCCACTGATTTACCCTGGCTCGGTCTCCACCTGGACCTGTGGTTACCAAGAGCTGATGCCTCTCAAATGCCTCACCTCCCTTGTCCCACCTGTCCCATCACCCATTAGTAACTGAGCCCATTCAACCTTCCAGTGCCAACCTGCTCACTCACCCCGTAACTGGCAATGCCCTGAAGCAGAATTCCTTTCTTTTTACTGTTATTCCAACAGGAACAAGTACCTGTCCACACCGTCCCAGCGATGCCCGGGCCAGATGTTGAACCTGTTGAGTGGAGGTGCTGGTCCCTTGTACCTGGGTTTTTCTAGAACACAAAGAGCAGAGGAGCTGTGTTCAGCACAGCCAGGTGGCCACATCCTCACCCACCCAGGAGGGGTCTGCAGGCAGAGAGCACAGGCTCCTGGCAGCCAGCCACAGCTGCCAAGGGCTCACTGCGACAAAGTGCCGAGTTCTCAGTCAGCAGGCCCTGCTCTCCCAGCTAAGAACTCATGTAACTGCTACTGGTAACAGGCCAGCAACTCCAGAGGGTCCACAAGTCTCCCCTGGCTGTTTACTGAACAGCAGCTGCATTTCTGCACTGCTGACACCTTAAACCACACTCAGGTGTGCTCGAGAGGCAAACCTTTCTCCTTGTTCTCCTTGGCCTTCCTCTTCTTGATGAGAGCAGCCATGGGGTCTCCTTCCCTCTCCTGCTCCCTCAGCATTCGGTCCAGGTCCTGGTCATCAATGTAACGGGCCAAGGGCTTCTGCATCTCCTTGACTGCATCCTCCACGTTCTGCTGCTGCTGCCTCTCCTGTGCCAGCCTGGAAAACACACTGTGTCACCCAAACCCCAGCCACCGCTCCTTGGGAGTGGGTCAGTGTGCAGGAGGGGTCACACCCCTCAATCGCCACTGCCTGGGCAGCATTCCCAAAGCACCTCCAGCACAGGAAGGGGTTTCAGACATGTGGAACCAGCGCTGGTCCCAGGCTCAAACTCAGAGCGCAGGGAAATGCAACAGCAGTCTGGCAGCAGACCCAAACCAACAGCAGGAGATGGGAGGCCCAAGGACTGTGCTTAGGAGTCCCTCACTCACCCTTTTCCCCACTTGGCATATTGCTCTTCTCTCTTGGCCTCGGCCTCAGCCTTCAGCCTCTGCTCCAGCTGCTCCTGGGCCAGGTTCCTCTTGCGGCCGGACTTGTCTCGGAACACGGTCTGAGCATTCCGGGATTCCTCTGGTGGGGACACACGTCTCAAGTCACAATTCTGGAACATTTATCGCCTCCAGACAATTCAATGACTAACTGTGACTTCTCTTTTGCTTGTCCTCATCTCTCCAAGAGCCTGTCACCCAAAGCCAGGCGGGATGTCAGATTTCCCTGCTGCCCCACACAGACCCTGAGCTCTCACTATCCATCAGCTCCCTCAGATTTGCAGAGGAGAAGCATTTCCCACTCCCTGTGGCCTCCCTGGCATTGCTCTGAAACCCCTATGTGGAATAGAGACTCTGGCCAAGGTTTCCAGCAGCGTGTCCAGCGCAGCTCCACAGGGATGCTCCCAGCAGCATCCCAGTGCCAGCGCCTGACAGAGCAGAGGAGGAGTGAGCTGGGGCTTGGGCTGTGTCCCACACTCCCACCTTCCAGGTGCCTGGTGCTCCTCTCGTGCTTCCTGAGCTCCTGCTTCTCCCTCTGCAGCACATCAGCTGACACCAGGCCTGCTTTGGCCCCGGATGACATGGTGCTAGCCTGGAGAACACACAAATCCCACAGTTACAGCTGGCTGAGAGAGACAGCCAGAACAAAGGGTGATTCAAACCACAGGGACAGGGCAGGGACAGCCCTGTTGGAGCCAAGAACTCCCCCAGTTTGTCAAGCATTGCATTTCCACAGCTGGAAGGGAAAGAGACAAACCTTACCTTCTTGGGAGAGCCCTTGGCATCCCGGTGGTGGGGGGAGTGCTCCGGGGGGCTCTGTGACCTCTGCTGGTCCCTCTGGGCGGGAGAAGCCCGTCCTGGAGGAGACAAATCAGAGTGAGGGTCTGCTGATTGCCCCAGGAGGAGATAAATCAGAGTGAGGGTCTGCTGACTCCCCCAGGAGGAGATAAATCAGAGTGAGGGTCTGCTGACTCCCCGAGCAGGAGCACGCTCAGGGGCTCGCTGTGCACACAGCCCAGGCTGCAGCTGAGGCACTGCAGGCTTGCTGAACTCCCACCCAGCTGGGCACAAGTACAACCCAGCTGTGCCCAAAGGGACAGACACTGCCAGCTGTGCCAGCAGAGCAGCAGCCACAGCACTGACCTGTGGCAGTGTGGATCCCATCAGGTCCCCAGGACACGGGGACACAGCGTGTGACACTCACCTTTCGTTCTGCTCTTCCTCCCACTCGGGGACCCTGGCTTCTCTCTGCGAGGTGACAAATCCTGACGTTGTCTCCGGGGAGGGGACAGATCTGGGGTGTCATGTCGCTGTCTCCTGGGAGGTGACAAGTCTGGGGTGTCATGTCTCTGTCTCCTGGGAGGGGATGGATCAGGGGTGTCATGCCGCTGTCTCCTGGGGGGGGATGGATCAGGGGTGTCATGCCGCTGTCTCCTGGGGGGGGATGGATCAGGGGTGTCATGCCGCTGTCTCCTGGGGGGGGATGGATCAGGGGTGTCATGTCGCTGTCTCCGGGGAGGGGATGGGTCGGGGGTATCATGACGCTGACGCCGCCGGGGAGGGGACAGATCTGGGGTGTCATGTCTCTGTCTCCTGGGAGGGGACAGATCTGGGGTGTCATGTCTCTGTCTCCTGGGAGGGGACAGATCTGGGGTGTCATGTCTCTGTCTCCTGGGAGGGGACAGATCTGGGGTGTCACAACGCTGTCGCCGTCGGGGAGGTGACAAGTCTGGGGTGTCGTGTCTCTGTCTCCTGGGAGGTGACAAGTCTGGGGTGTCGTGTCTCTGTCTCCTGGGAGGTGACAAGTCTGGGGTGTCATGTCTCTGTCTCCTGGGAGGGGATGGATCAGGGGTGTCGTGTCGTTGTCTCCTGGGAGGTGAGGGGTCAGGGTCAGTGGCTGTCATGCGGGGGGAGGTGACAGATCTGGGGCATCCTGGGAGGGGAGGTGACAGGTCTGGCGTGCCGTGACGCTGTCTCCTGGGAGGAGATGGGTCAGGGCTGTCATGTCGCTGTCTCCTGGGAGGGGACACATCCGGGGTGTCGTGTCTCTGTCTCCTGGGAGGGGACGGGTCAGGGGTGTCGTGTCTCTGTCTCCTGGGAGGGGACGGATCAGGGGTGTCATGTCTCTGTCTCCTGGGACCAGAGAGCCCCAGGGAGCCGTTGTGTTTCCCTGCTGGGGCCGAGGGCTCTGGGGAGTCGTGGCGCCGCCGCCTGCAAGGGCAGAGAAGGTGACAGTGAGCTCCCTTTGTGCCTGGCATGTCTGGAAACACAACAGGACCCCAGAGCTGGGAACAGCTTGTGAACGTGGGTTCCTTGGGATGCTGCAGCCCTGAGCCCAGCAGATCCCAGAAACCCTCCAAGGCAGCCTGGATCCCAGCAGAGCTGCAATGGGAGAGTCTCCACCATCATTCAAACTCACAGGGACCATCACCCGATCTCCCTGGCAGTGTCACAAACACCCAGAGCTGCCAGTGCCCCACCCCAGGCAGGGGTCATCCAGCAGGCAGAAGTGCCCACGTTTCCCAGCAAAGCACAGAACCAGACAGACAAAGCCAGACAAGCAGAGAGCAGAATTCCTGCCTGGAATTCTCCCATACCTCGAGGCAGACTTGGCAGATCCTGAAACATCCGAACTCTGTGAGTCCTCATCTGAGGGAAAATTGCAATCACCATTACTAGGGCTCTGCACAGCCCAGCAGCCCTCCCGCACCTCCAGGGTTATTTTTAACTTGTTTCATCGTGTGGAGAATCCAGGCATTGGGGAGAGAGGGTGGAAGGAGCTGCTCTCACCTCCCAGGAGCTTCCATTTGGAGTTTGTTCGGAATTCCTCCATGAGCTTCACCTCCTCGGGGCGCTCATCAATGAACTCTGCCACCTGCAAACACCCAGTGAGCACCAGGGGCTCAGCAAAAGGCACAGCTCCCACTGCTCACACAGGCAGCAGCACTCCCAGTCCCTCCGCCCTGCTCCAGCAGCTGTTCTGGAGCGCAGAGCCCCGTGCTGGCCCACAGAGCAGGGCTGCCTGGATCCGCAGGGAGCTCCCTCCTTCCTGCAGGGCTCCCGCCCACCCCCGAGGCAGAACCCGCCACAACAGGGCAGGGAGAGGCGCTCCAGCGAGTTCTTCCCAAAGGGAGACACAAGGTGAGCACCAGAACAGACTGAGGGTGTCTGCCGGGACTCCCCGCTCACCACAGGCATGTCCCCCTCGTCCTCCTCCTCCTCCTCCTTCTCCGGGGCAGCGGCGATGCTGTTCCAGCTCACATCGTCATCCACGATCCGCATCCTGGCAGCGGGGAGAGGCACGGTCAGGGCGCGTGGGATCGGCGGCGGGGCAGCCCCGGGGGTTCGGGGGGATCTGCGGCGGGGCAGCCCCGGGGGCTCCGGGGAATCTGCGGCGGGGCAGCCCCGGGGGCCTGTCGGGACAGGGGGATCGGCGGCGGGGCAGCCACAGGGAGCGCCCCGGCCCCAGGGGTTCGGAGGGAAGTTCGGAGCGGGGGTTTCGGGGCGGGGCGCTCGCGGGGGTTCCCAAGGCCGGGCAGCGCACGGGGTCGCGCCTGCTGCCCCCTCCCCCGGGACTCACCCGCCTCTGGCGGTGCCGCCCGGCGGTTTCTTCCTGCGGCGGCGGCGGGGCGGGCCGGCCTCGGCGGGGCCGCTCAGGTACCGCCGCAGGTACTCGGCCTTCGACAGCCCCGGCGCCGCCATCGCGCTCTGACGCAAAACTGCGGCGCCGGCAGGAAGGGGCGGGGCCTGAGCGTGGCTGGCTGAGATGGGCGTGGTCACTGCCATACATGGAGTTATAGCGGGATGGGCGCGGCCAGGCCGCGGATAGGCCATGAATGGAGCGGGGGCGGGCCTATAGGCGCGGCCAAACGTGCTGATGCCATAAATGGAGTGGGGCGGAGATTTAGGTGTGGTCAGCCAATTCCATAAATGGGGTGGAGAGCGGGGCAGTAGGTGTGGTTAAATGGCAACCAATGCCATAAATGGAGTGGAGGGCGGGGCAGTATGCATGGTTAAACATCAGCCAATGCCATAAATGGAGTGGGGCGGAGTTTTAGGTGTGGTCAGCCAATTCCATAAATTGAGTGGAGGGCAGGGCAGTAGGTGTGGTTAAATGTCAACCAATGCCATAAATGGAGTGGAGGCAGAGTTTTAGGTGTGGTCAGCCAATTCCATAATTGGAGTGGTGGGTGGGGAAGTAGGTGTGGTTAAACAGCAGCCAATGCCATAAATGGAGTGGAGGCAGAGCTTTAGGTGTGGTCAGCCAATTCCATAATGGAGGGCGGGGCAGTAGGTGTGGTTAAACGGCAGCCAATGCCATAAATGGGGTGGAGGGCGGGGCAGTAGGTGTGGTTAAACGGCAGCCAATGCCATAAATTGAGCTGAGGGCGGGGCCATGGGCGTGGCGAGGCGGCGGGCGCGGTTTTGAATGGAGCAGCAGGAGCACATGACGCCATCAGCGTTTTCAACCAGCTTTATTGGGGAGCCACCCCCGTGCCCCAAATCAGCAGCAGCAGCTCAAGGCACAGCTCTGCGGGGAGGGCCCGAGCCGCTGCTGCGGGCAGGAACAGCTCCCCGGCCCCAGGAAGGGCAGAGGAGCTCTGGCCCCACACAAGTCCTGGTCCCTGGCGCAGCCGGGGCAGGGGGAGGCAGGGCTGGGGTGGCCCTGCTACCGGCCCGAGGCCGGCTCTGCCTCGTAGCCTTCTGTCCTCATGTCGTTCAGGCCCAGCTCCTCATTCTGCTCAAAGGTGCGCTCGTAGCGCTGCACGCTCAGCTCCGGGTCCTCCTCTGGGGCGTACACGTTCTGTGGGGACAGGGCAGAGCTGCTGCACTCCCCTGTGCCCCAGGCACAGCCCCTGCGCTCCCCCTGTGCCCCGGGCTGGGAGCCCTGGGCACCCCCACAAAGCCAGCAGGGCTTCCAGCATCTCCTGGTGCCCAGAGCTCCAATGGGAAGCCCACCGCCACCACGTGCCAGGGAAATGAACCCCTCAATCTGCCCAGGGAGCGAAGCCCGAGGGCCCAGGGCTGTACCTGAAGGTAGCTGTTGCCTGCAGGGTCATCCATGATGAAGTGAGCCTGGGCCTTCCCCTCTATGATCTGCAGGAACACAGCACATCCCATCAAGGCTCCCCCTAACCCTTCAGCACCTCCTGGACCCGAGCAGAGCACGGAAAACCCAGAGCAAACTCACGTCCTGCAGCTTCCCAATGAACTCCTGCAGCTTCCCCGTCCTGCTGGCCGTGGAGCTGTCCCCCAGGGTGAAGGGGTTCTTCTCCACCTGCAAGGGCAGGTGAGGCAGCTGTGAGGCAGCCAGCCCCCCCAGCGGGGCCAGGGGGCTGAGCCCCCCCAGCAGGGCCAGCCAGGGGCTGAGGCCCCCGAGCAGGGCCAGCCAGGGGCTGAGGCCCCCGGAGCACTCACCAGGTCCCGGATGTCCTTCAGCAGCCCCTCCAGCGTGGTGAACTTCCCCCCCAGCGCTCCCATGCCCAGCTCGAACTCCAGCTCGGGGATCTCCACGCTGCACGTCTCTGACTGCATAGGGGAGCCCCCTGTGAGCCCGTGCTGGGCCCCCAGACCCCCCAGCAGGGCAGGGCAGGGGTCCTGGGCACTGCACCTTCAGGATATCCCTGGTCATGTCGGAAGGGTCTGTAATCCTGAGGGTGATCCGGGTGCCCTGGGGCTCGATGGCTCCTCCAGACTTCACCTGGGAACAGCTGGCAGTGAGCTCACACCCAGCCCTCCCCCTGTGCTTTAACAGGCCCAGCCCAGCAGCCCAGAGGCCCCTCCACAGCTGGGACAGTGGCCTGAGCAGTCAGCAGAAAGCCCCAGGTGCAGCTTCCCTCCCCAGCAGCCCCGCTGGGAAGCAGAGCTCAGGGACACAGGCACAGAGCTCTGCTCCCTGCCCTCTGCCCAGCTCACCTCGTTGGTCCTGTGCCCACAGGAGTCACAGTTGGTGGCCATGATAATCACTTCCTTGAAGTGGGGGATTTCTGGAGCAGGAAGTCAAGGCAAACATCAAAGCAACAGCCGAGGGATGGCAGGACCCCACTGAGGGGAGCTGTGAGCAGCCCTGAGACAGCTCTGCACGCCAGCAGGCCCCAGCTGAGAGCTGCCTCAGGCCTGTGGTGCAGCAGGGAGAGCCCAGGCACGCAGTGCCCCCAGCCCTGTGCAAGGATACGCACTAACTTCATGTTGGTGCTGGCCGGGGCGTTGCACTCGGGGCAGTTGGTGTTGAACTGCAGCACCTGGGGAGGGAGGGAGGGAAGGGGCAGCCAGAAGGTTCCAGCCAGCCCAGGGCAGCTGGCCTGGGTGTCCCTGACACTGCAGCTGGCCTGGGTGTCCCTGACACTGCAGCTGGCCTCAGTGTCTCTGACTCTGCAGCAGTCCCCACCTCATCCCTCAGGTCCTCGGCAGCGTCCGGCGGCTCCGCGTCCACCTCCTCTCCCTGCAGGGCGGCAGAGTCAGCTCCTGCTCCCTGCTGGGGCTCCAGGGAGCAGGGCCAAGGAGCAGGGGCCGCTGCAGTCACCTGCAGGCCCAGCAGGGCACACTGCTGGGGGCTCCTCCTGTAGTGAGTGACCAGCAGGGCCTCGTCCCTCTGCGGTGCCCGCGGGTTCTCCACGAAGCTGTTCCCAGAGGGATCATCCAGGATCTGCAGGACAAGGAGCCCTGAGGGAGCTGCCCTGCAGCCTCAGCCTGCCACGCCTGCCCTGCCCTGAGCACTCACAAAGGTGAAGGGGGAGTTGACTTCCTTCAGCTGCCTCAGTTTACCAACGAATTCATCTATCTTCCTGGCCACCTCGGTGTCTGTTGCCTGGAAGGGGACAGGGAACCACAGAACCCTTTCAAATGGGGACACCCCAAGGCAGGGCTCAGCTGCTGGGGACAGCCCAGAGCTGCTGGCAGAGGTGACTGTGGCACAGACAGAGCTGTCCCCAGCAGCCCTGTGTGACACCAGCAGGCAGCGGATGGACGCCCCAAGCCCTCTCCATCCCTGAGGAGTTTCCCTCTCCAGCCTTACCCTGCGGGCAGGCTGGTCCTGCTCCAGGCCTGCCACAGCTCTGTCAATGATGCCCTCGATGGTGGTGAGCACTTGGCAAGACAAGAACATGGACAACACCATTAACAGACCCCAAGGACCCCAGGAGCCCCCCAAACACTGCTCCCTTCACCCACCTCCCTTCTGGCTGAAGGCAGGCACCTCAAAGTCCAGCTCTGGAATTCGGGCTGAGGCACAGTCGGTCTTCACCACCTCCCTGTTCATGTCCTGCACAGAGCAGGGAGCAGCCTGAGTCTCCCCTGGCAAGCAGGGGGACCCCAGAGCCTGTTCCTGCAGGGATGTGCAGGTGCTGGGCCTCAGCAGGGTGGGATGGGGCAGTGCCCACCTGGCGGGAGGTGACAGCCAGGGTGTAGCGTACGCCCTGCTCCTGGATCCTGCCCGCTGCCTGGATCTCTGTGTTGGACCAGGAGCAGCTGGGGCACGAGAAGGAGCTGACAATGATCTCCTTGAAGAAGGGGATCCTGGTGAGCAGGAGCCGGGTCACTCCCTGCAGGGGCAGCGAGGGGCTCGTGGGAACCCGAGCCTGGGGCCACGGCCCTGAAAGCATCTGTGGCACGGGCAGGTCCCTGCCCCTCCCCTGCCTGCCCCCCAAACCTCCCCTCACCCCCAGGAGATCCTGGAAACGCCCTCCCGACCTCCCCAGTGCCTCCTACTCCGAGAGCAGCTGTGTCCCCTGGCAGGTCCTTCCTCACTTCTGCCCCCTCTGGAACCCCCCGCCAGCCCCTGCCCGCTGCTCCCCACGGCCACTGGGGACCCCCAAGCCCGGCCCGCACAGGTGTGCGTCCCCTGACCCCACAGACCCCCGTACCGGCCCTGGCCCCGCACGCCCCTGTCCTGCTCTCCCCCTGATCCCACAGATCCCTGTCCGGCTCTCCCCCTGATCCCACAGATCCCTGTCCGGCTCTCCCCGGGCCCCCGCAGGCCCCGGTGCCTCCCCTCCCCGCAGGCCGCCGCTGCCCGGCCCCCCGGGGCCCCTCACGTTGCGGAAGCAATTCATGCACAGGGACTCGATCTCTGCCGGCTGCTGCTCGCCGTCCTCGGCGCTGAGGGGCCGGAACAGGCCCCCGGCGGGCGCGGCCGCCGCCGCGGTGGCCCCGAGGGCCGACATGATGGTGGCGGCGCGGGGAGATGACGTTACGGGTCACGTGGCTCGGGCGGATCATGTGACACGCGCGCGGGCCGCGATGGCGGCGCCTTTATTGGGGTTCAGCGCCGGAGCCGCCCCGGGCCCACCCCGGGACCCTCCCCGGGATCCGCCCCGAAATCTCCCCCAGGACCCCCCTCGGGACCTTCCCCGGGGCCCTCCCCGGCCCGCTCGCTCAGGCTCAGCGCCAGGTCCCGCCACAGCGCGTCCAGCCGGGCGCGCAGGTCCTCCACGGGCGGCGGCGGCGCGTCCAGCGGCCCCTCCGGCGGCTCCGGGCGGGCGCTGAGCTTCAGCCGCATCTCCTCGGTCTCCTGGTCCAGCGCCCGGGTGAAGGCCTGGATCTGCGCGTACGTGTCCCGCCGGAACTCCTCCACGCGCCGCTGCACCTCCCGCGCCAGCGCCTCCCGGGAGCGGCCCGGGGGAGCCGCGGGGCTGCCCGGGTACAGGCTCAGCTTGGCCTTGAGCTGCTCCAGGTTCCGCTGGATCTGCCGGTGCAGGTCCCGCGCGTTGCGGGTCAGCTTTGCCGACAGCTCCTGGATGTGCTGGTTGAGCTGCTCGGGGCTGGCGCGGGCGTGCGGGGCCACGCCGCGGTGCAGCTCCTGCACGTTGCGGTGGATCTCGCTCAGCAGCCGCTCGGCGTACGGCTGGAAGATGTCCTTCACCTGCTCCGTGTGGAAGGCGATCTTGTCGCCGTAGTGAGCCACGAAGCGCTGCAGCTCGTCAGCGCCGTCCAGGAGCTGCGCCGCCACCTCCCGGCTGGGCACCAGGTGCCGCCGCAGCTCCCGGGCCCGCAGGGACACCTGGTCCAGCAGCTCCTCCGTGAGCGGCCGCAGCTGCTGCCGCAGCTCGTCCAGCTGCCTGCCGACCTGCTGGTGCACCTCGTCCACGTACGGGGACAGCTGCAGGCGGAGGCTGTCCAGCTCCCTGCGCAGGGCCTTGCGCAGGCTGGCCGGGTCCTCCCCCAGCCGGGGGGGCTGCAGGCCCCTGCCCAGCGGGGACAGCTTCTCCAGGAATTGCCCCATGTAGCTGACCCCATCCTGAATGCTCTCCTTCAGGTTCCTGCACGAGAGAGCCCCGAGTGGCCGCGGCCCCCCCGTGCCCCGCGCCCCGATAATCGCTGTTCCCCCCCGTGGGCCCTGCCCTGCCGTCCCCGGGCGGGGAGAGCCGGGCTGGAGGGGAGCGGGGCGCGGCACTCACGTGCTGTCGCTGCCCAGCTTGCTGCGGCCGCGCTCCAGGCTGTCCTTGTCCCCCGTCAGCTGGCTCAGGTACCGCCAGAGCCCGCTCTGCGCCGCCTCGGCCGGGGGCACTGCGGGCGGGAGCGCCGCTGCTGCTGCTGCTGCCTGGCCGCCCCCGCAGCCCCCGGGGGGACCCCTGAGCCCGGCCCGGGCCCGCACCCACCTGGGCAGGCGGCCAGGAGCGAGAGCAGCAGCGCGGCCTTCAGCAGCATGCTCGGGCTGCGGGAGAGGGACAGGAGCCGTCCGAGTGCTCACGGGGGGCTGCGCGCCCCTCGCCGCTCCCCGCAAGGACCTGGTATCTCCTGGGCACCCGCAGCTCCCCTAAAAACCCCTGGGGCTCCCCATTACACCTGTGGGTCCCGGAACTCCTCGGCTGCCCCGCTGGAGTCACGCCCAGCTCCTCTGGCCGCACAGACTTAAAGCCCCCCGCCCCTCACCTGGCTCGGGTCGCCTCCCGCGTCCCTCCCGCACGGAGGCGGCCGCTGCCCGCCCTTATGTAGGCTCGGGGGGCGGCCGAGGAGCGGCCGATAAGGCGGCTTTGGGACGGCAAGGCGTTTTGGACCTCACTCCGTGTAAACACAACGTGGAGGTCCGGGCAGGTGACCTGGGGGCCGCTGCCCCCCGGGCTCGGGGGACGGGGCTGGGGCTGGGCCTGGCCCGGCGCCGCTCGCTGCATCCCGCGGGGAGCGCGGGACGGGGATGGAAACGGGGACAGCGGTGCAGCTCTGTCGGGACGCGAACGGAGCCCGGAGCCCCGCGCTGCGTGCGGGAGGGCGAGCCCGGCTCGGGCTGTGCGGGGCGGGCCGGGATGAGCGGGTCGGGCTCGCACCTTCCCCTTCCGAGGCCGCGCTCCCGCCGGTCCCCGCCGAGCTCGTGTCCTTTCCTTTCCGCCTCGGTTCTCCCCGGGAGCGAGCCCGGGCACCGGGGCTGCGGGGCCAAGGCCGGCGCTGCCGGGGTGAAGCGCCGAGCGGGCGGCAGCGCCGCTCCGGCACCAAAGTCCGCGCGGTTCCCTCGCCTGCGCCGACACGTGAGGTCGCTCCAGGCAGCGCTGGCCGCGCCTCGTCCCGTCCCGTCCCGTCCTGTCCTGCCAGCAGAGCTCCTCCGTCCCCTTCCCCTGGCGCCGACCCGCCGAGCTCCCTTGCTGCGCCGCGGGGACGGGGCGAGTGTCCCCCGGCCGCAGATCTGTCCCCCACTCCCCGATCTCCCCCCAGCCACCGATCTGCCCCCCTTCCGCAGATCTCTCCCCCACCCCCCGTGGCAGCTGCGGCCCCGCCGCGCTGCGGATGTTTGGCCTCACCCCGCGGCTCTGCCCGCCTGGGTGTCCCCAGCTGTGCTCAGGGGACAGCGCGGCCTGGGCTTGCCCATGGGCTCATCTGGCCGCCGCCACAGACACCTCCCACCCACCTAACCGCACCTCTGCTCCCTGTCCCTGCTGCCCCAGAACCCAGATTCGGGTGACGCTCCCCCCTCGGAGCGGCCCCAGGTACCCCGGCCCAGGGCAGGATGGATAGGGGGTGCCGCGGGAAGGAAGGACGGACACGGAGCAGCACGTGCATCACAAGGAGATTTATTTCTGCCACTGCAAGTGGCCAGGAGCGCTTGGAAGGTGTGTGGCTGGCGGGGGGGCGGTTCAGTTCTGCGGGGGCGCGGCGGTGCTGAGGAAAGCGGCCACCTTGTCCCGCACCTCCTTCTCCAGCAGCTCCAGGTGATCCTCCACGCCGGCCGCGCCCGAGTCCAGCTTGCCGCGCATCTCCTCCAGCCGCTGCACCAGCTGCTGCCCGAAGGTCTCCCCGAAGGGAGCCGCCTGCTGCCGGAAGGTCTCCAGGCTCTGGCCCAGGCGCTGCTCCAGCTGCTGCGCCAGGGGCTGCAGGCGCTGCCGCAGGCTCTCGGCGTCGCCGCTCGCCGCCTCCCGCAGCTCCCGGGCCAGCGGACTCAGCTGGGCTCGCAGCTCCTCGGAGCTGGCGGCCAGGCGGGCGCGCAGCTCCTCGGCCGCCCGCTCCATCTGCGCGCTCAGGCTCTGCAGCTGCCGCTCCAGCCCGTCCCGCACCTCCTGCGCGTAGGGGCTGAGCCCGCGCCGCAGCTCGGCCACGCTCTGCTCCACCTGCGCCTTCAGCTCGTCCGCCACGGGCGACAGCCGCTGCTTGACGCCCTCCACGCCGCCGTCGATCTGCTGCTGCAGGCGCTCGGCGTAGGGGCTCAGCGAGGCCTGCACGCTCTCGGCGTTGTCCTGCAGGCGCTCCCGCAGCTCGGCCGCGTAGGGCTCCAGCGCCTGCCGCAGCTCCCCGGCGCTGCGATCCACCTGCGAGCGCAGCTCCTCGGCGTACGGGCCCATCCTGGCCTGCAGCTCTCGGATGTTGGTGCCGATCTGCTGGTGCACCTGGTCGGCGTAGGGCGCCAGCTTGGCCTGCAGCTCCTGCAGCTCCCGCCGGATCTGCTCCTTGAGGCGCTGCGAGTCCTGCGCCAGCCGCGCCTGCAGCTCGATGGCGAAGGGCTCCAGGCGCTGCTGCAGGTCCTCGGCGTAGGCGCTGACGCTCTGCAGGTTGCTCTTCAGAAGGGTGCTGGGGACAGGGGACACGTCAGGGCCTGTGTGACCCACCCCGGGCCCTGCCTGTCCCCCGAGCCCCCCGGACCCAGGGCTGGACTCACTTGAGCTGCTTGCTGAGCTCGCTCTGGTGCAGCTGGTCCGCTGTGTCCTTGGCATTGCTGCCCAGCTCCGTGAAGTACTTCCAGATCACGCTGGCCACCTCATCAGGGTTCACATCGGCCCGGGAGCCTGCAGGGGGTGCTGGGGTCAGAGCCCACACAGTCCCGTTCCCCCAGGACAGCGGGGACACTGCCCCCCCGCCCTGCTGGCACCAGGGACCTGCACAACACTCACCTGAGATCGCCAGGAGAACCAGGACAAGGGCGGCCGCCTTGGGCGCCATCCTGAGTGCTGGGGACTCCTGCTGGAGCACAGGGAGAGGTGAAGGAAGGCCCAGGGAGCAGCAGCCCCCAGCCAGAGGCCACGGAGAGCCCGGCTCCCTCCCGGCTCCCTCCCGGGTCCCTGCAGCCCCTGCACTGCTCACCTGTGCCGCCAGTGCCGCGGTAGCTGCAGAGCCGGGAGCTCCCAGCAGTATTTATGCAGCCCGAGGGCTCCTGCAGCTTCCACGCAGGCTGTGACACAGCAAGGGCTTGGACTTTAGTCGGTCACAACGTGGAGGTGCCTGACGTGTGCGCAGGCCTGACATCACCCAGGGCCCTGACATCACCCGCGGCCCTGCCGGTCCCCAGCAGGGGGACAGGGACAGGCAGGGGTGGGGGACACACCGAGCCCTTCCTGGGGACAGGGACATGGCTGGGGGACACCTCAGTGCCCTGTGGAGGCAGCAATGGCTCTGTCAGTGCTGGCAGGGCAGCACCTGCGATGGGTGGGTGTGGGATGGGTGGCAGTGTGACAGAACTGTGGATGCTGCAGGGACCTCCCTGCTCTGGCAGCGGGCAGGACACGGGCTCAGGGGGACGCTGTGATGGAGCTGGGGGACACACGAGGCTATGCACAGGCAGGATGCCATCGCTCCTTCCCAGGCCAGGCTGCTGGAGGGAGCCCTGACCCAGGAAGAGGCCAGGGCACTGCAGGGCACTGCAGCCCACAGTGCCTGGGAATGCAGCTGGGACCCGTGCGTGTCCCGGGCCGTGGGCATCGGGCTCTGGGCACGCACCGGGGGCAGCCCCCGGCCCAGCCCACCCGCCCCGGGCACAGCGGGGCCGCAGCCGCGTGTCCCTGCGGGCAAAGGGAGCGGCGGGCAGGCCAGGGCAGGGACCCGCCAGGCAGGGGCAGTGCCAAGGTCCGAAGAGCCTCGCGGGGCCCGAGGGCTTCGTGCCCGGGGCCAGGGCCGCTGGATGTCACCCTTGTGCCGTGCGTGCCCCGGGCTGTCCCCTCCGCGGGCAGCGGGCTGGCAGCGCACACGCGTGTGCCCACGCCCAGCGCTGTGCGCACACGCACAGACACGCGGGGCCCCTGCGGCTCCGTCCCGCGGCGTTTCCCAACTCCTGGCTGGACGCAGTGCCCTTGCAGCCCCCCCGCGCCCTGCCCTGCCCTTTGCACGAATCCCCCGGGCGGCCGAGGGGAGGCTATAAAGAGAGAGCCCGGGGCTGCCCCGCGTCAGAGCCCGGCACAGGTGAGTGGGGACATCCCGCGAGGGTCGTGCGGGGAAGGGGACGGGGTCAGGACCCCGTGCCCCCCGTGCCCCTCATCGTGCGCTCTGCTCTCGCCCCAGCCATGAAGGCGTCGCTGCTGTTCCTGCTCGCCTGCACGGCCGTCCTGGCGCTGGGAGCAAGTAAGGGCCGGGGGCTGTGCTGAGGAGGGCTGGGGCGATGGGCGATGGGGGCTGGGGCAGGCACTGCCATGGCTCGTCCAGCTGCCTGCCGACCTGCTGGTGCACCTCGTCCACGTCACGGGGACAGCTGCAGGCGGAGGCTGTCCAGCTCCCATGCGCAGGGCCCTTGCGCAGGCTGGCCGGGTCCTCCCCAGCCGGGGGCTGCAGGCCCCTGCCCAGCGGGGACAGCTTCTCCAGGAATTGCCCCATGTAGCTGACCCCATCCTGAATGCTCTCCTTCAGGTTCCTGCACGAGAGTCCCGAGGTGGCCGCGGCCCCCGCCCCTGCGATAATCGCTGTTCCCCGTGGGCCCTGCCCCTGCCGTCCCCGGGCGGGAGAGCCGGGCGGGAGGGGGGCGGGGCGGCACCACGTGCTGTCGCTGCCCAGCTTGCTGCGGCCGCGCCCAGGCTGTCCTTGTCCCCCGTCAGCTGGCTCAGGGTACCGCCAGAGCCCCGCTCTGCGCCCGCCTCGGCCGGGGGGCACTGCGGGCGGGAGCGCCGCTGCTGCTGCTGCTGCCCGGCGCCCCGCAGCCCCCGGGGACCCCTGAGCCCGGCCCGCCTGCACCCACCTGGGCAGGCGGCCAGGAGCGAGAGCAGCAGCGCGGCCTTCAGCAGCATGCTCCGGGCTGCGGAGAGGGACAGGAGCCGTCCGGAGTGCTCACGGGGGGCTGCGCCCTCCCCCCCGCCCGCAAGGACCTGGTATCTCCTGGGCACCCGCAGCTCCCCCATAAAACCCCTGGGGCCCCCATGACACCTGTGGGTCCCGGAACTCCCTCGGCTGCCCTGCTGGAGTCACGCCCAGCTCCTCTGGCCGCACAGACTTAAAGCCCCCCCCCTCACCTGGCTCAGGTCGCCTCCCGCATCCCTCCCCAAGACGGAGGGGCCGCTGCCCGCCCTTATGTAGGCTCGGGGCGGCCGAGGAGCGGCCGATAAGGCGGCTTTGGGGACGGCAAGGCGTTTTGGACCTCACTCCGTGTAAACACAACGTGGAGGTCCGGGCAGGTGACCTGGGGGCCGCTGCCCCGGGCTCGGGGACGGGGCTGGGGCTGGGCCTGGCCCGGCGCCGCTCGCTGCATCCCGCGGGGAGCGCAGGACGGGGATGGAAACAGGGACAGCGGTGCAGCTCTGTCGGGACGCGAACGGGCCCGGAGCCCCGCGCTGCGTGCGGGAGGGCGAGCCCGGCTCGGGCTGTGCGGGGCGGGCCGGGATGAGCGGGTCGGGCTCGCACCTTCCCCTTCCGAGGCCGCGCTCCCGCCGGTCCCCGCCGCGCTCGTGTCCTTTCCTTTCCGCCTCGGTTCTCCCCGGGAGCGAGCCCGGGCACCGGGGCTGCGGGGCCAAGGCCGGCGCTGCCGGGGTGAAGCGCCGAGCGGGCGGCAGCGCCGCTCCGGCACCAAAGTCCGCGCGGTTCCCTCGCCTGCGCCGACACGTGAGGTCGCTCCAGGCAGCGCTGGCCGCGCCTCGTCCCGTCCCGTCCTGTCCTGCCAGCAGAGCTCCCCCGTCCCCTTCCCCTGGCGCCGACCCGCCGAGCTCCCTTGCTGCGCCGCGGGGACGGGGCGAGTGTCCCCCGGCCGCAGATCTGTCCCCCACTCCCCGATCTCCCCCCAGCCACCGATCTGCCCCCCTTCCGCAGATCTCTCCCCCACCCCCCGTGGCAGCTGCGGCCCCGCCGCGCTGCGGATGTTTGGCCTCACCCCGCGGCTCTGCCCGCCTGGGTGTCCCCAGCTGTGCTCAGGGGACAGCGCGGCCTGGGCTCGCCCATGGGCTCATCTGGCCGCCGCCACAGACACCTCCCACCCACCTAACCGCACCTCTGCTCCCTGTCCCTGCTGCCCCAGAACCCAGATTCGGGTGACGCTCCCCCCTCGGAGCGGCCCCAGGTACCCCGGCCCAGGGCAGGATGGACAGGGGGTGCCGCGGGAAGGAAGGACGGACACGGAGCAGCACGTGCATCACAAGGGAGATTTATTTCTGCCACTGCAAGTGGCCAGGAGCGCTTGGAAGGTGTGTGGCTGGCAGGGGCGGTTTCAGTTCTGCAGGGCGCTGGCGGTGCTGAGGAAAGCGCCACCTTGTCCCGCACCTCCTTCTCCAGCAGCTCCAGGTGATCCTCCACGCCGGCCGCGCCCGAGTCCAGCTTGCCGCATCTCCTCCAGCCGCTGCACCAGCTGCTGCCCGAAGGTCTCCCCGAAGGGAGCCGCCTGCTGCCGGAAGGTCTCCAGGCTCTGGCCCAGGCGCTGCTCCAGCTGCTGCGCCAGGGGCTGCAGGCGCTGCCGCAGGCTCTCGCGCCGCCGCCGCCGCCCCCCAGCTCCCCCGGGCCAGCGGACTCAGCTGGGCTCGCAGCTCCTCGGAGCTGGCGGCCAGGCGGGCGCGCAGCTCCTCGGCCGCCCGCTCCATCTGCGCGCTCAGGCTCTGCAGCTGCCGCTCCAGCCCGTCCCGCACCTCCCGCGGCGTGGGGCTGAGCCCCGCCGCCGCAGCTCCGGCCACGCTCTGCTCCACCTCGCCTTCAGCTCGCCCGCCACGGGCGACAGCCGCTGCTTGACGCCCTCCACGCCGCCGTCGATCTGCTGCTGCAGGCGCTCGGCGTAGGGGCTCAGCGAGGCCTGCACGCTCTCGGCGTTGTCCTGCAGGCGCTCCCGCAGCTCGGCCGCGTAGGGCTCCAGCGCCTGCCGCAGCTCCCCGGCGCTGCGATCCACCTGCGAGCGCAGCTCCTCGGCGTACGGGCCCATCCTGGCCTGCAGCTCTCGGATGTTGGTGCCGATCTGCTGGTGCACCTGGTCGGCGTAGGGCGCCAGCTTGGCCTGCAGCTCCTGCAGCTCCCGCCGGATCTGCTCCTTGAGGCGCTGCGAGTCCTGCGCCAGCCGCGCCTGCAGCTCGATGGCGAAGGGCTCCAGGCGCTGCTGCAGGTCCTCGGCGTAGGCGCTGACGCTCTGTAGGTTGCTCTTCAGCAGGGTGCTGGGGACAGGGGACACGTCAGGGCCTGTGTGACCCACCCCGGGCCCTGCCTGCCCCCCGAGCCCCCCGGTCCCAGGGCTGGACTCACTTGAGCTGCTTGCTGAGCTCGCTCTGGTGCAGCTGGTCCGCTGTGTCCTTGGCATTGCTGCCCAGCTCCGTGAAGTACTTCCAGATCACGCTGGCCACCTCATCAGGGTTCACATCGGCCCGGGAGCCTGCAGGGGGTGCTGGGGTCAGAGCCCACACAGTCCCGTTCCCCCAGGACAGTGGGGACACTGCCACCCCCGCCCTGCTGGCACCAGGGCCCCGCACAACACTCACCTGAGATCGCCAGGAGAACCAGGACAAGGGCGGCCGCCTTGGGCGCCATCCTGAGTGCTGGGGACTCCTGCTGGAGCACAGGGAGAGGTGAAGGAAGGCCCAGGGAGCAGCAGCCCCCAGCCAGAGGCCACGGAGAGCCCGGCTCCCTCCCGGCTCCCTCTGGGCTCCCTCCCGGGTCCCTGCAGCCCCTGCACTGCTCACCTGTGCTGCCAGTGCCGCGGTAGCTGCAGAGCCGGGAGCTCCCAGCAGTATTTATGCAGCCCGAGGGCTCCTGCAGCTTCCACGCAGGCTGTGACACAGCAAGGGCTTGGACTTTAGTCGGTCACAACGTGGAGGTGCCTGACGTGTGCGCAGGCCTGACATCACCCAGGGCCCTGACATCATCCGCGGCCCTGCCGGTCCCCAGCAGGGGGACAGGGACAGGCAGGGGTGGGGGACACACCGAGCCCCTCCTGGGGACAGGGACATGGCTGGGGGACACCTCAGTGCCCTGTGGAGGCAGCAATGGCTCTGTCAGTGCTGGCAGGGCAGCACCTGCGATGGGTGGGTGTGGGATGGGTGGCAGTGTGACAGAACTGTGGATGCTGCAGGGACCTCCCTGCTCTGGCAGCGGGCAGGACACGGGCTCAGGGGGACGCTGTGATGGAGCTGGGGGACACACGAGGCTATGCACAGGCAGGATGGCATCGCTCCTTCCCAGGCCAGGCTGCTGGAGGGAGCCCTGACCCAGGAAGAGGCCAGGGCACTGCAGGGCACTGCAGCCCACAGTGCCTGGGAATGCAGCTGGGACCCGTGCGTGTCCCTGGCCGTGGGCATCGGGCTCTGGGCACGCACCGGGGGCAGCCCCTGGCCCAGCCCACCCGCCCCGGGCACAGCGGGGCCGCAGCCGCGTGTCCCTGCGGGCAAAGGGCGCGGCGGGCAGGGCAGGGCAGGGACCCGCCAGGCAGGGGCAGTGCCAAGGTCCGAAGAGCCTCGCGGGGCCCGAGGGCGTCGTGCCCGGGGCCAGGGCCGCTGGATGTCACCCTTGTGCCGTGCGTGCCCCGGGCTGTCCCCTCCGCGGGCAGCGGGCTGGCAGCGCACACGCGTGTGCCCACGCCCAGCGCTGTGCGCACACGCACAGACACGCGGGGCCCCTGCGGCTCCGTCCCGCGGCGTTTCCCAACTCCTGGCTGGACGCAGTGCCCTTGCAGCCCCCCCGCGCCCTGCCCTGCCCTTTGCACGAATCCCCCGGGCGGCCGAGGGGAGGCTATAAAGAGAGAGCCCGGGGCTGCCCCCGCGTCAGAGCCCGGCACAGGTGAGTGGGGACATCCCCGCGAGGGTCGTGCGGGGAAGGGGACGGGGTCGGGACCCCCGTGCCCCCCCCGTGCCCCTCATCGTGCGCTCTGCTCTCGCCCCAGCCATGAAGGCGTCGCTGCTGTTCCTGCTCGCCTGCACGGCCGTCCTGGCGCTGGGAGCAAGTAAGGGCCGGGGGCTGTGCTGAGGAGGGCTGGGGGCGATGGGCGATGGGGGCACAGGGCGGGCACAGCCATGGGACCCCCTGCCCCCAGCGCCACCAGGCTCGCCCTTGCAGGGGCCGACTCGCCCGAGGATCCCAAGGCGCTGGTGCAGAAGGTGCAGGAGCTGGCCCAGAAGGTCTCGGCCATGACCAAGGACGCCTTGAGCAGGGTGCGGGAGTCGGAGGCGGCGCAGCAGGCCAGGTGCCCCCGAACCCCAGCCCCGTCCCCGGTGCCGGGGGAGCCGGCCAGGGCCCGCGCTGACCCCCTGCCCTCCCCTGCCCTCCTCTCCCTCCCGGTGCAGGCAGTGGCTGTCGGACAGCGCGGAGCTGGCCAAGCAGCGCCTGGTGTGGCTCAAGGAGCAGCTGGCCGAGCTCCTGAAGAAGACTCCGGCCTCGTAGCCTCGCCGGGGGCTGCCCGGGCTCTGTCGGGGCTGGGGACCCCCGGCTCCCCCCGCTGTCGCGGTGCTCTCAATAAAGCGGGGCTGATGCAAACGCTGTGCTGCCATCACTGGGGGCTGGCCGGGAGGAGCGGGACCCGCAGGGGGAGGTGGGGCTGGGACGGGCACCAGCACCGGGGTTCTCACGGCCGTGTCGGGGTGCCCAGGGTGCCAGGAGCCGTGTGCTGCTTCCAAAAACGCCTGCAAATTCAGTGCTGCACACCCCACGCCCTATGTGGGGCTGAGCTCGGCTGCACCTCGGGCAGAGCTGGACTCAAAGGCACCCCTCACCAGCCCAGGGCACCCCTCACCAGCCCAGGGCTCCCATCACCAGCCCAGGGCTCCCATCACCAGCCCAGAGCTCTCACCACCAGCCCAGGGCACCCATCACCAGCCCAGAGCTCCCACCACCAGCCCAGGGCACTCCTCACCAGCCCAGAGCACCCATCACCAGCTCAGGGCACCCATCACCAGCCCAGAGCTCTCACCACCAGCCCAGGGCACCCATCACCAGCCCAGGGCACCCCTCACCAGCCCAGGGCACCCCTCACCAGCCCAGGGCACCCCTCACCAACCCAGAGCTCCCATCACCAGCCCAGAGCTCCCATCACCAGCCTAGGGCACCCATCACCAGCTCCCTGTTTCCCCAGTCCCTCTGGGTCCCCCAGTACCCCAGCTCAGAGCACCCCTTGCCCCCTCCAGGATCCACTGCAAAGACTGAGCGAGCTCCAATAACTTAAGTCAAGTTTATTTCTCAAAAGGGAGGCAAAGCTGAGAGCGACGCCGGGCTGGGGAGGGAATTCTAGGGGAGGAGGGGGTCTCCGGGGAGGACGCCCGAGGGCTGGGCTGGCCCGGGGCTCCTGCAGCCTGTCCCCAGAGCCCCCTGAGGAGAAGTGCCCGGGCCAGGGCAGGGAGCGCCCGGGGCGGCGGCGGAGCGGGGCTGGGCTCAGTCCCTGGCCGCGCCGGCCGGCAGCTCAGGCCACGGTCTTCTGGAGCTCCTCCAGGAGGCTGAGGAAACGGGCCTTGAGGCTCTCGGTGTAGGGGGTGAGGCGCTCCTTGAAGTCCTGCACCAGGGGCGTCATCTTCTCCCGCAGGCTGCTGAGCTGCTCCACCACCTTGGCCTGGTACTCGGCGGCCTGGGGGATGCCCTTCTCCCGGATCTCCTCCAGCTTCTGGCTCAGCTTCTGGCGCAGCTCATCGCTGAAGGGGGCCACGTTCTTGCGCAGCTCCTCGACGTGCCCGCGCAGCCGGTCCCGCGCCTCCTCGGCCACCGGGGTCAGCTTCTGCTGCAGCAGCTCCACCTTCTGCTTGCTGAGCTCCTTCAGCTCCTGGGCGAGGGGCGCCAGGCGCTGGCGGTACTGCTCCAGATCCTCCGTCCACTTGGCAGAGAACTGGTCCAGGAAGGGCTTGATCTTCTCCTTCACCTCCTCCAGGTCCTTGGTCAGCTCCTTGCGCAGGGACTCGGTGTCTTTCAGCCACATCTCCCGCACCTCTTTGTAGTAGGGGGCCATGTCCTCTCTCAGCTTGGCGGCGGCCGCGCCCAGCGTGTCGAGGTTCTCGCCCAGCTTCAGGCTGCGGGACGGGAGGGAGGGAGGTCACGCACGGCGCCCGGGCCCCCCCCAGCCCCCCGCCCTCCACACGCTCCCCACTCACTCCAGCTGTTTGCCCACGGTGGAGGCCTCGAACTGGGCAATGGCTTCCTTGCCGCTGGCCTTCACGGAGTCCAGGTACACATCGAGCATGTCCTTGAGGCGATCCAGGGGCGCCTGGGGCTCATCGTGCTGCCAGAAGGAGCGGGCCTGGGTGCCTGCGGAGAGAGCCGGCCGCGCTCAGGACACAACGCCCGGGGACGGCTCCAGCCCTGCCGGGGCCCTGCCCGGCTCGGGAGGACCGGGGGAGCCCCTCGGCTGCAGCCCGGCTCCAAAGCAAAGCGCTTCGGAAAGCGGCGGCTCCCAGCGGCGCTCCCGTGCCGCTCCGTCCCGCGGGGATCCGCAGCCCCGGCCGGACCTACCCGTCAGGCAGAGCAGGGCGAGGGTCAGCACCACGGCTCTCATCTTCGCGCTGGACCTGCGGGCAGAGCGAGAGAGTTGGGAGCCGGGGCAGAGGCTGAGCCAGCCCGGCGGGGCTGAGCCCCCAGCCCGGCTCAGGATCCCCGCTCTGTCCGTGCGGCTCCTCGGGGCAGCGCGGGCTCTTACCAGCTCTCTCCTCCGCTGCTGCTCGTCCCGTCTGAGCGGCCGGGGCTCCGCCGCCGCTATTTATGCCGGAGGGGCAGTTCCGCGGAGATAAGCCAGCGGCGGCCCCCGGTGTGCGCGCAGGGTTCAAGGATCGCGGCATCGCCGCGGAGCGCGGCTTGGCAGGGGCGGCGAGCAAACAGGAGCTCCCCGCGGGACGCGCCTCGCCGGCCAAGGAGCTGTTTACGCTCCCGGTGACCCAGATTCCCGCTGGCCTTGCCGGGGCCCCTCGCAGCCCCCAGGGATTGGCCGCCGGCCCGGGGACAAGGTTTATTCCCGCAGGGATTTGGCCTGCCGTACCCGGACCCCTCGCCTCGGCCGGGGTCTGTGCCCCGTCCTTCACGGGGCCGCTCACGTCACCCCCTTTCCCGCTGTGTCCCCAGCTCACAGGTCCCGGGAGCGGCGCCCTGCCCGCCCACGCCAGCCCTCGCTGGGGACCCGGGCGAGGGGAAGGCTCAGAGCAGGCACCAGAACTGGCACGGCCGCCCCAAAACCGCCCTCAGCCCGAGCCAGCTCCAGGAGCTTCCCTGTCCCATCGCCACCGGTCCGGGGATGCACAGGAATCAGGCTGAGCCCGGCCTGGCAAGGGGAGAGAGGGGACAGGGAGAGAGGGGCCGTGTCCCCAGAGGGGCTGCAGGGGCTGTGCAGGGCTGGCAAGGCCGGGGAAGCTGCTACATGGAACGATGCTCCCGTTTCTGGGTGGCACCGGTTCCCTGCAGCCCCAGCCCGAGCCAGCCCGCTGGGCAGCGCAAGGGCATTGCACGGGAGCTGCCACCGCAGGGGCTGCAGGCACGGCTCAGCTCAGCCCCCTGCGCCTCCCAGACCCTGTCCGCAGCTGGAAAAGCCCCAGGACAGCTGATGCCGGGCGGGCTCTGATCGGCAGCGCTGCCGGTCCCCACGCCCGCACGGCGAGCGGGCTCCGGCTGCAGGGGTGTGACTGCCGGGGGGCTTCGGGAACCCGGCCAGGGGGGCTTGGGAAAACCGGCCAGGGGGGCTGCGAGTGCCGGGGGGCTCCGGGAAACCCGGCCAGGGGGGCTGCTGGGGACCAGGGCAAGTGACAGCGCCAGGGATGGGCTGGGGACACAGCAGCTGCCGCCCCTTGAACTTTGGCGTTGAGCAACAAGGCAAACAAGAGCCCAGGGAAGATCATAATCATGGTTTTATTTGTTATGATCCCACTGTCCAACTAATTGACTAGTTGCAAGTGACCCACAAAAAATGGACTGAAGATTTACTGAAACTTTTTTTTTCCTGTTCCATTTTTAGTCCAACATAAATGAGGAAGAAAAAAAAATACTTCTGACATTTCCAAAAAACAGAAATAATAGCAAAGTATATTAATATACATTCAACATATACTGCGCGTATTGATTACTACAATACAAAGCCATGATAAAAAAAGTGTGATACTGCGGATGGCACGGTGACAGCCCTGCGGGGCAGCTGCTGCTGGGGGGGGCCCGGCGACTCTCCCAGGATACAGTGTCATGTAAACAAAAGGAAAATGAACCAAAGGGACAGAGCAAAAGGCTTTCAGCGTTCCCCACCCTTCCCGCTCCATCCCGCGGGCTCCCGGGCCCGCAGGCGCCGCTGAGGGGCCGGGCACGGCCGGGCTGTGGAGCTTCCTTCCCTCCTCTCTGACTCTCGGGATCGCAGAGCTGTCAGCGTCTTCTCCCGGAGAAGGGGAGGCCGGGAAGAGGCACGGGGTAAGGATAGCAAAGTCACCTCTGCCGTGCTGGTTTCACACTTCCTTCTGTGCAAAGTCAGGAGGGCTGGGTCGATGTTTCCTTTAGTTTTAAAAAATATTCCGGAAAAAATGTCAGTAAGAAGGGTCTGAGCTGGAGCTTGTCAGGTCCCAAAGGCAAGGGTGACACCACGTGCTCCTGAGCCCTAGGGCGGGGGGGCCTCCCGCTCTATCCACCACGGAAAGGATGGAAAAGGGACAAAGAAGAGACTTCTGCATGTCCCGACTGTATAAGGAGAATTACCACTGTCGCCACTGGCACGAGAGAAAACCAGTCACAAGTACAATGTCATTAAAAGAAATAAAATACTTTGAACAAAAGGTGCAAGTCACAATTTATATAGAACAGAATCTAGTTAAAAATTTCTCTCAAACAGAAATTCCTTTTGCCTTTTATTAATAACAATAATAATAAAACAACATTTACCAAAAAAAAACCAATTCCTACGTGATCGGGAGGAAAAGCGAAGGAAACAAAGAAAAATCCATCTGCCCTGCATCAGCCAGGGAAAGAAAAAACCCCAAGTCGTGGCAGATTTGTAAAGAAAAGGGGAGGGAGGGCAGGGCAGGGGTGATCCTGTCAGCACCCCGACACACGAGAGGGAACAGAGCAGACAGAGGTGAGACAACAAGTGGATTGCACCGGGGTGGGGAGGGCCCTGCCAGGCCCAGACCCCCAGTGCAGAGGGACCGGGGGGAAGGAGAGCGTGGCCTCCATCCAGGAGCGGCTCCAGCCCCCTTGGAGCTGCCCAGGGCAGGCTCCAGGGAGGCTCAGCCCGGCGCGGGGCCCCGGGCAGGGCCAGCCCCCAGAGCAGCCCCGGTGCCGAGGCCGATCCTCTGTGTCGGGCTCAGGGCTCTGGGTGTAGCTGGAGTTACAGGCAAGTGTGGCAGAAATTAAAGAACCCAAAGGAACGACACACTGGATGAAGTGAGGATGAGGAAAGGGGCCATGGTATTCCAGTTAGTCAGAAATACTACGGCAATTTGGCGCAATGCTGCTAGATACTGTTGGTTTAAAATGGACCTTTTCATTTCAAAGCTGTACACAAACCCTGCAAGAGAGAGAAAGACAGATGTTAGGGGACACCGGCATGGCACATCTCCTCCCACAGCCCTCCAGCACTCCCAGGCCATTCCTGACCCTGCCCCAGGAGAGAGACTCTGCCATGCACAAGGGTCTGAGTGCAGCACAAGCCTGCAAGGAGGGATGCTGTCCCTGGGCACATGGCGCACAGCGAACAGCTTCAGCACAGGAGCTCTGAGCAGATGGTCCCACCCCCAGCACTGGAGCAGTGAGCAGGGAAGGTGACCCAGGGGAGTGAGGCCCAAGGTGTGGTGAGCTCAGAGAAGGACACGGGGGATACTCACTCCCTCCTGGTTACACCCCTGCCTGCTCCATCCCAAAGGGCACCTCCGGGTGCTTGTAGCTCAGCAGCACGTCCGTGATACACGTCGAGGGGTAGCAGGAGGTGTTGAGGTGCTGGCTGCCGTCGCCCAGGTTCGCGTGCTCTTGGCCTTCCAAACCCTCCCCGCATTCTGGAAGGGCAAAGAGGTGACTCAGCAGCCGTGGCAGTGACTCGGCTCCCCGAGGAGCTGCCGGCCCCCTCCCCGTGCTCACCCTCGCCGTCCCTGTCGCGCAGCTGCTGACTGGCCATCAGCGACGACTGGCTGAGCACGGCGTCCGACATCCGGGCCGAGCTGAGGGCTTTCCCTGCCATCAAACTCATCCCAGGCAAGTTATCCAGCTGCACCTGTGGGGATGGCAGGACACACTCAGGGGGAGCTCAGGATCCAGCTGTTCCCCATCTGCCCATGGACAGGGTGCCCAGGGAGCCTCTGCAAGCCTTCAGCAAGGGTTGGGAAAGACAAGAACTGCATCAGGCACAGCTTGGCTGCAGCCTGTCCCTTCAGCAGGAGGATGGACTGAATGGTCCAAACCTCTCTGAACTAACAGAATCAGCATAGCTGGGGCTGGAAGGGAGATCAGGAGATCATCCAGCACAAACCCCTGCCAAGGCAGGCACACCTGGAGCAGGTGACAGAGAAACACATCTAGGTGGTTTTGGTATGTCTCCAGAGAGGGAGACTCCAGGCCCTACCCTGAGCAGCTGTTCCAGTGCTCTGCCACACTCCATGCAGAGTTCTTACTAATGTTGAGGTGGAACTTGTTGTGGTTTAGTTTCTGGACATTGCTCCTTGTCCTGCCACTGGGCACCACTGAACCAGCGAAGATGACATTCTCATCTACAGCAGAAGGGAGCTGTAGCAAAGCCCACATCCAGATTTGGGCAGAACAGTCCCCAGCACCCCAAACCCCAGAGGGCACAGAGCACGCACAGAGCACTGAGGTCTGGGCTACCCTGACCAGCTCCTTCCCAGCTGGGCTGTCTGCAGAGCCCTGTGTGGCCACAGGCAGGCCAGGCTGTTTCAGAGAGGGACCCGGCAGGCAGAGGCACCTACGTAGGCATCATCACTGTTCTGGATGGTGTGATGTCTCTGCAGGCTGCGGGGCCGCGGGTGCTCGCTGGACGAGGGGCGCACGGGGTAGCCCAGCCCGTTGTGGTCAGGCACCTGCATGGCTTGGCCAGGGGAGCTCCTGTCCATGCAGTTCCCTACGATGGACTCTTGAAAACCAGACAGGACAGAAAAAGGACACGTTAGTACAAGGAACTTGCAGCCTCCTGTGCCACACACCAATGCTCCTTGCTGGCAGAGAGCGGGGATAGGACCCCTGGCTGCTCCAGTTAGAGTGGTGCAGCACCACTGCCCCCAGCTGCACTCACACAGGCCTCTCCCTCCAGCATCAATATCCCAAAAGATCCCAATGCTAGCTGCCTCCCATCAGGTCTACAAAAGCAGCCTAAAGCTGGAGGCACTGGGGCAGGAGCACAGGAACCAGACCCATTCCCACTTCTGCCTTCCCCTCAAGCCTGAGCTCGACCCTCTCACATTGTTACACAAGAGCTGGGGGAGCCTCCAACACGGGATGTTCCAGCAGGGCCCCTTGGCAATTGTAAGCAACATAATCCTGCTGAAAGAGCTGGCCAGGATCTTCACTTTTATCAGATGACTTCTCCCTGCCCTCCCACAATCTGGCTGCGGGAGCACACGAGTGCTCTGCCTGGCAAAGTCCATCTGCACTGCAAGCTCTTGTGACTGAGGGCAAAGGCCACATTCCTATCAGGCAAAGCCTCTCATCATCAAGTACACGATGTTTTGGATAAAGTCCTGAGCCATGGAGGAGCCTCCATCGGGGCTCAGCCCCTGAGTGCAGACCCTGCTGAGCACAAACGCCTGAGCGCTGGGGAGCTGCCCCGAGGTGACACAGCTGCAGGTACATCCCTCCCAAAGCCAGAGCTTTCCCAGGGCTTTGGCTAGAGGGAAGTGATGTCCTGCTGTGCTGGGACACTGCACGGCCCAGCTGACACTGCAACTGCCACAAAACTACTCCCCAAAGGGATCTCATAGAATCCTAGAACATCCCCACCTGGACCCACAAGGATCATGCCTGACCTGCACAGAGCAGTCCCAAAATCTGTCCACAAATTTAGCAGAATTCAAGTGAGACCCCATCCCATGTGGTCCCCACGCTGCTCACAGGCATGGGACAGAGCATGGCAGAGCATGGACAGCCCAGGCAGCACACTGTGCAGCACACCGTTCCCTTCCTCCATCAGGAATGTGGCATTCCTGCTGGAGCCCTGTCCCAGGGCAGGCAGAGATGCAGCCTCCCCGTTCCTTTGCACAACCGTGGGGTTACGTGCGGTTAGCAGTCAGCTTTCCCGGAAAAGAGAGAAGGAAAACATGAGGTAACAGATGTTAGCGGATCAGTGCCACCCACACACTGCCTGGGATGCTGCTCCAACTGTGGGAACAGTGGTTGGGGCCAGCAGCCTGCTGCTCCAGCTCCACAAACAGCCCCGGCCCCAGCCCCAGCCCCTGTGCTGCGGGTGACGAGTTCCCTCGGCCTGGATGAGCCAGGACCCAAAAACAGCTGCTTCCCAATGCCAGCACTTTACCTCCAGGGATGCTGCTCTGAGCAAGGGACAGACACCCCGAATTGATGCCCCCAGCCCTGCAGAGGCGAGCCTTTCATGCCCACATCCTTTGTGTCCCTGTGGCATGTGACGCTGGCACGGCGCTGCCGCCAGCCCGGCTCCCTCCGCCCAGGTTTCCCATGGGCAGCGCTCCCAGCCCCGGGACGGCCACACTGGAGCAAAACTGGAGCAGGGCCGTTCACAGGCAGCTCAGGCAGATCCCAAACAGATCTGGTCGGCTTTCAAGGTCCCAGGCTGCCATCCCTGGCAGCTGCTGCACAGACATCCAGAGCGCTGTGATCAGCGTTAGCACGTGCCCTTGGAAGCACAGGCACTCCCCAGCCACAGGGGAACCACACTCTGCTCCAGGGAAAACACATCTGGGGAGCTGAGGCAGGGAGGGAAGAGACCCCTCAAACTGCAGCCCCATCACACAGTCTAGGGAAAAGAGTGGGAAAGGCAGGGATTCAGGATTTGGTGTAGGTCAATAGTGGGAAAGCCAGGGATTCAGGATTTGGTGTAGGTCAATAGTGGGAAAGCCAGGATGTAGGATTTGGTGTAAGTCAATAGTGGGAAAGCCAGGATGTAGGATTTGGTGTAGGTCAATAGTGGGAAACGCAGGGATTCAGGATTTGGTATAGGTCAATAGTGGGAAAGGCAGGGATTCAGGATTTGGTGTAGGTCAGTAGTGGGAAAGCCAGGATTCAGGATTTGGTGTAGGTCAATAGTGGGAAAGCCAGGGATTCAGGATTTGGTGTAGGTCAGTAGTGGAAAAGCCAGGATGTAGGATTTGGTGTAGGTCAGTAGTGGGAAAACTGAGTGATGTAGGATTTGCTGTAGGTCAAAACCAGGAAAGCCCAGGGGTGTAGGATTTGCTGTAGGTAAGGGTACCTGGGAAGCTCTGAGGTGACTCTGCCTGGACCTGAAGCAGCGCAGGCCTGAGTCCAAGTGGGTTATGGAGGCCATAGGGAAAACGGTACAAGCAGTTGCATCCCAGGACATAGTTTACTACAAACAGCCCTGTCAGAAGGGCTTACACAAGCCTATTTGTAAACATCTATTTGCTTTTACTCATTTACAAGGCCTTGCAGTCTAAAGTCCTTCTCCTTTGTGTAACCAGTTCTTGCACCAGCAGTGCGGGGGCTGAGATTTGGCTTCTGACTTCAGCAGACCTCACTGTCCATCTAACAGGCTTCAGCGACAAGATTCAGACTCATGATTTCACACCAAACGCCCCTCCAGAGCTTCCAATCTCCGCTGAGCCTGGGGCGATTCCCCCCACTCCAAGCACAGCAGGGAAGCGGAGCTCTGAGAGCAAACAGAATTCAGAATTTAGGAGGATTTCAGCACAGCCCAGCCTCGTCCCTGCCCCCCGCCCACGCTCTGGGGGGTCAGGGCTTGGCAGCCCCACTCAGCCCTCCAAGCCAGCCTATTCCAGCCCGGTACTTTCCCAACAAACCCGTGCTGTGTCCCTGAACAAAGCTGGGCCTCCTGTGCCCTGGACACAGCTCCTCCGCAACAGGGCCCCGAGTGCCAAGGGCAAGCTGGTGGCTGCAGCCCAGCACCCCGAGTCCTGCAGGGAATACTGATCTGCCCACTCAGCCTCTCCTCAAAGCCCTCTTAGCAAGGGGCTCAGAGGGTGTTTTTCCTGCAGAGGAGCCTGCGATTACAGCTCAGACAGGAATTCTCTGACAGCCCAGTGCTGCCAGAGCAGCCACTAAGGAGCAAAGGTGCAGCTGCTTCCAAAGAGCAGGAAAGGTCTTCAGATCTTAATGGCAAGTTTAAACTCACTCTCTCCAGAATCCATCCTTCCCAGTTCAAGCAGGGATAGAATCTTGCTGCTGCTGCTGCTTCCCAAAATGCCAGAGAGACTGCAAGGCTGCTGGAGCCACAGGACACTGACCCACACTGTTACTGTGTGTGTTTGTGGGAGCTTTAGCAGCCCCTGGGCTCTGGGGTCTGTGCCTAAGAGCAGCAATAAATGGCTGCACTGCCACAGCTGGTGTGTGCTGGCAGCTGAGCTGTTCCTATCCTGTGTCTTACAGGGGATGGGGAACATCACCAACAAGAATAAATCTGTGGCCACCATGCAGCACCCCTGAAAAGTGGCACCAAGCTGGGCCCAGGTCTTTACCTGCCTGCAGAAGTAGGTCAAATCCCCAAGGGAAGCAGCCCATGGGGCTCCTTCCTTATTCAACCCTGTTTATTACAGAGGCTGTGCCTGCAATTTACTTCAGGCCACAAAAGCCAGAAAGAATCTCGCTCTGGACTAACAGAATCAGCATATTTGGGGCTGGAAGAGACCAGGAGATCATCCAGTACAAACCCCTGCCAAGGCAGGCACACCTGGAGCAGGGTGACAGAGAAACACATCTAGGTGGTTTTGGTATGTCTCCAGAGGAGACTCAGGCCCTACCACAGACATGTTCAGTCTCTGCCACACTCATGAGTTACTAGTAATGAGGTGGAGCTTGTTGTGGTTTAGTTCTGGACATTGCTCCTTGTCCTGCCACTGGGCACCACTGAACCAGCGAAGATGACATTTCTCATCTACAACAGAAGGGAGCTGTGTAAACCCATCAGATTTGGGCAGAACAGTCTAGCACCCCCAAACCCAGGGGCTGGAAACACGCACAGGCACTGAGGTCTGGGCTACCCGAGCCAGCTCCTTCCCAGCTGGGCTGTCTGCAGGCCTGTGTAGCCACAGGCAGGCCAGGCTGTTTCAGAGAGGGACCGGCAGGCAGGAGGCACCTCGTGGGCATCATCACTGTTCTGGATGGTGTGATGTCTCTGCAGGCTGGGGGCGGGTGCTTTCAGCTGGACCGAGGCGGGAGGGTGGCCAGCCCCGTTGTGGTCAGGCACCTGCATGGCTTGGCCGGGGAGCTCCTGTCCATGCAGTTCCCCTACGATGGACTCTTGAAAACCAGACAGGACAGAAAAAGGACACGTTAGTACAAGGAACTTGCAGCCTCCTGTGCCACACACCAATGCTCCTTGCTGGCAGAGAGCGGGATAGGGACCCTGGCTGCTCCAGTTAGAGTGGTGCAGCACCACTGCCCCCAGCTGCACTCACACAGGCCTCTCCCTCCAGCATCAATCCCAAAAGATCCCAATGCTAGCTGCTCCCATCAGGTCTATAAAGCAGCCTAAAGCTGGAGGCACTGGGGCAGGAGCACAGGAACCAGACCCATTCCCACTTCTGCCTTCCCCTCAAGCCCTGAGCTCGACCCTCTCACATTGTTACACAAGAGCTGGGGAGCCCAACACGGGATGTTCCAGCAGGGCCCCTTGGCAATTGTAAGCAACATAATCCTGCTGAAAGAGCTGGCCAGGATCTTCACTTTTATCAGATGACTTCTCCTGCCCTCCCACAATCTGGCTGCGGAGCACACGAGTGCTTCTGCCTGGCAAAGTCCATCTGCACTGCAAGCTCTTGTGACTGAGGGCAAAGGCCACATTCCTGGCCAGGCAAAGCCTCTCATCATCAAGTATACGATGTTTTGATAAAGTCCTGAGCCATGGAGGAGCCTCCATCGGGGCTCAGCCCCTGAGTGCAGACCTGCTGAGCACAACGCCTGAGCTGGGAGCTGCCCCCTGGTGACACAGCTGCAGGTACATCCTCCCAAAGCAGAGCTTTCCCAGGGCTTTGGCTAGAGGGAAGTGATGTCCTGCTGTGCTGGGACACTGCACGTCCCAGCTGACACTGCAACTGCCACAAAACTACTCCCCAAAGGGATCTCATAGAACTTGTGAACATCCCACCTGGACCCATAAGGATCATGCCTGACCTGCACAGAGCAGTCCCAAAAATCTGTCCACAAATTTAGGGGAATTCAAGTGAGACCCCATCCCATGTGGTCCCCACGCCTGCCACAGGCGGACAGAGCATGGCAGAGCATGGACAGCCCAGGCACACTGTAGCACACGTTCCCTTCCTCCATCAGGATCGGCATTCTGCTGGAGTCCCTGTCCCAGTGGCGGCATGCAGCCTCCCCTGTTCCTTTGCACAACCGTGGGTTACGCAGGTTACAGTCAGTCATTTCCTGAAAAAGAGAGAAGGAAAACATGAGGCCAGATGTTACGATCAGGTGCCACCCATGACACTGCCTGGGATGCTGCTCAACTGTGGGAACAGTGGTTGGGGCCAGCAGCCTGTTGCTCAACTCCACAAACAGCCCGGCCCCCAGCCCCAGCCCCTGTGCCGCGGTGAGGCGGGGATTCCCTCGGCCTGGATGTGAGCTGACCCAAAAACAGCTGCTTCCCAATGCCAGCACTTTACCTCCAGGATGCTGCTCTGAGCAAGGGACAGACACCCTGAATTGATGCCCCCAGCCCTGCAGAGGCGAGCCTTTCATGCCCACATCCTTTGTGTCCCTGTGGCATGTGACGCCATACGCGCTGCCGCCAGCCCGGCTCCCCTCCGCCCAGTTTCCCATGGGCAGCGCCCCAGCCCGGGACGGCCACACTGGAGCAAAACTGGAGCAGGGCCGTTCACAGGGCAGCTCAGGCAGATCCCAAACAGATCTGGTCGGCTCTCAAGGTCCCAGGCTGCCATCCCCCTGGCAGCTGCTGCACAGACATCCAGGCGGCGCCAGGATCAGCGTTAGCACGTGCCCTTGAGCTGAGCCTCCCAGCCACAGGGGAACCACTCTGCTCAGGAGAAAACACATCTGGGGGAGCTGAGGCAGGGGAGGAAGAGACCCCTCAAACTGCAGCCCCATCACACAGTCTAGGGAAAAGAGTGGAAAGGCAGGGATTCAGGATTTGGTGTAGGTCAATAGTGGGAGAAGCCAGGGATTCAGGATTTGGTGTAGGTCAATAGTGGGAAAGCCAGGATGCTTAGGTTTGGTGTAAGTCAATAGTGGGAAAGCCAGGATGTAAGTTTGGTGTGTGGGTCAATAGGGAAACGAGGGATTCAGGGATTTGGTATGGGTCAATAGTGGAAGGCAGGATTCAGGATTTGGTGTAGGTCAGTGAGTGGGAAAGCCAGATTCAGGGATTTGGTGTGGGTCAACAGTGGGAAGCCAGGACCAGGATTTGGTGTAGGTCAGTAGTGGAAAGAAGCGATGTAGATTTGGTGTAGGTCAGTGGTGGGAAAATCGGTGATGTAGGATTTTGCATGTGGTCAAAAACCAGGAAAGCCAGGGGTGTAGGATTTACTGTGGGTAAGGGCAATTGGGAAGCTCTGAGGTGACTCTGCCTGGACCTGAAGTGCTTGGCCTGAGTCCAAGTGGGTTACTGGAGGCCATAGGAAAACGTACAAGCAGTTGCATCCCAGGACATGGTTTATTACAAACAGCCCTGTCAGAAGGGCCATACAAACCTATTTGTAAACATCTATTTGCTTTACTCATTTACAAGGCCCTGGTAGTCTAAAGTCCTTCTCCTTTTGTAACCAGTTTCAAAATTCCAACAGTGCGGGGCTGAGATTTGGCTTCGACTCAGCAGACCCCTGTGTCCATCCTAACAGGCTTCAGCGACAAGGCGATTCAGACTCATGATTTCCACCAAACGCCCTCCAGAGCTTCCAATCTCCGCTGAGCTGGGGCGATTCCCTCAAGCCAGCAGAGCGGGCTCTGAGGCAAACAAAATTCCAAATTTGGAGGATTTCCAGCACAGTAGCCTCGTCCCTCGCTGCGCTCTGGGGGTCCGGGGCTTGGCAGCCCACTCAGCCTCAGGCCAGCCTATTCCAGCCCGGTACTTTCCCAACAAACCCGTGCTGTGTCCTGAACAAAGCTGGGCCTCCTGTGCCTGGACACAGCTCCTCCCGCAGCAGGGCCGAGTGCCAAAGGGCAAGTGACTGAGCCAGCTGCAGCCCATCTTGAGGTCCTCACGGGGAATGCCGCAGTCTGCCCACTCAGCCTCTCCTCAAAGCCACTGCTTGGGCTCAGAGGGTGTTTTCCTGCAGAGGAGCCTGCGATTACAGCTCAGACAGGAATTCTCTGAGCCCAGTGCTGCCAGAGCCACCACTAAGGAGCAAGGTGCAGTGCATGCTTCCAAAAGAGCAGGAAATCTCTTCAGATCTTAATGGCAAGTTTAAACTCCGCTCTCTCCAGAATCCATCCTTCCCAGTTCAAGCAGGGATAGAATCTTGCTGCTGCTGCTGCTTCCCAAAATGCCAGAGAGACTGCAAGGGCTGCTGGAGCCACAGGACACTGACCCACACTGTTACTGTGTGTGTTTGTGGGAGCTTTAGCAACCCTGGGCTCTGGGGTCTGTGCCCTAAGAGCAGCAGCCGTGGCTGCACTGCCACAGCTGGTGTGTGCTGGCAGCTGAGGCTCATTTCTATCCTGTGTCTACCGAGGATGGGGAACATCACCAACAGAATAAATCTGTCAGCCACCATGCAGCACCTGAAAAGTGTGGCACCAAGCTGGGCCCAGGTCTTTACCTGGCTGCAGAAGTAGGTCAAATCCCCAAGGGAAGCAGCCCATGGGGCTCCTTCCTTATTCAACCCTGTTTATTACAGAGGCTGTGCCTGCAATTTACTTCAGGCCACAAAAGCCAGAAAGAATCTCGGTAATTCTGTGCTATGCAGAGCATGTCAGGAAACCCTTGGTGTGCCAGGCGGGACGGTGTCCTGGGCAGGAAGGTGAGCGGCTGGCACAGACCGACAGCTGGCCTGCACTGACGGACAGACAGCTGGCCTGCACTGACGGACAGACAGCTGGCCTGCACGGGCAGCAGGGAGCCTTACCTCTGCTGGGCACCTTATTCCTGAATGCGGGCTGATGCCTGTACTGGTGCGTTGCCAGCTCCTGCGCGGGGTTAGCAGTTCCTAGCAAAGATTCGGGGTCCCCGTGCCCTCCTGCGTTCACAAGCAGAGGGCTCTCGTGGCAACCTTTGGTCAATGTGTTTGAACTCTTACTGTCAGGAAAGCTGTCCCTGTTTCCCTCGCAGGCGCAGTCCTCTCCTTTGTGTAACCAGTTCTTGCACCAGCAGTGCGGGGGCTGAGATTTGGCTTCTGACTTCAGCAGACCTCACTGTCCATCTAACAGGCTTCAGCGACAAGATTCAGACTCATGATTTCACACCAAACGCCCCTCCAGAGCTTCCAATCTCCGCTGAGCCTGGGGCGATTCCCCCCACTCCAAGCACAGCAGGGAAGCGGAGCTCTGAGAGCAAACAGAATTCAGAATTTAGGAGGATTTCAGCACAGCCCAGCCTCGTCCCTGCCTCCCGCCCACGCTCTGGGGGGTCAGGGCTTGGCAGCCCCACTCAGCCCTCCGAGCCAGCCTATTCCAGCCCGGTACTTTCCCAACAAACCCGTGCTGTGTCCCTGAACAAAGCTGGGCCTCCTGTGCCCTGGACACAGCTCCTCCGCAACAGGGCCCCGAGTGCCAAGGGCAAGCTGGTGGCTGCAGCCCAGCACCCCGAGTCCTGCAGGGAATACTGATCTGCCCACTCAGCCTCTCCTCAAAGCCCTCTTAGCAAGGGGCTCAGAGGGTGTTTTTCCTGCAGAGGAGCCTGCGATTACAGCTCAGACAGGAATTCTCTGACAGCCCAGTGCTGCCAGAGCAGCCACTGAGGAGCAAAGGTGCAGCTGCTTCCAAAGAGCAGGAAAGGTCTTCAGATCTTAATGGCAAGTTTAAACTCACTCTCTCCAGAATCCATCCTTCCCAGTTCAAGCAGGATAGAATCTTGCTGCTGCTGCTGCTGCTTCCCAAAGTGCCAGAGAGACTGCAAGGCTGCTGGAGCCACAGGACACTGACCCACACTGTTACTGTGTGTGTTTGTGGGAGCTTTAGCAGCCCCTGGGCTCTGGGGTCTGTGCCTAAGAGCAGCAATAAATGGCTGCACTGCCACAGCTGGTGTGCTGGCAGCTGAGCTCTTCCTATCCTGTGTTTACAGGGGATGGGAACATCACCAACAAGAATAAATCTGTGGCCACCATGCAGCACCCCTGAGTCCTGCAGGGAATACTGATCTGCCCACTCAGCCTCTCCTCAAAAGCCCTCTTAGCAAGGGGCTCAGAGGGTGTTTTTCCTGCAGAGGAGCCTGCGATTACAGCTCAGACAGGAATTCTCTGACAGCCCAGTGCTGCCAGAGCAGCCACTGAGGTAAAGTGCAGCTGCTTCCAAAGAGCAGGAAAGGTCTTCAGATCTTAATGGCAAGTTTAAACTCACTCTCTCCAGAATCCATCCTTCCCAGTTCAAGCAGGATAGAATCTTGCTGCTGCTGCTGCTTCCCAAAATGCCAGAGAGACTGCAAGGCTGCTGGAGCCACAGGACACTGACCCACACTGTTACTGTGTGTGTTTGTAGGAGACTTTAGCAGCCCCTGGGCTCTGGGGTCTGTGCCTTAAGCAGCAATAAATGGCTGCACTGCCACAGCTGGTGTGTGTGTTGGCAGCTGAGCTGTTCCCCTATCCTGTGTTTACAGGGGATGGGGAACATCACCAACAAGAATAAATCTGTGCTTCCATGCAGCACCCTGAAAAAGTGGCACTAAGCTGGGCCCAGGTCTTTACCTGGCTGCAGAAGTAGGTCAAATCCCCAAGGGAAGCAGCCATGGGGCTCCTTCCTTATTCAACCCTGTTTATTACAGAGGCTGTGCCTGCAATTTACTTCAGGCCACAAAGCCAGAAAAAATCTGTAATTCTGTGCTATGCAGAGCATGTCAGGAAACCTTGGTGTGCGGGCGGGACCCGGTGTCCTGGGCAGGAAAGTGAGCGGCTGGCACAGACCGACAGCTGGCCTGCACTGACGGACAGACAGCTGGCCTGCACGGGCAGCAGGAGCCTTACCTCTGCTGGGCACCTTATTCCTGAATGCGGGCTGATGCTCACTGGTGCGTTGCCAGCTCCTGCGCAGGGTTAGCAGTTCCTAGCAAAGATTCTGGGGTCCCCGGCCCTCCCCATGTTCACAAGCAGAGGGCTCTCGTGGCAACCTTTGGTCAATGTGTTTGAACTCTTACTGTCAGGAAAGCTGTCCCTGTTTCCCTCGCAGGCGCAGTCCTCCTCCATGCTCTCCGAGTGGAACAGGGCTGGCTGGTGTCCGTATCCCTGCGGCGGTGGTGGCACGGAGGCAGGGACCTGCTGGATACATTCTTGCGCCCTGATTTTTAAGAGATGTTGGGGGCTGTTCTGGGGGTGGTACGTGTCAGCACTCTGATAAGGCAAAGACAACGACTGGCGCTCCGAGAGGTTCTGTCCCATGCTGGTGCCCATATTCCCAGCATCCCCTTGACTCATATGCCTGAACAACTCCTGGTACTCTTGCTGCTGCTGCTGCTGCTGCTGCTGCCGCCGTTTGATGAGCTGTGCAAATTCTGCCTGGGGCAGCCGCATGTCCGTGTGCCCCGTGAGCGAGTGCCGGGGGGAGAGCAGTCCCTGGAGGATGTGCGGTACCTGCTGGTGTCGGCTGTAGTCGGGCGGGGTCGGGGACAACAGTGCCTGCTGTAGTGCCGATGCCGTGTAGTGCTGCTGCTGCTGCTGATGTGCGTTTGGGGGGAAACTGGGGTACTGCTCAAGCTGTGGGACCTTCAGAGCCTGCTGGGCTGCAGGGAACCCCACCCCTCCCGGCGGGCTGTAGTTGCTGGGGGAAACGCGGGGCTGCTCCGGGAACAGGTGGGGGTGTAAGTGCACCTGGTCGTAGTTGGCGGGGGGATACCTGTTCACGTTCAGACTGCAAGGACAAGGAAAAGGACGAGTGACTGTGCTGCTCAGAGGGAGCCAGAGCTGCTCCTGCACCGGAGGGGCTTCCCCAGGCACGTGGCACAGCAGCCCTGGTCTGGCTCAGTAACTCCTTCCCAGGGCCAGCCAGGGAGCAAGCACAAGCACCAGGAGAGTGGCGAGGGCAGCGTGTCTCGTGCTGCCACTCCCTGGTGCCCGCAGTGCTGCCCCGAGCCCCAGCAGGCAGGAGGGGCCCTCACCTGTGCGACTCGGCGCTGTCGGCGCTCAGCTGCTTGGACAGCTGCCGGTGGCCGTAGCTCAGCGAGGCCATCAGGTTGGCACGGTGCTGCATCTGCATCTGGCTGGCGCTGGGGCTCAGGGACATGCCCCGGGCGTGGGAGCCCCCGGGCAGGAGGCCGCTGCCCACCATGTCCCCGGGCTCCTGCACCTGGATGGTGACCTGCTGGGGCTGCTGCTGCTGCTGCTGCAGGGCCAGGCACGTCAGCCCCATGGCCGGCGGAGGGGAACAGTTACCCGACTGCGGGAAGATAGTGCTGTGGGATGGCATCCCTTGGAACTGGGACTGGGAGGCAGCACCTGCAAGGAACAAAGACGCTCAGCACCCCTGCCAGCCCGGGGTGAGCCTTGGGAGCGAGATCTGCTCTGTCCCCCAGAGTGCTGGACAGGGCTTGGATTAACCTGGGCTAGTGAAAGGTGTCCCTGCCCGTAGCAGGGGGCTGGAGAGGGATGATGTGTAAGGTCCCTTCCAACCCAAAGCAGGCTGTGATTCATTCCATGACTCTGGGCCAGGCTGGGAGCCCAGTACGTGTCCGTATGGGTGCTCTGTCATGCTGTGCCAGCGTGCAAAGGTCACAGCCAGAGCCCCTTGCACCAAAACAGAAATTCCGCGGAGCTGACAGGGATTTGCATAAACCTGAGAATATCAGCCCTTCCTCCCCACCCCCCCGGGAGAGATAAGTAAGGATCTTGTGACAAGGAACCTGACAGCACATTCCAGCTGGCAGCTCCTCGCGAGCTCTGATAACAGCAGCCCTTGCTGCCAGATGGAGAATCTTTTACATCATCAGCAAACTGTGCAGGGCCTGGGCTGCAGGGGAACGGAGCCCTGGCAACCCCAGGCTGCTCCTGCAGGGTTTGATGGGATCCCACAGCCCTGCCCAGCTCCCAGAACTGCTTACCATGGGGCTGGAGCACGCTGCTGCTCACAGGGGGTGGGCTGCTGTTGGGTTGCCTGAAGAGATGATTGCTGGGGTGGTTTGGGGGTGGGCTGGATGGCTGGATCCGTAACCTACGCAGGGAAACAAGCACCTTCTCACCAGGCCTGCTCCTTGTCAAGATGCTGTCTCAACTGTGAGAACTGATGCCAAACACTCGTGTCTTGTTCAAAATAAACACCATAAAGCCCTTGCTGGGGATCCCAAGGTCTCTGCAGCCTGGCTTCTCTTCTGAGAGCCACCTCCCTTGTCCAAGTCACACAGGGAGTGAGCATGACCTGGTGGCTACCAGAAACCTGGGGACAAGGACACTGCAGGCTCACATCCTGAGTCACTGCACCTGATGAGACACCCTGCTGTCATTTCCCGTAACTCAGCTTCCCTCACCCACAAGTCAGGGTGCTGAGGGCAAGGAGGCTGAGCTCACCAAGGGCCTGGCAAGGTGTGAGACACGCAAGGAAGCATGAGAGAGCTTCAAGCCCCTCAAAAAGCAGGACTGTCAATCCTCTGCTCAAAGCAGGTCTGTGCCTTTGAATCAGATTTCTCTGATTCTAAAGTCCTTCTGAGAGAATCCAGCCCAAAGGACCAGGCACATTCACCTGGGAACTGGCAGTGTCATTCTGACTCCATAAACCTCCAACTTAGCCTGGCCTCCCCTGAGTGCGTCAGCTCGTCCCTGGGCTTCAGGAAGAGTCAAACCCAGAGCTGTCCTAAAGCCATTTCTTTACCTCTGGAGCTGGTGAGTGAGCAGAGCTGGCTGGTTTTCACATGGAGCTTGCAAGGGTGGAGATGGCTGGGGAGGCCGGATACAGTCCTGAAGCAGGCACCACAAGAAAACAAGAAGTGTTTGCAGTCAATGTCTCAGTCAGTAAATTTAGAAACACTGCTGGGTGAAGCAGGACATATCCAGATTCACTGAGTGTCAGTCCCTGACTGCAGCCCTGGCTGCCACAGCTACCACAGCAGCTGTGCAAACATCTCTGCTGAAATCCTTCAGCCTTCCCGCTACAGCAAGCCCAGCAAACGCCCCTCCCTCGATCCCCCCGGGACCTGCTCACGAGTTGTGTCTGCAGCAACACAGGAAAACAGAGCTGAGCCTTCAGCAGCTCTGGCTCGGGCTGCACTACCTGAATCTGCTGATGAAGGATCTGGTGGTGCTGCTCCTGCTGGTACAACATGTGCTGCTGCTGCGTCTTCTCCAGTGTCCTCTCGTCCATGTGCCCACCGTACATCTTCTGGAGCTGCTCACACTCCTGCAAGGAATCCAGCACACCCCAGAAATGACCTTCTGCTGCACAGCACCCTGCTGTGTGGGAATGGCACGCTCTGCAGCCCACCCCTCTGAGAAAAGCTGGCAAAGCAAGCCTAATCCATTCCCTCTGACAGAATCAGGTGTGCAGGGATGTGGCAAAAAGCCAGGAAAGCAATGGGTGCACGTGACACTGAGCTGGCACTGCTGTGTTCCCTTAATGCAGGCAGCAAGCTCTGGGAATGACACTTCAGGGTGAGGAGAGCATCTCATTTGTGCTGTGCTGCAAGGGGAAAGGCCTGTCCTGGGGCCAAATCCTGCTCCAGCCATTGGCAAGCTGTGCCTGGCTGTGCAGGGAATATCCCACAACACACTCAGGAGCTGCCCTTTCCTGGGACACCCTGGAACAGCCCCAAACTGCTGCCAGAGGAAATGTGGGAGAGCAGGACCTGCAGTCTGACAGTGCTGGTGGGACAGGCAGGAGCACCCATGGGTGGGCACAGCATGATGGTTCTCCCCCAGAAAAGAGGGGGCAGGAATCCCCCCATGTGCCCAACTGCAGGTGAACAGCTCATACATCCAGAGAACACTCGAGGTTTGCTGCAGTCACACAGAACAGGAACAAACCCTGCAAAGTCCCCAGGGTGTAAAGATCCCTCTTCTGCGTCCTGAAGCAGCAAGACCAAGGCAGTAAGAATTCCTTGTGGAGGCTGTTTTGAGGGCCCCCAGCCCCCTCTCACCTGCTGAAGCTGTTTGATGCTGCTGTTATTGCCCATCTTCTCCAGGTGGGCTTTGAAAGCCTGGATGCTGGCGGCCCCGTCGGAGAAGCGCCGCACCGGGGAGAAGCGCTCGGTGGGGAGGTGCAGAGTGTTGGAGTCCTTGTAAATAGAACTGAACACAGGGGGAAGGGGTCAGAGACGTGACACCAGCCAGAACACAAACTGCGGCACAGGATTTCCATTTCCACCAGCCTCCCAGCTGCCTGGGTGCTCCACACTGGGCAATCAGAACGGGCACACCTGAACCAAGCTGTGCCCAAGGCACCTCAAGCACTTCCCCTTCTCAATGAGGTTTCTTTGCCATCAGAGGGAGCCAGATTTTTTTCAGGAGCTGTTTTCTCCCGAAGCTGGGGCTCCCCATTACCACTCAGTTCCTGCCCTGCCATTAGGTGCCATCTGTGTTATCAGGAGCAGAGATAACCTGGCAGACACTCAGCACAACGTGCCTCACAATAAACAACTGGGGCTCTGCCTGCCCTGATGGCTTCCAGGCAAGTGCTATCTCTGGAACCTGGTTTCTGTGCAAATCACAGGAACACAGAATGGTTTGGGCTGGGAGGGACACCTTCCACTAGCCCAGGATGCTCCAAGCCCTGTCCAACCTGGCCTTGGACACCTCCAGGGATGGGGCAGCCACGGCTTCTCTGGGCACTCTGTGCCAGGGCCTCCCCACCCTCACAGGAAGATTTCCTCCCATCACTAAAGGATTTCTTTTGTAAAGATTCTGCAGATGCCATCTCCAGAACCCAGCGAGCAGCATTTAAAGCACAGGCTCCAGCAGCAGCCTTTGTGTGTGAGAAGGTCATGGAGATGTGATCTTTACAGCACCTGTGACACCAAACCCAGCAGGAGCTTGCCTGGCTGCAGCTGGAGTGGTCCTGAGCTCCAGAGGTCACTCTGAGGGCCTGCTCCAGCTCCCCTTGTCACAAGTGACTGATGCTGCACCACTTCCAGCAGGCTGGGCTCTGTTTTGTCCCTGTCTCTGCCTTGGGAGGACACAGTTCAGCTTCCTTCCAAGGAAAGAGCTCTGCTCCTGCCTTTTGAAGCCATCCCATCCATTATCCTGATCCATTTGTTCTCCTGTTGCATTGATGGAAAGCAGAAGCTACAGATAAACTCATGCTGAGTTTTTGAAACCCGTGTGGGCAAGGCAGAACAGCTGCACTTCCCTGTACAGCTGGACTTCAATTCTGCTTTCAGACATTTAACGTGACAAATAAGAAGACACATAAGATGGCTTAAAATAGGTTAAGGGCTAAAATAAAACCCACCTGCCGTTCAATAATGTGGTTTATTTACACAATGACTGCTAATTTCTGTGCCAGGTATGTAATGAACTCACTGTGGAACACTGTGTTTAGACCATGGTCAGATGAAATTTCTGTGATTTCACAGGAAAAACACAGAACAGGCTCACAGCACGTTACAACACCAAGAGTGGAACGAGCAGATACCACCCTGCTCATGATGCAACAGCTTCAGGACTCCAGAGCCAAGAGCCAGAGGTGACACCAACATTATTTACAGGGTAAGTGTGTTTAAAGTCTTGTAAAAATTCCGTTCCTGCTGTGCGTGAGGGGTTTGGCTTACCTTTAGGATTTGCAGCAATCCTGAAAGCAGGACACAGCACATTCTGCTTGTTTTGCAAACTGCACTCCTCTTCCTATCAAGCTGTGGCCCTAGAAATGTTTCCCCTCTGCTCTTCCCATCCCCCAGGCACCTCTGAAGAGTGACTTGAGGGCAGAGAGGTGCTTATCTTGGTTTTCCAGCTCCAGCGTGGCACTAGCACTGTCTCAGTCTGCTCAGAGTTCACCTGTCCCTGCTGATTACATCAGTGCTCAGCTCAGCAGGTCTCTGGCTCCAATAAAAAGGGCTTTGTCAAGCCTGCCACTGTGAGCTGCCGGAGGGGCTGAACAGCAGCACCAGCCTGGCCTGGCAGCCGCTGCTTTCCCAAGAGGCAGCAAACCCCAGTGTGCAGCTGGTTTACTCCTAGCACTGAGGTGTCAGAGCACTTTCAAGCATTTTTAGGAGGTTTTTTTTTTTGTTAAGAGGGATTTAAGCTCCCTCTGTGGCATTAGCATCTTAGCATCTCCGGTTGGCTGCTGTGACACCTGCTGTGACACGGCTCTGTCACATTAACGCCTCATCAGGACTGTCCCTCCCACACATCCTAAGTGTATTTTGATCTAATTCAAAAGTTCCCTCTTTCCCAAACACTGCGATTGCTTTTTTCCTTTCCCATCCAGATTCCTTTTCTCCCATCATTCCCATCAAGGGTTCAGGTGAGAAATGAAATTACTCTCGAGGAGCTTTGCACAGAGACTTTGCAGTCAGAACACGCAACTCTGGTGCAGAACAGTGAGGGTTTTAAGCTCTGCTGTGGATGACTCTTGGTGCAATCTTTTGCCTGCATCTGCCTCCAAAAATGTCCTGTAGCAAATCTGCTACCTTGATGCCTACCATTACACAGGGAAAAGCTTTCCTTTAAAAACAATAGCTTATTCCCAATATTTCTGTGATGGCAGCCATTCCAGCAAATCACGCCCAGCCACAAAAGCGGGACTGGAGGGAAGAGCCAGCTGGTTCCTGCTGGTCCCTGCGGGCAGGGGGTCAGACACCCTCTGCTCTGTGGGTCTGCTCTTTGTCCCTGCTCCTCCTCCTCGTCACCCCTCCCTGCCAGCGGGATGTCCTCAGTGCTCCGTTCCAGGGCCACCTGGGCAGGGTTCCTGAGCGAGCTGCCCGGCCGGCCGGTGCCGCTACTCACCGGTGCTGGTCGGGTCCCAGGTGTGGAGCCCAAGCCCGGGGTCGGAAGGACTGCTGTCCTAGCTGCCTCTGCAAGTCTGGAGGGATTTCAGCTGTAGGGTTGGTCATGGCCAGAGTGTGCCTTTTTGACCTATTTGCCAAGTATCTGCAACAAGCAGGAGCACATTTTATAAGAGACTGATGGGAGTACTCCGAAAACAGGGAGTGTTAGATAACCCAGAGAACACGGGAAGGAAGAAGCTTGTGCAGTGCTCAGAACACACCATGGACACGCTGCCCATGCCCATCACAGCACTGGCTCCCCAGTGCTCTGGGGACAAGTGTAGCTGCAGCTGCTGCTGCTCCACTGCCAGCCTTGGAAGCAAAGAGGAGCCGTTTGCTGTTCCCAGCAGGAAAGCCACGTTTGACCTCAAGGGGAATGTTGGTATGTCCCTTCGGGAATACCCCCCTGCCCTCAGCAGGGATTCACTGCACCGGAGCAGGTCTGCCCCTGTGCCCCAGCCCGGGCAGCCAGGGCAGAGATAACCCAGCGGGAGCTGGGCACAGAGCAGAGCTGCTGCTCTGCCCGGGAGCCACCCTGGGCCACCCTGTCCCAGCAGGGGAAGGCTGCCCGAGGAGCATGAGGAAGGGCTGGGCTGAGGCAGGGCTGTGCCAGCCCGGTCCAAGTGCGCCATCTAGTCCCTGCTCAAAGTCGGGAACGGCCCGGGATGCGCCGGGAACGGGAACCGAGCAGCAAGAGGGTTCCTCCCTCCGGAGCCACCAGCACCAGGGCTGGGCTCGCCTCTCACACCTGAGCTGGGGGGCGACAGCTCAAACAAAAGCCCGCTGTGCACTGGAGAAGAGCTGCAGGTCTCCTGCAAAGCCCCCGATGACCGGGGAGGAGGAACTCGGAGTCCCCGCTCCGGCAAGGATGTGAGGAAGGGCCAGGCAGTGCTGAGAGCTGCTGCCTGCCTGCTGCTCCTGGCACAGCCGAGCTGGCTGAGAGGGGCTGCAGCCCCTGCCCAGGGCTGGCACTGCACCGGGTTGTGCCCGCTCAAGGCCGCTGGCATGAGCTGAACCCTTTGTGCCCTGTGAACACAAATAGCAGCGAGGCAGCTCCAGTAACCAGGCCAGGCACCACTCGGGCACTGACACCTGCACACCCTCACCTCTGCTCTTCTCCCCAGCTGCTGCCCCCGGGAAGCAGAAAGAGCAGCAAGCAACACAGACTTGCCCAAACCCAGCCTCTGTTTGCTGCTGAAGCCACTTAAGCAGAAGCAGCAGGTTAACAGTGCCGTGGTGCCCCGCCAAAGCCCGTGCCATTAGCTGTTTAAGAATCATTTGATGTAGACAGGGAAAGGTTCCCAAAGAGCTTTACTGTTGTGGTTTGCTAAGATCATTTTATTTCAGCCCTCCAGGGAACAATCCAATCACGAGCTCTAAGAGCGTTTCGGGTGGAAGAAAGTTTCCCAAAGCTCAAAGGAGATGTGACTGCTCCCTGGAACAGAGAGAAGACTGTGCTCTGCTTTCAAGGTCAGATTAAGGAGGGCAAAAGCTGCTCAGTGGTGGCTGCAAACAGAGTATTTGGGGCAGTGTCCTGAGAAGCTAAATATTTGCATCTGTCCCTGATGTTAATGCTATTTACCCTTCTCCTCTGATGACTACTGACATGTTGCAACACAAGGGGGTGGAGAACAAGTTAACACACAACCTGGATGGTGCTTTTTCAAGGCCATCTGGTGGAAGAAGAACATGTGCTGTGAAAGAACTAAGGGCAGCACTGTCAAGAGCAGTGAAGTGACCTCTGAGTCCAAGGGGACTTGGTTCTCAGTGGGATCTGAACATTTCAGTGCCTTGCAAAACACTGCACAGGGGTTTCAAAATGTTTCCAGCTGAGCAAATGCTTTAAAGGCTCAGCTGAAACCTTCAGGTTTAGAATAGTGAAAATCTGCCCAGGTAAGATGTCCAGGCATGCCCTTGCCAAGAATGAGATTTATGTTTGCACAGCCAAGAAGACCACCTGCTGTTTGAGGTGCTGTCAGAGGACATTACTGGCCCTATATTAGAACTGTTAATGGCTGTTGGAGCTATTATTGAGGCTACAAGTAGACTTTCCAGGCTGAGGTATGCAAAGGGAGCCTCAGCGCACAGCCTGTCACTGCTCACACCCACTGTTCCCTGGGAGCACTGAGAGGAGCACAGCTGGCCAAGGCTCTGGAGCATGATCTGCACCCACCCCAGTGTCACCCTGCCTGCAACAACCCCCAGCCTGAACCCTTGTGAGCCCCTGAGGAGCCACTCCCTTACCCAGGTGATGACCTGTACAAAGGGGGATCCAGAAAGCTCTTCCAGTTTGAGGTAAGAAGCGGGAGCACCCACCACACGTAGTGCCCAGCTGGTTAGCAGAGAGGAAACTATGCAAAAGCTCCTAAGAAAATGTTAGCAAGGCCATGGTTAGTGTGTTCATGGACTGAGAAAGTACAAGCACATTCTACCCACTTCCTACAATGTGTTTAGAGCAGACACAGAGAACAGAAGTTCCCAGCCTGAGAGCTAATAATGCTTCCTTTATTGGAGCAGACTATTTTAAGGCCCGATGCTAAAATTAGCAGCTAGAGGTACCCGTAATTCCAGCAAGCTCACTTTGTTTGAGGCATCAGAGTTGGATGTTTACTGCATGTCCTGATACAAAAGCTGCTGCACTGGCACCCAAGGCCACAGAGGAGACTCTCCCACCTCCAGCACCCAGCAGGGAGGGGAATCCCTCGGCACTCACTTGGCAGGTTAGTGTGGATCGCATGCTGGTGCACACTAAGCAAAGAAATTTAGCAGTTCCAAGAGTTTGTGGAGAACCTACTGCTCAATCAGCTACCCATTTCAGGGGAATCCAGCTTTGCAAGCACCCAGAAGTGCCAGAGGAGCAACTGCCTACAGTAATCAACACCCAGAGGAACAGGAGAGGTGCTGAGCCTTCGCTGTAAAATCAGCAGGGGTGCCCTGAAGAGGTGGCTGTGTTTGAATCAGCTCTGGAACAGCCCAAGGTGAGCCTTGTGGAGGTAGGAAGGGCAAATGTTAACTGGGAGTTACCTCTGCACAGCTTCCTGGTCCGGCTCCCCATCGGAGCTCTCCTCGTCCACAGGGGTGACAGCTGGCACAGCCTGTGGAGAGACAGCCACGGATCAGGAGGACACCCAGCACAGTCCCCTCCACGCAGGGGACACCTGATCTTCCCAAACAAGCTTCCACAGGGGTGTGTGCTGGCTCCTCTGCAGCACAAGGAAACCTGGCCAAGAACCCCTTCCAACATTCCTTCCCCAGTCCAAGTGCCTGGGCAGGGCTGCTGCTGCTTGGGGAATTCATTGATACAGATGCACCCAGGGAGTGAGAACACGCCTGAGATGGACACTTGGGTTTTCTCCGTGGCATCAGCAAAGGACAAAAGCAACCACTGAAAAGTGCACAAACTCTGCCAGTTCCAGAGAGGAGCACACAGCCCCACCTGCCTCCTCCAGGAGAGCACGGCAGTGCTGCAAGGGGAGCAGGAGAGCCTTGGGCAGCGAGCGGGCACACATCCCTGCAGCGCCAGGCCTGCTGTGAGCTGGGCACAGCCACCTCTGCCTGCAGGAGGGGACATTTTGAGCTCTGTGCCTTCCCTGTGCTACTCACTGGCGTCATGGTGACGAGCGGTGAGGGGCCCCGGGGCCGCTTGAGCAGCTGCTGTGCGTGCAGCTGGATGTTGGCCCCGCCGTCGGACGCGCGCCGGCCCAGCGGGCCCATGCCGTTCAGCAGCTGCAGTGTGGGGGGCTGCAGCAGGGACTGCTCCTGCAACACACACACAGCACTGTCACCCACCCTGCCACAGCCCCAGGGCACACAGCGGGACAAGACAAGCCCTCTGGGCTTCAGGGACGTCACCAGCATCTCGAGGGATGTGGAGCAGGGGCAGCCAGGGTCAGTGGATGAACAGGGTTTAACTCTGCAGCTCCCTGCACACTGCTTTAGCTGCCAGGCAGGCTGCAACCTGCAGCTCCAAGCCAGGCAGCACAGTCCTGTTTCTCCCCAGCCCATTTATTCATTTCATATTGCACGCCTCTTTCATTCTTTGGCTTTTTCACAGAATGGTTTGGGTTGGAAAGGACCTTAAAGATCATCTAATTCCAACCCCCTGCCATAGGCAGGGACACCTTCCACTATCCCAGGCTGCTCAGAGCTCCATCCAGCCTGGCCTTGGACACTTCCAGGGATGGGGTATCTGCAGCTTTTCTGGGCAACCTGTTCCAGTGCCCCACCACCCCCACAGTAAAGAATATTTTCTTAATATTTGATTTAAACCTACTTTAGAGAACCAACTGGCATCATACATGGAGAGAGTAATTCTTGAGGCCTATGCAGTCCAAGGAGTGACAAAGAGAGGGAGCACAAACACCCTCCCACCTGGCAGGGCACAGAGCACAGCGGGGATCGTGGGCAGTACCTTGTACTCCAGCTGCCCCGTGGGCTGCAGGTTCTGCCTGGGCAGCACACTGTGCATGAAGTTCACATTCGGGGTCACCTGCAGGAACGGGGCCTGAGGAGTGACACGGGGGAAGCCAGGCAGGAGCTTCTGCAGGTCTTCCATGACTTCCGTCCTGTACAGTCACATTTGGAGAGGGGAATCAGCCATGATGTGAGGAAACCCCTCACAGACCCAGCACAACCAGCCTCCCTTCACAAAAAGCTTCTTTTATTTCTGGAAAATGGTCACGCAGAGCAGCCAAGCCACTCTTCGGTTTTATTTGTCCCTTTTTTCTCCTCCATGTTGAGATTTGGCAGAATTAGCTCTTGAGCATTAACCTCAATGGCATTTATCACAAAAACTTCACCTTGCACATGACAGCAGTGCAGCTCAGGTGAGACACCTGCCTTGACCAAAGCACAGCTTACCCAGAGCTGATCAGGAAGGGCAGGAGCAAAGTACCTCATCCCCATCTAAAATACTGACCGAGCTGTGCAGGGGGACTGGCACCTTTAAAGGAACAGCCAGAAGGACCAAAGCCATGTGCTGGGGTGAATGCGCGGGCTGGAGTGCAGTACTCACCGTGGGTCAGCCACTCCCACTGTGTGCCTCCTCATGGAGAGGTAGCGGACCAGAGCCTCGGGGGATGGCTCCTCCCCTTCATCACTGTCCAGGTTCATTGTTCCATCAGTCTGGGCAGGACAAACACGGGAGATGTTGAAATGCAACACGAGGATCAAAGGAAAGGCTTCGATGTGAGCCAGAAAAAGAGCTTTGCAGGGGTCACGGGGATGTGCCTCACCTCCACAATTTGGTTCTCAGGGTTGATGAGCTGGACTTGGGGCACGTTGATGTTCATGGTGTTGCCTGTCTGTTCTGTCTGCTGAGTGGAGAGATCAGGGTCAGAAGACAGAAACACAGCATTGCTTTACAAACACTGCTGGAGTAACACCAGCCCTAAGCACCTGGAACAGGGAGGTGACCCTGGAGCTAGTGAAGAGCTGCTTATTCTCAAGAGGTTGCTTCTTTTACCCCCCCTTGCTTCTGCTCAGGCAGGGTCAGCATCTCTTCTGCTTCCCTTATGGCCTGGCCTCTCCCACAGCAAGTGCTCATTGCTCCATCAGCAGCACAGGTGGGGAGGAAGCAGCACACAGCAGCCCTGGGCTGGGAACTCACTCTAGCTCCCAATAACTCCCTCAGCTCCTTCCCCTCTGTCACTAAGGGAGCAGGAGACTGTCTGAAGGATGTTCAGCCAATGCACAAACTGTTCCTAACCTCAGGATTAGGGCACCCTGAGCCCACACCAAAATCTCTGACAAGGAATCTCTGACACCCAGCCAGGGTGCGGGTGCCCCCCAGCAAGTCTGAGTTTCGCAGGTAAGGGACTGGCCGGCCCTGCAGGGCTGGAGGAACGCTGGCAGAGGGCATGCACCTGGATGTTGGCCGAGGTGGGGAAGGTGATGGTGCGGGGGATGCTGGGCGAGGGCGCGATGCGCAGGTTCTTGTGCCGCTTGAGGCGGTCGCAGAGCAGGCTGTAGATCGCGCTGTAGTGATCGTACGCGTCGGCTCGCAGCGACTGCAAGGCACAGCACAGCGGTCAGCCCCTCTTGGGCAGTGATAAAGGACATCTTACACTGTGTGGGGCTGCTCAGCTGCCTCCAAACACAGGCAGTGATCAGCAAGAGGAGCAGGCAGGACATGCCAGGCCTCACCTGCACCGTGCGCTCCTTGTCCAGCCCCATGTCCGCCATGGCCAGCAGCACGTCCTCGTTCAGCGGCTCCAGCTGCCTCTCGGTCTTCAGGTGCTGACACTCTGCTATCAGCTGTGAGGGCACAGGCACACAGTCAGAGCTGACATTCCCAAAGGCACACTGATGAGTCACAGCGCTCCCAAGAGCCCAAGCACCGGGATCTGGCTGCAGCTGGCATGAGGTCTGATGGCAACCGATCCGAAATCCTCTGCCCCAAGCTCCCAGAGCCACAGGGGAAGATAAAAAATGTACATAGATGAGGAGTGATGTGGAAAGCAAGGCCAGGAGACAGAGAAAAGGGAAAGGGCACGCACGGGAATGAGTGTTCCCAAAGAACAGAACCAACACTGCAGCACCACGTGCCCAGAGCCCGTCTGAGTCACTGAGCAGACCCTGCTCGCTGCTGCTCACCCTGTCAAACTCTGCATCAGCCTCCCCCAGCTTCATCCACTTGTGTTTGCAGATCTGCTCCATGGAGAGCCTCTTGCTCGGGTCCAGCACCAGCATGTGGCGGATCAGGTGTTCACACTCTGCCAGGGAAGAGAGGCCGGGTCACCCATGGGGAGGGACACGGCTGCTGCAGCGTTCCCTTTCCAAGCTCCCTCTGGGGAGCCACCTCACAGAAATACTGATCCTCCCTGCACTTCACACCTGCCTGTTCCCAACATGCCTCACTGCTGCACACATTGACTCCCCTGGGCTAGGAAGGAGGTAAGCCACCCTGGCTACACAGAGCCCTGTCACCCTGTCCCTCCCCATCCTGATGTGAGTGGCTTTTGGAGGTTGAGAGCAAAGGACCCTTGAAATGTTCTCCACTGCACAGCTGTGCCATCATATTACACCTGTGCTGTCACCAAGATGGACTGCTGTTTAGGCTGGAATTTAAGTTTGCTTTGAAAGCTCCATATTTGAGCAGAATTTTCTGCATGGAGAGAACCTCTTCCCCAGATAAGACAGCAAGCAAGGAAGTCTTCAGCTGGGAAACTCCACGCAAAATTGTTCCTTAACCTGACAGCAGGCAACCAAGTACCTCCGCGTGACTCTTTGTTAAGCTGATTTTAAATGAAAATTCATCACACCTTTCACACCCAAGATTTATTATCAAAGTGTTTTTGCAGCAGCGGGACACAAACGCCCATCTCTGACGGGGCTGTTGCTGTGAATTCATGCCCCACAATGCAGTAAAAAGCTGAAGGTGAGGGAGGTGCAGTGGAAAGGCCCTTACCTGTGGACATGAAGAAGGGGATGCGGAACTTGCCGCTGAGCACCCGCGCGCGCAGGTTCTGCAGCGTGCTCCCGTCGAAGGGCAGCGCCCCGCACACCAGCACGTACAGCACCACGCCGAGGCTCTGCACCAAACACACCCCGTCAGCAGCGCCAAGCTGAGCCAAACCCATCCCTGGGCAAGGCACGCCTTTGGCACCTCCCCACGGGGAAAATACAGGATGGAGTAGCCAGAATGCAGCTCTGGAAATGTTCCTTTGGAAAACGCTTTTTGCCGTGTCAGGGCTTTTCTCCAAGACGTGTACTGAGCACTCAGGAAGCAAAGCCAAACAAACACAGCAAAAATCAGATCAAAGTCAGAGAGGAAGAGGCTCATCACATACCCAAATATCAACCTTTGGCCCATCGTACTCCTTGCCTTCAAAGAGCTCTGGGGCAGCATAGGGAGGACTCCCACACCAGGTTTTAAGGAGCTGGCCAGGGGTGAAGATGTTGCTGAACCCAAAATCTGAAAGAACAAAGAGAACCGATGAGAGGAATGTGATTCACTCCAACTGTCCTGAACAAATGGTATTTCAGTGACTTGCTGAGTCTGGTAAGGTCACGTACCATCCTGTAATGGGTAACTGGTACACAGACACTGGAAATGGATTCACTGAGGTTAGAAAAGCCTCCAGGGTCATTGAGTCCAACCTGTGCCTGATCCCCACCTTGTCACCAGCCCAGAGCACTGAGTACCATGTTCAGTCTTTCCTTGGACACCCCCAGGGGTGGTTACTCCAAACCTCCCTGGTGCCCTGAGCTCTGGGCAGTGCCAGCAAGGTCAGAGTGCAAAGGGAAAAAGAATGGGAATTCTGATTTTTCCGGAAAGCACTACAGGGTTATGGTGGGCAGCTCTATCAACAATCAAATCCTTCACCAAGAGCAAATAACAAATCCTGAAACAGAAAGGTCTTCACCTCACAGGCAGCCAACCATCAGCTTATGTGGGCACTAATGGCATTCTGTGTTAATTAATCTGCCTCCCCCTGGCTCACAGTTGGGACCTGCACTGCAAAGGGCAAGGAAACCAGTCTGGGTCCAAGAGAAGGGAGCTGGTTCTTGTTAAAAAAAAAGAAGTTTCCTTCCTTTTTTTCTTCTCAGTTGAATTGAAGCAATCACAGTCACAGAGAGAAGTTCTGAGATGTCCATAAATTTTTTCTAACACATTCAAGACTACCTAATATTACCAGCTAGTTACCAATTAACTACCAGTTCTACACTAAATTATAAGTGAGGATCACCAGTGATCCCAACAGCTCTGTGCCAGAGGCAGGCAAATCCCACCAGCACTCCCCAGAACGCACTAACTGCTCAGTCCCTGCTCCCTCTTGCCGTTCTCCTTACAGGATTTTCCATGACCTAATTTCAGGTGACTCCTCTCCTCCTTTGCACAGCGTCTGCAGAACCCAGCAGCCCACCTGGCACCGCTCCTGCCAGCTCAGCTCCAGGGGGACACAGCCAAATTCCTTCTCCCTGTCCCTCTGCAGGGAGGAAATTCTCACTGTGGAGATGATTTATGCACGTGGAGAATACCTAACGCAGCCTGCTCCTGTGGAAACACCTGGAGTACACACCAGGCTGCTCCAAGCCCAGCTCCAAACAGAGCAGAGATGGTAAATGTTGTTTAAAGGCACTGTGGAATCAAAACAAGGCACTTACATGCCCTTTGGGTTTTTACTGTTGGCAGTGAAGCCATCTAAACCTCCAGTCAGTCTTTGGAGGACAATTCCAGGGAAATAGCACACAGCTGCACAATTGTCTTTTCCACCTCTCAAGCCTTTGAGCTGCTGTCTCACGTTCAAGGCAGGATGTGTAACAAGTGCCTGAGTTATGGCCACCGGAGCCAGCAATAAACGCTGCAGCACTGGATGTATTTCCCAACACACAGCATTTGTATCAGGTTTAGACATAAACTCCTTATGACTGTGGAATTTTGGCACTTCCCATATATTGAGCAAGTTATCCTCGTTTAGTTGCTTTTATTTGTCTTTGTAAGTACACGAGCGGGCCTTGGGGAACCACCTGGATTTTCCAAGGAGTGCACAGTCAGGAGCAGCTCCAGCCCTGCTCAGGTGAGAGCCTGAGGTGCTCCCCACTCTGCTGCACAGGTCACAGTGAGTGCCAGCAGCAGGGGCAGGGCTGTGCCATGCCAGGTCCATGCCATTCCAGGGCTGTGCCATGCCAGCTGGCAGCACCGCAGCCTCGGAACAGACACGCAACAGCTGCCTCCTGCACCCTCCTCTGCTTCCTGCAGATTGGTCGGCTGGGAAACTTCACCCCTTCCCCATGGTGCTGAAATTCATGCAGGGATTCACAGCTCTTTTGGACAGGGAGAGGAGGTGGGGAGAAGGGGAAATGCAGAGTCTGTGCTTAGGGAACGGGGCCAGCAGGCCCCAGAGCTGTCCTGGCTCTCGGGGTGAAACCTCTCCCTGGGCAGGGGTGCTGCTGTTCCCAGCCCCTCCTGGGCTCAGGGCAGGCCAGGCAGGCTGCTGGGCTCTGCAGGGAGCTGGAGCCAGCAGATCCTGCACAGGACACTGCTCCCAGGCTGGACACGGCTCCCACCTGCGCTGCGGGACTGAGGTCAAGGCTGGGGAAAACAGCAGGGCTTTAAAAACCCAAAGAAAGTTCACGGGAGGACTTGAAAACCCCAGAGCAACTAAGCACAAAATCTAAACCAAACAAAAACACAAATTACAACTTAAATAAACTGTCTTAAAATCTACGGCCAAGGAGATGCATAAATGCAAATCCTCAGGGAGCAATCAGGTCACATTCCACAAACAGATGCAAAGGGAAAGAGGCATTTCTGAGCAGCAAGGTGAGTCACAATGATGGGATACAGGAAAATATTTAAACCAAACATCTCTGCTACAAAACAGTGGGTCCAGTCCCTCAAGCTTCCTTGGAGCTGAGCTCAGGGAGTGGCTTCAGTCCCTGCCCAAGAGGGATTTGATCCTGAGGAGGGGAAGGAGCAGCTGACTCCTGCAGATGAATGCAAAGCGATGCATAGATCAGATTCCTCTCTGAAACCATCCCCGGCAAGGCTGGGCTGTTTAGCAATCATCAACTCCTGGCTGAACTCTTGGGCTGGGAGCACAGGGAACACAGTGCCAGCAGCTACTGACTCAGCCTCTGAGAAGGTACACTGGAGAAAAAGCATCCATGGGAAAAATGAGAGCGAGGGTCACAGTGCTGGGATCTTGCTGCTTACGGAAAAATAGCGAGGCAGCCATCAACCAATCTATCAATCAATCAATCAATCAAAACCCAACCCAAACAGTGCCCACCAGTGAGAGCAGCAGCACTGCCCACCCCGGGAGCTGGCACCTGCCAAATGCCAGGCAAGGGAGTTAAAGCTGCAAATGGAAGTCAGGCAGAAAGTGCCAGAAAATCTGCACTGATCAGAGTCTGAAAAGCTCCAAAGTTTGAGTTAGACACAGTTAATGGGTTTGGCCCAATAAGTGAAGGTTCAGCTGGTTCTCCACCAATGTAACTGGTGTGTGTGCCTTTCTGTAGCATTTCTCCTGGGAGGTCTGCTGTGAAGGAGATCTGTTGCTATCACTTTTCTTTTTTTTTTCTTGAAACAATGGAAGAACTGGTGTCAAATTGTAATTGATGAGTTATAGGGAGAAAACTTAATACTTGGAAAATCCTATACCATAAATCAGCTTTTCCAGGCTACTTTTCAAAGCGCTACAGCATCTTCCTGCCAAGGCAAACACTGCCACCACCAGGGTGGGGACTATCTCCTGGAGTCATTCTGGGAGCACAGATTTGGAAGGAAAATAGTTTCCAACTCCCTCAGATAAAAAAAGGTTTCCACAATTTCCAGAGCTTCTCAGCCTGCTCATGTGGACATTTCTCCAGCAAATCCAGCTGAATTCCAGTTTCCACCTGGGTTAGTTTTTAACTTCTCCTTGTTTGCCAGGCACCCTCCCCCTCCACACAGAGCGGATTTTCCCCGTGAACACAAGATGGCCTCAAACCATTAGTGCAGCCTTTGCATGGAACACCAGAAAGTGCTGCTCAGAGACCTCCCCAGCAGCTCTCCCCGGGCTCCACAGCCCCTGCCCTCCTTCTCCAAGGAGCTGCACTCCTGCTTCATCAGCCATGCCTCTGTCACTTATCTGCTGCTCCCAGCACAGTGAGGAGCAGGTTATCATCCCTGTGCCAAGGAGGACGTGGTTCACACTGTTAAGCACCAGAGGGAAGTCCATGAAGTCCATCTCTCCTTCCTATTCCTTCCCCACTCCCTCCCCATAGATGGAGGGTGAAGGAAGCATAAGAAATTGCTGATGATTTTACCACAAACGAAGTGCTGATCTCTAATCTAACACCTCAGGATGGTACACGACAGAGCAGCAACAATGAGCTAGACTGTTTCCTTTCTTCAAAGATGCTATCTAGACAGAGGAGTATTTCCCACGTCCCAGAAGTAACATTGCACAAACTAAAGTTTTGTAGCCCTCAGCACTTAAAAAAAAATAAAAAAATCAAGTTACAAACCCTTGCAAAAGACAACAATCTCACCCAGGAAGTCTGCTGGGAGACGGAGCAACCAAGTGCTTTCTAAAGGTGCTCTGCTGTGCACTAGGCTCTGGGAGAATTAAATGCTGAGTACAAGATCTACCACTTCCAAAGCCCATGGAATGAGATGACCAGGGCAGGATCACAGAATATTCTGAGTTGGAAAGGACCCACGAGGATTGAGTCCAACTCCAAAGTGTTAAATCTCCTTGGTTCAATTGGTCATAATCACAGCAAGCCCAGTAAAGTCAAGCCTAGTCAGTGCCCCCCAGAGACGAGCCAAGGCTCAGTCTCACAGTCAGAGGATCACAGACATGCAGCTGTGTTAGGTCAGGACAGAAATGCCCAGGGAAGAAGCTCTCTGGAAGGGCAGTTAGTGACAAAAAAATCCCTGCAAAACTCTGGGAGCAGGCAGTGAGGGCCTGAGTGCTCAGCTGCTTCAGCTTCTCTCCCTGCAGGGAATAAAGCCCCAAAGCGCTGAGGCCACTCTGGCTCTGTCACAGCACATTGAGAACGATTCCAGGAGCACAGCTTCCCCTTCACTGCTCCCCCATCCACCTTGTCATCCCTACTTTGCCATTCCCGCTCTCCCACCTAGCCTGACCTGCTCTGAAGATGCCCAGAACCTGCAGCAGGACTCAGAACAAGGTCAGTTTTGTGACACTGTCTCACCCATCACCCAGAGGAGTGAACACTGCAGTGTCTGCAGCCTGGGAAGCCAAACCTGCCTTTTTTTCCTTCTTCTTTTACTTTGCACTACTTGAAGGGAGGTATAAATCTCCTGGCTACAACCTGGCAGTTCCAGCTCTGGGCAGCAGGCCACACAGAAATCCAAAGCTTCCTTTAGCTGCACCACGTTTCCTTCTCCCTGAATACCTGGAAGCAGCCAGTGCCTACATTTATTAACTCCTGAAAGCAGCTGCCTTCCTCCCACACTGCTCAGCTTAGCTCACCTGCTATTTTGATGTTCAGGTTTGCATCCAGGAGGAGATTTTCTGCCTTCAGATCCCTGTGGACTATGTTGCGACAGTGACAGAAGTTGACAGCAGCCACGATTTGCTTGAACTTTCTGCGGGCTTCCTTCTCGGCCATGCGCCCGTGGGCCACGAGGTGATCTGTGAGGTGAGGAGAACACAGGGTTATGGACACAGGGGCTAATCCTGCTCGTGGAGAGAGCTGGGCAGGTGGGAGCAACGGGGGCACAGCGTGGTTCCCAGCTCCAGTAGCAGACATGGAGGAGGCACAAGCAGGGATGGGCACAGCACTGCCAACCGGTCCTCACCTGGGCTGGCTTTGAAATTAATGTTATATAGAGGACAGCTGAGGGATGACTGGAAAATCAGAACTGTTTTGTTCACAAGGGCAAAGGTTTTAAAATCTTTTTCTACATCAAAATAAAAACGAAGCTTTTCCAGCCCTTGCCCTCAGTCAGACCCCAGCCTGGTAGCACATCACCTCAGAGGTGCAGCTTCCTGACCACATGCATCCTTCCTTCCCCCTGATTTTTCACAGGAAACGTGTCTTTGGTCTAACTCCTGCTGGAACCAGCGAGCTCCCAGGTAGTCACAGCCACAAGCAGCTGCTCACCTCAGCTCTCCAGCCAGCACAGCTACCAGCAGCTGCAGGGGGGACTGAACATCCTCCCTCTCTGTGCATCGATGCAACAACATCCTTGCGAAATCCAAGAAAGCATTTCATTATAAAAATGGAGCTGGCCTCCACTACGGAAATCTGAGCACTCCCAAATATTTTGCTGAAAGCCTGTACTCTCACTCAAAGGTAGTGTTTGTTGCCAGCTGGGCTTTCCTTGGAAGGCAGCACTGCACACACGGACAGGAAAAGGCTCTCCAAGAGATCACAAAGGCAGGCACACAGCAGTGACCCAGCTGAAGTTCAATCCACTTAAAACCTGGAAGGACCAGGCTCACAGAAGCCACTTGTCACTGTCCCACGAGTAGGGATGGACAGGCAGGAGACAGGCAGCAGAAAAGGCAGAGAAAGAAGAAGGTAACTTCAGGAGGTTGTAACTCCTTGGTCGGGCCATTGAGTTGGCCTCAAAACATCTCTGACCAAAATTAGGCTGAAATTATTCATATCCCTCCCTAAACTCCATTGAACTGGGGGCTCAATACAGATATCTTTTCTTGAATATAATAACAATAAATCACTTGTGCGGGTTTCTCATCGGGTGGTTGTGTTTTTCCCCAGTCACCCATTCATTAAAATACCTGTGACATAACTGACTCGCAGTAAATACTAATTACCAAGATCCATCAAAGCAGTTGTGCTGCTCCTGACTGCACAGCAACCTACTTCTGCCTTTGCCCACTCACGTTGTGCAACAGACTCGAGGTGTTTTTCAAAGAACTTGTCAATTAACTCTGGTTCATCAGATAAACTTATTCTGTAAGCAAATGTGAACCAGGTCTGGAGAAGGAAAACCATCACCAAGCCCAATCTGACCCTCAGCTCGCTCGCTGGGCAAAGCAAAGTCACCATCTCAAATTGCCCCATCGTATTTCATTACGGCATTTGCATGGTCATAAATTTGTGACTCTAAGGAGACTGACAGCAGAGCACAGCAAGGGCTGCTCCAATTTAAGCCACTGATCAACAGGTAATAGCTCAGCTCCTAAACAAGGTCATTCACACCTTCTGCTCCACTGGGATTGGGAGCCAGCCTGTCCATGCAGCAAGTGCCCTTGAAACAAAGCACAGTTTCCGAAATATTTTAGCAATTATGCAGGCAAGAAAGCAAACCCAGCTACTGCAGCAGGTGTCTTTCTGCAAGGCTTTCCTAAGTGGATTTCTGCCCAAATCAAGTTCACCATCCCGGCACAGCCGGTGACACCCTGCGTTCAGTGCTGGCACTTGGGGCACCCCCTGCCCCACGTCTCCCACCCAGAAAACTCTGCTGCCCCTCTGCCCAGCCAGTCCTGCTTAGGCTGCAAAAGGCCCTTTTAGGTTAGGCGTGAAATTTCACTTTTGCTGAAGAACTGGGAGCAGAGGCCCAGGCTCTGCACGTAGGCACCGCGCTCCGAGCCCACTGACATTTCTGCACCAGCTCCAGAGGAAGGACAGAAACAATGAGGCTACAGAATACTTCACATACCACCAAGGGCAACTGTATGCCAAAATTAACCATTGAGAGCTTAGTCTGCACAAACCTCCCAAGCAGGGGAGGTTACAGAGCTGACCTGAGTGCTGAGCTGGGAGCCAGCACCCTGCTCTGAGCGTGCAGAGCACCCAGAGCCTGGCTGGGCTCGCGCACAGTGATGCTCCTCTGGGTGTCTTCCAGAGGGGAAGGAATGCATCATTTCATTGCACAATCCCTACACACATCAGTCACTGCTCTCCCTACTTACAGGAGGCACCTGACGCTGCTCTCTGTGTTAAAAAAACAATCCAATCCTACACTGGGGAGAAATCACCTTTGGTTCAGAGAGCACTGACACACAAGTTTCCACTCCCCGCCTCTGGACAGACGCCTCGTGCTTTTAAGCTGCTTTCTGTCTGGAAAACAAACGCTGATGAAGCTTCACATCTCCTCTGTGTGGGGGATTAAGTCACATTTCCAGTGAATTTGGTGACCTTGTGATGTCAGAAGCAGTCTGACCTTCTAGAGACAGGCACCACAACATTGTTTAATGTGTCTGCCCAGTTCAGGCTCACAGTGCTCAGGACAAGCGGGCCGGCGGTGGGGAGACAGGGCAGATGTGGGAACCACATCAACCAGATGATAATTTTCTAAATTTCCTGTGATTTTTTTTTTGATAACCAACCAAGAACTCATATTCCGTCAGTGAGGACTGCAGATTATTTACAGTTTTCATAGTAAACAGCTGAAAGCAAACCAGATTTTTAGACTATATTACATCTGACCTCAAAAAAGGACACTCGAGGGACCTGGAATGGAGACCACCCTATGTTTAAAAGGAGACATTCATTTCTTCATAATGTCAAACCAGCGACCCAACCACACGCAAAACACAGACAGGGACAAAAATAACAATTTACATTTGGCTGCTGGAGCCCACAGCAAACCCAAGGCCTGTCCCTGGTCCCTGCTACGCAAACAAAGTGAATTATCAAACATTTCCAGTAAGAGATGAATCAAAGACTCTTACGGCACAGCCTGGCCGCCGAAGGAGTGCTCAGCCCTTTACTGGAACCTGGGATAAACAGGTGGTGCAGCCCTCCTGGTGCTGAGCTGGGATCCCTGTGGAGCTCAGACAGGCAGGGACAGGCCAGACACACGGCCAGCCCAGACAGACTGCAGCCATTTACAGAAACCATTGCTCTCGCTGCTGAAAGCTCTGACCTCTGGCACTGCCTGGGAAATACTGACAGCTTTAAGCCTTGGGAAGTTCTGAAAGCATCAGAAAAGCAATTTAAGATGTGTTCCTTACAAAAACCTGCAGTTTATAATGGCACAGTGCTGCAACTCTGGTTCTATGGGGCTGCACTCAAATGCCCCATGGCATTTGGCACCCAGAACAAGGCAGCTGTCAGCCCCCCTTACCCTCCAGCGCTACATTTTAAAGCCTATATCATGCAGGTGCTAAGACATGACCAAGAATAAGACCGAAGAGACTCAGCACAGGCCATTTCACAGAGAAGCCCCAGTGCCCAGTAAGAGGCATGGTGCCAGTGGTTGCACTGCCCACACACACCTCACACAGCTCATCCAGCCATTCCCAACAAGCCCAGCTGCCCTAGCAGGGACAGGCACCGAGAGGAGGTGCAGGTGAGGCTTTACCCAAGAGGAGAGCCCAGCTGCCCACACTGCCATTGACTCTGTCTCCAGCACACAAGGACGTGAGACCCTTCAGCGCTGGAGATGCAGGGACTGCAAGGAAACCTCCCCAGAATGGGCTCCTGCTTCCTCCCTGCAAATTGCTTCCGCTGGTAGAACAAAGTCTTAATGGCTCCTCAGGAAACTCTGAATACAAAAAGCTGAGACTTGAGCTTTCCCTTCTCTGCTCTTGCACTGAGGGCAGTGCCCAAAAATCCTCAACACTGGGGAGAGAGGCACGGCCTCCTGGCTTGGGTCTGGAGATGCCTCTCGCTATTACAGAGCTGGCTGCTGCCAGCTATCAGTGAGGATAAAATGCTGGGCAGCAACATGGAAATTAGCCATGCTAATGAGCTGAATTTACTACAGCAGAAAATCTTTCAGAAAGCAATTAGGTTTTCACTTCGACTCACGCAGAAGGCTATTTTTGTAACCAAAGAATTCATTCCAAGTTTGTATGTGAGCTTGCACATAGCTCTGGATTTAAAAAAAGACGAGCCCATCCCTGCCAAATTCAACAGAAGAGGGAGAAAAAGTAAAAAGAGATTTATACTTTTCTGTGGTGATACACACCCAAGCCAACTGCAGGCAGGTGATTTTGCTGTGCATGGGAAGGTGAATTTCACAAGCCTTTGGAACTGCTGAGTGTGTCCAGCACCATGATTCATATTTGAATAAACAACTGGAAGGCTCAGCAAGTCAGTTTTTCACCAGGCAATCCACACTTCCCAAACATCAGCTGTCACTTGCTTCCCCTTCGGCTGTCACCTTCTCAGGGAGAAATCCAAGGGACATGGACAATATTGACAAGAAGCCATGGCAACCATCTACAGAGGTACTGAGGAACTGGTGGCAGTTTGTAGTGGCTGCAAACCAGCACTTTTCAGCTTTTAGTTTCCTTAATTTGGGGCTTCTCTTGCTTCACTAAAAGCTTCGTCTTTTATTACAACTCAGCTTCTCCTCCAGAGAAATGAGAAGTAAAATCAAAAGTGAATCTTCTGCAATGACTGACGAGGACAGGGGGAGTGTTCCCAGGAGCTGACAGGCCACGTGTTGACTGTCCTCACTTCCTTGACTGAAGCTAATTCAAGCCCACAGGATTTTCCCCCTTTTTGGAGGCTCACATTGGCAAAGCCTGTACAGACCAATGTTGCAAAATCCCGACTGTCACCCAGTACAAAATTCCAGTGTATAAGTAAATTCCTGTTTCTATAAGTTTTGCTATTGTTCATCAAACAAATGAACAAATCAACCCACAGTTCTTTCAGCTGTGCTGCACAGATACTTTTTCCCTTTCAGGAACAGCTCCTGTGGTCAAGAACACTCAGCCAAAACTCTCTGGGACAATGGTGCTTGGAAGGAATGTAACCAATGCTTGCTAAGATAACATCAGATATCAAAAAGAAAAGACAAGACATGGTTTTGAGCACAAAACACTCCAGAACTGTAGGACTGCCTGTTTCTTTGAAAGCTACTGACACATCCCAACAGTTCCACGATCATCAAGGTTCATATAACTTGCTGGGAAGCAAAGCACTCAGCAACACTAAAATCCAACTGCATGACTATTTCCAACATCTTTAATCCCAAAGTGAGCACGAAAGAGGAGCAGCACCACCTGTCAATGAAACCCAAAGAAGAAACAGAGGTTATGGGGGCTATTTTTCCATTGAGTTGGTTTCATTTATTCCTTTACTCCTCTTGTCAATGGAAAGTTTGCAGGCTGAAGGGCACCTCTCAGCTGAAACAAGAGAGTGCGGTGGCTATTTTCAGTTTACTGTAGTTGACCAAGTGCATTATCTGATTAAAGAATGCAATAAATGTACTTACCAAATATTTCCCCTCCACTGGCATACTCTGTCACCAGATAAATCATCCTCTCCGTCTCCATAACCTGCACACAAGGACACAGCAGTGACACATAAGGAGACTGCTGAGTGCAATGAGAAATAGCCCTAAAACCACCTTTATTCCCTCTGTAACACAGGGAGATGCTTTCATCAAATCCAAACTATAACCTTCCCATGCTCCCCAGAGCCACGTGCAGGAATGACAGGAATGGGGACAGTAAGGATGAAACAGCAAGTTTCAAACACTAAATGTGTAATTACACATTTCACTTCTCCTGCACCTTCCTCCTCCTGGTCTGTTTCCCCTCCTGTTAGCATTTGCTCCCAGGTCTTGTCCTGTTCCAGCAGCCTGGGAGACTTCTCAGGGCTGCCACCCTGCTCTTCTCCCACCCTAAACAAAGCCAAACCCCAAGTGTCACCTCTCCAGTACCACATCAAAAGCTTTAGATGGAATGAAACAGGTTTAAAGAGGTTTTTTGGCTCAAAAGAACGGTTTAAGGAGTAAGTTTGCTAAGAAGCACTCCCTGGGCACCTTGAAAGTGCCACAGTCCCTGTAAGAATCTCACACATGGTTTGGCCAAAGGAGCTGAACATTAACCTTTGTCACTTCCACTCAGTTTTAACTCTTTGGAGTCCAAATAAATGTTCCTATCTCTCAAGCACAGATGGGAAACAGAGTCCTTTATTCCTCTGCTCCCATCACTCTGCTGCACCCTCCTCACAGAGGGGCACAACCAGCTACCTGTGTAAAGGACAGACCACATGGCTTCTGCCTCTGGGGGTTTTGTTTGCAGACAAAAAAAAGTCAAACAAGCTGGAAAAAATGTCTGCAAAGAATATTCAAAAGCAGGTCTGCTGCCAGTATTGATCCCCTTTCAGGAAAGGGCTGAGCAGATCAGCAGGGCCTGGGGGCCACAGGGAGCTGGGCGGGGAGAGGAGAGCCCAGTCCTGCCCCTGAGTGAGATTTACTCCCTCCCTTAAAGGGAGAAGGGGAACCTGCATCCGGTTTCAACTGGGAAACTGAGAAGCACAATGGCCATAAACAAGTGGCAGGAGGCCAGCCCACAGCGGAAGCATGATGGCCCAGAAAGAGAAGGATTAGCTACACTTTCCCCCTGCCCCTCCAGTCAGAGCACTTTGAGACCTTGAAAACATCAAGGGCTTTCCAGTTCCATGTGGAAGGAATGGAGGGATAGCTCTGGAGGAAGTGCTGCTAAAACTGTGGAGTCAAGGAATGTGAACTCCATGGCAGAATGCTCCTACCTGGTACAACCTGATGATATGTGGGTGGCAGAGCATCTTCATGATCTGAACTTCTCTAAATATCTTCTTCAGGTTCTCTTCGTCCAGCTGAGTCTTATCAATGATCTTTATTGCAACCTGGCAGAGGGGGAACAGAAGAGAAGTTACTGACCCAGCTGCATTACCCACACAGCAGCTCCCTGCACCAGGGTGGATAAACCCCAGCAAGGATGGGAATGGGGGGTAGTGTCAGGCTTCTAACAATTGAGGTGTTTATTTATCTGTTTTAAACCAGAAGTGCTCTGTAACGCCGCACTAATGGAGTTTAAACAAGTCTAAGTGCTTCCAGTCAGCGGCTCTCCAGTCTCCAAGATTTTCCCTCCACCTCCCTGGTGCTGGCAGCTCCCAGCTCCTTTGAGCATGGACTGTGGAACCACCAGACTCCAAACATGGAGACACTTCTGTGCTAAGAACCACCTGTCCTCAAGCCCACTGGGCACCCTGCTTCATCCACACACAGAGAGCAGGGATGGGGATCTTTTCTGGAATGCCAGGATGAACAGGAGAGAAAAGGCAGAATGCAACCTTGATGGAGAAAACAGCTCAGAGAAAAAGCTGCTCTGGCAGAGGAAGATTTGCTCTGCTGCTTCTAAATCAAATTTCAGCCTTTAGTGTCCTCCCCCACCACGAAACACCCCTTTGAGCGAGCAGCTCCAGTCTGGGGATTTGTGGGGTGAGTTCCCATCCCCCAGCAGGTTTTCTCACTCGGAGAGGGCTCTCCCTGGGAAAAGAACTGCTTCTACAAATCTCCTGGTTGCTTTGCTGGAGAGCCTAATTTACACAAGTCCTGCCCAGGAAGGCTGCAGGATCATGCAAAGGCCTGGGGAAGGGCATGCAAAGCAGCACTGCCACGAAAACCGCTGAGGATGCACAGCCAGAAAGATCTGACACAGAAATGCTTGGCTTGTCCCAGACCCCCGAGCTCAGTGGGGACAAGGACAAGTGCCCTGTGCACGGCAGCGTGCCAGGACCACGGGCACAAACCCACGGGGGCACACGACCCAAACACATGTCCCTGTCCTAGTGCCAGCCCCAAGGGCAGGGCTAAGGGATGCTCTCACAGGCACGCACACAACCACACAAAAGCAGCTTCAGATCCTTTGAGGGAATCCTTCTTTAAGGGAACAATCTGAAGCACATGAAAATTAAGCCCCATATTTTATGATCAAATCCCTGCCAGAGCAATAACCGCCCTGCATGTGAGCAGAACCCAGCAGAATCCCGAAAAGGCACCCAAGCACAATAAGCTGTTTCTTTCATTTGAAACCTTTAATTCAGAGCGCAGGAACGCTTCCAGCCTTCCAAGTCACTGAGCATGCTTCCTCCAGCAGGAGCGGGAGCTGAACGGCAGCCAGGTCTGGCACTCGGCGCTGGGAGCTGCTGGCAGGAGGGGCTGGAGCCCAGGCACGAGGTGAAACGGCAGCAGGGGCTGCCAGGCACCGGGGCTGTGATCAACGGGGGCAGAGCCCCGGGAGCAGCCCAGCGCGGATCCACGCCGCAGGGATCCAGGCATGGCGCTCGGGAGAGGGCTGGGGATGTACTGAGAGCCACAGGGGGATTGGGAAACACTCTCCACATGCTTTTCACCCAAGGTTTTCCTGCAAGAACGGGCTTTGTAAAGCTGGAGCATAAATACACATAAAAGCTAAGAGACGCTTCCTCCGAGAGCAAAGCCAAGATGTCTACCCAGAGACATGAGTCATTTTCAGGCCCAAAGACGTAAATGAAAATCCACAGATCTGGAGTATTCCTGAGCTCCTTACTCATTCCCAGCTCTATATTTGCTCTAAGGAACTCTCATTTCCCAGCTTAATTATATGGCTTGAGCTGACACTCTTGGCCAAGTTCAGGGTATGTAGAGCATCTGATTGTGCCCAACTTGGTCAGTAGGGCCAGACACAACAGAACTGAATTCCTCTGGTTTTCCCTGATAACCCAGGGCAGGGAGCACCAGGCTGCCACCTCCCCGTCTCCCTGTGACGCTGCGGGATTTCCACATGGTGAGTGAAACTCACACCCACAAGACACACAATAGCTGGATGGGGAGCAAAGCCAGACCTGCAGCACTCAGGAGATGTTCTTCTTGAGAAGGATCTCAGCCAAGCAGCCCTAAACCCACCCTGAGCAGTTACACAGAGAGACCTGAAGGGGTTTCTTCCAAATGTTTTCATTCCACACAAATGCCTCCAGCAACCGATGCAACATGAAAGGCAAAAGTCTCCTGAAAAATCCTGGGGAAAGCACCTCATGCTCGGGTTTCAGGAAATGCAGAGCTTCCTCAGGACCCTGCGAGGGTGGAAGTAGGAAATCCCCTGTGCTCTGGGCAGCAGGGACACACAGGGAATTCAGGGATTTCAGGGGGCTGATGTTCCACCCGGGGCTCTGCAGCAGGGCAGCTGCAGTTGGTCTGTTCCAGAGCTTTTGCTCTTTGGGTTCTTTTGGAGAATCACTGCTTTTCCAGAGGGAAGGACTGGTGTAAAGGTTTTTCAGAACACATCAGGTTGGTTTCTCCATTCCTGCATCTCCTAGCTGGCTGATATTCTCCCCTTCCCTCAAAAGATGATTTGGGATTTCAACAGAAAAGGGACTGGCTGAGGTCCTTGTGTTGCACCAGCCACACTGACTCCATTTAAAGCTCAAGGGATGGCCACAATGAATTCAGCTCTTTATTTTATTATTTATTTATTTATTGGAGATTATAAATTGGAGAAAAACAGCCAAACAAAAGGATCTTTAGAATCTTTAAGGGAAAAATCTAAAGCACATGAAAACTAACCTTCATATTTTATGATAAAATCCTTGTCAGGGTGATAAGTGCCCTGCCTCCAAATATATATATAGATGTATATATATAATTATTTATGCAAAAAGAATCAGTTTCAGTTAAAATAAATCCCAAACCCCAAAATTGAGTGCATTCCCTCATGCTTACAAACACCACATAAAATAGAGAAGAAGACTAAACATAATTAAGTAAAGCAAAAATTCAGGCACAAGTAGAAGTGGAAGAAAACCATGATCCAAATTCTCAAACAATGAAATACTCTAAAAAAGGAGTCTGAGAAATTAACTATTCTTTTATCAGAAGTTAATGAAGCTTACAGGCAGGAGGATAAATGCCAAGCCTGGAGCATGCATGCTGCTACCAATTAACAAAATGTTCCCGCCACTTGTAAACAGTTCATTTATTCCTTCTTGCATGCAAGTAAAACTTGCACTAGTAATTTGGGAAGGAATTGTTACTCGGGAGAAATGACAAGTAGCTAAAAACAATTGGTGGAGAGCAGGCAAGGTGTTCAAAGTGACAGCTGCGGGCTGCAGGTGGCTCGTTCACTGATTTTCCAGATTTTTCTTCTCCTGGTGCAGCTCAGCTGAACACTGCTCAGTAACTCCTGTGATCCCAAAGCTGTGCTGAGTGGATGTACATGCCAGGCAGAGCCCTGTGGGGAGGAGTGGAATTTCCAACCACACAAAAGCCGAAGGGCTAGTTGGGAAATGGAAGGAGGGGTACCGAAACTCTGGGGGCCAAAAAGGAGCACCCAGATATCCCTGTACCAGCACATCCCACAGCATCCCATGGGAAGTCAGGAGGGATGGAAGGCACATGTCAGGGAAGGCAAGGTGGCTTCAGTCAGCTGAGAATGCTCAGAGATGTGGGGAGGAGCCCAGGCTGCCCCTCTGCGCTGAGCACCAACCAGTTCCTTCAGCCCAGCACACAAAGCCTGGACAACTCTTGCTCTCAAACTCACAGGATTCTCCTGAAGTTCCCAAAGTGTAACATAAACAACATTATAAATTCCCACTTTGCTCTGAGATACCAGATTTTCAAATCTGGCAGCCAGCAGAGATAAATATGCCAAGGTGAGGGGCTCTGAAACAAGGCACAAAGCTTGGAACAGGAGAGAGGAGAATATCAACTTGCAGGAGTTAAAATTTCTGTGGACGTCTTGTTTCTCAGCTGAGTGTGGATAACAATCCAGACAGACTTCCTTGAATGCACAGTGCCCTGCCAACAGGAAGGGAAATGAACTGCTGGGTGCCCAGGCGGATGGGCAGGGAGAGGACAGCCGCTGTGCCCTGCACTGCTCCAGCTGCCTGGAAAGGCTCTGGGGGAGAAGAGGTGGAAGCACGGTCTGTTTTCAGTGGACAGGAGCCATGGGACACTGCTTCCTTTTATTTCTGTGCTGTGAACAAAGGAACAAGCCAGAGACCCTGGCCTGGGCTAAAATCTGCTCCTTCATGCCATGCATCTGCTTGGATCTAATTATAATCCAATGATAAATAAAATTTCCTGCTTGAGTGATCATTCCATAAAGAAATCACCTCCTCCCTTTTAATTCAGTTGTTTCTGCAGAGGCCTGAGTGAAAATCAGAAACTCCCACTTCTTCCAAAAGCAGCCCATGTGCTCAGTGTGATCAGTGATCACTGTAAAAGTGTAATTATGGCAGTGGCATTCCTGTAAATCAGCACGGATCTCCTCCATGGAATGGGAGCCAACAGATGGCACCGGCAAAGCGACTGCATTGAGAAAATCAACATGTTTATTTGGGAGCAAGACATTTCCTAGAACTGTCCTGGAGAGTCCTCCTGCTCCAGATTCCTCCTGGAAAAGGCTCAGTAAACAGTCCCAGGGTGTCCTCTGCCATGGATGGAGGTGTCCCTGCAGCTCGGCTCCTGTGTCACCCCGAGGGCACGTGGCAGACTGCAGCCACACTGAGAGCTGTCACCAGAGAGGGTCTCTGGAATGAGCTAATAAACCTGGAGCAGGCTCATCCACCCAAATTCCTCCTGCATTTGCAGACAGCAAAGGAGCCCCCTCCTCCCTGTCCACCGCAGCCCTCTTGGGCTGACAACGTGAGCTGTCAGAGGGGCTGGCAGGGAACAGCTCTTCCAGCTGCTCCTGCCTGCCACAAACACTTTAGAAGCTCGGGAACACGGCCTGTTTGGATTAAGCAGCTGCTGGAGGGGTAAAAATCACTCCTGTAAGCAGATACCAGAGCTGCACAGCAGAACTCCAGCAGCAGAGACCAGAATTACAGTGGAGAAGGGGGAAAACAGAGGGCTAAGGAAGCACACTGGAGATATGTGTATGAGGCACAGGCACTCAAGTGGCGTATGGACACACGGCTGTGATAAAAACACAAAAACACAGCGTCAACTCCAGGCTACTGCAGGTCGTGTCCTCCTCGGGAGCTCTGCTGGGTGGATGTCACTGCACACAACGCCGCGCTCCCGTACGGACACTCCGATGGCAGAGGCACATGTTTCTGAGGCAAGCTGTCAGCACAAGCCTGCTGGTGTGTCTGGGGTCACCAAAAGCGAGCTCTCTCCATGCAAACAGCCAATTTGTACAGTTTTTAGTCATAAGAAAGTGCTTGACAAAAGGGAAGCGCTGACACTGCTGATTCCCGGACTTCTCTTGGCAAGCTCATGGGTAACACCTCAGCATCTCCTCCTCAATGCAGAACCTACCTAACTCAAAGTGATACAGCAAATAAAACTAGGCCAGTCTGCAGCAACATCAGTGGCTTTTGGAGGTGGCACAAATGCAAATATTGGCAGCAACTGAAAGCAGGAAACTGTGGACGAAGATGTGCTCAGAGAAGCTGCATTTGCTCAGGAAGGAAGTTCTCACCTTGTCCACATCCCTCTGCACAATCAATGCAGGGACTTGTGTCTTACACAAGGTGAAGAAAATACTGATGGTGTTACGAGAAAAGTCAATACATCCAAATCCTCTTGGCCGGCTGCAGTGTTAATACCCGGCTTGTGTGAGCGCCGTGCTCTGCCGTGACCTTTCCTGGTCCCAGAGGGAGCACAGCTGGGATTTCAGTGGCCAAAGCACAAACCCCACATTCACATCCATGGCTCAGAGAACCAGCTACACCCAGGTAAGGAAATCTCATCATTTCAGGGCAGCTTACAAATGTCACAGGACAGGAAACTCATCTAGAGCACCCCAAGGATCTCAGTCTTTATCTGTGCTGCATTCCTCCTTTCCCAGTCCTGGATTAACCCCATGCCAGCAGCTGCAGCTTCTCTTTTCCAACAGAAGCCATCAAAAAGATCCGAGAGGTAAGTGCCCCCCACCTGACACTTGCTGCTTCACAGCCTCAGTGCCAGTTCAGTGGTGATTTAATCCCAAATGCAAACTCTCCCACTCCGGAAGCTGCAAGGGCTGACAGGTAAATTCTGTCATGTTCATCCACAGCATAGCTGTGTAAATAACGTCCTGCCAGCCACGAGAAAGCCTGGTCACATTGCTAAAGCTCTACTTGTCACACTCACCTGGACGCCAGGTCCCATACCCTCCTGGAGAGCTTCTCCTCATTATTTCATCACCTGGGGCAACAGCGGGAAACAACAGAGACTCAGAGTTACCTGCCCTGGCTGACACACACTACATCAGAGCATGCTGAACAGCATCAAGGGCTTTGGGATTGCAGAGAAAGGCACGGGGAAGGGAGCTGGAGATGCCAATTAGATAAACAAACCATCCTGGTGCACGAAGAACCTCCCGCTGCAAACGGGAGGTGCCGCGAGGGCGAGCGCCATGAATCATCACCTCGGGCTGCAAACACACACCTGGGAAGAGGCCGAGCACAGGGACAGGCCACAGCACTCCACACAGGGCTGGGAAGAGCATATCCAGGCTGTATGGAACTACCACATATCCCCACAAAACCTGATGGTTGCTCAGCAAGTTCCCTGGGCTTCAGGCTGAGCAGGACTCAGGGGACCAAGCAGCGACCAAGGAGGTCAGCCATGCACGGCTTAAGAACAGGAATCCCTTAAGCTACACCACATCTCCTTCTAGCCCTTATCCTTCTTAATAACAAGATTTCCAAAGCTTTTTAAAGTTCTGGTCAGACACTGAATCTCCTGGCCCCTGCCAGTGCTGCTTTTTTCTCCTGGGCTACAGCAAGAGACTCCATGGGATTGAGCCGAAGGCAGAGCAAGTCTCAGCAGAGCAGACTGCAGGTAGCCACACCTAACCACCTCAAACACAGCACGGGATAGCCACACCACTCCTGTCTGCTGGATTCCACAGCTTCACACCGTGCCGTGCCTGCATTCCCACTGACCTCCCTGTCTTTTCATTTCTCACTCTGTTACAGCAGAAAACCCCTCCAGCCCCAACAGCTTCGGCTGACATTTATGCCAGTAATTTGTTTTTAGTTCAGAAGCCTTGTAAAAATTCCTGTAATACTTCCCAGATGCAAGGCTGAGAACTTCACAGGAGTCAGAACGTGAATTAGAGGTGGTATGGAAAATTATTTATCCTGGTGAGGGAAGAGAGCAAACCACAGAGACAAATGGCAGCCTACAATGAGTGCTGCTACCTGAAACATGTCCACACGTCCATCCTCAGAGAGCAGGCACCAAGAGCTGCATGCCTGGGAGGTCAGTTCATCAAACTCCTCCACACCTGGACCATAAAAGCAGAATATCTAAGAACAAGTATTAAAAATCAGCTTAAGCCAAAGGAAAAGAGGCTGAGGTAAAAGGCAGGCTGTAAAAGCTCCTGCCTGTGGCATCAGCAGGAATTCTAGTGGGATGCAGCAGGACACTGCTGAGCGGAAGGAACGAAGGCTGAGCCCTGAGCACGGCTGTGGTGCAGCCCCACGATCTGCTGACAGTCTGCAGCACTACCTCCATGGCTTCCATGCAAATTAAAAGCACTCTTGGCACTTACTACACAAAGACTGCACTTGATAATTAAAACCGGTTTTTGAATGCACTTAAACTGGTGCAGAAGCTCATGGAGGTGCATTTAAATCGATGCAAACTGGTTAACTAACAAATGTGATGTGAAAAAGCAGAGCCCGGTCACGTAAGCTCGACTGTTTGGCCAAGGAGGCTCAGCTCCAGCCTCTGTGACAGCAGATGGGAGCACTGCAGTTCTGCTCAGGCCTGACTGCACTCCTGCTTGAGCTACAGCTCGGCCTCCCAGCCACCTGCAGGCAAGCAAAGCCAAGAGGTGAATCAAATCGTGGGAGGACACTTGCCCACCTTGGTCCCCTTCCAGTCCAGGTCACCCATCCAAACCATTTGCCTTATTGCTCTCCCCTCAATGCAGGCACTGCAGCCTAAACACCCCACGGAAACAAATCCAGTTCAGTTTACCAACACCTTGAATACCCATCTGTCAGTATTATTTCAGGAGATGTCAGCTGAACACTGCAACTGACCTCCGTGCAGGATTCTGCCTCCAAACCTCTCCTGGGATTGCCACTGAGGCATTTAAAGAATCCCAGAATCACTGAGATTGGAAAAGCCCTCTGAGGTCATTGAATCCAACCTGTGCCCAGTTCCCACCTTGTCCTCAGCCCAGAGCACTGAGTGCCATGTCCAGCCCTTCCTTGGACACCTCCAGGGATTCCACCTCCTCCTGGGCAGCCCCTTCCAATACCTGTCAGGAATTTATACAGAATGAGAGGGTCCCCCCTGAGCCCCCTTTTCTCCAGGCTGAGCCCCCCCAGCTCCCTCAGCTGCTCCTCATGCCATACTCTCCAGCCTTGGAGAGAGTTGCTTAGCAGCAGAGTTTTGGAAATATATTTGCATGCAGGAGGAAATCTGTGACAGCAGGAGATGCATCAGGAATGCTGCTGTGGAGCAGAGCCCCGGTGGGGACCATCCCTGAGAGCAGAGGGACCACGGGACATGGAGTCACCTGCCAGGTTTCATGGGAAAGGCCTGGCTCAAACATCAAGACAAGTCTTTAAAAAGCTGCCAGGATATTACAGCAAGCAGGTTTTGAAAGTGTTACACAAAGTTCCCTGGATTGTCATTTTGCTCTAATTCAGTCGTGACCTAAAAATGTAAGTGACAGGGAAAAATAGTGCATTTCAGGTACAGAGTGTGCAGTCAGAGGCAGCTTTGAATTACTGGATTATAAAATAAAAAAGCTCCGGAATAAGGAAATTTAGAAGCTGGTGTGCATGAAGTGATGTGTTGAGAACACACTGTACGTTAGGGTTTGATTTTTCTAAGCAATGGTTATCCTGCAAAGAACACCACTTGGACAGAGAGGCCTCCTGAGAGGAGAGGGAATACCTCACCTCACTCCTGTCTAACCCATACGGAGCACCCAGCACTGGTGCAGCACAAATCAAGAGTAGCTATTTTGTAAAGACAGAAAATGGCTATTTTTCAATGACACAACCAACACACGCAGCAGGAGCGCCCTTGGCTGGGCTCCCCAGCCTGCCGTGCACCACAGAAATGCTCCTGCTGTAAACTGCATCCTGGGAAAACACCTGGCACTGCCCCAGGACGTGCAGCACAATCACAGAGTCATCTGGGCTGGGAAAGACCTCCAGGACCATCGAGTCACCACCTTGTCATCCAGCCCAGAGCACTGAGTGCCACCACATCCAGGCATTCCTTGGACATCTCCAGGGATGGGGACTCCAAACTCTGTGGGCAGCCCCTTCCAATGTTCAACAACCCCTCCTGTGAAGAAATTCCTCCTGATATCCAACCTGAGCCTCCCTGGCACAGCCTGGGGCTATCACATCCTCTCATCCTGCTGCTGGTTGCCTGGGAGAAGCTGCCAGAGCCATGGGGAGCCTTTGCACCAGCTTCCAGTGGATTTCCTGAGGCTCCCTAAGGGTTAAAGCCAAGGACTTCTGGAAGATATTAAGCACCAATGTCTTGGCTTCCCTTCTGCAAACAGCAACAAGCTCCAGAGGAATCTGTCATCCCGTATAACAATCCCTTTCACTCAGCCCAGCAGCCCGAGCGTGGTGCTGGCTCCGTGCTGGGCTCCTGCTCCGGATCCTGCTGCATTCCAGGGGAGGCTGGGCCCTGCCCCATGCACGGGAGCTGCAGCGTGCATGTACCGTGCGTGCAGCTCCGTGCACCAGTGCAGCAGCTCCTGCTCACACCAGGGCTGCAGGAGCCTTAAATATCACACTGGGATCACCACGCAAAACCTACAGTGACAGAGAGGATGGAAGGAATCACTGCTCCTCTTCGTATGCCACCAGGTCCATTTGGGAATGTGGGATTCTGGGCTCCCAAACTGACTTGCACGGATATTTTCCTAAACCTGTCAGCGCTGGGTCTTTTCTATACAAACTCAAACTAGCTGGATGTTCAAGACATGTCAAAAGCAACAGCCACACACTTACAGAAAAGGAATTTCCCCCCAATGTCAAAGACTTCAAATGCATCAAATGCCTTTTATTCAGTATTTATGATTTCCATGCGCATCACCCTGCTGCTGGCCGAGACTGCAAACACTGCTCCCTTGCCAGCACCTCTGAGATCACAATTAGGAGGTGACACCATCACCTCTAGTTCTAGGATTATTTTCAAGGTGCCAATTGCATTAACACTACGGGTCCTGGAGCCCACTGAGCGGGAAGGGGCCGAGATTCTGCCAGGGAAGAGAGGAATAAAGCACCATGCCAGATCTGGATGATACACTGAGGAATTTTTAGATGCTGCGTTTGCAGCAGGAGCCTTTGTGCAGTTTGCCATGATCAGATGGCAGTTTCTATGGGAACAAACAAGCAGTGGCCCTGTCACAAGATGTCTTGTAGAGACACTGATGAAGGCATTGAGTCTCAGGAAAGTTTCTTATGCTGCAGTGCAGCCTGCAAAGATACTCCAGCTCGGGTTATCAGCTTGGGAGGCAGAACTATCAGGATACACCCGAAGTATTCTCAGTACAAAGTCAGCGCAGTTGTTACACTCAAAATCTTGAATCCAGCCTTTGTGTGCACACACAGCTTTGAAAGGCTGCAGTTTGCCTCTCAAGACACTCCTCCATCAATAATGATGTTTGTTACGTGCCACAAAACCCAGTCACTGGAGTCTGTGCTTGGCTCCAAAAGCAATAGAAATGATCAAACTAGTGAGACACTATTTTTTAGCTTCAAACATCAGAATTTTCATCAGTCACAAGACTACAGCAGAAAGCAATTTTCTTCTCAAAACCACTGCTTCTATTTACCATCCCCACCCCTTAAGTTAATTAAAAATCCTTCAATTAGCTGATTTAGGGAGGGTTAATGTTATTGTCAGGAAGACTGGTTCCCCTGGGCCTGAAAACAACTGTGGCTGCCTCCAGCCCCCGATTACACAGAACATTTTCAGACTCAAAGGTTCCCGAGTATCACCACCCCTCACTCCAGAACTGTTATGAAATGGAGTGGAAATTTTTAGAAAGAGAAGCCAAAAGTGAAACTGTGAGGAATGCAGGCTTCAACACATTAACCCTCAACAACCAAGATAAACCACATCCAAGCGATGGAGAGTCCCCTCCTCACGCTCAGCTCGCCCAGGCTTCGCAGGAGAAGCAAACCAAACTGTGCCAGCTTTAGCACCACGGATCTATCCCCAGTTAGGTGGGAGAGGCACTGGCTGCCCCCAGCCCTCTGCCTGCCCTCAGCAGAGTTTATAACAAAGGAAGATGAAAGGTTGGCAGCTTGGGTCTGATTGCAAAGTCCAGATTAAAATAAACTGATCTTCTACAGCGGTATTACCTGAGTGAAGGCAGAAATTCCCTCCCTTTTAGCAAGGGACAATCAGGGAACCTCATTCCAGCCTGCTGAGGACAAAACACCCTTGCAGTCATTTCCACTAAGACCTCCCAGTGATGTCAGAACACAGGAGCTGCCTCTTGGAACTTCGGGAAGTTTCTGCTCCCCCCAAAACCACAAAGATTTGCTTGAAATTTGAATTTGTTTCATAACAAAGCAAGCTTGACAGAAGAATCTTCCACAGCAGTAACTGCACGGACCAACTCGTTAAAGAATCACCTTTCACTTGGGCACGGAGCTGAATTACAACACTAGAGAAGCCTACGAGCCACTTCCAACAAGACTATCTGATTTCCCTTATCAGCAGAAATGACTTAAACCCACAGATTACACGCTCAGGAGCTGAAACCCTACTTCAAAGCCAAGGCATGATCCAGCCCCGGGCTCTTGGGGCCGCGTGGCACAGCGCAGTGTGAGCAAAAGGGCACCCAGACACTGCCCCGTGCCAGGGCTGCCAAAGCCACCCCAGCAGCCTGGCTCACAGCGGGGCAGCGACCAGGGACGCAGGCTGGGTGTCACTGCATGGCAGAGGATGGGCTCGTGATTCACTTTCTGCACTGCGAGGAGTGAATTCAGGTCTGGGCTGGAGCGTCCCACTAATCACCCCAGCCAGGCTCCCAAATGTCACACACGGCCATTAGCCCCAGGTTGGTGACAGCACGGGGCAAAGGGCCAAAGATCAAACGGCAATGGGTGTCACTCTGATCCCTGCTGCTCCAGCCATGCAAATCAAACTCGTTCCTGGTGCCAACAGGCAGCACCAAGGGCTCAGGTGCCCCCAGACTCGGGAGGGAATCCTGCCCTCGGCACCAACGCAGCCCTCACGTGAGGCTGGCAAGCATGGCTGTCACCAGCTCTCAAAGCAGGGGACAATGGAGTATTTTTGGAGCACAGACACTGCTATTTTGAAAGCACTTCAGCGCTGTAGTACCCAAATTCTAATTGTGGCTGCTGCTTTGCTTTGCCACCATAAATCCTGTTCCGAGGGAGTAAGACAGCAGCCAATACATGAGCGTAGGCATTGCACAACTGGGCTTCTACAAGCACTTGGTGTGAAGAATAATGTTCTTAAAAGATTTAATTTCTAGGGAATGTTTAAATACTGAAGAGTAAACACTGAGTCAGAGACACGCACTAAATACAGGTAAATGCAGCAGGGGCACGTGGAAGCAAAGCCGCAGCCTGGAATTCTCTCAATGCCTCTCCTTGTACATGGGAAATTCAGGGCCCACAGAGGACAAAGCCTCTTTTATATGTGCAGAAACTGCAAGAAAACAAAACCCAAACAAATACAGCCAAACTACAGATCCGTTTGGGGGTCTTAAACCAAGTCTGCAGCACACAGCTCAGCGTGTCTGAATTTTGGGTATTTGAGCCGTTCCACACGCACAAAACCCAGGGCAGGCAGTGGGTACTCACAGCTCATGGGGCCACTGAGTAAGAGCTGCACAGAGGAGATGGGCCCCTGGCCACTGCAAGAGCCTGGGGAACTGCTGTGCATCCCTGGGACGCAGCACTGCTCCCCTCCACACACACACTCACACACACACACACACACACGTACCAAGCTCAAATACGTCGCTTTTCCCTCATCACAGCATCTCCTACTTCTTCCAAGCAGCAGGTCAGGACTTATTGCACCAGGACACTGACCACACGTTTCCATTTGCTTTCAGCAGAACAAAAATATTTACTTTCACAAGCACAAGCTGATGTGCTACTAAATCATTTCACTTAGCCTAGACTTAACAGTCCAGCGAGAGCCATGAACAGCACAAGAACTACGTATTAAGGCAACTCTCCAGTGCCAACAGCCACAAAAGAGAGGTGTGTTTTCCGTGTCCACACAGCCCAGGGTACTTTCTGATCCCAGACTACCCTTCCCAAAGTGCAGCAGCAGGAACTGATGGCACCTGGCAGCATCCAGCAGGAGCCAGGAGCATGTCTCAGCTCGTGTTAACCCCTCACATGGGCAAAGGCACAGCTGGGCTCACAAAACCCCTGTGACTTCAGAACAGCACGGGTCAGTCCCAGGCAGGGCTTTCCCTGCCCACCCCTGCACTGCCCCGTGTCCCAACAAAGCCCAGACCACGCTCAGCCAAGGGAGCTTTGCCTCCTCAGAAGGGAAAAGGGACCATAGATAGTTCTCTGCAAACTTGGCAGGCCATGTGGGAACTGATACAGCCAGGGTGGGCAAGCTGGAGCCAGGAGAACAATTTTGGCTCCTAAACTAGAAGCCTGAAAAATTGGAAGTGGCGCTCCATTTGTTTAAATTACCTTCTGAAACCATGCCCCATATGTGGGAATGAACAGTCACTCTGGTAGCCCTAAACACAACCAGGAGTAAATTGTTCCAAGATGCACATCTGCACTTACCAAAGATCAGACAGCAGGGCTGCCAAAGCAGGGCTTCATTTCCCTTCCAGGACTTTGTTTTAAGAACTCCTAACTGAAAATGGCAGCCCAGGAAGGTGCTGTGGATGGAACAGACCACCACCACCCCTGCCTCAGCAAATGAAGGTCTCAGTCTGCCCTGCTGCCTTGGAATCATGGAATTGTCCAGGTCGGAAAAGCCCTCTAAGATCAGTCCAGTGACACTGCCAAGGCCACCACCCCCGTGTCCCCAAGTGCAACATCTACACAGCTCTAAAACACCTCCAGAGATGGGGACTCCACACTGCCCTGGGCAGCTGTTCCAGGGCTGGACAATGCTTTTGGTGATGAAATTTTCCTTAACATCTAAATGTCCCTTGGCACAACCTGGGGCCGTTCCCTCTGCTCCTGTCCCTGTTCCCTGGGAGCAGAGCCCTGGCTGTCCCCTCCTGTCAGGGAGTTGTGCAGAGCCACAAGGGCCCCCTGAGCCTCCTTTGCTCCAGGCTGATCCTTGCCTGCTCCTGGGGCTCCAGACCCTTCCCCAGCTCCACTGCCTTTCTCTGCACAGCCTCCAGCACCTCAGTGTCACTCAGAAAGCAGGATTTTGTTTTTCTGCACATCCACACTAAACCACAATAAAATTCAAAGTCCAGATGCAACTTGAAGTGACCCTTTCCTATCTCAAGGATGATGAGAGTCCCATCTCGAGGGAGGGAGGCTGCTCCATCCATCCCTGTGAGCACAAAGCCAGCGCAGGGCAGGTTTGTCACACACAGTTTTTTAACGTGGCCCTGGAGCTCGAGTGCTCAAAGCCCTCCTGCCTGGGCTGTACAGTCAGTGGGGATGCAGCCAGCAGCTCATACTGTACGGCTCTCGGGTGACGTGCCCAGTAAAACAAGCTGCCTGCCTGCCTTCTAAACCTGGACTATCACAAGACCACGACATAAATGTCAGGCCCAGCAGTGCCTGCTCGCACCCAGCCCTGCAGCCAAAACACTGACTGTGCCCCAAAACCTGCAAGGGACTGAGCACAGACCTTCTGCATCGAGCCTTCATTTGCAATTCTGCTTATGCAGGGACAGGCACATTGGTCAGGGCATGTCCAGAGAGCATCTGGAGTGCCTGGAGCAGGAGAGGGGGGGCAGCTGATTTAACAAGTGACTGACCAGTCCTGGGCAGGGGATTTATTGCAGCTGTACAAGAAAGCACGAAAAGTGCAGCAATCCAAAACCACTGCCTTGCTTATTCACACTTGATATCAACATTTACCCAAGTTGTTTCCTTGCCTCTGTGTCCAGGGAAGGGAATGGAGCTGGGAAGGGGCTGGAGCCCCAGGAGAGGCTGAGGGAGCTGGAAAGGAGCTCGGCCTGGAGGAAAGGGGGATCAGGCTCCAGGGAACAGGGGCAGGAGCAGAGGGAACGGCCTCAGGCTGGGCCAGGGAGGCTCAGGGCTGGAAACCAGAAGGAATTTCCCCATGGAAAGGGTGCTCAGGCCTTAGCACTGCCCAGGGAGGTTTGGAGCTCCCATCCCTGCAGGTGTCCAAGGAAGGACCAGATGTGGTTGGTACTCAGTGCCCTGGGCTGGGGACAAGGTGGGGATGTGGCACAGGTGGGACTCGATGGTCCTGAGGCTCTTTTCCAACCTCAGTGATTCTGGGATTCTGTGAAATATTGAGTGCTCAGCTTCAGGGAGCTGATTTAACCTTAAGTGAATTCCTCCCCCCTTAAGCATTTTTAACCATTTGAGATACCTGCAACAGCTGAAACCCCAAAGACAACAGTGATGCTATAGGGAAAAAAAATGGCTTTAGGGCTGGATAAAGGTTCCTGAGCAGCAAGCCCTGCAGAGCTGTCCACAAGAGCTGTGCAGCTCTGCTGAGCACATACTGAACCAATTACACAGGAGCCTCCCAAGACCCACACAACCTCGGGAGCTATCACATTATAGATCCTTATGTAAGGCACAGTGACGTAAATCCAGGCTCCCTTGACACACGGAGGGTGCGAGATGAGCGAGCCTGCAGGAATTTCAGATCATATTTCCCATCTCCCCTATTCATTCATTTGTATCATTTGCCATGACCTTGCTCTCCAGGGACATGTATCACCAGAAGGAGATAAATGAGATTTCTATTAATTTGAATGATAGCAGCAAGAAACTGAAGGCACTGTCTCACAGGCTGATTAGTATTTTTTCTCTCTTTAGATGTAGATGAAAACAAAGGCTTATTTACCAGCTGCAGGACTGGCCACACTGACTGATGGCTGCTCTCGGTGCCAGCAAGCAGAGCAGCTTATTTCAGCTCAATCCCAGCAGCAGGATGCAGGAAGATGTCAGCCACCAGGAGAGAGGAGATCCTGCATGCCCAAGGATTCCTTTTAGTTTGTTCAGAGTGTGCAAGGGGAAGGCTCAGGCCAGGACTGCTCTCCACAGCCTGCATGGAGCATGCAGAGTCCTGCTCCTGCTCCAGCCCTGCTGGGTGAGGGGTGCTGCTCCCCAGTCCACAGCAGGGTCTGTCACTTGTCCAGGAAAATCCCCCTCAACAAGGCATCTGCCCTGGGTGCCTGCCCCGTGCACTCACAGCTGTGCTAAGCTGGGGGAGTGAGGAGAGGGAAGAGTGGAGTGGAGCCAGCACAGCCAGAGGTTTGTGTGGTGCAGGAGAACTTTTGTCTCTGCAGCAACGAGCTCTGTCGTGTTAGCCTGACTTTCTATGATTCAGGTACCAAATGAAAATGAGTTTCTATTCTGGCACATACCAAAAATTCCATAAATGCAACAGCTGCCTCAGGAAAAACAAGAATTTTTCCCTGTTTGCAGAATGTGGTAGAGTATCAGACAATAAACGTGATATCTGAGATAACTATAATGGTCCAGGACCAATACGTGCACCTTGTAAAGAGCCCACAAGGCTGCTGGGGAGCCAGTCACTGCCATCAGACAGGCTCCACAAAAACATATTCCTACAAGCCGCAGCTTCTGTGCCTCACATTCCTCTGCTCATTCCCAGACACAACCAGCAGGCTCCGAGGTCAAGCTGTAAGAGCTGCTATGAAGTCATTAGCTGCACCCTCAGATCACACAGCCGTGTATCCCAGGGAGCTGCAAAACACAGGGTCATCATTCCAGCAGGATCAACAACTTGGAGATGCTTAAAATTACAAAAAAAAAATTCACATGAAGAGGAGGTAAGTGTTTAAATAATAGTTTCACACCCTAACACAGGTGAACACAGCTGCAGGCCAGCTCATGGCGTGGTGTAGCCAGAGTTCAATGGCCACGGAGAGGACCAGAGCCAGGGGACATCAAGGTACTGAGCGTCACCAGAAGAGCAGGACGAGGTCACTGCACACACAAAACACCCTGATGGTCCACAGTCCACAGCTCCCCGTGGGCACAGAGCATTCCAGCACTGCCCAGCTGAAATCATTCCCAGCTTACTGCTCAGGAACAACTCGTCCAGGACTGCAGCGCGGCAGCACACAGATAAACACCCCTGGAAACCAGCCTGGGAGCAGGAGCAGGGCTCCAGGAGGAGCAGGACATGAGCAGGACAGGCAAGCAGCTCTGAGATAAGGCGTACACTGAGAGCAGTTTCACAACAGCCAAGAAAAAAATCAACCCCACACTGGCGTGTCTTGAGGAACAGCCTGGAATTATCTCCCTGCAAACCTGGGATCCATTCATCTCCACAGTGGTAGCACAGGCACCCAGGCTGTGATTCTGGCAGCTGTGAGCTGAGCTGTGCTGCTCACACAGAACACGCCTCGTTTCTGGGCAGCAGCTTTGCAGCCTGCAACTCTCCAAGGAGCAGCTGTTGAGGGATGGAAGCAGGAACCACTGAAGGGATGGCACTCCATCACAAACGGGCACAGGCAGCTACAGAGCCCCAAGCACAGCTCAATGCCAAACCAGTCTGAAAGCCCAAAGAGAGCTGCAGAACAGCTGTCAAAGCAGAATGAACAGCAGCACAGCACCTGAGCAGGTGAGGATCAACCTGCTCCCCCCCAAACCCTGCACTCTCCTGTCCTTCCCTCTTGTGCTCACCAGCCCTGCTCTCCGAGGGGAAGCTGGCCAGCAGAGGGTAAACAGCTCTGCTCAGTCCCTCTGGGGAAAAAGGAAGAAAAAAGCTTTCCAACGTCACTGAAATGGAATGTGAGGGAACCAAGTGCACTTGTAGGGGGAGAGAAAGGAGAGCCTCACACTCCAGCCCGTGTGTACACAGCACTGAGCTGGGGAAGGCACACATGGAGCATCCAACAGTGCATCTGCTAAAGATCCCTTCAGCTCTGAGGGTCTGAGGAGATATTTTGGTTCACAGAAAAGTTATGTTAATCCAATGAATCATTTGATAGGAATGTACAGTCATCCAATGCAATGGAAAATGCAGAGGTTCGAGTGTTCGATGTACGCACCCAGAATAAAAGGTTAGGGTAACACTTCTTCCAAAGGCATTACTCATCCCTGCCTCGGCTGCACATCCCTGCAGAGGTGCGCAGGAAGGAGGATGAGCAGCAGCAGTAACTTATCAGCTGCAGTACAAAACCACCAGGTAAGAGTCATAAAAAGCAGAAAGCAAGACCTAAACCACTCCTAAAGTAAGGAGTCTTTGTGCAGCAGGGCCACCTCCTCACCACTGCAGCTCTGAGTGGGTGACATGAGCTCTACCCCACTCTCACAGTGTCCCAAGACACTCATGGAATGGTGGGACTCATCCTTCCACAAGCATTGTGAGAAATTCCCTGTCTCAAAGAGCTGACAGGGTTTGCTGAAGCACTGTAGCCATTTACCGAAGGAGAAAGAAGAGAAGAATGCCAGTCTTGGTTGAAACCAGCAGGAATTGTGCACAACACACAGGCTTTCCTGGGCTCCCAAAGCTGCACTCCAAAAGAGCATCCAGTGACAGAGCAGAGTTCTTGCAGTGGCTGCCTAAGGACACTAATTCACAGAGATGAAGCACCCCAGCAATTCTAAATACAGCCCATTCTTCACTAGGTGGGGGTTTATTTCCAAGGCCATGACATGCTCTGACGCAAGAGGTAACAGCACACAGGCAGATGACTCCCTCACACAGACAGGCAGTGGATTCACCCCGACAGGAGGTAAGCTGGAATCTCTCCCATGCCACGCACCCTCCCCAAACCCCTCCTCAACTGCACTCAGCTCTGCTGAGAAGTAACGCAAGGAAAAGAGCATATGGATGGATCCAAAGCTCTTCTGAATCACTGCTGCCTGCCAGCAGACATATTGCTGTCATTAGCCTCTAGCTCCGTCGCAAGATTTGTTTCTGAAAAGTCTTTGAGCCAACAGATTATATAAAGCTCAGACCCTTCCTCTTGCACATGAGCTGATAGTCTCCTCACTATGGAGGGGTGAGGAAAACACTCATCCCTGCACACACAGGGTGATGCAGCTAATCAAAACAACTTCCCCAGCCAACAGGCAGCGTGCTGCAGCCAGAGCTGGCTGCCAGATAATGCCCACTGACAGGAGCATAGAATAGAGTCCCACAATGGTTTGGGTTGGAAAGGACCTTAAATACCATCCAGTCCCACCCCCTGCCATGGCCAGGGGCACCTTCCACTATCCCAGGTTGCTCCAAGACCTGTTCAACCTGGCCTTGGACACTTCCAGGGATGAGGCAGCCACAGCTGCTCTGGGCACCCTGTGCAGGACCTCACCACCCTTCCAGATCCTGCAAGGTGCTGGGAGGTCTCCACACAGGTACTCTTACCAACTTCAGGGCCCCCTGAGGACCTGCTCCAACAGTTCCATGTCCTGCTTGTGCTGCAGATCCCAGAGCTGTGTGCAGGACCCCAGGTGGGGTCTGTCAAGAGCAGAGGGGCAGAATCCCCTCCCCAGTCCCACTGCCCACACTCCCTGTGATGTGTCCCAAGGCACCCTTGGCTTTCTGGGCTGTGAGTGCTCACTGCCAGCTCATGGTGAATTCTACCACTCATATTGATCCTGTACAGAAAATCTGCAGAGATCAGAGTTTATTTACCCCAAACCCCGGGGCAGGGAATGGTGTGACCCTCTCTTGGCACCAGGGTCACACCATTCCCTGCCCCAGCCCCTTTCCAGCTGTGCTGCCTGACCTGGCAGCCCCACAGAACCGGCTCATTAACTCACAAACACTTGGAAACAACTGCAGGTTACTGCCCAGGGTTCTCTGTATCTTTTATCTAAGCAAAATGCTACAGGACCAGGCTTGTTTGGTGCAACGCCCTTGTAGCTTCTACTCCCGGCAGCAAGTGAGCAGTTAGCTCTGTACACCTCACCTGGCTGCCTTTTGCCATCTTTTACGAACCAAGGCCTGAAAAAAATAAAAAATATATTCTGTCTTCTGAGCTGGGGAGCGAAGACACCCTTTTTGGTTTCTTTATTAATACATAGCAGGACTGCCCCCCGCCAGGTTGTGATAAACTCCTTGTGGTTTAAGCTTTACTGGAAACCAGGCTTCCTAACTTGTTAGTTTTCCATATTACTCTCTCTCATTAAGCAATTTAGATACTCAAGTAGTAAATCAGAAGTGAAAGGAAGGTTCTTAATCGCCAGATCTAAACAACACTGGTTTTCGTCACCTCGTAACTCCAGATAACCACCATCTCCTGGTCCAAGCTGTCTCACACACTGCATTATCTTTACACCTTCAGGTGTCTGAAGGAGGTCAAACAAACACACTTTAGTTTCCTTGTAGAAGGCTGGTAGTACTCCTGTGGCTGCTTAACACTTGCAGTGGGATGAGGTCTATTATTTCCCTAAGTTCTGGTAACTCAGCTGTAAATAACCACGGTCCCTGTCCTGAAAACAGCCTAAAAGAGACAAGGCGAGTGCAGAAGCCCCAGTGGTGGTGAGGCACAACCAGCCAGCCCAGCAGAGCCGCCAGTTACTCCTCAGTAACTCACTGCTGCTCGAGATGTGCTTCATCCAGCAGTTCTCAACACAAAATACATAAACAGTCCCTGGAGCACAGATGGAAGCTGATCCCTATCCCCTCCCAGGGGAGTTCCCTCATCACTAGGCTACAAAATCATGTTCCCTCTTGCTTTCAGCCCTTTGATGATACAAATCTTACGTTCCTTCCTACACAGCGCCCCGGTTTCAACATGAGAGGCAGAGCCTCTCCTCCCTCCTCAGCCGGTAGCTTGAGGATTTGGGCACTCTCAGAACTGGAGTCAGGGATGCCCCAAGGCTCGAGGAGATGCCTCACCTGGTATCACACTAAGTGCCCTTTCCCAGCTGCCTTTCACTCACCCACAGGGTACAGTGCTCATCTGCCACTGAGGACGTGGCTGCAGGAGAGCATGGAAGCACTGACCTTCCCTGTCCATGGATTTGCTCTTTCCATGAGAGCAGCATGCTGAAGGAAAAGGTCAAGTTCTTGAAGAGCAGAAGTCATTCAGGTTTTCTCCTCACAGCAAATGGCAGCTGTACAACAGTATTTTGCCACGGGTTTTTTTTCAGGACTCCCACCCTGAGTGCTCGTGACTCTCCTGTACAGCTGGTACTCACACAGCACCTCCTGCAGCTGCCTGGCCAGGCCGCAGGGTGTACTGAAGGGAGCAGGTGAGCTGAAGCCTCTCCCCATCCTCTCCTGCCTGCCTGCACGGCTCAGTCCAGTGTCCCGTGAACGAGGACAGGGAACCCCCACTCCAGGTATGAGTGAAGTGCAGGCAGTTCACGTGCTTCAGGTCACAGAAGCAGCAGATCTTGTAGCTTGAATTATACTTTAAAAAATCCAAGTGAAATTCAAGCTCTATCACAGCCTTGCACTGCAGCTTCCCAGAGTCCTCCAGCCGTTAGTTCTCTCCAGGGAAGACAGATAGGTTGCCAACCAAGACTGCACTGTGGGATTAGCCAATGTTTATGAAGTGCTTTAGAGATTAGAAGTGTCACCTATGTGCTAAATATTTCTCTGGCACTATCAGCTCGAACAGCACCCGAGTATCTTGTATCTCCTCCTGCTGATCTTGAGCTGGTTGCCGAAGGCGTCACTCAACCTGACTCCCAACCACGGTGCTTGGCACTAATTCCAGGGGCGGTTTGAGACATATCACAGGAGAGGGCAGAATCAAGGAACCACTTAAACCCCAACTTCTGAACACTACTAGCAGAGTAATGACAGTAACATCGCCAGGAGAGGCTTAGGGATTTGTGTTTTTACAACATTCTCATCCATGTGTGTGAGATGGAACACCCTGGCGCGAAGCCCAACCGTGCGGAGAGAGGAGCTCGCCCCGCTCACCCAGAAGGAACTGGCTGGGCAATGGCATCAAAAGGTACTTTGTACACACCAGCTTGATAGCAGCCCAATGGAACCCAGCTCCTGCACTTCCCTCAGAGCTTTTGGCAATGCTCCTGCAGTGCCTGGATCAAAAAACTGAGCATTGAGTCCGAGCACATGGGACAGCAGCACAGCACTGCTGAGGCTCTCTGTGCTGTACACACACAGACCAAACTGCAGGGATACACCTATTTTCCTGCCTTTCTTACTCTTGTTCCCATTTTTCTTCCAGCTAGAACACAGGGCCTGTGTCAAGACTTTTCTACTGATATCACACAGAGCCAAGGGGTAAGGCTCAGCAGGACATCTGTGTTTCCCATTGACACACCTTTTGTTACCCAGATCCCATCCATCCTCTGAGGACTGACACTGCATATAGCTCTAAAAACATCCAAAATACAGAGTACAGCCCTCCCCCTCAGCCTGTGGGCTTCACCAACAGCAGAGGAATCCAACAACTATTATCAAGCAGTTGAAAAATGAAACATTCAATTCCAAGAGTTTACTCTGCACTGGAGAGAGAGAAAAACAAAGCTGGAAATCCCTCACTTTATAAACAACAGCTCCTCTGAAAGCACTGTCAATAGGAAGTTGTTGCTCTAAACTGTGTACGCATTTGGCTCACAATTTGCCAACAATGAGGAAAATGAACTCCACGGAAGGATTCCCACACTGGGAGCCCAGTGTTGTCACCCCAAATGGATGCTGCCAGGGCCAGAGCAGCAGGACGGTGCCAGCAGGAGCTGATCTGCACCTCTGTGTAGGGCACAGCTCTCTTGCTGGCCTTTGGGAGGGCATTTGGGGGAGGAATCCTCCAAAGATGACAAGGTAGGAGCACGGCAGGAGGCAGAGCACAGCTGAGGTGACAGTGCTTTTCTCACACAGCTTTAATGGTTTCTGTGTGACAGAAGGAGCGGAGCCCAGCCAGGAGCCTGCTGAGCGAGATGCCCTGCTCGGGATAACCCCAGCCAGGTGTACTGCACATGGGTTGGGCTCCGCAGGTCCCCGTGGCTGACAGCTGCCTCCAACTCGAGGTGACTCACTCAAGTCACACATCATAAACACTTCTTACTCCAGCCCTGAATTTGGAGCACAGAGAACTCAAACAGAGCTCCTGTGACACATGCCATTCCTGCAGAGCCGCTTGCAGCCTCTCCTGAAACCAAAGGATCAAAGCAGAGGACTGGAATTGCTGTTCAAGATCTTCAAACACATTTAAGATAAGAAAAAAACAGCTAGCAAAAACCAAAAAGCTATCTTAATCACCATTTTAATTGGGAGCTGATACTCCTATTTTAACAAAACCACTGGAGCATCTATATCCCAACACTCAGGTGCATGGCTGAGGTTTCCAGCAGCGAGGGGCAGGAGGCACCATGGCAGACTGTGCAGAGCAGCCTTTGTTCTGGGACCTGGTGAGGAAAACATCTGCCAGGCCCAAAGCACCGCTCCCTCCAGGGCGATAGGATCTGACCTCGGAGCACAGGAAGGCAGCTTTGTTCCAGGCAGCAGGGAGGGAAGGCGGTGCTAGCACACCGACACTGACACTGTGCAAGGGCTGGGACTTGGGAGACCTGCAGGTGGTAAAACAAGAAGCCTTCTGCTGCTCACCTCAGACGGAGCAGCCTCTGCAGAGCTGCTCTTGTTTGGACAAGCACGTTTGCTCTGGTGTCTATTTGAATGATGACTCACTCCAACAAGCCAGGGCACCCTACCACACACAGCCCCAAAGTGCTGACTTAGGGCTTGGGATGCAAATCTGGCAGGAAGCGGCGCTTCCCGACCAGGGCCACCCAGGCCTGGTCACTGCTGCCATTACCCTCCTCCATTGCACTCCCAGCCTGGATGACAAATCCAAAGAGAAGATGACAAGAACAAGAAAATTGTATAAAATTTGCTCTTAGAGCGCTTCTGAAGTTACTTTTTTTCTCTTTGAATATTCGTGCTCCGCTAGACTGACAGCCCAGTTGCAAGTTCCTTGTGCGCCACCCCGTCCCAGGGGTCTCAGGAATGCTGCCCAGCGCCCCATCCCTGGCTTGGAGGCGAGCCCGTGGCCACCCCGCTGGTGGCACTCCTCCAGCCACTTCCACTTTTGTCTCCCCAAGCATGTGAGAGTCACAACCCGTGACGAGCCGGGCAGTAATTGCCGTATCGATTTCCACGTTCCTCCGGCCGGAGCAACGCCTGTAACTGTAAACCATAAACCTTTTAATATCCCGCTCAATTATGGGGAAAACAACTCCTGAGCAGCAGCATGGCAGGAGCATCGCTCAGGGCCTGGCTGGGGATGGCCAAAGCACACTGAGACACTGTCAGGGGGACAGAGCACGGACAGCCCTTCCACGTGCCACTGCCACTGCCACTGCTCTCAACCCTTTTTGTGCTGACCTCACCAAAGAGCTGAAAATGCTGGAACACATGGAATGAGAAGACAGATAAGCACACGGATGGTGTGCCATCAGAACGTGACTTAGTGCTCGTGCAACCTCTGGGCTGCTCGCAAATCCGAGAGAAAGAGCCCAGGAATTAAGCAACTGTGTCTGGGCGCTGTCACACAAGGCCGACTTACAACCTCTCCATTATTTACAAACAGTTTCAGGGAAAGGGAAACAATCAGAGTGACTGTGTGGCCTTTAGAAAACATTCCCATCCACTGCAAAAAGCACAGAATCATACAGTATCCTGAGTCAGAAGGGACTCATGAAGTCCTGCACGGGACAGCCCCAAGAACCCCCCTATATGCCTGAGAGCCTTCTCCAAACACTCCTTGAGCTCCTGCAGCCTTGGGGCTGCGGGCACTTCCCAAGTCAGGTGCTTTGATGACATAAGAATGAGATCAGTGGAGCACACCTCTAATCCCCAGCTCCAAATCCTGATGTTGGTCACCTCACCAGCCCTTTCCCCAGGAGAAGGGGCAGCTTTGGAGACACTCAGCCTGGAGAAGGCTCCCACCTTGCTCTGTGCAGACCTGACCCGCTTTTGTCTCGCTGTGCCGTGAGCCAGCCGGGCTTTGTTGCCATGGTGAAAGCTCTGACACGTTTAGTTTTCCCACTAATTTCCTGCTGTACTAAAGCTACTGCTGCTCTGCACCTCACTGCCATGGCACAGCAACAAGGAACCCCAAGAGTCCCAGAAACAGGGAGCAGATCCAGCCACGTGCTGGTCACTGCCAACTGCTCCAGGCAACCTCAGTTACACCTCCTAAATATCCTAAACCCATCTGCCTTTAAGCCCTACAAAAGTTCTAGAGATTTAACCATCACTCAAAAAGGAACTAGACAATTCAGGGATTTCATAATTAGGGGCTGTATCCCACCTTACCTTAAAAGAAGGTGGTGCATTTCAAATCCCAGACTGCAGTCACCAAACCACCCCATTTTCCTTTGGGCTCACGTGAAGGGACTGAGTTCATTCCCGACTGTGTCAATGGTAAGTGAAAACAAGGATCCAGTTGTGTCTGTGGAACCAACTGGGACCAGCAGCACACACACACACGAGGAAAAGCAGAGACTAAGGCCCACACTGTCAGCTGATGACTCAGAAACTGCACAAGCGCCCACTGAGTGGGAAAATACCTATAGTCAGCCTTCACTTGTCATTTTACTGTGTAATGGGAGTCTCAGCTTGGATGAAAAACACATGAATATTTTGTTCTGACTAAGCACAGGTTTCCCCATGTACCTCAGCTCTGCCAGGGCAGTGGGCACAAGACACCCACGCTGCAGCAAGGGGGAGGGAGCAACCGTGATTTCCCTCTCCACCAACTCTGCACTTAGTTTCTAACATAAACCAGCTGAATTAACCAGCAGAAAGGAAAAGTCTTTGGATTTTTTTAAATCTTACACTTCCCAGAGCCGCTCAGGGGAAAAACAGCCTCTGTGGAAGCCAAGTATTAAAATCCTCGTACAGAGAATGAATCAGAATGATTTTTATTGGTTTCCAATGAGATTGTGCTTGAAAACAAACAGTTGCTGTACAACTGACAACCCCCTCACTGTGTCAGAGAGATGGGAGAACATAGATGGGCTTTGTAGAGCTGAGAACATGCTCCTCCATGGCTGCTGGAGAGCAGTTCGATTTCATTAATGGTACATGTGCAACGAAATAGAGCACAAGCTAAGCTGTATCATAATCAGTTTGCTGGGGGGGTCCTCCGACCTCCAAAACTGCTGAAAGCAGCCACAGCTGCTCCAGCCTCGGGCTGCAGAGGACACCGGCTACAACAGAAGAGCACCATTGTCTGCCGGCCACCTGGGAACGAGCAAACCTGCCATAAATCAGCCAGCACATGATGCTTTCTCTGTCCAAGGCAGGGGAGAGGCCAGGACAGTTCCCGGCAGCGGCGGTGGCTCGGTGGGAGCCGGGAAGAGCCGTGCAGGCTGCCCGAAGCCCGTCCGTCAGCGGCACTCCAGCCAGGCTGATAACCTTGACAGAGCCACTTGCAAGATTACAGCCCAAGGATTTCCTACAAGCACATCCAGAGAGGAAGGACTAAGTACCAAGACTAATACTTTTCATCTTTGGCTGCTGCCAGTGCTGTGAGCTTAAACGAAAATTTGGGGCACGCAGAGACATGATCACACTGTCACAGTGACTGACAAAAGCAAACCCTTTCCTGTAGCACTAATCACTTCAGCTGAAAGGGGCACAGACAAACATCTTTAAGAATTTAGATATACACGTGACGAGAAGCATTTTTTCCCTAGTTTATTCACTGTCACTGTCTGAAGACTGTATCAGAGAAGATCTATCCGGCAAGGGTACCCTGAGCATCAGCACCGCTCCAGACTCCTGCGAGCCTGCAGGAGCAGCATGACACCTGAACAGACTGTATCCTTCCATTCCACAGACAGGAACCAGCTCCAATTAGGCTCAGTGCTGCAATTCAGGGTGTTATCTGATCACACTTCACACACACAATGACACACAGCTCATAAACGTACTCCTTCCATTAGGAACACTTCATGTTGCGAAATGCCACAATTAGTTTTTAGGCATCAGCTTCAGTGCAGCTGCCTTCGCCCAACAGCAAGAAGCCTCAGGGCTCTAAAGATACTGTCCCGGAGAGGGGCCAGAAACACACCTGGAAGTACCTGATGAGCCTGAACACGGGCAAAAAATTCAGAAACGCTTCAGGTTACATGACAGCAGATCCCAGAGCCTTAAAAAAACCCCTGTGCCCACAGTGTGATGGTCATGGGTCTGTCACACACCCATCCCTGCTGTCCTCCATATACATTCCAAAGGTATTCCTGCAACTAAACTCTCTGCACAGACAGAGGTTATGCAGGAAAAGGCACAGCTGAAAACCAAGACAGCCAAAGAGCCAGGACAAGCTGAGACTGACTTGTGTAGGTGAGGAAAAACCTGGAAAAAATGTGTCTTCCCTTCTGCTGCAGAAATCCACGCACACTTCCCCAGCCTTGAAAACACCTCGCTGCATCCCTCTCATTCAGAACTCCTTCCAACAGGACCAACCACATTTTAAAAGTTATTGGAAGGAGACAAGAAACATCCATCTGCTTGCTGAAAGGCAGCAGACGCACACAGCCTCCAAATGCAGACTTTAATTGAAACACTTTAATGCGCTGCCGCGGCCCCGCGTTCTCTGTATTCCCAGCGGTGCCGAGGCGTGTGCTCAGCTAATGGAGCTCTGACAGTCGTCCTGGGCCTGGCTCCCTGTCAAACCACGCTGGCCTCCAGCTCCAGGCCCGCAGTCGCACGCTGATACCCCACAGACTCCTTTTCTTCTAAACCATCTTCCAAATGTACTGTAATTAATGCTCTGTAACTGCAGCCGACGCTTTAAGGAGCTGGAGGCAGAGCCAAACCATACAGGAGAGTGGCGAACGTCGAGGAGATCCCGAGCTACGACGGCAACACCCCAGTGGGCCGTGGGGAACAGGCACCCCTGCATTGCACAACACTGGCTCAGGCCAGTCCCTCCATCCCTCTGCAAATCGAGGCGGTAACTCAACACACAGATCACTGCTGTCAGCAGGCCCTAGTTAGGCAGCCAGGGCAGGATTTGGGAAGCTGGTTAGGCTCCCACTGCAGGCCTGGGAGGACATGGCCAGTTTTCTGTCCGTGGCCCAGCTGACCTGCTGCAGGCTGTGCTGAATCACCCTGTGCACAAGCTGACCCCAGCACTGCCATCCAGGCCAGGTGAACCACAGCCCGCTGCTGCACCTTGCACTGTGCCAGAGCACGTCTGGTTTGCGTGTCTGCATCCCCACCTTCCTTCAGACAGGTTCTCAGGAACTGCAGCTCCCAAATCCCACAGGGAGGTTTTGCCTCTGACAGCCGTCACAAAGCCTGCACAGGCAGCCACTCCTGCACCCACTGTAGCTGAGGGCATGAGCCAATACTCATATTTATACCTTCATTTCAAACCTTCCATGGCCAAAGCAGCTCCAAGGAGAGCATCTGCACTCTTGCTCACTAGTGCAGCCCCAAGCCCAGCTCCCAGGATAAAGTTCCACATTTTGCACAGAGGGATGCTGGAGTCACTCCCAACCCACCTGCACTGCACAAGGACCAGCTCTTTCCTGCAGCTCTTCCAAGCTGCAGCTGCCCTGGCTGGAAATTGTCCCCTACACTGCATGCAGAGAAGAAACCAGAAGCATCAGCAACATTTCTCTAGGATCAGACCACACACTCTGAAAGCACCCAAAGCTTCAAGATAACACCCAGCCAGGTCTGACAGGCTCCAGTGAGATCCAGCTCTGGTGCTGTGCTGCCCCTGGATCTCCTGCCCATCCTCTGATGTGCAGAGCAGAGCTCAGCTTAGCTCCCCCCACACACACTGGGCTATTTTTGAGCTCAACGTGTCAGTTCCACTGGCTGTGGGAGTTTGTTTGTGTGGGATAGCATGATTCGACTACTTTGAAAGTTGGCTGAAGCCACATAATTCCCTTTTCATGAAACCCTTTTGATGGCCATTTAGCAGAGAGGGCGAGGTTTAGCCTCAACTAGATAGACTTGGGGTCAGAATTACTAGAAAAAGACACGTAATGACTAATAATGAATCAGCCTTCAGTGGTTTCTTCATTTAAGTGTTAACGCAGCATATTAAACCCCTGGCCTGGGATCAGCAGAAAGGCCCTGAATGCATTAAATGAGTACAATGGCTTAACTAGAGAATCCCCAAATTGCTCTGTTTAAACCTGTGCAAGCTCCAAGGCAGTCCAACCTTTGCTGGTGCAGGTTCAGCTAAATGTAGCATCTTGCTGGGGGTGTGCAGAGCACGAGACCCACCGTGGTCACACAGGGAAGTCACAACTCTCATGAGAATCTTTTCAGCTAGAAAGGAAGGGAGAACTTCCACCACAAACTGTGAATTTTACTCTGCTGGCAATGCTAGAGCAACTTCCCAAAGCTTTACTTTCAAGGGGATAAACACAGAGCTGTTATGCAATCGTCTTGGTTAGAGCAAGAAGGGGCAGCACCCTGTACAGCCACTGCACAGGGCTGATACAGGACCCAGAGAGAGGACAAGGGAAAAAGCAGCTTAGAGCTGCTTCTCTGTGAGAATGTCTAATACCCAAGGAGCCCAGTCTCCCAGCAACACACTGCCATTTCCTTATTTCCCTCTCACGTAATTCCTCCTTCAAACACAAATGAGGAGACAGCTTCTAGAAACCCTCATCAGGCCTCTGCAGCATTCACCAAACCTCTGTGAGACCCTCCTGGAAAAGAGACACTGATCCCTGTCTGGCACAGCCCTTCCTCCTCCTGCTCCTGTCAGTGGCTTTTCCTCACAGGGCAGCCTCTGTACCTGCCCAAAGGTGCCACCACCTCGTTCATCAGGTGTGGATTGTCTCCTGCTGCAGCAGCCCCAGAGCTCTGGTACAGCAAATATTCGGGAGGAAGCGACTCCAGGCAGGAGATGGGAGGCAGCCAGGTTGAAGAGGTACAGGAGTTGTACCCACCTCACCTCCCAAATAAGCTAAGAGCCACACAGCTGAGAAGTAGATATTAACTATCCTGGCTCTCTCAGAGTATTCTTCCTGCCCAGAAAGGCTCAGGGCACATCCCACAGGCCCCCCGGCTCACCCTGCCCACTGTCAGCTGCCTCTCCTGTTTCCACCTGTTAGCATCCCAAGAAGGAGCCTGGTCTACAATTCAATCATGCTCTGGCATGATTAACATGCCAGATATTAACATCTTGGTAATCAAATGTTATTTGCTATAGCAAGAAAAACATGGCAATGAAACATAAAATGTCAGTACTTCAGTCCACAGTTGATATGGGCAATGGCTCTCTGAGGTTTTAGGAAATATTCCCTCTTATCCTCACTGTGGCAACTCTGCTTAGCCAAAGTTCATTTCTAGCTTTTAGGCTTTTGCTAAATCTCCCCACCAAATGAGAACTAAAATACAACTCTCCTGCAGCCCACAGGCGAGGAGAACAAAGGCCCTGTGAGCAGCAGGATCACGCTGCCTGAGGAATTAGCCATCCACAGCATCAGCTTTCCTTATGGCCAGGAGAAATAACAAGCAGGACAGGTGAAGCACCACCAAACACTGCAAAAGAAAGGAAAATGACTGATGAAAGGTGACCAGGTGTGGGTCATTACACAACGTGTGGCACCGGTATTGAACAATCCCATCTGACACGAGGCCGATGAGTCAGGGCACACTGGCACGGGGCTTATCACACGGGCAAGCTGGCTGCAGGGAGCAGCCCTCAGTCAGCCCAGAGCCACGTGCCTCGCTGCAGCACGGCCAGAGCGGGACAGAGAGCCACCAAGGCTCTCCCACCCTCTGGGCTGAGAGCGCTCTGCATCTGAGCAGAGAAATCCAGGCAAGCCCTGGAGCCCCCGTGCTCAGAGACCAGAGTGTGCCAAACCAAAGCCTGAACGCTCCCAGTGTGCCAAACCACGCCAAACCTGAGCACTCCCAGTGTGCCAAAGCAAGCCTGAGCACTCCCAGTGTGCCAAACCAAGCCAAGCCTGAGCACTCCCAGTGTGCCAAACCAAGCCTGAGCACCCCCAGTGTGCCAAACCAAGCCTGAGCACTCCCAGTGTGCCAAACCAAGCCTGAGCGCTCCCAGTGTGCCAAACCAAGCCTGAGTGCTCCCAGTGTGCCAAACCACGCCAAGCCTGAGCGCTCCCAGTGTGCCAAACCAAACCTGAGCACTCCCAGTGTGCCAAACCAAGCCTGAGCACTCCCAGTGTGCCAAACCAAGCCTGAGCGCTCCCAGTGTGCCAAACCACGCCAAGCCTGAGCGCTCCCAGTGTGCCAAACCAAGCCTGAGCACTCCCAGTGTGCCAAACCAAACCAAACCTGAGCACTCCCAGTGTACCAAACCAAGCCTGAGCGCTCCCAGTGTGCCAAACCAAGCCAAGCCTGAGCGCTCCCAGTGTGCCAAACCAAACCTGAGCACTCCCAGTGTGCCAAACCAAGCCTGAGCGCTCCCAGTGTGCCAAACCAAAGCCAAGCCTGAGCGCTCCCAGTGTGCCAAACCAAACCTGAGCACTCCCAGTGTGCCAAACCAAGCCTGAGCACTCCCAGTGTGCCAAACCACGCCTGAGCACTCCCAGTGTGCCAAACCAAACCAAACCAAACCTGAGCACTCCCAGTGTGCCAAACCAAGCCTGAGCACTCCCAGTGTGCCAAACCAAACCAAACCAAACCTGAGCACTCCCAGCGTGCCAAACCAAGCCTGAGCACTCCCAGTGTGCCAAACCAAGCCTGAGCACTCCCACTGTGCCAAACCAAACCAAACCTGAGCACTCCCAGTGTGCCAAACCCCAAGTCAAGCCTGAGCACTCCCAGTGTGCCAAACCAAAGCCTGAGCACTCCCAGTGTGCCAAACCAAGCCTGAGCACTCCCAGTGTGCCAAACCAAAGCCTGAGCACTCCCAGTGTGCCAAACCAAGCCTGAGCACTCCCAGTGTGCCAAACCAAGCCTAAACATTCCCAGTGTGCCAAACCAAAGCAAGCCTGAGCACTCCCAGTGTGCCAAACCAAGCCTGAGCACTCCCAGAGCAAAGCCCAACTCCCCCAGCTCTCCATGAAGTGCCAGCCTGCTTTTCGTACTGGGTTCCAGTGCCACGCTGCCCACCTCCAAGAACTCTGGTGAAAAATGTGTTCCACTGATGACTCCAACTCACCCAAAGACAAACCACAGAAACTAAGCCTGTTGTCTCATGGAAGAGAATGTCCTCTCCCAGTGAGGGCAGAGCTGCCTCCCGTTCTCCAGAAAAGGCTTAGCTCCTTAAAAACCTCAATAAAAATCAGCTCAGTTCTAGCCTTTCTGCAGTGCTTGTGCTGGCAGAAGGGCTGTGCTCTGCCAAGGATTAAAGCATCATGGATTTGAGTTACTACCCACTAAAACAACTCCAGGTACCCCTTAAACAGGATCTCCAAACAGACAGCCAGTGAAATGTGCTCTGAGCTTTGCCCATCCATGTATTACTGAAATTTAACTCAAACCTAAGTTGACAACCAGCCCTCAAGAAGCAAAGGCAGCACAGCAGGAAGATCACTGCACTTGGGCAGGAGCTGTGTTCTCCCAGGACTGTCAATCCCATTTCAAGAGAAAGATGGACACAAAAATGACACTTATCTCCCAGTGAAACACTCCATGAGAGCAGCGCAGCCATGGCAGGTATGTGCTGCTCCATGCCCCAGCTGCATCTCCAGCCACATGGAGCTGATGAAAGGGATGGAACCAGAACAGCAGAGTCCTGCTCTCAGCAGTGCCCAGTGACCACAGCGTCCCTCTCTGTCCTCCTCAGCCCCAACAGCTCCTGAAGACTCAAACACAGCACCCAAAGGGCATGGGAACACAAGGTATGTGCTCCTTGGCACACTCACCAACATTCCCCGACCAGCCCTCGTGAAAAAATGTGGCATTAAAAACAACCCCACTGCCTGAACGGAGCTGGAATTCTAATGAAGTCACTGGGATGATTTATAAATGGAAATTCTGTGGAAAACAATTCATTCAGCAGGTCACTCTGAAAACTTTTAACACAGAAACAAGGGTTTCTGGTAAAAGATGAGATGAGACAAAAGGAAGGGGGGCAGAAGGAGGGATGCAGCAAAGTATCCCACAGGTGCCCAATTCATCCAGGTCAGAGCAGTGGCTCCAGCTCCTGCCCAGCCATCAGAGCAGCTCTGACAGAGCACAAGAGTCCAACTTTGCATGGGCAGGGACTGAATGTAAATTGCTGCCTTGGTTAATACGTAAATTGCAGACTGTTCCCTTCTATTCCATCAGCTCCAGCGGAGACAATTATGAATACAGGCCTCCTGCCCTTTGGGATGATTAACATTCCCCTTCCTCAGTGTCCCCAGCACTGCTGACCCACATTCAGCTCCTGAAATGCAGTTCTATGTAAACTGCAACGTTGGGTGTCAGCAGAACGTGCCAGCCCAGCAGGGCCGGGTGCTCTGCTCCTCTCTCTAAACAAATGCAGTGCTCAACTTCCCAAGGGCCAGGAAAATCTCAGTCCATTAAGATCAGGACCCAAGTACCCTCCACTTCTCTTTTTAGGGAAAAGGGGACACAAGCCAGGAATGCTCTGGCTGTTATCTCGAGCTGTCATGTCAAAGTCCACTTGACCTGGTAAACGTCCGTCGGAAAGGAAAACAGGATCCAACACCCATCCACAGACCACCTCTAACTCCAGGCTCAGCAACGGGCACCAGCCCACACCATCACTACTTCCACCTTCTGGAAAAGGTCCCAAATCACGGGGTACATCATTTCCAGGCTCACACAGACACTCAGAGTGGAATTCCGCCTGAGACGGTGCAGGAGCGCGGTTCCCAAGGAGGGGCCGTGACGAGCAAACCCGCTTTTCTCTAAGAGAATGTGACATGGGGTCAAGTTTGTGCAGGGATTTGGTGGCTATATTTGAGCTGCCCGGTTCTCTTACGCAGCTACTACTGGGAGAGCAGGATCACCTCAGGAAGGGGCTGCCAGCACAGGCAGCAACCGGGCTGCGCCTGCGTTCCGTGATCAAAGAATTCTTTCAGATGCCTAAATGGGACCATTTTGCCAAGGTTTCACTCGCTTCCAAGTTGTTTCCATTAAGTCAAAGTGTTAAAAGTGTAACTGTGATGAAGACAAGCTCGCAGTAGCATTATTTTGTATTTCTGCTGCCAGTCAAAAACGCTTCCCCATAAGGATTTGGCTTTTCCAATGCATTTACATCAACACCTCCCCTCTAATCTCATGAGTCCCAGAGCCTGAACCAAGCAGCTCCTTTCTTCTTCCCCACTCCTCTCGCAGAGCCAACAGCAACAGCTCTGTCAGTGAAGGAAAAGTACTGAACCCAAGTGCTCAGGGTCTGCAAGCAGAATCCAATCCATTCACTCGCACTCCTCTCCAGAGGCTGGGATTTGAAAGGAAACCTGACCTCGGACTTAAGAAAGCTTCCAGGTCAAGTTTCAGCTCCAAGCTATCCCAGCTCAGCCGAACAGATGGCAGTTGTTCCAGCACAGGTATTTCCCCAGGCCCGGGAGCCCCTGGAGTTCAGAGGGACAGGGACTGGATCTCCTCCGTGCAGGGAACGTGCTGCAGGTCAAACCCACTGCTCCAGAGCCCCCAGCACCTCAGCATCCCACCAGAAAGCACTTCCTGAACTCCACAGCCCACCCTTGGTCACTCCAGGGCAGCAGGAATGAGTGTACACTGCTGTAAAGCAAAGCTTTCCAAGCTCAGGGTCCCCTTCCATCACCTAAAGCCAACCTGCAAAATCCAGCCTTGGCCCTGTAAACCTGGAACACAATCTCCAGAAAAAATTGTGTGTGTACTCTGCCATTCTTCAGACAAAATCAACTATTCCTGCACAAAAGATGGTCTCTGCTTTGGTGTTTTGCAAACTTCAGAGTCAGCACCACTGAGAAGAAACCTTGACCCAAGGAGGGAGTCTGGAAACAGGAACAGGAAAGCAGCTTGGAGCTAGATGCCTCCTTTTCCAGGAGTGATCTCCACACAGAGGGGTCAGTGCCCTGCACTCGGAGCACCTGAACCATCACCCTGTTTCTCTCAGCAAGGTTCAGGTTCATCATGGGGAGAACAGCACAGAGCACCTCAAGTGCAGGTTAAACTGTGGCACCGAGCACTTGCAGGCACAAAATAGCCATGAGGGCAGGCAAATACAGCCCAGCTCTGAAAACAACTGTCCAGGAGGTGTTATAACCAATGTTTAAATAGCCCCTGAAATTAATTTCACTTTATTATCCGGGCAAAGAGCCAGAGCTCCAACAAACCAAGGCGATGGCGGATTTCTCCTCCTGTTTCAAAACAATGCTGCTCCTGGAACTGACAGAGGGACAACCCCAGAAAGTGACAAAGGCATAATCCCTGAAAGTGACAGAGGGACAACCCCAGAAAGTGACAGAGGGACAACCCCAGAAAGTGACAGAGGGGTAATAATCCCTGAAAGTGACAGAGGGGCAACCCCGGGAATTAACAGAGGAATAACCCCAGGAACTGACAGAGGGACAACCCCATGAACTGACAGAGGAATAACCCCAGGAACTGACAGAGGGACAACCCCAGGAATTAACAGAGGAATAACCCCAGGAACTGACAGAGGGACAACCCCAGGAACTGACAGAGAAATAACCCCAGGAACTGACAGAGAAACAACCCCAGGAACTGACAGAGGAATAACCCCAGGAACTGACAGAGGGACAACCCCAGGAACTGACAGAGGGACAAGGCCAGCCAGCACCATCCTCCCTCTGCAGCGCTTCCAAGGAGCCAGCACGGAGCCAAGAGCAGGGCAGGCGCAGGGCTCTGGTTCGGGCCTGTCTGCTGCCTGCCCGTGCCAGCCCCGCTCCTGCCGCAGCTCCGGGGCCACCCCGGGCTGGCACTGCTGCATGCAGCACCGCGAGCCGTGCCCGGGAGCCCGGTGGCACCGGCACCACCGGGAGCACAGCGGCGACAGCGCGGTTCCTCACGGATCTCCTGCCGCGCTCCGAGGCTCGCCTGTGCCGGGATCCTCCCGGATCTCCCGCCGTGTTCCGGGGCTCACCCGGCAGCGCGGCCGTACCTGGATCCACCTGGATCCGCCGCTCCCTCGGGAGGCCCTTCCTTCCTCGCGCTGCTCCCTGCGCTTTCCCACGGCCCTGAGGGCTCGGCCACGATCGATTCCCACCGTCTCGGTAAGGAACGAGCTGTCCCCCACCTGCCCTCCGCGTCCCCCCGGCTCGCCGGGAGCATCCCCGGGTACCGCGGGAGCATCCCCCCGCTCCACCTCCACCTTATCCCGTAGCCCCGGGACCCGCGGGGACACCCGTGTCACCCGTGACAGCGGCCCCGCTCGCCGGCAGCGCCCGCTCGGGGCAGAGGGGCCTCGGGGCCGCTCCCCGCTCGCTCCCCGCTCACCGGGCCGGCGCCGCGACCCCCGCGGGGGACTCACCTTGGCGCGGGTCACCAGGTGCGTGGCGAGCTTCACCACGGCGAAGTTGCCCTTGCCGATGGTGCGCTCGATCTCGTAGTAGCCGATGCGGGCGGGCCCGGGGGGCCGCGGGGGCGGCGGGGCCGGGGAGAGCCGGGGGGCCGCGGGGGGAGCCCCCGCTCCGCCGCCTCCTCCCGCCGCAGCCGCCGCCGCCATCTTGTCGCGCGGAGCGAACCCCCCCGCGGGGCTGCGGCACCGCGTGAGCTCATCCGCGGGGGGGCGCCGGGGGGCGGGCGGCTGCCATGGCGACGGGGGCGGTGCTCTGACGTCACGGCTTGCGTCACGGGCGCGCGGGCCACGGAGGGCGCCCCCGCGCGGCGGAGAGGGGGGAGAGCAAGGGGCGCGCTGCGGGCTTGGGGAGAAACCCGCGGGAAATGGGAAACTTGCCGCGCGTGACGTCACGTCATCAGGGACAGCCACCCCCCCCACCCTACCGGTCGCATACACCTGGGTCACGCGTCGTCTCTGGAGGAGAATGACGCCACGGAGAGGGGCTGCGGTGGGAGGTTGGTGCTGCGGTTTTGGGGAGAAACCAGTGAGATGTGGGAGATGAGTCTGACGTCACTCTCCAGGGGGGGATAGCTGAATGATGTCACGGTGAGACCGCCTCATCTGGTGCACCCCCAGGGCCCGGCCGCTGCTTCAGTTTTGGGGCAGAACCCACGGTAATTGGAAACTTGTTCTTGTGACATCACTCCTTGTAGGGACATCAGGGACCCCGCACATGCAGGGCAGAATGACGTCAGGGGCGTTAGAATGACGTCACGGCGAGGGGCGGGAGGTGCCGTGGTTTTAGGGTGAAACCCACGATAAACAGGAAAAGGATTCCTCGTGCCATCACTCCATCAGGGAGTGACTCCATCACCCCCCCCGGATGGCGCTTCGCCTCGGCGCAGCGTGACGTCACGGCAGCGCCGCAGTGACGTCACGGCGGGGAGGGCGGGAGTCCCGCGGGCGCGGGGCGGAAGCGGCGGCCGGGGCGCGCGCGGGGAAGCGGAAGCGGAAGCGGCGCAGGCGCGGGGCCGAGCGGAGGGGACGCGCCCGCCATGGAGTCGCGGGGGAAGGAGCTGCAGCCGCCGTGAGTGCGGGGGCACCGCGGGGCGGGGCGGCGCCCGCCCGCCAGCGCCGCCGGGGAGCGGGGACAGCGGGAGGGGGAAGGGGAGGGGGCCGGGGGGGAACCCGCCCTGCTCAGCTCGGCCCGGCCCGGCCCGGCCCGGCCCAGCCCAGCCCGCCGCGGGGGGCTGCGAGCGGCGGCCGCGGGAAGCGTCGTCCCGCTGCTCTTCCCGCTGCACATCCTCCGGGATGTGCGAGGATGATGAAGGGCTGGAGCATCTCTGTGATGGGGAGATGATGGGGAGCTGGGCCTGGTCGGTCTGGAGAAAGGAATCCCATCGATCCGTACGGATATCTCCAGGGAGCGCCACAGGATGGTTCCAGGCTCTCTTTAGTGATGCCCAGCAGCAGGACAAGGAGCGGGGGCCATAAACTAGAAATACAAATTCCTGCTCGACGTGGGGAGGAACTTCTTTCCGTGGGGGGCGGCAGAGCGCTGGAGCAGCTGCCCAGGAGATGGGGATCTCCCTCTCTGGACATTGCAGCCCACCTGGATGCATTCCTGTGTCACCTGCTCCAGCTGGCCCCACCTTGGCAGGGGGGTTGGACTGGATGATCTCCAGAGACCCCTCCCGATCTGTAATGGTTCTGGGATCAATGGGATCAATCCCACCATGCTGCTCTGCTCCCAGAGCCAGATTATCCACCTGGGCTGTGCAGCTCAGCAGCTGTAAGCTGGATCCCTGGGCACTAATAGGGACTTATCCTGGGACTCTCAGCCGTCGTTGCTGAGCTGTTAAAGCACTCATGGCTCAGGTGTGGGGCTGCAGAGCATCCTTGAGCTGGGCTTTGTTCTCTGTCCTGGGGCATCCATTGGGGCCTGGCTCCAGGGGAATGTGTGCTGCCGAGTCACTCTGGCATGGAGCAACATCCGTGCTGCTGTTCCCAGCCAGCTGCCAGCAGGCACAGGAGCAGGCAGGAGTTGTGTGCAGCGGATTCCTGCAGCCCTCTGCCAGCCTTGCTGCTTTGGGAGCTGCTGGAGCAGTGGCTGTGAGCTGTTCTTCCCACAGGAACAGGATGGGCATGGGGGACTCCAACCCGGCAGCAGTCCCACACGCCGCCGAGGACATTCAGGGAGATGACAGGTGGATGTCACAGGTAAGGCTGGCAGGGGGATCCTCCTTACTGGGGGGTGTTGGGCCAGGCTACACTTGGGACCCTGAGGTCACGACAGCCTGGAGCTGGCAGGTGTCACAGCTGTGTGTCCTGCCATGATGGAGCAAAGAGAGGTTTGGAGTGTCTTTCTGATGAGGAGTGACTGCAGGAGCTGAGCTGGGTTAGTCCTGAGAAGACTGAGAGGGGATCCCATCAATCCACACAAAATCTCCAGAAGATGGGGCCTGGCTCAGCTCAGTGATGCTCAGTGACAGGACAAGGAGCACCGGCCATGAACTAAACCATGCCAAGTTCCATCCTCACGGGGTTGTGGAGTGGGAGCAATGTCCAGCAGCTCAGGGGTTAATGCCAGCAGGGCTGCTGGAGGCCATGGCAGGGGGGAACTGGCTGGGCAGCTGTCCCTGTGCTGCAGCAGGGGTGGATGCCCAGGGGCAGGGTCACCTGGACTCACCTTGTCGCTGTCTTTGGCAGCACAATCGGTTTGTCCTGGACTGCAAGGACAAGGAACCCGACGTGCTCTTCGTGGGGGACTCCATGGTGCAGTTGCTACAGCAGTACGAGGTAGGGATGAAGGGAGGGAGGGAGGGAGGGATGAAGGGAGGCAGGGTTGGAGCAATTGGAGCATCTCTCTAACCCAGTGGCTGATCGTGTGTAACACTGATGACTTCCACTGTTCCCGTTTTCTCTGCTGTCTCCTGAGGCCTTCCTGCCCTGCTTCCTGAACTCCCCAAGGCCTGGACACTGCTTTACCTGGCTGCTTTTGCCTCCCTCTCTGAGGCCAGGCCCGGCTGCCTGCATTTTGGCACACATGCACAGCCCCTCATCTCTCAGATCCCAGCCTCCTGAGGGCCATGCGGTTCCCTGTGGCTGTACCTGGCATGGCCAGCACACACTTTGCCTGTAGAATTCACGGTGCCGGGGCATTGTTCCATTGGTTCCTCCCTAAAATTATTGAGGGAAAGAAGAGTTCTCTTCTGCCGTGGTGGCAGCTGAGCGGCTTTGTTCTGCAAGAGCTGCTTCCCTTTGTTCTAGTTTTGTTACCTGGGGATGAGAAGGATTTAATCAGGTCATAGACTCCTTCTTCAAAGGCCCTGTGCTCAGGGACACTGTGGTCTGCAATAGATCAGTGCTCTGGGGCTCTGATGAGTGCAGCAAATCACTGCTCCTGAGATCTTTCCTTCCTTTGTGCCAGGTCTGAGAGCTTGAACTTCAGCAGCTCCATCTCTTCTGACTCCACATAAACCTCGTTCTTGTCTAAGTGCCCTTTGTGGAGAGAGTTTTCAGAGCAGGGCTCGTGGCTGCCCTCAGTGACCCTGAGGACCCCGTGTGTGTCTCTGCCTCACAGGCAGGATGCTGCTCTGAAGCAGCACGTTGGTTTCTGCTTGCAGATCTGGCGAGAGCTCTTCTCACCGCTCCATGCACTGAATTTTGGGATTGGTGGAGACACCACGGGCCATGTTCTATGGAGACTGAAGAACGGTGAACTGGAGAACATTAAACCCAAGGTATGAGCTGCAGAGCTAGTGAGGGTATCCAGGTGTGCAGTGAAGGTCTCCTGCCGCTGCAGGCCTGGCACAAGTGCCTTCCCTGAGGGCAGTGGGCAGTGCCAGCCCCGGGGCTGAACTCTTGAGCCTGACTCTCCCTGCAGCCCTCTGGCCACAGATGATGTTTATGCAGGGATTTCAGGGTCATCAGCCCTGGTACCACTTGACTCTGGAAAAGCCGCAAACATCTTTCTCTCCTTGCAGGTCATTGTGGTTTGGGTTGGAACAAATAACCACGAAAACACAGCAGAAGAAGTCGCAGGGGGAATCGAGGCCATCGTGCGCCTGATAAACACCCAGCAGCCACAGGCCAAAGTGATTGTGCTGGTACGTCCCTGCTCCCTGGGCTGTGCCTCTGCCTTACTGGGAGTCACTGGGCAGTGCTGGGAGGGCAGTCCCCTGATCTGCCTTCTGCTTTGTGCCTCCCCTCACTTGCTTGGCATTGCAGGAGCCCTCTTTGGCCATTCCAGAGCTGGGTGGACCTGCCCCCCAGTAACTATCCCACTTATTAATTTTAATGTTTCCCCTTGTGAGGGAAAATAGGTGCCCAAATCCCAGTTGGCATTTGGAATCCTAGTTGGCATCCTTGTCCTGAGGAGGCTGCTGCCTGTCTTGCTGAGGAGATGAAAGTGTATGGAAAGAGCACAAGCTGATACATTTAAAAAATAGAAAAAGAAGAAGGCAGTGCTTGAGCTCATCTGGCTCCTTCACTTGCATTTCACATTAAGCCTGAATGGACAAATTCCGATTCGAAGATGGGGCCTGGCTCAGCTCAGTGATGCTCAGTGACAGGACAAGGAGCACCGGCCATGAACTAAACCATGCCAAGTTCCATCCTCATGGGGTTGTGGAGGGGAGCAATGTCCAGCAGCTCAGGGGTTAATGCCAGCAGGGCTGCTGGAGGCCATGGCAGGGGGGAACTGGCTGGGCAGCTGTCCCTGTGCTGCAGCAGGGGTGGATGCCCAGGGCAGGGTCACCTGACTCACCTTTGTCGCTCTCTTTGGCAGCACAATCGGTTTGTCCTGGACTGCAAGGACAAGGAACCTGACGTGCTCTTCGTTGGGGACTCCATGGTGCAGTTGCTACAGCAGTACGAGGTAGGGATGAAGGGAGGAGGGAGGAGGGATGAAGGGAGGCAGGGGTTGGAGCAATTGGAGCATCTCTAACCCAGTGGCTGATCGTGTAACACTGATGACTTCCACTGTTCCTGTTTTCTCTGCTGTCTCCTGAGGCCTTCCTGCCCTGCTTCCTGAACTCCCCAAGGCCTGGACACTGCTTTACCTGGCTGCTTTTGCCTCCCTCTCTGAGGCCAGGCCCGGCTGCCTGCATTTTGGCACACGTGCACAGCCCCTCATCTCTCAGATCCCAGCCTCCTGAGGGCCATGCAGTTCCCTGTGGCTGTACCTGGCATGGCCAGCACACACTTTGCCTGTAGAATTCACGGTGCCGGGGCATTGTTCCACTGGTTCCTCCCTAAAATTATTGAGGGAAAGAAGAGTTCTCTTCTGCCGTGGTGGCAGCTGAGCGGCTTTGTTCTGCAAGAGCTGCTTCCCTTTGTTCTAGTTTTGTTACCTGGGGATGAGAAGGATTTAATCAGGTCATAGACTCCTTCTTCAAAGGCCCTGTGCTCCGGGACACCGTGGTCTGCAATAGATCAGTGCTCTGGGGCTCTGATGAGTGCAGCAAATCACTGCTCCTGAGATCTTTCCTTCCTTTGTGCCAGGTCTGAGAGCTTGAACTTCAGCAGCTCCATCTCTTCTGACTCCACATAAACCTTGTTCTTGTCTAAGTGCCCTTTGTGGAGAGAGTTTTCAGAGCAGGGCTCGTGGCTGCCCTCAGTGACCCTGAGGACCCCGTGTGTGTCTCTGCCTCACAGGCAGGATGCTGCTCTGCTGAAGCAGCACGTTGGTTTCTGCTTGCAGATCTGGCGAGAGCTCTTCTCACCGCTCCATGCACTGAATTTTGGGATTGGTGGAGACACCACGGGCCATGTTCTATGGAGACTGAAGAACGGTGAACTGGAGAACATTAAACCCAAGGTATGAGCTGCAGAGCTAGTGAGGGTATCCAGGTGTGCAGTGAAGGTCTCCTGCCGCTGCAGGCCTGGCACAAGTGCCTTCCCTGAGGGCAGTGGGCAGTGCCAGCCCCGGGGCTGAACTCTTGAGCCTGACTCTCCCTGCAGCCCTCTGGCCACAGATGATGTTTATGCAGGGATTTCAGAGTCATCAGCCCTGGTACCACTTGACTCTGGAAAAGCCGCAAACATCTTTCTCTCCTTGCAGGTCATTGTTGTTTGGGTTGGAACAAATAACCACGAAAACACAGCAGAAGAAGTCGCAGGGGGAATCGAGGCCATTGTGCGCCTGATAAACACCCAGCAGCCACAGGCCAAAGTGATTGTGCTGGTACGTCCCTGCTCCCTGGGCTGTGCCTCTGCCTTACTGGGAGTCACTGGGCAGTGCTGGGAGGGCAGTCCCCTGATCTGCCTTCTGCTTTGTGCCTCCCCTCACTTGCTTGGCATTGCAGGGGCCCTCTTTTGGCCATTCCAGAGCTGGGTGGACTCGTTCCCAGTAACTATACCCACTTATTAATTTTAATGTTTCCCCTGTGAGGGGAAAATAGGTGCCCAAATCCCAGTTGGCATTTGGAATCCTAGTTGGCATCCTTGTCCTGAGGAGGCTGCTGCCTGTCTTGCTGAGGAGATGAAAGTGTATGGAAAGAGCACAAGCTGATACATTTAAAAAATAGAAGAAGGCAGTGCTTGGAGCTCATCTGGCTCCTTCACTTGCATTTCACATTAGGCCTGAATGAACAAATTCCGATTCAAGGGACGATTTCCTCTTGTCACAGACATCCTAAATCTTGACAGGCAGCCTGAATTGGAAGGTAAAGCAGGTCTCCTGATGCCATCAGAGCATCAAAGCTCTTTTCTGCCTCCTCTCGTGCCAGGGCCTGCTACCTCGTGGAGAGAAGCCAAACCCGCTGCGGCAGAAGAACGCCAAGGTGAACCATCTGCTGAAAGCCTCGCTGCCCAAACTGCCCAACGTGCAGCTGCTGGACGTGGATGTGGGCTTCGTGCACTCGGATGGCACCATCTCCTACCACGACATGTTCGACTTCCTGCACCTGACGGGCGGGGGCTACGCCAAGGTCTGCAAGCCCCTCCACGAACTGATCATGCAGCTGCTGGAGGAGACCCCCGAGGAGAAACGAGCTGCCCTGGCCTGAGTCGCTGCTGTCAGCGTGGAGAGCATCATCCAGCCCATCAGATCAGTTCTGTCACTGGCACTACAGAATCCTTCTTTCTTAAAGCACTTTCCATTGTAGAATGTTACCGGATGTCCGTACCTAGTGTTTTGAGGGGGAAGGCTCATGTTTAACTGGTCTTGTACATATGAGGGCCAGCTGGGTTGGTTTTATTGCAGGAGGAAATTAGCTGAAGAAGAGTTTTACTTTTAAACCATTCCTCATTTAAAACGAGAACAGGACTGTCACTCTGTGCCCCTCTCATGTCTTGTTGCCCCGTGGTTGTCCTAGACCCCCTGTAGCCTGTCCGACAGCCCGCTCCTGGCTCACGTTCCTGGCTGCAGCCATCGTGCTCTGTGTATTTGCCTGGGAGCAAGAATCACATTCCACTTGCAAAAGCCAGAACAGATGCATTTTTCCAAACTTGGTTCCACCTTTTAGGCGGTTTTGTTTGGGTTTTTTTTTGTTTGTTTGGGGGTGGTTTTTTTGTTTGGTTGTTTGTTGTTTGTTTGTTTTACTGAGGGGGGTTTAAATGGCACGTGTTGCTTTCTCACTCCTTTCTGAAGCAGCTTGAAACTGGAATTCAGAAATTCAAAGAAGCAAACAGTTACCTGAACTTGTGTAACACTCCCCAGTGCTTGTCTTGTGCTCGTTTCCCCAGTCCTGCTAGCGGGGGCACCTTCCCTTCTCCCACGCAGCCCTCCTGGGAATGCTCCCATTTGGGTGCTGCTGCTGCCCCTGCTCCTGCTGCCCTTGATGTTGCTGGCTTTTAGCAGTTGCTCAGTGTAGGATTTTAATAATCCAGTAATTGGCAGTCACTTCCTCACTTCTCTGGAACTGACAGACAGCCCTCTGAGGTGCCCGGGCTCTTTGCAGTTTTGTTTCTATTTTTTTATTAAGTATGACTGTTACATCCTTTTTTTTCTAAAGCAAACCCACATGAAGAGCCCCTGGCTGCAAGGCCTAAATCACGCTGAAGCTTTACAGATCCCAAGGTGTATATTTCCTTATCACTACTGGTTTACTTGTATAAACATTTTATTTGAGCAACTACAGCCTCTTAGAGTAAAAAGTGGAGTTATGATGTAGCTTCTCCTGCCCTGGACACTGCTCCTCACCTCGAGCAAGGGAGCCAGAGGGGCAGCTGCCCTCCTAAAGGGCTGTGGCTCAGTGGGGTTTTGATTTGGTTTGTAGTTCAGAGGGCTGGTTGTAGCAAAACAACTTTTCATTTCAAACTGAGAGCTTCTCTTCCAGAAAGAAGCGGTTTGGAGCCGAGAGGCAGAGCCCTAGATGAATTGATAACTCGCAAATAACCTATTTTAAACCAAGTCTGTTCCTCCCTGCCTTACCTGCTGGAGCTGGAGCTCAGTGGTGCCACGCTGGGTTTGTGTTTCCCAGAGGATGCCAGGCAGGTAATCCTGGGAGGAACAGAGAGCTTCACTCCGTGCTCCAAGGGAGGGGTTCAGGTGTCAGGTGGCTTTGCTGAAGCCCATAGGTACTGTACATAGTCTGTCAGCCCTTTGCTGTAGCCAAGGGCTGGTGTGTAACTCTGACCTAGCGTTGAAGAATCCCCTAACGTCCCACCTCATCCCCCCTCCTCCTGTAGGTTTGATCATAGCAGGATTCCTGCCTGGATTGCATGCATAGTGTGTGTTTTGTTTCCAGTATATGTGATCTACACACAGATGAAGGAAAGGTGAAGCGTTCCCCTGGCCAGGATCAGACACAGGGAGATGCAGAGTGCCATGGGAGAGGAGGGACCACATCCTACCCCCATGATCCAGACCAGGGGTGCTGCTCCCTGGGGCTCCACGGCCTTGCAGGGCAGGCTTTGAGAGAACACTGCTCGTGCTTCCCATAAGCTTTGGCTGGAAATGCTGGGAAAGAGCAAGTGGAAAATCAAATGTTAAAAGTACAGTGCAGTGGAGAGTTCCTGGGGAAGGGTTTATCCCATCCCCAGCCCCCTCAGGGAGCTGGGATAAAACCCGTTCTTGCTCCCTGAGAGCTTTCCATCTCCAGGCTTGCGAGAAAAGGCCGTGTGCTAGTTTAATCTCTGCATCCCTGCTCCCTTCCCTCCCTGCTGCTGCTGCTGCATTTGGCTGAAGAGATGCTAACCAGGAATGTACTCTGCAGTAAAGCTCTGACTCTGCTCAGCACCCTGTGCTCGCTGTGAGCCAGCCCCGTGGGCAGGGTGCCGAGTGGCCCAGGGAATTTGGCAGGCTCTGGCATCACCAGGGAGGCTCTGCTGGCTCTGCTTAGGCTTGGCTTGCTGAGGTGCCATGCTCTGTGCTGGTTCAGTGCTTTCGGCTCTGCTTGTTGCTGCCTGGCAGGAAACTGCCCTGCTCACCTGAGAGGTGTGGTGGGCAAGAGGGTTCTGCCTCTGCTCACCCCGTGCTGAAATCCGAGTGCCTCCTGTGAGAAAATTCCAGTTCCAGCTCTGGCTGTCCCTCGGGACGGGGCTGGGCTGGAGTTGTGGCCTCCTCTGAGTGAGCGCGTCCAGTTTTGTGTTTATGCAGCAGAGAGGAAAACAAACAAAAGATGTGAAATGACAGTCTTGTGAGGTGCTGGGGAGGGTGAGGCAGGAGCAGGGAGGCCCCCATACCTCCTCTCACTGCCCACCCGCTGCCCCCAGCCTTCCCCGGGACACAGCCTTTGTGATTCTGCTTTGGCAAAAATGCATCAGCTGGTAGAAGTCACTGTTAGTGCATATTTCAATATAAATGTCAATGTTTCACCCACCGTGTCGCAGCCTGTGTGTGTGTGTGTGTGTGTGTGTGTGTGTGTGCCCAGCCGTCTCCTGCCCTGTCTCGGTCACTCCTGGAGCTCTCCATGGGGCCGGGCAGGTGCTGCCAAAGCTCCCACTGGGAGTTGTGCTCAGCCAGATCCTTGCTCCTTGTTTAATTCTGCTTTCCCCACACCATCTGGTGTTGTCTGTTTTTCCTCCTTTCCCCGTGCAGATCTGGGTGCTGCACCCAAACCTGCGAGCACCATGCTGCAGGTGAGGGGGACTGGTTTGTTTTGGCCCTCGACAGGACATCGGCCTGTGTTGGATTCCCGAGAGATTGATCTCAAATGGCCCTGGAACAAACAGGGAATGCACATCCCCACGCAATCCTGCTCACAGCCATCCTGCAAGAGGCGACTCGAGTTCCACCAGGGCCGGAATTCTGCTTCTCTTCCCGCATGTGTGTCCCTGAGGTTGTCCCATCTGCCGCCAGCGCCACCACCTGCACCTGGAAACCATGGGCAGACTGTCCAAGCTGTGGGATCCTCAGGGACAGGAGGGCCCGGAGAAATAAAGTGCACAATAGCAGCAGAGCCTTGTCTCGTGGCGTTTGTCCCCTGGAGCAGAGCAGGAAGCTGGCAGCGGTCCTGGATGTCAGAGCCAGCCCAGGAAGTGGCTCTGAGTGAGGTGACACGGGGCTGAGCCCCTTCAGAGGGAGATTTCAAGTCAAAACCCCCAGCTGCAGGCAAATAAAATGTGATGGAAAGGTCACAGAGCTGTTGGAGAGAGGCCTGGAAGCAGGAGGCTCAGCAACAGCTGGAATTGGGGGGTGTTTTGGGAGACACACCAAAAATACAGTGTGGCATCACTCCTGCTTTCCCCAAGCATGGGAAAACTCCCAAGTTACTCTGAATTATTCAATCTCTGGTGGTGAAGGGTGCAACTAATGGGAGAGGCTGCAGGAACCCCGGTAGAAATCCAGGGAGCGGCAGGAGAAAGGGATGGGGCAGACCCACCCCTTCCCTGACAGGATCCTTCCATGTCCTCACGGACCTTAGGGGCAGGGTAAGGGGTTTGGGTGGGTGTCTGGAGTGCTGCATGGCACCTGGGCTTCCCTCTTGGGGCAGGGGCTCCATATGGGGTCTCCAGTGGAGCAGGGGCTATACAGGACAAGGCTGCCCTACAGCGTTCTATATGGCACAGCATCTGCCCTACAGACCAGGGCTTTTTCTGTGGGGTTCCACAGGGAACTCGAGTTCCCATATGGAGCTGGAGCTCCTCTTTGGTGCCGGGATCCTATATGGCCATGGGGCTCCCCTGTACAGCAGGGCTGCCCCTATGTGGTCCCATATGGAGCAGGGCTCCCTTATAGGGTTTTATATGGGACATTAAAAAATGCCCTGCAGGTCAGGGCATCGCCAGTGTGGTTCCCTATGCAGCCGGGCTTCCCCCGCGGGGTCGTGCACGGAGCTCGGTGCCCCGGGACGGGGGTTCCCGGCTGGGCCGGCTCCCCCGGTTGGGGCCGGTCCCCCCAGCTCGGGCCGGTCCCCCGGGCTCGGGCCGGTCCCTCGAGCTCGGGCCGTTTCCCCGGGCTCGGGCCGTTCCCCCGGGCTCGGGCCGTTCCCCCGGGCTCGGGCCGTTCCCTCGGGTTCGGGCCGGTCCCCCCGGGTTCGGGCCGGTCCCCCCGGGTTCGGGCCGGTCCCCCCGGGTTCGGGCCGTTCCCCCGGGTTCGGGCCGGTCCCCTGGGTCGGTCCCCCCGGTCCTCCCCTGGGCTCAGGGTCTGTCCCCACCCTCCTCCGGGCCGGGTTCCCCCCCAGGCTCGGGTCTGTCCCCAAGGTTCGGGCCGGTCCCCCCAGTTGGGGTCGTTCCCCCAGCTCCTCGGGTCCGGGCTCAGGTCGGTCCCCCTGGTTCGGGTCCCCCCCTGTTCCCGCCCCCCTGGGCTCGGGTCTGTCCCCACGGTTCGGGCCGGTCCCCCCGCCCCGCCCGCCGCGTCACTTCCCCGGCCGGGCGCTCGGCGTGCGCCGGGGCTGACGTCACCGCCGGTCCGTGTTTACCGCGGTGCGGAAGGGGAAGGGGAGAGGGGACCGGCACCGGGATCGGCCCGGGAGCGGCTCCGCGCCCCGGCACAGCCCCGCACCGCGCCCGGCACCGCTCCGGCCCGGCCATGGCGCAGCGCGCCCGTGCGCGCCCCGGCTGAGCGCCCCGTCCGTCCGTCCGTCCGTCCCGTCCCGTCCCGTCCCGTCCCGACCCGTCCCTTCCGTCCCGTCCGTGCCGTCCCGCCCCGCGGACCTTGGCCGGGGATGCTGGCGGGATGTCGGGCGCCGGGGCGGCCGTGCTGGCCTGGGCGCTGCTGGCCGGGGCGCTGCTGCCCCCGCCGCCCGTCCGGCCCCAGCCCCTGCTCCACGGGGACCGCGAAATGCAAGAGAAGGAAGCGCAGTTCAACACCACCTACAGCGACTGGGTGCACGCCAACCTGCTCAACATCTACGCCTTCAACCACAGCGTCCGCAGGAACAGGGTGAGCCGGGGTGGTCGCGGCCCCCGCGGGCTGACCGTGCTCGGGGCGGCTGCGGGGTGCGCGGGGCACGGCAGCCTCTGCCACGACGGCCGAGCAAAGTCCGGCCCTCGGTTCGAGCCGCCGCGGCCCGACCTGCCCGGCCAACGCCTCAGCTGCCCCTGTCCCTGCAGACCGAGGGCGTGCGGGTGTCGGTCAATGTCCTCTCGGACCAGAAGGACCAGCCCGTCCTCTTCGTGGTGAGGCAGAAGGAGGCGGTGGTCTCCTTCCAGGTGCCGCTCATCCTCCGGGGCCTGTGAGTACCAGCGGGCGGGCAGGGACTCCTCCTTCCCCATGCAGGACTTCCCCAGGCTGGGGTGCCCCACTCAGGAGTTCCCCAGGCTGGGGTGCCCATGCAGGAGTTCCCCAGGCTGGGATGCCCATGCAGCAGTTGCCCAGGCTGGGGTGCCCCACTCAGGAGTTGCCCAGGCTGGGGTGCCCATGCAGTAGTTCCCCAGGCGGGGATGCCCCACTCAGGAGTTCTCCAGGCTGGGATGCCCCACTCAGGAGTTGCCCAGGCTGGGGTGCCCCACACAGGGGTCCCTGGGAGGGGTGGCTGGGCACACACCTGGGCTCTCCCTGCCCAGGTACCAGCGGAAATACGCGTACCAGGAGGTGAGCCGCACGCTCTGCCAGCCGCAGACCAAGGCCGAGGTGGAGACGCAGCACTTCTACGTGGATGTCTCCACTCTTTCCCTCAACACCTCCTACCAGCTGCGGGTCACCCGCGTGGAGAACTTTGTGCTGCGGTGAGGGGAGCCCCACGCCCTTGCCCCCTTCCCTGCCTGCTGCCTGTGGGGGCTGCAGGGGCTGTGGGCTCCCCTCTCCCCCCATCACCTCTCCCGTGCTCTCTGCAGGACCAATGAAAGGTTCAGCTTCAATGCCACGGCTGCCCAGCCGCAGGTGAGGCAGCCAGCACAGCATGGCACAGGGGGTCTGTACCCAGGAGGGGAGCGTGGCCACTGTGGCAGCAACGGGCCCTTTGTCCCCACAGTACTTCAAGTACGAGTTCCCCGAGGAGGTGGACTCGGTGATCGTGAAGGTGACCTCAGCCATGGCCTTCCCCTGCTCCGTCATCTCCATCCAGGACATCCTGGTAGGTCTGGGCACTGGCTGTCCCCTCTGGCTGAGCCGTGGTGCCCAGAGGGGCTGATGGCCCCTCTGCCCCCACAGTGCCCCGTCTATGACCTGGACAACAACGTGGCCTTCATCGGGATGTACCAGACCATGACGAAGAAGGCGGCCATCACGGTGCAGGTGGGCACGGGGCTGTGCTGTGGGGCTGTGCCATGGGGCTGAGCTGTGCCCAGGCCCTGCCTGGTGCTGCCAGAGCCCATAAAGGACGTCCCTGGGGTAACCTCTGGCATGGGATGTGCCCTGCTGGGCTCTGCTGACCCCCGTCTCTTGCTGCAGAAGAAGGATTTCCCCAGCCATAGCTTCTACGTGGTGGTGGTGGTGAAGACGGAGGACGAGGCGTGCGGGGGGGCTCTGCCCTACTACCCCCTCTCCAAGAACGCCTCTCCAGGTTTGCAGTGGGGCTGCCACCACGGGCTGTGTGTGGGGACAAGCTGGGGACGGGGCAGAGAGCTGAGCCCTGTCCCTGCCTTCTTCCAGATGAGCCCGTGGATCAGCACAACCGGCAGAAGACACTGGAGGTGATGGTGTCACCCGCCATCACCTGTGAGTCTGGGAGGGGCTGGGGGTGCTGGGGTGCTCTGTGGGGACCCATGGCAGGGCCCCCAAGGTGCCAGCCCCACTGAGGGCCTGTCCTGGCTCTGCACAGCCGAGGCCTACGTGCGCAGTGTGCTCTTCTGCCTCGGCATCTTCCTCTCCTTCTACATCCTCACGCTGCTCATCGCCTGCTGGGAGAGCTGCCGGTGAGCGCTGGGTGTCGCTGCCCCTCTGGGCGCTGAGCCCGTGGGCACAGTGCTGCTGGGGGTCCCTGGGGCTGTGTCCCCTGGCCCCAGCAGTGGCACAGACGGGCTGACAGACACTTCCCTCAGCAGGCAGCACAAGAGGAAGGGGCTCCTGGCAGCCATGGATTCGCCCAGCCTGGACACAGGTGAGGGCTGGAGGCGGCAGCCAGCGGCATGGAGGGCTCTGCCTGGGGAATTCCTCGTTGTTCTGCCCTCTTGAGCCTGTGGCAAAGCCTCTGCCTCTGCAGGAGTACCCCCCTGAGTCCCTGGGGTAAATCCCGGTGTCAGGGGACAGGGAGGTCCCTGCTGTGGGGCTGGCAGGGCTGTGCTGGGGCTGTGCATCTCACCAGGTCTATCTCTTTCTTCTCGTGGCTTTCCGGGGACTCCCAGCGGCGCTCCTGGGTAGGTGCCAGCTCTGTCCTTGGCTCTGAGCTCGGTCCATGCCAGGGCAGGGGTGGTGGGAGCTGCTGTGTGCCCAATGGCCTTGCAGCCCTGGGACAGGGGTACCACAGAGGGTGACAGGGACCCTCCTGTCCCACAGGTCACTCCCGCAGCATCCCCGACTCCTTCCTGAACCACGGCCCCTACGACAGCTACGGTTACGGCTCCTTCGGTGAGTGCCACGCGCTGTCCCCTGTCCCTCACCCCTGCCCCTGGGCTGTGCCCAGCCTCTGCCTGTCCTTTGTCCTTGTCCTTGCAGGGAACGGCTCCTCCAGCAGCACCGAGGGCATCACGGACAGCCTGGGCTCAGCAGAAGTCTCCTACAGTTACGTGGGTGAGTTGTGTGCCCGCAGCCCTGTGGAGCCTCGTGCCCGGTGGCATCCTGGCTCTGTCCCCTCCATCTCTGAGAAGGGTCCTGAGGCTGCTGGCCCCTCCATGCAGCGCCCAGCAGGGTTTCCACCTGTAACACACCTCAGGGAGCTCTGCTTCAGTAACTCTGGCTTTCCTTTGAAGGGCAGGAGCAGTTCAAGCGGCGCACGCCCTCCGCCCCGACGAGGCCACTGAGCATTCCCATGGGTAGATGCTGGTACCGGGCAGGGTCGGGCCAATCAGGGCGAAATCTGCCCAGCCCCAGGCTGTGCCCAGGGCACAGAATCCCGCTCCCCTCCCTCAGAGCAAGGGCAGCACCTGGGGGGCTGCAGAGCAGGACATTGTCCCCTGGCCCTCGGTGTTTCCCAGTGTGGCAGAGCCCCGGGGAACAGGCATGGGGCAGTGCTTGCCCGTGTGGGCACAGCCACCAGCTGTCCCCAGGGCAGGGCTGTAGGGAGCTGAAACCTGTGCCCAGTGTGAGTTGGCAGGGAGGCAGCCCAGTGGTTAATTGGGGCTGATTGGGGTTCTGTGGGGTGGGCACCAAGGTGGGCTGGCCCAGGGGCCCTGCTGATGGTCCTGGGGCCCTGCTGATGGCCCCGGGGCCCTGCTGATGGTCCTGGGGCTCTGCTGGTGGCCCAGGGGCTCTGCTGATGGTCCTGGGGCCCTGCTGATGGCCCCGGGGCCCTGCTGATGGTCCTGGGGCTCTGCTGATGGCCCAGGGGCTCTGCTGATGGTCCTGGGGCCCTTCTGATGGTCCTGGGGCCCTGCTGATGGTCCCGGGGCTCTGCTGATGGTCCTGGGGCCCTGCTGGTGGCCCCGGGACCCTGCTGATGGTCCTGGGGCCCTTCTGATGGCCCCAGAGCTCTGCTGATGGCCCCGGGACTCTGCTGGTGGCCCCGTGGCCCTGCTGGTGGCCCTGGGGCCCTGCTGATGGCCCTGTCCCGGCCGCAGGGGAGCGGTCACTGGAGAACGTGGCCAGCCGGCCACGCCTGGACTCGCTCAGCTCCGTGGAGGAGGACGACTACGACACGCTGGCCGACATTGACTATGACAAGAACGTCATCCGCACCAAGGTGCGTGTCCCCCCAGCCCCAGCGTGTCCCTGCTGGCCAGGCAGGCCCCTGACCCCCCTCTCCTTCCAGCAATACCTGTGCGTGGCCGACCTGGCGCGCAAGGACAAGCGGGTGCTGCGAAAGAAGTACCAGATTTATTTCTGGTGAGTGGGAGGCAGTGGGGAGGGGGCCGCCCAGCAGTGTCCCAGCCTGGGGTGCGCAGCAGGGACCCCCTGACAGCCCCACCCTCTCCCAGGAACATCGCCACCATCGCTGTCTTCTACGCCCTGCCCGTCATCCAGCTCGTCATCACCTACCAGACAGTGAGTGTGGCCAGGGCAGCGGTGAGGGGCTCCTCACTGGCAGCTCTGGGGGCTGCAGTCCCAAGCCCAGCTCCCCAGCATGGTGGGGACGTCCCTGGGAGCCCCCTGTGCCCCTCACCCTGCTCGTGCCCACAGGTGGTGAATGTCACTGGCAACCAGGACATCTGCTACTACAACTTCTTGTGTGCCCACCCGCTGGGGAACCTCAGGTGGGCTGGGGGGCCGGTGGAGGGTGGCTGGGGGTCCCCCGTGCCCAGGGCTGGGCTGCAGCAGGGCCCCGGGCAGGGAGGGGGTTCACAGCACCCACGCTGGGACTGGCTCCTTGCAGCGCCTTCAACAACATCCTCAGCAACCTGGGCTATGTGCTGCTGGGTCTGCTCTTCCTGCTGATCATCCTGCAGCGCGAGATCAACTACAACCGCGCGCTGCTGCGCAACGACGCCCACGCCCTGGTGAGGGACGGGGCTGCCTGGGCGGCTCGGGCTGCCTGGGGGGGGCTCAGCCTCCCGGGACCCCCCACTCCCCCTCCCTGCCTCTCCTCTGCCCCGCAGGAGTGTGGCATCCCCAAGCACTTTGGGCTCTTCTACGCCATGGGCACCGCCCTCATGATGGAGGGGCTGCTCAGCGCCTGCTACCACGTCTGCCCCAACTACACCAACTTCCAGTTCGGTGAGTGCCCCCCCGGTCCCTCCCCCCCACCCACAGCGGGGCCACCCACGCCCCTCTCACCGCTGTGCCCCCCCCCAGACACCTCCTTCATGTACATGATTGCGGGACTCTGCATGCTGAAGCTCTACCAGAAGCGTCACCCAGACATCAACGCCAGCGCCTACAGCGCCTACGCCTGCCTGGCCCTCGTCATCTTCTTCTCCGTGGTGGGCGTGGTGAGTGTGGTGGGCACTGAGGGAGGGAGGGGGGCTGGCCGCCCCCCAGGCTCACTGCCCACCCCGCGCCGTTCTCCCTGCAGGTGTTTGGGAAGGGGAACACGGCCTTCTGGATCGTCTTCTCCGTCATCCACATCGTGGCCACGCTGCTGCTGAGCACCCAGCTGTACTACATGGGGCGCTGGAAGCTGGGTGAGGGGGGCACCGGGAGCGAGGTGGGAGGGCACAGTGTGGTGGCCCCCCCGTGTCACGTCCCCTCTCCCCACAGACTCGGGCATCCTGCGCAGGATCCTGCACGTGCTGTACACGGACTGCGTGCGGCAGTGCAGCGGGCCCATGTACGTGGTGAGTGCTGGCACGGGGCCCCCGGCTCTGCAGAGACCCTCCCTGGCAGCCCCCCAGAGCTGCTCCCTGCTGCCCCTCACAGCCCCCTCCTCTTCTGCAGGACCGAATGGTGCTCCTGGTCATGGGGAACATCATCAACTGGTCGCTGTGAGTGCAGAGCCGGGCATGTGGCAGATCCCCCCCTGCTTCTCCCCATCCCTGCTGCCGCCCCCACCCCTCTCCTGTGGCACTGCCGTCCCTCCGTGGAGCTGGGCTGAGGACTGGCAGCTCACGGCAGCTGTGAGCCCAGCATGACAGGTCCCCCTGCAGCTGTGGCACCCCGGAGTCCCCAGTGCTGCCTGGCTCCTGGGGGCTGCAGACATGCTTTGGGGACAGTGGGTGTGGCAGGGGGACCCCCAGGCTGACCCCACTGCCTGTCCCTGCCTCCCCAGCGCTGCCTACGGCCTCATTGTCCGCCCCAATGATTTTGCTTCCTACCTGCTGGCCATCGGCATCTGCAACCTCCTCCTCTACTTCGCCTTCTACATTATCATGAAGGTGGGAGTTGGGCCCTCGGCCCCCACGGGCCTGGCAGGGCAGGGGTGGGCACTGCTGCTGCCAGCTCCTGCCCACACGATGACCCCGGCCTCTCCCGCAGCTCCGCAGTGGCGAGCGCATCAAGCTCATCCCCCTGCTCTGCATCATCAGCACCTCCGTGGTCTGGGGCTTTGCCCTCTTCTTCTTCTTCCAAGGGCTCAGCACCTGGCAGGTGAGCAGGGGGGTGGCACCGGTGGCGGGGCGGGCAGGGTGGCCATGGGCAGGCACAGTGACGCTGGCCCCATGCCCGGCAGAAAACACCAGCTGAATCCCGGGAGCACAACCGTGACTGCATCCTGCTCGACTTCTTTGACGACCACGACATCTGGCATTTCCTCTCCTCCATCGCCATGTTCGGCTCCTTCCTGGTAGGTGCTGGTTCCACTGGCACGGCAGCCACTGTCCCCAGGGCCCTGCTCCCCTCACTGCCCTCGCCCCACAGGTGCTGCTGACGCTGGACGATGACCTGGACTGTGTCCAGCGGGACAAGATCTACGTCTTCTAGGAGCCTGCAGCCACCCGCTGCCCTGGGACCGTGCCAAACGCCCGGCTGCAGCCCCGGGAGGGGCACCCGCCCCTGGGGAGGGATGTCTGCGCTGCAGGTCCTGCCAGCCACTCTGTCCCCCTCCCCACGCAGCCCTGGGGTCTTGGTTTGCCTCCTCCCCATCAGCCGGGTCCCTTCAGGCACTTCATGCCCATCCCTGGGCCCGTCACAGCCAAAAATGGGGCTGGGGGCCACCAGAGCATCCGTCCTCTGTGGCAAGTGACACTGGAAAAGTGCTGCTGCTGCTGCTCCGTGTCCATGTGCCCGCGGGCACAGGGGGGGATTGGGGTGAGCGCCGTGCCAGCAGCCCCGTGGCCCCCCGAGCACGTGGGTGTGGGTCTCTCTTCAGTGCCTGAGTCGAGTGGGTGGGAGGGGGGGTGCGTGGGGCCAGCGCGGTGGTGGCAGTGGCCGGAGAGGCCCCACTCGTGTCTCCTCCAGGAGTGTCCCAGGAGGGGTGGCCACAGGGGGCCCCTGTCACTCCCCACCGAGGTGCCCGCGCTCCCCGCGGGGATCTGCTGGGAAGGGACTCGCATTAAAGTGTCTGCACTTTGCCCGTGCCTCTGCTGCCTGCCGGGGGCCCTTCTCCTGTGCCATGGGGTTTTGGGAGGGGGGAGATGCTGCAGGGGCTGGGAAATGCTGCCCTGGAGAGCGCATGTGGGGAGGGTGGGGTTATCCAATTCACTAAGATTAAAAAGCAGCTGAGCTGTCACAACCCCAAGATGCCAATAAGGCCTCCACATCAAAGAAGATCTTAAAACAACGATTGATTGAACTCCATGAAAGCCTGGGCCCAAACTGGGATTAGATACCCCACTATGCCTGGCCCTAAGTCTTGATGCTTACCCCTACTAAAGCATCTGCCCGAGAACTACGAGCACCAACGCTTAAAACTCTTAAGGACTTGGGGGTGCCCCAAACCCAAAACCTAGAGGAGCCTGTTCTGTAATTGATGATCCACGATATACCTGACCATTCCTTGCCCAAACAGCCTGCATGCCACCCTGACCATTCCTTGCCCCAACAGCCTGCATGCCACCCTGACCATTCCTTGCCAGAACAGCCTGCATGCCACCCTGACCATTAATGCCAGAGCAGCCTGCATGCCACCCTGACCATTCCTTGCCAGAACAGCCTACATACCGCCGTGGCCAGCCCACCTCCCCTGGCCTGTGGGTCAGGGGGGACTGCCAGCCCCACGGGTGGGTAAGGGATGCCCGGGGAGGGTCCCACTTGGCGGGCAGCGAAGTTCCCTGCGGGCTGGGGCATCCTCGCAGCGCGGTGCCAGGGCTGCTGCGTGCCCGCTGTGCCCCGGCCCGCTGCAGCTGGTGCCCGCGGGGCAGAGGGAATCCCGGCTGCTGCGTGCGGGCTGCCCAGGCGCGGTGCCCGGGATGCCGGGCGGACCCCGTGGGTGTCACCCGTGCCCCCGCAGCATCCCCGCGGGGGGACCGGCTCCCGGCGGTGAGCGCACGGGAAAACCAGCCATGAAGTCAGAGCAGGAGCCCTCGGCGCTGCCGCCTGGCTATAAAAGGATTTACTCCATCAGCCCCCGGCCCGGTTCCGCCCTGGCCCCGGCCGCGCTGGGGCGGAGGCACGCGGGGAATGCTCCAGCCCGGGCTTTCGTCCCTGGTTTTTCGGAGTCTTTCCCCAAATATGGTGCCTGGGATGGAGTCACGGAGCGCCGCGGGGCCGGGCGCCCCGGGAGGGAGGGTTTGGGGGGGGCCGGGCTCCGCGCCCCGCTGACATCACCGTCCCGCCGCCCGCCTTTTAGCGCAGGGTCGGGGTCCCCGCGGGGCAGAGCGCCGGTCCCTCGCCGAGCATCGCCCTCGCTCCGTCCGCAGCCGCTTGTGAGTCCTGCCGCGGGGGAGGGGGCGGCGGGGAGGGTCCCCGGGGTTGGAACGCCAGCCCCCGGCACGGTGGTGCTGCTCCCGGGATGGGCACCCTGAACCTGGGACAGCGGAGCCGCTCCCGGGACTGTGATCTGGGCTCCCTGGATGCGGCGGGTTCCGCTCCTCCGGGATGGGGATGCGGCTCCCCGGAGGAGGGTCAGGCTCCCCGAGATTTGGATGCTGCTCCCCATGATGGGGATGCGGCTCCCTGGGATGGGGATTCGGCTCCCCGGGATGGGGATTCGGCTCCCCGGGATGGGGATTCGGCTCCCCGGGATGGGGATGCTGCTCCCCGGGATGGGGATGCGGCTCTCCGGGATGGGGATTCGGCTCCCCGGGATGGGGATGCTGCTCTCCGGGATGGGGATGCGTCTCCCCCGGGATGGGGAGGCGGCTCCCCGGAGGAGGGTCCGGTTTCCCTGCTCGGGCTGGGGTCACTGCCGGGGTTCTGTCCTGCTGCTCCCCTCAGGACCTCGTTCTCCGGCGGGCAGCGCAGCCGCGGGTCCCCGCGGAGGGGCCGTGCGGGGCTCAGGGTCAGCGATGGAGGGGCAGCTCCAGCCCCCCGTGCCCGCGTCTGCCCGGTGCTCGGGAGATGGGGACAGGCAGTGCCATGTGGCCGAGGGAGCCGTGGGTGACCGCTCTGAGCCAGGGCACGGAGCGGGATTCAGGGGCAGCTGTAGCATCACGGGATGTGCCCAGCAGTGCTCGGGATGCGGCCACAGGCTGCCCGTAGGGCTCGTGGGGTATCACCGCATTAATCACGGGGCTCGGGGGGCACCCCTGCATTGCCGGCAGCGAGCGGGCTTGGTGTCCTCTCCCGCACTGAGCTGTGCCAGCTCTCAGCCCGGCCCGCAGGAGCCGGGGTGCCCCCAGTCAGGAGGAGCCCACAGGAGGCTGGGTGTGGATCTGGGACATCCACACTGCTCTGGAGGCATCCGGAGGCTCCCTGCCAAGCAAGGAGCCGGGCAGGAGGGAGTGATGCCAGCTCCACCAGAGGCTTGGCTGCCACTCCCAGAGCCTCTCCCTGCTGGCATCTTCCCTGGCATCCCACCCTGGGGGCCTGCCTGCAGCCGGCTACCTGCCATCACTGCCCGCAGCATGTCCTTACAAGGGCACGGGCACGGCTCCCGCTGCTCCCGTGCTCCTCCCCGGCTCCTGGACCTGCTGTGCCAAGGCCATCCCATGGCCACCCTGCCGTGCCAAGGCCATCCCACGGCCACCCTGCCGTGCCAAGGCCATCCCATGGCCACCCTGCTGTGCCATGGCCACCCTGCTGTGCCAAGGCCACCCTACCATGCCACAGCCAGCCAGCCTTGACGTGGTGACCCTGCCCCTCCTGGATCCTGGCATGGGTCGCAGCAGGGACATCCGTGCCAACCCAGAGCTGGCAAGGGACAGGGATGAGGCTGCTCCTGTGCACAGTCTGAGCTGGGGATGAGGCATCTCTGCCCGGACACCAACCCTCTGTTGGGGCAGATTTTGGAGGTCATGGTGGTGAATTTTCCTCCAAACACGCCTGTATGGAGCTGAAGGGCGAGGGAAGAGTCGGAAGGGCTTGTCCCCACTGCAGCAGGCAAATGACACCACGGTGTCTGAGGGGTCCCTGGAAAGGAGACAGCATCTCCACAGCCTGACCGTCCCTGTCGTGCCACCAGGTCTCCCAGCACCGCAGCCATGGCAAACGTCGGGCCAGCCTATGGCATGAGCAGGGACGTGCAGTCCAAGATCGAGAAGAAGTACGATGACGAGCTGGAGAACCGGCTGGTGGAGTGGATCGTGGCGCAGTGCGGGGCTGCCGTGGGGCGCCCCGAGCGCGGCCGCCTGGGCTTCCAGGTCTGGCTGAAGAACGGCATCGTAAGTGGGGCCGGGGCTGGGCGGCCGTGGGGGGCTCCGAGGGCAGCACGGGGGGCTCTGAGGGCAGCATGGGGAGCAATGAGGGCAGCATGGGGAGCTCTGAGGGCAGCACGGGGGGCTCCGAGGGCAGCACGGGGGCTCTGAGAGCAGCACGGGGGGCTCTGAGGGCAGCATGGGGGGCTCTGAGGGCAGCATGGGGTGCTCTGAGAGCAGCATGGGGGGCTCCGAGGGCAGCACGGGGAGATCTGAGAGCAGCATGGGGGGCTCTGAGAGCAGCATGGGGGGCTCTGAGGGCAGCACGGGGAGCCCCAAGGGCAGCATGGGGGGCTCCGAGGACAGCACAGGGAGCTCCAAGGGCAGCACAGAGCATGGCGGGCTCCAAGGGAAGCACAGGGAGCCTCGAGGGCAGCACGGGGAGCTCTGTGGGCAGCACGGGGAGCTCCACGGGGAGCCCCGAGGGCAGCACGGAGAGCCCCGAGGGCAGCACGGGGAGCTCCACGGGGAGCCCCGAGGGCAGCACGGAGAGCCTCGAGGGCAGCACGGGGAGCTCTGTGGGCAGCACGGGGAGCTCCATGGGCAGTGCAGCAAGCCCAGGCTCCCCTCTGCGACAGGTGCTCAGCAGGCTGGTGAACAGCCTCTACCCCGACGGCTCCAAGCCCGTCAAGATCCCCGACGCGCCGCCCACCATGGTGTTCAAGCAGATGGAACAGATTGCCCAGTTCCTGAAGGCGGCCGAGGACTACGGCGTGGTCAAGACAGACATCTTCCAGACCGTGGATCTGTTTGAAGGTGCGGGAGGGGCGCGGGCGGGGTTGGGGGTCCCAGGGGGTCCCGCTGTGCTGTGCCCGTCCTCACGCCCCTCTCTCCCTGGGCAGCCAAGGACATGGCAGCGGTGCAGAGGACGCTGATGGCCCTGGGCAGCCTGGCAGTCACCAAGAACGACGGGAACTACCACGGGGACCCCAACTGGTTCATGAAGTAAGTGCGGGAGCGCCGAGCTGGGCACGGGGACTGCCTTGCGCTGCGGCCGCTCAGAGCCGGCTCTCGGCCGTGCCTGGAAGCACACGGAATTGGGATGGCAGCCTTTCAGCTGGGGATCGGGGGGCGGCTGGGACATCCCTGGGGATCGGGCGGCGCCCCCGGGCAGCCGGGGGTGCGGGTGCCCCACGGCCTCTCCCCGCGCCCCGCAGGAAAGCTCAGGAGCACAAGCGGGAGTTCACCGAGAGCCAGCTGAAGGAGGGCAAGAACATCATCGGGCTACAGATGGGCAGCAACAAGGGAGCGTCACAGGCGGGCATGAGCTACGGCCGGCCCCGGCAGATCATCAGCTAGGCGCTGCCGCGCCGCCCCCAGCCCTCCCCAGCCGGGACCTCCGTCTCCGCTCCCCCGGCCCAGCGCCGCCGCCCGTCCATCCTTTGGTATTTATTGAGGAGCATCCGCCCGCCAGCCCCATCGCCCCGCCAGCGGCCGCACGAGCCCCGCCGCAGCCCCCGGCCCGGGGCCGTGCCCCCCGCGCCGTGCCCCGGGCAGCCCCCGCAGCCCCCGGCCCCGCACCCCCGCCGCCAGCCGGCCCTGCCCCGGTACCCTCGGGAGGGACGGGCCCCTGCCCTGCCCGCACCAGCCCCGCGCCACCGCCGCAGAGATCCCTGCAACGGGGAGAAGAGAGGATCGGCCTCGGTTTTGTACTTCGTTTTTGTCAAAATTAAAGGGTTCTATTCATCGAGCGTGGCCTGACGAGGTTTCCTGCTGCCCGCCCCGGCCGGTGGCGCCTGGAGAGACAAAGTCCCTCTCCCTAAAAGGGAGCTGCTCCTTCTGCCACCGCCAGAGCCGGAGCTCGGATTTTCCCTGCCTGGCTTGGAAAACTCTGTCCCTCTCCCCGCTGAACCACGGCAGCCGCTTCTGTCCTTGCTCCTTGCCACGCTCTGGCCCAGCCCTTGCCTCCCCCTGCCCGAGCAGCCCCTTCCACCCCAGGCACAGAGGGCTCACAGCCCCCCGGGTGCAGCACCCAGCACTGGGCTCCCCCCCGGCCCCCGGGAGCTGCTGTGCCACACATTTTTCCACAGTGAGGAAGGTCTGGGAGGGCAGAAGAGTAATGGATGGCGGGGGGGAGAGGAGGGTTTTTCAGGCTTTATTTGGAAAGCTACACAAAAGGGCTTTGCTGATTAAAAAACAAACCCCAGCCTTAAAAAAATAAACCACCGAACCCAAAGACATGTGAAGAAGCCAACCCTGCTCAGATGAGCCACTGCCAGAGCAACTCAGCCTCCCCTCCCCAGGCCAAGCCGGGCCTCCCTGCCACCAGAGTGACACAGGGACAGCCCCATCCCGTCCCCAGAGAGGCTGGCTCCTGCCTCCCCTGCCCCACAGCCGCTCTGTGCCCACAGCAGAGGAGCAATCAGCAGCACTGGAGCACAGGGGCAGGCAGAAGCGCTGGCTGGAGATGAGTGAAACAACTCCCTGCTTCCAAACTGGGGTAACTGGTGGGTAGGGGCCGGCTGCCAGCCCGGGGAAATGCCAGTGCTGCGGGCTCCCTGCCTGCAGAGGCGGCTGCTGGGGCCCTGCTGCATTCCCCAGGCTGGCTCTGCCCAGACCAGGGACACAGGGACACGTCTCGGCCCTGCTGCAGCGCAGGAAGGGGCTCGGTGGGAATGGCACTCCACTCACAACGGTGCCCTGAGCGTCCAGCAGGGCAGGCTCCGCCAGGAAAGGGTTTAAGGCTTGCTTTGTTTTCCAGGAGGAGGGAAGGGAAGCTCCCTTTCCAGTACCAGCCCTCTCTCCTTGTTCCAAGCCCCTTCCAACACCACCTCCCGCAGGACACAGTGGCAATGGTCCGTGGAGGCTCAGCAATGAGTCCGTGCTGCCCGAGCCCAGGCAGGTCGTACCAAGGCAGGGCCCCAGCCCAGCCCCAGTCAGCAGGGCTGGTGCTCCCTGTCCTCCCCGAGGAGTTCAGCCGATGCCTCCCGGCCCAGGAACCCCGTTCCGGAGGGGGCTGCCTCGTGGAAGCTCCCAGCTCTGCCATTGCTGGAAAGTTTGGGGTGTGTGGGGCTCCAGGACCCCTCCTGCCCGTCCTGGGCAGGCTCCAGGTGCTCACACTCCATCTCAGCCTCCTCCACGTCCTTCTCCCGGTACAGCGGCACCGACTCCATCTCCAGGTCGCTCTCCAGGGCTCGGTGCTTCCTGCCCTGCTGGTACCACCTGCAGCTGCTCGAGCTGGAGCAGGCCAGGTCCAGCCCCACCTCGTTCCTCGTCAGGCAAACCTCCAGCATGTAGTAAAATGTCCAGAACACGGCAAAGCATCCCAAGAGCAGGAGGGTCTGCAGAGAAAAACCCCTTGAAAAACACAGCTCTCAACCCGCTCAGGGCCCTGCCCACTGCCCAGCAGAGAGGGCACAGAGCAGGGTCCTCATCCTGGGGCATGCAGGGCTCCCAGCCTGCAGGCAGGCTCACCTTGAGGGTGTTGGCTGTGATGGTGTAACGCTGCTCCTCGGGGATGTCGAGCCCTGGGGGACAGGGCAGGGAGAAGTCACTGCTCAGGTACTGCCCACTCATGGCTTCCTCCAGCAGCCTGGGGACAGACACACCTGTGAGGCTCCCATGGGCAGGGGGGCTCCAAAACACCCACAAAGGGTCTGCAGTGTCTCCTTCAGCACACAGAGCTGTGTTCTGTGTTCTGCAGCCCTGTGAGGTGTGAGGGCAGCCCCAGCCTCACCTGCCAGCAACATGGCTCCAACCCAGCCACTGCTCACAGGGCGGCAGGGATGAACCCCCCAGCCTCCCTCTCCTGGCTCCCTCCGTGCTGGGGACGGGGTGTTCTACCTCTGTGGGGCCGTGGTGCCCTACCTCTGCCGCTCCTTCATCTCTGCTGGGGACCACGAGGAGCCGTACAGGGTCAGCTGCCACTGCCTCAAGGTGCCCGGCCTCAGGCTGTCGTCTCCTGGGGAGGAAGCAGCCTGGTCCACGGGGAGCCCCCTGAGCCAACCACAGGAGCTGGCAGCTCCCCTGGGACGTGGCACAGCACTGCCGGCACTCCTGAGGGTGCCCTGAGGGCAGCACTCACCGATGTCCCTGATGAGCAGCCTGTAGGTGCCCTGCGCCTCCTCGCCCCAGCAGCGCACCGTGGAGAAGGTCCAGTCCGAGAAGCCATTGGGGTCCCTGCCAAGAGGGGAGGGGAAACAACCCCTGAGGGGTCACAGAGGCAGCAGGCAGCACCCAGCCCTGCCCTGCGCCCCCGGTGCTCACGAGTCCATGCTGCGGGTGGTGCCGATCAGGGACATCATCCCGCTGGGGCACAGCAGCCGGATCTCCAGGTTGCCACGGCGAGGGTGGGTTATGGTGACAGTGACAGCCACGTGCTCCAGGGTCCTCATGCCAGACAGCTGCAGGTCGGCAGGGGTCACTGGGAAAGGGAAGGGGGGTTGCTCAAGGCTGGTGGCCTTGGGATGGAGTCCCCACTGCCAGGCAGCCCTGCCGGGCTGTGGTGCCACTTCACAGGACACACAGGTGGTCTCTGCCTCTTCCCCGCTGCCCTGTGTGGGGCTGGCAGCAGAAGCCAGGTGTCCAGGCTGGCCCAGCCCATCTCCAGCCATTCCCAGCTCCAGGAATGCTCACGTCCCCAGAGCTGCTAACCACAGCCCCTCTGCAGCTCTGGGGTGAGCTGGGTGGGTGCTCCAGCCCCTGCCAGGGGGCACGTGGGCACATGCCAGGGCAGGCAGGTCACAGAGGCAGCAGTGTGCCCTGCCTGCAGGCCTGCTGGGGGCCGGGCAGGGTGGGCTGAGCTCTCCCTGCCCCTGGTAGCCCGGGGCAGCCGCTGCTGCTCGGCACAGCCGGGCCAAGTCGGGAGCTGCAGCATTTCCTAAAATGGTCAAAGGCAGCAGAGCGGCTCTGGCCGCTGCCCAGCCCTGCTCCTGAGCCCGCCTGGCTCCCCAAACACATCAGAGCAGGGATGGGGATGTGGGGAGGGGATCCCCTGGGGATGGGCAGTGGAAAAAGCCCAGGCAGCCCAGCACTTAACCCCTTCCTGGCCTCCTGCAGCGCAGGGCTGGTCCTGCCCTGCTGTGCCACAGGGCAGGGCAGGCTCTGCTCTCCATCCATGGCACAGCTGCTCTCACACTGCTCTCCATCCATGGCACACCTGCTCTTATTGAGCAGGGCAGGCTCTGCTCTCCATCCATGGCACAGCTGCTCTCACACTGCTGTCTGTGGCACACCTGCTCTAATGGGCAGGGCAGGCTCTGCTCTCCATCCATGGCACACCTGCTCTCACACTGCTCTCCATCCATGGCACACCTGCTCTCACACTGCTCTCTGTGGCACAGCTGCTCTCACACTGCTCTCCATCCGTGGCACAGCTGCTCTCACACTGCTCTCCATCCGTGGCACAGCTGCTCTCACACTGCTGTCTGTGGCACACCTGCTCTAATGGGCAGGGCAGGCTCTGCTCTCCATCCATGGCACACCTGCTCTTACCGTTCCAGGCCACCTCCAGCTCCTGAGGGAGCCAGGGGATGCTCCTGCCCTCCTTCAGCATGGGGCTCACGTACGAGGCCAGGTACGGCACGGACTCCCAGATCTGCCAGGGGAAGCAGAGAGGCTTCAGCATGGATTGCAGCCTCCCTGCACACCCATCCCTGCAGATCCCCCAGGCTGCTCCCGTGCTGGATGTGGGCCCAGGCCAAGGGGCCTCTCCTGATGGTGCTTTGGGACACCCCAGGGATGGGAGCAGTGCCCACATGCCCAGGCAAGGAGGGTAAGTCACTGCCTGGGAGCCAGGAGCACTGAACAAGCTTTGGGACTCCCCAGCTCTGGGTTTGTCACAGTGGTTCTGACTGGTGTCCTGAGGCTGTTCCACTCCAACCCCTGGTACAGGGGACAGGGAGCAGCCTGCAGGAAGAGGGAGCAGCCCGGAGGTCCCTGTGACCCCAGGGGCACGGCTGGCAGTGGCAGTGAGCTGACATAGCTGCACAGAGCTCTGCACACAGCTGGGACCAAGCGCCAAAGGGATGTGCCCTGGGCTCTGTGTGACAGAGGAGGAAGAGATGGGGATGCCTCAGCCTGCTGTGAGCACACCACTGCCCCGGAGCTGCCAGCTGAGCACAGCCTGGCTCTGGGGCAGGACACCCTCCTGGCTCTGGGGCAGGACACCCTCCTGGTTCTGGGGCAGGACACCCTCCTGGCTCTGGGGCAGGACACCCTCCCTGCAGCCCCCGGGGAGGGAGGAAGGTGCTGGGGCTGCTCCCGTTGCCGTGGATCAGGGCCCTCACCATGGCTATATATAGTGCTGGAGAGCAGCAGCTCTCGGGGGCAGCTCTCAGGCACTGCTGGGAGCCTCGTGAGCTCACGGCCAAAGCAGCCTCGGAGGCAGGGCCAGCAGGACAGTGGCCAAAGTGCTGAATGGCAGCGGGGTCACCCCACGGCGTCACTGGGACAGGAGCTGTCCTGCCACGGGGCTGGGCTGGGCTGCCGTGCCTGCCCCAGGGCAGGTGTGGCAGGGCAGGGCATTACCTTGGCAGCGTTCACCAGCCTCCAGGCGTTGAGCAGGCCGAAGCCGTGCTGGTGGCTGTGGCTGAAGCCAGCCTGGTTCGTGTCCCACTTGGCGTGCCGGTCCTCGTACTGCAAAGACACACGGGGGGCTCTGCTCACCTGGGGGCTCAGGCAGCCTGAACCCCAGGCATGAAGGGAGGGAGGCCCAAACACACCCCACAGGGCTGGGGAAGCAAACCCACATGGCCTTATTAGAAAGGAACAGGTTGATCTTTGTTTGAAACAAATCCCAGGACAAAGCGTCTCCCAGCTCCTCAGAAAGGAAATGGAGCTGCACGAAAGGGCACAAATGCCTCTGCTCTGAAACATCCCAGCTGCTCCCTGCTGCCCAAACCACTGCCTGCAGCATGGCAGAAGCCTTGGAGAGAAGGAACTGAGTCCTTTAAATCACCAAGAGCTGGGGCAGGACAGATCTGGGTCCCATCACTTACTGGGTTGTACTGCTCTGGCAACATTGGATTGGAAGTTATGGAAAACCCTGTCCCATGCCAAAGAGAACACAGCATCAGCTGGACACAGCCTCCTGCTGCCCAGAGGGGTGAGGAAGAAGCCCCATCCCTCCAGTGAGTTCCCACTGCTGCTCTGGGTGAAGGGCAGGGCTGTGTTTGCTGCCCAGCTCTGTTGTGCCTGTTTCCAGGAGGCCAGTTCTCTGGAGAGCCCAGGAAAGGCCAGGACAGGGCAGAGCTCCTGTTTCCCACTGCCTGGACCGTGAGGTGACATTGCAGAGGTGGCAGCCCTTGGGCTGGGCCAGCCCCACCTGCTGAGCCCTGGAACCTGCTGAGCCCCTGGAACCCCCTGAGCCCTGGAATCTCCTGAGCCCTGGAACCTGCTGAGCCCTGGAACCTCCTGAGCCCTGGAACCTGCTGAGACCCTGGAACCTGCTGAGCCCTGGAACCTGCTGAGCCCTGGAACCTGCTGAGCCCCTGGTACCTGCTGGGCCCTGGAACCTGCTGAGCCCTGGAACCTGCTGAGCCCTGGAACCTCCTGAGCCCCTGGAACCCCTGAGCCCTGGAACCTCCTGAGCCCTGGAACCTCCTGAGCCCTGGAACCTGCTGAGCCCTGGAACCTCCTGAGCCCTGGAACCTGCTGAGCCCTGGAACCCCCTGAGCCCTGAACCTGCTGAGCCCCTGGAAGACCCCTCCATTGGCAGATGGAGGCATTCCTGAGGCAAACAACCCATTTATTATTATGTCAGGGGAAAATGCCTCAGCCACATTCCAGGAAGGAACAGGGGGTGAGGAGAGAGCCAGACCAGGCAGAGATTTATGGAGGGGCAGCAGACACAAACAAGGATGTGCACAGCAGGGCCCAGCGTCCTGCAGCACCCTGATGGGAGGGAGGGAGGGAGGGAGGGAGGAGGAGGAGGGCCAGGCCCTCACCCTGGTGGCAGTGAAGATGATGAGGGAGGGAAGGAGGAGGAGGAGGAGGGCCAGGCTCACCTTGGTGGCGGTGAAGACGATGACGTGCTGCACGTCGCGCCAGGTGAGGCAGGGCCGCACCTGCAGCATCAGCGCGATCATGCCCGCGGCCAGCGGGGCGGCCGCCGAGGTTCCCGTGTGCCCCTCCGTGCAGCCCGTGCCCTTCTGCAGGTCCCAGTCCGTTGTCACCTGCCGAGGAACGGGGGACAGGCCCCTGTCAGGCTGCTGTGCTGCACAGGGATGTGACACAGCTGTCCCTGCGGGTCCCTGGGACAGCCTGAGTGCAGGGACAGGGATCCCAGGTGGGAAACGGGGCATGGGGACAGTTCCCTTTGGAGACAGAGAGAAACTAGCCCTAACTAAGGAACTCTGTGGGAAACCCCTGCAGACACAGCGTGGGCTCTTCCTCACTGTCACTGCTGATCAGTGTCACAACCAGACTGCAGGGGCCACGTGGGGCTGTGCAGAGCACACACACAGCCTCTGAAGAGGCACCAGGCAGCTCTCAAATTGTGCCACCTCACTGCAGAGCAAGTGCATCCAACTCCCTCTGCTCCCCGTGGGGAGACAGCCCAAAATCCGAAGGGTTTCTTGTGTTTTTGCATGACTCCATCCCGTTTTTCCAGCTGTGAGTGGCTCCAGCTCACGCTGGGACACCGAGTGTCCCACACAGAGCACCCCGAGAGCACAAACATTCAGTAGGAAACACATCCAGTGCCAGAAGCTGTATTAAATTCTTCCCATTAAGGAAACCACACAAAGTTTATGGTCTGGTAAAAGAAAAAAAAAAAAAGAAAAAGCTGGAGCAGATGGCTGCAGGGAAATTAACTCTGAGTTAACTCTGGCAACACTGCAGCGAGCTCCAGGGTGCCCAGGAGCAAAGTGTGCTCCTGGAAAGGGCTGTGCGGGGTTCAGCAGCTCCTGGGAAGGGCTGTGTGGGGTTCAGCAGCTCCTGGGAAGGGCTGTGTGGGGTTCAGCAGCTCCTGGGAAGGGCTGTGTGGGGTTCAGCAGCTCCTGGAAAGGGCTGTGGGGGGTTCAGCAGCTCCTGGGAAGGGCTGTGTGGGGTTCAGCAGCTCTGGGAAGGGCTGGGAAGGGAAGGGCTGTGGGGGTTCAGCAGCTCTGGAAAGGGCTGTGGGGTTCAGCAGCTCTGGGAAGGGCTGTGCGGGGTTCAGCAGCTCCTGGAAGGGGCTGTGTGGGGTTCAGCAGCTCTGGGAAGGGCTGTGCGGGGTTCAGCAGCTCTGGGAAGGGCTGTGCGGGGTTCAGCAGCTCCTGGAAAGGGCTGTGCGGGGTTCAGCAGCTCTGGGAAGGGCTGTGTGGGGTTCAGCAGCTCCTGGGAAGGGCTGTGTGGGGTTCAGCAGCTCCTGGGAAGGGCTGTGTGGGGTTCAGCAGCTCCTGAAAGGGCTGTGTGGGGTTCAGCAAGGCTCAGGCTGGCTGAAGCAGCCACTGTGGTACAGGCTGTTCCCAGGCTACGCGCGCACCTCGTCCTGGCTGCCCCGTGGAGCGCCAGCTCCCCTGTTAGTGTCCCACAGAGCCGGTGTTTAAAACAAATGTGCATTTGTGACCTCCAAAGCCCTCACACCGTGCTGGGGGAAGCCAGACCAAGCCCTGAGCCTGGAGCTCCTGATGGAATGCAGCACAGCCCTCGCTGGTTCCCTTTTTTCCCAGGGTCAGCACTTTCCAAACCAGCCTGGGACAACTGCAGGGATTTGTGACAGCAGGAATGAGCCCTGCTCTGGGTTTTACCATCCCTGTGAGAGACTGTACCGTGCCCTGGCTGGGCACACATCCCTGCCCTGGCTCCGGGCTGCAGGAGGAGCTGGCTGAGGCCCAGCCAGGTGCCTGAGGATCCCAGGCTCTCCCTGCTCCCCAGGTTTCCCCAGCCTGTTTGACAAGCCTGGATTCAGCTGCTCTGTGGCAGGCACGGAGCCACAGGAAAGAGCTTTTGGCAAGTCCTGTCCTGGTGGGAGCTCCTCCAAACATGGACAACCCAACCCCGAATATCAGGAGGCAGCGATGTTTCCCCCGAGCTGCCCTGGGGTGGGAGGGCTCTGCAGCCCCTGCTGGCCCCACGGGACAGGAACCGGCGTGGGGGCAGCCTGGCACCAAGGGAGGGACAGGCTGGGTCAGGCCTGCAGGGGGGAAAACAGCCCTGCCTGCTTGGCTCGGGCAGAAAGGATGTGCTGTTGACAAGAAGTCGTTTTTTGGCAAAAGAAGGGAAAAGCTGATAAAAATATTCTTAAAAATTCGACTGGGAGAGGCCCACGTGCCAGAAGAGAGGAGAAGCTGGGGCCAAGTGGTTTAAAGAGCCCGAGGCTCTCCGTGCTCCAGCATCCCTTGGGAGCAGAGCAAGGGGGGCTGAGAAGCAGGAGCCTCCCTCTGCTTGTGCGAGGCCTGGAGAAAAGGCATGTCAGAGGGAATAAAAGGGAATCAGAGGGGACAGAGCCATGTCCTGGCCGTCCCTGGGGTGGCCAGCAGGGCACAGACAGGGGACACAGGTACTCACGATGCTCCTCATCATCTTGTCCCCGCCGCTGAAGGTGACAGCCAGCATGGAGGCACACTCCTCGGCATAGAAGGGCATGGAGCCTGTCTCATCCACAGCTCCTGGGGAAATGGGAGAGGCACCCCTGTGTGAAACTGCCCTGCTCCCACTGCTGGGATTTTGAGAGGTTGATCCCCTGAGAGCCTCTCCTGCCAGATGTGCCCCTCCAGGCCCTGGGAGCTGGGCAGGGGAATCAGAACCAAGGCTGTGTTTTGCCCACCTGGAAGATCTACAGGAAGGGCAGCCGCGATAAATAATCCCTCACTGTGCTCAGTGTCACACAGATCTCCTGCTCCTCACACAGCTTCTGCTCTGGAGAATGGATTACACACTTCTCCTCTAACACAAATGACGGGAATGCTGCATTCCAGGTCATTCCCTGAACATGGCAGGGTCTGTCACAGCCCTGGGAGGGAAGCCTGGGCATGGGCAGGAATTTCCCTGGCCTCCTCTTGCTCTGCAGCTCAGAAGCAAACTGCAGGCGTGGGGGCTGAAGGCCAGCACACCCTAGACACTGCCATGCTTGTGACATTCCCCACAGATTCCCACCATTCCCACCACCCAGCCAGCCCCCACCTGGGCAGGCTCTGTGCTTTTGGGAGCCCCTCACTGCTCCAGGCCGGGAGGGGAGCACACAGAGGGCTCACCTATAGTGACAGTGTAGATGGAGTTGGCGTATCCATCGTAGTTGCAGTTGTCACTGTGCTGGCCCCCATTGCCACTGGCCACCACGAAGATGCTCCCAAAGCCGCGGCGACCCGCGATCACCCCATGCTGCAGGGCAGCCTGTGGAGAGGGACAGGGCAGGGGGCTCCTTCCACACTGACCCAGGGCAGGGGGCTCCTTCCACACTGACCCCAGGGCAGGGGGCTCCTTCCACACTGACCCCAGGGCAGGGGGCTCCTTCCACACTGACCCAGGGGGGGCCTTCCACACTGACCCCAGGGGCTCCTCCTGGGGGGGGGCTCCTTCCACACTGACCCAGGGCAGGGGGCTCCTTCCACACTGACCCCAGGGCAGGGGGCTCCTTCCACACTGACCCCAGGGCAGGGGGCTCCTTCCACACTGACCCAGGGCAGGGGGCTCCTTCCACACTGACCCCAGGGCAGGGGGCTCCTCCTGGGGCAGGGGGCTCCTTCCACACTGACCCAGGGCAGGGGGCTCCTTCCACACTGACCCCAGGGCAGGGGGCTCCTTCCACACTGACCCAGGGCAGGGGGCTCCTCCCGGGGCAGGGGGCTCCTTCCACACTGACCCCAGGGCTTCCTGCAGCAGCCAGCCCAGCACATGTGATCAGGGCTCCCCACTGCCCTCTCTGAGTGCCCAGCCCCACAGACCCCAGGGCTTTGCCTTTGCCCACACCACAGCATGGGCCCCACCTGGCAGCACATTTCAGCCCAGACTCTGCTCCCACCTAGGGGAAGGACACGCCTGAGGGATGAGCGAGAACACAACCCCACTGGAAGGAGCCACCCTGCTCTCCCTCCCCTGGCAGATGAGGGCACATTCTGCCCATTCTCTGTGGCACAGCCAGCTCTGCCTGTGCTTTGTGTCCTGGAGCTTGTTCCAGCTGTCTCTGCAGGCAGGAAGGGAATAAATTAACTTGCAGGACTGGGAGCCATTTGTTATGGTGAGCAAACAGCTTGGTTGTCAGCGCTGCTCCGAGGGGCGCAGGAACTGCTGAGCTGTGGTTGGAAAAGCACAGCAGCAGAGCACTGGAGCAGAACCACACCCCACTGCTGCTTTTGGGGCCCCTCGGTGACCCCTGGCTGCAGCACAGGCAGGCTGGTTATGTTCTGCAGCAGTTCTGCAGCACAGGAGCTTGGACAAAACCTTAACGGCCTGGGAAGGAGCAGCCTCAGCTCTGACTCTTCCTCCCACTGCAACTCCAACGGCACCATCCGTGCCGGGAGAGCCACACTGAGCACCGGGAAAGCACGGCCTCCTGAGCAGAGAGCACCCCGTGGGCTGCACAAGCTGGCAGTGCCACACCTTCCACAGGTTGTGAAAGAGCCTTTCCCTGCTGGAAGCAGCCGCTCCTTGGAAAGCTCCCCCTGCCCTGCCCTGCCCTGCCCTGTGTGCACGCAGTGTGGCCTCTCCCAGCCAGGGACACCTCTGCTGGCACCGAGGGACACTCGCAGACGTGCAGAGTGTCACAGCCACGTCCCTCCCCCCCGAATGGGCAGGCAACAAGCCACAAGCCCCAGAGGCTCCCCCAGGGCTGCTGGGGCTGGGTTTTACCTTTCCCAGCTGGTGGGGGCCATCCACAGTCTTCCCATCGTCGTCGGGACCCCAGCTGCAAAGAGAGACAGTGTGAGGTGACAGCCCCAGGAGCCACAGGCGGCTCTTCCTGCCACCACAGCGAGCTCCCAGCTGCTCCCAGAGCCACCACTGGGATTGCAGAGCACTGCACTTTCCCAGCCATCAGGATGGCCCCTCGCGGCTGGGACACGGCTGTCGTGTCTGCACTGTGCCCCTGGGTCAGATTCCAGCACACAAAATGCTTGATTTTTATTTAACAAGCGGCTTCTCACACATTCCAGTCCCCGTCACACGACTCAGCCGGGGCTGCCTGAGCACAGAGGGGAGCACAGTGCCCCCTCCAGCGCAGCCAGCCCAGGGGATGTGCCGCAGTGAGGGCCATCTCACAACTGCAGGAGCTGTGCAGAGCCCAGGACAGGTCTCCAGGAACAGGACTGTGGTGCCTCAAGGCTATCTGATAACAAGGTTATCAAGGCTAACTGCAGCCGCAGCAGGATGGGAGCTGGTGTGAGCACTCAGCCACGAGCTGTGACCCCGTCCCCAGGCAGAGCAGGGCTGGCAGCCAGCTCAGGGTCCCAGGGCTCACCTGCAGCTGTAGATGTCATTGATCTGGTAGTGCTTGTTGAAGGCAATGGCCTCCATGCTGTCCGTGAGGGGCCCGTCCAGCACTCGGATGCCTGCAGGACAGAGGACAAGGGACGTGAGGGACACGGGTCACAGAGCTGTACAAACTGCAAACACACTCCTGGCTCGAGGCTGCCCCGCTGTGCTCACCCTGCAAGGCCAGCCCAGCTTTGGAGGGCTGAGGCAGCGCCAGGTCCTGCTGGATCTGGGGCAAACCCTCCTGTTCCCTCTGCCGCTATTTGTCCAGCACCAAGGGCCAGCCCAGCTCAGGCACGTCCTGTCTGGCTATACTGATATTATTCCAACGCCCGGGGGTGGAGGGCAGGCCCTGGGGCAGCCTGGCACGCTGACGTACCCGCAATGCGGCTGCCGAAGGCGACGCCCACAGTGCAGAAGCTGTTGTTGGGCACCGCCGCGATCTCCCCGGCGCAGCGCGTCCCGTGGTGGTTCCCGTTCTCCTCGTCGGGGTGAGGCATGGGGTCAGGGTCGTTGGAGTTCAGGTCATAGCTCCCTTCTGGGCTCTGCAAACAGACCCACAGTCAGCACTGGGGCTCTGCTCTCCTCAGGCTGGGAAAGGCAGGAGTTAAGAGAACACAACATGGGCTGAAACACGGGCTGGGCGTCATGGGAACTTGGAGGCTGCTTCCCCACAGGGCTGCAGCTCATCACTGCTATCTGCTGCTGTGGGGAAGGGACCAACCTGGGCAGCTCCAGGCACTGCTGCGGGTCAGAGCGATGCCAGCTGCCTCCCACAGGTTGCACAAAGGCAGGGTACCCCAAAACCGGGGTGCAGAACCTCCCAGGAAAGGTTTGCTGCTGGCACTTCCCGCCCTGGCTGAGCCAAGGTGACAGAGCTCTCTGAGCGCTCACACGCTCCTGTCCCACTGCCCGGCCTGCAGGCTGCACAGGCACTCACGTAGTTTGGCTGGATGTCCTTGATGGTGTGCTCCACGCCGTCGTCCACCACCACCACCGTCACCCCGCGCCCCGTCACGTTCCGCTCCCACACGCCCGTGACGTTGATGTCCTTCCCGGGGCTCTTGCGGTTGTTCTAAGCACCAGAAAGGACAGTGAGGGCACATGGTCAGCGCTGCGGGGACCTCCTGGGTGCACTGGACATGATGTGTGGGGCTGGGGCCAGCACGGGAAGGACTCACAGGACAGTCAGGGGAGATTAACTGAGGCTGACAATGAGCAGAAGTTGCTGGAGCCATGAGGTGGAGGGCACAGTGTGCTCCAGCCAAAGCCCTCTGCCCACCCCAGTGGCACCAGTGCACAACCAGCTGCAGGAGCTGCTTCCTCCGATCATCACAGCCAGCACGTGGCAGGCAGGGCGAGCTCCCAGCGAGCTCCCTCCTCTCCAAAGCACAGATAGAGGCTGCTCTGCCTCCTGCATGACAGCTCGCCCGTGGCCACACCGACAGCCCGAGCCTGGCAGCACAGCAGGAGCCGGGAAACCACTCACCAGATGCCACTGCTGGGGGTATTTGGGATCGTTAAAGTGCAGGCTGCGCTTGGAGCGCTTCAGAAGCTTCTGTTCCGAGTGCCACCGCACGCTGTCGTGCTGTGCAAACAAAGTGTCCACGGATCTCCTTATGGCTTCGTGCTCAGGGGCCGCATGGCCGTCGGGCTGGTAGGCAAAGAGGTAATGGCCCTTGAGCTCCCCGACACGGCCCATGTTCACCAGCCCCGCAGCCCGGGCCAGCTCCTCTGCCCGCTGCTCCAGCTCCTCCTCGGGTGCCTCCAGGCTGACCGCCCACGTCAGCTTCCCGTGGCTGCTCTCAGTGCCCAGGGCCGGCGCGGCCAGGGGGATCCAGGAAGTGCTGAGCCAAAGGCACGTGTGGATGCAGAGCGTGGCCTCCATCCCCGCACTCCATAGCGGCGCTCCCCGCCTCCAATGCGGCATCAGACTGGAGGGCTGCAACAGCAGAGGTGAAACTGGTGAGAACCCCTCCTGATGAGGGACGCGGTGGCCAGGGCCACCTGAAGGTCCCACAGAGCCCCATAGGGGTTGCCACCAACCCGCTGCACGGCAGATCCCCTTCCCGGGGAACACCAGCGGCTCCTTCCCAGCGGTTCCGAACGGGAGGCACACGCAGGGATCGATCCCAGCCCTGCCCTGCCCTGCCCTGCCCTGCCCGCCTGCTGGGGGCCAGCCCCGGGCCAGGAAACACCGCGCTGGGCTGCCAGGAGGAGCCACTTCCCTTTCTTGCCTCTGATAAGGAACTGATAAGAAACTCTTGATGCGTGGCTCCCAGAGCAAACACCACGGGCACCGCCACACTCCGCGGGCAGCCCAGAGCCGGTTCCTCTCCTGCAGGAGCCCCACCGAACTCGTTCCTCACCGGCTCCACGGCCGGAGGAACCTGCTTTTCCCTGGCACGGGCAGAAATCACCGCCGAGCCCCGGTTCAACCCGCAGTCCATAAGCCACGGCACCGCAGCGCGGGGAAACACCTCCCGAGACCCCGCTGCCTCGGCCGTGCCCGGGGCTCCACACCCTGGCCCTTTTCCTTCCCCGACCCGGTCCATTCCCCCCTGACACAACTCATCAGCCGGACACCAAACTCCGCGTTCCTCTCCCTAAAAGCCGCGCTTTAAGCGCCCCGGCAGCGGCACCGCGCAGTGCCCCGGGGCAGCCGCGGCGCTCCCCACTCCGCCGGGCACCGGCACCAGGGACACCGCGGAGGTCACCCCCGGGCAGAGCACCCCCGTTCCGCCCCGCCAGCCCCGCCCGGGCCCGCGGCGAGCCGGCGGCGGCGCTCCCCGGCCCGGTGCGCATCCCTCCCGCCGCCCGGAGCCCGCCGCCCGCCGGTGCCGCCCCGCAGCGCTCACCGGGCATGAGCCGCCGCCGCCGCCGGAACCGCGGTGCCGCTGACAGCGGCGTCACATCCGCCGGGGCGCGGGGCGGAAGGGGCGGCGCGGCGGGGCGCGGGTCGTGCGCTCCGCCCGGTGCCGCTCGGTGCCCCCCGGTGCCGCTCCGCCGGCCCGGCCCAGCCCCGCAGCCGCCCCCATGGCGCTGGAACAGGCGCAGGGCGACGGCCCCGACCCGCCGCGCCTCTGCGAGCCCGGCCCCGCCGCGCCGCCCGGCAGGTAACGGGGAGGGGCCCGGCGGGGCGGCAGCGGCACCGGGATGGGGCCGGGATGGAGCCGGGATGGGGATGGAGCGGGGATGGAGCGGGGATGGGGCCGGGATGGAGCGGGGATGGAGCCGGGATGGGGCCGGGATATAGCCGGGATGGGGCCGGGATGGGGCCGGGATGGAGCGGGGATGGAGCGGGGATGGGGCCGGGATGGAGCGGGGATGGAGCCGGGATGGAGCGGGGATGGAGCGGAGATGGAGCCGGGATGGAGCGGGGATGGGGTCCGGGATGGAGCCGCCGGGATGGATGGGGATGGAGCCGGGATGGAGCCGAGATGGGGCCGGGATGGTGCGGGGAATGGAGCCGGGATGGAGCCGCGGCGCAGGCTGGAGCCGGGATGTTCCGAGATGGGGCCTGCTGTCCGGGGATGGAGCCCCATGGAGCCCAGGGATGGGGCCGCAGGCGCCGCTGAGCCGCCCCCCCCGTTCCGGGCGGCGGCGATGCTGGAGCCCCGGAGAGCCCCAGCGAGCCCGGGCCGCGGGGACGCGGAGCTGGCGGCCCCTGGAGCCCGGCGGCGGCCGCCCCGGCCAGGCCGTCGCAGAACATCGCGGTGCAGGTGGGTGCAGCTCCCCCGAGCCCGACGGGAGCCGTGGCCCAGGCCCGGGGCTCCTGAACATCGCGGTGCAGGTGGGTGCAGCTCCCCCCGGGGCTCCGCGGTGCAGTGGGTGCAGCTCCCGGGGCTCCTGCAGCTCCCGGGCAGGTGGGTGCAGCTCCCGGGGCTCCTGCAGCTCCCGGGCAGGTGGGTGCAGCTCCCCGGGGTTCTGCTCTGGGGGGCCAGGGCCCTGCAAGGCTCCTGTGGAACCCAGAGAACAAAGAACTGAATAAGCCGTGACTGAAGGGTAAAACACATCTGTACTGCTGCTGCGTGCCCAGTTTTCTGTTTGAATTTTAATTAGTCTTTAATTAAAATTTGACCCTGATGAGGCCACATCTGGAGTGCTGTGCTCAGGTCTGGGCTGCTCATTACAAGAAGGAGAAAGCTACTGAAGAATGGTTAAGTGGAGACTGTGAAGGTGGTGAGGGGTTTGGAGCATCTTTCTTACAAGGAGAGGCTGCAGGAGCTGGGCCTGGTTGGTCTAGATAAGTCTGAGAGGGGATCCCATTAATGCATATAGATATGTTCAGGATGAGTGAGAGGATGGTGCCAGCTTGTTTTTGTTGGTGCCCAGCTATAGGATGAGGAACAATGGCCATAAACTAAAATGATAAGTTTGAATCACAATGTGACAGAGAACTCCTGTTTGTGGAGGGTAGCGGAGCACTAGAGCAGGTGCCCAGGGACGGCCTGGAGTCCCTCTCTGGTCACTGCAGGGGCTGATCTCAATCATCTCCCTCCACAGACCGACTTCAAGGCGGCTGATGCAGATGTGAACACGGACCAGGACATCGAGAAGAACCTGGTGGGTATCAAAGCCCTGTGCTCAGGTCCAGGCACAGGGGCTGGAGCTGTTCTTCCCACTTTATTCCTGTCCAAATAGAATCATAGAATCATTACAGTTGGAAATGACCTCCAAGTCCATCAGATGTCAGCCTTGAAGTCTGTTACAGGCTGTCCTTGTTACAGAGGAGCTTTGCTCTCCACTGCAGGACAAGATGATGTCTGAGAGGGCCTTGCTGAAGGAGCGTTACCAGGAAGTGCTGGACAAACAGAGGCAGGTGGAGAATCAGCTGCAGGTCCAGCTTAAGCAGCTCCAGCAGCGGAGGGAAGAGGAGATGAAAAACCACCAGGTATTTGGTGAAGAACTCTTTTTGTTTAACCTGCCCCATAATTAATTTTAAAGTCTTTATGAAAAGGCAGGAGAGCCTGCAGTCCAGAGCATCAGTCTCCTGAGTTTCTTCATAATAACCAATTTATATCTTGATTGAATCTGCTAAAAAGAAGGACTTTGCTGTAATCTCATGAATCAATTAATAAAGAAAAAATAATGTATTTTAAATCAAAACCATTACTTGGTAATTTTGCTCTGCATCTTTGTGATGCTTCTTTTACTCCAGGAGATCCTGAAAGCCATTCAGGACGTTACGATCAAGCGGGAAGAGACTAAGAAAAAGATGGAGAAAGAAAAGAAAGAATTCCTGCAGAAAGAGCAGGATCTCAAAGCTGAGATTGAGAAACTCTGTGAGAAAGGCAGAAGGTATTTGTACAGAAAATAAAGTGTTTATTTTAGGGGAAGAAGACCTTGCTTAACCATGATATAAACCTGATGGAGCAAAGAGCTTTAAACTTTTAGGAAGCAGTGAGTATTTAGGTCAGACCTGTACATGGATGAATTTAGGATAGGCCCTATATTTGCACTGGCATTTTTATGGAGCCACTCTGTCATAGAGGTCTGGTTTTTATTCTGAGGCTCAGTGATGTTTTTTGGCAAAACTCCTCCAGTGATGGCTGCAAATGCTCAGCCCTTTTCCCCCAGGTGAAGGTGGCAGAGCACGTGCTGGGGGAGCAGCACAGCTGCCTGCAGCCAGCCTGGTTCTGTGCCACAGCCTTTGTGCAGTGTCATGAGACAGCAGGATTTGTGCTCCAGAGGCTTTTGGAGGCTGTTTTCCCGCACACATTGCAGGGAGGTCTCCCAGCCCATGGTGTGGGGTTGGGCCTGCGGATGTCTGGATGTGGGCCCTGGGGATGTTTGGATGTGGGCCCTGGGGATGTCTAGATGTGGGTCCTGGGGATGTCTGGATGTGGGCCCTGGGGATGTCTGGATGTGGGCCTGGGGATGTTTGGATGTGGGCCCTGGGGATGTCTGGATGTGGGCCCTGGGGATGTTTGGATGTGGGCCCTGGGGATGTCTGGATGTGGGCCCTGGGGATGTCTAGATGTGGGCCTGGGGATGTCTGGATGTGGGCCTGGGGATGTCTGGATATGGGCCCTGGGGATGTCTGGATGTGGGTCCTGGGGATGTCTGGATATGGGCCTGGGGATGTCTGGATGTGGGCCTGGGGATGTCTAGATGTGGGCCTGGGGATGTCTGGATGTGGGCCCTGGGGATGTCTGGATGTGGGCCCTGGGGATGTCTGGATATGGGCCTGGGGATGTCTGGATATGGGCCTGGGGATGTCTGGATATGGGCCTGGGGATGTCTGGGTGTGGGCCCTGGGGATGTCTGGATATGGGCCTGGGGATGTCTGGGTGTGGGCCCTGGGGATGTCTGGGTGTGGGCCTGGGGATGTCTGGATGTGGGCCCTGGGGATGTCTGGATGTCTGGGCCTGGGGTCTGGGTGTGGGCCTGGGGATGTCTGGATGTGGGCCCTGGGGATGTCTGGATATGGGCCTGGGGATGTCTGGGTGTGGGTCCTGGGGATGTCTGGATATGGGCCTGGGGATGTCTGGGTGTGGGTCCTGGGGATGTCTGGATGTGGGCCCTGGGGATGTCTGGATGTGGGCCCTGCTCCCTTGGACTCCAGCTGTGCTGTCCCTGTTCTCCCCTGCAGGTTGCTGAAGGAGCAGGAGGAGAAGGAAAACAAGATTGCCTCTCTGATTGCAGAGCAGTCTGATGAGAAGTAAGGCTCTTATCCCTCACCTGATTAGTGCTGCCCAGAGCACTGTTCCTTCCTGTCATTCTGCCTCAGAGTGATTCTGGTGCTTTGGTTGGGACAGAGCAGAGACAATGAGCCAGCACTGCTGGCCAGTGACGTGCCCTAGAGGTTTTATCTCCTCTTTCTGCATCAGGGCTCTGGATTAAATCTTCCTTGATCCCAGGCACAAGCAGACTCCTGGATGATCCCACAAGATTAGAGTTTGTGCTCAGTAGATTGACTCAGCTTGTAACTGCTACTTCTGACTGAACTTCAGCTCCCCAGAATTAGGGCAGACCGATTTCCCTGTCTGTTCCCCACAGCTGTCCAGCTGCACTAAACTCTGGGAATTTAAAGCTGGGCAGGGATGCTCCAGGTGTTCCCAAAGCACAGGTGGAAATGCCCAGCTTTAAACTTCTCCAGGATCAGAACAGCAGAGCTGCTGTTGTTGATTCCTGGTTCAGATCTTCCCTGGGGTTGGACTGAATTTTGCTGAGGGGAATTCCCCTCGCTTGGCCCAGTGTCTTTGCGCGCTGCTTGTTTGTGTGCTCTGCAACAGCTCACTGCTGGGACAGTGACTCTCACAGCCCAGGGAGCTGGGGCTGGTGTCACAGGCTGGAGGCTGCTGATCTTCCATGGTTCCAGCCCATCCAGAGCTCCTGGGATCCATCCTTTGGGGCCATTCCAGTGCCTGAGCCTGAGGGGGCTTGTTCTGCTCTGTTCTGTGTGCAGGCAGCTGTGGGAGATGGAGCTGGACAAGCTGAAGAACCAGCACAATGAAATCAACAGGAACATTCTGGAGGAGACAGAGCGGGCCTGGAAAGCAGAGGTGAGCAGGTGGCTCCTTCCCTGCAGAGTGCTTGGTTTGAGGTTCCAGCTGGGTAATGGACAGTGCTGTGAGATGAGGAGCCAGGCCAAGTCCCACTCCGTGGGATAAGAGGAGAGATGAACACGTGTCAGTGCAGGGAGCATTAGCAGGGAGCTGTGCCCAGTGCCTGGGCTGGCAGCATGCAGTGGGAGTACAAAAACTGAGCCCCTCTCCATAGATCCTGTCCCTGGAGAGCCGGAAGGAGCTGCTGGTGTTGAAACTAGAAGAAGCAGAAAAAGAAGCAGAGCTACACCTCACCTACCTCAAGTAAGTCTGTGCTGTGTCAGAAGTGGCAGGGAGGGTCCCTCAGGTGTCCCCATGTCCCATCTCCTCTTCCTCTGCTTATGTTGGAGGTTGGACTGGAATAGCACAGGATTTCCTGTGGTTTTCTTGCTGGATCAGTGTGATTCAGTAATGTCCCACAGCAAGGGCTTGTGGGGCTTATCCCCTGTCACTGTTCATCAGCCAGTGCTGGTGGCTGGGGTGTCCCTGCGTGTCCCCCAGCTCAGTCCCTCTCCCTCGTGGGGTGCCCCACGTGGGGGTGAGCCCTTCCCACCCCTTTGGAGGAGGGGAGGCCAGGGGGGTGTGGGGGTTGCTGTTCCCACCTGGCAGCCAGTGAGAGCACAGTTGCAAGTGGGAAAGTTCAGCTGTGCTTGCAGGTCTGCGCCGCCCACGCTGGAGACCATGAGGCCAAAGCAGGAGTGGGAGATGAGGCTGAACAGGATACGTATGACCAAGCAGAGTGTCCGAGTAAGTTCCTGCTGACCTCTCCCAGCCTAGCAGTGAGCAGTTCTTCACACACACAGCGAGCAGCCCTTCACATACATGGTGTTCCTCCCTTCAGCTCCTCTCCATTCTGTGGAGCCACTTCAGGGCCTGCCACCCCTGGTTTAGAATGCTCCAAACTTTCTCAGGTTTGATAAACGTGTCTGTTTTCTTCCCTCTCTGCTAGGATCAGTTCAATGACCACATCCAGATGGTGAGGAATGGCACGAAGCTGAGCAGCCTCCCCCAGATCCCGACACCGACGCTGCCTCCTCCACCTTCAGAAGTGAGTGCCTCTCCAGCCCCACAGCACGGGCATTCCGAGCTGCCAGGCCCTGGCGCAGCCTGCCTGGTGCTGGGCATGTGTGGGATGGCCCATTCCCTCTCTGGGCTTACTAGAGAGGAGGGGAAGGGTGTCCTTCCCTTTCCAGCTGCCGGTGCCTGCAGTTCCCACCTCGCTGCCTGCAGAGGAGGGCACTCGGCCCTGCTTCCAGGTGCTCCTGCTCTAACCAGCCTTTCCCTCCTGCCCCGCTTTTCTCTCTCAGACAGATTTCATGCTGACGGCATTCCAGCCCAGCCCATCCCTGACGCCCCGGCTCCCCTTCCCCATCGGGCCCGTGCCCGTCCCCATGGTCATGCCCAGCGCCGACCCCCGGGCTCTGTCCTTCCCTCTGCTGAACCCTGCCATGCCCAGGCCCAACCAGCCCTCCCCACCCCTGCCAGCCTCCCAGGGCAGGAGCAGCCCGGTGGTGGCGTCGCTGCTGGGCACTCACAGCGCCCACATGGCCCCCGCTGCCCCCATCCCTCCTCCGCCCGGCCTGGGCGGCGCCCCCGAGTTCCCCCGGGCCCAGCCGGCCGACAAGCTGGAGAAGCTGCTGGAGAAGCTGCTCACTTGCTTCCCTCAGTGCAACAAGTAAGGGTCTGCTGGTGGTTTTGGGGGGCAGGGGCTTGTGAGGGCACTGGGAGCTGGGATCAGGGCAAGGGGGGCCCTGCTGTCGGTGGGGTCTGCGGGAAGGGAGGCAGGCAGAGGTGGTGGTGTCCAGCAGTCTGCCCTAGTGCTGGGGATGGGGGTCACTGGGAGCTTTGCAGGGATATCTGGGCACAGCCCCCCCAGCCTGGCTCTGGGGGTTCCCTGCTCTTTCCCCAGTGCTTTGGGGAGAGAAGCTCCTCAGCACGGGGCTCACCTCACGTGGAAGGTGCAGGGGAAGCACCCGGATTCCCCCAGGCAGTGCTGGCTGAGGGAGGGATCCCAGTGTGTGGGCACCAGGAGCTCTTAGCAGGCTGCTGTCCATGCAGGGCCCAGCTGACCAACATCCTGCAGCAGATCAAGACTGCCCGCAGGACCATGGCCGGCCTGACCATGGAGGAGCTGAACCAGCTGGTGGCAGCCAAGCTGGCAGAGCAGCAGGAGCGGGCAGCGGCCGGTGCTCAGGTGGGACAGCCTGGGGGCTGCTGCAAGGGGGCATGGGGAGCAGGGAGAGCTGCATGGGGAGCAGGAGAGGTGCATGGGGAGCAGGGAGAGGTGCATGGGGAGCAGGAAGAGCTGTATGGGGAGCAGGAGAGCTGTATGGGGAGCAGGGAGAGGTGTATGGGGAGCAGGGAGAGGTGCATGGGGAGCAGGGAGAGGTGTATGGGGAGCAGGAGAGTGCCTGGGGAGCAGGAGAGGTGTATGGGGAGCAGGGAGAGGTGCATGGGGAGCAGGAGAGCTGTATGGGGAGCAGGAGAGGTGCCTGGGGAGCAGGGAGAGCTGTATGGGGAGCAGGGAGAGGTGTATGGGGAGCAGGGAGAGGTGTATGGGGAGCAGGAGAGCTGTATGGGGAGCAGGGAGAGGTGTATGGGGAGAAGGAGAGGTGCATGGGATGGGGGGAGCAGGAGAGGTGCCTGGGGAGCAGGAGGGGTATGGGGAGCAGGAGAGGTGCATGGGGGAGCAGGGAGGTGCATGGGGGCAGGAGGGGTGTCTGGGGGAGCAGGAGAGGTGCCTGGGGAGCAGGAGAGGTGCATGGGGAGCAGGAGAGCTGTATGGGGAGCAGGAGAGGTGTATGGGGAGCAGGAGACGTGCCTGGGGAGCAGGAGAGCTGTATGGGGAGCAGGGAGAGGTGTATGGGGAGCAGGGAGAGGTGTATGGGGAGCAGGGAGAGGTGTATGGGGAGCAGGAGAGGTGCATGGGGAGCAGGAGAGCTGCCTGGGGAGCAGGAGAGCTGTATGGGGAGCGGGGAGAGCTGCATGGGGAGCAGGAGAGCTGTATGGGGAGCAGGAGAGCTGCCTGGGGAGCAGGAGAGGTGTATGGGGAGCAGGAGAGCTGCCTGGGGAGCAGGGAGAGGTGTATGGGGAGCAGGAGAGCTGCCTGGGGAGCAGGAGAGCTGTATGGGGAGCAGGGAGAGCTGTATGGGGAGCAGGAGAGCTGCCCCACTCCCTGGCTCCCCACAGAGTTCGGGCTGTGCGTCAGAGCTGTCCCCTGGGCTCCCTGTCCTGCTGAGGGCAGCGTAAGCAGGGAAGTTTTCCCTGGGGTGACTGCTGTGTCCTTTCCTCCCGGGCTGTTCTGATGTGCCTCCTGTGCCTCGCTGCAGCCTCTGGGCCGGATCAGGGCCCCCATGTTCTCTGCCCCCCTGCCTCAGATCAGCACACCCATGTTCCTGCCCCCGGCCCAGGTCGCCTACCCAGGAACGGCATCACACGTAAGGATGCTTGGCTTCCCTGGGCACTGGGGAGGGGGGCCTGCCCGGGGTGTCCTGAGGGGATGGGATGGAGCTGGGGGCTCACCTCACACAGCTACCTGGGCTGCTGAGGTGAAGGGGGGAGGATTGGGGCACAGATCCTTTGGGTTTCACACTGCAACAGAGGGACACAAGACGTGATGGTGGCTCTCAGGGCATGATGGCTGCGGGCAGAGGGGACTGTGGCCTCAGACTGCAGCTGAATCTGTGATCAGAGCTGTGTGTCTGACTTCCCTGCCTCCTTTCTTTCCCTCGCTGCCCCTCCCAGACCCCAGCTGCCTGTAAGCTGTGTCTGATGTGCCAGAAGCTCGTGCAGCCCGGTGACCTTCACCCCATGGCCTGCTCACACGTGCTGCACAAGGAGGTGAGTGTGTTCTGCTGCTCAGAGCCTCCTCCCGGTCCTTCCAGGTGACCCTTCCCGAGTCCTTGTTGTCCTGACACCTTGCCAGGAGAAGGGTACGATCAATAAACAGCTTCCCTGCATCCTGTCATCCCATCCTTTCTGTACTCTTGGCCAGTGGGTGGTGGCTTTAGGAACAGGCTGCCCTTGTGTCCCTGAGCCTGTGAGGGTTGCATGCTGGAGCAAGGCATTCTGGAAGGATCTGGAACACAGGGTGAGGGGAGAGCTGCCACTGCTGCCCAGGTGTCTGGGCTGGGGATGCCAGACAGGAGCTCTTGGCAGGAGGAGGAGCCCTTCCTGTCCCCTGGGTCTGGCACTGGGTCACCTGTGTGGGCAGCCCCCCATCCCAACAGCTCTGGGCCTCCAGCAGTGGCCCAAGGAAATGGAAACTCCAGTTGAGGAGGGCCTGATGGTCCTGCAGGGCTGACAAGGGCTCCTTCCTCACGGTGACCTTGTGCTGGAGGCTGCAAGGAGTAAAGGACACCAGCCCCGAATCGAGGGCTGTGGACAATGATGGCACCTCTGGGTTGGGCCAGTGGCTCTTGACTAATTCTCTCTCTTCCAGTGCATCAAATTCTGGGCACAAACCAACACGAATGACACTTGCCCCTTTTGCCCAAGCCTCAAATGACGGCTGCTGGGACAACGTGGGCCCCCGGGAGGAGTTGCTGTGAATAGACAGGATCAGTTCTAAGATTTCTACAGTTCTATATTTATACGATCATGTATACACATGTACATTTTTATTATATAGGTAATGTGTGTATAGAAAGTCTGTAAACATACAAATTCATAAATAAAGTGTGTATATTATGCAGTGATTTGCTGCAGCTCCTCATTTCTTGGTCTGCAGCCTTGCTGGCTTCTTCCAAATGAGGGTCAGTGTTCCCTGCTTGCTGGGAAGCACCTCTTCCCACTTGGCTTTCCCATCAGCTCCTTTCCTAGGGCCATTCCTCATGACCAACCCCAATCCCTGCCACCCATCACCTGCTTTTTCCCCCTCTCGCCAGCGAACAAGTTGCGGATGAAAGAGCCAATTTTTTTGTGGTCATTTATTTTAATGTCATAATAATTTACCGTGTTAACATTCATTGTTCTTACATAGACACTGGGTTACAGAGTACTGGAGCCTCCAGCGACAGCCCATGGTCCCATCCTGGCCCGTCCCCTCCCCTGCTGTCCCTGGGCCCGGGGAGGGAGCGGAGGGACGCGGCTGCGCTGCAGCTCGGGACAAACCAACCTGAACTCCTGCTGCTGTTCCCGCTCCTGTCCCAACTCCTGCAGCTCGGGCCGGCTCACCAGCCTTTTCTCCATGGATCTCGGCGGGACTGCGGGGTGCTCAGCACCGCTCAAAATCTTGCAATGACTCTCTAAAAATGCCCCCCCTTTCCTGGCAGTCTGTGGCAGGAGCTGGGCACTGCTGGCAGCCCCTGTGCCCTGAGGGCAGGGCAGTCCTGGTGCCCACCCACTGTGGAACTGGGCACTGGCTGCAGAACTGGGCACTGCTGGCAGCCCCTGTGCCCCAAGGGCAGGGCAGCCCTGGTGCCCACCCGCTGCAGACCCGGGCACTGCTGGCAGTCCTGAGGGCAGGGCAGCCTTGGTGCCCACCTGCTGCAGAACTGGGCACTGCTGGCAGCCCTGAGGGCAGGGCAGCCTTGGTGCCCACCTGCTGCAGAACTGGGCACTGCTGGCAGCCCTGAGGGCAGGGCAGTCCTGGTGCCCACCTGCTGCAGAACTGGGCACTGCTGGCAGCCCTGAGGGCAGGGCAGTCCTGGTGCCCACCTGCTGCAGAGCTGGGCACTGCTGCCAGCCCCTGAGCCCCAGGAGGGCAGGGCAGCCCCGGTGCCCACCCAGCTCTCGGGGTGTGTTTTAAGGCAGTGGTCCACAACAGTCTCTGGGGTCCTGGGGGTCCTGGGCAGGCACGAGGGTGGGGGGAGAGCGTTGCCCTCTTGCAGGGAGTGGCTGGGTGGGTTTGGAGCGAGGCTGGGGCTGGGGGGCTCGGTGTGGCAGGGGCAGTGTGGGGGCTGTTGTGGCAGTGCCCCGTGCAGGGCTGGCTGGTCTCCTGCCCTGCCGGTGTTTCCTGGCTCCCTCGCTGCCTTCCCAGAGAAACGTTTGGCTGCAGGGTTTGATTAACAAGCTCTGCGCTCGGTGATTGCTGTGGGTGCTCAGTCTGTCCCTGCCTGACCCCGTGGCTCTGTGGGCAGCTGCCAGCTCGGCCCTGGCACTGCAGGTATCCCCTCGTTGTTCATGGAGGAGTGATGCCTTTCAATTGTGCAATCTCTGTGTCTGAGCTCTTTCCTGTCCAGGCTGGAGGCAGAGAAGCAAGGGAATACAGCACTACCACTGCCTGCAGGGTCACAGGTGTCTGCTCTGGGGAAGGGACGGTGATCCTCCAGCACGGGGAGCAGGGGATGTCCTCGCACACCAAAAATCCTCTCTGAGGACAGAGGTGCCTTCTGTGCTCAGCATCCTTTGGGCTTGTGAGCCACTGCTCTGCGTGCTCCAGCCCTGCAGCCCCTCCTCGAGCCACCAGCACACACACATGGCTGCAGCGTGAGCCCTGGCCCTGCGTGCTGCCCACGGCGGCCGAGGGCTGAGCAGAAGGCTAACAAGATTAAAAAAAACCCCAAAACAAAACAGGACCGACCCCTAATGTTGGAACAGTGGCTTTCAGGGCTAGAATTAAAAATAGAGATATATGGATATACTGTACAGGTGAGAGGCAGCCGTGCTCTGTACACGTGGGACCAGCTCTGTACACGCTCTCAACGCGCAGCTGCGCTACCACTGACACACTTTGTAAAAAAAAAAAAAATAAATACAACCATGTGTTTACAAAACAATAAATGCTGCAGTTCCCGCAGCTGCCGCCTGTCCCCGGGACGCCAGGGTGTCTCACAGCCAGGCCTGGACGTGGGGAGGGAGCAGGGAGGAGCTGCTGTGCCGTGGGATGAGCTGGGGGGGCTGCAGGGGGGGCCCGGGCTCCCCTATGGCTTTCGAAGGGCTGGGTGGGCTGGGGAGCAGCCCCTGCCAGGGCTGGGAACTTCGCTCCTGGCGCTGGCTCCTGCGTGGCAGCCGCTGCTGATGCTGGAAGCCAGGGCAGGGAGTTTCCCATCCCGTGTGATGTGGGGAGAGGATGGCTGCCTGCTCCTGCCTGTCCCAGGAGAGGATGGGTGCCTGCTCCTGCCTGTCCCAGGAGGGTGCAGGGAGTCCTGGGGCTGGCAGCAGAGGCAGCACAGCTCGGGAAGGCAGGAAAATGCAGGGGAAATGTGAGAGTGAGCGGGGTAGGGACAGCAGGGCAGGAGGGAGAGCCCTGTCTGGGCAGCCCAGGCTGGCCCTGCAGGGCCGTCTCTGAAAAGCCCGAGGCTGGATGGCTCCAGGATGATCCCTGGAGTCTGGCTCAGTGCAGGGAATCACAGGGGAGGCACAGCTGCAGCACAGCTCCCTACAAGAGAGCCCGGGCTGGCAGCTTCCCCCGGGGCGAGCTGGAAAGGGACGCACAGGGACGGAGGGGGACAGGCAGGGGATGGCTCATCAGCGTCACTCCATCAGGCCGGGCGAGGCTGGGTGGCAGAGCTTGGTCCTGTCCTGGTGCTGCAGCAGAGAAGCTGCCCCCAGCTCCCAGGATGGCGTTGCTGAGCTCTCCCACTGCCCGGCTGCCACGCTCCTGCTGCAGCTCCCAGACGGATGGAGCCCGGGCTGGGGCTCCCCTGGCTGCTGGGCCTGATGGACACCGAGTCCCCAGGCTGTGAGCTCCCCACACTCCAGCACAGCCTGGGAGCCAGGCCCCTGCCCTGCTGCCTCACCTGTGGCCCCGGGGCCGTGCCCGCTCTGCTGTCACTTCAGCAGGGAAATGTCATCGGCGAAGTCGTCGTGGTCCCGCCGCAGGCAGCGGAAGCAGCGCCACTGGAACACCATGAGGCACAGGGGCAGCATGAAGAGGGCGCAGATGGCCGCCATGACGTAGGCGATGGTCATCAGCGTGGACTCGTCCGTCTGTGGGATGTTGTAGCCGCAGTCCTCCATGTTGGAGTGCAGGTGGGGCCCGTCCACCGCTGCCGTCCGGAACTCGTCGTGCACTGTGGGAAGGGAGGCAGGGTCTGGGTTCTGCACACCTGTGACCGTGTTCACAGGGGTCCAAGGGTGAGGGAAGAGATGAGGATCTGACTCCATGTTTCAGAAGCCTTGATTTATTATTTTATGATATATCTTATATATTAATTATATTGTATTGTATTGTATTATATCGTATCATATCAAAACTATACTAAAAGAATAGAAGAAAGGATTTCATCAGAAGGCTGGCTAAGAATAGCAAAAGAAAGAATGATAACAAAGCTTCTGTCTCGGACAGAGAGTCCAGACAGCTGACTGTGATTGGCCATTAATTAGAAACAACCACATGAGACCAATCACAGATGCACCTGTTGCATCCCACAGCAGCAGATAACCATTGTTTACATTTTGTTCCTGAGGCCTCTCAGCTTCTCAGGAGGAAAGATCCCAAGGAAAGGATTTTCCATAAAATGTGTCTGTGGCACACACCCACTCCCCTCCACGCCCGCCCCGCGGGCCCAGCTCACCGTGGCAGGCGCTGACGGCAAAGCCGATGCGCTTGCGGGCACGGTCGAACACCACGTAGAAACCCTCCATGATCACGGCGCCCATGACGGTGCCGGTGGAGGACTGGGAGATGGCAAACTTGTAGCAGTCGTCCTGAGAGGTGGCCACGTCCTCCACGGGGCGCAGGTATTGCTGCAGGGGCAGAGGAGCGCTCAGGGAAGGGGGCACGGGAGGCAGCTGTGCCCACCCGGCTGTGCCCTGCCTGCGCTGCCCTCTCCAGCCTGGGTCTGGCCAGCCAAGCACCCACCTGGGGCAGGATGGTGATCCGGAAGGACTGGTTGGTGGCCTCCCCCATCAGGTAGAGGGACAGCACCGGGAAGATGTGCCAGGGGGTGGTGCCGACCTGCCAGCAAACCAGCTGCTCCCCCAGCCAGAAGCCGTCTGGGAACTTCTCTGTCTGCCAGAGGGAAAGGGAAGGTGAGCAGGGCCAAGCTGGGCAGGCAGCAGAGATGCCAGGCTGCTGAGGGGCAGCCACACCGCCCACAGCGCCTGGCCCGTGTCTGTGGGGAAGGGATGGGTTCCACTGACCGAAGATGCTGTTTTGATGGATTTCACCGCAGCCTCAAACACCTTCTTCGGCAGCCTGAGGTTGGTGGTCCCGCTGTCCACAATGCTCTTGTCGTAGTTGTACTGGGGGGCAGAAGAGGAACAGTGACCCAGGTGCAGGAGGACCCCAGACCATTCCCTGAGCCTCAGCCTCCTCTGACCAATGCTGGGTGCCTCCAGTGCCCGTGGGGCAGGTCCCACCACTGCCCACTCACCTCCTTGCAGTCCATGTTCAGGTCCTGCCCGTTGACCTCCAGCTTGACGATGATGACCTCGTAGTACCACTCCTTGCGGATGGGGGTGTACCAGATGTCACCCACATACAGCGAGCGGTCGATGCCACCGATGATCTGCAGAGCAGACAGGACGGCGCTGCCACCACGCGCTGGCAGTGCCACAGAGGAACCCCCCAGCCACCTGCGGAGGGCTCACCATGCTGCCTCCCACCGAGGCCACGGTCTCTGTCTCGTTGGGAGAGAAGCCTGTCCCGCACAGCTGCAGGGAGAAGATGTTGGGCACCCGAGTCTGCTTCACCAGGGAGTCAAAGAAGGGCTCCAGGCTGTCGTCGGGCTGGTGGGAGGAGAAAGCAGAGGCAGGACAGGGATGTGTCAGCGCTCTCCCTTCTCCAGGAGCTCTCTGCACCCAGGGGAGCTCCCCTCAGCAGCACTGCTGTGCCCCAGGGGACAAACGGGGGGGGCAAGGCAAAAGGCAACTGAAGCGTTTTGGTGCTGACATCCAGGACTGTCAGCCAGGACTCACCCGGGCAATCTCGGCATACGCCAGCCCCAGGATCCCTTCCCAGTTGGAGCCGTTGATGAAGAATTTGTCAGACTCCGTGATGGCAGCAATGTTGGCTCTGACAGTGACGTTGGGGCCGTGGGGGATGGTGACAAGGTCAGTGCCCAGCTCCCCTTCCCACTTGCCCTGGGTGTAGGGCACATACACCCCCTTCCTCAGGTCACGGTAGGTGCTGGACCTGCAATGGCAGCACAGGGACGGGTCAGACCAGCAGGGTTTATGTGCACCCAGCCATTCCAGAGGCCAGGCTGTAGCTGGCAGGCTGTGGCCAGACCTGCAGCAAGGAGAAGCAGTGTGCCTGAGAGGCTGTGCCCTGTGTCCCCCCAGAATACTCACAGCTGCCGCTGGTAGTATCTCCGGAGGAAAGGGTGTGGTGCAGCTCCCACAGCGAAGTTACTGCTCCCTGTGTCCACCAGGATATTCAGCTGGAGAAGGGAGATGGCTGCCATGACGTGGGCGATGGTCATGGTCAGCGGACTCGTCCGTCTGTGGGGATGTTGTAGCGCAGTCCTCCATGTTGGAGTGCAGGTGGGGCCCACCGCCCGCCGTCCGGAACTCCGCCGTGGCACTGTGGGAAGGGAGGCAGGGTCTGGTTCTGCACACCTGTGACCGTGTTCACAGGGGTCCAAGGGTGAGGGAAGAGATGAGGATCTGACTCCATGTTTCAGAAGGCTTGATTTATTATTTTATGATATATCTTATATATTAATTATATTGTATTGTATTGTATTGTATTGTATCATATCGTATCATATCATATATCAAAACGATACTAAAAGAATAGAAGAAAGGATTTCATCAGAAGGCTAGTAGCTAAGAATAGCAAAAGAAAGAATGATAACAAAGGCTTGTGTCTTGGACAGAGAGTCCGAGCCAGCTGACTGTGATTGGCCATTAATTAGAAACAACCACCTGAGACCAATCCCAGATGCACCTGTTGCATTCCACAGCAGCAGATAACCATTGTTTGCATTTTGTTCCTGAGGCCTCTCAGCTTCTCAGGAGGAAAGATCCCGAGGAAAGGATTTTCCATAAAATGTGTCTGTGGCACACACCCACTCTCCTCCACGCCTGCCCCGCGGGCCCAGCTCACCGTGGCAGGCGCTGACGGCAAAGCCGATGCGCTTGCGGGCGCGGTCGAACACCACGTAGAAACCCTCCATGATCACGGCGCCCATGACGGTGCCCGTGGAGGACTGGGAGATGGCAAACTTGTAGCAGTCGTCCTGAGAGGTGGCCACATCCTCCACCGGGCGCAGGTATTGCTGCAGGGGCAGAGGAGCACTCAGGGAAGGGGGCATGGGAGGCAGCTGTGCCCACCCGGCTGTGCCCTGCTGCACTGCCCTCTCCAGCCTGGGTCCGGCCAGCCCAGCACCCACCTGGGGCAGGATGGTGATCCGGAAGGACTGGTTGGTGACCTCCCCCATCAGGTAGAGGGACAGCACCGGGAAGATGTGCCAGGGGGTGGTGCCGACCTGCCAGCAAACCAGCTGCTCCCCCAGCCAGAAGCCGTCTGGGAACTTCTCCGTCTGCCAGAGGGAAAGGGAACGTGAGCGGGGCCAAGCTGGGCAGGCAGCAGAGATGCCAGGCTGCTGAGGGGCAGCCACACCGCCCACAGCGCCTGGCCCGTGTCTGTGGGGAAGGGATGGGTTCCACTGACCGAAGATGCTGTTTTGATGGATTTCACCGCAGCCTCAAACACCTTCTTCGGCAGCCTGAGGTTGGTGGTCCCGCTGTCCACAATGCTCTTGTCGTAGTTGTACTGGGGGGCAGAAGAGGAACAGTGACCCAGGTGCAGGAGGACCCCAGACCACTCCCTGAGCCTCAGCCTCCTCTGACCAATGCTGGGTGCCTCCAGTGCCTGTGGGCAGGTCCCACCACTGCCCACTCACCTCCTTGCAGTCCATGTTCAGGTCCTGCCCGTTGACCTCCAGCTTGACAATGATGACCTCGTAGTACCACTCCTTGCGGATGGGGGTGTACCAGATGTCACCCACGTACAGCGAGCGGTCAATGCCACCGATGATCTGCAGAGCAGACAGGACGGCGCTGCCACCATGCGCTGGCAGTGCCACAGAGGAACCCCCCAGCCACCTGCGGAGGGCTCACCATGCTGCCTCCCACCGAGGCCACGGCCTCTGTCTCGTTGGGAGAGAAGCCTGTCCCGCACAGCTGCAGGGAGAAGATGTTGGGCACCCGAGTCTGCTTCACCAGGGAGTCAAAGAAGGGCTCCAGGCTGTCGTCGGGCTGGTGGGAGGAGAAAGCAGAGGCAGGACAGGGATGTGTCAGCCTCCCTTCTCCAGGAGCTCTCTGCACCCAGGGGAGCTCCCCTCAGCAGCACTGCTGTGCCCCAGGGGACAAACGGGGGACAGGAAAAAGGCAACTGAAGCATTTGGTGCTGACATCCAGGACTGTCAGCCAGGACTCACCTGGCAATCTCTGCATACGCCAGCCCCAGGATCCCTTCCCAGTTGGAGCCGTTGATGAAGAATTTGTCAGACTCCGTGATGGCAGCAATGTTGGCTCTGACAGTGACGTTGGGGCCGTGGGGATGGTGACAAGGTCAGTGCCCAGCTCCCTTCCCACTTGCCCCTGGGTGTAGGGCACATACACCCCCCCTTCCTCAGGTCACGGTAGGTGCTGGACCTGCAATGGCAGCACAGGGACGGGTCAGACCAGCAGGGTTTATGTGCACCCAGCCATTCCAGAGGCCAGGCTGTAGCTGGCAGGCTGTGGCCAGACCTGCAGCAAGGAGAAGCAGTGTGCCTGAGAGGCTGTGCCCTGTGTCCCCCCAGAATACTCACAGCTGCCGCTGGTAGTATCTCCGGAGGAAAGGGTGTGGTGCAGCTCCCACAGCGAAGTTACTGCTCCCTGTGTCCACCAGGATATTCAGCTGGAGAAGGAAGAAAGACAGGAAGGCTCATGAGTGCAGTGGGACCCCCTTTTGTTGTGCCCAGAGAGGAGAGAAGGAGGAGGCGGAGCAGGAGGCAGCGACATTGGAGAGTTGCACAAAGAGCAAACACCGTCCTGCACTGTGCAAACAGAGTGCAAGCTCCTCACTCAGCACGGCCCAGCCTCAGTCCCCCAAACCCACAGGCAGGACTCAGGAACCACTTGGCAGGTGTCTTGGGGCAGTAACACAGCGTGCACAGGCTGCCCCTTCCAGGAAAGCAGATTTGCTGGCACTGCTGCTGGGAAGGATGGCTGGTGGGCAGCCCCTGTGCCCGCTAATCGCCACCCATATGCCGAGCCCTGCTCCCGATTCACTCCTGCCTGGGCAGGATTACCACGCTTGGCAAACATCCCACTGGCAGGGCAGGAGTGGGCCAGCCTGCTCCTGCCCTCAGCTGACCCGTGCCTGCGGCCCTGGTGAGGAGAGGGTGGGATGGCCCAGGTGGGATGGCCCGGGTGGGATAGCCCTGGTGGGATTGCCAGGGTGGGATTGCCAGGGTGGGATTGCCCGGGTGGGACCGGGGCTATCTGAGCCTCCCTGGCCCCAGAGCCAGGAGCTGCCTCACAGCAGCACCCCGGGCAGCAGCTCCAGGGCTTTGGCCCCTAATCTGTGCAGTCAGAGGCAGAGGAAGGAGGTTAATGCGCTTGTGTTAATCGCAGCAGCACCGGCTGCAGCTGCCCAGTGCTCTCCCTGACAGGGGCTGGCATGTCCTGAGTGCCCCAGCTCCACCTCCCTGCCAAGGGGAACGTTTCAGGCCGTGGGTAAAGACCAGAGCAGCACATTCCCTCCCTCAATCCCCACCCTGGGCGGGTGCCAGCTCAGCACCCACCACACAGCCTGGCAATCCGGCACCTGCGCTCCCAGGGCTGCTCCCAGCTCTGTGCCATTAGGGGCCACCTGCTCCACACAGCTCATCTGCGATCCCCGGGGCACCCAGAGGAGACTGGTTTCCCTGGAGAAGGACCTGCTGAGCTGACGCTGCAGGGAGAGGAGGCAGGGAGGGCTTTTAAACTCACAGGCTCCATCCTGCTGAAGGGGTCACGCACAGGACCCACGTGGAGAGGACCCGGATCCTTGAGACTCAGCCCAGCCATCCATTCAGGCCAGGACATGGCACGTGAACTGGGGAGACCAGGACATGTGTGGCAGTCCCTACACTGCCTGAAACCTGTCCCTGGAAGTGACAGCCCCTCCAGGCACCTCAGCAGCAGCACTGGCTCTGTGCCACACATGTCCCTAGAGCTGTGTGCTGCTCCTGGGGCACCAATCCTGTGCCATCTGTCCCAAAACACCAGCTCCTGCTGCTCGGCTCACCCCTCTCCCCTGTGTGTTTATGAATCAGCCCGTTCTGGGGAGCCAGGGAAACCAACATGCTTGGGCACATGGAATGTGTGAGCAATCAGCTGCTGACGGTGACTTGGCAGCGCAGCACAGCTCAGAACCAAAATTAAAGCACGAGGGGATACAGAAACTTCATTGTCAGCATTGGGAAGGTGAAAGGAAAGGTGAGGAGATGGATCACCCTGTCCCTGCTGCGTGAGAGCCTTTGGGAAGGATGCACCCACCCCGGAGCAAACACGCTCCCCATTTCCTGCAGAGGCACAGCAGAACTCTTTCATAGGAATCCTCTCATTCCATTGCAATGCCTGGAGGGACTGCTCCAGCGCACACACACACACACGCACACACACACACACACACACAGGCACCACGTTTGCATTGGAAGCAATCCAAGGCTGGAAGATGCCGCCCAAAGGGTGGCTGGCTCCGGAACACATGGGTGCCTGGAACAGGTGGTTCGCACGGAAATTATCTGGCAGCTGCGACACGTGGCAGGCAGGAGATGATGAAATCACATTTAAAACTAGATTTTACAAATAATCTCCCCCCTTTTTTTTCCTCCTAAACACACCCTGCCAGGCAATATATCCCAGGAACACGGGGACAACACAACAGTGCTCCCAGAGATGCAATTTCCATGGCAGTGGTACCGTTCCTCCATCCACTTCTTGCCCCCATAGCTCTCTCCCACCACGCACACCCAGCACAGCCAGCTCGTGGGGAAAGCCAGCCTTTATTTCAGAGCCTGTGTGGGTGCTGGCTGTTCTGGCAGCAGCCAAAAAGCGGTGATGGCAGGCACGAGGGAATGTGGCCCTGTGCTTGGAGGAACTGGAGCCTCGATCACCGAGCTGGACCCCTGGGCCAGACTTGTTGCTGGTGGCAACGGGGATGAGGATGGGCACAAAAGGATTTAGAAGTGGGAACCTCCCCACTCTCATCCATAAAAGAGGGCAGGAGCTGGTTGCCCTGTGCTGTGTGACTGGCACCTGGCCCTCAGCATTCACCCTGTCCCCAGCAGGCAGGCACACGGTGCCACATGAGCTGGGCAGCATGTGAGGGATGCTGACAAAGAGATGGAGCAGGATCAGAGCCTGGTGACACACCAACGCCTGCTCTGCCGGCTCTCTGGGCCCCCTTTCCATCCATCCCATTTTCCTGCACTTTGCCTCCCCACGCTGCCCCAACTCCTGCGCAGCGAAAGCCATCACGAGGTCCCCGGGAAAGCCGAGCTCGGGAGGATTTCTGGAGAATTTCCGCGGCTGGGAGCAGCAGGCAGAGCCAGGCAGCAGCTGCGCCCGGGGCTGTGCTGGGAGGAGCTGCCAAGCCCGGCTGGGCCGTGGGCTCCTCCGTGCCCGCATGTGCCCGCTCCAGGCGGGCACGGGGCTGCGCAGCCACATCCCACCCGCCTGCCGCCCACAGCCCGCGCAGCTCCAGCGGCATCCGCGGCTCGGCAGCGGGGAGGGAGGCACGGAGAGAGGGAGGGACGGAGGCAGGCAGGGAGGAGGCATGGAGCGGGAAGGGAGGGATGGAGCGATGAAGCCGGGCTCGCCCGCACCTAGAGGCACACGCAGCACCGGCCACCGCGCCCCGAACGCCCGGGCAGCCCCGGGAGCGCCGGGGTCACCTTCGGCGGGGCCCTGCGGCCAGTTTTAGCCGAAAGGCAGCAGGAAAAGCAGCCCCGGAGCGATGAGAAGCAGGAATGCTGCCCGGGCCGTGGGCGAGAGGCACGCGAAGCCATGGTGGCTACAGCCGCCTCTGCTCCGCGCCCCGCAGCGGGCCAGGGGGGCACCCGCAGCCCCCGGGGTGCGGGGAATGCAGGGGATGAAGGAGATGCGGGGGATGCGAGAGATGCGGGGATCCCCTCCCACCTCACCTTCTGCGGGGGGCTGCCCACCGTCATCTCCACGTAGTAGCCCTGCCCGGACTTGCCCCGCAGGTTGTCGATCATGTCCACGAAGCTGCCGGCGCTGTCGGGCTCGGCGTCCAGCGGCGCCCGGCGCAGCCGGAGCCCCGACGGCGGGGCCGCGCCGCCCCGCAGCGGCAGCCGGATGCGCGGCGGGGCCGGGACGGCGCGCAGGGCGCCCAGCCACAGCAGCAGCCAGGGCCAGGCGGGCGCCATGGCCGCGGGGAGCCCTCGGGGACGCGGTCAGCGGGCCCGCAGCGCCCCGCGCCTCGGCGGGGCGGCCGCGCCGGGGCGGGCGGGTGCGCGGCGGCGGCGGGCATGGCGGCGCGCACGGACCCGCCCCGGAAAGCCCGCCCGCCGGCGGAAGCGCTCACCGAGAGACCCGCCCCGGCCCTGCCCGGTGCCCGCGGCCCTTGGCCGGTCCCCCTGCCCGTGCCCGTTCCGCTGCCCCGTCCCGCCCCGCCGGGACACACCGGGACGGGCCGGGACGGGCCGGGGGCGGTACGCACGCGTCGCCATGGCAACCGCATCCCCGGAGGCCCCGCCGCGGTGACGTCATTCATCCTGCCTCCCCGGCGGCCAATGGGGTGGCGCGCGTCGCCCCGGCGGCCAATGGCGGGGAGGGGGCGGGCCCTGGGGCAGCGGCCGCGGCGGCTCCCGCGCTCCCGGCAACCGGCGAAGCCCCGCGGGCGAGTGGACGGGGCCCGCGGCACGGTGAGCGGCGGGCGGGAGGGGCCCGCAGCGGCGGGCGGGGAGCCGGGCCCGGGCCCCGGGAGGGTCCCCTCGGTGAGCGGGGGCTGCGGGGAGCGGCCCCGCGCCGCGCGGTTCCGGCCTCCCGCCGCACGCGGGCTCCGGGCTGTGCGTGTGTCGCGTGGGTGCTGTCGTGATTCGGGCGAAAATCGCTTTCTTTTCGTACTTTTTCAACTGCCCTATCAACCAAAGCTGTTTGTTCTCTTTGCTCGCTGCGCTTTTTCCGTGGCTGCGGGCTGGCGCGGCGGCGGCTGCACTGAGGCTTCGGTTCTGCTTGCACGGAGCTATAGAACGGGTTTTTGGCTTGGAACGGACCTGAAAATCATCCACTTCCTCTCCATGCCGTGGGCATGGGCCTTCCACTATCCCAACTCGCTCCAAGCCCCCCGTCCAACCTGGCCTTGAACACCTCCAGGGATGGGGCTGCCGCAGCTTCTCTGGGCACCCTGTGCGAGGGTCTCCCCACCTTCACAGGGAAGAATTCCCTCCCCAGATCTCACCTAAATCCTCCTCTTTTAGTTTAAAGCCGTTGCCCCTTGTCCCCATCTACTACAGCTGCCCCTCAAGCACTGAAAGGTCGCACTGAGGTCCCCCCATTTGCGGCAAGGCAGATTCTCCAAGAGAGGAGTGAGCCCATCATTCATCCCCCAGGGCCAGCGCCAGGGATGGGAGACGGGGCTGAGACAGTTTTGGGAGAGGAAAATAGGGACAGGAGGCCCCGAGTGAGGTGCCCACCCCAAATGCTCTGACTGGGGACGTTTGGGAGGGGGAGAGGTGTGAGCTCCGTGGTGCTGGCGTGGTTTGGATCTCCTGAGGATATCTTCACCTGGAAGTGCCAGGATTAGTTGCTGCTTCTGAGACTTACTTTACATAAGAGTTATAAATACAGCGTGGGCTGAGGACGCAGGGAGGTGGAGAGGGCAGTGCTGGCCGTGTCACAGGTGCTGATCCTGCTCTGGGTGCTGTCACTGCGGGTACCTGGCAGGTACCACAGCCCCCTGGGTCTCACGAGGAAAGCAGAGGAATGCTCATGCACTGAGAATTTGGGGGGTTTAGGCTGGAGTGTTTGACCTTGGCGTTCATTTGTGTGTTTGAGCAGCAGTTGTGGTCCCACAGTGCTTGTGCTGGCTAATGTGGCTGCACAGAGCCCCAGCTGGGGTGTTTGGGGTGAGCTGGGTGAATTCCAGCTGGGGGTGTTTGGGGTGAGCTGGGTGAATTCCAGCTGGGGGTGTTTGGGGTGAGCTGGGTGAATTCCAGCTGTGTGAACCGTGCTCGATGGGCTGGGAGGGCCCGGCTGTGGTGTGCTCTGGGAGTTAAATCACAAAGCAATGCTTTGGGAAAGGTGCTTGCTTTCTCTTCCTTCCCTGTCTCATTTCAGCTTATTTTTTTACCTGGTTGAGAAGTGCCTGAAGCATCTTTCCTGTAGGAACTGTGAGGCCTGGGGGATGTGGTTAGAACTTTGTCCGGTTCAGCTCTGCTCTCGGTTTCCACAGCCCGTGGCAGTGTGTGTGGAGGCTCTCTGGCTCAGTTTTGCTGTGTGTGCTGCAGCAGAAGGGCTCTGCCATGTGCTGGGGGTGAGGAATTGCCTTTCCCGAGGGCAGCTGTGACTCTGTGTGGTTCCTCCCCGTGCCAGGTGTGGCACCCATGGCAGGAGCCGTGTGCATTGGGGACCAGCTCATTCTGGAAGAAGACTACAATGAATCCTACGTTCCCGAGGAGCAGGGTGAGTGAGCCCATCTCCCCAGGGGCTGGGAGAGGGGATTCAGGCATGCAGGTCACTTCCAGGTGTGTTCAGAGCACAGGGATTGTTTCTGGAGTGGCTGGAGAGGGCAGAACGCAGGGGATTTTAGCAGAGCCGAATGTCACTCCATGGTGTCACTGCCCCTGTCCCCAGCCTGCCTCCACAGGCACACAGACTCTGCTGCTGGCTTTGCCTCAGGATTTCCCAGGGTGCCCACAGCTTTGGCTGAGGAGGGTGGCTCTGCCGCGTGGACCAAGCTCACAGATCGCTCTCTGTTTCCCCCAGAAATCCGGGATTTTGCACCAACAATCGGGATTGACCCCGACAAGGAGTCGGAGCTGCTGTGGCTGGCCCGGGAGTGCCTGGTGACCCCACTGCCCCCCGAGTGGAAGGCCTGGTGAGAGCTCTGGCAGCAGCTGTGCTGGGCATTCCCAGTGCCAGGACAAGGGGAGCGGCTCCAGCTGGCAGAGGATTGGGTTTGCTGGGGCATCAGGAGCTCAGGGTGGCAGAAGTGTTTGGGGAGCTGGGTATGAGCATCCTGGGAGAGCTGCTTCCCACACTGGTACATTTGTGGCCTCCTGGATACATCACACTCCTCTTCCCTGAGCTTCAGGTGCTCCTTCCATCAGCAAAGGTGTTCTGGCCTGTGCAGCTGGATTTTTAATTTGTGCTCTTCCACCTTTCCCTGCTGTTTTTGCCCTGCAGCCAGGCTATCGCAGGGGGTGACATCTATTTCTTCAACTTTGAGAGTGGCGTCTCCACATGGGAGCACCCCTGTGATGAGCACTACAAGCAGCTGGTCATCAGGGAGAGGGAGAAGCTGCTGGCACGGGGCAGCCTGAAGAAGGAGAAGAAGGAGAAGAAAGAGAAGAAGGACAAGAAGGAGAAGAAGGAGAAGAAAGAGAAGAAGAAGGACAAGAAGGAGAAGCAGCTCCTGAAGCAACTCCCTGTGAGTAGGATCTGCCTGCAGTGCTTTGGGGAGGGTTGGGCAGGGGATGACAAGGACACAGAGTGCTTTGTGCCCCCAGACCCGGGTGACGGGCAGTGAACCAGCTGGGGTGGGAACACTGGCTACAGAATCACCTTTGATTTTGGCTGTGAGATGCTCTGTAGTAAGCACCCACTCTTGGTGTGTCTGGGAGGGAGGGCAGTATCAGGACCCACTCGGATGGGTCAGGCATCTGGAAAGCAGAGTGTGGGAGTGACTCAAACCCTGTTTCCTCCCCATCCCGCCTGTGGCTGTGGGGTCTCTGAGCAGGGCTGGTCCCACAGCCCCTGCTTGCCCAGGGGAGCTCCTTGTCCTGCTCCAAGGGCAGGGCTGTGAGCTCCCTGTGCTCCTGCAGCCCCCAGGCTCCCAGCTGGCCCCCATCCAGCCTCCCCTGGGCAGCCTCTCTCCTCTCCGTGGCCTCATCCCACCTTCCTCCGTCGCCCTTCGTGGGAGCCTGAGCCTGGACCTGGGCAACGTGCTGGACTGCAGCCTCAGCCCCAAGGAAGGACCGCTGGTGAGGCTCCCTCTCCCCTGGGAACGTGCCCTGGCAGCACACTGCAAAGGGTCACGGGCATGGGGACACTTAAATGACAGGATTTGTGATCTTCTCTCAGTTTGGAAATACTGTTGTATGTCAAAAAACTCTATTTCTTTTCTTCTAGTTCTAAATTAGCGGTGAGCTTTCTTCTGCCGTCTTTGGCAGATTTGGAAAGAATTGTTTCAATAACTGTTGCGCAGGAAAAAAGAGTTTTAAGTTTTAATAGAATTTGATGTCCAAAGCAAGCACGACAAACAATGCAGATAATAGAGTTCGATGAACTATTTTCACTCTTCTATTTGAGAATAAAATTAAAAGAGCTGTTGTCCTGGTGGGTGTAAGGTTTACAACCATGTGGAATGCTTTGTTTATTTATTACTAGAAAGTGACCTGAGGGTCAATAAAACTTGTTAAATGGGAAGAAATTGACCCTTTAAAGGAAGCCAAAGCAAAATGTGTGCAAAACATAGACATAAAGACATTTGAAAATAAACAAACCTGTTGAGTTGTAGGAAACTGCCAGAACCCAGCAGCTCAGCGGCTCAGTGGGTCTCCATCCCCTCCCTTCCCTGGCTCCTGCCTTCACAGCCTGCAGAGATCCCAAAGCCCACCAGCCACACCAAGAACCTGCTGGATTTGGTCTGTGAAGAGAAACGTTCCTTGAACGCGGCATTGCCAGAGAAGTGGAGAGAAGAAGATGAAGACAGTGAAAATGAGGTATTTGTGTGCCCTGGGTGCAGGCAGAGTGCTGCAGCCTCCTGGTGCTCCCCTGGGAATGGCTGTTCCGTTTGCCCCTGGGCTTTCATTTGTGCTCTCTTTGTGCTGCTTGGTCCCCAAAATCATCTGATCCTGTTTTCACGTGGAATCCCTGTGAATGAACATCTGCCATGGTGTCATTCCAAGATGAATTGGCTGTAGGTGCATTGCCATGGCTCTGCTGCCCAATTTCACTGCAGAGGAGCCCCTGCTGGGGCATTGCACTGGTCAGAACTCCATTTTGGCCATTTATTTTTTTTTTTTTATCCTTCAGAGTTTCCCCGGGACCTCAAGGCTGTTAAAAAACGTGTACCTGGATGTTGAAGCCCTGGCAGGCAGCTTTGACTTTGAGGTCAGACCAGGGTGCTGGGATGGGCAGGGGGCACTGCCAGGGGATGAGGGTGCAGGAATAGTGCCAGAGGGATGAGTTTCCTGTGAGAGGAACAGAGAGAAGGAGAGGAAGGCTCAGCAGCAGGGCTGGGGGAAGCCAGGTGTGGCCCACAGGGGACAGTTGGGATGGGCATTGAAGGGACATTTGTGCTTGGGGTGGTTGTGGTTTGGTACCTGGGACTGAGGAGACATCTTTGCCCAGGCTGGAGCTCTGCTTCATCCTCAGACAGGGAAAATAAAGGCAGGTAGGTGGAGCAGGCTGGGGGGAAATCTGCTTCTGCAGGGAGCAGCAGGAAAAGGGTCTGGGGTCAGAGGCGCTGCTGCACTTGGTGTGAGGAAGGCTCAGTGAGGAAGTGGCACCTCCATTCTGCTCTCTGTTCATCAGGGATGGGGAGGAAGGCTCAGTGAGGAAGAGGCACCTCCATTCTGCTCTCTGTTGGTCAGGGATGGGGAGGAAGGCTCAGTGAGGAAGAGGCACCTCCATTCTGCTCTCTGTTCATCAGGGATGGGGAGGAAGGCTCAGTGAGGAAGAGGCACCTCCATTCTGCTCTCTGTTGGTCAGGGCTGGGGAGGCAGGCTCCTTGGCAGTGCTGGCCCTGGAGAGGGGACAGGGGAGCATCCTGTGGGAATGCTCTGCTGCTGTCCCTGTGTTCCACAGGAACCCCCCGGGGGCTGCACGTGGCCCCTTCTCTGTGCCAACACCAAACCTGTTCTCCTTTCTCCTCAGCCTGCTGCTCAATCCCGTGGCTGGGGCTCAGAGTGTGCAGCAGCCAAGGCCTCGAGCAGGGGCTGAGCTTTCCCTGTGCTGCCTTAGCTGGGATCAGGCTTAGCATGACAAGGGCACAATGGGAAGTGCGTTGTAAGCAGCTCTGGTGATTTGGCCCGACTGTTTGTGCTGACATTAATCCTTTCTCACCGCTTTGAAAATCCTGTTCCAGTATCTGAAAGGCAAATTAATTTCTTTTAAAGTGTTTTGGAGTATTTTCCTTATCCTTTTCACAGCGCAGGAAAATTAAGCTGTAAAGTACTTTGCTGGAGAACCTATTCAGGGCGCTGGGCAGGATCTGCAAAGGCTTATGCTAAAGTGGATGTGACAAAGAGAGCCCTGACTCTCTCATCTCCAGACAGCAGCAGCCTGTGGGGGCCCAGTTCCTCACTGAAATGTTAATGTCTGCAGGAACAAAGAGCTGCCGTGGCATTTCAGTGCCATGGGCATGGGGAATCCATTATGGAATGGCAATTGCTGCCCAAGAGCCAGGCTGTTATCCCAGATAGGTGATAGCCTAGTCCTGACAAGACAGCAGTGCCCGACTGGAAAATAGAATTCCTCTGTAGCTCCATGAGATGGCAGTAGAAAAGCATCCCTAGGAGCAGCCTCGCCGCAGCTCCCTTGCAAAGCAGCAGACAAGGGTTTGTGTCCAAGTCCTAAGGGGGGAATCTAAGCAGAAATGGGTGAAATAATGAAAAAAGTGGCTTCGTGTAGCCTGTGCTCGGGGTTGGATGCCTGTATTGGAAGGAAATGGGAGGTTTTAGTGACTTGCTGAGCCAGGATGTTGGGTGGAGCAGAGGCAGCATCAGACACAGCCCACAGGGAGCTCAGAGCAGGAACAGTTCATGGAGCTGGCCAGCAGGAAAAGCAGCAGTGAAGCACCACAGCTGGATGTTGGCCTGCAAGTCCCTCTCTGCTCCAGGGCTGCGGGTGGTGGGTGCTCACCTGTCCCGGGTGGGCAAATCCTGCAGCTTGGGAAGGTGCCGTGGGGAATCCTGCAAGTGGCTGTGTCCCCCCAACTAGGAGCACAGCAAGGAGGAGCGGGAGGAGCGTGGCAGCCCTTCATCACCTGGTGCTGCTGGTGCTGCTCCCCAGCACCACGGGAGCCCTGAGGAGGAAGCTGCCAGCCTGGCAGAGGTGACAGTGGCTCCCTGGCATCCCTGCCCCGCTTGCACGGTGCCACCCAGGCTTTGCATGCAGTAGGCAGCTGCTGGTGTTGTGGTGTGTTGTGTCTGCAGCTGCTTGGCTTGTTTCTGGTGCTGGTTAAAGTTTAATGCTGCTCACAAGGAGCAGGGATTTGGGAGGCAGGGATTTCCCATCACTTAGCGCCGCTCGGGGTGGGTGGAATGTTACAGCTTGTGAAAATATCACCCAAAGCCAGTTATAACCCTGCTGACTTGTCCAGCTCTGAAATCCAGAGAAAATCTCTAGAAGGTCTCTAGAAAGTCTCATAGAAAGTCTTGCTGCAGGAGGAAAAACCTCCCTCCTCCTTGTCCTCCTCCTGTGGGTCTGACTGGCACGGGTCCCTCTGCTGCAGAGTTATGATCATCAAGGTGTGAGCCTGACAAAAGGCTTCCCTGTTATTGCCATTGACACAGGATTCTGCCAGCCAAAGAGATTATTCTGGGATATTTCAGTAGCTCGGGTGAGCCTGCCTGGGGAGAAGTCCTTTTGTGTGCGCACCATCGCTGGTGTGCTGCTCCATTTTGGGGTGTGTGTGATGCTGTGTTCAGGCATCAGAGCCCTGCTTGGCCTCGTTTGGGGTATCCTGGACACTGCCAGGTCCATCCCTGGTGGGATGTCCTCAGGAGAACTCTGGAGCAAGTTGTGCGAAAGGAGCAAAACTTTCCAGGCACCCTAATGCCCCTAAGAGGGGAAGCGCTAAAGGAGGGTGGCTAAAGCCCTGTGCCCACCTTTCTGTGGGTCCTGCTGTCCCAGGGAGCCGCCTGTGGCTGGTTGGTGACCCTGGGACTCTGCTGCCAGGGGCTGGGAGCTGTCAGTGCCAGGGGATTGATTGCAGCTGAGCCCCAGAGCTGCAGGATTTTTGGGAAGCGCCTGGAGCTGGGCTCCTCTGCCCTCTCCGTCCTGCCGGATGCCCTCCCAGCCCTGGGGATGATGGCAGAGCAGTGACACACTCGGAACGTGCTCCTGCAGCCCTGGCCTGGGAGCCCAGAGCGTTCCAGAGGCACTCTGATAAAAATACACAGCTAAAATATGCGCTCAGTGTACAGAACACGGCGTGCACAGGAGGCAGGCAGTGTTTGACAAGGCTCCGTGGCATTAATAAAACAGTGAGCAAGCGGGACGTGCCAGCAGCTCTGTTTGCATGCTGATGCTGATGAGGGAGCCATGCCCCTCTCCCTGGGCACTGCTGTGGCCTCCCCTCTGCTGGGAGAGGCAGTGGAACCTTTGGGTGACTAAGCTTCAATTCAGGGCTGTTTTTCCCCATCTCTCAGCCTCCTGTGTTAGTCACAGGCTCTTTCTGAGCTCTGAGTGCTGCCTTCAGTCAGTGCCCACCCTCCAGTCTGTCCCTCTGGAAGGTGGGATGGAGCTCCTGCCTGCTCTCCCCTGCTTGAAATGTCAGGCAGAAGTGAAATGTCCTGTCGTGGTCTCTTACAAATTTCCACCTCTGACCAGACAGATCCAATGTGGGAGCATAAATGGGCCTGCAGTGGGGCACGTGGGGTGCTCACAGGGGCTGGTGGCCTTGCACAGCCTCTCTTACCCACTGTGAATAAAAAACCAACAGATCAGAAAAAGTCAGAGCCCGAGAAATGAGTGAGGTTGCGTCACTGGAGTGCCTTGCCTTGGAACGGGACTGTGTGGAGGGAAATCAAACAGGTCTTGGAGTCACCCAAAGATTTGTGGTTGTGCTGCTTGCTGTAGGAGAGCCTGTGCTGTTCCTGACTCCTGCATCCCCCAGGGAGAACACTGGGTCTGTAATTGTGTTTGACTTGCTGCCTAGAAGGAATCCCTAAAGTCGAGGCACCCCGAAGAAGTGGCAGAGCGTTCCCTGGATTCCGGAGCCGCGTGCCCTCCGTCTGCAGCTCAGCTCCTCTCTGGGGAGCCTGGCAGCAGCCTGAGTGCCCAGGCAGAGCTGCAGGAGCCTGCTGCGGACCAGGCAGTGCACAGAGAAGATGCTGAGGCGGAAGGAGACGCCTGTGCAGCTGAGGAGCTGCCTCAATCCGAGGGGGACAGGAGCACAGCAGGGCTGGAGGTGCCCCGAGCTGCCCCTCTGGCTGTGGAGGGCGCAGATCAGCCAGCCAGCCTGGCTGCCACTGCTGACACCCTGTCCTGTGCAGAAAAGGCACTGCAGGAAGAGGGGGAAGAAGCAGCAGCCGATTCAGTGTCAGAGGACAGGCTGGATGATGGCAAAGTAAGAGTCCTGCCTGTGTGCTGTTGGTGTTGGCTGTTCCCATCGTCTCGGCGGGCCCTGGCTCAGGAGAGCTCTTGGAGCACTGTCTGCTTTCCTGTGCAGCCAGCCCAAACCTTTCCTGGTCAGCAGGGCAGGCGTTCCTGGGGGGGCACGAGTGCTCTGAATCCCCAGCTGGGCACCTTCAGGGCTGGGCTGGGCAATCCCTCCCTGCTGCACACACCAGTGCTGCCCACAGCCAGCCACGGGCACAGCCCCGGGCTGTGGTGTGTGTTCTGGGTCTGGAGGAGGAGCAGCCCCAGCTTCCAGGGCCTGTGCCGGGCCAGCAGGGCTGATGATGCAGCTCACACTGCCCGTAGCTGCTTTGTTTCTCTCCTGCTGTTGTTGCTCTCAGCTTGCTCAGAGCTGCGCTCACAGCTCTGGGCGAGGTGTGAGCTGGGAGTGGGGCAGAGCCCAGGGCTGGTCCTGGAGCTGCTTCTGGAGCTGGGAGCACAGGCTGTGGGAGCACGGACCCTGCCAGCCCTCCAGTGCGGGAGGGCAGCTGCAGGAGCAGGGCTGGGGCTGTGTCACACGCTGCCTGCCCACAGCTGGGCTGCCAGCCCCGCGCCGCCCGCCCGTGCCCACGCTCCAGAGCTCGGGATCTGATGGACGATCTCTCTGCAATCTGGCTGCCTTCCTGCTGATTCTGATCATTTCTCAAGTTCACTGATGCGGAATGTCTGTAAGAAATGATGAGCTGCAAATCTGAGCCTGGAAAACGCTCTGTGCCCTGCAGAGCCGGGGGTGCTGCTTTCCCAAACTCATCTCTCTGTGCTCTGTGCAAATCTGAGCCTGCAGAGCCGAGGGTGCTGCTTTCCAAACTCATCTCTGTGCAAATCTGAGCCTGGAAAACGCTCTGTGCCCCGCAGAGCTCAGGGTGCTGCTTTCCCAAACTCATCTCTGTGGGCTCTGTGCAAATCTGAGCCTGGAAAACGCTCTGTGCCCTGCAGAGCTCAGGGTGCTGCTTTCCCAAACTCATCTCTCTGTGCTCTGTGCAAATCTGAGCCTGGAAAACGCTCTGTGCCCTGCAGAGCTCAGGGTGCTGCTTTCCCAAACTCCTCCGTGGGCTCTGTGCAAATCTGAGCCTGGAAAACGCTCTGTGCCCTGCAGAGCCGAGGGTGCTGCTTTCCCAAACTCCCCAACTCATCTCTGTGCCCTGCAGAGCTCTGCTGCTTTCCCAAACTCCTCAATGGGCTCTGTGCAAATCTGAGCCTGGAAAACGCTCTGTGCCCTGCAGAGCCGAGGGTGCTGCTTTCCCAAACTCATCTCTGTGGGCTCTGTGCACCTGAGCTGTTCTGCTGAGGTCAGCAGGGCCACAGAGTGCTCCCATCGAGCAGCTGCAAATGGCTGGGAATGCAGGGGCCCTCGCTGCACTTAGGCACAGCAAAGTGGAATTTTAAAGTGCTTTAATGGCTCCAGTGCTGTGCTGCGTGCTAGGCTGGGAGCTCTGAGAGCTGTAGAGATCCTTGCAGGTGGAGAGGAAGCAAGTGCCTTGTTTCAGGGGTGTTCAAAGAGCACCTCTGTGCCCGCCCCAGCCCCGGCTCCTGCCCTTGTGGTGCTTTGTGTTTGTCCTGTGGGTCACACATCCTCGGTGTGTTCCCCATGATGTCCAGTCACCTTTTCTTCCCTGGGCCAGGCCAGATTTGTGTTGCCAGCAGCAGCTGCCAGGCTGGCAGTGCCCAGGTGAAGCGGCAGGGGTGGCACCTGTGCAGGCTGTGATGGGTTTTTCCTCTCAGCTTTCAAAGGCATCCGGGGTCAGTGGCTGTGAGCAGGACCTGCCAGTGTCCAAGAGCTCCGACCATGAGGTGCCTCAGCCTCTGGTGAGTCACCAAAAGCTCCTTTGTTCCTCCTTTTCTCCTCCTTTTTTCCTCCTTTTTTTCCTCCTTTTTTCCTCCTTTTCCCCTCCTTTTTCCCCTCCTTTTTCCCCTCCTTTTTTCCTCCTTCCTCCCCTGGAAATGTCCCAAACAGGGAACACCTGGGGGGGCTGGCTGTGAGCACAGAGACCCCTGGAAATGTGCAGCAGGAGCACAAAGGGGAGCAGCAGGGGCTGGGAGGATGTGCCCTGTGACCGTGTTCACAGGGGTCCCAGGATGAGGGAGGAGACGAGGATCTGCCTCCATGCTTCAGAAGGCTTGATTTACTATTTTATGATAGATATTATATTAAAACTATGCTAAAAGAATAGAAGAAAGGATTTCATCAGAAGGCTGGCTAAGAATAGAATAGCAAAGAATGATAACAAAGGTTTGTGTCTTGGACAGAGAGTCCGAGCCAGCTGACTGATTGGCCATTGATTAGAAACAACCCCATGAGACCAATCCCAGATGCACCTGTTGCATTCCACAGCAGCAGATAACCATTGTTTGCATTTTGTTCCTGAGGCCTCTCAGCTTCTCAGGAGGAAGAAATCCTAAGGAAAGGATTTTCCATAAAATGTGTCTATGACAGTGCCCCTTTGGGTGTTGTGCCACCCCCTCCTGCTGAGGCTGGTGGCATGGGAGGGTGACATTGCCCTCCCTGAGAGGCACTGGTGGCCCTTGGTCCCACAGGAGGGAAATGCTGCTGAGCTGCTGCCAGTGGGGTGCTGAGGGGGGTCTGAGCTGTGCTGGGGGTATCGGTGTAAGGATCTCTGCTTGCTCATCGCAGACTGATCCTTTCTGCTTTCTCTTTTAGGGCTTGGACTCCAAGAGCCAACTGTCCCAGGAGGTTCTGGGTGCGGGACTGTGTCCCCTGCTCTGGACAGCCCCAGGAGCAAGGTCAGAGCTGTGTGTGGGATCAGGGGGCTCTGGGGGGCCTGAGGTGTGGGTTAGGGTTAGGGTTACGCTGTGCTGTCAGTGAAGGCCCCTGCAGAGCTGAGCAGGGCTGGGTGTGTGGGTGCCAGGGGTGCCAGCAGCACCAGCAGTGCGTTGTTTGTTCTGCAGGAACACAAAGGACACAAGCCCTGAGCAGAGGTGGCTGGAGGGCTGTGCACAGGCATCTCCCTGGGTGCTGTCCCTGCCCCCAGCAGGAGAGCCAATAAATAAATGGCTTTTTCCTGGGCAACGGAGGGAGCAGAGTCTGTTCTCCTTTCTTCTTTGTATTTTGTGTCCTTTTCTTTCTCCTAAGCAGATGGGAAGGATTTGTGTGGCAGAACACGATCAATGGGAAGAAAAAGGAGGTTCCCTCTGACAGATTTTGGTAGAGGGAAGCTTATTTTTAAGCATTCGGTTGCCTTGCCTGCTGTAACACAGGGGGGAAAGGGGTCTGGGCCATGGAGCCACGTGTGTGCACATGCCTGTGTCAGCCTGGCATGCAGGCTGCCTGCAGGCAGCTCTGCCTGCAGATTGCTGGGATCTCTGCTCCATCCTTGTCCTCCTCAGCGTGGCTCTGAGGGTTTGCTCAGCCCCACGTTCTCTGGAGCCCTCCCAGCCCGTCTGTGGCTGCAGCATGCAGCTTTTGGCCTGACTGGGAGCACACCAGCTTTCAAAAGGCATCCGGGGTCAGTGGCTGTGAGCAGGACCTGCCAGTGTCCAAGAGCTCCGACCATGAGGTGCCTCAGCCTCTGGTGAGTCACCAAAAGCTCCTTTGTTCCTCCTTTTCTCCTCCTTTTTTCCTCCTTTTTTTCCTCCTTTTTTCCTCCTTTTCCCCTCCTTTTTCCCCTCCTTTTTCCCCTCCTTTTTTCCTCCTTCCTCCCCTGGAAATGTCCCAAACAAGGAACACCTGGGGGGGGCTGGCTGTGAGCACAGAGACCCCTGGAAATGTGCAGCAGGAGCACAAAGGGGAGCAGCAGGGGCTGGGAGGATGTGCCCTGTGACCGTGTTCACAGGGGTCCCAGGATGAGGGAGGAGACGAGGATCTGCCTTCATGCTTCAGAAGGCTTGATTTACTATTTTATGATAGATATTATATTCAAACTATGCTAAAAGAATAGAAGAAAGGATTTCATCAGAAGGCTGGCTAAGAATAGAATAGCAAAGAATGATAACAAAGCTTGTGTCTTGGACAGAGAGTCCGAGCCAGCTGACTGATTGGCCATTGATTAGAAACAACCACCTGAGGCCAATCCCAGATGCACCTGTTGCATCCCACAGCAGCAGATAACCATTGTTTGCATTTTGTTCCTGAGGCCTCTCAGCTTCTCAGGAGGAAGAAATCCTAAGGAAAGGATTTTCCATAAAATGTGTCTATGACAGTGCCCCTTTGGGTGTTGTGCCACCCCCTCCTGCTGAGGCTGGTGGCATGGGAGGGTGACATTGCCCTCCCTGAGAGGCACTGGTGGCCCTTGGTCCCACAGGGAGGGAAATGCTGCTGAGCTGCTGCCAGTGGGGTGCTGAGGGGGGTTCTGAGCTGTGCTGGGGTATCGGTGTAAGGATCTCTGCTTGCTCATCGCAGACTGATCCTTTCTGCTTTCTCTTTTAGGGCTTGGACTCCAAGAGCCAGCTGTCCCAGGAGGTTCTGGGTGCGGGGACTGTGTCCCCTGCTCTGGACAGCCCCAGGAGCAAGGTCAGAGCTGTGTGCGGGATCAGGGGGGCTCTGGGGGAAGCCTGAGGTGTGGGTTAGGGTTAGGGTTACGCTGTGCTGTCAGTGAAGGCCCTGCAGAGCTGAGCAGGGCTGGGTGTGTGGGTGCCAGGGGTGCCAGCAGCACCAGCAGTGCGTTGTTTGTTCTGCAGGAACACAAAGGACACAAGCCCTGAGCAGAGGTGGCTGGAGGGCTGTGCACAGGCAGCTCCCCTGGGTGCTGTCCCTGCCCCAGCAGGAGAGCCAATAAATAAATGGCTTTTCCTGGGCAACGGAGGGAGCAGAGTCTGTTCTCCTTTCTTCTTTTGTCAGTGTATTTTGTGTCCTTTTCTTTCTCCTAAGCAGATGGGAAGGATTTGTGTGGCAGAACATGATAGAATCAATGGGAAGAAAAGGAGGTTAACTCCCTCTGACAGATTTTGGTAGAGGGAAGCTTATTTTTAAGCATTCGGTTGCCTTGCCTGCTGTAACACAGGGGGGAAAGGGGTCTGTGGCACATGGAGCGTACGTGTGTGCACATGCCTGTGTCAGCCTGGCATGCAGCGCTGCCCGGGCAGCTCTGCCTGCAGATTGCTGGGATCTCTGCTCCATCCTTGTCCTCCTCAGCGTGGCTCTGAGCCGGTTTGCTCAGCCCCACGTTCCTCTGGAGCCCTCCCAGCCCGTCTCTGTGGCTGCAGCATGCAGCTGGGGTTCCCCAGCCTGGCCCTGACTGGGAGCACACCAGCTGCTCTGGGGGAGAGCCCCGAGTGGCCGAGAGGAGCACTCCTGTCTGCAGGGCTGTGTCTGCAGAGCCCTACACCTGTCCTCTCGTGCCCGGTAACGAGCACAATCAGATGTGAAGGGAAAACAAAACGTGTGCCTGCTGTGCTGGGCCTGTGCTCCCTGCCCGGGCTCTGTGCACGCCAGTGCTGCTGGGTTTGTCCCAGCCCTGGTGGGGAGAGCTGGGTGTGAAATGGAGCTCCCTGCAGAACTGCAGCTGCTCTTTTGTGTCTGTGCTCAGAGGCCGGGCTGCAGGAATGTGCCTGCTTCCCTGCGAGGGGCTTGCCTTGCTTTGAATTCATTGGCAAAATATCCTGTTAACAAAAAAAAAAAAATTAAAATAAAAATAAAAGGCACTTCTGGCAGCTCTGTGAGCACAGAATTGGAGGGGGTTTGTTGGTGTGTTCTGGCAGGAGCTGGGGTGGTGCAGAGGCTCTGTGGGATGTGTCCTGCTGGATCTGGGAGAGGGGAAGCTGCTCCTTCTCCCTTTTCCTTTTCCCTGTTCCCTTTTCCACTTCTTTTCCTTTTCCTTTTCCCTTTTCCCTTTCCCCTTTTCCCCTTTCCTTTCCCTTTTCCCCTTTTCCCTTTTCCCTGTTCCCTTTTCCCCTGTTCCCTTTTCCCCTGTTCCCTTTCCCCTTTTCCTCTTTCCCCTTTCCCATTTCCCCTTTCCCATTTCCCCTTTCCCCTTTCCCTTTTCCCTTTCCCCTTTCCCTTTCCCTTTTCCCTTTCCCCATTCCCTTCCCCAGACTGAGGGTTCAGGATGCAGAACTGTGGAACTGTTCAATATCCTGAGCTGGAAGGAACCCACAAACACCATCCAAGTCAAACTCCTGGCCCCACAGGGACCCCCCAGACCCCTCCCCGTGCCCTGTGGGAATGCTGTGGGACCATTCCCTGGGGAGCCCGGGCAGTGCCAGCCCCTCAGGAAAAAGGCAGAGCTGTGCCAAGTGCCCGGTGCTGGCGCCTTGCAGCGTGGTGTGAGACGGTCCCGTGGGGTCTGCGCTGTGCACAGGGAGGAGGCAGCCCAGGATCTGTCATTCCTGTGTTCACACAGCTGCTTCTGTGTCTGCAGCATGTGAAGTGTCCTCCGGGGATGCAGCTGGGCGGAAAACGGAGCTGCTGGGGCTGCTGGGACCCTGGGCCAGCACGAGGGGCAAGGATCTGAGAGTTCCACACCAGCCTGTGGGACACCCCACCCTGCCCCTGCAGGGGACCAGCCCTGGGCTGCATGAGCGTGGCTTGAAATTGAGCATGGCTTAAAATCTGCCCTCATTCCCTGCAGATGGGGGCCGTCCTCACCTTCCCAATGTGTCCAGAGGCTCCTGCAGCCTGTGGTTCCAAGGGAGGGGATTGCAGGGAGGGCAGCAGGAGCCCCAGGGCTCAGAGGGGTTCCCTGTGAGCAGCTCCCAGTCAGGATCCCTGTGCCCAGGCTCAGAGCAGTTCCCTGTGAGCAGTTCCCAATGAGGATCCCTGTGCAGGGGCTCAGAGGGGTTCTCTATGAGCAGTTCCCCTGTAGGATCCCTGTGTCCCGGCTCAGGGCAGTTCCCAGTCAGGATCCCTGTGCAGGGGCTCAGAGGGGTTCATGGGCTCAGAGGGATTCTCTATGAGCAGTTCCCAATCAGGATCCCTGTGCCCAGGCTCAGAGCAGTTCCCTGTGAGCAGTTCCCAGTCAGGATCCCTGTGCAGGGGCTCAGAGGGGTTCATGGGCTCAGAGGGATTCTCTATGAGCAGTTCCCAATCAGGATCCCTGTGCCCAGGCTCAGAGCAGTTCCCTGTGAGCAGTTCCCAATGAGGAGCTCCAGGGCTCAGGGCAGTTCCCCTCTCTCCAGGATGATTCCTGCCCCATTCTTCTGGTTCTTTCCCGTTCCAGGCCTCTCTGGCAGAGCCCATTTGGAGCCAGGCACCGTTTGCTGAGCTCCTGGGTTCTGGGGAGCTGCAGCCATCAGTTCCAGGGCCAGGAGGGGCTGGCTGGGGGCCCTGCCCAGGCTGATGTGATGGGAGCTGACAGCACTTGCAGGGAACCCTTCTGCCGTTTGCTCTGCTGCACATTTGCATTAATTACTGCGGCGTTAATTCCGCCCTGCCTTGGCCCTGCTCCACGCACAGCCAGGGGCTGGGCTCTCCTGCTGGGGTCCCCAAAACCTGGGAATGGGCCCTCCCTGCTCCCCATGGGGCTGACAGGTGAGGGGGGAAGTCCTTGCCCTGCTCAGGTGTCCCTGCTGCAGGGACAGAGGGATCTGGGAGCTGCACGAGGGGAAGGAGCAGCTGCCTGTTTCACATTCAGATATTTTCTGTTCATGTTTCTGGTGTTTGCTGTGCCGTAAATGAGCCCGGTGAGTGCTCAGTGTGTTGCCGGGGGGGCTGCGGTGCTGAGGTACCCTGGAGTCAGAAATGCCTGCACTGGTGGCTCGGTGCTGCCCCTCACACCCTGCCCCAGAGCCCAGGTGGGAGGCAGGACCGAGTCCTGATGTGGTTTTTGGTCCCAGACAATGCAGCCTCTGCTTCATTGCCACAGCACTGGGTGTTGTGGCACCCAGCTGGTGCTGTGGCACCCAGCCTTTCCCTGGTGTGTTCTGCCTCCCACAGAACCTGCTGAGTGAGGCTGAGCTGGGCAGAAAGGGCAGAACCCCACAAATTCACCCCATTACAGGTGTGGGACAGTGCTCTTTTAGGAGATTTCTCTCCTGCGCTTTCCAGGGGGTTCAGTGGGACTCGGGATTGTAAAATGACCTTCAGGAAAGACAAACCCAAACCTGTGTCCCAAGTTCTTAGTGCTGGCAGGGAGTTCATCTTTTGTCCTGAGACAGCTCCCAGGCCTCCCCTTGCGCTCCTGGAAGGATTCCTGGGATGGTTGGAGACCCTTGGATACCCTCAGGAGAGGAGCCTGGCACATCCAGCGTTCTGGAACAGCCTGTGGGTGCCACGTGGCCCAGCTGATTCCACAGACCTTCAGCAGAACTCCTCTGAGGTCTCTGGTGCTGAGGGAGCCACAAACTCCGCCCTGTTTGCCTTTACCTGCAGGCCCAGGAGCTGGGAGAAGAGGACGAGGACCAAAGCCAAGCCAGTGTGGAGGGAGAGCAAAGGAAAGGAGCAGAAGCTGCTGAGAGGTATGGTGCAAACAGAGGCACAAGGGAGGCATGGGCAGCTCCAGCTCCTGCTGCCCTCCCTGCCTTGCTGTGCTCACTGCGGTCTGCCCAGGTCTGCCCTGCAGCCTGTCCCAGGTGTGCCCTGCAGCCTGTCCAGGTGTGCCCTGTGCAGCTCCCCCTGTGCTGCACCTGCCCAGGTGTGCCCTGCAGCCTGCCCAGGTGTGCCCTGTGCAGCTCCTCCTGTGCTGCACCTACCCAGGTGTGCCCTGTGCAGCTCCCCCTGTGCTGTACCTGCCCAGGTGTGCCCTGCAGCCTGTCCAGGTGTGCCCTGCAGCCTGTCCAGGTGTGCCCTGCAGCCTCTCCCAGGTGTGCCCTGCACAGCTCCCCCAGTGCTGCACCTGCCCAGGTGTGCCCTGCAGCTCCCCCAGTGCTGCACCTGCCCAGGTGTGCCCTGCGCAGCTCCCCCAGTGCTGCACCTGCCCAGGTGTGCCCTGCACAGCTCCCCCTGTGCTGCAGCCTCTCTCAGGGCTTTCCCACTGAGCCTCTCTGCTCCTGCTGCTCCCTTCTCCCTGTCCCAGCAGCTTCAGCTTCTGGCTGGGTGGGCAGGGTGGGCAGGGGCAGTGCCAGGCCGTGCTTTCCCTGGGGCTGTGCCTCCCCCACAGCTCCCGCTGTCCCTGCCAGGGCGGTCTGAGCTGGCAGTGCCCTGTGCTGGGTGTTCCAGGGCGGATGGGGCCTCTGGCCCCTGCCTGGTGCCACCCCACTGGTCCTGCTGGGCTGGGCCTGGGGCTGAAGCTCTCAGGTGTCTGTTGCTGGTGCCAGGAGATGCCAGCTGTGATGGGAGCAGTTCTCTGCCTCGCACAGAGCTGGCCTTGGGCAGGTGTGAGCATTTCTGTGTGCTGGGACATGGGCAGTCAGCAGCTGTTATCCCAGGGGGAATGCTGCCCTCCAGAGCCCAGCGAGCCTGGGCTGGCTGGGGCAGCTGCTTCCAGCCTCCTTGGGGGGATTTCTGGGAGCAGTTGGAATGCTGCTCTGAGCAGGGAGCTCTGTGCTGCCTCCTTGGAGAGCCCAGCCTGGCATTTCCAGATGAGTGGTGTCAGAGCTCTTTGGCCTCCAGCAGAGTCACACCTCCTCCAGGGCACTGGGAACCAAGGAGCTGCTGCCTGTGCCAGGAAAACCTGTGAGCAGAGGCTGCAGTCTGCCCTAATGGCTGCTCTGTGGGATTTGCAGCCTTGCTCCTGGAGAAGCTGTTGGTGTGAGGGTCTCCAGAAATGTGTTCTGCCCGCAGGAATGGTCTCCTTATCCCTTGGCTCCTGCTTCCCAGTGAGCATCCTCCCTCTCCCCCTCTGTCTCCTCTGCCTGTGGAGCTGCTCGTGCTTGCCCTGCCTCTCCTCTCTGTGCTTCTGACACCAGCCTGCCTGCCAGCACCCCCAGTGTAATGGGGACAGCAGTGTGAGTACGGCTGCGGGGCTGGCACACCTTGGGCACGCTCTCCAAGGGCCTGGAGAGAGTGGGATAGCCCAGGGAAGGGCTCCAGCACTCTGAGCTGGTGCCCGTGACAGCCTCAGCTGCCCGAAATGCCCAAAATGAAGTGCTGGGAATGGTGTGGAGCTTCCTGCAGCTCTGGCAGCCCCAGGTGGGTCCTGTTGGCAGGCATGGCTGTGTCACCTGTGTCACCTGCACATCCTTGTCCACCTGCAGCAGCCCCTTGGCCCTGCCCTGAACTCACCTGATCTTGTGTCCCCTCTCTTGTGCTGCCCAGTGAGAGGGATCCCAGTGCTGCTGAGACACCCCTGGAGCCCTGGGGGTCAGAAAATCCCCATGGGGAGGAGCAGCAGGAGGGAGCCCTGGACAGCCTGGTGGATCCTGAGGAGCTTCCTGGCCCACAGAACGTGTAAGGACTTGGTGTCAGTGCCTGGGGTCAGTGCCTGGGTCAGTGTCAGTGCCTGGGGTCAGTGTCAGTGTCTGGGGTCAGTGTCAGTGCCTGGGGTCAGTGCCTGGGGTCAGTGCCTGGGTCAGTGTCAGTGTCTGGGGTCAGTGTCAGTGCCTGGGGTCAGTGTCAGTGCCTGGGGTCAGTGTCTGGGGTCAGTGTCAGTGCCTGGGGTCAGTGCCTGCTGTGTGGCTGTGACAGCTCCTGTCCTCCTGTCCTGCTGTCCTCCTGTCCCCCGGGGTGGCTGCAGCTGGGCTTGCTGGGCACAGTGGGGCTGTGTGCCCATGCCAGCAGCTGTGCCCCTGCCCACAGTGCCAGCTGAGCAGCCTGGGCAGGGCCAGGGCAGCAGCTCAGCCCCGGGGGCTGTGGCTCAGGGCTCTCTGGGATGAGGGGAGCTGCTGCTTTGTCTTTGGGAAAGCCTTTCCCTGGTGTGTTGTCCCTCCCACAGAACCTGCTGGGTGAGGCTGAGCTGGGCAGAAAGGGCAAAGCCCCACAAATTCACCCCATTTACAGCCTCTGGGCACCGTGGTGGCAGTGAAACAGTGGGGTCAGAGCTGAGCCCCTGCCCAGGCTGCTGCTCTGTGCTGCTCCAGGGTGGTGTGTGCGGGTTCCTACCTGCAGCTTGGGGGCTGTGAGCTGCTGACTCTGCATCCCTGTCAGTGCCACAGCAGCAGCTGCAGCTGCAGAGATCAGGCAGTGTCTCTGGGGACAGGGTGGTGGGGAAGGGATCTCTGCCCTCCCAGGAGCTGTGTAAGTGTGTGTGTGTGTGTGTGTGCTGGGGCTCCTGTGGGGCACAATCTGGGGCACAGGAACGAGGTGATGACCAGGTGGAAGTGCCTGAATGGCTCTGCAGGGCAGCCTGGTAAAGGACACCTGGTGTAAGGGGGGCACCATGAAGGGGGATTGTTCCAGAACCCCCTCAGACATTTTGCTCTGCCTTGCTCTTTTTGCTAATGGCTGCAGAAATGACCTTTTCTCTCCTGACTGGAGGCTGAAAGGCTGGGGCTGTTATTTCCCTGGTTCCTGGCAGAATCCCTCTGCCTTGCCCTGCCAGTCTCACAGCACGGTGAGACCTTCCTGCTCCAGCCTTCAACAGCAAAGAACGAAAATCTTTCTTCCTGGACTAATCTCAATGTTCCCCTCCTTCCCCTTCAGCTTATAATTTTGCTGCTGTCTCTCTGAAAAACACTTAATTAGGACCAGATTGGGTTTGAATTTTTGGAGTGCTGAGGGCTTTCTGTTGCCTGGAGCTGGCAAACTCCCAGCACACTTTAGGTTGGAATTGCAGAAAGATACCTGGTCCATGAGAAGCACCAGTCCCTGGGCTGGGAGCAGGTACTGATGGCATCTGCTCCTGTGCCTGGCAGCCTGGCCAGGGCTTTTCACCAAGTCAGATTTTATTGACTGATTTTATTTTGGGTGGGCCAAAACCAGAGTTATTTGGGCCTGGGGTGCAGCTGGGGCTGGGTTCAGTTGATCAGCTGGAGATTCTCTGGATCCACCAGTGATCCTCAGGACCCCACTGAGGTCAGCAGTGAAGCTTTTGGAGTAGGTGGCCCTGAGATTGTTGGTTTGGAGTTGATGCTCTGTGGAGGAGGTTGCTGCTCCTTTCGTGTTTCTCTGTTTTCTGTCACCCTTTTGCCAAAGGAGCTTTTTGTTTTTGGTAGGCAACCTGAGAGGGAAATGGAGCAGTCCTCGAGCCAGCCTCATGATGAATCCCTGGAGGAAATAGTCAAGGAGGTGGAGACAGAGCTGGAGCAAGGGGAAATACATTTATTTCAAGCAAAGGAGGAGAAAATCCAGCAATTCCAGGAGGAGATGAGGCAGGAGGAGGAGGAGGAGGAAGCTGAAAAGCTTCATCAGCAAAAAGAAAAGCCCCTCAGGTACTTTCCTTTTTTACTCCATCTCCTGCAAGCCTTTCCAAGGTGGGATTTCAGTGCTGCTGTAGGCACCACTGGGAAGTGGGGCAGAGATGGGGAAGGAGCAAGGTCAGGGCTCTCAGGGAGGAGGAGGAGGAGGAAGGCATTGGCACAGGCAGCTCTGTGTGTGGGCTCTGCACAGCCAGGGGGGCTCAGGGAAGGGCCCTGGCACCCTGGCAGAGGGGCAGGAGAGCATCCCGCAGGCTGAGCTGTGGTCACACACACAGAGCCAGAGCTGTGGGCTCTGCTCAACCCGGGAGGAGCTCCAGCTCAGGGCCTGCAGCTCTCCCAGCTGCTCAGATGCTGGGTAAGTGCTGGGAGCAGGGTGGGAAGGGGAGCACTGGGGGAGATGGGGTTACCCCAGAGGAGCTCAGTGCAGCTCTGCCAGGGGCTGTTCTACACAGGGCCTTCCACACAAGGCTCCTACAGCAGGGCAGGGATGGCTGGGGGACAGCAGGGCTGGGACAGCACTGGGAGCTGTGTCCTTTGCCTGGGGGAATTCTGCTCTTGAGGTTTCTCTGTTATCTTGCTGGGCTTGATGCTCATGTTCTGAGCAGCCAGAATCAGCATCTTGACATGGAAATCATGGGGATGCAGTCTGGGTGTGAAGGAAGATGCAGAAATGGCACCTGAAGGGAAAAAAAAAGGTGTAGCAAAAGGTATAACATGGAAATGTGGAGCTTCCAGATGTGCTCATGCACCAGGTACCTTGCCTGGGAGCCTGCATCTGTTTAATGAGAGTGGATTTCACTTACCTGCAAAAAAAAAAAAGAACAAAAAGCCCCAAAAGAAGTGTAAACTATGATGATGTAGCAAGTTTTAAACCCACACTGCTCAGGTTTGGTGCTGGGGCTGCATGTCCTGTGCCAGCAGCAGGTGCTGCAGGTGTGGGGGAAATGGATGTGTCACCCCAGCCGAGCTGGAGCCCTTGGAGAGGGGACTGGGAGCTATTGAACCTGTTTCCTTTGGTTTTACTTTCTGCCAGCGCTCCAGAAGAAGATTTAGCAGAGTCTGAGCAGGAAGAGGAAGAGTTGCTTCTCAGAGAGGAAAAAGCCAAGAGACTGGAGAAGCTGCGGGCCCAGATCACCTCAGAGCTGGAGGCGGAGGAGCAGAGGATGAGGTGGGAGGCTCTGCTGCCGCTCCTGGGGCTGTGCAGGGCTGGTCTGGGAGGGGAGGGCTGGGCACAAACGCAGCTGGGATGAGCCCTGAGCCCCCTCCAGGGCTGGATCCCATCTGTGTGCTCTGTTCCGCACCCACCAGGGCAGAGCAGGAGGCCAGGCTGCAGAAGCTCAGGGAAGAGTGGCAATCCCAGCAGCTGCTGGAGAAGGAGAGGCTGCAGAGGCAGCAGCAGCTTGCCCTGGAGGAAATGAAGCTGGCAGCAGAGGAGGCCCAGCGGAAGGAGATGAGTGAGCTGGAGCAGGAGCAGGAGGAGTTCCTGAGCCAGCTCAGGGACAGGTTGGACAGGGAGAAGAAGAAGGTGAGATCTTCATTGCCAGCCTGAGCCGTTCCTGGCTGGCAGGGCAGTGCCAGGGGTGGGATTAACTCACACCTGCAGGCTTTGGTGACAGCTCCCTTAGGGCACCAAGGGCAGGTGCCAGGGCTGTTGGAGGCACAGGGAGGTGGGCAGGAGGGCTCCCCCAGCTGTTCTTACAGTGGTGATTAACTCACAATTGCTGCAATGGCCACTCTGCATTGAAGACAAGGTAAGGATCACAAGATAAGGATCACGGTGTGTCTCCCCAGCCCTGTTACCAGACCAGAACTGAGCTGAGCCTTCATCAGCTCCCAGCACCTCTTTGGCTGCTGTTCAGCCCTGCAGGGACCCGGGCAGCCCCTCGGTGGGGCATTCCCAGTCCCTCCAGCCCAGCATGACTGGCATTCATCGAGATCCCCTGGGAGGGAAAGCACAGAGGGAGTAAAGGCACCTTGCGGTGATCCCGTTTGGAGCGGGGGGATCACTGCTGTGCCTTTTGGTGCTTTTGGACAGGATTTAATTGCAAGTGCACCTCGTCCCCACACGCAGAGCTTTCCCTGCAGCCTGTTGTGCTCGTGTTTCTGCAGGCAGCAGAGGAGCTGGAAGAACAGTTTGCCAGGGAGCTCCAGCAGCTGAGGGCCGCAGCAGAGGAGAAGCACCACGAGGTGAGGATGGTGTCCTCAGAATGTCAATGGTTGGTTTTTATTTTTCCCCTCATGCTGTCACTAAAGGTGCCCTGGGAGGGTGGCATTCGTTTTTTCCCCCCTCCCTGGCTGTGGTTCTGGTCTGGCTCAGTGTTAGGCAGGGCTGCTGAGGCTGTGTCGTGCCCTGGGGAGGGCATGGCATGGATCCTGCGCAGAGGCTGAGGGATCTCTGTGGGTGCCTTTCCTGACAGGTCATTGCCAGCCTGCAAGCCCAGCTGGCAGAGGCACAGGGCAGCCAGGAGGCCCAGCTACGGGAGGAGCTGCAGAGAGCGGACCAGAAAGTGCAGGGAAAAGCCCTAAAAGTGAAGGAATACGAGCGTGAGGTGAGTGGTGGCTCTGTGCTGGAGGTTCTTCACGCTCTCAGGTGTGGGGAGAGCTCTGGGTGCCCACGTCCCTGCCTTGGGGGGCAGGACATCCCTCAGCACCTCACCTCAGCGGGGTGGAGACTTTGTGCTCCCACAATCCCTGATCCTGTGACCGTGTTCACAGGGGTCCCAGGATGAGGGAAGAGACGAGGATCTGACTCCATGTTTCAGAAGGCTTGATTTATTATTTTATTATATATATTATATTAAAACTATACTAAAAGAATAGAAGAAAGGATTTCATCAGAAGGCTAGCTAAGAATAGAAAAAGAAAGAATGATAACAAAAGCTTGTGACTGACCGAGACAGTCCGAACAGCTGGGCTGTGATTGGCCATTAATTAGAAACAACCCCATGAGACCAATCCCAGATGCACCTGTTGCATCCCACAGCAGCAGATAACCATTGTTTGCATTTTGTTCCTGAGGCCTCTCAGCTTCTCAAGAGGAAAAATCCCAAGGAAAGGATTTTTCATGAAATGTGTCTATGACACTGATCCCGCTCTGCCCTGGGGCTGGGTGGGAGGCTGGTTTTGGGGAGCCCACTCCGGTGCAGGGCTGCAGTTCAGGGGAGCCTCTTTCCATGCCCCCCTGCAGCTCAGCGAGCTGATGGGCGACAGACGGCGGGAGGTGGAGAAGGAGCACGAGAGGAGAATGGAGAGGATGAGAGAGGAGCACAGGGAGGCCCTGGAGCGGATCCAGGCGCACTACGAGGAGGAGGTACTGCCTGCGGGGCTGCACTTGCACTGGGTGCTGCGTGTCCAGCTGGGGATCCCTGCGTGTCCATGCTGCATTGCTGGGGATCCCCGTGTGTCCATACTGGACAGCCCTGTGTGTCTGTGCTGCATTGCTGGGGATCCCTGTGTGTCTGTGCTGGAGAGCCCTGTGTGCCCATGGTGCATTGGAGAGCCCTATGTGTCCCGTGTGTCCATGCTGGACAGCCCTGTGTGTCTGTGCTGCATTGCTGGGGATCCCTGTGTGTCTGTGCTGGAGAGCCCTGTGTGCCCATGGTGCATTGGAGAGCCCTATGTGTCCATGCTGCATTGCTGGGGATCCCTGTGTGTCCGTGCTGCATTGCTGGGGATCCCTGCGTGTCCGTGCTGCATTGCTGGGGATCCCTGCATTGCTGGGGATCCCTGCGTGTCCATGCTGGAGATCCCTGTTTGTCCGTGCTGCATTGCTGGGGATCCCTGCGTGTCTGTGTCCATTACTGGGGATCCCTGCTGTCATTGCATTGGGGGATCCCTGCGAGTCCGTGCTGCATTGCTGGGGATCCCTGCGTGTCCATGCTGGAGATCCCTGTTTGTCCGTGCTGCATTGCTGGGGATCCCTGCGTGTCTGTGCTGCATTGCTGGGGATCCCTGCGTGTCTGTGCTGCATTGCTGGGGATCCCTGCATGTCCATGCTGCATTGCTGGGATCCCTGTGTGTCGGTGCTGCATTGCTGGGGATCCCTGCGTGTCGGTGCTGCATTGCTGGGGATCCCTGCGTGTCCGTGCTGCATTGCTGGGGATCCCTGTGTGTCCGTGCTGCATTGCTGGGGATCCCTGTGTGTCCGTGCTGCATTGCTGGGGATCCCTGCGTGTCGGTGCTGCATTTCTGGGGATCCCTGCGTGTCCGTGCTGCATTGCTGGGGATCCCTGTGCCTCACAGAGGTGTTCCCCTGGCCCCCGGGCTGGCAGGAGCGCTGGCAGAGGTCGGAGCTGCTGGAGGGGCTGCGCAGCGAGGCCGCGCGGCTGCGGCAGCTCCACGACGCCGAGCTGAAGGGGCTGCAGGCAGAGCTGGAGGGGAGGCTGGCGGCCCTGCAGCAGAGGCACAGGGAGAAGGTGAGCAGCAGGCTCTGCCTCTGGCCCTTGGGGCTCCGGAGGGGTGGTCTGGAGGCTCCCCACCCTGTCCCCCTGTCCGTCACCAGTGCAGGGTGATGGACACGAGTGGCAGGTCACACTTCCCAGCTTGTGTTTTACTTGTGAGGGGGAGCCTGTGCCATTGTCTTAACCCTGTGCAGGAAAGAAAGCTCCAGGATTCAGAGAACGAGCTTGAGATCCGCATGAAGAACATCCAAGCCAGATCAGAGCAGCTCCAGAGCCAGGTGAGTTCTCTGCTGGGCTCACACAGCTCCCCTGACCTGTGCCAGTCCTTGGGCTGACTCCTCACGCCGAGCTGCTCAGGAAAGCTCAGCCAGGGCTTCTGCTGCCATCCCACCGAGAGGTGAAGCTTTGTCACCAGTCAGAGCAGGGCTGAGCATTCCTGGTGTTTGCTGAGCAGCTCTGAGCCCTGGGTTTGCTCAGTGCTCTGGGGGCAGTGAGAGGGGTCACAAAGCAAACCTGACAACTCTCCTCGTTTTGGAACAGTTGTGAGACTCAGGCCTGCGGTGCTGCTCAGCATCAGCAGTGTCCTGGCTCTGTCACTGCCCTGCCCTTCCCCTGTGACAGGAGGAGTCCCTGCAGAGGAGGAGGCAGCTGCTGCTGGACGAGGACGGACGGATGCAGCTGGAGAGAGACGTACGGACACCTGGGCTCTGCGAGGGGCTGTGCTGCTCCGGGCTGAGGGCAGCGCCTCAGAGCTGGGGCTGTAGGGGAGCAGAGTGCTGCGAGGTGGTCAGTGCTGAGCTCCCCAAAGAGAACAGTCCTGGTCTCCCAGGGTTGCTGTGTGGCTCTGGGAGCCCGTGAGCTGCGTGCCCCTTGTTTGGCTCTTGGGGAAATGACTGTGAGGGACCTTGTGACCGTGTTCACAGGGATTTTTGGTTGAGGGAAGAGACAGAGATCTGACTCCATATTTCAGAGGGCTTGATTTATTATTTTATGATATATATTACATTAAAACTATACTAAAAGAATAGAAGAAAAAGTTCTCCTCAGAAGGCTAGGTAAGCTAAGAATAGAAAGGAATGAATAACAAAGGTTTGTGGCTTGGACAGACAGTCCAAGCCAGCTGACTGTGATTGGCCATTAATTAGAAACAACCACATGAGACCAATCACAGATGCACCTGTTGCATCCCACAGCAGCAGATAACCATTGCTTACATTTTGTTCCTGAGTCCTCTCAGCTTCTCAGGAGGAAAAAATCCTAAGGAAAGGATTTTTTATAAAAGTTGTCTGCGACAGATCTTCTGGCTTTCTCCCAGGAAGCTGCTCTGGCCTCTCAGCTGCGCCTGGAGGAGAGCAGGAAGGAGCACTGCAGCCTGCTGGAGTCTGTCCGGCAGCTGCGCAGGACCCTGCAGGAGCTGCAGGACCAGAAGGCTGAGCTGGAGGCCCAGGTGGATTTGCTGCAGAGCCGCAGCCAGAGGCTGCACAAACGCATTGGGTGCGTGTGAGAAATTGCCTCTGATACCCCAAAATGTGCCCTGTACCCCTGGCAAGCCTCTCCACCCTAACCTGGGCCTCTCCCCGACTCTGAGCTCCGTGTTGGGCCATGTTCCTTCAGAATCCTCAGGTGCCCATGGGGGCACAGAGTTCTGGGGGCTGGTTCCAGATTTTTCATGAACTCAGGGTGTGAATTTCAATTTCACCTCTGCAGGTCAGGTTCGTCTCCTGCACCCCTGCCTTGGGTGGTTCATGAGGTGCTGTGAGAGGGGCACTGAGATGCACAGAGGTTTTCCTGAGGGGGCTGAGCTGCTCAGGAGGGGTGGGAAGCAGTTTCCCTGCCCAGCCCTGGTGTTGCCAGCCCTGTGGCTCTTTCCCTGCTGGCATCTGGAGCTCGCTCTGGACCAGTGCAGGCTAATCAAGTGCCTCTGGTGCTGCTTTTTCCTGTGGCAGAGAGCTGGAGGAAGCAATCAGGAGCAAGCAGGAGGCTCTGAAAGAACTGGAGGCAGAAGAAAGTGTGGAATCTCCAAGAAAGAAAGCTGAGCTCTGTGTTGAAGACCTGAGAGAAACTCCTCAAGCTGTGAGTAAAGCAGCCTGTGAAGGTGTTTGCCTTGTGAGATCTGAGGCTGAAACTCCCTTGAAAATCCCAGCATTTGTTCCTTCTGTTTGAAACCATTTGAGGTGCGGAGATGGATTTCTCTTTGCTGGTGTGTTCAGTAGTATTTGCAGGTGTCTGTCTATTATTAGTGGGTGGAGAGGAGTGTGGGGTACTGGAATCAAAAGCAGGGACAGAGATGTCTTTGTTTCCTTCAAGAGCCACATCAAGAACATCCCTGGTGCTGTGCTCCATCTGGGCAGTGCCATGGTGATGTCAGTGGATCCTTAGGGGCCCTGGCCTTCTGTTTCCCCCATAAACACCTGGTTTTTGCAACGTGTCACCCTCCAGCACTCGTCCAGAGAGCCTTCCCCGGCCTCCCAGAGCCCCGAGCAGAGCGAGCTGCAGCTCGACCGGTGAGAGCCCGTGCCAGGACAGCTCCCTGCTCTGCGTTTGGTGTGCCCGGCGGGCACCGAGCCCGTTCTGGGGCTGCTGTGTGAGCTGTGCCTTTCCCCACAGCGTGCAGAGCTTCCTGTCAGCCGAGGGGCAGTCCCTGAGGAGCGCCAAGGAGTTCCTGCAGCGCCAGAGCCGCTCCCTGCGCCGGCGGCGCTCGGCGCTCAGGGCTGCCAGCCTGCAGTGGCACCACGAGCTGCACAGGGCCCAGGGGCCCGAGCAGGGTCCCCACAGCGCCCAGCTCCTGCAGGGAGTGCGCCACAACCTCCAGGAGGTGAGCCCTGAGCTCGGCTGTTGGGTGTCACAGAGCACCCGCAGCCCTGGTATCTGCTCCTGGTGCTGGGCTGGGGGCTTGGGGACCCTTGGTGTGGGCTTGGGCATCCTTGGTGGGGGCTTGGGGACCCTGGGCTTGGGGACCCTTGGTGTGGGCTTGGGGCCTCTTGGTGTGGGCTTGGGGACCCTTGGTGTGGGCTTGGGGACCCTCTTGGTGTGGGCTTGGGGACTCTTAGTGGGGCTTGGGGACCCTCTTGGATGGTGGCTTGGGACCCTCTCTGTGTGAGCTGGGGACTCTTGGTGTGGGCTTGGGGACCCTGTTGGTGTGGGCTTGGGGATCCTTGGTGTGGGCTTGGGGACCCTGGGCTTGGGGACCCTGTTGGTGGGGGCTTGAGGCCTCTTGGTGTGGGCTTGGGGAACCTCTTGGATGGTGGCTTGGGGACCCTGTTGGTGTGGGCTTGGGGACCCTTGGTGTGGGCTTGGGGATCGTCCTGGTGTGGGCTTGGGGACTCTTAGCGGGGGCTTGGGGACCTTTGGTGGGGGCTTGGGGACCCTCTTGGATGGTGGCTTGGGGACCCTTGGATGGGGGCTTGGGGACCCTTGGTGTGGGCTTGGGGACCCTCTTGGATGGGGGTTTGGTGTCCATGTTGGTGTGGGCTTGGGGACCTTCTTGGAGAGCGGCTTGGGGACCCTTGGTGGGGGCTTGGTGTCCCTCTCTGTGTGGGCTTGGGGACCCTCTTGGATGAGCGTTTGGAGGTGAAAGCTCCTTTTCCTTGGGCTGACCCTGCTTTGAGCCACGTGCCCACTGTGATGTGCACACCCCTTCCCACACTCTGTTGGACTGGGAGGGGTTTCAGTCCAGCAGCCCTCGCTGTGCTGAGCACAGTGAGGTGATGGCGCTCCCCCAGCTGCTGGCAGGGATGGTTTCAGTCATCGCTGTTCAATTTCTCTGCCCGGCGTGGCTGTTGGTCTGTGCAGGAGGCAAAGGAGCTGGACAAGATGAAGTCGGCCATGCAGAAAGGACAGGCGCTGCTGAGGAAGAAGGAGGAGAAGCTCAGCCAGCTGGAGTCCTCGCTGCTGGAGGAGGTAAACTCTCCTGGTGCTGGCAGCAGAGCTGGATTGTGGAACCACTGTGTGAGAGCACCAGAGACTGCTGAGTGTGTGGCTGCAGCGTGGAAAAGCTGCATGGATTGAGCCTGGAGGAAACAAGGGCAGGTCAGCTCCTGTGAGCTGGGATGGAGCCTGCTCTCCTGACCACGGCAAACCTCGGAGCCTTTGGCTCTGCCACGTGGGCTCAGGCACGGGAGAAGCAGACCTTTGGTGGTCAAACTCCTGCCCTTGGCACAGAGAGCCCAGCCCTGCAAGAGCTGTGAGGTTATTTACAGCACAAACCTCCTGCTGCAGGGGCTGCTTCACATGGCTGCTGCTTTGGCCTCTGCCCTCTGAGAGCCAGAGCAGTCCCTGGACGTTCAGGCTGTGCTGTCAGGGGTTGGAGACAAGTTTGCCTTCACTTGACCTGTGCCTGACTGCAGTCCAGCTCTGCAGGCAGATTTCCAGTGGCTTTTATGTTCCAGGGATGATACAGCAGCTTTTACTGGCTTTGTTTTCCTGCTCCTGAGCAGCTCTCAGATGAGGACACACTGAAGAGCCCTGCATGCAGGAAGGTGGTGACGTTTGATCTGAGCACCTCTGAGGACACAAACAGCACGTCCAGCGTGAACCTGGGCCAGCCCAGGTGTAAGTGCCCACCAAGGGAGGCTCTAGGCCTGTTCTGCCTTTCCCTCTCACCTCTCTGCTGTCCCTGTGTCCAGGGCAGGACTGGCACTGCTCTGTGTCCCACCCCCGATTGCACAAACTCATTTCCTGCCTCAGTGGCAGATAAGAGGGATGGGATCTGTGAGTGAACCTGCCTTTTAAATCTCTGTGGATTACAAAGCCTCTCTGGTTTCCCTCTGATCCTGCAGATCTCTATTGCTCTTCTGCAGGACTCTGGGCTTCCCCTTCCTCCCAGCATGGCAGGAGAAGCTGCTGCCCCTCTGTCTCTGCTGCTCCTGCTTTCTCTTGGGCTTTGCTTGCGGGGAGTGGTGCTGGGGGAGGAAGGGCAGGCAGGCAGCAGGGCTGGGCTGCTTGCACACAGGCTGCTCCTGCCAGGGCTGCTCTGTGATCCTTTTCTTCCCCTGTCTTCCTCCAGCTGACTTGAGGGTGGATCTGTGGCCCGTGCTGCAGCAGGACAAGATCCAGCACCTGAGGGACTCGGTGCAGAGCATCACCAGCGAGCTCAGCGGGGTCCTGGGGCTCCTGGACTCCCTGAGCCAGCCCCAGCCCCCTCTGCTCACCTCCACAGCCCACCAGGGCATCCCCCTGCCCACCTACCCCTCCTTGGCCGGCCTGGGCACAGGCAGCTCCCTGGGGAACCCCCCCAGGATGTCCCCCCCAGACCAGTGGGGCCGGGGCAGCAGGCCCAGCTCCAGTTACCCCATCTCAGGGCAGCCAGCGGACAGCGTGCTGGCAGAGAAATGGCACAGCTATTTCCCAGGTGAGTCTCCTGACCTCACCCCACCTGCTCTGCTGGTTCTGTCTCAGGCTTCCAGTGCTGGGGAGGCTGGGGGCACTGCTGCTGCTTAGGAAGGGTGCTGAGGGGCTAAGGGATGAGCAGCTCCCTCCAGAAGTGCAGCATGGGGCTGATCCTGCCCTCCTGCTCTTTAATGCCCGAGGGAGCAGCAAAGGAGGAGCCAGCCCTGTCCCCTGTGTCACCAGGGGTCTCCATCTGTGTCCTTGGGGTGCTTGTGGTGCAGGAGAGCACACCCAGGCAGAAATGTGGATTTTGGGGCTCTGTGGTTCATGTCTGTTTTGCAGAAATGTGGATTTTGGGGGTCTCATGTCTGTCTTGCAGAAATGTGGATTTTGGGGCTCTGTGTTTCACATCTGTCTTGCAGAAATGTGGATTTTTGGGGCTCTGTGTTTCATGTCTCTTGCAGAAATGTGGATTTTGGGCTCTATGTTCCATGTCTGTCTTGCAGAAATGTGGATTTTGGGGGCTCTGTGGTTCATGTCTCTCTTGCAGAAATGTGGATTTTGTGGGCTCTGTGTTCCATGTCTGTCTTGCAGAAATGTGGATTTTAGGGGCTCTGTGGTTCATGTTTGTTTGTTTTGCAGAAATGTGGATTTTGTGGGCTCTGTGTTTCCATGTCTGTTTTGCAGAAATGTGGATTTTGGGGCTCTGTGTTTCATGTCTGTCTTGCAGAAATGTGGATTTTGGGGCTCTGTGTTTCATGTCTGTTTTGCAGAAATGTGGATTTTGGGGGCTCTGTGTTTCATGTCTGTCTTGCAGAAATGTGGATTTTTGGGCTCTGTGTTCCATTTCTGTTTTGCAGGTGGGTTCTCGTGGCTCGGTGGGACTCCTGTGCCCCTGGACAGCCAGCTGGGCTATGTCCCTGCAGAGTAAGGACTTTTCCCTTGAGTTCCCCTGTGCTGCTTTGTTTCTCTGCACTGATTATTGGGTCACTCCTCACATAACCAGTAGATTACAATTTGATAATTACTGTGAACTACTTACTAAGGAGAAAAGCTGAACTACCAGTAGATATATTAGAGGAGATGTTTTTTTCTTCAGCAGCCCATCACTTTCTCATCTCTGGGATAATTTCTTCCCAGACCTCTTTTTTCCCCCACTTACCCTCTCTCTCTCTCTCTCTCTGCCACAGTGAACAAATCAGGCTCTTCCAGCACTCCAAGTTCAGTGAGCCAGAGACAAAGAATATTGAGGGGATGATTGAGAGCAGCAAGAAATGGCTGAAAGGCTTCAAGAAGGATTCCAAAGTGTATCTTTTACCTGGCTCTGGTCTTTAATTGCATTCCTGCTTCCCGCAGAAGGTGGGAGGAGGGTGGCAGGAGGGGTGTGAAATGAAGAACTGAGCAGCAATTTCGAGGCCTTGGCCCCTGTTGCAGTTCCTGGTGCTGCAGGGGTGTTTGGCAGATGGAGCAGGAGTGATCTGTGCGCTGCTCTCTGGGCTGTACCTGAGTGAGGAAGTTTCCCTTCCTTTCCCTGTGTTGTGGTGCTCTTCAGTGATGCTGCTCAGCTGTAGAGGGCAGTTTGGGCAGGGAAAATGAGGATTTAAAAATATGGGATTTCCCTTCCTTTCCCTGTGTTGTGGTGCTCTTCAGTGATGCTGCTCAGCTGTAGAGGAGCAGTTTGGATAGGGAAAATGAAGATTTAAAAATATGGGATTTCCCTTCCTTTCCCTGTGTTGTGGTGCTCTTCAGTGATGCTGCTCAGCCGAAGAGGAGCAGTTTGGGCAGAGAATGTGAGGATTTAAAAATATGGATTTAAATTATGTGCCGAGTGGAGGGTGGGGTGGGCAAGAAGGGGGTCTGGCTTTGCAGAGCTGCCTCTGGTGCCATGGATGGAGCCCTTGGCAAGGGCAGGGCCTGCTGGGCACCTGGGGGACTTGAGGGCACCTGAGGGAGGTGAGGGCACCTGGGGGAGGTGAGGGCACCTGGGGAGGTGTGGCTGGGCCGTGGTGGGGCAGGCAGGGCTGGGCCAAGCCCAGAGCTCTCTCCAGCTCTGGTCTGAGCAATCCTGTAGCATGGGGCTGGACGCAGGGAGCAGGAGCTGTCTGTGCAGTGAGCAGGGATGCTCCCAGGCTGTGCTGGGGCTCTGGGTGTCTCCTCAGTGTGCACTGATATTAGCAGCACATCCCCGTGGGCTCCGTGCTGCTCTGAGCGCGCTGTGCCTCTGAGTTCCCCAATCTCCCCCTAATTCCATTGGACTGGGATGGAGCAGGCCAGACACAGCCTGTGTGCACTGGGCTGGCCCAGTCCCTGTCCTGGCTGGGCTGATCCCTGCTGTGAGCCAGGCTTTTCCTTCACCCAGCTGCCAGAGCTCTCTCCCCGCGGGCACAGCAGCCCCCAGGCAGCAGCCCCAGCCTCCTGCAGCTGGGGCTGGATGAGAACAGGGAGATCAAGGTGTACCACTACTGAAAGGTGAGGCTTTCCTCTGCAGGAGGGTGGGGTGGGGGGCCTGGGCAGGCTCCCCACGATGGGCTGGGTTCTGGGGATGCCCACCCTGGCACCTCCGCTGTGTCTGTGGCCACGTCCTTGAAACTGGGTGTTTCTGCAAGAGAGTGGAGGAAGGAGGAAGAGAACTTCCCAGGCGGGTTCTTCTAATCCTCTAATGTGTCCAAATATACTTTATAGACTGTTTAATCCAGCAGTGACATATCAGGGCTTCAATAAATCAACATTGCCCTCATTGGTATTCCAGCGATGGCAAGGCAGGGCTGTGAATCACAGAGGACTTGGAGTTAACTGGTCAAGGGGGAGGATGTGGATCCAGCTGAGGCCCTGCTGGAGGAAATGGGTCAGGGAAGGAGCCTGCCCCCATGCCCAGCAGCGCTTGGTGGCAGGTGGGCAGCGCCAGGTGGCCTCTGGCACTTGGGAGCAGAGAATGGGGGTAAAATCAGGGAATGGCATGTGCTGGCTCCTGGGGAATTTCCGCTTGTTTGGGGTGGAAGATGTGGGAGCTGAGCCAAGAGCGGCAGATCTGGAGGAGCCCTCCCTGCTCCTGTCATGCCAGGCTGGCCAGAGCTGAGCAGCAAAGCAGCTGCTGCAGCTCTGTCCCCTGATGGCAGCAGGAGCAGGGATGGTGACAGGACATGGCAGGGTCTGTGCAGCAAAGCAGCTCCATCCCTGTGATGGCAGCAGGAGCAGGGAGGTGGCAGGACACGGGGAGGGTCTGTGCAGCTGCTGCAGCTCTGTCCTGTGATGGCAGCAGGAACAGGGATGACAGCATGACACAGGGAGGGTCTGTGCAGCAAAGCAGCTGCTGCAGCTTTGTCCTGTGATAGCAGCAGGAGCAGGGATGGTGACAGGACACAGGGAGGGTCTGTGCAGCTGCTGCAGCTCTGTCCCATGATAGCAGCAGGAACAGGGATGGTGACAGGACACAGGGAGGGTCTGTGCAGCAAAGCAGCTGCAGCTCTGTCCTGTGATGGCAGCAGGAGCAGGGATGGTGACAGGACACAGGGGGGTCTGTGCAGCTGCTGCAGCTCTGTCCCATGGTAGAAGCAGGAGGAGGGAGGTGGCAGGACATGGCAGGGTCTGTGCAGCAAAGCAGCTCCATCCCTGTGATGGCAGCAGGAGCAGGGAGGTGACAGGACATGGCAGGGTCTGTGCAAGCACAGTGAGGAGCTCCTGTGGGTGCTGGGACAGCCCCACCTGCATCCTCCATGCCCTCGTGGGGAGAGGGATCCAGCTCAGCAGCTGGGATCTCTTTTGTGCACGGCTGGGAGCCCCTGCCATGAATCCTGGAGCCCAGAATTGCTGCTCCTGCAGCAGATCCGTGGGGATCAGGGCTGTGGGAAGGCTGGAGAGTGGCTGGGGAGTTGGGATGGGCAGCTCCTGGGGCTCACGGGGGTTCATGGCTTTGCTCACAGGTTCCTCCGGAAAGGCCACACGCAGAGGGTGTCCCATCCCGCTGGGATGCTTGGGGCTGGGAGGAGCCAGGCTTTGCTGTTTGGCTGTGTTTGTCAGTATTTGCCCCGAGCTGACTGTAAATATTTGATGCTTTAAAGAGCTGCGGAGCCGCTCGCCCGTCCCGGCTGCCGAGGACGCTGCACTGCACGGAGCCCATCTGTGAGGAGCCACCTTCAAGGCCTCCCTCCTGAGACAGCTGCTGGGGAGGCTCTGGAGCTGCTGCCCCTCACCCCCGTGCTGTGAGAGCCCCGGGGTGGGCAGGGGGAGCCCCCTGCCCTGCTCCCCGTGTGCAGCGTGCTGGCACACAGCCCGAGCCTGGCACGGCAATGTTTACATGCAAATAGAAATGTGGAAATATATTTTTGATGAACACCATTTTGAAACTCTTAAGAATGTATTTATTTTATGTTTCCTTGCTGTTTTTTTCTAGAGTTTTTGTAATTGCTCGATAGCCTTATTCCTTCCTAGGAAAGGATGGATCCAAGCACGGGTATCCCCCCTGCTGCTGGATTGCACAAACCCCTTCCTGCAGGGATTTTGCTTTTAGCTTACTGCATACTCAGAGGACACGGGGCAGTGCTTCCAGTCAGGGGTTTTAGAAGGGACCCCACAGTTGTGGTTGCTGTGGCCCAAGCCATATCACCGAGTCCATCCTGTGTTTTGGGAGAAGCACGCATTAATGGTGCAGGGAAATGCCATTTTTAAAAACGATAACTTGGTTTGAAACGCGCTCCTTTTTCCTGTTAAAAGCCGGGATAGCAGCTGTATCTGGTTTTGTATAAATTAAATCAACATGAGCCTGTTTTGTATGATGCTGGTGGTTGTCACTCTGTTTTGTTGTAGCTGGGTACCCAGCTGTACTTAGCTCTCACATCTCCCCCTGTCTTGGGGCTCTCTCATGTTTTTTCTTGTCAAGGTCACTTCTGGCAGTTCCCAAGACCACTTAAGCTCACTGGGGCTTTGTTACCATTATTCTTTTAAGTATCTGGACTGGGTAGCAAACGCAGAGGCAGAGAGAAGAAAGCTGAAAACCAAAACTACAAAACGCAAGCAAGGCATCGCTCTGGCAGCCTGGGATCTGTGAACGATGTCTCACTGCAGCTTGGCTGGGGCTGCTGCTTTCCCCGGGCTTTGGGAGCAGCCAGGAACTGCCCCAGCAGCGTGCTGGCTGCTGTGGCATCTCTGAGTAACACTCACCAGGAGGTAGGGAGGCTTGGTGACGTGTTCTTCTGCTCCCATCTCCTGCCAGCAGCCTGTGGGAGCAGGTGGGACACAGGGGAGCAGGGTGTGCACCAGGTGGGGCTCAGGGGAGCAGGGTGTGCACCAGGTGAGGCTCAGGGGAGCAGGGTGTGCATCAGGTGGGGCTCAGGGGAGCTGGGTGTGCATCAGGTGAGGCTCAGGGGAGCAGGGTGTGCATCAGGTGAGGCACAGGGGAGCTGGGTGTGCACCAGGTGAGGCTCAGGGGAGCAGGGTGTGCATCAGGTGGGGCTCAGGGGAGCAGGTGTGCATCAGGTGAGGGACAGGGGAGCTGGGTGTGCATCAGGTGGGGCTCAGGGGAGCAGGGTGTGCATCAGGTGGGGCTCAGGGGAGCAGGTGTGCATCAGGTGAGGGACAGGGGGAGCTGGGTGTGCATCAGGTGAGGCACAGGGGAGCAGGGTGTGCACCAGGTGGAGGCTCAGGGGAGCTGGGTGTGCATCAGGTGAGGCTCAGGGGAGCAGGTGTGCATCAGGTGAGGCACAGGGGAGCTGGGTGATCAGGTGGGGCACAGGGGAGCTGGGTGTGCATCAGGTGAGGCACAGGGGAGCAGGGTGTGCATCAGGTGGGGCACAGGGGAACTGGGTGTGCACCAGGTGAGGCTCAAGGTAGGGTTTCAGGTGGGGCTCCTCAGAAAGGCACAGGGGAGCTGGGTGTTTGCCCAGGTGGGGCACAGGGAGCTGGGTGTGCCAGGTGAGCTGCACTGGGTGTGCTTTGCCCTCTGGGGAGCTGGGTGTGCATCAGCTGCTTGGGCACGAGTGGAGGCTGGTAGTTTCCTCCTCAGAAAGAGCACAAGCCACCACGAGGCTTTTTTGCCCCAGCCGCTGCCCAGGCAGGCACTGCTGGGGCCAAGTCTCCCACCGCAATGCTGAGCGGCTCCGGGCAGTTGTGGGACATCCCAAGCCCAGCCGGGGTGTGAGGTCCCCCTGGCTGGGCTGTGGCCCTGCTGAGGGGGTCCCCAGGGAGCAGGTGTGGGCTGGGTGAGCTGTCCCTGCTCCTGGAGCAGAGGATTTGCCTTTCCTGGAATGCCAGCTCTGTCTGTGGGAGAAACTCTGCGATTAGAAGAGCAAAAGGGCAGGGCCTGATTACCTCAGCAGGCTGAGCAGGGCTGTAAGCTCATTAAGGGGCTCGGCCTGTGCCTGCCCAACGAGGCACAGCTCAGTCCTGCTGCTGGAGGCCCTGGGGTGCTGCTCGCAGAGCCCCCCGCAGCCCTGGCCATGCTGGGCACCCTGATGACAGCGCTTTTCTTCGTGGTGAGGGTGGTCAGACAGGTGAGTCCTCCCAGAGGGAGCTTGATTGCTGCAGTGCTGTTCTCACCTGCCCGGGTGGGGAGAGGAGGCAGCAGCTCCTGCCTGCCCTGCTGGGAATGGCTGCTGTGCTCCTAAACCCCCTGGGCAGGAGGGCTGGGAGGGCTGTGGGGTCCCTGTGGCCGGGCAGGGCTGGGATCTCTGGTGCCGAGCGTGCCTGAGCAGCTCTTTCTGTTCCTCTGCCTCTCCTGTGCTGTTCCCTGCTGGAAAACCTTCCCCGTGTGCAGCTGGGGACCAACCTGTTCCGTGAGGAGCCCCTGCCCTACCTGGTGTACCAACCCCTGCCCTGGCAGATCCAGTGCGTGTCCCAGAGCCGCCGCACCAGCCGGGACAGCGAGGTGAGGGAGCCTGGCACGGCCAGGGGAGGGAGGCTGGCACTGCCAGGGGAGGGAGGCTGGCATTGCCAGGACTGCCAGGTGAGGGAGGCTGGCACTGCCGGGGAAGGATGCTGGCACTGCCTGGACTGCCAGGTGAAGTGAAGGATGCTGGTACTGCCGGGACATCCAGGTGAGGCTGCTGGCACTGCTATGACAGCCAGGTGAAGGATGCTGGCACTGCCAGGACAGCCAGGTGAGGTGAAGGATGCTGGCACTGCCAGGACAGCCAGGTGAGGTGAAGGATGCTGGCACTGCCAGGACAGCTGGCTCAGGGTGGCAGCGCTGCTGCAGGGGCAGCTGTGAGCCAGGCAGCCTGGAGGTTTGGGCAAGGGGGAAATGGAATGCCAGGAGGGCAGGGTAAGCTGGAACACGTCGGAGAGGTATTTGCAGATAGATTGAAGCCCATTTGTAGAAATGGAATTATCCCCTGGAAGAGCTGGCAGCCCAGGAGCTGCAGGCTCACGGTGCAGGGGCTGCCTCCGTTGCTGGTTTGAAATGCAGATCCGGTGAGGATAGCCCGTGCCAACATCCATCCATGGGCTGCAGCATCTCACAGCTCTGAGCCTGGATGCAAAGTGGTTTCCAGCCTCTCCTTGGAGGTCATTTCATAGATGCAGATTAATTAATCAGTGCTCTTTACGGGAACAACAGTGAGCATGTTCCAGTTTCCTAAGGGGAATGGAGAGTGGAAGGGTTCCTGGCTGGCCTGGAAAGGACTGCCCTCACTGCCTCTGCCTGGCATAGAACTAACCTTTATTTTATTTCTCCACCTTTCTAGAGAGGCAGGAACTCCCGGCACAACAGCATCTACTCACTTTCTGGGGAGAAAGGTGAGTGTGGAACAGGCAGGGAGGCAGGAAAAAACCCCAATCAAACACAAGAAATGGGTGGAACTCATTGCTGGGGCTGTGGATGCAGCAGAAGAGCAGGCATTGCAGTACCTGCATCCTTCTTGGCGTCTTTCTTCTTCCCATCATTCTTGGCCTCCTTCTCCTTCCACAGATCTGTCTGTGCCATTGTAAAGGGGTATTTGATGATGAGATAATTGCTAGTGTGTGCAGCATCAGTCAGTGAAGGTCCCAGTGCTGCAGGGCTGCATTTACAACCCCAGTGTGTCTGTGCAGAGCCCAGCTCCCCTCTTCCCTGGGAACCTGCCCCACGGACTCGGCTGGGGCCGTGCTGTCCCACAGAACAGCCCCGTTCTCCTGGCACTGCCCCTCCTCTCTCCGGGCCTGCCTCGGGGCCCTGCAGCGCTCAGCAAAGCAGATTTGAGCCCTTCTATTCTCAGTGCTGAGCGGATCACGGCTGTGGGGGCTGCGGGTGCCACCCTGCCCGTGGCCCAGGAGCTCTCCCCAGCCTGGCTGCCGGCCTGGGGCTCCCTGCAGACGGGGGCAGCGCCGGGGGTGCCAGGGGCAGCTCTGGGGGTGCCAGGGCTGAGCCCCTCGGGCAGGTGTGGGGGTGCCAGGGGCAGGTGAGCCCCTCGGGCAGGTGTGGGGGTGCCAGGGGCAGGTGAGCCCCTCGGGCAGGTGTGGGGGCACCAGGGGCTGCTGAGGCCCTCGGGCAGGTGTGGGGGTGCCAGGGGCTGCTGAGGCCCTCGGGCAGGTGTGCGGGTGCCAGGGGCAGGTGTGGGGGTGCCAGGGCTGAGCCCCCCGGGCAGGTGAGCTGCTGGCAGAGGTACAGAACCAGGGCTCACCCTGCCCATGCCCAGCTGAGCCTGTCCTCAGCCTCTGCCCTTGGGCAGGGCTCACAGCTGGCAGTGCCCTGTGGAGCAGGGCAGGGGGGAGCCCAATGCCTCCTTTTGTTCATCCCTTTACTCTGCAGTTTCTCTCCGGCAGGGAAGGGAGATGGGTTCAGGTGGCACGGTGAGTTTATTCAGCAGCATCTGGCCCCGGGATTGCTGATGGCTGCTCGGGGGGTGCTTAGCAGTGACACAGTGGCTTAGAGGAGCACCGCTGAGCGCCTTTGATGCAGTTCCTGTTGAATTTCACAATACTTCCCTAATGCCACATTAGGCAGGAGTGGGGAGGGCTCCCATTTGTCAGCGTGAGAGCTTTATTGCTGCGCGGGGCCGGGCTGGCTCCTAATCTTATTTGTGTGTGCGAAAGTAAGTGAGCATCCTACGTGCTGATTAAACGTGGGCAAGCTGCTGCCCTGGGGACTGGGGCTGGGTAAATAGAGGGCTTAGCCCTGCCAGGGAGGCTGGGCTTTGCTCTGCCCCCTGCTCCCTGCTCCTCCTGCCCTGGGATGTCCCTGTGAGCCGGCAGAGCGGTGGTTTTGTGCTGCGAGCCCTGCAGCAAGGACGGCTGTGCTGTCTGGGCAATGGGGAGGCCACTGACCCCATGGGAGTGATGCCAGAGCCCTGCCCTGCTCCGTGGGGCCTGTTCAGGGCTGCTGGCACTGCCTGTGCTCGCTGTGATGCTCTGTTTGCCCCCCCAGGTGACGTGACACCTGATGGCAGCAAGGAGAGCAAGGCCACTGACCCATCTGAGAGGGCAGCCATCACCATCCAGACCCACTTCAGGAGGTACCAGCAGCAGAAGCAGGAGAAGAAGTAGCCCCAGCAGCCACCTGCGGCCTGCACTGTCCCTCCTGTTTGTGTGTTCTGTGCCCCAGAGACATTTGGGGCTGTGGTGACTGTGAGCCTGCCCCCCGTACGTAGCTCCTGGTGCAGGTGTAGGTTCTCTGCCCTTGTGTTGGTGCTCACAGGGAGTTCTCTGTCCTGCTCAGTCCTTCCCCAGACAGCATCACTTCGTGGGCCAGGTCACAGCTGCTGAGGGGCTGTTGGGGACAGCGCGCAGAGGTGACAGCACATTTGGGAGCCTTGGCCAGCCCTTGAGTGATGCTGTGAGCCCCAGCAGCTGTGTGGGTGGCAGGGGGTCTGGTTGTGCGGGCTGGTCACCGCCCAGCTGGGGCTTGTTTCACCCCAAGAGCCCTCCCCTGTGCCTCCGCCTCCTGCACCCTGCCTCTGGAGCTGGGTGGAACGGTTGCCTTTGTCCCCTGCTCTGTGGGGCCAGCCTGGAGCGGGACATTGCCAGGGGAGCGTGCTGCAGGCCAGGAGGGGCGCAGGAGGTGAGAGGGGAGCTGCTCTTACCTTTGCTTGGGGAGAGCTGCTTGGGGCGTCCTGGTTCCAGAGCAGGCACTCTGTGTCCTGAGGGTGACCCCGCTCTCCTTCCCCAGGCAGCCCCCTGGCAGTGCTGGGGTTGGGCTTGGAGCCCACCCAGCCCCCTGGGGCATTCCCCTGCTGATGGAAGGCAGAGCTGAGGGGGCTGTTCTCCTTCCCATCCTGCTGTGGTGGAGCCCGGGGGGCTCCCTGGGAGCAGGGGGCGGCAGGGGCTCAGGGGGGCTGCTGGAAACTCGAGCTGTGTTAAACTGTGCGGGGCCAGGGCTTGTGCCTGCTGGGGAAGGGAAGGGGGGAATCCTTGCTGAGATGTAGAAGGAAATCTGCACTAGCCAATTCCAATAAAGTTGTATTAATCTCTGTTAATCTGTTCCTCTTTTTATCTTGCTAATCTGCTTACTCTCATGGCTGAACACGCTTGCCTTTTCTTGCCTCTTCTATTTTTAATTCTGTTTTCCCCTTCTATTTCTATTCTAAGCCTGGGGTTGGTATTTTGGAGGTGCTGCCTGGCTGTGACCCTGGTTTAAGGGCTGGGCACTTGGTTTCCTTTAAAACCTGTGTTGTGTAATGGTTTATAGATGTGATGTGCTCTGATGCCTCCCCACCAGCCTGGCTGGGAAGGGTGGTGCCCCTCTCCATATGGGATCTTCCTTGACAGAGGTTGGCTCTGAGTGGTACCTGAACAATGGCCAAAAATTATAAAAAATGGGCACAAGAAATTGTCTCAGCAGCTTGTTTCTCAAGCCCCAGAGGTGAACAGCTGCCAGGCTCTGGCCAAGGCCCCTCCTGCTCTGCAGGATTCCAGGAGTTACCTTAGTCAGGAAGAACCAGATGGCAAAGGAGGATCTGCTGCCCAGTGTGCCAGCAGGCTGGGAAGGGCACTGCAGAGCTGCAGTAACATCACTGTATTTGCATGTCATTTTAATTTGGGTACTCCAATTAAAAAAAAAAAAAAAAATCAAGGAGAGAGAGGTTGAAAAAAATGACCTCTGCAGTGCTTGATTATAGCTGATGAATTAAACCATGTCAAGAGCAAAAAAAAAAAAAAAAAAAATGGTACAAATCTGTGTGTAGATACTCCAACTGCTTTGGGATAAAATGGGAAATGGATCTGTTTGTAAGGAAAGAGCTGGACCCAGCTGGTAGTCTGCATGGATGGGAAAGTAATGGAAACTTGAGCTTATAAATTACAGGAAAAAAGGAAATGAAAGTGCAATTAGTCAACTACACCTCAGACAGCACCGGAAGCTCCTCAGAAAGGGGAAGTTCTACTTTGGGTAACTAAAACAAGAGTTAATAATGGCCTGAGCTGATTTTTGCCTTTGGAGCAGGTAAGGAGGGCTGGCAGCCCTGGGGTTTCAAGTGCTCTTGTTTTCACAGCCTTGTATGGAAGGGGGGAAGTAGCATCAGCATTTCTTCAGTCTAATATTGGTGTGGCTGGTGCTGAAAACTAAGGAGAACATAAGAACAAATTATGGGGTGAGGTGGGGCTGGGTCTCACCACAGCTCTCTGTGCTGCCCCGTGTGCTGGGGCACCTGTGCAGTGCAGTGCTGCCCCGAGCCACAGCTCAGCAGGATCCAGGGAGGCAGAGACACCAGGGGCAGGGCTCCGGGCCGTGCTGGATCCACCACAACGCGTTCCACTGTGGCCAGGGACAGCGGCGCTCCTTGTGCTGCTCCCAGCTGGGGCTGGGACGCATCCCAGGGAGCAAGACCCTGCTTGGAGGAGCTGCTGTGCCTCGCTGGATGCTGGATCCCGTGCTGCACTTACCGTGAGCTGTCAGAGCAGTGCTGTGGCTCCCGAGGGCTGGGCAGCCGTTCACCCCTCCGGAGCTGGGCCAGGATTCCTGTTTGGCACCTGGGCTGGAGCTGGGCTTGGTGCCGCTCTCTTAGTGCTGTGGCACACTCTGGTCTGTCCTGCTCCATGGAACCATTCCCAGGACCCTGCTCCAGTTCCTGACCCTCCTGCCGCCCCACAGCTCTGCAGGTGCCTGATTGCCTTATTATTCTTTAATATTCAACCTCTTGTTTTTCTATTTCTGTACTTTGGCTGCTCTGGGCTGTCCCTCTCCATCCTCCTGCCCTGTCCTGCCCTAGCCCTGCTCTGCCTAATTCCCTGCTCACTTCACAAACGCCCCACATATAAACATAACCTTTATTGCACACAGCGCTGGGTTTTTTTTCATAGAAAAAGGTATTAACACATAAGCATTTGCAAATTGAAGCAACTCCTGCTGTTTTCAGAACAGTAAAATAGCATGCAATGTCTCGGAGACGTTCCTTTTTTAAAACCACCGACAAGATCAGGGAGAGAAAAAAAAAAAAGTCGCTGAGTCTTTCCTTGTGCCCCTTTCAAAATGATGTGAAATATATATATATGTTTACATATATATTATATTTTTAAATCTGTAACATCAAATTCTTTGTGCCCTGGTTTCTTTTTCTGTTCGGAGAAGAAGAAAATAGCTTCATTTATACAAAAGAGTCCGTTATGTACAAGTTTGTTAATTAAATATAAACGGCGCGGGGAAACGAGCAGCATCCGGCGTTGGCCCTACACCAGCGTGTAGGACTTGGAGTAGGCTCCGGCGCCCTGTTTTTGAGACCTGCCCACCCCCGACGTGCTCATCTCCAGCAGTGAGTCCCTGGAGCCCCCCACTTTGGAGTGTGGGGGCACCCGTGCCTCGGCGGCGGCACCAGCGGGCACGGGGGGCTCGGCGGGCACGGGGGGAGCCGGGGCCGTGCCAGGGCGCGGGCGCTGGCCGGGCCGGGCCGGGCATGGGGAGAGTCCTCTGAGGTAAGGTGGTTGCGGCGGAGGCCGGGGGAGGCAGCCCCAGGGGCTTGGCGCCGGGCTCCAGCGTCATGTGCCGGGCCTGCGCGTGGTACGCCCGCGCCAGGTTGCGGATGGAGGCTTCCCGCGGCGGCACCACCGGGCACGGCTCGTGCGGGTCGGGCTTGCGGAAGAAGGCCTCTGACTTGACGTACAGCGGGAGGTTGCAGTAGTCACCTGCCGAGGGAAGAGCAGGCAGGTAAGGCTTGGCAGGGACCCTATTGCCCCCCACCCTCTGGACGTGTTGGCATTGGGCTATGGAGAACCTGTGCTGTGGAGAATGAGCTGGGCTACAGAGAACACGTTGGGATAAGGAGAATGAGTTGGGCTGTGGAGAATGTGTTGGGTTATGGAGAATGAGTTGGGCTACAGAGAACCTGTGCTGTGGAGAATGGGCTGGGCTACAGAGAATCTGTGCTGTGGGGAACACGTTGGGCTATGGAGAATGAGTTGAGCTGTGGAGAACATGTTGGCTACGGAGAACCCATTGGGCTACGGAGAATGAGTTGGGCTACGGAGAATGAGTTGGGCTACGGAGAACCTCTTCCACAGAGAACCTGTGCTACAGAGAATGCATTGGGCTATAGAGAACGTGTTCTATTGAAAACGTGTTGTGCTACAGAGAACAGGTGGGGCTGTCGAGAACCTGTGCTATGGAGAACCTGTTCTATTGAAAATATGTTTTGCTACAGAGAACACATTGGGCTGTGGAGAACCTCTGTGCTAAAGAGAATTTGTTGGGCTACAGAGAACGTGCTGTGATACACAGAACAGGTCCTGCCGTAGAGAGAGAACGCGATGTGCTGTAGAGAATGCGCTGTGTTATAAAGAATGTGTCACATAATCATCCCAAAATTGTCCCACTCCATGCAATGCAACGCCTGGGATGTGTCAAGCTCTAGCGTTCAACGCTGTACACAGTGTCCTGTAATGTATCATGATGTAATAGTGCTAATTATAACGCTCAATGTACAGTGATAGATGTTATCATGTGAGTAATGCTGAATATACAGTGTAACACAGTATTATAATAATAACAACAACGTGATGCTGAAGTTCTGACACAGGACAGGCACAGATCCCGTTCTGTGAAGGACAGAAATGCTCCTTGTGCTCTGTGTCCCACCTGTGCCAGCACCCAGCAGAGGGATGTGGTGTGTCCTACACCCAGCTGTACTCTGCCAAGGTGAGTGGCTGTGCTGCCATAAACCACAGCCGCTGCTGTGCTGTGTTATGGCATCATCTATAGTTAGTGCCCTAATTTAGGGGTTTTATGTCTATGTATGGATAACCTGTGTTGTTATATTGGCTGTTATCGGTGTTAGAGGGTTTTATTTCTGTTCTATTACTGCTCCCTTTGTGTTCTACAGCATCACCTCCAGCTGTAGGGCCTTAATTTAAGGATTTATATGTCCATAGATGTAAAGGCCTGTTATTAGTTTGCCTTTTATATTTGCAGTATATAACACCTCTAGGCATAGAGCATTACTCCTTTAATTGTATGTATTGTGCAGTGTGTGCTGCAAGGGCACGTTCCTCTCTTCACAGGATGTGGAGAGAATGGATTGCAGGATCTGTGGTGTTAATATAGGATACAGCACATATAGATATGGGATTATATGTATTAGTACCTTAATTTTAGGAGTTATGGTTATGTGTATATATAAAAATTATATTAAAAGAATAAACATTATATAAAATAAATATTATATATAATAAAATAAATATAAAAATAACATAAAATATATAATATTATTTATATATAAATGTACATAAATCTCTATATAAATACCTATAAATTTCTATAATAAAATACAAAAACTTTTATATATAGATGGGTACATTAATCTATATATAAATATATTAAAATTTACATATAAGTATACATTAACCTATATATAAATATATAATTTTTTGTATGGAAATATAGAAATTGCTATATGAAATACAGAAATGTATATATTAATATAGAAAATCATTATTAAGAATATAGAAAATTATGTATAAATTTATTTTATATAAATCTGTATATTTGGAAATAAACATAAAAAATATATAGTTAAATATATAAAAATTATATATATTTAAATTTATATATATAAAGCCCTGCATTATTATATTGTCTCTTGCAGGTGTTATATTGTTTTTATTATAGCACTATTGCCTTAAAACTTGTATGCTTTATTATAGGTTCTGTAAATTCCTTTTTTTAAGGTTACAACAGTGTTATACCTAATAATACACTCTGTGTTACTTAAACTATGCCATAAAAATATGTGGTCTAATTTGAGGAGAAAGATAATCCCATTATATTGTGTGTTGTATAATCAGTAAATAAATTAACTCTCAATTCCTACCTGTGTATTTTTATATATCTTTCTGGTGTTGTTCTTATTTTGGGGTAATAAAACTCATGGGGATGGGAGATTGTCAGGGTTCTAGCACTAAGGATAGGGAAGAAATACTGAGGAATACAAAGGAATACTGATGAACACTAAAGCAAGGTAAAAAATACTGATACACACTGGAAAATACTAAAAACAAGGCAGGGAAACACTGAGAACACCAAAAAATGGGGAATGGACTGAGGGTCTGGGGCAGTGCTGAAAAATGGGGGGAACAACAAGGAATACTGATGGATATTAAAAAATTGTAATGAATATTAAGGAAGGGGAAGGAAGAGTAAAGAATGGCCAGAGATGCTAAAAAATAGGATGGAACACTAAAGAATGGGAAAGAACACTAAAAACCAACAAAAAAAATAACGAAAAACATCAATTAATGAGGAAAGAACAGTAAGGATGCAACAAACAGGAAGAAATCCTAAAGAATGGAAAGGAACAGTAAAGAGTAGCCAGGGATACTGAAAATGGGAAAGAATAATAAAAAAAAAACATGGGGAAATATCGAGGGATGTGGAAAGAACAGTAAGGAATGCTACCAAACAGGAAGGAATACTGAAAAATGGGAAGGAACAGTGAAATATTGGGGGAAAAATACTAAGGTATGGGAAGGAATACTAAAGAATGGGGAGAAATACTGAGGAACTGGGCAAAAAAATACCAAAGACTGGGTGGAATACCGAGGAATGGATGGAATGCCAAGGAAAGGACGAAATACCAAGAAATGGGGCACAACATTAATCAGCGGAGAAAATACATTACAACACGGGGAGAAATGCCAAGAATGCAAGGGGACACAGGACTGGGAAGGCCTCCTAAGGATCTTGGGAAGCTCTGGGGTGCTGAGGAAGGGCAGGACCCCCAGAGAGCCCATGGGAACCTACTCTTGCTGGCGCGGTGCGGGATGGGCACGGCCACGCCCTTGCCCCGCTCGCTGTCCTGGGGCTTGGGCGGGGAGGCGGTGAAGCGGCAGATGCCGGGCTCGGACGGGGTGCTCATGGAGGTCATGCTGTCGGCGTTGTCCGTGGTGCCCGTGGTCATCTGGTCCGAGGAGCTGTCGGAGATGAAGCACTCGGTGATCTCGAACTTGGCGTGCTGCAGCTGCTCCTCCAGCTTGGCGTGCTCGTAGGCGCGCGCCAGCTCCTCGTAGGTGGACGAGGCGCTCTCCGTGGACACCATGCTGTTCCGCCCCTTGTCTGTGGGGAGAGGATGTGTCACCCACCTGAGAGCTCTCCCTGGCATGGGAATGCCTTTGTCCACGTCATGGGAATGCCCAGGCTGTCCCTGCTGGGATACACCTGGCCACCCTCAAGGGCAGGTTGGATGGGACATGGAACAACCTGGTCTAGTGGAAGGGTGGAACAAGATGAGCAATGAGGTCCCTTCCAACCCAAACCACTTTGTTTTTCAATGATTCTATCTGTTCCCATAGCTGGGCAAGGCCCTGGCTGCTCAGAGCCACCAAGTCATGGCTCCACAATCCCACTGATGGGTTCTGCAGTCACCCTGAGCTCACAGTTTGGGGTCTCTGTGCGCCCCAAAGCAGCAGATTGCTGCCAGGGAGGCTGTGGCCCTGCATACCTGTGTCCTGCGAGAGGCTGGCACTGTAGCTGTCACTCTCAGTGACAGTGATGCCATGCTGGGAGCCCACTGTCCTCCAGTCCGAGGTGAGGGTCCGTGCGGGGGTGGACGCCTGGCACTTGGTGAGTGTCCACTGGCTGGAGTACCGGTTACGGGTGCTGTGTGCAGACTTCACACTCTTCCTCGACACGGGGTCTATAGCACAAGGGTGGCAGAGTCACGGTGAGTCCCTTCCACTCACACCCTTCCCTCTCCCTGGGGCACTGCCTACCCCTTCTGCCTCCCCAGCAGCTGCTTTTGGGCACAGCCAGTGCTGGAGGACAGTTCCCCACCCCTGCCCCATGTGTACAGCCCCAGCAGAGCCAGCCCAGCCCCACACACTCACTGGTGCCAGGGCGGATGTCAGACATGTCGATGAGGGGCCCCGTGTTCTGGATCAGGGCTGGGTGATGCAGAGACACGCCCGTGCAGAAGCTCTGGGGGTTCACTGCCTGGCTGAACTCCGTGTCGGTCACCGGGATCGTGGCTTTGTCATCCCCTGTGGGAGGGCGATGGAGCTCAGACCTCTCTGGCCAGGCACCGTAGGCACCTGCTGGCCCACGGTCCATCCATGGGAGCCCAGCAGTCTGGGGCAGCAGGGGATGGGAGCTTTGCCTGTGCTTACCCAGCTGCTTGATGCCCTCCTTGTCCTCGATGAGGAGCTGCACCCGCGGGATGTCGATGTGCAGGCGGGGGCCCTGCGGGGGCCCCTTCACCGGCGTGTCAAAGCTGCGGTTATTCTTGCTGTGAGGTGAGAGGGGACGCAGGCCCGCCCATTACCGGACAGAGCCCCGGCGGCTCCAGCCTGCCACGGGCTGGGGATTGCCACCAGCCGGCCCACCCGGGGCTCAGAGCTGCCCAGGCAAGCTCCAGTGTGGACCCTTGGGCAGGCAGGAGCAGCCAGCAGCGCTGGGCTGCTGTGCCACAGTCACTGCCACAGCCCTCACAGGTGTGAGCGTGAGAAGGTCTGAAACTGAGTGAGGGCTGTACCCGGGCTTAAAAGCAGCCATGACCACCCCCAGCACCGCCTATTCCCTGCCTGCCCACCCAGTCCCAGCCACAGGCAGATGTGAGACTCACCTGATCAGCATTTCTGCCAAACTCTTCGCATCTGTGCAGGAGACACAAAAACCAATAAGTTTTTTTGTGAGGGAGCAGTTTAGGGCACAATGAGGCAGCCCAGGAAGACAACCTGGGGTCCCGTGTGCTGTGCCCGCGAATCCCATCTCACCTCGAAGCCTCTTCAGCCGCTTCTCCTTCCTCTTCTTGCGGATGATGAAGAGCAGAGCCACTCCCAGCGTGGCCAGGATCACGGGGCAGGCGATGGTGAAGAGCTTCTTCACATCATCACCTTCCCCTTGGGCGGACTTGATCGGGGGGATGGTGCCTAGGGCAGAGCAGGGGCGGGTGGTCACTCAGCATGCCATGCCCTCTCTCTGGTGGCAATGCCCCAGCCCGTGTCCCCACTCACTGCCGTCGTAGTCCAGCGTGGCGAACTGCGCGGTCTCGTTGCCGCAGCCGGCGCTGTTGCAGGCCTTCATGCGCAGCTCATACCAGGTGGCCTCACGCAGCTCCGGTCAGGAACACCTCGCTGGAGCTGTTGGTGCGCAGGCTCTGCCACACCCAGTTGCCCTTGGGCCGGTACTCCAGGACAATGGCGGTGATGGGGCAGCCCCCGCTGCTCCAGCCCTGCAGGTTCAGCCTGGCGTGCGTGGAGTTGATGTGCGTGAAGAGGTGCTGGTCCTTGCTGAAGGAGGGCTCTGCGGGAACCCACAAAGTCAGAGGGTTTTGGGAAAGCTGCAAAAGGCAGGCCTCAGACACAGCAGAACTGTGATTAGAGCTAAGCAGCAGCCATGAGATAGGTCAGCCAAAAAATTATTTAAAATGTAGAAAAACAAGGACAAATAGAACAATGGTCTGTGTATTAATGCTTGTCTAGAATAACTCTCTAAGCTACAGAAAACTTTATCTAGTGAGATATTAGGAAGCTTTAAGGCTTAATAATGGAGCTCTGTGCATTGTGTTTTAAGGGTTACAAACAGGTATTCTATTTAAATAAGCAAGCATTGTTTAACCAAAGGTACGTATGCTTATAATGGTTGGATAGAACTACTGTCAATATGCTTTTGCTTTGTGTGATTGGTCAAAAAACTTATAAAGTGAGTTGTAACATTGAGTTCTTGGTCTGCTGCCTGGGACTTGAGCTGGTAGCATCTTCCCACTGTCATAAGCATGTAATGAGACTGATGCTGGAGAATAAACCAGCTCAAGGCACGTTCCACAGCAGTCCTGTCCCTGTTGTTTGTGATTTGTACACAGCCCCCGGCCGGCAATAGGCTCCGTGGGACAGGAGCTGCCAGGAGGGTGGGAAGGGGACCCCCGTGGCCAGGCAGGGACACCAGGGGCCAGGCTCACCTCTGCCATGGGTCTTGGCCTCGATGATCTCGCTGATGCGGCCGGCGCCAACGCTGTTCTTGGCCGCCAGCTTCACCTTGTACCATGTGCCACACTTGAGGCTCTCCAGCTTGAAGGAGCGCTCCGAGGAGCTGATGAACACGTCCTTCCACTCCTCGCTGTTGTCCACCGAGTACTGGAGCACGAAGCCTGTGGGAGCGAGGAGGGGGTCACCTCTGGGGACACGGGTGAGGGGAAGGGGTTATGGCTGGGGCAAAGCCTGTGCCCACATCCAGCACAGCCTTGCAGTGCCAGGGCACCCACCACACACCAATTCCTGCACTGCTCTGCACTCACGAGCAACGGTGGAACCTGCCTGCTGTGCCCACCACACAGAGCCAGGCAGGAGCCATGGACAGGAGGAGTGTGGGCACACCCAGAACCTCCTGAGAGCTCTGCCGGTGCCCCTGGTCACACCTTGCCTGCCCCCAGCATGCCCAGGATGGCCCCGCTGCTCATTTCCACATGCTGTGATTGACTGGTGCGAGGCTATAAAGGGAAAGCTGGAATTAAGCAGCTCCCTCGGGAGGCTGCAGGGAAGTTGCTTCTGTCATTGCAGACCGCCTCCTCTCCCGTGACGAGGAGTATTAGGAAGCACACTGTGTCCTAGATGAGCAAACCTGTTACGCTGCCATCAACAAGGCACCTGGAGATGGCTGGTCTGGGCTTCCTGGGAGGGCAGGGGACACAGAGGCAGCCCCAAAGGCATCGGGGCATCTCAGGACAGCACATCCCTCCTGCCCCGGCCGTGCTGACCAAACTTTCCTGGTGCACTGATAGGTTTGGCTATTTCTGCAGGATATTTAGCCAATTCTCAAATAAAAATAGCAGGCAAGAGTAGGCTTCCTGCCTTGCTGTGTGCATAATGAGCTGCACAAGGCAGGGCTGGCAGGATGGCCATGATGCCAACACCACCCAGGTACCACCGTGGCAATGCCAAAGGGTTCAGGTGAAGGAGCTCTGTGAACACCCAGCTCCAGCTCGGGCAGAGCAGTGGGGACACTGCTCACACCTTCCCACCACCAAGGATTCCCTGTGGATGGTGACACCAGGAGCTTCCCAAGGCCATGGGCATGTGATTCCCAGCAGTGTCAACACCAGCCCTGACACCCCCACACCACCCACCCTGGTGCCTGCCACTGCTTATTTATTTATTTTGTACATGCGGTGTGTTTTTAATATTTCTAATCCAATTATAACCAAATTTATCAACAGAGTCCGCTGGAGTGAAAGGCTGCTGGCTGGGGAGATTTGCTTGTAATTACTTTCATGCTTTTAATTAATTGTAAGCGAGGTCTCCTTCCTCGCTCCCCGCTCCCCCCTCCGCACGCAGCTGTTTCAACCTATAATTCATGAGATGAATCAGAGCAGAAAGGAGACTTGGGAAAGCTGGGATGCTCCTGGAGCCCTCCCAAAGCCCCCAGCCTGTCAGGGATGTGGGACAACTCCTGCTCTGGTGGGTTCAGAGTGGCACCAATGCCAGGAGACACGCAGCCGCTCTGGGGCTGGCCCTGGCCACCACCACCTTAGCACCCAGTGATGTGCCCCTCTTTAGGTACATCAGAACCTGCAGCTTGTCCAAAACACCTGACAAACCCCTCATCAGGGCTGGCAGCCCCTGCTAAGTGCTCAGAGGCATCAGCCTTACTCTGAAGCATTTCTGAGGCATTTTGGAGAGGTGCAGATACAAAAACGTGGCACAGTGTGCCTGCAAACATGTTCCATGAGAATGGAACCAGTCGTGGTTCTGGGGTGAGCTGCTGGCAGCAGCCCCATCACCCACAGCAGCCCTACCTCGGATGGAGCTGCCCCCATTGTCCCCAGGGATCCAGGCCAGCGTGATGGACGATGCTGAGGTCTTGGAGACGGTCAGGCGGGGCTGGTCTGGGGGCACTAGGGAGGAGGGAAAGCCCATGAGCACCTCAGACATGCAGAGTGCCCCACAGTGTGCCCCCAGAACTGGCAAGGAGACCTTGCACTCGTGCCTGGGCCAGCAGGAGCCCCTGGAGCAGGACAGAGCCCGGGCACTGGGCAGTGGGCATGGAGCGTGTCCGCGCGGGGCAGCACGGAGGCGGAGCGCTCACCTTGCACCAGCAGGTTGATGATGATGGTGTCGAAGCCCCAGGTGTTGGTGGCAGTGCAGGTGTAGTAGCCGGAGTCCTCGGCCTTCACCGAGCGCAGCACCAGCGTCCCGTTGGCCTGGATCAGGCGGTGCCCGTCCACCGTCACCGGGATGGCAGAGTCCTCGCTGCCAGGGGCACAGGGGGCACATCAGTGTGTGCGGCACAGCCAGGGCTGGCACCAGCCCCCGGCACGGCTGGCAGCCCCCTCCATACCTGTCCTTGGTCCACTTGATGGCGGGGACGGGCTCCCCGACGGAGTTACAGGGCAGCCTCACGTCCTTCATCCACGGTGTGGTGACGGTGCCTCCGAAGGAGATGATCTTGGCAGGGGCTTGGGGGCAAGGAGGAGGTCAGCCTGGGGGCAGGCCCCGGGCACAGACCCCCTGAGATCTACAGATCCCCCGAGGTGTAAGGAGACCTGGGATCCCAGTGCTGCCCCTCCTCTGCCCTGGGGTCACCCAGCCATTGCTCCCTGTGGGCCGTGGGGCAGGGCACAGCAGCAGGGGTGTCCCCCAGGCTGGCAGCCCCCCAGGCTGTACCTTTGCCCGCAGGCTCGATGGTGACCTTCTCGCTGATGTTGCCGCGGCCGGCGGAGGTGACGGCGGCCACCCAGAGCAGGTACTGCTGGCCCCGGTTCAGGTGGGCGATGCGGTAGAAGAGCTGGTCCGGGCTGGTCTCGTACTCGCTGGGAGCCTGCGGAGGGGGACACGGGAGCAGGGGAAGCTTCTGTGAGACCCTCAGCCCATGGCCTCAGCGCAGACCCCACAGCCCCTCCTGGGTTTATCCCAGACCCCACAGCTCCTCGCGGGTTTATCCCAGACCCCTCAGCCCCTCGCGGGTTCATCCCAGACCCCTCAGCCCCTTGCAGGTTTATCCCAGACCCCACAGCCCCTCGCGGGTTTATCCCCAGCACAGCGGCTCGGCTCCGCTCACGCCCCTCAATGCCGGGGAGAGCCGGCTGGTGTCGTGATTCCTGCAGGGAGCCGGGCTGCAGCCCAGGAGCAGATGGCTGAGCATCCCTGTTCCCGGGAAAGGATTCTGCCCTGGCACCGCCGAGCTGCAGCAGCGCCAGCCTGGAGCCAACCCAGAACCCATGTGGGGTCACCTCATCACCCACAGCGCCTGCCCCAGCCCTGTGGTGGCCCTGCAGACAGGGCTGGCTGTGTGCAAGCACTGGGGACAGTCCCCATCACAGCAGGGACAAAGTCACCCTGCCCCACGAATGCCACGAGGGCAAGGACTGCCACCCGGCTGTGCCACCATGCCAGCAGCAGGGATGGGCTCCATGCCCCCCATGGCACAGGATGGGTCTATTAAAACATGACCTGGCAGGTACCTGTGTGCTCACTGTCAGCACACGTGTGTCCTTGCAGGGACACGGATGTGAGTGTACCCCAAAGCAGACACACCTATATGAATATTGTATAGTATACATAATTTTTTTTTACCCAAATGACAGTTTTGACAAGATGCCAAGAAAACAATATCGGATCCCAGCGGTTTTACCAGTTGCTTTGATGAAAAGATTATGTTGCCCTGGAAACCAGAGGCTCAGATAGTGAAATGAGTTTGAGAAGGAGCTTTTGATAAGCACTAGTCTGCAGACCTCCCATCAACCTCTCCCTCACCAAGGAGGGATGGGGCCAGGTTGGATTTCTATTTCATTTTTGGTCAGCTGCTGGCATGTTTCCCCCTCTGGAGCAGGCACTGTGCAGGACAGATGCCAGAGAATGGGAACAGAGAGACGATGGGACCAATCCCTGCTGCACAGTGCCCACGGATGCCCTTGGACAATTCCGCAGTGCACCCCAAGAGGTCTTTGCTGCAGCTGCTGCCTGGCATCAGCTCTCCCTCCCGTTCCTGCTTGGCCAGCCCAGCATTCCCTGGCACACTGTGGCGGTTCCCAGCCCCTGCTGGCACCCCGTACCGGCTGCCCCGAGCCGGGGCTGGAGCAGAAGATGGTGTACTTCCGAATGATGCCGTTGGGCTTGGCCGGCGGCAGCCAGGACACCACCACGCTGCTGGCAGAGGACGGCACGGCCTTGATCCCAGCCGGGGGACCTGGAACTGAGAAGGGAGAGCGTGGCAGAGCCGGTGCCAGGAGGCCTCCAAGGTCTCTGCCCAGCTGGGAGATGTGACAGCGGCCTGCTGTGGGGCTGGCATCCCAGCCACAGCCGGGGAAGCAGCTGTGATGGTGGTGTCACACACAGGCAGGGACAGGTCTGCCTGCAGGACACCTCTCCATGGGTGGCTCTGGTCCCCGTGTGAGCCAGAGGCAGGAGGGTTAATTGCAGCCCAAGCTCTGCTTTGGAAATCATGATTGGCTTTTAATGGCCATCTCCTTAATCTGTCAGCCGTACCCTGCCCAGCTGCGCCTCCCTCCCAGCATCTGGCACTTCCTAGGACACAGGCCCAGGGATGCTCTGCTAGCGAGCTAATGGCATTAAAGTAGGGCAGGCGGGGTGTAAATATTTAAATATCAGCACTTAAGGAAAAGGAAAGAAAGGGAAAGGGAAATGCCCTGCCCATGGCTGTACACGGGGGGTTTCCCCTGTGCCCCGGCAGCCCCTCCAGCCCCTGGGCACGAGCGGATGGCAGAGCCACTTACTGTCCTCCTTGGTCTGGATGTAGAGCACGCTGCTGCGGACACCATCACCTGCCTGTGTGTAGGCCAGCACCTGCACGCTGTAATTGGTGAATTTCTCCATGCCTCGCAGCTCCACTCGCTCCCGCGTGGTTGTGATGTTCTGCATCTCGCCCCACTCTGCGAGAGACAGGGCCTGTCAGCCCCTGTGCCCCCCAGGTCCCCCGTGCCACCCCCTCCCCAGGTGTGCTCACCTCCGTCCATGTAGAGGGACCAGAAGATGACCCGGTAGCCCTTGAGCACGCCGTTGAGGGTGCTGCGCGGGGGCTCCGACCAGGAGATCACCGCCACGTCCGAGGTGATGGAGATGGCTCGCACGTTCTCGGGGGGCTGGCTGGGAACTGGGGAGGGATGAGGAGGACAATCAGCAGGAGGATGGAGATGCCAGGCTGAAGGAGCTGTGTCCCACACAGCCACCCTGAATGCACCCACATGGACCCAGCTGTGCTGCTGGAAGTCCTCAGCCAGTCCTGCCCAGCAGGGCTCTGCCTCCAGCATGCAGATTTCCTTCTCCTGGGCCAGCGAGGTGGGTGTGAACCCTGTGCTGGTGGTGACAGGGAGGATGCTTCCAGCGAGGGGAGAGTGGGAGAGCTGGCTGGATGCGAGGTAATTAGATCCCATTGCCCCGCAAGAGGTAACTCTAATTTTTATGAGCATTTAAATGATAATACATCACCATAACGATCCTCTTTGAAAATGATTATTGTTTCATATTACTTAGGTGCAAAAATATAAGCACCATGTAATTAGGGACGGAGTATAATAAACTAATACAGATAGTCCGTTTGAACAAAATGAAGGTAATATAATTATGGGAAAGACACTATTGCTAAAACAGGGGCCCTTGAATACCCCGGGAGGAGTGCTAATGCAGCCAGGAAACGATCGCGGTTTGACAGGCTAACGAGAGCCTTAATTAAGTATGAAAAACTGCTGAGCAACCGCACTGCAAAACTTTTTCCTCATTGTTTTTAAAACGACCGAGGCCATGAGTGACTCTGTCCCACATGGAAACCTGCCTGGCACTTCAGCAGTGCCAAAATCCACCTTGCACCCTTTAGCTGCGCCACAAACCCAGCGCCATGGGTGTCCCGATAGCGCTGTGCTGCGGGTCCCTTCCCAGGGAGCTGTGAGGGCACACAGCCACCACCCCAGACCTGTGTGATGGGATGGGCACCAGCTGAGGGTTTGCAGGTGGGACCTGGGCCTGGTTTGCTCACTGGGCCATCCTTACCATCCTCCAGTGTGGTGGCGTTGATCTCGCTGGACGAGGGCCCTGTGCCCGCGCGGTTGAACGCCTGCACCACCACCCCGTACTGCGCGAACTTCTTGAGGTTGTCCAGCGTGTAGACCTCGCTGTCACCCGTGGCCTTCATCTCCACAATGCTGTACTGCCCGTTGCTGCCTGGGCTGTTCTCCCGGTAGCCAATCTGGTAGCCACGGATCACCCCGTTCTGCAGCTCCTTCTTCGGGGCCTGAGGGACAGCGAGGGCAGGACGGGGCAGTGTCACAGGCTGGGAGGCTCACAGGGCTCCGTGCCCCAGCCACCTCTTCCCAGGGGCTTTTCCCAAGGCTTTCAAGTTGTTTTCCCTCCCCACTTTTCCCTGAGTGGCAGAATAGTGATAAAAACAGTCCAGCGGGTCCTCAGAGCCACTATAGAGGAAAGTGCTGCCTGGACAGCACCAGTCCCCAGCTGGAGCAGGAGAAATCCCAATTCTGGCAGCCTGAGAGGCCAGATTGAGATCAATCTTAACAATATTTCTCTGAAGCATTAACAAATCAATAGGGTTGATTGCAAATTTATGTTACAATGCCAGGGCGATCCATCTTGCTGAAATCCTCCTAAAACGAAGTGACTTATCTTTCAAGTGAATCTTACTTTTCATTAATCTGTTTTTCAGTGCTTAAGGGGAGGTGGGGGGAGAAGCTGGAACCCTAAATTTATTGACTTAGTAGTTCATTCCCAAGTCCTAACTTTATAATCAATTTTATTTTTCATTAGGCAGCTTTGGAAAAATAAATCTGATTCTAAGTTTTATTGATCTCTGCTCAAACACTTTGCAACCCAGCACCTGAGTTTTTACATATTTATCCTCTCTGCCCCATGGTCCCCCACGGACACCCTATGAGATAATGAGCCCGTTGTAAAACATGATTGATAAGAGTCCTGAGCAATAAGGTGAGCTGCTTGCCCAGCCTGCAGGTTTTCCTTTTTCTTGGAGAATTCTTCCTGATTCTTGTGACATTGATGATGTGCTGGGTCTCAGGACAAGCTGGGGCAACATTTGGCCAAGCCCCCATAGCCAAGAAAAGCCCACAAACCATCCTGGCCTCACTCACCTTCCAGGTGACCTGGATGCTCTGGGATGTGATGGGCTGCAAGGTGACATCCATCGGAGGGCCATCGGGAGCTGAGAGAGACGAACACAAACCAGCACATTGAGAAGGTTCAGGAGCTTCAGGAGAGCTGTACCTCAGCCAGCTTCCCCATGTTCCCCCTGCCCACCATCCCCAGCACCCACACCAGGAGCCCAGGGAGGCACCTGCTTCCTCGGTGCTGATGGTGAGCTCCTTGCTGGGCTCGCTGCGCCCGATCTTGTTGAAGGAGTACATGCGGATGCTGTACACCGAGGCGGGGTGCAGGTCCACGATGTTCGCCTGGTTGATGGTCGGGGAGATGTTGCGTGTAGACTGCTTAAAATCCCAGGAATCTGGAGGAGTGGGGCAGAAGGGTCAGAGCCTGAATCCCATGCAGGGCCTGCAGTGCTGAGGGGGCCATGATCAAGCAGGTGAGGTCCCCAGGCACCTCCAGATCTGGTAGCCCTGGAGAGGTGCTGCTTCTCTCTTTTGCTGTTGTGCGCTGGGGTTCAGCTTTTTGCAAATATTGTCTCTTTTAATATTCCCTTTCAAATGCTCCCATCCAACAGAAATTACCATATTTCATTAAAGCCGCTCTCTCCTTTCTTCATCAAAGGAACCGGGATGCAGAATATTCCCTTGGAGGCACCGCTGGGGCAGTCCCACACCTGCCTGTGCGGGCCAGCCCCCAGCCCCACTGTGCCACGGGGAGGGCACATCACTGTCACCTACCTGACTTGTTCTTGTACTCGATATCAAAGCCAGTGATGATGCTGTTGCCGTCGAACCGCTGCGTCCATCGCAAATTCATACTCCGGGCTTTCACCTCACGGATCTCCAGCTCCGGTGGGTCAGGGGGCTCTTGGGGACAGGCAGGCAGGTTAGGGACACAGGCAGAGGAGGCCCCCAGGAGCATGGGGACCCTCTCAGAAAGGCTTTGCACCGCAGGGCTCAGGCAGGGGGGATGGAGTACCTTGGACAGTGAGCTGGATCAGGCCTCTGTCCTCGCCGTAGGAGTTGATGGCATGACAGGAGAAGAAGACGGAGTCCCCGCGGTCGGCTGGTTTCAGCTGCCAGTGTTCCAGGGAGAGGAGCCAATTCAGACTGAGCTGCCCCAGCACTGTGCCCTGCCACCCCTGCCTGCTCCCACCACGGTGCCACTCCCTGGAGCTACACTCCTAACACCGCTCTGGGCTCAGCTTTGCTAGTCAGGGAGCCCAGCGCAGTGCCCGGCTCCATGACAACCTCTGGGGACCACCACACCCTTCCCACACCTCCCCTTCTCCTCTCCCACACCCAGTGAGACCCCGGCAGCCGGGCAGGTGCAGGACGCCCAGCCCTCACCTTGAGGGTGGAGATGACCTCGTCACCGTTGTCCTTGGTGGTGATGGCGTAGCGCATGTTGCGGTCAGGGGTCGATGACGGTGTCCCCCTTCTCCCAGCGGATGATGATGGGCCGCTCGCCCCGCGCTGTGCAGTTCAGCTCCTTGGTCTGGCCCTTGATGGCGATGGTGGTGTTGGGGTGGGAGGTGATCATGGCCGGGACTGTGGGGAGGCAAAGCATCACTCATGTGCCCTGGGGACGGGCAGGTGCCACCTGTGGCTGCCAGGCCCCGCAGAGCCTGCGGAGCCGCCGGGGACGTGGCTCTCACTGAGCGGCCGCGCAGCCCCGAGCGGAACCGTCGCGCTGCATTATACAGCTCAGGATCATAAAATAATGAAGCAGATAAATTTTATAATGCATAGCATTACACCGGGGTAGACAATAAAACGTGAAAGACAAATAACCAAGTGCACACTATAATGAAGAGAAAGCCTCCAGTCTGAGACGTGCGGGTATGAATTATTGACTAAGGTTTTACACTCCCGAGGATGAGAGGAAGAATGTTTTCCATCACGGATTTGCATAATTCACTCGTATAAACCTGGGCAGAATACAGAGTGTGATTTCCCATCAGCAAGGCCGCCTTTGCATTGCAGATGCCGGAGATGAGGTTTTTTTCATAGCCACCCCAATATACAAACGGGGCTGGTGGGGACACCCTGTGCTGTGGTCACCACGTGGCAGGGGTGCAGAACCCAGAGGTGCTCCAGCAGTGGGTGCAGCACAGATGGGGATGGCTGATCCGGGCTGTGAGGATGCCGTACTGATCCCTGGCCTGGCTCTTCCCTGCTCCAAGAGCCGAGTTCTTTGTGCCACCCTAGTGCCATGCAGTGGGCTGGCTGTGGCAGGCAGCACACAGGAGGAACGGGCTGGGGGACCGAGGGCAGGCTGGGTAAGCAGAAAAAAATGTAATGCATAAACAAACAGCAGTGCTGAGTCCTGCAGTAATGTATGATAATGACAATCCGCAAAGGCAACACACACTGTTCTAATGGGACACAAGAGGCTCTAATGAGCTACGACTCCTCGGCTTTCTGTGGCAATGTAATTCAATTAACAGCGAAGGAAACCTTTCCTCCTGAGCTGCTGGAGTTTGTGGGGTGCAGGACAGTGCAGTGCCCAGCTTGGTGCCCGTGTGACAATCCTGTCCCAAGGGGAGCATGGCACCCCCGAGCATGGCAAAGGGCAGGGATGTTGTGGCAGCGCAGCCTGGGCACCAAGGGTCACAAGAACCAGCCCAAGACTTCTCCAAACTCTGCCCTGTGCCATCCCCAGTGCTCTGACACCTCTGCCTGCCTCAGCCCCAGGTCAGGACACGCCAGGACAGAGGCAGGCCTGGGAAGGGTCAGGGTTAGGGTTAGGACTGTCCCAGCCCAGCACCCCATATCCCTTGGTGTGAGGACAGAGCACAGGGACAGCCAGGGGCTCTTACACCGTCTCCAGGGCAGGGCTGAGGGTACAGCACAGCACAAGGGCACACAGAGCTGGAGGAGGGGCTCAGCACCCAGTCCTGGCACACCTTGCCAGGCTCCTGCCCACTGTCCCCTTCTCCTGCCATGGAAAACCATCGAGGGGCACCCTGCTATTTGGCAAACAGGGACACTGGGGATGTGGTCCCTGCGCCCAGCCCTCATTCAGCCCAGGCTGGAGCTCAGTGCAGCAGCAGAGGGTGTGAGGCGGGGCTGAAGGAGCTGCACAGCCCCTCAGGGCTGCAGCAGCCTTGGCTGCAGCAGCCCCTTCCCAGCAGAGAGCAGAGGCCCCGGGAGAGGAGCTCTGTTTCAGGCTCTGCTTCACTGAAATGCACTTATTGATGTTTGATTAAAAGCAGCTCCTTGGATGTAAACATATCAACTTCTCTCAATTGCCAGGGTCCCACGGGAGCTGCACGTAGTCCAGAGCAGGAAAAGATCACAACAAACCCCCAGAAAACTCCAAGCAGCTGTGAGGATAGCACAGATTGGGCACTGGTGCCTCACACCTGCCCTGGAGCAGCTCTGCAGCTTGCAGAGGGACCACATTGCTTGGGACTGGCTGCAGAGACCTCCAAGGATGGCTGGGGGCTGCTCCCAACCAGTCTGTGATCCCTTCCTGGGTGCAGGGGCACCAATAATGTGGCATCAGCCACAGCTCATGCAGCACTCTGGGCAGACAGGCTTCCTTCAAGGAGAGCTCACCTCCAACACCTCCTGTGCCCTCCATTCTGTGCCCACCAGGGCACACCTCCCCACCCAGCCTCTCCTGGTGCCCACGGCCTTGTTAACAAGGTCACAACCAGAGTTAGTGGCCCTCTCTGGGCAGAGAAAAGCCTGGGAACAAAGGAAGCCGACAGCCAGAGCACGCTGCCGTCCCACAGCCGGCTGGGGCACGAGCCAGAGCGCTGGTGACAACTGAATGAGAACAGTGACAAGGGTGACAAGGGCTGTGCCTGCCTCCCTCGCCCCCCTCTTTCTTGTTTGGAGCTGGCTCTGTGATGTTAATTTGATTGCACCCTTCTCAGCTTCCTTTCTACACTGATTAGCTGAGTTTCACCTGAAGCATGAGATTAATTCAAATTGCATGGAAGCAATCAGTTATGCTCGTGCTGTGTGGCAGAGAACTTCCAAAGAGGGCTGTGCCACGACCACGGACAGAGACCCCTCTCCCTGCCCCCTGGCTGGACCCCTGGCACCCAGATGCTGGCACAGAGCAGGCAGAGGAGCCCCCTCCCCAGTGCCCAGGGTGCTGCAGCTCTGGCACACCAGGCAGGACCCCGGGGATGTGAGTGTCCCCATGCCACACGCTCCTGACACCCGGGCAGGTGTGCAGCCATGTGCTAAATGGCATTTATCACGCACTGCTGGGGCCCTCACCTGCGCCCAGCCCAGCCTGCTGTGCCCCCAGGCACACGCTCAGATACTCCAGCACTCCTCACCTTCTGGGTGCTGGTGAGTTCCTTCCCAAAGCAGGGAAGGACAGGCTGCCATGCTGTGGGAGCCCAGAGGCCCTGGCACCCAGGGACAGGAAAGCCTCAACCCCATGGGTGACATTAAGCTGGTGGCTTTTCCCACCCATCACCCCCTGACAAAAGCATCACGCAGCTGCTGCTGGCTCTGCCCAGCCCAGGGAACTCAGGCACACTCAGGCACACAGTGCCCAGTGTGTCACCTGGCTGTCCCGGCTCACCCTGGCTCTGGCACCAGGGCAGGGGACGTGTGACACCAGCTGGCTGTGGCACTGCCCTCTCCCCTGCTGACCGCCAGCGCGCTTTGTTTGGGCTCTGATTAACTCTCATTTAACTCAGTCCGCGGTGGCCTGACTTTCAGGGAAAGCCAGTGCTGATCTCCCTTTAATTGGGCTGACATTTCGCTAAACAAACAAAAACCCCAAAATGAAACAAAACAAAGAGCCCATCTAATGCTTAATTGGCTGTGGCGCTTGGTGTACCTATTCATCCAAACCTTTTCAAAGGCAGCGAGGGCTCCGAGGGCTCCAGGAGATGCAAAAGCACTCGCATAATAAGGTTATGTGCTATTCAAGTCAGCAAGCAACCTGTCCTGGGATGCAATTACAGGAGCTAGCAGGGACACGGCACCAGCCCGGGCTCCCAGACTTGGCATGCTCACTCGGGATTAATCGCCTCGACTTTGTACCTGCACTCATTGAAGTGCCTTGTTTGAAGTGGCTGGGTTTGATTCATCAGTCGCAGGGATAAATTAAACAGCTGACAGCGAGGGGAGCGGGAACCTGGGAAGGCAGAGGCTGCGTGGGGAGGGGAGAAGCCCCTGAGAGAAACAGCTGCTGGTGTCAGGGAAGAAAGCAGCAGGCTGGGGAGGGGAGGCCAGGGCTTGGTGGTGACCAGAGAGGGCTGCACGTCCCCTCTGCCCACAGCACCCTGGGTGGGCAAGCAGGGGATGATGGCTCTCATGGCTTCACCAGCAGCCTCCATCCCCCTGGCACATTGTGCTCACTGCCTCATTCCCAGCATGGTCAACAAGGCAAAGTTTACTCCTCCTGAACCCAATCCTGACTCCAGCCCTTTCTGGAGACACCAGGAGTGAGGGTGATGGCTTTAGACCTCCTCCACCACCTCCTTTTGGAGGTTTGAATGCTCCCAGCAGCAACGAGCCCAATAACTACCAGGGAGCTGGCAATTATACATTCTGCTGATAGCAACGGGAGAGCAATCCAATAACACACACAGTTCAAACACGGTGTCTAACAACACTTCCCAGCCCATCCCTGTCAAAGCAGCCCAGCTATTTCCTTTCCTCCTGGATGATGTAGATTGATTGCCTGGTTTTATTAAAGACAAAGTGTGTTTAATAGCAAAAGGGAAGCGGGTCCCTGGAGGGGAGGAATCGATGCCCTCCCGTGCCCTGCATTGATCGTGGGGATGCGTGGGGCCGGGGCTGGAGCACGGCTGGTGTGGTTGGAACCCTCAGAACAGAGAGGGAGGCTGTGCCACACCAGGCTCTGCTGGTGACCCCATGTCCCACAGCCACCCTCACCGTGCCCACCTCTGTTCCCCTGGGTCACTGCCCTGCCAGGAGCAGGTCCCTGTGCCCCTGAGGATGCCCCGTGGCACAGCCCTGGGTACCTACTCTTGACGGTGAGGAACATGGACTTGCTGATGTCCGTGCCCACGCCGTTGCTGGCCTGGCAGAGGTAGTAGCCGATGTCCTCCTCCAGCACGTGGCGGATGAGCAGGGAGCTGTTGGGCAGGATCTGGATGCGGCCCGTCAGGGGGATGGGGTGGTACTGCTGGGGGTTGCCACTTCCTAGGAGGGGACACAGAGACACAGAGCGCAGCTGAGGCAGAGCAGCTCTCATGAGGCTCGGAGATGGGGTGGCCATGCCCAAGGGACTCTCCCCAGTGTGCACGGACACCCCCACACATGCCGTGACCCATGCCTACCTTTAGCGTGCTTCCACATGACTTTGGGAGGGGGGTACCCATCAACAGAGCAGTTCAGCACCCCGGCTTTCCCATAAATGCCATCTTGGTTGTTGGGTTGGACCACGAAGCGCGGAGGCACTGCGGAGTTTGGGAGGAAGGATGGTCACTGCAGGAAAATCCCCATCAGATCCCTACAGCTCCCCACTGCCTGTGGGCACGGGGGTGGCATCGATTCCCAGCTCAGCCTTGCTCACCACCCTCCCAAATTCCCCCTGCTGCCCACTGTGCTGCCCTCCCTCCCTCTCCAAGCAGCACCAGGTGGGATGTGGGGCCCCGGGCTCACCCCGCACGATGAGCTGCCGCTCCCGGCTGACAGTGGCAGCGTCGTTGCTGGCGATACAGGTGTAGTTCCCGTTGTGCTTGAGGGACACGCTGGAGATCTGCAGGGAGCTCATGAACTCCTTGCTCTCGATGGTGACCCCAGAGCCAGAGAGGATGACGTGCCCGTCCTTCCTCCAGGTGATGTGGATGGGCATGTCCCCGGAGGACACCACACAGGGGATGTAGAGGAGCTGTCCGATGGAGGCTGGCGGGAACTCGAAGGGCTGGATCAGTGGAGGGACTGTCGAGGGGAGAGGCAGAGGATGTTGGAAAGCCCATCCCAGGAAGCCTTCCTGGAGTGGGGATGGGCTGCAGTGGGGCTTGGGGGAGATGCTGTCCCAGGAGGAGAAGCCCAGAAACTAAGACAGGCTTTGATTCCACCAGAACAAGGCCAGGGGACAGCAGGAGGTGCCATCCAGCAGAGAACAGCAGGAAGACTTCTCCCACCTGGCAGGGCCACCCTGCTGAGAGCAGGATGGAGAAACGCTGACCCTGCAGTGGGGAAAGCCCCGGCCACCCCCAGCACGTGCCACCCGAAATTCCACCTCAGCATTTATCCGCTCCCAGAAAAGCCCTTATTAGATGGATGCTTTTCTTAAAGGTGCTGGATTCAGAACCAGCCATTATCTTTCTGATAACTTAATTAGGCAACTGCAGCAGCATCTCTGGCAATGTGGGAGGGGGAAGAAAGAGGAGAGAGGGAGACAATTAGCTTAACAAGGCTCAGCACCTGGTAGATGAGATCCTCGTTCTGCAGTCTCCATAATTAAATTAGCAGCCTGCCAATTGTCCCTTCGGCAGCAGGGAGCAGGGAGCAGGGGCAGTTCCCTGGACCCCCACGAACTTCCCTGGGCTCCCACCTCCACCCTGTGCCCATCCTGTCACTCAGGTATCACTGCTGCCCGGCCCAGAGCATGGCAGGCAGAGGCTGTCCCTGTCCCCAGGTGGGAGCCAGTGTCACGGGGCAGGCAGGTACAGGCAGGGCTGGCCTGTCCCTCTGCCGGTGACAGCAACGTGGCCCGAGCTGCCAGAGCCATGGAGCCAGCGCTGCCTGTTTTCCATAATTAATGAATAATTAATTGGGAATGCACTGCAGTCTATTGCAGAGCGGGGATGGGCTTGTGGACCACGCCTCCCCAAACACGCCCCTCCAGCTGCTCTCCCTGCTCCAGCTTCCCCCAAACAGAGCTCACAACTCCCCTTTCCTTCCCAGACCGCTTCCCACTGCCACTCTCCTTTCTCCAGAGCTTCCAGGCTCTCACTTTCCTGCAGCCTGCAGCACCCTGCCCATGGTGCCACCACAGAGCCCATCCCAGCAGCCCCAATGCAGAGAGAGGTGACCCTGTGAGCAGCCTCTGCCTTCCCATGGGGTGAAGCATCACCCCACAGTGCCCTGGTACTGTGTCAGCCCTGCGCTCCCCAAAACTGCAGCCACCCGAGCAGGGCTGTGTGGGAGCCCCAGGACAGCAGCAACACACAGGGGATTAATTAAAACCTCCAAAGATGTCTGCAGGAAGAAGGAGCTGTCAGGGCACCTTGGAGGAGGCCAGATTTTGGATTGTGCTGATGAGGAAGTGCAGGGAAGAGCCCCCAGCAGCATCCCCGACCAGCAAAGCCCTACAGAGAAGGGAGGTTTGAAACTGGGATCCTGGGGGTCTCTGTAGCAGCAGCAGCTATGCCTGGGCAGGAGCTTCCCTCAGCACGAGATGGGGCTGAGGCCTCGTGAACAGGGCTGCACATCCCTGTTCCTGGGGGGAGCAGTGCCAGAGGGAGCTGTAAAGCTTTTACAGTGAGATTGGAAGGAGCTGCATAACTCACTGGTGCCATTTCATGTGGTCACCAGGCACTCGGGGCTGTAAAAGCTTTATGGCGCTCTGCGCCAGCCCGCGCTCCTTGTGCCACACAGTTATGTTTATTCACTCCCTGACTCTCTGCTAGGGCCTTTGCTATTCTTTCCCACAGGCCTTTTATCCAGGGGCCAGAGGAAACGGGAAATTCAGCCAGCGGGGCTGGGTGTAAATCTCCAGCAGGGGAATGAAGACGCCTGGCCTGCGCTGCACCACGCTGCAGCCTGCTCACCTTCCTCAGCCCGTCACCAGCCACTGGTCGAGGCAGTAAATCCCCTCTGGAAGGGTTCAGTAGCAGTTCCTTCCCAGGATACACAAATCCTCAGCTGAACTTCAGCAGCTGGCACCCTCCCAGCAAATGCCATTATTTAAGTGCTCACAAACACCCTGAGATGATGTCCCCACATCAGCCCTGCCTGTCCCAGCTGTCCCAAGACAAGACCAACATCTCTGGCCTCTTTCCAAGCCCTGGGGCTCCACATGGACAGGGATTTATGCGAGGTGAGAAAAGCAGGGCTGGCCAAGCCCTGCAGACCCCAGGGGCAAGAAGAGCTCCCTGCACCCCCTCAGCCAGGTTACCCACAGCCTCCTCTCCCCTGTGGAAGCCTGGGAGAAGAGCATTAGCTAATCAAGTGGTAGCATCTCTAATCAGCCTGATGCTCTCTCTCGCTAACCTGATTCCTAATAAGAAAATGGTGGCTGGGAGGGGAGGGAGGGGGATCAGAGTAAATCCAGTGCACGAATCCCCCGCTGGGCGAGAGGCAGGATGACAATTGGCCGGCTCTGTCCCCAGCGCTGCCGTGTTTGTCTGAATGATTTACTGCCAACACCGAGCTGGCGACGGGCGGAGCCGACCCCACAACTCCCGAGGAGGGGAGATCCGGGAGCTCCCAGCACAATCTCAGCCAGTCACTGGGAGGGAATGCATCCGGCTCAATTCATTAGGACTGATAGCTCCCTCAATGGGGCTGAATAATTGATGGCCTGGAGAAGCTTTTAAGATGTTCTGTGCGCTCGGAAGACCGAGAGTATTATTTTTTTAAAAGCTAGCACACACAGAAAAACATTGGTGAAGGTGATCCAAGCAAAGGTTAGATGTTTTAATACGTTATGTTTACACCATAAATCCTTGCTCCATCACTTGTAAGGGGAAATGGATACGGTGTGGCTCGGGGCAGCTGCTGGCAGCTGGCAGGACCAGGTAGCCAAGCCAGCTCCCGAGGACTGAGCTGCCACACCTGGTGGCTACAGAGCACAGCCACCACCTGGCCATGCAGGTGCTTCTCTGCCTCCATCCCACTGCGGGAGATCCCAAAAACAACCCGGATGAGCCACCCGGGGGAAGCATCCCCAGCCTCTGTCTCACCTTTGACGGTGACGTGGACGCTCTGGCTGATGGAGAGCTGGGGCTGGATCAGCACGCTGCACAGGTACTCTCCTTCATCCATGCCTTTCTGCACATCCATCAGCTTCAGCGTGCCGTTCTCAAAGACCACTTGGCGGTGGTTATCGGGCAGCAGCAGAGAGTCCTTGTACCACTTGATGGAGTAATAGGGGTACCCGATGACCCTGCAGTTGATGAAAGTGTCCCTACCCGCGACCGCTGTTATGTTCTTCATGGCGCGGATGCTCGGGGGACCTACATATTGGGGAGGAAGGAAGAGGCAGGCTAGGTTAATTCCGAAGGGCCATTTGCTTGCATGCACATCTGCTGCTATTCCAGAGCGAGCTCCACAGGCAGAGGAGGTGACCAGGGCACCCTGGTTTGGGTGAGGAGGCGGCACAGGCTCCTCTCAGCTCGTGTGGGGGCAGCTGCTCTTGGCTGCAGCCTCCAGGAGAAGCCCACAGCCTCTGCTGTAGCCCTACAGCTGCTGTCCCTCACCTCCCAACAGGGCTGTGCTCTGGGACACAGCCGCACTTCGAACAGCAATCCCACCCCAGTGCTGGGGCAGCTGGGCCCACACACACTGCTGCTGCCCACTGGGAGCTTGGAGGGTGTCTGTTCTCTGCTCTGGGCGTTGTGCCTGCCCAGGGTGCCTCCACCTGGCTCCTCTGAGCACCAGAGATATGGGAGAGATGGGGAGAGCTCCCCCACCATCACAGCCTCTCTCTGCCTCTCCCAGGAGGAAGCTGCCTGCATTGTGCCAAACATCCTTGGCAAGAGCTGCTATGGGAGCCTGACTTCTACTGGCAAAAACACTTCACCTCCTTGAACCCCACCTTTCTGTGCCCCCCACTGCCAGCCTGCGTGTCACTGAAAAGCCAGACAGTCACCAGTCTCTGTCTGGCTTTGGAGCTGCCTGAGGACTGGGAGAATGCTGCAGGTGAGCCTTTAAACGAGAGGTTTCATGCATCAATAATTACATTGTTCTCCCAGTCGCTGCATAAAATAGCGAAGTAATCTAAAGATTAACCCTGTCTTGACTCCTCATCCTGAGGGTGTAGCAAGATAACAGCTTAACAGGCACTCAGGATCAGCTGATGGATAGTGTTTTTCATTATAGGACACGTTAAGAGAAGGAGCAGGAAGAAAGGAATTAGCATCTGGCTCTGTAACCATGCCTTGGGCCTGTTTGAGGGACATACTCTGTGCTGCTGAAAAAGAAACCTGAACCTTATCTAGTGACAGCCCATCAAGAGCTGAGAGAGGGGAAAAAGGGAGGCAAGGGAACATCCTCATTGAAAACGCTGCTCTGGCTTCTCCTGGCTGAGGGATGAACTTGCTCCAAATTCAGCAGTAAACGGCAGCAAAATTCCGACTCTCCTGGGATCCCAGCCAAAAAGCCACTAGATCCATTTCAAACCTGAGACACAGACAAACACAGCCCTTCAACCCTCATTCTCAGCAGACAAATAAACGCTCCCTTATCTTGTCTCGCTCCCACCTGTAAGCCTGGGAGCTTTAATTGGGGATTATTAATGGGCAGGGCCTTACAGCATACCCCGTGCCTGAGAGCGCTCCCCAGAACACACCGAGCGATGCGCTGCAGCCGTAATAACACAGTGATTAACGCGGCCATGGCTTTTAGCAGACAAAGAAAATACAGACATGACAAATCAAAGCTCATTTTCCACGATTTCACGTGCTGCCTCATCATCGTTTGTCATGGAGATCCTGGTGCCACCAGGCGCGGCGGCTGCCAAGGAGTGGGGCTCCGGTAGGGAATGGGGGCAGCTGGCAGAGCACAGGGGACCTGGGACACTTCTGGGCCTGCCAGCTCCATCTCCATGGTGGGGTCCCTCAGGGGCTGCCTGCCCACCCTGTGCAGACCCCAAGGCAGGCCTTGGCAGAGTCAGAGTGGACCCCAATGTGTACAGTGCTGCCCTTTGACTCCTGCAAAGCCAAGCTCCAGATCTCCAAGCCTCTGGAATTGCTTTCCACTTGGTTAAACTTCCTGCTTTAAGCATCAGAGAAGCTCAACCCTGCAGTTGTGTGAGGGGTGGGGCAGGGCTCAGGGGGTGAGGCTGGGGTAGCCAGGGGAAGAAGAGGGAGAGGCGAGGAGGAGCGATCAGCCAGGGGAACAGAAGAACCAAAACCAAAAAAGCCCAGTAAAAGTCCTATTCTGATATTTAAAAGTAGACAGGCACCTCTTACGTTTATTCGCGCTTGGTATTCGGCGCTGCCCACCGAGTTCCGCGCGGTGCACCGGTACACGCCGCCGTCCTTGATCTGCGGGCTGCTGACGTTCATGTGGCTGACGGTGGTGCCATCAGACATGGTGTACTGGTTGGAGCGGTGCCCGCTGTCCCGCGGGATGGGCTCGTCGTCCAGCGCCCAGGTGACGGTGGGTGGCGGGGCCCCCTTGGCGGCACACATCAGGGAGAACTGCTCCCCGGGGTTGACCACCTTCTCGCTGAAGGAGGAGACGATGCGGGGGGTCCCATCTGGGGGGCACCCAGCGGGACAGGGGGTCAGGGAGCAGCAGCCACAGGCAGCAGCAGTCACCCGCCAGCAGGATGGCACTGAGCTCCCACCCCAGGTTCAGCCGGGCCAGGAGCCCCGCTGGTGACACATGCATGTCTGTGCTGGTGTCCCTGTGGCAGGGAGATGGGGACACGGATGTCACCTCCCTCAGCAGAGCCCATCCCTTATCCAAACACTCGGTGGGCTGGATCAGGGAGGGCCTGGTGAATAGCGTGCCCAGGGGCCGGGGATTGCAAGTCAACACTTATTTTGGTCCTTCCCCGTCCCGGCCATGCTGTGTCCCTGCAGACAGCACACAGGGCCCAGCAACAGGCTGGCAGCAGCCTCAGGAACCCCACCCCAATGGGTCTCCCTGCCCCCCAGCCATGCACAAAGCATCCCCTCAGAGAGGGGCCGAGGAAGGAGCCCCCAGGCCGGGAAGCCAGCTCACCCTCCAGCGTGATGATGGAGAAGTCCTGTGCCGTCTGGGACTTGCGGGTGGCGAAGCACTGGTAGGCACCCGAGTGGCTCTTCTGGGCGGCCGTGATGAGGAGGGTCTCGTTGCTGATGCCCCGGATGGAGATGTAGTCATCCACCGCCACCAGGTCTGTGTTGCGGTACCAGCGGATGACGTACTCGGGGGACCCACTGAGGGCACATGAGAGGATGACGGTGCTGCCGATGCCCGTTTTGAGCTTCTTTGGTGTGAGGGTCACACGCAGAGGGTCTGTGGGAGAGGGGAGAGGCGTTGGCAGTGCCGTGGGAGGCAGCTCGTCCCCGCTGAGCGCTCTCCGCTCCTCCTGCCCCAGCAGCGCCGGCCGGGCTGTGTGGTAAATGTCACTGCACAATGAGGCAGGTGGCCCTGCCACCGTCCCCGCTGCTGGCAGCCCCTGCTTTCAACATCAGCCCCAGGGCCCCGGTGGGGGTGCTGTGAGGAGGTGGCAGGATGGCTGGAAGAAGATGCGGCCCGTGTGACAGGCACGGTGCTGAGCTGGGGACACACCAGGCTGGCTCCCAGCAGGCTGACGGTGCCCGGCTGGCACCGTGCTCCAGGTAAGGCAGGCACAGTGCCTCTGGTACTGCCAGGATCCCGGTGACAGGAGGAACCCCCAGGAAAACAGCACGTGATAAATACTTGGCCTGCCCAGATGGTATTTACTGTTTGGCTAGAGCTTATTTTATGTAAATCGACATAAATTTTATGTAAATCAACAAAGCAAAGCACAGAAGCACCCAACACGTCGGACATGTGCAAGACAGTGGCTTCCAGCGAGCCAAACACTGTGCCAAAACACAAGGCTGTTGTTTATACAGCTGCATAAACCCCTAAATCTGAATACTGATAAAGGCTTTGCGTGTCAGAAGGCAGCAGGACTAAGCCCCCGCACCGCTCCTCCCCGCCGGCTCTCACCTATGACCGTGAGGGTGCCCGTGACCTCTGCGGAGCCGAAGGTGTTGGTCACCTCGCAGATGTAGGTGCCGCTGTCCTCCACGCGCAGGTCGCTGATGGTCAGCCCCGTGATGCGCTTGCTCCAGCGGCTGTCGGCGGGGAGCGGCCGCCCGTCCTTGATCCACCGCACGGCCGGGTTGGGGTAGCCCGAGGCGATGCAGGGCAGCTCCACCAGCCGGCCCGCCTTCACCTCCCTGGACTGGAAGCTGTCTAGCATGGTGGGGATGGACTCCGCCGGGTCTGGGTTGGGAGAGGAACTGGGCTCACCAGGGGAACAGGAGGAAGGGACGTGTCTCGGGGACACTGGGAGAGGGCCTGGCATGGTGACACCGTGCCCAGTCAGCACCATCCACGAGGGGCTGGCTCTCCCCACTCCCCTGAGCTGCTGGCTCTGCCGCATAGGAGAGCGGGATGCACCCCGTTATCCTTGCTGAGCACGGGGTGCCCTGTCCCACCCGGCCAGCACAGCCCTTGGCAGGACAACAAGCACAGGCAGGAGGAAAAACCACATCCTAAATAGCTGATGGGAGGAATAAACTCAGCATCGGAGGAATTACTCAAGGTGACACCTAATTGGTGCAAAATACACAAATTTTGTGGCACATTTCAAAATTTACAAGCAAAAGGGCCCATCAGGCAGCTGGGAAAGGAGAAAATTAATCACTAAGTCTCAGGCGTGAAATTAAATTCCAGGGGAAAGAAACCTCTTTCATTACTCCCAAGCAGAAGTAAAACGCCGTGACGTGTAAATAATGACAGCGACCGGGAGGGGACCGGGCCAGATCGGAGTGTTCGGATTGGCACGATCCACCCGGGACGCCCAGGCACCGCCGGGACGTGCGGCAGGACGGGCGCGGCTGGACCCGGGGCCCCCGAGAGGCAAGATCCGGCAAGCCCCGCATCTCTTCCGTGCCCTCAGGGGGGTTAATTCGAGGAGCCGGTGCGGGAGCACCCGAGGATGGGAACAGCATATGGCAGGGAGCGGGCGAACTCCCTCCCTCCCTCCCTCCCTTCTCTCCCTCCCTGCCGAGCGGAGTAATTTGGGCAGTGAGCGGAGCCGGGAGCGCCCCGAGACACCCGGCACTCCGGACTGCACTGCCTCCGCCGCAGTATCGCTTGCATGTTCGTCACATCGCGTCAGGCTGCTCACATCGCGGGCTGTCACATCGCATCGCCGCCCGCCCCGTCGCCTCCCGCTCGGGGTGACGCGCGGCTCCGCCACCGCCGCGCCCGGCCGGCTGCGGGGCTGCGGGCTGGGGGGCACGGCCCGGGCACGGCCGGACCCCCGCGCAGCCCCCGCGGCACCTCCCGCCCCGCACCGGGCTGTCCCCTGGCTGCGGGGGCCCGAGGTGACGGTGCCAGCGCTCCCCGTGCGGGGCGGCAAGAAGGGGAGTGGGCAGCGGGCAGGGCTGGGCAGGGCTGGGCCCCTCCCGGGCACAGAGGCCGCCCCCCGCCCACGCCGGCAGCCGCACGGGCTCACCTGAGACGGAGAGGCGGGCGCCGTTGCTCTGCCGCGTCTCCCCGCTGTACTTGTGCTTGGTGATACACCTGTAGGTGGACAAGGCATCTTCCTTCTGCACGTCCGATATGTACAAACCTCCATAAGAAGTAATAAAAAACCTATTTTCTGGAGACACAAAGGGAGAAGAAGAGTGAGCGAGCCTCCCGTGGCCCCAGGCTGAGCACCTGGGTCAGGCAGAGCCCCTGCACTCCGAGCTGTGGCAGGGAAAGAGGGACGCTCCTCCGCCTCCCCTGCACCTCCAGCACATCGGAGGGCAGCTCGGGCTGAAGTTTCAGGCAGGCTGGCAAAGTTGGGTGAGCCACAGGAACCTCGTGTGTGCAACAGCAGCCCTGGTGTTTGTGGGCACCGTCTCCGTCCATCCATCCATCCATCCATCCATCCATCCATCCATCCATCCATCCATCCATCCATCCATCCATCCATCCCCCTGGCCAAGCACACACACCTGCCCGGGTGTAAGCACACACACACACCTGCCGGGTGTAAGCACACACACACACCTGCCAGGTGTAAGCACACACACACACACACACCTGCCGGGTGTAAGCACACACACACACCTGCCGGGTGTAAGCACACACACACACCTGCCAGGTGTAAGCACACACACACCTGCCCGGGTGTAAGCACACACACACACCTGCCAGGTGTAAGCACACACACCTGCCCGGGTGTAAGCACACACACACACCTGCCTGGTGTAAACACACACACACACCTGCCTGGGTGTAAGCACACACACACCTGCCCTGGTGTAAGCACACACACACACCTGCCAGGTGTAAGCACACACACACCTGCCCGGTGTAAGCACACACACACACCTGCCAGGTGTAAACACACACACACACCTGCCTAGGTGTAAACACACACACAGACCTGCCTAGGTGTAAACACACACACACGCCTGCCTGGGTGTAAACACACACACACGCCTGCCCTGGTGTAAGCACACACACCTGCCGGGTGTAAGCACACACACACACCTGCCCGGGTGTAACCACACACACACCTGCCTGGGTGTAACCACACACACACCTGCCTGGTGTCAGCACACACACACCTGCCCTGGTGTAAGCACACACACACCCTGCCCAGGTGTAAGCACACACACACTGCCCAGGTGTAAGCACACACACACACCTGCCTGGGTGTAAAGGTGCCTTTGGGTGTCTCCTCGCACACCCAGACCCGCAGGGCTCGGGTTCGGGCCGTGGCTGCAGAGGGGAGCAGAGCGGGTGGCACAGCTCCGGCACACGCTGCTCCTGCTCCGCCGCCGTGCCACGCGCTCCATGGCAACGCCGCAATTAAAAGTGAATCCGTCCCGCTGAGTTAATAATTAGCTTAACTTATTTAGAATCATGTGAAAACAAATAAGGGCTTGAGCTGATGTTGGAGCCCCGGAGGAGGGTGGCGGGAGAGCAGCCCCCTCAGGCCAGCTGGTTTTGGAGCCTGGCACAGGGGGAAGGAGTCTTTGGCTGGCTCCTGACCCCTGTAATTCATCATGAATTATAACAGTAATTAACACCAATAGAAAGGCCTGTGTAGTGGCTACATGGAGGGCAGGATAAGCTGAGGCTCTGGAGAGGCTCCCTGCCCACCTGGAAAGCACTTTGCCCTGCCCCTCCGTGCCAAGCAAGGCTTTCACCCCCAGCTCTGTGGGGCTCTGGGGTTTATTCCAGCGCCAGTCTCAGCTGGGATGGGATGCTCCATCTGCTCGGCTGCACCGTGCTGCCAGCCAAACCACCCCCTACCAAACCCCACGGCTGCAGAAGGTAATTTAGTGCAGCTGAATGCTCAGAGTGAAAACCTTTAAACCCAGCCTGTAAATCAGCAACATCTGCAAATGGCTCCCTCAAGCCCTGCACAACGCCTGCTAAGCCCGGATCTAGCTGATGAGGCCAAACAACTGTTTCTACTTCCAGCACCTTGTGGAAGCACCTGGATATTCTCAATTTAGGCAAGAAGAAAGCTCCATGGTCAAACTCAGGAGTGCAGAGTAAGCACAAGTGAGAGAGGATGAGAGGCAGATGCTCCCAGAGCACTCTGGCTCCCACAGCCTAGGCAGGACCCCAGGCCCAATTTCCTGCAAATTGTGCAGGTGACGGAGCAGCAGAAAACAGGGATCCTCACCCAAGGATGAGCCAAGGCAGTGGCAGCGCTGGGCTGTGCTGGCATCACCCATTCCAGCCGCGGCTCAGCCAGATGTGTGTGCTTGACTCCAACTGCTCCACACGAGGCACTGGGGGACTCCAAACAGCAAAGAAGCAGCAAGCAATCAACCATAGTGCCAGTCAGCTGTGGCTGACGGAGGCACGGGCACCGCCAGGCTGGCACCCTGTGCTGCTGCTCCCTGGGAGCAGCGGGAGCACGAGCGGCAGCCCCAGCCCCAGGAGCTGCCATCGCCACACCACCAGCAGCGCCCCTGTGACTCCGTCCCTGCTGGGAGGGCTCAGGGCTCCCCGAGCCCGAACCTCAGCCCAAAGCTCCATGCCGTCGTGGTGTGTCAGCTCCAGCATGGCAGCACATGCCCCAGCCCAAAGCTCCATGCCGTCACGGTGTGTCAGCCCCAGCATGGCAGCACATTCCCCAGCCCGAGCCTCAGCCCAAAGCTCCATGCCGTCGTGGTGTGTCAGCTCCAGCATGGCAGCACGTGCCCCGCCACAGCCCGAGCCTCAGCCCAAAGCTCCATGCCGTCACGGTGTGCCGGCCCCAGCATGGCAGCACGTGCCCCACCGCAGCCCGCAGCTGGCACCGGCCGTGCGGGGTTCGGGGATCTGCGCTCCACCGCCGGCGGGAACCGCCCCGGGGGGCTCTGCGCGACCCCCGCGGAAGGGCCGGGGGAGCGGTCCCACAGCACCGCAATAAGATGCAAATCAAACATTAATTTTTCATCTCCCATCAAACCAGTAAGCGGAGAGCATCGGCTGCACTGGAGTTTGAGATGGGGGGAGCCGGTTTCCATGGAAACGGGGCTGTATTTTGCGAAGTGCAGGCAGCCCCAGCCCACACCCTCACACGCGGCCGTGCCTGGGGATCCACAGCCCTGCGCTGCCGTGCTCCGGGCTGGGAACAAAGCCCTGTGCCCGAGACCCAGGCTCTGCACGGGGCTCCAGCCACAACAACCTCCGCGGGGACAGAACAGGCAGAAACCCTGCGGGTTTAGCATCCACATCTCCACCGCGGAGCGACAGGAGGCATCTGCCTCTCGCACGGTGTGGTGACACTGTTCCATCACGTGTGAGATCCACCCAAGCTGACAGCACAGCTTCCTTCCACAGCTTCCTTTGCTTTTTTTGCTTTTTTTTTTTTTTTTTTCCTGGGAGGGGACATGTGCCTCTGTCGAGGAACGTTCTGCTGGCTCAGGGGAGATGCTCGGGGGGCTGTAGCTGATGTGACGGCTCCAGCAGACCTCACCCAAGTGACTTATTGCTGAGTTTGCCAGGCGGATTAACGTCGCAGGGCTCCAAACAAAATCAGATCTCTCTGCCTGCCAGGAGGTGGAAAGGCTTTACAGGAAGTAGAGGATTAAGCACGTCCGTGGCCAGGTTGATGAGCCTCTAATAACTCTTGCAGATAGACTTGAGCTGTTACCTTTGGAGATACCAAAGCCCTTGGATCAGACCAAGAGCCCAGCACGAGCTGAATTCCACCTAAATTCCCAGGACCTGGCCCCTCACCTGGGGAAAGCATTAGGGTGAGAGGGGGGCTCTCCTGAGTGGTCTCACTGAGCACACACACTCCACATCCAGCTGCCAGTGGTGGCCCTGAAACCCCAGCATCGTCCCCAAGGGGCTCCCAATTGCAAGAGAAAGATTACACTCGGTGCAGGTTACCAGCTCCTGCTCTATCCAATATAGATTTATCAAAACAACGGGGTCAGGGCTGCAGGAGGGAGCACGTTTATAGTTCATAAGACTAATGAGATAACTTTCCCCTGGTACTGCTGCAGAATCAATAGGTGCCAGCGTTTATGAATTAGCCATACTCGGAGCATGAGCATCCCAAGGCATCCCAAACAAATCCAATAAGTGTTTGCTGCTATTTGTGGCCGCGTTTAAAGTGACAAACGCCTCCCGGGGGGAAGGCACGGAGGGGAAAGCCCCAAAGAGCAAAGCCTGTAATTTTCCACCGCTGCCACAGCGGCACTTTTCTGCTGTGGCTGCTGCAGGATGCCATTTGCCCGGCATGGAGCTCGCCTGGGGACAAGGAACATCCCCAGAAATCCCAGCCAGGATGGGAACTCCTGCCCGCCCATGATCACCACCTCCTCCCAGGGACAACAACCTCTGTCGAGGAACGTTCTGCTGGCTCAGGGAGATGCTCGGGGGCTGTAGCTGATGTGACGGCTCCAGCAGACCTCACCCAAGTGACTTATTGCTGAGTTTGCCAGGCGGATTAACGTCGCAGGGCTCCAAACAAAATCAGATCTCTCTGCCTGCCAGGAGGTGGAAAGGCTTTACAGGAAGCAGAGGATTAAGCACGTCCGTGGCCAGGCTGATGAGCCTCTAATAACTCTTGCAGATAGACTTGAGCTGTTACCTTTGGAGACCAAAGCCCTTGGATCAGACCAAGAGCCCAGCACGAGCTGAATTCCACCTAAATTCCCAGGACCTGGCCCCTCACCTGGGGAAAGCATTAGGGTGAGAGGGGGGCTCTCCTGAGTGGTCTCACTGAGCACACACACTCCTCTCCCACATCCAGCTGCCAGTGGTGGCCCTGAAACCCCAGCATCGTCCCCAAGGGGCTCCCAATTGCAAGAGAAAGATTACACTCGGTGCAGGTTACCAGCTCCTGCTCTATCCAATATAGATTTATCAAAACAACGGGGTCAGGGCTGCAGGAGGGAGCACGTTTATAGTTCATAAGACTAATGAGATAACTTTCCCCTGGTACTGCTGCAGAATCAATAGGTGCCAGCGTTTATGAATTAGCCATACTCGGAGCATGAGCATCCCAAGGCATCCCAAACAAATCCAATAAGTGTTTGCTGCTATTTGTGGCCGCGTTTAAAGTGACAAACGCCTCCCGGGGGGAAGGCACGGAGGGGAAAGCCCCAAAGAGCAAAGCCTGTAATTTTCCACCGCTGCCACAGCGGCACTTTTCTGCTGTGGCTGCTGCTCCAGGATGCCATTTGCCCGGCATGGAGCTCGCCTGGGGACAAGGAACATCCCCAGAAATCCCAGCCAGGATGGGAACTCCTGCCCGCCCATGATCACCACCTCCTCCCAGGGACAGCCACAGCCCTGGGACAAGTGCCCAGCGGGGCAGGGGACAAGGGGCACAGGAGGGGGCTGGCATCGGTGCCCGTGCTCCAGAGCTGCCTTTCATCTCGGCAGGCTGAGCCCAGCTCGTGCCACAGCAAATGCTGCGAGCAGAGGGGGCCTGGGCCGGGCACTGAGATTAAAGCTCCCTGCATCCCTCCCTGGCGGAGATGTTAAAGAGGAGCGGTGAGCTGAGCCCGATGCAAATTTCATAGGACCTGCACAAATCTGACAGATTTATTTACGTGCTTGCCTGCCGTGGGGATCCCGGGGGAGCTGCGGGGCCGTCGCTGCTCCCAGCCCTTCCAAAGGCAGCGGAGCTCTCGGGCAGAGCCGGGGCAGCAGAGCTGCGAGCTCAGCCAAAGGCTCGCACCTGGAGGAGTCACGGGCATTTGTAACGCGAGCGGCGCCAGCTGAGCCCGCGGATCGGGCTCCTCCTCATCCGCCTCTCCTCCTCATCTCCTCATCCTCCCCAGGAGCAGTGCCTCTTTTCCCTTTTCCCTGTTCCCTTTTCCCTGTTCCCCTTCCCTGTTCCCTTTTCCCCTGTTCCCTTTTCGGAAGACCCGCTGGTTTCTGCGGGAGTCCGGGCAGAGGAAACAGCAGACGAGGGGTGGAAATCGGGCAGTCGTGACGGGCTCTCCACCTCCCTCCCTAATCTCCTTAATAAGTATGGCTCCATCTCCTCCCGTTCCAGGATTAACACCCATCTCTCATTCTCCTCCCGCAACAAGATTTTATTTCTAATTACGCTGTAATAAAACTGGGCGCGCTCCCAGGGCTCCTTCCAAATGACTTGTCGACACTCGGCGAGATTGAATCCTACTCGGGCCGTTTCCGGCGCCTCTGCCGGCTGTTCATTAGGCATGCATGAGGGACAGGGCTTAAGAACAGAATTACATTTAAATGGCTTTTCTGAGAGGGAGACGTGAAACAAGAGAGAGAAGGAAAAGCAGGAAAGGTTTACAAGGAGGGTGTCACTGTCACCTCCGTGTCACGCTGCTGTCCAGCAGCTGTTTGTGCCAGGTCCCCACTCCTGGGGCTCCGGGGATCTGATAAACCGAAAAAGCCAAAAGGGAACACTGGAGGGGATTTCTGAGCATCAAATTTTTGCAACAGGATGGCAACCAGGGACATGTGTCACAGAACACTGTCACCCTGCCCTGGGGGTGCCCAGGACACGGCACACCGGCTGCTGGGCTAGTGGAGAGGTTTTCCAGCAAAACCAGGGATTTTCTTCTCAGGGCTTAGGAAAACGCACACCAGAACAAATCATGGGCATAATGAGGAGCTGGCAGTGCCAGTCCTGCGTCCGGGTGTGAGCAGCAGCACGTGGCTGCAGTGGAGCACCGGGAGCACCCGCCGCGTTTCCCTGATTTCTGCCCCTCGTTTCCCTGATGTTTTCTGCCCCTCGTTTCCCTGATGTTTTCTGCCCCTTGTTTCCCTGATGTTTTCTGCACCGCGTTTCCCTGATGTTTTCTGCCCCTTGTTTCCCAGATGCTTTCTGCCCCTCGTTTCCCTGATGTTTTCTGCACCGCGTTTCCCCGATGTTTTCTGCACCGCGTTTCCCTGATTTCTGCCCCTTGTTTCCCTGATGTTTTCTGCCCCTTGTTTCCCCGATGTTTTCCATCCTCACCGGACTCACTGGCAGTGGGCAGCTTCTGCTGCCTCCCAGATCCAGGCTCACGAGTCGGCAAAATTGGGCAAACAGATGTTAGGAAAGATCTCTCTCTATTAGCTCCCTCGGAAGTGAGGTATCCTGCAGGGCTGGCAGGAGTTATTAAATCAAGAGTCATTATTTACCCAAGGGCCAGTCTTGCAAGTCATGTTCCTAGAAGTAAATCCGGAATTATGCTGCCCACGGAGATGGATTCACACGGGTGTGAGGGAGAGCACAGTTTGCCTCTCCGGGTTTTAATCCACCTCTGAGTCACCGGAGCGCTTGGCAGCCAAACCCAGCCGTGTTTGGGGACACTTGGGTTTGTTTGCGCAAGCGACTTTGGGAGTGGCACATTTTCACCGAACCGGAGCACGGAGGAGGAGGAGGAAGAGGAGGAGGAGGAATCCCCTGGTGGGGGCCACGGGGCCGGGGCTTGCCCATGGAGCAGCCCCTGTCACCAGGCACGCTGGCAGCGCCAAAGGAGGAGGAATTAATCTCCCGAGGTGGTCCGGAGCCGCCTAATACTAGCAGAAAATTACAGAACAGGATGAAGAGCATTACAAAATGAATAGGAGGGGACTAGAGATTTCCATGGCTAATCCTGTTAACGAGACAATTTCTTATCAAACTCATTATGTGGCGGAAAGCAGCGGGGAGGGAGGGGCCGGGCAGGGAGGCTGGGGAGGGGGAGGCGATGCCGGGCAAAAGGCAAAAGGCATTCCCAGATCATCCAAAAGGCAAAAGGCATTCCCGGAGCATCGGGACGCCGGCAGGGGAGCAGGGCAGCTCCGAGCCCGGCTCACCACGCCGCACGCCAGCCAGGGCTGTATTTCTGTTTCCGAGCGGAGCTGAGTATTACTAGAGTGACATTTAGCACAAAACAGAGCCGTCTGCTCCGGCTCCGTCAGCAGCCCTCTCCCAGCGCTGAGCTGCAGCGGGCTGGGATTACGGCAGGCATAGAAACGTATAAAATCCACCAAGAGAACACTCAATTCAAAAAGGGATTTTTGGAGCGTCGGCTTTTTCTTTTTTTTTTTTTTTTTTAACCTCCTATTATGACGAGTCTCGTTTTCTTGGAGGAAGGCAAAGAAAACACTGCGGTCCACAGGCTGGACTTGTGTGTGCCCAGCTCGGGGGGGTGGGCTGGGCAGGGTGCCGGGGAGCTGGGCAAGGGCTCTGCTCGCTGCCCCTCCGTGCTCATCCCGCATCCCTCATCCCGCATCCCGCATCCCGCATCTCTCATCTCTCATCCCGCATCCCTCATCCCGCATCCCTCATCCCTCATCCTGCATCCCCCATCCCACATCCCGCATCCCGCATCCCAAATCCCTCATCTCTCATCCCGCATCCCTCATCTCTCATCCCGCATCCCTCATCCCATATCCCGCATCTCGCATCCTTCATCCTGCATCCTGCATCCCGCATCCCGCATCCCGCATCCTGCATCCCTCATCCCGCATCCCTCATCCTGCATCCCGCATCCCGCATCCCTCGTCCCGCATCCCGCATCCCGCATCCCTCATCTCTCATCCCACATCCCTCATCCCGCATCTCGCATCCCTCATCCCGCATCCCACATCTCGCATCCTGCATCCCACATCCCTCATCTCTCATCCCGCATCCCGCATCTCGCATCCCTCATCCCTCATCCCACATCCCTCATCCCTCATCTAGCATCCCTCATCCTGCATCCCGCATCCCGCATCCCGCTCAGCCACGCACGAGCACAGCTGAGCAGCCTGGCGTGGAAAGCTGCGGCTGTGGCTGAGTGATTCCCAAAAATCCTCACCAGCCCCTCCACCCCCTGCCCCCGAGAATCACGGGGGGGCTTCGCCACTACTTTGTGCGCAGCATTTAATTTTTTTTTTCATTTTTCATTTGCTATTTAAAAAACCGCGGAACTAGTCAGATTTCATGCTAATGAGGAGAAAATCTGGATCGAGGACTGTGCAAAAATTTGCATCTCAAAGAGGAAAACAGGAAGTCGCTAAGAAAGGAAATTCCACGCAGAGGTAGCGGGTACGGCCATAATTAGGCTAATGCTGCCTGTGTTCTGTCAGCTCGTTTCCATCAGCCCCGGGCTGGCAGGGGACAGCAGAGCTCCCTGCCACCACGCCGTGCTCCCTGCCACTGCTGCCAGCCCCGAGAGGGATGCTGAGCACCAGGCTGGCACTGCGGGACGGAGGATGGCACGGGACGGAGGATGGCATGGAAGGGAGGATGGCACGGGAGGGAGGATGGCATGGAAGGGAGGATGGGATGGGACGGAGGATGGCATGGAAGGGAGGATGGCACGGGAGGGAGGATGGCATGGAAGGGAGGATGGGATGGGACGGAGGATGGCACGGAAGGGAGGATGGCACGGGAGGGAGGATGGGATGGGATGGAGGATGGCACAGGATGGAGAACGGCACGGGATGGAGGATGGCATGGGATGGAGGATGGAACAGGATGGAGAATGGCACGGGATGGAGGATGGTATGGGATGGATGGCATGGAATGGAGCGTGGCAAGGGAAGGTGGATGGCATGGGAGGGAGGATGGCACAGGAAGGAGGATGGCATAGGATGGATGGCATGGGATGGAGGATGGAACAGGATGATGGCATGGGATGGAGGATGGAACAAGATGGAGGATGGCACAGGAGGGAGGATGGGATGGGATGGAAGATGGCACAGGATGGATGGCACGGGATGGAGGATGCCATGGGATGGAGGATGGCACTGGATGGAGCATGGAACAGGGAATGTGGTGACCATGCTGCCCTGGGCAGGACGGCTCACAAAGAATCTGGAGATTCTCCAACAGCACTCCCAACACCATGGCACTGCCCACAGCCAAAGGGAGAAACCCCCAGGGCCCCAGCCCCTGGTGCCCAGCCCAAGGCAGGTGAACCCAGCCCCACCACCCGCCTCAGCACAGAACAGAATGAGCCGTGGCTGTCCCCCATCTTGAGAGGGGCTGATTTGCAGTTTTGCATCAATTTTCCTCTGATTTTTTAATTGGGTTTTGCTGCCGCTGCAGACATTACTGTGCAAACAATTCCGAACGGCTCGAACCAAGATATTTGCTCATAAAAATCCATCACCGGCGCCGAGAATGACAGAAATGGAAAATGCCTAATGAAAACAAAGGGGAAAACAACAGGTACCCTGGTCCTTCGCCATCCATCACCAACCTCGGATTATTGATGGGAGGGGGAAAAAATTCTCCCATCTGCAATCAAATCTCGAGAAATCTTGAAAAGCCAAACACCACATAGGAGGAAATTCTTTGCCCCCACTTCAGTCTGCAGGAGTTTCGCCATAATTATAATAAGAGTGAGGCTGCTGGATAACACGAGAATTATTTTCCCCACTTACATTGTCAAATGATCATTTTGCCCTGCAGTGAAATCTCAATAATTATAATGCCGAACCGTGAAAGAACAAAGAAATAAAAAAAGCAGTGTTTTCTTCCAGGGAGCGGGGGGAGGGGGGAGCCGCCATTGCAGAACTCAGAGTGCATCCTTCCTCTAATTATCTTCTCCAGGGCTGTGCATCCCTCACCCTTTCCCCACGGCCTGAGCCCCCCATGACTCCCCCAGCTGGAGGGGGTGGTGTGGACGGGAGCAGCCCGGTGTGGCAGAGCTCCCCCACTGAGGAGTGAATGGGGAGTGTGGTTTGGGCTGCCCCCAGCACCAATCCCAGCCCCAGCCCTGCCAGGAGCGCCCCACTACGCTGCCCACGGGGTGGAGGGGGTGCCATGGCCAAGCCAGCCGTGGCTCAGCGTCCCTTCACACCCATCCCAACACCGACAGCCCCTGGGCAGGGGAGAAGCAAGGAGAGAGGAGAGAAAGGGGACAGAAAGCAGAGGGGGGCATGGGGGGGTGGTAAAGGAGGCGAACAAGAAAAACAAGACGACAGAACGCTTGCTCCACAGCCCTCGGCTAAATTACAAACCAGTTTACTGAGGTGGAAAGCTGCAGTGAGCTGAGGAGGAATATGTGGAAACCATCTGCAGATTTAAAAATAATCTATTTTACGATCACCCTCGAACATATTCTTTTGCAGAAACCAAATAGGATTTGTTGTTGTTGTTTTGTGCAAACTGTTAGGGAAAAATTACTAGAAACATGCAGGGGGTTTTGCCTTCTTGAGTACTGAGAGGCTAAATATGCCCTTCCTTATGTTTAGAATAGTAACAGTCATCTTAAAATTAACTTGGTCTGCATCAGAGCTTAAAACAGTTGCAATTCAGAGCCTGCAAAAGCAGGACAAACCTGCGCTGGGATATCTAGCGCTTGGAGCTGACAGATGTCTTCCTACATACAGTAAATATAGGTCGTCTTTTCCTACCCAGAGAACCGTAGATCTTAATTAACCAGGCCACTAGCAGCATATGTAATGATTTTTTTCAGCTTGCTAAGTAAACCCTCCCGTGATGAGAGGGAAGGGAAAAGAGAGGCACGTGAGAGGGACCCCCTCTCTGAGTGCCGCGGTCAGCGCAGCCCTCGCGCCGCTGTTATTTCACGCTATCAAATCTGGCTAACGAGATGGGAAGGGTGTGCAGTGCCACATCCCCCTCCCTGTGTGCAGCCCAACCATGCCCAGCCAGCCCTGAGCTGGAGCCCTGAGCCTGAACCTGAGCCCTGAGCCCTGAGCCTGAACCTGAGCCCTGAGCCCTGAGCCCTGAGCCCTGAGCCCTGAGCCCTGATCCTGAGCCCTGAGCCCTGATCCTGAGCCCTGAGCCTGATCCTGATCCCGAGCCCTGAGCCTGATCCTGATCCTGATCCTGATCCTGAGCCTTGAGCCTGAGCCTGAGCCTGAGCCTGAGCCCTGAGCCTGAGCCCTGAGCCTGAGCCTGAGCCTGAGCCTGAGCCTGAGCCTGAGCCCTGATCCTGAGCCCTGAGCCTGAGCCTGAGCTGAGCCCTGAGCCTGAGCCTGAGCCCTGAGCCCTGAGCTCTGAGCCCTGAGCCCTGAGCCCTGATCCTGAGCCTGAGCCCAGCTCAGCTGGCAGGGGCTCCACAGACTAAGCCGTGCTTGGCCTCCTGAGCCACTCCAGGATTAAATTATCCCCGGGCTCAGAGGCAAATGAGCTAATGAAATTCATGCTGCATTATGATAAAGTTGTGCCCAGCCCTCGTGGAGGGGCAGTGGGTGCTGGGGTGGGTGAGAGTGGGTGGCAGGGCCTGTCACCCCCAGCCTCAGTGTCCCTGTCACCCTCAGGCACAGTGTCCCTGTCACCCCAGGCACAGTGCCCCTGTCACCCTAGGTGCAGTGTCCCTGTCACCCCAGGCACAGTGCCCCTGTCACCCTAGGTGCAGTGTCCCTGTCACCCCAGGCACAGTGTCCCTGTCACCCCCAGGCTCAGTGTCCCTGTCACCCCAGGCACAGTGTCCCTGTCACCCCAGGCACAGTGTCCCTGTCACCCTAGGTGCAGTGTCCCTGTCACCCCAGGTACAGTGTCCCCCAGGCACCCCTGTCAGGCTCCAGTGTCCCTGTCACCCCAGGCTCAGTGTCCCTGTCACCCTAGGTGCAGTGTCCCTGTCACCCCAGGCACAGTGCCCCTGTCACCCCCAGGCTCAGTGTCCCTGTCACCCCAGGCTCAGTGTCCCCAGGCACAGTGTCCCTGTCACCCCAGGCACAGTGTCCCTGTCACCCCAGGTACAGTGTCCCTGTCACTCCAGGCTCAGTGCCCCTGTCACCCTCAGGCACAGTGTCCCTATCACCCCAGGCACAGTGTCCCTGTCACCCCCAGGCTCAGTGTCCCTGTCACCCCCAGGCACAGTGTCCCTGTCACCCCAGGCTCAGTGTCCCTCTCACCCCCAGGCTCAGTGTCCCTGTCACCCCAGGCTCAGTGTCCCTGTCACCCCAGGTACAGTGTCCCTGTCACCCCCAGGCTCAGTGTCCCTGTCACCCCAGGTACAGTGTCCCTGTCACCCCAGGCTCAGTGTCCCTGTCACCCCCAGGCTCAGTGTCCCTGTCACCCCAGGCTCAGTGTCCCTGTCACTCCCCGGTACAATGTCCCTGTGCTCATGGCTAAGCCCTGGCTTGTCCCATCCCAGCCCTGGCCCAGAGGAAGACCAGAGCTGGGTGAAGTTTTACCAGACCCTGCCTGAGCGAGGGCCCCCAGCGAGCCCCCTGCCCTCGCAGCAGCTCTCACATGCAGCGTGCTCCCAAGTGGTTTTGAAAACCGCTGGATTGGGAGGAAGGGAGAGCAGAGCCCACAGTCACACCCTCACACACTCTGTGCTCCTGCAGCCTGAGGTGTGCCTGGCAGGGCAAGGACAGCGCACAGAGCTCTGTAAAGGGCAGGACCGGTGCAGGCTCCCCAGAAAAACGTACCCAGAGACTGCGGGAAGAAGTCAAGGTCAAAAATTCTCTGTGCAACGTGGAAAACTGTAAGAGAGCTGCACATCACTGCCCTGCACCGGCTCTGAAAGAATCCTGCTGGAGCCAAGACCTTGTTCCGATCTGATGAGAGAACCCAAAAGCCTCCCAACAGCAGCTGTGTCACCTGGAGCTCAGGGCTGAAGCGGGACGATGCCGTTCGCTGCCGCGGTCCCACGTGCCCAGGCACGGTGCCTTCCATCCCCTCCTCCCCTCCCTGCTGCTCACTGGGGAAAAAAATTCAGTGAACGCGACTCGAACAAAGAGTGGAACTTCCTCCCTGCTCATTAGTGCTGCAAAAGCAACAGAAAAAAAATCCCCAGGACATAACCTCCTCTCCAGCTCTGAAGTCTGAGCGGCTTGGAGAGGGCGGTTGGATTTGTTCTCTGCCTTTCACCTCGCTGGAGTTGGCCTGCACGCTTTGATTGTGGAGGCTCAGAGAGGAGCCCACGCCGAGGAGGGGACCCCAGGCGCAGTGACCTGGAGCGCTGGCTCTGCACAGGCACAGATTGCCCCAGCAGCACGGCCTCGGAGGCTGGAGGCAGCTTGGCACAGCTCACAGCGACCCTCCCCAGCCCTGGGACACTCTGGTCCTCCCTCTCTGCCTGTCACCCTCCAGAGGGGGTGACTCCAGCAGGAAACCACTTCTGCCCGTGCTCCCTGCAGCCAGCAGCGCTCATGGGGCTGGTGGCAGGAGAGGAGGGAGGTGCGGGGTGGGACAGGGGCATCGCTGCTCTCGCCTCCCACCAGCGGCCAGCAAACACGGGCTGAAACGTGTGTGTGAGCCACAGCATCCCTTTGGAAAGGGCCAGAAGGGAGCAAGGTCCCTGCAGCCACAAAAGCCACCACGAGCCCTTCTCCGTTCCCTCCCATCCTCCAGAGCTGGAAAGGCTCAGAGAGAGCCGGGGAGCTGCTCACGTTCCCGGGGGGAAACAACCCCGGTGTTCCACCAGAGCCAGGGCACAAATCCTCTGCAGAGCATCTGCCAGGGCGGGGGCTGCACGGGCAGCTGGGAGCAGGAGCAGCCCCCTCTGCACCACACATGATCCCCTGCAGCTTATCAATAATTATTAAGACGAGGCAAATGGATGCTGACCTAGTTAGATGTTCAAGAAGAAAAGCAGCCCCCGTGGCTTTGTTTAGCAACCTGGCTGTCCTGATGGAGGCAGGCCTGGCACAGACCCTTCCCATCAAAATAATTCCCTCCTGGCATGGAGGAGCCTCGTGTGAGCACTGGGCATTGTGAGGAACAGTTCAGGCTTCAGAGCCAGCAGGGAAGCACTCTGAGAGTTCACAACGTGACCCCAAAATCATTCTGGGCCAGAAGAATTAGTCAGGTGCTGTGGGATACAGCACAACCCCCTGGCCCCAGCTCTGAGCAGCTCCTTGGACACCACAGGCACAGGGAAGAGAGATCCTGTGTCCTCCTGACCCTGACACAGCATCCCTGGGCTGGACTGGGGCCGCTCCAGCCCTGCAATCAGGTGTGATTTCCTAGCAGCGAGCAGCGAGGGGCTGGGGCGGCTCACCAGGAGAGCAGCGGCCTCTGCGTGACTGCAAGCCCTTCAACGAGGTGAGATCCTGTCACACCGTGCTGTCCCCTGCCTCCCAGGGGACACAGGGGCTGCCCTGGCTCCCAGCACTGCTCTTGGCCTGTTCAGGGTTAGTCTGGGGAAAACACGGAGCAGAACACGAGGGCTTGGCACCCTTGGGTATTGTCACCGGGCTGGAGGGGGAATATCCATTTGTCACCACGGTGGCACAGACAGCACACAGTCTCCACACCTCCGCACTGCAATTCTCTCAGTTTGGGGTGATCAGGGTGAGCTGGGACTCCGTAATTGTCCTGTGCCTCAGAAGGGTGACCGGCATCTCACTGCCTGTCTCAGTTCATGTGAGAGTCGAGCTCGCTGTGCGCTGCTCCTGCCTGCTCTGCCTCCCTGCAGTGCCATTCAGGATGAATTCCCCTCATCTCGTGCAAGCTCTGAAGGCTCTGGGGGTGCCCCAGAGCTGCCAGGTCAGAGCATGGCTCAGGGCAAGGGATGTGGGGACAGCGGGGACACTGCCACTGCCAGCCTGGGGGACACCTCCTCAGCCCCTGGCCTCCTGCCCGGGGCTCCCTCCTGCTCTGCACGCTCCAGTGCTGCCTTTGCAGCACTGGCTGTGCCAGGACAGCCCCAGGCCCCAGTGCCAGCTCCAGCAGGCACGGCTGGGCTCGGGGGCGGACAGCCCAGCCCAGGGAGCCACCACGGCTGGGTCCCCTCCGAGGGCAGGCACAGGAGAGAGCAGGGGACACAGAGGTGTGAAGGGACAGGGGGGATTGGGCTGGGCACATAGAATCCAGCCTCCCGTGCCCAGCTCCAAAGGTGACAGACCCCTGGGCACAGCCCTCTGTCCCATGCCCAGCTCCAAAGGTGACAGACCCCCTCTCACAGCCCTCTGTCCCATGCCCAGCTCCAAAGGTGACAGGTCCCTGGGCACAGCCCTCTGTCCGGGGCAGGCACCCAGATCTCCCCCATCAGCAGCCTGGGAACGCTCAGCGCTTCTCCCCAGCCCGGCTCCCTCTGTCCCTGCAGCGCTGCAGCCAGATCCCGCCTCCGAGTGCCTCTCCAAAGTGACGGGATGCAAATTATTCCTCCCTTTCAGCTGCTACTGAAGCCCTGCTGGCCGCCGCTCTGCTCCCAGCAGCTGCTGCCGCCTGGCACACGCGGGAAGGGCGGGCACGGGGTGATTTTGGGAGCCAGGAGGGGCCACTGCAGCATCCAGCACCGGCACACAAAGAAACTCCTCATGAGCAGCGTGAGGAAGGCAGCCCAGCCTGTCCGAGGAGGGCAGGAGGAGCTTTCACTGCAAAAAGCTGAGCTGTCCCAGGGAGGGTGACACGGGGACAGCGGCACAGGCCGGGTCGGGGATGTCCTCACTGACAGACATGGGTGGGTGCACGGGCTGGAGCAGCAGGGCCAGCACCCAGCCAGTTCACACATGTTTTATTCATAGAAACACCGCAAAGTTCACGCGCCTTCGCTAATTACTCAACCTGCTCCTCTGTCAGGTGAATAATGAGGGGAAAAATAATCAGCAATTTGTTCAAAACCGCATGGAGAAATTCCGAGTGCGTTGTGGCAGGGCTGTGCTCTGCGTGCTGAAACCTGGGGCTGATGTGATGCTGTAGAAAAATCCTGGGGCACTCACCAAAGGGACCCCAAGGTAAGCAGTGCACCCCCAAATCCCATCCTGTCCCATACAGCCAGGGCCATTTCCAGGTGCTCCAGGGCTGCCACAGCTGCAGCTTGGGGGGGAAATGTCCTTAAAAAGCACTGAAGAGCTTCTGCCTCCTCAAAGTTCTCAGAAGCCCAAGCCAGGCCTTGCTCTCTGCAGCGCTGCTAATTACCACGGCTTTCCAGAAGGCAGGAATAATTAAAGCACCTTCCCTTTCCCTGGAGAGTGAGAGCAGGAGCCCTAGTGGATGGCACAGGGAAGGGAAACCATCCCCAAACTCCTCTGGTTTCCCCAGGAGCTGAGCCTGGCGGTGGGCAGAGCAGGCAGGAGCCTCTGTCAGCACCCCCAGAAGTGGGGATGGAGCCAGGGAAAAGCAGCCAGCAGCACAGAGCTGGATGGGGAACCTCAGCCTCTGAGCTGAAGGAGCCCTGAGGAGCCAGCACATCTGCTCCCAAGGAGCCACTTCAGCCAGGGGACTCCTGCCTCGGCACAGCAATCATTTCAAAATAAAATGATCCTTTGAAAAGGCGTGATTGAGCATTAGCCCTGGAAGATCCCACTTGCCCACCCAAAAATCCCAGTGTGCTGTGCCACCCTGCTGGTTTGGTGGGTGTAGAGACACTGAGAGGCCTCCTTTGGCCAGCACTGCCTTTAGACACAGGCTCTGCAACTGCAGCAAAGTTGCAGTCAGGCATCAGCATCTCCACCAGCAAGCAGGAGCGTAATCACAGAGAGGTGAGGGGAGGGAGGGAACAAAAAGCAGCAATAAATCACTTCCCTGCTGCTACCCGAGGAGATATAATTAAGTTTATGCTTAGAGTGGCATTGCTGACAGTAGTCCTGGAATGAGATAAACACATGGCATGAGGTTAAGCTGTGTGCTGAGTGGCAGGTGACACGTGTGCTCAGGAATGTCCTTGATTAGGGAGTCCCCAAAGAGGGGGAGAGCAGCAGGAAATGCCTGCAAAGCTGCACCCTTCGAGGCTCAGGGCAGCAGTGCACACCCAGAACGGGCTCTGCAGACCCTGCCCAGGGCCCATTGCTCCAGCCTCACCCCCCGGCCTGGGGTGTGCCCCCTTTCCTGGTGCCCACCATCACTCAAGGGAGCCCAGCTCACCAGCCTGAGTCCTGCTTGTGCTTAAGCACAGGCTTAAATTTAAGCACAGGCTTAGCTTTAAGCACATGAAATGTCCACTTATCTGCAAAGGATTATTCGTGGGCTCAGCTGCACACACCAGGGGCTCAGCAGGCTGGGATGCTCAGTGTCACCTCCTGGGACAAAGGGCAGAGACAAACCCTGCAAAGGGGCTGTGAAATGACAGGAGGTGCCCAGGCAGCTCACAGGGACAGAGTTTGGACACTGAGCTGGTCCAGAGCTCCTTACAAAGGCCAAGAACACTGTGGGCACTGAAGAGCATCTACTCAAACACACCTGCATGTTTTCAAACGCTTTCCTTGATTCTCTTAGGGGAAATTCCACGAGCCTGTATTAATTTCCACTTACAGAAAAGAGCTTGGTGTGGGTTTTCTGGTAGCATGCAGTAATTGAAGACAATCCCCAAACAGGAGCAAGTTTTCCTAATCTAGCCTTACAATCTATTTCAAACCTTCTTATTTTAAAGCACCAGTAGAACCCTCATTCTGCCCATCCCACAGGTTTGGCGAGCACATTTCTGCAGAGGGTGACGCTGCTCCCTGGGTGCTGCCCCAGCTTTTATTTCCTGATGTCCCCTCCACTGAGGCAGAGCTCAGGCCTGGCCATGCACAAAGCCTGGCTTTAGCAGCTCTGGCCAAGGAGCAGAGAAGGACACCCCAAATGCAGCTGAGCATCGCTGGGGTGACATCCAAGCACGAGGCTCTTCCTGCCCTCCAGACAGTGCCAGAGCCATCAGCATCCCACCTCCGGCCCCTGATCCCAGCCTGGCCAGGAGGAGCCTCCCAAAGCCAGCGCACGGCCCAGCTCAGCTGAGAGCCTCCAGCTGCCATCTGGACGGATCACAGGATTTTTTTCCATGCAAATATGAAAGAGGGGGTGGGGGAAGACTGAGGAGAAACGAGGCTGCAAAATGAATTCAGCATCAATTATTCTAAAATATGCGTGTTAATATGGGAAGGGCTCCATGGCTGCATCCATCTCCACTTCTGTTCATTCTGAGCAGCAAAATGTGACCCGGGAAGATGACAGCATCTCGCCTCTCACTTACACAAACACGAGCCGGGCAAGGGGGGATATTAAAACGGGAGACAATGCTGCATATTAAAATGCCACAGATGGAGCTTTCTGCAGCCTTTGCAGTCTGCCTCGGAGATTATTGCTGGGCCATATTGTATTAAAAAATGGGGGGTGGGTGTGTTATTTATTTAATTTTTAAACAAATTCCATCTCCTACTCATGCCGGATGGATAAAGTGAGCTCTTGAGCTCCAGCCAGCTTTGCCAGCAAACCCACATGAAAAATGCATTTTCATTAATACAAACTGTTTGCAGTAGGTAAATTAATTCGGGAAATGGTTTTCATACATGGCAAATTATACGTTCAGTGAAAACACTGGATGACACTCCACAGTCCTAATAAAAGCCCCGTGTTTCCTGTAATGAGGCGGGATTGCCAGGTAAGGGCAGCGAGCTGGAACAATTAAACAAACAAATAAGTCAACAGGAGAGTGAAAGCTGGTGGGGTTGAGAGTTTTCAGGTGGAGATTCCCAGAGAGGAGGAGGAGGAGAGGAAGGAGCAGCCTTGGTGCCTTCCCATCACCCATGGGAGGGCTGAGGATCCCAACAGGGAAGGTGCTGTGGGTTCTGAGGGCACAGAGGCGGCGAGCACAGCCGAGCTGGCCAAGGAGCCAGGGAAGGCCCTGCCAACACTCCACCATCTCCCAGATGGGGAACAAGCCCAGAGATCAAACTCTCCCCTCTCGAGTTCCTCCTCTGCTCTCAACCCTTTAATGCCTCCTTTAGCAGTCCTGTTCTGGGCGCTGCTGGTGGCAAGGGAAATGATCTATAATGGATGGGGTGACGCTGTGCCACGGCCCAGCCCCAGCCAGGGGACATCTGTTCTGCACGTAGCCTGCTCAGGTGCTGTCACGCTGCATTTACTGCAGTGTGTCACAGCCCAGTGCTGTGCAAATATGGGCCCAGTCCTGCGCCTGACGCCCTCAGCTCAGGGCCTGCAGAGATTGCACTTGAGGTGTTCGCTGTCCTAGTTTCAGGCGTATTTCCACAAATTTCCTTCAGCAGCACCAAAGCTGCTGGGCACGTGTGACAGCAGCACTGTGCCCACCCTCACTGTGCCCTTCCAGCAGCACCTCTTGGGCAAGCTCCTGCTCTGCCAACTGCCTTTGCCTCCAGATTCTGGCTCTCAAAGCCCCGGGCCAGGCAGAAGGCAGGCACAGCACCTTGGAAGTGGAGGAGCTCGGAGTGATTTGAAGAGCAGAACAAACCTCCATCCCTGCATTTGTCACGGGGAACCGAACGCCACGGAAGGAGGGGGCAGCATTTCATAACAGCCTGCCACGTTAGAAAACAAAGAGTGATAAAGAATCTTTTAGTCACCTCTTAATTACATATTCCGGGTGCATTAAGAAAGGAGAAATGTATCTCAGGTCACTGCCTGTCACTGCGACAAAGGCCCGTGATGAGTTCTGTATTCAAAATATTTGCACTAATTATCAGCAGAGCTCCCCTTTGAAAGCGCTCGGAGGGAAGGCTGGTGTTCCACCCGAGGGAATCAGCTCAGCCTGTGCTGCCTTGCTGCACTACACATAAATATACTCGTGCACGGGTATATTTTTACCAACGTGCCCGGCTATGTATCCATGGAGAAAAACCTATAAATGCCTAATGCTCGTCTTGTGGGGCTGGGGAGCGGGAGCAGCACGAGAGGGGCTCTGCTCCTCTCTCCTGCAGATGCTGCCTGAGCCACCGTGGGCTCTGCTGGGTTTCCAAAGGTGGGAGCAGAGACTCTCACCCCCGGGCGATGGCTCCAGCCACGGCTTGGTCAAATGGAAAACAACCCTCTGCCAATGCAAATGCCCAGGGAAGGAGAGAAATGCTCTGAATGCAAATGGGACTGACCTTTAATTAGTGCATTAGGAGGCACAAGATGGGGAAAAGCCAGAACTTCCCTAGGCACCTTCCCTTTCTCAAAGCACAGCAGGAATCACTGCGTCCCCACAGCAGTGACTCTGATTTTCCAGGCAGGAGCTCCCACAGAACATCCTCCCCCTCTCTGCCTGCTCCAGTGTCCCAGCAGGGCCAAGACGAGGGTGAGGGATGGACAAACAGAGGTCCCAGGCTCCCACCAGGGGTGTCTGCAGGAACCTGGGGTTGCCTCTTCTCCCAGGCAGCTTCTGACAGCACAGGAGGACACAGCCACAAGCTGCACTGGGGAGGTTCAGGGTGGACATCAAGAAGAATGAAAGGATTGTTGAACACTGGGAAGGGGCTTCCCAAGGAGGTTTGGAGTCTCCATCCCCAGAAGTGTCCAAGGAAGAATGACGGGATGTGGCACTCAGTGCTCTGGGTGATGGGCTGGGGATTGGTCACAGGCTGGACTCGATATTGGAGGTCTTTTCCAAACAAAATGATTCTGCGATTCTGTGCTCCTGTTTAAGTGAGGCAAGAGAGGGGCCACAGGCCCCCAGCAGGTGCTGCTTGCCCTCACGTGGCCCCTGTCACCCAGCAGGACACAGCACAGCTCCTGCCCGTGGATATTGTCCCCGTTTGACACAAACTGACCCACACCAAAAACCGAGAAGAGCAACCCTCGACAGCCCTGGAGCTGCCTGGGCCAGCAGCATCCTCACCCCACCCCTGGGTGATGTCCTGGTGTCACTCTCACAGAATTCCACATGATTTCCCTGTTTGTTGACACCCCAGTAACCCAGGAGCCCTCCCTGAACCCTCGCTCTGACCCGGCCGTGTGCTGCAGAGCAGCTCCTTCTCCTCAGCCAGCATTTAATCTGAGTGGACAGCAGCAAAACCATGTCGATATAAATGGGGCAAGGAGAAAATAGCACGCTTCAGGTTCCTCGGGGAAGCATATGGGACCAGGACACTTATTAATAAATTCTTCTTTGTTCTGTATTGTCTGTGATAAATAGCCACACTCAGCATCAATAACCACAAACATCCTTGGCAGAGAGAGACATGCAGGAGCCCATCATGGAGCTGAGGGCAGAGAATGGATTTGATTTCGGAGCTGAAGGCAAATTTCACAGCCCTAAACAGAATTATCAGAGGGGGCTGCTGTGGCCACGCATGCAATAAATGTAAGGTTATGGCTACTGAAGCAGCAGAACGTCACCCAAGAGTTGTAATGCCTTAAGTGAGAGGGTAAGAAAGAATAGCCCCGTTCAGGAGGGTGCCTTTGGAAAAATAACATTTATGTTTCTGAATCAGAAGTGTTTTTATTAAGGGAACACAACACTTCTGGAATGTTATTGCCCTAGAGATTACTCAAACTCCCACCCCTTTGCTGGCATCCAAAAGTAAATTTCCACGAGATTTTAAACACTGCTGAGACCTCAATAATTTGGGAGTAGGAGGGAAAAGAGAGCAGTAGCAAGAGACATTCCTAATGGTGAAGACATGAAAAACGCAGCTTTATTTTTTGATGATTGCATTAGATTTTTTTTTTATCACAGAGATGAAAAATGAGCAGCTACCACCTCCTAATTCACTGCCTGGGGACTGGATTCCTCTCCGCTGCCATTTGAGGAGAGGCACTGGAAGCAGCACTGAACAGGAAATGAGTTATACTGGGGAAGAGCCTGTTCCATTGTGGAAAAATGGGGGAAAAATAGGGGAAAAATAGTAACCTGGTGTAAAGGGCATACACTGAGGGCAGCAGAAAGCCCAGCACTGTGCTTAGAATGTAGAATCACAGAGTTCTAAAGGCTGGAAAACCCATCTAAAACCATATGGAATAACCCACCATTGCCAAGCCCAGCCCAAACCACGTCCCCAAGTGCCACATCTTTTAAACACTCCCAGAGGCAGTGACCCCAACGCTGCCCTGGGCAGCTGTGCCAGTGCTTCACAACCTTCCTGGTGAGGAAATTTCCCCTAATACCCCATCTAAATCTCTTTTGGCACAACTTGAAGGCTGTTTCCTCTTGTCCCTGACCCTTTGTGGCTGCACCCTCTTGTTGGGAGTTGTGGAGAGTGAGGAGGTTCCTCTTGGGGTGGTCACCACCACGGACTGGTCAGCACCACGGACTGGTCAGCACCTGGAGCAGTCAGTGCCCGGACTGGTCAGCACCCAGAGGGGTCAGCACCACGGACTGGTCAGAACCCAGAGCGGTCAGAACCCGGACTGATCAGCACCACGGACAGGTCAGCACCCGGAGCGTTCAGCACCGCGGACAGCGCCCGGCCCGGCCGCAGGGACTCCCCTCCTCTCCGCAGCCCTTAAAAGCCGAGTTTTTGCCTTATTACCTTAATGAATTTGGTTTATTTACTCCCAGGAGGGCGAGCAGCGGGCGCTCCGTGCCCCACACTCTCGGCACCGAGCATGCACAGCACAGCACAGCACAGCACAGCACAGGCAGGATTGGGCTCCTCATCCCCTCCTCCCGCAGAAACCTTTCAGCTGGCAGCGTGTGCTGCCACCCCCAGATCTGGTGACTTCCCCGGGAAGCTCCGAGGAGTAGGCAGTGCCATCCAGGGTGGCCCGGGGAAGCGTACAACCGCCCGGAACGCGCACGTGGATGTGAGGGGATGTGATCCATAATGCCCATTTCCCCCAAACAGCTTCTCCCCTGAGGTATCAGCAGGATAGAAACAAAAGAACGAGGAGAAATGGTTTTAAACCAGAACAGGGTCAATTGAGAGTAGATGTAAGGAAGAGATTTTTGTATGAGATGGTGAAACACTGGCACAGGTTGCCCAGGGAGAGGTGGCAGATGCCCCATCCCTGGAAATGTTTAAGGTCAGATTGGACAGGGCTCCGAGCAGCCTGGCCTAGTTGAAGATGTCCCTGCTCACTGTGGTGGGCTGGACTGGATGGCCTTTAAATGTCTCTTCCAGATGAAACAATTCTGTGAGTCCAAAAGCCCAGCAATGGCCACGAGCCCCAGGCCAGCTCTGCGGGCACAGAGGACCTTCCCTCCTGTCACTCCAGAGTTTGTGCTGGCACCTGGGATTGCCTGCCCACTGTGACCATATCAGCTCCTTTCCAACAACATTAAAAGCTCAGCACTGCTGCTAATGCTCCCTTTGGGCAACACAAGCAAGTTTCAGGCTGTTGTCACAAAAGTGAACATGTCTTGCTGAATCTGAACCCGACTGAAAGGCACAAGTGCTCAAGGAAGCAATTTGCACAGCAGCCTTGCATCAGGGCATCCCCCATTTCTTTCTTGTTAATCCTCTGCTCTGTAACCACTTTTTTTCTCCTCATGCTTTCACTTGGAGCACCACGAGTTTGAAAGGATAAAGTACATTAAGACTTTTAATGCTGAGGAAGATATCAGCCTGACATTTTAATAACACTAAAGCTCTGGAATTTGCAGCATTATCACCGTAGTGCATATCTCAACACCAGTCCCTCCACTGTGGTTTTTACAAGCTCTACACCACATTAAACACCACCAGTAAAGAAATCAGCCCCTTCCATGGTGCCTGGGACAATGATTTCCAGCACACTTGCAGAGACATCCCAGGGATTACCACCTTCCTCCCATCAGGCTGTAGACAACTGCTCCTCACCCTCTGCCTCCCGAAGAGCTGAGCTGTGACAACCAAAGCAACGATGCAGAGAAATAAACACTGTTTCTAACAGGGTTTTTTGTCTCAGCACAAAACCAAGCCCTCTCAAACGCCAGTTTCCCAGCTTTCTGCATCTTGCAGAATCACCCCCAATGCTTTGCTTCTACACGCCACAGTTCAGTTCAGCATCACCCGATTTCCTTGGTCCTTTGCCTGTGTCAAGGCTGAAATTCATCCTAAATTCATCCAGTGCATGCAAACCACGAGGATAGGATGAAGTTTGGATGACGCAGCGAGGGACAGACGAATGGGAGGGACTCTCTTAAAAACAAAGAGGGCCATTTCTGTCCACAGAAACAGGGTGGAAAGAGACAGACACCAATGAGCTCTGCTGTGAGGGATGGCTGCTCCAGCACACACCACAACTGCACAAGGGGCCTGGGTGGCTGCAGGAAATTCTGGGGGCTCAGGGAAAGGCAGCAGCTGCCCCATCCCTGCGTGTCCCGAGTCCCTGAGTCAGCAGCACCCACAACTTCACCTTCCGCTGCTCTCACACCTTCTGTCCAGCCAGAGGAGAGGCTAAAATTGTGTAAATCCAGTAGCAGAGACACACAGAGAAGGGAAACACTCGGGTTCAGCCCTGAAACATCCCCCACCTGCATCTTCTGGTGTCTCTGCTCCACACACCAGCAAAGCTCTGGCCATGAAACACCCGCTCAGGCCCTGGTTCTGCTTCCTCAGAGGAAACCAAATTCTGGCCCTTTCTGCCTTGCTTTTATGTCTGAGTACAAAAAAACCCTAAACAGGCTACTAGCATCAATCACATCTGATGTAAAAATGTAGATGTCTTAAAAAGTTACAGCCCACAAGTCTGTAAAAAATATACAACTAAAATGCAGCCAAAGCCCAGGCATTTTGGGAAGTTCAGACCTAGTGATGGGAGGGCAGAAACTGCTTCCTCTGCTGGCTTTTTGAAACACACACACACACACACTGTTCTGCAAAGCCTAATGGCAACAGGCACCAGGGGACTTCTCTGGCTTCCGAAACTCCTCTCCTGTGCATGCAGCCCACACACTGGGACTGGGCTTAATGAGCAGGAATTTGAAAGCCGACTTCGACAGAGGCTAAAAACGAGCTTAAGTTTCATGTGCAAAGTCAAATGCAAAAGTAAGTAAGTGACAGGAAGCCCGAAGAGTAAATGAGACTGTTACATCTCGTGTCTAATGAGTGACACCAGGTAACGCTGGCAAATTGCTCACCTAGAGACAGCATCAGTGAATTTCTGATGGATGAACAAGCCTTTTTTTTCCCCTCATCAGCGCACATCACAGTGAATGATGGAGCATGTTTTCCTAATGGTGCTGGGGATTGTCACAATCATTTGCTAAATCCAGTTCTGCCGGTAACACTGTGGCAGGAGAGCAAAGTGGCACTAAGTCAAATCCTCAGCTGGCATGAGCTGGAAAAGCTCCCCAAGGGTCAGCCAAAAGCAGCTGAGGGGCTCTCACCCATGGCTTTTCACAGACAGCAACCTGAGGATAATCAAGGTGCATGAGACAGAGCAACAGCACGAATGGGCAGTCTGAGAACACTGAGGAGGCTCAGAGAGAGAGAGACGGTTCTGCACGGGAGAACAAGGAGATTGTGGCCAATCTGCAGCCAGAATGAAGTGATAACCACAACGTTTTGTGGGTGCTTCCTCCAGTACAGGCCCTGGAAGCTATGCCAGGGGCAGCATTGGCACTGCCCTGGCCGGCGTGGCAGGGCCAGGCAGGCAGCGCTGCCCGTCACGTGGGGCGGCCTCACGGCTGAGCTGCGATGCGTAAAAGGATTTACAGATGTAAAGCCACATCTCGATAACGCTTGGAACAAATCCCTGACATTCTTCACACAGCTCTGCACTAACAGGTTAGGCTCTAGCAGAGTGGAAACGGCAGCTCCCCGCTATTTCCACGGCTCCATCCCCGTTAACTGTTTGAAGCCTTCTCCCCTCGAAGCAAGGTGGAGCTGCCTCGGCGGAGGCAGGACTCTGTGCTGACAATTATTCTCCATTCAGGACTAGCCATTTGCATGCAGTTCATTTGTGATGCAGAAAAGCTTGAACCTGTCATTATTGCTTGGCATCAGTACAGTGCTGTGAAAAGACACCGCGCGGAACATGCGCACAGCGCTGCACCCTATTTTCTTTAATCTAGGCTAAAATGACAATGAGGAAAAGCAGGAGGGAGGGAGGGAGGAAGATGGGAGTGAGGAAAGCATCGTTTCCACAAACAGGAGCGATTCTCCACCAAGCCAGGCGTGGGTACTGCAAGCAGAGCTCCAAAGGTTGGTGCAGGGATGATCCTGGCCAGGCTGGAAGCGAGGGGCTCCCCCAGTGCCAGGGCATGCAGGTGACATTGGTGTGGTCCCCGCTGCACAGCTGCAATCTCCTCAGCAGGATTATCCCCCAGGAAGGCTCCAGGAGCCACCATTTTGCTGTACAACACCCTCTGGCCAAGCAGGAGGTGCCCAGGAGTCCTTCCTGACACATGCCCAGCACAGCCTCCCCCGTGCTGCCCCCAGGCACACAGAGATGGGGGTGGCAGACAGGGCAGGGGAGCAGATGGAAAGTAAAAACCCCTTGAAAGCTCTGCTCCCCATGGCCATTTCCCGTCTCTTCACAAGTGCTTCCTCTCCAAGGCCACGCTGCTGCAGCCTGCCCTCCTTTGCCGAGGGAAGGGCTGCCAGGGAACAGGGATGGAACGGCTGACACCCTGGAGAGGCCGGGGGGACAGTGGGGGACACTGCCAGGCAGCTCCAGCCCCAGCCCCTTCATCAGCAAGCACTCCAGACCCCCCCACGTATGCTGATATTTGTGGCCATCTGTGTTCCGGACGGTGCCAGCACCCAGCCTCCCAACACCTCCCTCCTCTCCCCGATCCAGCACCCGACACCAGGCACAAAAGCACAAAAAATCCCAGCCTTGGCAGACGTGGACCAGCCCGAATGGTCAAAGATCAGCTCAAGCCCTGCCTGTAGCCAAGGCTTTAACAGCTCTGTCAGAACGTCTGTCAGGAACGGTTCTCGCTCCGCAGCGTCTCCCTGTCATGTCAACATCCAATTGCTTTTGGCTAACAACTCGACCTCCGCGACTGCTTGTGGCGAGACACTCCAGATCCCCACCACAAGTGCTGGGGAAAAGCATTTCCCGGTGCCAGCACTGGCCTGGGACCGCCCCTGTCCGTGCTGCCCCACCGGGGGAGACCTGTCCGCCCCCAGCCCAGCCCACGCTGGGAGGAGGCAGCTCCGCCATGCGCAGGTGATTTAGGAGCCCAGATCCCATTACGATTCACTGCCAGCAGGGAATCCAACTCCCTTGTTACCTTTCAAATGAGCAGAGCTACACATGAATATTAAACACCAGCGCGTTCTAGTCCCAGGGAAAAAAAAGCCAGTCTTTGAGAATCCCTCATTAAGATGCACTGGACGCCTTGCACAGGGAGCCCGAGAGCCAATTAAGCAGGACTGTAACAACCCTAAAATGAAGCCGTGCCTTGTTGGGTTCCGAGGATTGCCGAGTGCTCTCCCCACAGCGCCCTGGGTGCTCCCAGACCTGTCCCAGTCCATCCCAGAACACCACACCACTACCCGAGCTACCGGCCAGGAGCCTCTTCCCCCTTCCCTGCCAGGGATGAGGCTCTCCCAAACCCGTCCCCCTTCCTGCCAGCCCCTTGCCTCCTTGCTCTCTTTCCAGCACCTTCAGCAAAGTTTATTTGCTGACTTTCAAACCTCTTTATTTCCACGCTGGATCCAGGTAACACGGTCAGACAAACCTGACGTGTCTCCTGGCTTTGGAAGGACTCTCTCCTCCTTCTGCTTCTGCTCCTCATCCTCATCCTCCCTGCCCTGCCCAACCCCTTCTGCCAGTGCCAGCAGCCCCCGCTCAGAATCAATTTCTATATTTCAGATACAAAGGTTGTTTTACTTGAAAAATGGAGCTGCCCTTCACAGAGGTAATAGAGAGATCAATACTAGTTACATCGAGTTTCCTCCTGAAAACGAGGAACTGCTGGCATTTTTCTCCTCCTGATCCAGCCAGGTGGGCCGAGCCTGCATCCCAGACCCAGGTGGGTGCTCTGCCAGAGAGCCCTGGCCCCCACAGACCTTGGGAGTGGCTCCTCAAGGTCCCCTCTCCCTGCCAGCGACAGGAGGGGGTGGCGGGAAATGGAAGAGAAAATTGTGGATATAATTTATAATGCCTCATTAATTTGACAAATGCCGCTTCATGCGTGCTCCCCGTCAGCCCGTCACTGTCCCAGAAGCCACTCGATCAGCAGCTACTTCAGATGGAAAATCTACCTGCAGCCCCTGCTGTTGGGAGGGTGCATTCATTGCTGCTGGTGCTCAGCTGGGGCTGTCCTGGGTGGTGGCTGCTGCTCCTGCCCCAGGGCTGCCACCCCTGCACGGGGACAGTGACCCCTCAAGGGATGGGAACGGACATGGGGAAGGCAAGGATACAAACAGCTCTCAGAGAAAGCATTTGACCAGCTGTAACAGCTCCTTACCAAGGCTTTTGTATAGAAGCAATCCCATAGGAAACGCTTCTTTGCCAAAATGAAGCTTTTGTGGAAACTTCTCATTTCAGTCACGCACTGAATTCAATTTTGTCTCCATCTGAGAGAAAGTTTCCTTTCTTCAAATCTCCCCTGCCCACAGACTGTTTGTTTCTCTACTGGAGAAGCAGTGAGATGGAAAGGGAAAAAGACACTGGGCTCAGGTGGATCCTGCCTAATGCACACCTGCAACTTCCCCCTTCCCTGGAGGATTCCATCAGCTCCCACCGGAGCAATGTTTTGGGCAGAGCCGATGGGAGACGCAGGGGGAACCCAGGAATGGAGCTGGTCGAAGTTCCTGAAGCCAGGCAGCTGCGGCCGAAATCCTGCTGAGCCAGACTGAGCTGGTACCCACACCAGGATTCCAATCCCACGAGGAACACAGGAAGAGGAGGCTGGAGAAGATGTATGTGCAGAAGGCACCGTTAGCACAACTCCACTCACTCTGTGTTAAATAACTCTTCCAGGGCATGAGTTAAATGGCAGCACAGAGCAATCAGGGGACAATAAATCCCTGGTTATAAATTCTGGCACTAGGCTGAGATGAAAATCACCATCCCTGGCCGGCCACAACTGGTCCTGGCTCGGGGAGCAGGCCATGAGGGAGGGATGTCTGTTCCACTGAGAGCCCCCAGCCCCACTGACCCTCTCCAGGGGCTGCTGATCCCTTTGGGCCCCTCTCAAAGACCCCCAGACGCCCCCAGGAGCTCCCTGGGGTGGTTTCAGCACACTTCTGCTCAGCCCCATAGCAGAGACTGAATTCCCTTTCCATCCCCAGGGCTCCTGGGGTGTCCCTTGGCCACAGCCTTGCCCTCGCATCCCTGCAGAAACACCAGCCCAGGAGACAACACATTCCCCAAGGGCTCGCAGCAGAGGGAGGGATGCGAGGTGTCACCGATTTACCTTGCTGCATCTCAGCTCTGCTTGCTGCAGCAGTTATTTCCTGCAAATATATTGCGCTGTGGGATGCCTGCGATATTTTATAAAGTTAATAACTTTTTTTTAATTGGATGAGTTTATAGAATCGTGCGAGCAATTAACAATAATTACGTTTAAGACACTTAAATTCCAGGATGCACCACAAACACTGGAATATTAAGCTATAAAAACCCTCAATTGTACATTCAAATTACATTAAGGGTCTGTTGGAAGGAATACACTCTCAAGTTTCAAGAGCCCCACTCTGTTCTGTTTATACAATGAGCTTACATCAGATGTTGCAGCAGCAGCCCTGTCCCCATCCTCATTCAGAGCTCGGGCAGCACAGATCCCACACGGATAACCCGGCTCAGCAGCCCTGGTTCGCCTGCATGGTGAGGCCCAGGATTCAGGGAAAGCTCCCCTTGCTTTCAGCACAGCCATGGATGCTGCTCTGGGAAGGGACCGGGGCCAGTGCTTATTTCATTTTAATCACCAGGTGCCAAACTAAATTATTGATGTCAGTTCTCAGTGACAGGTAAGGCATTTTATCACCGTGCCTTTAATAATGCAGGAGTCATGATCCTCTGTGCTCAAATGTCAGGCGGTTCTCAGCTTGCCCCCACCACGCCACCGACGTTTCCCCACCCTGCCCTGCCTCCAGGGGCTCAGCACCAGCCCCCATCTGCTCCTGGGCACGCTGCCCTCCCTGTGGGACCTGTCCCCACCTGAGCAGGAGCCTGGCTGGCGGCACAGACAGCAGGAGGGTGGCCAGCTGAGAGAAGGGATGAGCAGAGTTTGGCACCTCCAAAACCAACCCCAAACTCCCATCGAGGAGGGCACGCATCCTTCCTGTGCCCCACGCTGCAGACAGAGCCATTCCACACAGCCTGGCCACCAAAAGGGGCAGGTTCAGAGCCACCAAGGCTGCAGGCTGAGGAACAATAGCTGGCTCATGTCTCCATTTTGAGCTGTGCACATGCAGCTGGCGCCTGCCTCGGGGAGGGAAGGGGCCTCTCCAGAGCCAGCACGGGGAGGGATTCCGAGGGAGCAGGAGGTGCTCAGGGAGGGAGCAGCAGAGACCTGGGCATGGGCAGCACTGCAGAGGGAGGTGGGCACCACTGGCAGGTGGTGGGCATGGGGAGGGGAGGGATTCCCTCCTGGCATGGGGAGGGATTCCGAGGGAGCAGGAGGTGCTCAGGGGGGAACAGCAGAGACCTGGGCATGGGCAGCACTGCAGAGGGAGGTGGGCACCGCTGGCAGGGGCAGCTCAGGTGGGAGAGCCCACCTGGGACAGGCTCTGATCCAGCTCAGGGGTGAGGCAGCAGGGCAGCAGCCAATCCCGGGTGACACAAAGCAAGGGGGTGACAGAACCAGCGCCAGGGATGGAGGGACACTGCCAGCAGCTCCCGTGCCAGGTGCAGGTGGGCCCTGTGAGGTCAGGGGCTGGGTGAGCAGAGGTGGCCAGCACCCTGCCCTGCCTCCAGACCCCTGCTGCACCCAGCACAGGTTTGATCCAGCCTTTGTGTTCCAACAGCACAGCCTGACATTTACAGGGGGAAATTTTATTCCTGCTGTAAATAACCTCTAATAGTGTAGGTCATTACACTAATTACAGAAGATAATTAATTTTCCGATTCTTGTTAGGCCGCTGCATATTCCAAGAAGAGTGCTGTTCATTATTTTGCCGTGCAATTATGACCTCCCTCTCCTTCCCCTGCCAGCCCCGCCTTCAGGATTTCAACACTTTGTCAAGTTGTTTATCATGCAGCCGCGGAGCTGTTGTGAAGCTGAGGAGGCGCAGGGGCTCCTCTCTGCCTCCCACCCCACCACAGCGGCCACGAGAGCTCTGGGGGTGCTGCAGAACCTCCTCTCTGCCTCAAAGGGGCCCTCAGCAACACTCCTTGGCCAGGGCAGAAGCATCCCAGCGAGATCACATGCCCTTCCTGCAGCTCCAGCCACGTGCTGGGTGCAGGAGAGGCCACACAGCTCCCAGAGCCATTGGGACTTCCCAGCAGCCAAGGAGGGCACAGCCTCATCGACAGCAGGAAAACTCTGTTCAGCTGCTTGGAAAAGTCCTCTCCAAGAGCCCGAGCCGCTGGTGATGATTAATCTGCAGCAGATTGATGATGGTTCTCCCAGGGCAGCGCTCATTACCCACCTCAGCCTGGGAGCAGAACATCTGCAGGACCTCCCTGCACCGCAGGGCTCAGTGTAGGGGCAGCCGCCACCTTCCACACACACAGAGCACAATAAAAACAACCTGGCACCAGCAGCTCTTGCAGCTCCATCATCCTCACCCTGCCCGGGACCGTAAAACAAGGCAGTAAAACACTGCAAGGTGCAGGAGCTGTGGGATCTGCTCCCCAGGGGCAGCAAGGGAAAAGCAGCTTCCCCCTGGCCAAACACCTGTGGAGAGGCAGCTCTGGCTGCAGGAGTGTGCCAGACCCTGGCTGCTCAGCGCTGGAGCTGCCTGGCCCTCCAGCCACGCCATAAATCTGGGTATCAGACGGGTTTTAGTGATAATCAATTGTAATAACTAACATGGATCCCTTGGCCAGATAAGTGGAATATTATCAGTGCAGCTGCAATTAGCAGGGGCAGATGGATGGGGGCTAAGGCAGCAGTCCGGGTGTTTTCCCATCCCACCAGCTGCTCAGTGCCCACGATGCGTTTCCATTTGCTCCCCCCCGTGAATTCACCATCAAAGCCCCGTGGCTGCAGCAACCTGACACCCAGCGCCTTGCCAGGGCAGCCGGCAGAGGGGGAGGCTGCTGTCACCTGGCTCAGGTGACACGGGGAACTCATGTCACAGGACACCGAGCAGGTCTGAGGGCACAGCCCGGCACCGGAGGGGCCTCGGCGGGGCAGCTGATAACACACACACCTGCTGTTAGAGCAGAGAGAATGAATTTTTAAAAGGCACATAAACCCCTGATGCTTCAAGGCATCAGCTGAGCGCTAAGGAGGATTAGCGGGAAATATCTCCCGTGGAAAGCTTATTCCACATGATTTCCACTGAAGGGATCCTTTCATCTCCCCCTGGAGCATCTCCTCCCCTGGCCTGATGCGCCTTGGCACTTGCTGAGCTCCTGGAAGACACTGGCGGGCGGAGGGACGCCGCAAAGGTTGACAGCTGTCTGTGTTCTGACACCGCCTCCTGACTGACACCGATGTGACAGACGGAGTGACACGGCCCGGCAGGGCAGCTATCCATCCACAACAGGGCAGTTATCCATCCACAGCAGGGCAGCTATCCATCCACAACAGGGCAGTTGTCTATCCCCTGATGGGACAGTTATCCATCCCCTGACAGGGCAGTTACTCACCCCTGACAGGGCATTTACCCACCCCTGACAGGGCAGTTGTCTATCCCCTGATGGGGCAGTTATCCACCCTGACAGGGCAGTTACCCATCCCTGACAGGGCAGTTATCCATCCCCTGATGGGACAGTTACCCACCCCTGACAGGGCAGTTACCCATCACTGACAGGGCAGTTATCCACCCCCTTAACAGGGCAGTTACCCACTCCTGACAGGGCAGTTATCCACCCCTGATGGGGCAGTTACCCATCCCCTGACAGGGCAGTTATCCATCCCCTGACAGGGCAGTCATCCATCCACAACAGGGCAGTCATCCATCCCCTTAACAGGGCAGTTATCCATCCCTGATGGGACAGTCATCCATCCACTGACAGGGCAGTTATCCATCGCCGGCGGGACAGAGCCGTTCCTGGTGGGACAGAGCTGTTCCTGATGGAACAGAGCCATTCCCGATGGTACAACAGTCCCTGGGACACACAGACATGGTACCTGGTGGGACAGAGCTGTTCCTGATGGGACAGCAGTCCCTGGGGCATGCAGATAGGGTGCCTGGTGGGACAGAGCCGTTCCTGATGGAACACAGCCATTCCTGATGGACAGTAGTCCCTGGGACACACAGACATGGTACCTGGTGGCACGGAGCTGTTCCTGATGACACAGAGCTCTTCCTGATGGGACAGAGCCATTGCTGATGGGACAGCTCTCCCTGGGACACACAGACACCGTTCCTGATAGGACAGCAGTCCCTTGGACGCACAGACACCGTGCCACCTCGGGGCAGGTGAGGTGGGAGCGTGTTTTGCCCCCAGCAGAGCAGCACAGTGAGGATTTGCAGCTCAGCACACACCCGGCGGTGCAGCCCAGCGCTGGGGGCTCCATGGAGCTCCACACTTCCCCACCATCTGCTCAGAAAGGGAATAAAGCCGCGCCCTGGGCATTCCCTGGCAGCTTTTCCTGCCCAGCACCTCTCAGAGCACTCACCCTGTGCCGCTGCCCCTACAAGGAATCATCAGCTGCCCCTCAGAGGCAGAGGAAGGGAAAGGGTTAAAAGGAATGCCATCTCCCCTCTCCTCTGCCTTGGAAGGAGAGGCACTGAGTGCATTAAAATCTGGGTTAAAAATGGCTCTGCTCTACCTATCTTATCTTCTTTGTACTAAAAGCCCTGGAAGAGCGGCAGGTTTTCACGCGGAATTTTCCCGTCTAATCCCCTTTTGTTAGCTCTGATACTGGCATTGCAATACAAACCTCGTCCCGGCGATTTAGGAGGGATTACACGCCCTCAATCCTACGGCATGTGGGAGAAAAATGTTTCCTCAAATCAAATTTTACACAAACCAGTATTTGAAAATAATCAAAGCGCAAATCCCCGCCGTGGGGATTTCTGCAGGGAGGTGAGCGGGGGGCGGGAGGTGGCAGGGGCTGGTGCCACCAACACCAGGACACTGTGCCGGGGCACCCACAGGTGCAGGCTGACAGGAGCTCAGAGCACACCAAAAAATAACCCTGGGTGGGAGATGTGCAGAAACACGAGCAAAATGAGGGCTTGGGTGCTCCTCACCCCCTTCCCGTGCCAGGAGGGTGGCAAGAGGGCAGAGAAATGCAGTGCCACTGCAGCCAGGTGACAGCTCTGCCTTCTGCATGGCCAAATGAGCTCTCCAGGGCTCTGCACACGTGTGTTTGGCTCGGCTTCCCCCATGAAATATTGCTGGTGCTGCTCCTGTAATATATATGTCACAGATGCAACCTCATTTTATTGATCTCTCCGAGCTGCCGGGATATCCGTGGTGGAATTAACACGTCTGTATCACCACAAAAAAAAAAAAAAAAAGGTAAAACCCATCTGACAGTTTCAATTAAGGAAGCGTGAAAAGCGATTTGCGTAAGAGGCTGGGGCTTGGCGGGGGAGAGCGGGGCAGCCCGCGGGCAGCGCGGCTGTACGCTCACATCTGGCTCAGTGCAGTGATGTCCTACAGGAACTGATGGGGGCCAGACCCGAGTCGGGGCCGTGGCCGTGTCCGCCTGACGAGCCCCCGAGCCCGCCCCGTGCCCGCTGTGCCACCCGAGGCGGCAGCGGGGCCGGGCCCGGTGCCCGAGCCGGGCACGGTGCCACAGGGAGGTGCCGCAGCCCCCCGAGATCCCGGGACAGCCCCCGAGGAAGTTTCATCCAAACTAACAGAAAACAGGGCTCTGCTCTTTCCTGCAGAGCTCCCTCTGGTCCCACTTCCAAACTCGGTCCCTGAACCACACCAGAGCCCTGAGACACCCTGAGCATCCTCGGTGTGCACCGGGAAAAGGGCGGAAAGGGCACTGGGAAAAGCCCGGAAAGGGCACTGGGAAAAGCCCGGCATAGAGACTGGAAAAGCCCGGAAAGGGATTGGGAAAAGCCCGGAAAGGGCACTGGGAAAAGCCCGGAAAGGGCACCGGGAAAAGCTTGGAAAGGGACTGGGAAAAGCCCGGAAAGGGCACTGGGAAAAGCCCGGCACAGGAACTGGGGAAAGCCCGGCACAGGAACTGGGAAAAGCCCGGCATAGAGACTGGAAAAGCCCGGAAAGGGACTGGGAAAACCCCAGCACAGGGATTGGGAAAAGCCTGGAAAGGACACTTGGAAAAGCCCGGCAGCTGCCAGGGGATGGCCAGGGGACACAGCTCTCTCTCCCCGGGCATTTCAGGAAGGGCAGCAGGGAGCGGGAGGCGCCGGGATGGTGGCACTTGTCAATTAAAGTGATCTCCCCACATCCATGGGCTCCCGCCGGGCCCTTGGGGAGCTGTGGAATGTTCATGGTTCTGTCACCACGGGAGAAGGTGCCCTCAGTGCTTCCCCCCGTCCCGCAGCACTCCGGGGCAGAATCATGGTGGAAGGAGGGAGGGAGTGCTGCCATCCCCGTGCCCTCTGCATCCAGGTGCCATCAGCTCTCCCAGGTCCTTTCAGGCTTCTCAGCTCCACTCCAAGCAGAGTGAAAACCCCAGATGAGCAGGGGATTTGGGGCATTCCTGCCATGTACAGTCCCCCACAAACCCTGAACGCAGACACTGCGTCAGCTCATTTCTCTCCCCTTCCCCCTGATCTGGGGCAAAGCTCTTAACTCCACCATAAAATTAAAAGTTGTGTCTCCAGATAAATCAATTAAGACCTTGTTTGCAACACCTACAGCTCAAGTCCCCCTGATCCAGGGTCTGGCCAGCTGTCGGAACATTTGGCTTCTTCTCAGCAGGACACACAACAACACACGAGTGCTTAAAGGCTCTCATCTACCAGAGGAGTAAAGCCCCTTCCTAATCCACTCCCCTGCTGAACGTGGGGCTGCAAAGCTGCTGGCCCCCAGGAGAGGGGAGGAGAGCCTGCTGGCCTGGGAAGAGGAGGAGGAAGAGGAGGAGCAGTGGGAGCTGCTGGGAGCCCCCCTCGTCCAGCTGGGTTTCCTTTGAGACCTGCGGTTCCCCAGCTGCCCTGAGCATCCTTTGCCCCCAGCCAGCTCCTGCCCAGCAGCACTTTGCCCTGTCTGGATGCTGCTCAATGTTGCCCTGGTTTTTTAAGATTTTCTGAGATTTCTGATGTTGACATTCTTGTAGCGAACTTTCTCACACACTTTCTGTAAATAACTCATTGTTTTGCATGCCTTTATGGAGGAGGAGAAATTTGATGGGCTGTTGGTTTGTCCAGTGTCATTGGAGAGGTGGCACTGTCACCCTCCAGTCCACTGTCACTCTTAGAAAACTATAAATGTTGGAGTCAGAAAATAAACTTCCCTTTTTTCTTCCCCTTGAGAACAGCGGTGTGTGCCTGTGTTCTTTCGTGCCCTATGGTGACCGCTCAGAGCATCACAAAGTGCTGAGAGGGTCAGCCCAGGCACCAGGGGCACAGAACCAGCCCTGCTCAGCCCCTGGCACCACAGGCTGCCAGAGTGACCCCCCCGTGGCACCCGGGACTGTTCATCACTGCTGCCAGACCAGCAGAAACAGAGATGCAGGTGAATTAGAAATCAAACCTCGGGTGGAGCTTGCTGGCTCTCCTCAGGCACAGCAAATGAAGGCCCCCTCCCCGGTTTCCCTGGACTTCTGCAAACCAGCTGCTGCTCGCAGCAGTGCTGAGCTCAGAGCGCTCCGGTGCCTTTGGCTTCCACATCCCAAACAGGGCACACACACCACCCCTGCAGGGCATCCTGTCCCTCATTACTGCTCTTGAGCTGTGTTAAAGCAGAACAAAAAGGCCCAGAACCACACAGTGCCAGCCTGGAGGTGCCAAAGCCAGCCCTGCACCTGGGCACGGTGAGAGTGGGGACCTCAGCGTGCCAGGGTTTGGGAATCAGTCTGGAAGCTTGGACTTCTGCACAAGCCATGGGCTCAGAAGCCCCAGACCTGCTGCCTCCTCTCCTTCCAATTAAAACACAGCTTTACAGCTTTCACACTTGCAGAGAGTACAGCTGATATTCCCTGAATCCGTGGCCATTCCCTGTGCCAGGCACAGCTCCCCTGGGAGCCCAGCTGCCCCAGCCTTCCCTGGCTGCTCCCCAGCACCACCAGGGCCTTCCCACACCCACAAGAACTCCCTCACTTTCCACTGCTTCATCTCCTCCTCTTCCCTCAAGTCCCCCCTGTGAAGCTTCCAGTGTTGGACTCCAGGGATAAAAAAAAATAAATAAAAAAAAGGGGAGAAAAAAAGGTGAAACACAAGCACGGAAAATCCCACAACAAAACAAACCAAAAAACCCTCACAACAAACTGCGTCCCTCCTGGCAAAACCCAGAGCGCCGCTTACACAACATCTTTACTCGCTCCATTATTTATAGGGCAACTGAAACATTTATTCCTACACAGAACTACCCAGCGTGCTGGGAAAGGTAACGGTGGAAATCCTCCTGGAAGAGGTAACTCCATGGAAATCCTCCTGGAAGAGCTAACTGCACAGCCAATCAATAAGCAGGGCAGCAAATTGCTGTTAATTATGCTTGCTGGGAACTCTGGCCCGCCCCAGCCCTGCCTCTTTCTTCAATCAAAGAGAAGAAACGTTCACTGCATAAAATAAACCCCATCCTGAGCACTGGCAAGAAATCAGTTTCAAAGTCAAAGCCATGGGATTCCACAAGTTCTCATCCCAAAGCGTCCCAGACCCTCAGCACTTGTAGGGCCACGGTGTGGGGTTGGCTCACAGGGACAGGAGGTCTCTCACCACCAAGATTTTTCCCATTCCAACCCTTTCCAAAGACGTTGATCCTGACCCACCCCATCTCAAAGGCCAGGAAAAGCTGCCGGTGGCTCTTGGCAAAGCCTGGTGGCACTGCCATGCTCGTGTCAGTACAAACAGCTGCCCCACAAACGTCTTTTTGTGGCCACGGATTTCAGGGTAGGATGAAGTAATTAGTGATGGGTTATGGGCAGGCTGGAGCTGGACTGTCTCAGAGTAAGGCTGATCAATAGCAGGCCATCAATAGGGCAATCAGTCACCTCTGCTGGGAACTGTGCCCCAAGGAGGCCCAAATCCCATTACTTGTGTTGGGTCAGCCCCCAGGGCTGGGTCCCAGAGGTGGGGCAGGATTAGGGGCAGTGCAATCTGCTTTTTGGGGCACCCAGCCCCATGCCAGAGCTCACAGCTGGGCCTGCCCTGCCTGCGAGGAGCAGAGTTAAAACAAAATTAAATTAACGCAGGCCAGGAGCCAGCTCGGGGAGGGTGCTGGAAATGAGGGATGTGGGGAGTGATGCACCTGTGAGAGGGGACAGCTCTGTCCTGAAGGGCACAGGGCTGGGCTGTGGTGCCAGGCAGCACCAGAGCCATGTGCCCTCGAGTGACAGTCCCCACTGCGCCACCAGGACAAGGGCAAAGGTGTCCCTGTGCCCAGGAGCTGCACTGTCAGCATCCTCAGCGTCCTCAGCATCCTCAGCAGCCTGCTCCTTGCCAGGTGCCAGCCATGGCCGGCATCCCAGGACCAGCAGGACACGCCGTGCTGGAGGTCTCCCCTGCTTTAATAGGATCTGTCGTCTAGCAATCTAATTTGATCGAGGAAAACTAATGAAAACAGGCCCTGGTCTGCAGCACGGATTAGCCCAATCAGGCCAGAGTGGCTACTTTATTGTTCAGCTCCCTGGCACCAGCTGTGCCTGAGTGCAATCAGCCCCGAGAGCCATCAGGCTGCATCCGCCCCAGCTGCCCCTGCAGCGCCCAGAGCTCCGGTGCAGGGCTGCGGGGCTGTGACACCCACGTGCACATCGGGCACAAGGACAGGCTCAGCACACTGAGAAGGAAGCACCTCCACCAGCACAGGTTTTCATTAGCTTTAAGGGATGTCCCTGTGTTAAACCAAATCCCATTACTGAGGAGAACAGTGTGTCTGGTGCTGACTGCCAGCGTTGTGAGTGCCCAGAGGTATCAATGGGGCAACAGGCCCCAGGACAAGGCTCATCTGTCCCCTCAGACCCCAGTGTTGGGTCTCCAGGGCTCAGAGATGTGGAGCAGACCCACACAGAGCATCACAGAGTCAGCCCAGAATGGTTTGGACTTTAAATATCATCCAGTTCCACTCCCTGCCACGGGCAGGAACAGCTTCCAGTATCCCAGAGTGCTCCAAGCCCTGTCCAACCTGGGCTGGAACAACTCTTGAGATGGGGCACCCCAGCTTCTCTGGGCCACCTGTGCCAGAGTGTGGAGGAATGGGGAGAAGAGGACAGGAGAGGGAAGAACAGTGTGGGAAACACCCAGAGTGTGCCTGTCCTGAGACTCCTCATCTGGGGACCTCCCTGGCAGCATGGGCACAGGTCCTGGCTGGCACTCAGGGAGGCAGAGAGGAGCTGCACAGGGTGGGAAAATACCTGCACCAGCAGGGACTGTCTCCTGCTGCCTGCACACATTAGCTCAGCGGAGCAGACACAGCAGATGCTCAGACACTCAGCCCTACATGCTGGATCACGCACTCCGGTGGTGCCAGGAGCGCTGGGATGGCCAGAGGTTGTGGCACCTGTCTGTGGCCACACGCCAGGGTCAGCACCACGAGCCCCAGCCCCATTTCACACCCAGGGGCAGAGCAGGAGAGAGTGCTGCTGGAAATGACACTGGCACTGCGGGCAGGACCTCGAGGTGTCCCACCAGGTGTGACAGCACAGGGCACCTGGCACTGCCCCCTCCAGCAGCACCTGGGGCTGGGGTCAGTCTCAGGGCAAGGGCCAGACATGCTGGCAGCTCAGGGGGGTTTCTCAGCCTCTCTCCAGCCCCAGGTCAGTCCTGTCCCCACGCATGGGATGCAAAGCCAGGATGCCAAAGAGGTGGGAGGGTTTATGGACAGGGAGAAGCTCCAAGTGCACAGTGCTGGCAGAGAAGTGTGAAGCTTTAGGAATTACAGCCCTGAGCCACCTGGGACACGTGCGTATTGACTCAGACCCGAGCCTTTAATAAGGCAGCTAACAGCATTGCTTTTACATTCATCCCTTTTACAAGCTGAACATGCCCAGGACAAGTTCATGTTCCAGCTGCAGCACTCGCCGGGCTCAACCGAGGGATTACCCAGCCTTGTAGCTACAGCTCACTGCTCTCCCCTTTCTTCCCTCCCTCTGTTCTGCCTCGGTGTCAGGTCAAGCAGCTCTTCCCTCTCCACGTTTGGTGTGTGCTCTGCCTGCAGATCACACCTGCCCCAGGTGAGACGCCCCAGCCCTCTCCTTGTGTAGCTGCTGGGGAGCGGGGCGCACACCACGGCTCCTTTCAAGTCCTTTTAAAGGATTCACCCAAACTGGATCGGACAGGAAAGCTCCCCAAAAATTCTCCACCTGCTCTCCAGAGCCACTCGCTGCCAGAGCCAGCACGGCTCAGCAGATTAATGTCACCACCACGCCACACAAACGTCTGCTGATGGAAAAGTGATGGCCAAGGGCAGGAGGAGAGTTTGCACGGACATTAACAGAGGCTGGAGTACATTAATATTATCGACGGGCTGTCAGCGGGGCTAAAGAGGCTGAGCCAGCCCCGAGCAGGGGATGGGGGCACCTCAGCGGCGTGGGGATTACACACGGTAGTGGGGTGGGGACAAAAAATAGTGGCGTGGGGACACAAAATAGTGGGGTGGGGACGCAAGAAAGTGGGGTTTGGACACATGAGAGTGGGATGGGGACACAAAATAGTGGGATGGGGACACAAAATAGTGGGATGGGGACACACCATTGTGGGGTGGGGACACAGGACAGTGGGGTGGGGACACAAAATAGTGGGGTGGGAACACGGGGGACACACAATAGTGGGGTGGGAACACATGACAGTGGTGTGGGGACATACAACAGTGGTGTGGGGACACAAAATAGTGGGATGGGGACACAAAATAGTGGGATGGGGGCACAAAGTAGTGGGATGGGAACACACAATAGTGGGGTGGGGACACACCACAGAGGGGTGGGGACACACCACAGTGGGGTGGGGACACAGGAGAGCGGTGTGGGGACACCCAACAGCGAGTGCACTGCCCGCGGCTGGGGACCATGGGCGCTGGGCAGGAGGGCAACGGTGGCAGCACACAAAGCCGGTGGCAGCGGGGCTGCGGGGGCACAGGGGCCCGAGGAGAGGGAGGCAGCCTGCGAGAGCCCTGACCCGTGAAGGAGCAGCCCCGGGAAGGCCCCTGGGCCCCCCACATGTTCGCTGTCAGCTCCGCGCAGGCCGCGGCCCTGATGCCTTCGCCTCCCCCTCGCCAGGCTGCCCGCCGGGCACGGAGGGCGATGCTCGGGCACAGCGGCACACTCTGGGCAGCGCCTCCCCGTGCCCACCGGCCTGCGGACACACGGGGGATGCCGCATCCCGTCCTGCTCTGTCCCCAGCAGCCCCAGCTCCGGGCGAGGGCTCGGTGCCAGCGGCAGAGCGCGGGCCTTCGGCAGCGCTGAAATACGGCAGTGGGAAGTCCCCTACTGCTCCCTGTGTAGCATTTTATCTTAATAACATTTTATCTTGGATGACAAGCCTGTATAATGTGGTTTAAAAGGCACGGCTACGCTGACACCAGAACGGGGGGAAGGAAAAAAGCTCTTTTCTCCCGTCTGATACATTTGCTGAGGTCACAACTCGCCAACCTCTCGCTGTATCTCGCTCGCCAAGCTGGGAGCTGCTTTGTAGAGCGGCTCAGAGGCAGCGGCGGGAGCTCAGCCCTGCTCCTCCTTCCCACTCAAGGCTCCGGCTGCAAAGGCTCTGGCTCTGGAAAGGCTCTGGCTCTGGCTTTCCTTTGCAGTTCTGCATGGGGGAGGTCTGTTCTTCCCCCTGCGCCCTGCACTGAGTGCTGGAGGCTTTGAAGGGGGAACTGCGAGGCTTTGATGGCAGGAGGCTGAGTCCCAGGGGTGACCGGCCTGTTCCACCTGCTCGGGGGGCAGGTACAGCCTCCTGCCCCTTTCATGGCCCAGACTGCTTCCAACACCACGCTGACCATGCCAGGGCCACCATCTGGAGCAGCAGCCCTGCAGAACCCAGCCCTGCAGTGCCCAAATTTCCCGGGCACGCTGTCCCCGCTGCAGCAGGCGCCGCAGCCATGCTGCACAGCACGGCATCGTTAGGGAGACAGCTACTCTGGTCTAATTGCCAGTGGTTCGCTGCAAACATGGCAGTCTGAGCTCGCAGCAGAACAGGGAATCACGTTAAAGACAAAGGACGCCCCAAAGAAAGAGTAAGAAGTGACATTAAACCGGAGAGGGGACAGCAGCGCGCAGCCAGGTGGACTTGGGGAGGGAGAAGACACTGACCCAGCAATGAGGGTTAAGCTCCTCTTGTGAGAGCTAATTTGAGGTCAGGCAAATCCTGCTGACAGATTATTTTTCACCTAAAACGTTCAGATCGGTGGCTCAGCCACAGCAGCGCAGCAGGACCTGGGGAGCAGCTCGAGGAGCTGCTGGAAGTGCCGTGGGCCAGGCTGGGGAGCAGGACAGCCCTGTCCCTGTCCCTGTGGGCCAGGCTGGAGAGCAGGACAGCCCTGTCCCTGTCCCTGTCCCTGTGGGCCAGGCTGGAGAGCAGGACAGCCCTGTCCCTGTCCCTGGGGGCCAGGCTGGGGAGCAGGACAGACCTGTCCCTGTCCCTGTCCCTGGGGGCCAGGCTGGGGAGCAGGACAGCCCTGTCCCTGTCCCTGTCCCTGTGGGCCAGGCTGGGGAGCAGGACAGCCCTGTCCCTGTCCCTGTCCCTGTCTCTGGGGGCCAGGCTGGGAAGCAGGACAGCCCTGTCCCTGTCCCTGTCCCTGCCCAGGACCCCCTGCCCCACGCTGGGGTCCCCCTCACAGCCACAGCAGCCCAGCAGCCTTTGCCAAGAGCCAGGCACATCCCACCCCGTGCAGCCACTCTGGTGGTGCCCCAGGAGGGACGGGAGTCCCCCCTAGCCCAGGCTGTCACTCTGTCACCTCTGCCTCGCTGTGACAGACAGACAGGCCCCAGCTCGCAGGACCATCAATTATTCACACACACTATTTCTGAATATTGATGTTAAAAGCAAATTCCCGGCTTGCCCCTCGCCTGCACCTCCAGGGGGATTTTCACGCCACAAGGACCCACATTCCTGAGAAGCCACTGTGGGGAGGGACACACGGAGGGACCTTCACTGCCACCACAAGGTCTGCTGGCACTGGGCTCTGCACTTCAGGGTGGGATTAGAAACCCCCGGGGATGGGGAAGAACCCATCCCACTGCTGAGGGATTCAGCCCAGCTGAAGGAGCAGGGAGGAAGCTCAGGGAATGAAAGGATGTGTCTGGCAGAGACAAAGGGAGCTTGCTCTCCCCCTCGCTCGTTCACAAGAAAATATTTGTAAACAAACGCTTCCTGTTTGTGTTTATCCAACTTTGAGAGACTTCAAATGGAAGCCTGCTCCCCATACCGTATCATTACCCTTCATTATTGCAATTTCCCAGGCTTTAGGTGGCTGGAGAAGGAAAACACAGGATAATGCACCACTCAGAAAGCTGCAGGAAGTTAAACTGGGAGAGAGGCAAGCCCAAACAACCCAGGGGCACCAGGTGGGCACTCAGTGCCCGTGCAGAGCCAGCACAGCTCCTGCATCCAGGGCAGGAGAGCAATTCTGGCCCTTTGTGGCAAGAAAGGACAGCAAAGTGTCACAGCCACGGACACCTTGGCTGGCCCAAAACACCAGGATGCTCCAGCTGGATGCTTCTCCAGGCTGGAACACCTCACCCACGCCATGCCAGACCATCCTCACTCCTCCCTTGGCCTGAAGGTGCCTGGGGATGGACTCAGTGCCCACTTATCACCAGTGGATGCTGGAACAACCAAAGGACAGCTGACAAATGCTGGCAGGAGAGGAACACTCTTCAAACAGGGAAGGGCTCCAGAAAGAAATCTCATTTGTAGATCATTGCCTTGATATCTCAGCATTTTTTACTTCACATTTCTGTTTTATATAGCTGTGTTTATTGCACTGATAGCTCATCCTGCAGATTCATCTCGGATCATCGTTAAGGTTGCAGAGATGCCTCTGCTCATCGTAAAACTCTATGTTGAAATTTCAGATTAATTAAAAGCTGTAAATTGCAAAGCCAGATGCGATAACTCACATCTTCACCCTTCAAAAAAAAAAAAAAAACAACAAACCAACAAAAAACCAAAAAAACCCAAAGAAAACAAAAAACCCCAAAAAACAAACAAACCCCCCCCCCAAAAAACCAACCCCAAAAAAACCTACCAAAGCAGAAAAACCCACACCAAAACCAACCAAAAGAGCAGGAAAATGACAAAAGTGGGGGAGTCTCTTGGTTTATAGCGAGGCTGTGCCCTGAGATGGGTTCAGCCACGTCCCTCCGTCCTCACTGTGACCCAGCCAGCGCTGCCACCGAGGGTCCCCGGTGACACCTGGCAGGCGGCAGGGAGTGACCCGGTGTCACCAAGGTGCCACCCCCGCCGGGCTGGTGGCACTGCCACCACTCAGAGCGCAGCGAGAGGGAGGATGAGGGATGGTGGGGAGGGTCCCCGGGCAGGAGGGGAGCCCCCAGCCCCCCAGTTTGCAGCTGGGCTGTCCCGGGGCCGTGCCCGGAGCGGGTCCTGCCCCGCTGCCCACGCAGCTGCGGAGCGGGGACAGAGCCATCCCCCCGGGCCGGGGACACTGCTGCCCGTGCCCAAGGACACTCAGGCAGCCGTGACCACCATCTGCTCGCTGGCAGCCGAGCCAGCCCGGCCTCCATCGCCAGAGCACAGGCACAGGGCAGCCCCTGCTCCTGCCAGCCCTGCTCCCAACACCTCCACTCACACCCCCAAAACCACCCCAGTTTATCCAATTCCCCCCGGTTCCAGCTGCCCCCAGCTCTCCTGCAGGCTGCTCCGGCTGGTGCTCCTCCTGCTGCCCCCGTGCCATCTCTCCCGGGTGCCCCAGGAGCGGGGCAGGCAGCAGCATCCCTCCCTCGCCGAGCTCCCACTCGCTGCAGATCTCTTAATGCATTTCTTGGCCAAGGGTGAGGAGATTAAACACTCTGTAGACGGCGAGCTGACACAAGCTGACAGACCTGAATCTTCTGCACATGCATAAGTGCCAGTCCTCATCACAAGGATGCTCATTTGCCAGCCTCATACCTATCACTTGGGCTGGGAGTCAATCTAAATAAAGCAAATTCACTTCTTCTGAGGGGGAGAGGGAGTCGCCGGGCTGTCACAAGGTTGAGCTCAGCTGGCATCATTCTGAAGTGGAAGGTGCTGCAGGAGCAGGAAGCAGAGGGTTTCCAGCCTCCCAGGAGGGAGAGGAAGGCAGCTTTGCTTGGCTTGAAAGCTGCTGAGCCAGGAGAAGCCAGCAGCCGCAGGCCCAGGCTGCGAGGAGCTGGGCTCTGGAGCCAGAATCACAGGATCGCTGAGGCTGGCAAAGCCCTCTGAGACCAGAGTCCAAGCTGTGCCCCATCCCCACCTTGTCACCCACCAAGTGCCACATCCAGCCCTTCCCTGGACACCTCCAGGGATGGGGACTCCAAACCTCCCTGTCCGTGTGCCAGGGGGGAGAGCAGAGCAAAGCCTGGCACGGGGCTGATTCCTCCTGCTCACCCAAGCCAGCCCGGCCAGGACAGCACATTTCACCTTATTCCACTCTGACACAGAGCCCAGGGACTCAGACACTGGTTCAGGTTAGAAAGGAGCTTAAAAATCCTGCAGTTCCACCCCCTGCCATGGGCAGGGACACCTTCCACTAGAGCAGGCTGCTCCAAGCCCTGTCCAACCCCTCCAGGTAAAGAGGATCCACAACTTCTATCCCTCTCCTTCCCTCCTACCCTCCAGCGCTTGGTTGCAAGGATTAAGACTCATTTCCAATGAAGTTTTCATTATTTTCTGCTCTCCTTCTTTATTCCCCAACTCATTTGCATTACAAAAAAATTAAACAAAAGCTGCTTTTTTGAATCTCCACTCATTACTCCCATTACATTTGTTAACATCATTATCTTCAGCTGAAGATGGCAACTATTATCAAATGTTGCAGAGCTGCTGCAGACCTCTTGCTATATTACTCCGGAAAATTGCTTTAATGCTTATGCTTTTAGTGGTTTGAAAAAACCAGCTATAGCATTAGAAGCCATAAAGAAGATAAAAAAGTGCATCATTCGATAATAAGTGCGTTTTTTCCCCTTTACACTGAAATATAAATACACGGAGGTAATGCAAGATGCAAAAGCTCTTCCTCCTCCTCCTCAGTGATCCAGCACAGACCCTCTGATCTGACCCTCTCTCCAACACTTTTCTTCAGGAAAAGTTATTGTAATGAAAACTGGGATCAAAAGGAAGTAACTCAAAGGACACAATAGTTCAATTTTCCCGGATTTTGACAAAATATTTCTGAGAAAGGAAAAATGCCCAGGGCATGGGTGGTGAGTGCCTGGGTTCAGCAGGGAAGGAAAGCCCCAGGGGCAGGCACGGTGCTGAGGAGGGGTCTAACGACAGGGACACCTCTCAGGGTCCCACTGCCTCCCACTTCCAACTGGAAATCACCAGGGATGGCCCTTGGAGCACTGGTGACATCTCAGCTCAGCTGGGCTCAGCTCGCTGGGGTTTGAACCAAGGAGAGAGGAGCAAAAAGAATGAGCTGAACACGAGCATGGGGAGCTGGAGAGGCAAGGCTTGGCAGGGCAGAACAGAACTGGGGCTTCCAAGGAGACGCTGTGTCCCCAGGGCCACCAGGAAAACAGAACAGAGGAAATCCTTCCCTGTGGGGTGGGCAGGCCCTGGCACAGGGTGCCCAGAGCAGCTGTGGCTGCCCCATCCCTGGCAGTGCCCAAGGCCAGGCTGGACGGGCTTGGAGCAGCCTGGGACAATGGAAGGCGTCCCTGTGGACTGTGCTGGCCCTCAGCCAGGCCATTCCAGCTGTGAGGATGGGGCAGCGCAGCTCAGGAGCTGGGACCATGCACAAACCCCACCCCAGCATGGCCACGGCTGACTTACGGCAGCTGCAGGAGAGGTCAGAGCTCCATAGGCTTTCATCGATCAGGTAATTAAACCCAGGCAAAACAAACCTAATGAACGCCAAAATTTACAGCCCCTGCCATGGGTTCAGGTGCAGCTGGAGCTCAACCCACCCATCTTCCCTCCTAACAAGGCTGGGCTTTGGAGGATGTGCTACACTCCTCCTGCAGCTATCCGATCAAACTGCAAAACTGAGGCTAAACCCTGGGGAGCCCAGGATGGCACAGGCCCTGGCACACTCAGAGGGTGGCACGTGAAGCCTGGCTCCACAAAGGATACCCTGCAGGGATGCTGCACCCTGCAGCTATAATAATAATACTAAATAAGATTAAACTGCCAAAACTGGGGCAGCACAGAGGTGCTAAACCCTGCCAGGAAGGAGCCCAGAGTGTGAGTGTCCCCTGGCACAGGCCCTGGCACACTCAGAGGGTGGCACATGAAGCCTGGCTCCACAATGACCCTGGAGCGGGCAGGATGTGCTGCACTCCTACCTGCAGCACAAATACTCAATACACAAGAACAAGCTTTCCAAACTGAGGCGGCACAGACACACTAAACCCTGCCAGGAAGGAGCCCAGAGTGTGAGTGTCCCCCGGCACAGGCCCTGGCACGCTCAGAGGGTGGCACGTGCGTTAACCACACACAATAACCTACGTTAGCCACACACCAATGCAAAACTCACCCAGCCCCTGCTGCGAGGTCACGCTTGGTCACACAGCCCACGAGAGCCACACAAAGAGATTCAAATTATCACTTTGTTTTCCATCAGGCTTTTGGTGTTGATTTAAGCTGCCCAAACAAATAATTACGGGCTTATCTCCATCACGCAGCAGCATTAGCCACAATTCATCATTTTTAGCTCGTTTTGGGCATTGTGTATATATGGATAAATGAAGAAGGAACTCATCCATTCCCATTTCGTAGAACCTGGCATTGCAAGATGGGCACTTGGTTAAATCTGCTCTTGACTAGAACAAGAATGTAATCTCCAAAGAACTCTGCAGGAAAGAGAAACACGTGTGTGTTTTTAACAGCTCTGGGAAACGGGACCAGCAGATCTGCAGAGCTGAGGTGCAGAAACGATGCTCCATGGGGGCACACAGGGCTGTGGTCCATCCCCCTCCCTTCCCCAGCCTCAGGCAGGAGATCCCCCACCGGATTTCCAGCTGTGCTTGTGCAGCTGCAAACCAGAGCCCTGGAAGAGGCAAAACCTGGCCGAGCCCAGGGCCAAGCCGGAGCTAACTGTAACTCACAGGCAATTCCCAGATGAGACACGACGGGTTCTGCCAGAGCTCTGCCAAGAGAGATCACGGGGATGATGATGGAGTTAATTCTTGACACGGCCGGGCGTGTGGGGTACATCCAGTGTTTGCAATAACCACAACAGCCGCAGCTCCTGCTCAAACCCTGGGACGTGCCAGGATGTGGGACCTGTGGGATCTGTGGGATCGATTACACAAGAGCAGGCACAGGGAACCCTGGGATGTGCCAGGATGTGGGATCTGTGGGATCTGTGGGATCGATTACACAAGAGCAGGCACAGGGAACCCTGGGATGTGCCAGGATGTGGGATCTGTGGGATCTGTGGGATCGATTACAGCAAACAGGGAGCAGGGCTGAGCACATGGCCGTGGTCCAAGGTGCAGACAGAGCTCACCTGGGCGAGGCAGCCATCCCTCCCTGGAAGGAGCAGCATGCCTTGGGCCTCTCCTGGCAGGGGGAAATCCCACCCAGGCAGCCAGAGCCGGGCACCTGAGTGCCAGGAGGAGCTTCCCCAGCCCTGCTGCTGGCAGCATGGCACAGCTCTGCTCCCGGGTGTGAAACAAGCTGCAGGAACAGCGGCGCCAGGAGCCGGCACCCCCGGCAGGCGCAGCACAGGCACAAATGGCACACCAGGGACACAAATGGCACACCAGGGACACAAATGGCACACCAGGGACACCCCCAGAGCGGGCCCCAGCTCCTGCTGCCTGCAGCACGCTGCTCCTCCCCAGTGTGAAGGGTTTGTGGGGAGGAGCAGCTCCAAGGCATCAGCTGGAGGCTGGAGCATGGGCTGGTGAGTGCAAAGCCATGACCAGCACGGGGTTTTCATCTCAGGCACCACCAAAACCTCCCAGGGATGGAGAAACACAGACCTGGCCTTTCCATTACTCCTCATGGATGGGCAAACACAGACCTGGCCTTTCCTTTAGTCCTCATGGATGGGGAAACACCCTTCCCCTTACACCCCAGGGATGGAGAAACACAGATCCCCACACAGGGATGGAGAAACCTGTCCTTTCCTTTACTCCCCAGGGATGGAGAAAAACACAGACCTTACACTTCCCCTTACTCCCCAGGGATGGGGAAACACATCCCACCTTTCCCCTTGACCAGAACAGGATGGGCAAACACAGACCTTACACTTCCCCTTACATCCAGGGATGGAGAAACACAGACCTGTCCTTCCCCTTACTTCCACGGATGAGCAAACACAGACCTGTCCTTCCTCTTACACCCCAGGGAAGGAGAAAAACACATCCCATCCTTCCCCTTGCTCCCCAGGAATGGAGGAACACAGATCTGTCCTTCCCTTACTCCCCAGGGATGGGCAATGACATCCCACCCTTCCCCTTGCCCAGCGCAGGGATGATTTCCGTGCCTGCAGCCCCATTTGCTCCCCCAGCCCCGTGGCAGCATTTACAGCCCCTGGCAGTGCCAAGCTCCTTCTCCAGGCTGGTTTGGGTGAGAACAAGCACTTCTCCTCGGGCTGAGCCTGCCTGTGGAGGGGACCCCTCACTAGGGATGCCTGGCACGGGGATGATGGGGAGGGGCGACAGCACTCAAGCAAAGAGGACCCAGCTGGTTGTGACATGCTCAGCCACGAAAAATTACAGTTTTAAAGCTGCTTTCGGTGGAAAGACCCAGAACAGGCAAGGGAGGCTCGGGAAAGGAATATTAAACACTGCAGAAATAAAAGGTATTGCTCAAGAGAAAACATAACAAGGCTGAAACCCAGCGTGGTGCAGCCTTCAGATGAAATGGAGATGAGCTGAGAATGAATTGCTCCCTCTTAGGGGAATTTCTGGCTTTTTTAAGGAGGGAGGGCACACCCGTCCTTCCCGAAGGGGGAGGCTGGGGTGGGCTCCAGAGGGGCTCTCCAGGGTGTGTGGAGGCTCCCTGCCTCACCATGCCAGGGATGCAGCTCCCTCTGGGCCCTGCCATGCTCTCCATCACCAGGAGAGCCAGCTGGGCACCATCCCACCCCGGGGAAGGTCTGCATGCAAAAACCAGAGTCAGGGTCAGCACAGCCAGGGCAGGATGGTCACAGCTCCCAGTGGGCCCTGCCATGTTCTCCATCACCAGGAGAGCCACCTGGGCACCATCCCACCCTGGGGAGGCTCTGCAGAGTCAGGGCACAGCCAGGGGCACAGCCAGAGCAGGATGGTCACAGCTCCCACTGGTCCCTCTCCATCACCAGGAGAACCAGCTGGGCACCATCCCATCCCAGGGAGGCTCTGCATGCAAAAACCAGAGTCAGGGTCAGCACAGCCAGGGCAGGATGGTCACAGCCCCCAGTAGGCCCTGCCATGCTCTCCATCACCAGGACAGCCACCTGGGCACCATCCCATACTAGGGATGCTCTGCATGCAAAAACCAGAGCCAGGGCAGAGCCTGGGGCACAGCCAGGGCAGGATGGTCACAGCTCCCACTGGGCCCTGCCATCCCCTCCATCACCAGGAGAGCCAGCTGGGCACCATCCCACCCCAGGGAGGCTCTGCATGCAAAAATAACAGAGTCAGGGCCCTGCCATCCCCTCCATCACCAGGAGAGCCAGCTGGGCACCATCCCACCCCAGGGAGGCTCTGCATGCAAAAATAACAGAGTCAGGGTCAGCACAGCCAGGGCAGGATGGTCACAGCCCCAAGGCTGCCAGAGCTCCAGGGGTGTTTGGGCAATGCTCCCAGGCACAGGGTGGGATTGCTGGTGTGTCTGTGCAGGAGCAGCCCTTTGATGGTCCTTGTGGGCCCCTTCCAAATGAGAATATTGCACAGTGCTGTGATCCCCTGCAGATCCCCCAGCACTGCACAGGTCCTGCCATGCCCCAGCCCCTGCACATGCCCCATTTCCTGTGCCATGTCACACGAGAATCTCAGTTTCCAGTTAAAAATAACACCAGTTTCTAACCCTCGAAGGTGCAGAAAAACGTGACCTCTAAAAATCCAGAAACTGAAAGGCAAAGCAAATGAGTCCCAAATTTGTCTACGCTATAAACGTCAATTTCTTTTTGAAAGAAATGAATGTTTTTGATGAATGTTTTCTTGAATGCCTGCTTTTGGCAGTGCTGCCATCTGTGAAAAATCTCTGCCACGCTCGCTATTAAGATTTCATTTCCAAGAAGAGCTCATAGCTGCTTTAATAAATGGTTAAAAGCTTGTCAGGGGTCCAAAGGGCCAGCAGCTTGTTTACCACAAGTGGCTCCTGTCACCAAGCAAAGCACCTTTGACTGATAAGCTCAGAGCCCGCCAGCTCCAGCAGCTTCCCCCCAGCCCTTGGAGCAGCACTTGAGCGATGTCGGGCACTTAGAGCCTAATCCCAATCGACTGTGAATGAGATTTACAGCCCTGAAGGGCCAGCTCGCCCTGGAGAGGGGCCTGGGGCACGGTGGTTTCACTGCGCGTCCCCAGCCTGGACTGGCCTTGTGGCACCACCACTCATTGATAACGGCGCAAACCATCCCGGGGTGAGCGCCAGGGCTCTGAAACAGCACCCGAACCCTTCAGAAGGGCTATGGGCACATCCAGCAGTGCCAGATTGGCACTGGGGCACATCCAGCAGTGCCAGATTAGCACTGAGGGCACAGTCAGCAGTGCCAGATTGGCACTGGGGGCACAGCCAGCAGTGCCAGATTGGCACTGAGGGCACATCCAGCAGTGCCAGCCTGGCACTGGGGCACATCCAGCAATGCCAGATTGTGCCAGCCCCAGATGGCACTGGGGCCAGCATCCAGATTGGCAATGCCATCCAGATTGGCACTGGGGCACATCCAGCAATGCCAGATTGGCACTGAGGGCACATCCAGCAGCCCCAGATTGGGCTGTGCCCACCAGCCTGGCACTGGGGGCACATCCAGCAGCCCCATATTGGCACTGGGGGCACAGCCAGCAGCCCCAGCCTGGCACTGGGGGCACATCCAGCAGCCCCAGCACCCTTCAGGCCCCGTGCCAGAGCAGCCCAGCCCTCCTCGTGGCTGCAGCCCCAGCCTGGGCCGTGTGGGTGCCCCCGAGCAGGGCAGGGGCCCTGGGAGCCTCGTGGGGCAGCAGCAGGGCTGCATGGCTGCTGCCATGGAGCCTGAAATGGCTGGTGTATTTGTAGATCCTCTGCGTGACTGAATCAAGAGGAACAATAAGATCTTTTTCCAGATTCGGCAAACATCAGTATAATAAAAAAAATTAATTATATGCTTGAACACATGCACCAGAGCAATGCCCTGTATTTTCTCCTAATTGTTCTCCAAGCCTTGCAGAGCCACATTTAAATAAAAATGAAGCAGTTATTTAAACCGCAATTAAAGATGGAGCAATTTATTTTTAAACTTGAACTATCGTCAGCAGAGCAGGAGGGGAGGGGGGGCTGCACTGGGACCCCTGGTACCACTGGAGCCACCCTGCTCCGAGGAGGGCACAGGGACAGAGCAGAGACTTCCAACAGCCCACAGAGGGCTCTGGCTGCTCCCTCCCCACGCCACAGCTGCTGCTCAGTGGCACAGAGTGTCCCCGAGCTCACTGCCCTGTGCTGGCACACGGAGGGTGGGGATTTGGGCTGTACCTGCTGGGAAAGCTCAGCCCTGGCTCCACAGCCTGGCTCAGCTCCTCCCCACCCCATGGAGGGGGTGTTCTGGGAGGCATCTGCGCCCCTGGGCTCCTTGCCTTCCAGCCTGGGGCAACCTCAGGTTTTGCACACAACCACCCTGGGGACCCAGGTTCTGCACACAGAGGTGACACCAGCCCTGGGCACTCAGCCCTGCCCCCACAGAGCCTGTCCCAGGGAGGTGACACCAGCCCTGGGGACCCAGGCCTGCCTGTCCCACGGAGGTGACACCAGCCCTGCCTGTCCCACAGAGGTGACACCAGCCCTGGGCACTCAGCCCTGCCTGTCCCACTGAGGTGACACCAGCCCTGGGCCCTCATCCTGTCCCATAGAGGTGACACCAGCCCTGGGGACCCAGCCCTGCCTGTCCCAGGGAGGTGACACCAGCCCTGCCTGTCCCATGGAGGTGACACCAGCCCTGCCTGTCCCACGGAGGTGACACCAGCCCTGCCTGTCCCAGGGAGGTGACACCAGCCCTGGGGACCCAGCCCTGCCTGTCCCAGGGAGGTGACACCAGCCCTGCCTGTCCCACAGAGGTGACGCCAGCCCTGCCTGTCCCAGGGAGGTGACACCAGCCCATGTCCCCATGTGGGGAGCAGGGAGCACCCTTGACAGCAGGAGGTGGCTGGGAGGGAGCTGAGGAGGGAGGGAGGGAGGAAGAGCAGCAACCACAACAAAAACCCACCCTCTCTTTTCATAAGACAGCAGAATTTATCAGCCTGCAGCCCTTCACATCTGTCTCCTCATACAAAATGAAAGAGGCTTTGAAAAGCAGAGGAGATGAAATAAAGCCGTCTGTGTGAGGAAGCTGGCATCCCTGCCACTGTCACTGTCACCATGGCAGGAATAATGACCGGGATTGTTTCTGCATCTGGGGATCTGTGTGCCTGTGGAGGGGGAGGGAGAAGCACAGCACAGCTCCCCCTGCCCTGCCACGAGCCCCCAGCCCCTGTGGGATGAGCTGCACACCACGGGCTGCAGTGGCTTTGGCTGTGCTCAGCTCCTGTCCCTGGTCTGGGGTGGCTCTGGCTGTGCTCAGCCCCCGTCCCTCATGCTGGGGTGGCTCTGGCTGTGCTCAGCCCCTGTCCCTCATGCTGGGGTGGCTCTGGCTGTGCTCAGCCCCCGTCCCTCTCAGTCCCCAGGGAAGGGCTCAGGCTCACACCAACATGTGCTGTGGGACAGCTCTGACCTGTGCAGCTCTCACATCACTGGGCTTTGCTGTAGCAATCACTGCCCGGGCAGGCTCTGCTCCCAGGGGAGACCTGGGGCAGCAGGACAGGAGCCAGCAGCAGCTCCTCCTTTGTCAATGACATTTAAATGGAGGTGGAAAATGCCCCAAGCTCTGAGCTGGCTCCGGTGTTTTACTGGGATGCTGCTCAGGGCCGTCCTGAGCACAGCAATGAGCTGCATTTTGGTGGGTCCCCTCCAGCTCCCCATATTCTGTTTTTCTATTCTCCTCTAGGATTTTCAAGCGGATTTTGGAGCATTCCAAGCTGGTAGCAGCCTGCAGAGAGAGGGGTCACTCCCAAGGACCCCCGAGGGGAGGTGGCCCATGGATATCATGGGTTGTGTCCCCATACAGAGCCCCCCAGTCCCCAGCACCCATACTGCCCTGCCCAGTGCATGCAGTGCTGACCACAGCCTCAGCCTGGGCTGCTCCAGTGCCCTACAGGAACTCCCATCCCAGAGGATTTCAGCTCTCCACCAGCTGAAAGGTCTTTAAAATGCACAAAAGCATCAGAATTTAGCAAGTGCCCTGTGAGCAGGGACACAGGAGCCCAGCCTTTGTCGTTCAGCAGGGACCTGGATGCTCCAGGCTCAGCCCTGGGCCAGGCAGGAGGGTGCTGGGCTCAACAAGGTGCACGTGAGGCTCCAGGTTTCAGCACAGAGCTCAGCTCCGCTGCGAGCTGTGGCCCACAGCCTTCTGTGGGGCTGGTGCAGAGCACAGAATGCTCTCACAGGGATGTGCGGGGCACACTGCAGGAGCCCCTGGGTGACTCCAGGGGAGCCCAGACACCTCTAAGGCTCTCCAGCCCCAGCCCCTCCTGCCCACATCACTCCCATGGCACCTGTGGGGTGCTCCAGGGGGCTCCCCTTGTGTCCCCACCCTCCCGGCCATTGCCTGAAAAGCCCCTGTGCCTTCCAGTGTGACTGGAACGCTGCATCCCAGCACAGAGGGTCCCCCTGGCACCCAGGAGATCAGCAGGTCCTCCCTGCACGCCTCCCCTCCAGCTGATCTCTCCCTGCTCTCTGCGCTCCAGGAGGAGATTTCCAGCCCACCTGCCCCCCGTGGGATCACCAGACCCCCAGGCGCCCCTCCCAGCCTCTCTGTGCTCGCTGTTCGTCCCTTCCCTGTGGCACAGCTGCTGCTCAGGGGGGCTGGGGGTGCCCTAAGGGATGGCCCTGGCACAGGGTGCCCAGAGCAGCTGGGGCTGCCCCGGCCTGGCAGTGCCCAAGGCCAGGCTGGACACTGGGGCTCGGAGCCACCCGGGAGGGTGCAAATGTCCCTGCCCATGGCACGGCTGGGGTGGGACGCTCTGAGGTCGCTCCTGGCCCAAACCACCCCGCGAGCGTGCAGTTCCTTTTGCTGCTCTCAGCCAAAGCTCCCCTGTCCTGCAGGCGCTGCCACCAGCTCTGGTTTGGGACAGGAGGGGCTGAGTGTCCCCAGATCCCCTCCTGGGCCCTGCTGCAGGGCTGGCGAGGCTGGGGCTGTGGGACAGGGACACCGGGAGGTGACAGGGACACCGGGACAGCCCCTGGGCTCGGGGCTGAGCCCAGGCTGCTGTTTACTTGTTGTGGTCCCTGCGTGCGCCGTGTGTGCATGCGTGCGGAGATTGTCTCCAACGTGACTCTGCATTATCAGGGCTATAATGAGTCCTTGTTAAAGTGGATTTGATGGAATAATTATATTCCAAAAAAACCTGCGGGAAAGCGCTCTCCCCTCTTAAAGGGCAGGATCATCAAACGTTCTCGCCACATTATTTGCAGTCACACCTTCTGCTGCATCTGCTCCTTTTAAAATCTCTAACTCCAATCTGATCTGAATATATAAATCTGAATTATCACAGCAAAAGGAGATGTGCTCACACCTTTTTTTATCTGTTGCCATGGCGATTAGATAAAATTCACGCCAAGTCTCTGGGGAAGGATGAAATGATTTCAGACAGAATCTCACCCCACTTGGTGAGAATAACGCCTGGAGCTACTTCCCTCTGTAACAGGTCTGGGCACATGTCGCAGCCAGAGAGGGTGGCAAGGGCTGGGGGAGAAGCCAGGGCACCTTTGGAGATTTCCAGGCCGGCAGGGGAAAGGTTCTGGCAGGGGAAAGGTCCTGGCAGGGGAAAGGTTCTGAGAGGAGGGGAAAGGTTCTGAGAGGGGGGGAAAGGTTCTGAGAGGGGAAAGGTTCTGAGAGGGGAAAGGTTCTGAGAGGGGAAAGGTTCTGGCAGGGGAAAGGTTCTGAGAGGAGGGGAAAGGTTCTGACAGGGGAAAGGTTCTGATGAGAGGGGAAAGGTTCTGAGAGGGGAAAGGTTCTGAGAGGGGAAAGGTCCTGAGAGGGGAAAGGTTCTGAGAGGGGAAAGGTTCTGAGAGGAGGGAAAGGTTCTGAGAGGGGAAAGGTTCTGAGAGGAGGGGAAAGGTTCTGGTAGGGGAAAGGTTCTGGCAGGGAAAAGGTTCTGACAGGGGAAAGGTTCTGACAGGGGACAGGTTCTGGCAGGGGAAAGGTTCTGAGAGGAGGGGAAAGGTTCTGAGAGGAGGGGAAAGGTTCTGAGAGGGGAAAGGTTCTGATGACAGGGGAAGGTTCTGATGACAGGGGAAGGTGAAAGGTTCTGGCAGGGGAAGTGTGAAAGGTTCTGCAGCCCCTATGGCCAGGGAAGGACCGGGCACCACTCGCTCCTGTCACATCAGGGCTCTGCCTGGGCACAGGGGACAGGAAAGGGCAATTCTTGTGCCCAGCAGTGCCCAGGTAGTGCCCACGGGGGGATTTATCCCTGCACACCTTGGCAGGGAGAGGGGCAGGTGGGACAGTTGGGTTCCCCTGTCCCGGAGCGGGTCAGCCTAGGAGACAGCAGGGACAGGGCAGGGACAGCAGGGACAGGGCAGGGGACAGGGCAGGGGACAGCAGGGACAGGGCAGGGGACAGAGCAGGGACAGGGCTGGGAACAGCAGGGACGGGGCAGGGGACAGCAGGGACAGGGCTGGGGACAGGACAGGGGACAGGGCAGGGGACAGCAGGGGACAGCAGGGACAGGACAGGGGACAGGACAGGGGACAGGACAGGGGACAGCAGGGGACAGCAGGGACAGGGCAGAGGGGCAGCAGCTCCAGCTCACAGCTCCTTCTTTACCCCAGCCGGGCTCATCCCAGTTTTGGGCCAAAGCCACCCCAAACACGGACTCTCAGCGCGCCCCTGTGCCCCAGAGCTCCCTGCACGCACAAACAGGGGCAGCCTGAGCCCGGCCGTGTTTGTTCTGCCCGGCTTCTCCCCAGGAACAGCAGCCCGGTGTCCCCCAGAATGAGCCCATTGACACAAGGACAATGCTGGATTATCCCCGCGGCTCATCCCTCCGTGCCCCTCAGCACGCAGCAGAGCCCAGGGGGGACACTGTGCCCAGAAATCCCAGAAATAAACCCCAGAAATCTCAGAAATGCCAGAAATTCCAGAAATCACAGAAATCCCAGACACCCCAGAAATCCCAGAAATAAACCCCAGAAATCTCAGAAATGCCAGAAATTCCAGAAATCACAGAAATCCCAGACACCCCAGAAATCCCAGAAATAAACCCCAGAAATCCACGCCAGAAACCCCAGAAATTTCAGAAATAAACCCCAGAAATAAACCCCAGAAATAAACCCCAGAATCCCAGAATTTCCAGAAATTTCAGAAATAAATTCCAGAAATTCCAGAAATCCCAGAAATCTCAGAAATCCCAGAAATCCCAGAAATAAACCCCAGGAACCCCAGGAACGCAGCCTCCGGCCTCATCCCTGGATTCTCAGCAGTCCGGGGATGGATTACAGCGGGGTTTGTGTGCAGTTCCACCTCTGTAATTTCAGAGAAAGGCAGAGCAGCACTGGCCGGGTGCAGCAGAGCACAGGGAATGTTTCTGGGGGATTGACTGCATGGAACCACGAGGAGCTGCTGCCCTTCCATTGCCCAGCCACCAAGGAGCTGCTCAGGGGGCTTTCAGGACCCCAGAGAGTGTCCCCAGCCAGCCCTGGGGACATCTGAGGCTGGGACAGAAAGGCAGGCAAAGCCCACAGCTGCAGCACCACAGATTTCACTCAGGCAGAGATATTTTGGAAACTCCTGAAAGGCTCAGCCCACAACACACACAAAAACACGTCTAAAACTTCACAGAACTCATTTTTTTAACTTTTTTTTAAATTTTTTTTTTTCTTTTTCAGCTCCTTCCTTCTGGCAAGCTTTACGTTTTGCTTTCCAGAGAAAAGGCTTTATGGATAACCAGTGACTAAGTACATCCTCATCTGCAGAGCCCTCGGAGGATTTGTATTAGGCTGGTGACAAAGGCAGCACCCTCAGGAACGCTGCTACCTTGACAAGTGCTCTATTTAGATTTTTCCCAGCACAGCCCATCGAGTACACAACACTGAGGCAGCAAACAAGAGCTCAGCCAGGCATTTGCCAGGCTGGTAACGCTCACTGCTCCAAACCCCACTGCCCTCACCAGCCCCAGAGCTGTTTGCCCCACTGGCACAGCCTGCAGAGGTGGCATCTGTGCCCAGCAGGCAAAGCTGGAGACAGGGACAGCCTGAGCAGGGCACAGCTGGGCACAGAGACAGCCTGAGCAGGGCACAGCTGGGCACAGGGACAGCCTGAGCAGGGCAAAGCTGGGCACAGGGACAGCCTGAGCAAGGCAAAGCTGGGCACAGGGACACCCTGAGCAAGGGCAAAGCTGGGCACAGGGACAGCCTGAACCAGGCAAAGCTGGGCACAGGGACAGCCTGAGCAGGGCAAAGCTGGGCACAGGGACAGCCCTGAGCAGGCAAAGCTGGGCACAGGGACAGCCTGAACCAGGCAAAGCTGGGCACAGGGACAGCCTGAGCAGGGCAAAGCTGGGCACAGGGACACCCTGAACCAGGCAAAGCTGGGCATAGGGACAGCCTGAGCAGGGCAAAGCTGGGCACAGGGACACTGTGAGCCAGCTGGGGATGGTTTGGGTGCGAGTCCATGGGCACGTGTGTGCTCAGAGGGCTGTAAAGCCAAGCAGCGCCCAAATGAGCACCTGGAACAGCTGAGGAGGGGCTGAGATTGCCCAAACCCCACTTTGCGGTGCCACCAGTGGCTCCCCACGATGTTTTTGCAAACTGCAGCTGGACAGGCACCCACACACACACCTGGGCTCTGCACTGCCACCACTGCCACAGAAAATGACCATAAAATCACAAAAGAAAAGCCGCTGACAACGCTGAGCCCTAAAGCAGCTTGCAGCAGGGTTTTCTCACTCTCACTCCCTGGCAGAGGGGTGAGGGGTGTGTAAAACCCCCTGCTCCGCTGCCGTGCTCCATCCAGCCCCCCCAGCACATGCCAGGACGTGGCAGGAGCAGCACATCTGAGGTGTGACTGTCCCCCCAGGCCTGCCCTGCCACCAGGGCTGCCCTCCCAGGCGCGGCAGCACAGCCCTGGCAGCAGGGCTGCGTCTGTGGCAAGGCTGGAGCGCGAGGCAAGATCGATTCTGATGTGAGCACCAGCGAGGCAAATGGGTTTTTGAACACCCTGCAATTTCTCCGCAACCCCTGACTTCTCCAAACACACAGCAGCAGAGTCAGGTGGGCACTAAACAAGAATGAGCTGCACTAATGATGATTTACGTGCGGGATAACCTGCCATAAAGAGTTTATCTTTGATTCCAGGGTCTGTTACGGCGTTGCCAAGTTAACCAAACAGCAAAACTCCTCACCCACACCCCGGGGAGGGAGGCAGCAGCTCTCCAGCTGGCATCTCACCAGCAGGGCACCACCAAGGCTCTGCACCCACCAAAACAGCAACAAGGTCTGGCTAAAAAAAAATGTCAGAGGTTGGGAGCCCTCAAGGGAATCAAGGGAAAAAAAAAAGATGATTCAGTCATAGAATTAAAGAATAATTTGTGTTATAAGAGACCTCAAAGTCCACCTTGTTCCTCCCCCTGCCATGGGCAGGGACACCTTCCACTGTCCCAGGCCCTGTCCAAGCTGGCCCTGGATCCTGCCAGGGATGGGGCAGCCACAGCTGCTCTGGACAACCTGTGCCACAGAAGAATTTCTTCCTAGAACCTGAGAAAGCCCACAGAAGGTTCCCCCCAGCCACATGTGGAGGCAGAGAGGAGCAGCCCCAGGGCAAACACTCGTGCCCCTGTTTCTCAGCTGCAGGTGTTTTGGTTTGCTTGGGGAAAGGACACTTTCTATGACAACAGTCACTTAAAAAGAGCTTTGCACCACCAAGAAGCATGGATGGAGATTTTCCCTGCTCTGCACATCAGCACTGCTCCTTCCCCTGCTGGGGAGATGCCCAGCCTTCCGCAGGGAGCACCAGAGCAAAGTTTTGGGGAAAGCAGCAGGTTTGGCATGTCCCAGAGGCAGCTGTGAGCGCACTCAGAGCTCAGGTGCAGCGCCGCAGCCCTCGCACACCCAGGACCCACCTCTGTGAGCAGCAGGGACTGCGGGGCCTTGGCAGCACATCCCAGCCCTCCTCACCTCCACCCCTCCCCTCCCCTCATCCTCCTCACTCACAATCAGGGCAGACGCAGAGGTTCAGCAGAGGTCAGGGAAAAACATATTTTTGGTAACAGCAAAGCCAGTTTTAGCTCTAACACACCAGCAACAACAACAAAAAAGCTTCAGGCAGATACTATATTTGTAATCCAACGGCAAAACATGTTTGCTTGTGTTGACTCTGCACTGTAACACAATTTATATGTTCTGTCTTTAGGGTAATTATTGCTTTAGAATGTTAAAATCGTTCCACCCTAATTAAATCATCATATTAAAAAATCCACTGCCACAGCAAACTGGGGAACAAGTCTGGTTGGGATCACGCGAGTGCAGGGATGCTCAGTTGGCAAATCCACCCCTGAGCCCGCCGGGCACACGGGCTGCATCCTCCAGAATCCCAGAGCAAAGGATCCCAAACCACAGAGCAAACATCAGCCCAGGCTGTCCTGCTGATGGACCTGGGCTGCCACCCACCAGAGGCAGCACCCACAGCGGGCAGAGCATCACCTGTGCTGCCCAAAATGCACCAAGGGCACCCCAGGGGATGGGCACACAGAAATCCACCTTGTGTTCCCACAGAGCATCACCTGCACTGCCCAAAATGCACCAAGGGCACCCCAGGGGATGGGCACACAGAAATCCACCTCGTGTTCCCACGGAGCATCACCAGCACAGCCCAAAACGCACCAGGAGCATCCCAGGGGATGGGCACACAGAAATCCATCCTGTGTTCCCACAGAGCATCACCTGCACTGCCCAATATGCACCAAGAGCACCCCAAGGGATGGGCACTGCCATCTCCTCATTGCCACCCATACACAGAAATCCACCTCGTGTTCCTGCAGAGCATCACCTGCACTGCCCAGAATGTACCAGGGGATGGGCACTGCCATCTCCTCATTGCCACCCACACACAGAAATCCACCTCGTGTTCCCACATCCACAGACAGGCTGGCAAGGGCACGGTGCCCCTCTGTGCCCTGGGTGCCTGCCCAGGTACCACCAGCCCTCCAGGCACTGGGCTGTGCTGGGTCAGCACCTTGGCTGCCCTCAGGGGGCACAGCCACCAGCAAGAGCCCCAGGAGAACAGGTGACCCCCTGCAGGTGAAGCACTTTGCTCCTGCAGCTCCTCCTGCAGCCCCAGCCCCGCTCTCTGCTCCCTGTGGCATCACTGAGATGTGGAGCAGCGCTGGGGCTTCCTGACCTGTGAGCAAATATCAAGCGCAGAGCACTCACTTCGGGACAAATCCTTTAATTCCCCGTGGATGCCCCGGGGAAGCAGTTATTGATTGCTTCACCAGCAGCTCGCACACGCTGCACATCGACGGCAGCTCCGCCGAGGAGCCACGAGGTCGCCCCGGGGCACGGGGACACGGGGCTGGCCAGAGCCTGCCACGGCCAGGCTGGAACAGCTGCCAAAAATCACAGGGAAACACCCAGGGAAAACCAGCTGGCCCTGCAGAGGTGGGGGTGCTGTCCCTCCCACAGCCCCTTCCCCACGCAGGGAAGGCAACTCGGGGTGGGACACGGCCCAGGCACGAGGCAGGGACAGGGCACAGGCAGGCCAAGCAGGTTCCATCACGGGGAACAGGGAGGTGATGGCGTTTTGACCAAGTTCCTTTCCCCGTGGTCGAATCAGTTGTGAAAATTGACAAGAAAAGGTGGAATTTTGGCTGGAGCATCATTGTGACAAGACAAACAGCAGCCCTGACTGCAGCATTCAGACACGGGCAGCACAGGCAGGTGCTGTCCCTGCTGGCCAGGTGCCAGTGCCGGGTACCCAACACACCCTGCAGAGACCAGGACAGGGCACGAGTGCTGCCAAAATCACACTGAGCATCCCTCACCCCAGGGACACACAGCCAGAGCACCCACAGAGCCTGGGCACCTCACCCTGCTCACACCAGCTGCACTTTCCAGCCTGGAGCTGCAAAATCACCACTGAAAGCCTTTGCTGGGCAGCCCAGGCACAGACAACAAACCAAAAACCAGACCCTCCACGGCAGCAAACATCCCCCACGGCAGAGCAGGTCAGGTTTCCAAGAGAACAGGCGCTCCTCTCTTACCTGGGATGATAGAAACGGTGTCTTTCTCCCAGGATACAACGCTAACGTATTCCTGCACTGAGGAGGGGATGAGGCACTTGAAAACAGCCACGTTTCCACGCATGGACCTTTGGTCCTCCACCCGAACGGTGTACGGTTCCCTGAAAACTGTGGGGGAAAGCAGATGGTTGGTAGCATGACAGTGCTGGAGGAAAACACACTTCCTTTTGCTAGAATCCCACGTTTCCCAAACAAACCAACCCACCCAGCCACACGCTGCTTCCATCCCGAGCACCTTCCCGGGGAAGGAAGGAAGGAGGGGATTCTCTGCTGGGGAACAACGTGCTGCTGGCCTTGGGACAGAGGCACACCTGGCCCAGGTCCTGCTGCTGTCCCCAGTGTCACCTGAGCGTGCCAGACCCAGCGTGGGGACCAAGGACATTTTGTGGTTGTAACGTGGGTTTCACCCCTGGATGCTGAAAATGCATCCTGGGAGGGACAGCCCATGGCCCAGGGCCTGGGACCCCCCTAAACACACCTCAGGAACATCTGAGGCAAGCAATGACAATTTTCCACGCTCCCAGCATGTTCCCTGTTTCTCAGGGAGGTGCACATCGCTTTGGCAGCCCCGTGCTGCTCCCTGGACCAGCAGCAGTGAGAGGGACCCTCCTCAGCCTCTCCAGCAAGACAAAGAGATGCCACCAGCCCCAGCAACACAGACACCATAAACCCCTGAAATTTAAGAACAAAATGCAGTTGAGGGCAGCTCCCTTTTCACAGTGACAAAAACTGAAAAAACTCCCTTTTTACAATGACAAAAATTGTGCCCTGTAGGACATGGAGACGATTGCCATCATGGCAAACACACGTTCACTTTGTCATCTAACAGCTGGCCAGAGCAGGAGCAGCTCAGCAAAGCCCTCGGCAGCCCCAGCAGGAAGGAAAGAAGCCTCAGGAGCCCCAGAAGGAAGGAAACCCCTCCTTCCCAGCAGGAAGGTGTTTTCCCTGGGTGGGAAGTCCCTGGGGACACTGCATCCCACACCTCACACAGCAGCGAGGGGATGGCAGCATTCCCACCCTGGTTTCTGGTCTTTCAGGGTCCCTGCTCAGGGATGTGCCACAAGGGCGTGGGGAGAAGCTGCCACAGAAAGGGGCTGCAGAGCCAAAGAAGATTAACCAGCAAAAGCTTCCTTAATCACCTGGAGCTGGGGTTTATTCACAGGCTTTAAAGGCCAGCAGGGACCACAGGAACATCCTGAATGCTCCCTGCCACCACGAGCACCCAGCTGGGGACAGCCCCACTGCATCCCTGCCCTGTGCCAGCCCCAGGCCAGGGCTCCAGGCTTTTCCTGCCAGCAGGAACAACCCCCAGGTGGGCAACACACAGCCACAACCAGCCCACCTAAACCTCTCCCCTGGCTGGAGAAATTTGCTCCATGTGTTCGCCAACAGCTTGCCCAAGACTTCCAGAGATTTTTTTCCCCTCATATTTTCAGTTTCCAGTGCATTTTATTTTACTGCTTGCTTTCTCCAGCTGTAATTGGCTCCCTGTGCTGCGCTGCCATTAGGAAGCACTGGAGAGTGACTGGGGTGTGGGATGGCCAGGAGGCAGCGGCAGCTGGGGAATGCTCCACTGCCATTTCCACTGCCAGGAAGGCAGAGCAGCCCCAGGAGCTGGAGCCGTCCTGGTGGCCCCACTGGACACCCACACCTCCTGCTAACGAGGGGGAGGCTGAGCTCCCAGCCCAGCAGCAGGGCTCATTCAGCCCTGGATGGAGAGGGGGGTGAGAGCCATGATTGCCTCTCTGTGATCCCAGCTGAGATTGCCTCTCTGTGATCCCAGCCACGATTGCCTCTCTGTGATCCCAGGGCAGCTCTGGGGAGGGATCCCAGCCACGATTGCCTCTCTGTGATCCCAGGGCAGCTCTGGGGAGGGATCCCAGCCAGGATTGCCTCTCTGTGATCCCAGCCAGGATTGCCTCTCTGTGCTCCCAGGGCAGCTCTGGGGAGGGATCCCAGCCACGATTGCCTCTCTGTGATCCCAGGGCAGCTCTGGGGAGGGATCCCAGCAGAGCCAACCCTGCCGTGCCCACACGAGGAGAGCAGCAGCTCCACATTTACTACACCCCATCTGCTTCCTCCACCGCGCTGTGGTTTATAGGTAACCCGAGAGTGCTGGTAAATAATTCACTCTGCAGAAGGGGGTTAATGCCAATTTGCTCCACAGTACAAGGTATTAAAATAAAAAACTCTGTAGTCACTTCTGTCACGTTCCCTCTGCTAGCCCCACTTTTAATAGGTTACATAATGAAGCCATTCCTGGGCTATTAGCCCTCCTCAGCCTGGTCAATAATTTACTATAATGGCTTTTGGAATCAGCTCTTTGCCATATTCCTCCTTTTTTTTTATTTATTTGGGGTTTTTTTTGTTCTTAATAAGCCTTGGCAAGCGGAGGCTGGGTGCTGCAGTGGGAACGGGGCTGTGGGGCACTGAGCGGGTCCCCAGCATGGACAGATGTGGCCCAGCTCCTCCCACAGCTGGGAAAAGCCTCGGTAAGGGGTTGGGTGAGACAATCCCCGTTCAGAGGGACAGGAACTCTCCTGTCACCAGGCTGCAGCCACACCACGTTCCCCAGACACTCAGTGGGCACCTCCAGTCCACCACCTCATGTTCCCACATCCACAATGGGCTGGCAAAGGGCATGGTGCCCCTCTGTGCCCTGGGTGCCTGCCCGGGTACCACCAGCCCAGGCACCACCAGACAGTGGGATGAGCTGGGTCAGCACCTTGGCTGCACTCATGGGGCAGAGCCCACCAGCAAGAGCCCCAGGAGAATGGGTCATGCCCTCCAGGTGAACCACTTTGCTCCTCCAGCTGCTCCTGCAGCCCCAGTCCTGCTCCCCACTGCACACCCCACCCTGCACACCCCACCCTGCACATCCCACCCTGCACATCCCCACCCTGCATCCCACCCTGCACATCCCCACCCTGCACACCCCACCCTGCACCCCCACCCCTGCACATCCCCACCCTGCACTCCCCACCCTGCACACCCCACCCTGCACACCCCACCCTGCACATCCCACCCTGCACATCCCCACCCTGCACATCCCCACCCTGCACACCCCACCCTGCACACCCCACCCTGCACACCCCACCCTGCACTCCCCACCCTGCACATCCCACCCTGCACCCCCCACCCTGCACATCCCCACCCTGCACATCCCCACCCTGCACACCCCACCCCTGCACCCCCACCCTGCACACCCCACCCTGCACATCCCCACCCTGCACATCCCACCCTGCACCCCCCACCTGCACATCCCCACACTGCATCCCACCCAGCACATCCCACCCTGCACATCCCCACCCTGCACATCCCACCCTGCACATCCCACCCTGCACATCCCCACCCTGCACATCCCACCCTGCACATCCCACCCTGCACACCCCACCCTGCACATCCCCACACTGCACATCCCACCCTGCACACCTCACCCTGCACATCCAAACCCTGCACACCCCACCCTGCACACCCCATCCTGCACACCCCACCCCGTGCTCTGCCCTTCTCCCTGCTCCATCCTGCCGCAAGAACCCGAGGCAGCAGCCCTGGCAGTGCCCTTGATGGAGCAGAGCAGGGAGGAGCCAGCCCCTGGTGCCCAGCCCAGCGCCCACAGGCAGCTCCCACCTGCTTTAACGCGGATGTTGGGGCTCCTGATTTTGCCAGCCGAGTTCTCTGCGGTGCAGAAGTAGTCGTTGTCGTGGATGAAGCTGTTGAAGGCTGATGGCGAGAAGGGGTAGAGCTGCAAAGTCCCATTGGCATGGACGTGCCGGATGTGGGGCACATCGTAGATGTCGTCACCTGTGGCCAGGTACCAGCGGAGGACGGCGCTGGGTGACCCTGCTGCCGGGCAGGGGATCACCACCCCCACTGTGCTCGAGAAGGTCACCTGCTGCAGGGAGTCGTTCACAAAGTAGAGGCTGGTTCCAACATCTTCAGCGCGTGCTGCGGGCAAAGCAGAGGCCACAAGGGCACGGGGTCACTGCGGGGATCGCTGGGGCTGGTGGTACAGAGACCCCCTGGCACAGAGAGCCCTCTGACATAGAGAATCCCCTGGCAGAGACCCCCCTGGCACAGAGACCCCCTGGCACACAGACCCCTCGCCTGGCACAGAGGCCCCCCAGCACAGAAAACCCTGTCACAGAGACCCCCTGGCACAGAGAGCCCTTGTCACAGAGACACAGAGACCCCTCCCCAGCACAGAGACCCCCTGGTACAGAGAGCCCTTGACACAGGGACCCCTCTCCAGCACAGAGAACCCCTGGCACAGAGAACTCCTGGCACAGAGACCCCCCGAGCGCAGAGACCCCCTGGCACAAAGAACCCCCCCCAACACAGAGATTCCCCTGGCACAAAGATCCCCTGGCACAGAGACCCTCCTGTCGCAGAGACCCCCATGGCACAGAGAACCCCCAGGTACAGAGACAACCCAGCACAGAGACCCCCTACAGAGATCCCCCCCAGGCCCCCCAAAGAGACCCCCAAAACAGAGACCCCCTGGCACAGAGACCTCCCTGGCACAGAGACCCCCTGACACAGGGACCCCTCCCCAGCACAGAGAACCCCCCCTGGCATAGAGACCCCCCAAAACAGAGACCTCCTGGTACAGAGATCCCCCTGGCATAGACACCCGCCTGGCACAGAGGACCCTCCCCAGCACAGAGAACCCCCCCGGCATAGAGACCCTGCAGAACAGAGACCCCCTGGCACAGAGACCCCTCCCCAGCACAGAGACCCCCTGGAACAGAGACACTCTGGCACAGAGACCCCTCCCCAGCCCAGACACCCCCTGGCACAGCCCCTGGGCCCTGCGTGCGGAGCCGGGCAGCGCAGAGCATCCGTGCACGGCTGGAAGCACACAGGACCTTCACAGGCCAGCGCTCCTGCTGCCAGCACGGATCAGGGATCACAGGCACCTCGGCAGGACAGCCAGGGGCCGTGCAGGCAGGATGGGCACCCCGGGCAGCCCCCGAGGCTTCCCCAGGGGTGCCCAGCTGGCTCTGAGCACCCAGGGCCCCAGGGACAGCACGCCAAGCACAGACACCAACACTGCTCCTGCTGCCAGCCCCAACATTGCTGTGACCCCCCAGCCCAGCCCAGCAACGCCATCACACCCAGTGCACACCACTGCCAGGCAGGGCAGAGACCTCCCCTGCCACCCTACCACTGCCTCCAAACCAGGAGAGGGCTGGAAAACCGGGATCAGAGCTGCTCCCCTCTCCCAGAGCCACAGGCAAGCCCAGACCCACCCTGCCCTGAGCCTGAGCTTCTCCTGGCACCCCTGCAGCACCCAAACGAGCACTGGGGTGGGTTCAGGGGCACAGTCCAGGCAGAGCTCGTGGCCACCTGCATGCCCAGCAGCAGCTCTCAACGCTGGAGAGCAGCACTTCTCTCCTTGGGAAGTAGGGAACGGACCTCTGCCCCCAACTCCTGCCCGCTCTCCGGGACCACGAGCTCCCCCTCCCAGCCCAAGGCAGCGAAATTGGCTATAAATAAGGAAGAGGAGGCCCCCAGTCACTTAGATCCGCTTTCCTTTTTTAGCTGCACTCTTTCCAAGTGGGCGGAAGGACAGGGATCTGGGAAGGGCCCTCGGCGGGTGTATTAATAGCGCGGCTGAGCGGTGCCGCAGAGCCAATAAGCAGATCAGCCCCGGTTCAGAAGGAGCCACGGGGGACCCTCCCTGACCTCGATTCCTTAACTTGGGGAGGAGGGGATGGCAGCAGAGGGGAGAAGGAGAAGCCTCATCCGCACGCCCGGGCAGCCGCTGGCCCCAGGAAGGGCTGGCTGAGTGTCCGTGCTCGCTCCATCCCCGTGCCAGGCTTCTCCAGCCAGGTGCCCGTCCGGCCTGGGAGCTGTGCCACCAGCCCAACCCACAGCAGCCTCAGCAGCTCAGGATGGGGCACCCCGAGACACTCAGCCCTTCTCCATCCTTCTCCCAGCTGGATGCACGGCCTCGCGCCTCTTTCGGCATCCCACCCTTGCTCTCCGAGTGCGCTGCACAGCATCGCCCCCATAAACGACCAGGGCTCCTCCTGTGCCCACTCAGAGCCCTCTGTGCCACAGGAGGGGTGAGCGGGTAGTGAGTTCCAGCGGTGCCACCACACGACAACCCATTTGGAGGTCACAGAACCACCTCCTTGTGTCCCCACGCGCCGATTCCCTGTGTCCGCACGCGGGTGCAAGGAGACAAAGCCGTTTGTTTTTCCCTCCCTGGCTGGCGAGCACCAAAGACAGACGGACGGACAGAGGAGCAGAGCTCCAGCCGAGCCTTTGCAGAGCCACGGGGCCACCGCTGGGCCCTGCAGATGTCATTTGGTGACATCTCCAGGCTGGTTTGTCGTCATGAATCAGCATTTCCCTTCATCCCAGCAGCGCGGTGCTTCTCCCAAATACGTGAAAGGGAAAGAGGCGCGCGTTTGCAGGCAGAGGACGGGAAACAAAGGCTGCACGAGCAGCACTGAGCTATTTGTGGCTGAGCCTGAGCTGAGCAGAAGATGGCTGGAGCCAGGGCACAGCAGAAGCCACCTTCAGCCTGGCTTTGGACCAAGGACACCCAGCTGTGCCCTGTGCTCCATCCAGGATCTCTCCCCAGATCCCACATCACAGCTTGGGAAGGCTCCTGGAGCACCCAGAAGGTGTTTCCTGCCAGGAAAACATCTTCATCCTCAGCAGCACCAGGAGGGTTCAGAGCTGGAGGGGTGAGGGGCTGGGGCGAGGAGTGGAAAAATACCTCATAAACAGAGAAATTCAGATTACCCATAAAGCTTTTTCGGGTCAAAGGGGGAAAGGGATTTTTAATAGAAAATGGAGGTTATGGGATTGGCAATAGTTATGTGACAGACGTATAGAGTTAAATCCTCATAATCTCCTTTACCATTTAGCATTGAGCACCATCCTAATTCCATGTTTCATAAAACTGTCTCCAAATCACTGGGAGAGATTAAAAATTTAGAAATAGCACAGCAATATTTTTAAACCAGAAATCACTGCTCACATCTGGTCAGATGTGCTGACCCTAACCTACATATCGAGGGCATTAATTCACATGAACCTGAAGGGAGGAGGCTGGGAGAGCTGAGATGGAACCGTTTGAGCTGGGAAGGCAGCCTGGAGCCCAGCCTGGCTCCAGCTGGGAGCTGTGCTGAGCCCAGCACAGGGCTGGACGCTCTGAAAGGCAGGTGCTTTGAGTTATCAGAGCTCAATCTTCCTAAATTGTGGTAAATTACAACCCAGAGCTATTGAAATATTAATATCTCCATTCGAGCTGGGAGAAGCAAGTCATTTTGCTATCATCCCTTCAGAATATTTACCAGTTTTGATGGCTGGACTTCCCAGGCTCCAGCACCTTCAGTGACACAGCAAAGCTTTGGGCTGTTCTGCAAGCACCTGCTTGCTCCAGACAGGGGCCACAAACTGTCCCCAGGATGTGTCACCTTCTCTGGGAGAGGTGCAGGTGTGTGTCCTGCCCGGAAAAGGTGCAGGTGTGTGTCCTGCACAAAACCTCCCAGGGAAGAGCCCGTCCTTGTCTGAGAAGCAGATTTAGGAGCAGCCTCAGACAAGGACGGGCTCCGTGCCAGCCAGGGCTCTTCCTCCAGAGATAAGAGGCTTTTCCTGCTCTCCGTGCATGCCCATCACCTGTGCTGGCAGCACACAGCCAACCCCGAGCCCACCCAAAGCCCCTCAGAGCCGAGCATGGTGCTTTAGCTGGGTGCAAACCTGACAGAGCCAGGAAATGCTGAAGAATCGGTGGTTTTGGGGGGTTTGTGCCATCCCCTGGGCAGGCACTGCACTGGAGCTCTCATTACCCCATTGGCAGCAGCTCCCTGATCCTGGTGGTGACCCCAGCCCTCTCCGAGGCTGTGAGGACCTGCCGGGCCCCCCCAGATAAAGCCCACCCGTGGGGCTCCAAAGGGGCCTGCAGGGATCCCGAGCCGGCCGCAGGGATGCCGAGGAGAGCAGCAGGCTAATGGCCACCTCGCAGCTCATCCATTATCCTCATTAAGGGTGGTTGACACCTGCCCTGCTCAAGGAGAGAGCGAACCCAAGCCTGGCACGCACCGCGCTGGGAATTGCAGGTAGGTGGCGAGTCCTGATGGTCCCTGCATGCTGGAGAGAAGGCAGTAATGCCATCACATCCTGCCTGCAAGTCCTGATGGTCCCTGCGTGCTGGAGAGAGGGCAGATATTCCATGACATCCTGCCTGCGAGTCCTGATGGTCCCTGCGTGCTGGAGAGAGGGCAGTAATGCCATCACACCCTGCCTGCGAGTCCTGATGGTCCCTGCGTGCTGGAGAGAGGGCAGTAATGCCATCACACCCTGCCTGCACGTGGGGAACGCTGGAGGAGCCCCCTGGCATGAGCTCCCTCCAAGCCCTCATCCCCAGAGCGCCTTCACAGCCTTTGTGCCAACCTTGGGCTTGATGGAGCGAGAAGTGGCACTGCCAAGCTCCTGGAAGGATGAGGAGGGGAGCACCGAGGCTGGTCCCTTGCAAGGGGAGCGCAGAGGTGCCCGGGAGAGCAGCACACTCTCCTGGGATGTCACCTCCCCACCGTGTCCCAGCCCTGAGGGTTAAAGCTGTGACTCCTGCACTCAGGGACTGGTCTCAGGTGGGTGGAAATGGTGTCAGGAAATGCCAAGCAGGGCCTGGGGCATTCAGCTGGTGCCCAGCACAGCAGCAGGTGCCTGCCACAGCATCTTCCCTGCCCTGGCACTGCAACTGGGCCACCACAGAGTCCCTCCCTGGTGGCACAGCCCCTCTGGCTGGAGCACCACGGTCCTTCCCGAGGTGACAAAGCAGAGAGGGAGCAAAGGGGAGCCTGCCTCTGGCCCTCTGTGGGTAAGGACACGGCTCAAATGTGCTCCAAAAGCCTGCTCCTTAATGCATCTGCATGGAAATTAGGGCCTGAACCACCTCCAGTGATTACGACAGCACCCAGGCTGAGGCTGTAACCCTTGCCTGGGAAAAAAAGCTCTCCTGGCCAGATTCCTGCTTCCAGAACCTCCCCTGGCTGCTCCTGAGAGGCACCAGCCCCACCACATCGTCCACACAGGGACTGACCCGGAGCTGGGCATCGCCCACCTCCCGAGCCCCCGGCCTGGGGGTGAGAATGAGCCCAGGGGACACAGGTGAGGAATGAGCCCAGGGGACACAGGTGAGAATGAGCCCTCCCCTTCCAGAGCCCTTCCACACCTTGGCCATTCTGAACACAACGCCTGGGGTCCCAAGGGGACATCTGGTGACATTGCCCAGACAGAGGGACAGCACGGTGTCCCCAGGGAGGTCAAAGGAGCGGGTATGAGGGATGGGCAAAGGGACACAGCAGAGGCCACACACACCTGGCCTTGGGCTCCCTCCACCATGGCCAGGCCATGCTCCCAGGGCACCACCAACCATTCGGTGGCTTTGCAAGATGGAGACCAGGATTGCCACCGGGCAGCCAGCAGAGAACACATCTGGGCAAGCCCTGCCAGCTCCTCACCTCCTCCCCGTGCCCTCCAAGCCGTGCTGGCTCCCCTCTGAGGGCCAGGAGCCGCTGCTGCAGCCCTTCCCAGGCGCAGCTGGGAGCAGGCAGGAGCAGGAGCCTGGAAATGGAATTCCTGAGCGTTGGGTAGGGCTCTGCTGGCGGATGATGGCGGCAGCCTGCTCGTGCAGGGGGATGTTTCTGCGGGATGCACGAGCAGGGAGAGGGTGACTCCCAGACCGTGGTTATGTAAAGACCAAGAGCTGGCTATGGCCGAGATTCCAGAGGCAAGGAACGCCCTGCACCCCGAGCTGCCCCTGCACATCCTCCCCGAACAGCAGCGTGGCAGCGGCTGCGGTGACCCAGCGCCTTCCTCCTTGGTGCCACCATGGAAGTGGCACCGTGTGGCTGCTGCCTGCTCGGCTCTGAGGTGCCTCCGTGCCACCCAAGGCGCGGCTCAGCCTCGCCTGCTGCCATGTCAGGATTCCTGCCACAAAGACTTCCAGCTCTACGCTCGCCCTCTGCTCGCCAGCTGCTCCAGAGAAGGACGGAGCGCTGCCCATCCATCCCCCCGGCACACGGGGCACGCGGGCAGAGATCCTGGCACCCCAGCACCGAGGTGCCCCGAGGCGTGCCCCAAGCTGCCAGGCAGCCCCCAGCTCTACGAGGCTGTTCCACAGCACACCCCTGGCACTCGCCCCTCGCACAAGGCACAGCCTCCTCCTGCAGAGGACGAACGCCCAGGAGCGCCAGGGTGCCTTTACCCGCTCCCCATGCCAAGGCAGGAGCTGCCCAAAGCCCACGCCAGGTGAAGGCTCTGGGCGAGCTGCCACGGCGGCTCCTGGTGCTGGGAAATTTTGGCAGGATAAACAAGCGCCGGGCACGGCGAGGAGCTGAGCACTGCAGGCTTCTCCTCCGTGCATTTAATGAGGTTTCCATGTTTCATTTCAGAGACAAACGAGCACTGTGCCACACTGGGGGGCCGAGATGGGAGAGATTAGAAGCCGCGAGCTGCACCGTTCGCTGCGCCCAGTGCGGGAACATCATGTAAATATAATGCCAATATAAATCAGGCGGCAGAGCCATCCAGCAACACCACGCAGGGAGACGCTTCCCTGGCTCCCAGCCTCTCAGTTGTGGCCAGTCCGTTCCTCATCACACCACTCGCCTCCCCTCTGCCTGCCAGAGCACCTCGCTGCTCAACTCTCCGCTTGCCAAGCACCCATTTCTGTTTATTTCATAAACAGGGGCAGAAATAGGCAGCTACAGCCCATCAAGGGATTTCTAAACTTCAGGGGTCCCTCGGATCAAATGTTTATCTGCTTTCGCTTTCTACTTGAGCTCTTGTTCTACAGCAGGAGCACGTTGAAAGGATGTGCTTCGATGCCCAGAAATATTAAGTATCTGAAAGGTTTATCATGCATTAAGCAATTCATTTTTTTTATCCTATTATTCTAATGAAACTTCCATTGTATTGCTGTCCTCTCTCTGGAACCGCTTCACGTTAACATTTTGCATCACCAGGACTGTTCAATGCTGAAGATTTCTCCTTTTTTTAATTTATTTTTTTTTTAAGAAATAAAATGTAAAATGAGGCCACGAGGAGTTGTGCTAATGGAGGCTTTTAATTTGCTCCTCTCCGAAGAGATAGCTCTGTGGGAAGGGATCCCTTTTCCAAGAAGCTGGGGCTGAAAAGATGCAAAAAGCAATAAACCAGTGCAGCTCTTTATTATTTTGACTACTGGGGGTCGAAAGAAACCATGGCATCCTCGACGGTTATTTGTTTCCAGGTTTGTTTTTTTCCTTTTAGCACGGTAAAAAATGCAAATGTAAGCAAAGCAGACGCTGGCACGTTCAGCTCAGCAGATCTGAAGCACAATAGCGATTTTGGGTAAAGCTCCCAAAAGCAGCTTCACCCCAGCTCGAATAAAGCAGCTATTCCATAATTAATAATTGATGGAATAATTGATCATCACCGCACAACTGGAGAGGGTGCCCTATTAAACCTCAGTAAATATTTTTCATTGGATTAACATTCAGCTAACGGGGTAATGGGCAGCAAGAGAGGTCTCATGCAAGGAGGCAGCTCCGTCCCCTTTCTTTCACTTTCCTCATTTCCTAAAATTTCCCCCTCGCTGTTCTCAAATGTCAGAGACGATAATTAGGGCAAATGTCATTTTACATCCTCCGAGCAGACAATTTTCCGAGAGGTGGGCGCTTCCAGCACCCGCATCCGCAGGTCGGGTCATGGGCAAAGAGGTAATTTATTACAGACACATAATTAAAAATTCCCGCAGATCCGGAAATGGGCAATTCCTTTATGTAACACGGATCGATTGTTGTAACAAACGCAGTGGGATTTAAGTGCCCGTGCTCCACGCAGCTCCTGCCTCTTTTTAATTGCATCTAGAGCAGAGACTCGCTTAGAGTATCACCTCGCTGGATGTGGGCAGCATCCACTTAATGCCCAACTTTAAATTAATCTGTAATCTTCCAGCGTGTGTCTCCTTGACACGCTTATTCCACGGTTCTCCCCATCCCCCCCCCCATTTATGATTTATCTATAATCTGATTGATGTCAAGCCGTTGGGTTACACTTCACACAGCATTCCTAGGGGGAAGGATGCGAATTTTAAGGCACGGCTGGGCTTCGCCGGCTGACGGGATCAGACTGAGAAGCGCTCGGGAGACGAGGAGCGCTCGGTCCCGCCGAGGCCCCGCCGGAGGATGCTGCGCCCGTCGGTGCGGGGTCCCGGCCGCGGCTGCCACCGCCGCCCCGGGGGCTGCGCCGCGGAGCCGCTCCGGGATGCGCCGGTACCGACCGGCCCCGCTCCGAGCCCCGCGCTGGTACCGACCGGCCCCGCTCCGAGCCCCGCTCCGCGCTCCGAGCCCCGCTCCACGCCGGTACCGACCGGCCGCGCTCCGCTCTGCTCTCCGCTCCCCTCCGAGCCCCGCTGCGCGCTCCGAGCCCCGCGCTCCGAGCTCCGCTCCCCGCCGCGCCGTCCGGGCCGAGCGCTCCCAGCGAGCGCACCGACAATCCCGGGCACTCGTGGAGGGCGCAGCGAGAGCGCGGCACCGAGTGCCGCGGAACCCCGGGGAGGGCGCACCGAGAGCTCAGGGAGGCGCAGCAACAGCCCCGGGACCTCGCACCGAGCGCCCGGCGACCCCGGGGAGGGCGTATCGCGATCCCAGCAGGGCTCACCGAGACCCGCGGGACCCCGGGGAGAGCGCACCGAGAGCCCAGGAAGGCGCACCGAGAGCCCCGGGACGCCGGGGAGGGCGCACCGAGAGATGCGGGACCGAGAAACGGAGCCCCGGGGAGGGGGCAGCCCGTGCCACCCGCCCGGTGCCGCTGCCGGGGACCCCCGCCGCCCCCGCCGCGGTGCGCACGTACCTTTCGGCAAAGAGTACAGCAGGAGAAAAGTTACCAGCCACATGCCATACAGAGCAGCTCTGGCCCCGGGCTGCGGCGCAATTGCGGAGGTGCGGTGCCCCGGCGTGCCGCGCTCCTGCCGCCGCTGCCAGCCCGGCTGAGGTGCCCAGCGCCGCTCCCGCTCCGCCCCGCTCCGCTCCCGCCCGTGGGCCGGGCTCCCGCCCGCGCCCGCCCCCCCCGCGCCGCGCAGGGCTGGGGGCGGCCGCGGCCCCCGCCGGCCGAGCCCCTTCCTCCTCCTCCCCCTCCTCCTCGGCGTGCGCCAGGGCTGGCAGAGCCCCCGGCCGCCACCGAGCTGCGCTCGCCCCCGGGCCACCAGCCCCGGCTGGCACTGCCCCATCCCCGCAAAGCGGCACAGGTGAGCCCTGTGCCCTGTCCCAGGTGAGCCCCGTCCCGGCCGCAAGGCTGCGGGTGAGCAGCGCGGCCGGGACACCGGGGACTCGCACTGGCACTGCTCCCTGCTCCCCAGGCCTCCTGTACGCTGGTCCAGCATGCGGGGGACAAAAACAATACAGCGGACTTTGCAGACCACCGGGACACCTTTCAGGCTGCTCCAAGCCTTGTCCAGCGTGGCTTTGGAGCTTTGGACACTTGTGAGGATGGGAGAGCAGGGCTCCGGCAGCCCCTGCTGCTCCCAGGAGAGGGGACACAAGCGAGGCAGGGCCAGCAGATTCATTACACATTCATCCCTCCAGCCAGCAAATAACAAACAAATACCAGCTAATGCTTTACTTTGGGGTGTATTTATCCAAGGCTTAGCTCAAGCCCAAGCTTGTACTCCCCAAGACTTAGTCACACCAAAGCCAATTTGTCTGGACCGTTAGAGCATTCAGAGTGTCTTTTCTTGAAGTGATTATAGCAGGTTTTCTTTGCTTTCCAAAACAGCCTTTACAAGCCCAATTTGTTGGAAAATAAACAGAAAGAAAGATTAAAGCATTCAGATTTCAAACAAAACAACCAGCAGGAAAAACATTACGTTCGGATTTTTTAAAAAGCACTGTTTAGATTTAATTGAAAACGCAACTATCGTCACGGAAATTGGGAAAACAACAGCTCCGTGGCCATTTCCAGCCCTCGTGGATTCACTGCAAGCATTCACACCTAGAATCCCCTGAAGAGCTCGCCGAGGGGGTACCAGTGGGTGGGAGGCTCCCGTTTCAGAGTGGGGATGTGACCAAAGGACATGGAGAAACTGCCAGGACGCCGGGTCCTCCATGCCCACCCTGTGTCCCCTGCCCCTCCCTGCTGTCATCTTAGTGATGAGCACAGCCACCTGACCCCTGCCCAGTCCTCAGTGCCAGCAGCAGAAACAGGGGCAACCACCGTGCCCGTGCCGCCACACCACAGCCTTCCCTCCTCCTCCTCCCCAAGGATGTGCTTCCCCTTCCTCCATGGTGCTGCCGAGCTCGGCAGCGCCGTCACCGCCCCCTCCCCAGCCCGTTCCCAGGCCACCTCAGCGGCTCGTGGGTGTCACAGCCCTCCCACGCGGGCACGTGCCAGCCCCACGCTGGCACCCCTGGGCAGCGTCCCCAGCGTGGCGAGGCAGCAGCTGATGCACACGCGGTGCCCACACACCCTCCAGGAGCCGAGGTGCGTTTCCATCGCCACCTACGTGGCCGTGCAGATGTTCGCCGGTGCTTGGCAGGGAAATTGGTATGCAGGCCCATACCCAGGCAAGCGGCACAGCCCGGGCTCTGGGGAGCCCCAGGCACATGCCAGGCATCTGCCCCTTCCCTCCCCGGCAGCTGCTGCAGGATGGCAGCACAGCCCGGCCCAGCCTGCTCACAGAGAGCTGCCAGCCCCAGAACCTGCACAGCGCTTTGCAAACCAGCACCCAACACCTCGGCCTCAGGTGGGATTGGTACCCTCCTACACTCGGGAGTGAATGAGCAGGGCCGCGTGGGCTGGCAGGGCACTCGCTGGCACAGCACCCACGGGGCCCCACACATCTCTGTGTGAGCCATGTGAGCAGGGGGAGTAGACGCTGCTCATTTTTAGCTCCCGTGGCTGCTCAGCAGCTCTTGTGAGCTTCCTCACCATGCCCACCTGAGAGAATCAACCCAGCAGCCTGACCTGCCCCACCAAGGGCTCCTTCCTCTGGGACGGGAGCTGGGAGCAGTGCCAGAGTGCAAACCTGAGGCTGGCAGGGCGAGTGCTCAGCCCGGCTCGCACTGGGGGAGCCCTGGCGAGTCCTTGAGCTGCCTGTGCCGTTCACTCCAGCCCTGTTTGCTCCTCCATGGATGGCTCAGCCCGGGCCCTGGGCATGGCTCAGCCCAGGCCCTCTGCCAGCTCGCTGAGCTGGGCACACGTGCGGGGCTGGCAGCACTGGGCAGGCAGCCAAAGCTCCCGGAGCAGGAGCTCCTGCCAGCCCACACCTGGGGCTCAGCTCCGGCCCAGCAGCCAGCCACCGTGTGGGGACATCAGCCTGCCCACAGCCCCGTGTTTGGTGCACACAGGAAGCGTTTGTGTGTCGCCTTTTCCCGCAAAGCTGGTGTCCTGCTAGCGAGCAGAGCTGCAGCGTGTGCTTCGCGTGGTGCGATGAGGAAAGGCAGGAAATCTCCAGGGTAATTATTTGGGCAGCGCAGGCGGCTCGCAGGCAGCCAGGCCAGCAGTGGCTGGTGAGTAGGAGCCCGTCCCAGGCTCCCTGCAGCCACTGCCCCGCTCCCAGGCAGCCAGCAGCCAGCCCAGCTGCACGGTTCAAAGGTGAAGCTCCCGCTGAGGAATTCATTCCCCGGCCCAAACTCCGCACGAGACCTAGGAGAAATGATGGCAACGCGTGCCCATGCACAGCTCTGAGCCCCAGCAGGCTCGGGGAGGAGGGGCCCTTCCTTCACCACGGCAGGAATTGCTCAGGGGGGTCCTGCTGCCCCTCCTGAGGGTATGGGGCATCCCGCAGCCCTTTGAAAACATCCCCCCTTCAATCTCCCCCTTGCCAGGCATTTCCTCTGCCTCTAGGCAGAGTTACACTCAGCCCCAGGCTGCCCCAGAGCTCTGGGGGTTACAGCAGTGTCCCTGTTACCAGTGAGCTATTTCCTCCTAAAGCAAATTCTCCCGCTAATAGCCGGAAAACCCACTCTCCGTGCGGGCACACAGGGGAGAACGGCCAAGAGGACGGCAGGCACAGCACCCCCTCTGCCCCCGGGGCCAGCCCCAGCCCAGGCTGTGCCATGTGCTGGGCACCCCGCATACCCCCGGGCTGGGTACACCTCACCTCACCCGCATCCTCCCGGCCCCGGCACACCCCATCTCTCCCGCATCCCTCCGCTCTGGGCACACCTCACCTCCGCTCTGGGCACACCTCACCTCACCTCCCACATCCCCCCGGCCCGGGCACACCGCACCTCCCGCCGGCCCCAGCCCCGCGGCCTCGGCCGCCCTCGCAGACAAATCCCCGGAGGAAGCGGTCATTAAATCAACAGGGCTACTTATCTGTCTGGAGCCGATTGGCACAAAGCACTTCCCACGCGTCCCAACTCACCCTGGCAGCGCCTCTCCGAGCAGGGCCAGCCCGCTGTGACCCCTCGCGGGACACCCCGGCCCTCGGGGACAAAGAGCCGCGTCCTGCACAGCCCCCGTGCCAGCCCAGCCCCACCAGGAACAGGTGCACAGCGTGTGGGGTAATTGCAGGATGGGGCTCAGCTGATTATTGGGTACGCCTGTGTGGAAGAACGTTGGGCATGCCTGGGTAGGATTCCTTCCAGCAAAACCTGTCCTGGAACCCCGTGCCCCTCCTTCCCTCTTGCTCCCAACCCCAAGGCTGGCCCAGTGTGGATGCTGAGGGGGGAAGGACCCCACTGGCCTGTGGCTGCACCCCCAGTGCCTCAGTTTCCCCGGTGGCAGAGGGGAACAGGCGGCTGCCACATGGAGCGGAGGGCGAATGAACCCCCTGAAGGTGGCCAGGGGCTGTACCTCAGTAAAACCCCTGCACAAACAGCTGCCAGCAGGTCAGCGTACCCAAAAACGACACCCTGCTTGAGCCCTGTGGGCGTGCACTGCAGAACAGCTGAGCTCCCATAAGGAGCCCTGGCACTCGAGACTGTGAGCAGACAGCGACACCAAAACGGGGAGCAGTTTAAAACCCCCGGCCCAAACCATCCTGCGGTTCCGCTCTCTGCCAAGGGCTCCGTGCGCCCCGTGCCCGAATCCTCGCCGGGCAGCCGGGATGCTCCCAAGGCTTGCCGAGGAACAGCTCTTTCCCGGCCAGAAGCTGGCGTTTGCTTCCCTCTAGTGTCGCGGCGCTCCGCGGCTGAGCGGGGCCGGGGCAGCGGGGCCGGGCCGGGGGCTCCGAGGGGAGCCCGAGCGGGGAGGAGAGCGGCATCCAGCTCCTCACCAGCTGCAGAGGCTTGGCACAGGCTTGGCAGGCTCCGGGGGCTGAACAGCCTGCCCAGGACAGCCGCGGAAGGGATTTAAAGCAGGGATTTAATGGCAGATGTGTACAGATGTGAGCTCTGGGGACCACTGAACCTCCGGTTTAGTGCTGGCAGCGTTGGTTAATGGACTTGGATGGTCTTAGAGGGGTTTTCCAACCTCTGTGATTGCAAGGCGCGGTCCTGAGACATGGGCTGGGTTCGTGGGGACCCTCCTTTGCTTCCAGCCACGTCCTGCTTGTGCATCCCACTGCAAATCCCACCGGGAGCGTTGAGCCTGTCCGTCCTGGGCTGCACTCCCGCAGCACCGCTGCCCTGAGCAGTCACTCCCAATCGCCTCCTCTTTGGGGGACGTGTGGCAGGGAAATGGGGGCTGGAGTGCCATTTCCTGGGGCTGGAATGCCATTTCCTGGGGCTGGAATGCCATTTTATGGGGCTGGAATGCCATTTTATGGGGCTGGAATGCCATTTCCTGGGGCTACAGTGACATTTCCTGGGGGTGGAATGCCATTTCCTGGGGCTGGAATGCCATTTCCTGGGGCTGCAGTGCCTTTTCCTGGGGCATTAATGCCATTTCCTGGGGCATTAATGCCATTTCCTGTAACGCCGTTTCCCGGGACAGAACTGCCATGTCCTGGGGCAGAACTGCCATGTCCTGGGGCCGGAGGGTAATTCCAGCCCGTGCAGCGCTGCTGTCCTTGCAGAGGTGCTGCTGCTGGATGCGCTGCCTTTTTGGGAGCAGAGCAGAGCGAGCCCGAGGCGCGTGGCTGGCTCCCGGCCAGCCCAGCCCATCTCTCCTCTCTCCAGTGCTCCTCTCTGGCTCCCTGAGTCACCATTTGCTGCTCTCCTCTTTAAACTAACGAGGAGACATTTTGCATTTGCATTTCCTCATGGGCGAAATGCATCCCTGGCACCACGGGCAGGGCTGGCAGCTCCTCCCTGGCTGCTGCTGCTGCTCCAGGTCTGGTCCTGCTGCTTCATCCAGTCCGAAATGAGCGCAGGCCAAGCCAGAGCCCCTCTCCTTCCCACCTGTCCATCCAGAGCCCAGCAAAGCAAGCAGGGAATAAATAACCAGCTCCAGGAGGAAGCTGTTTGGCTCTGGAAGCCTTCCCAGAGGAAAAGGGCACTCCAGTTGTCCACTGTATTATTTACCCAATCCCCTTTGTGCCGCAGAAAAGATTTGCTCTGAGAAGATTAATGGCTCAAGGGGCTGCGAGAGAAATCCCCCGAGATTGCCTGGTTCGGGGAGAAGGCCAGCACCTCCTCACCGAGGGAGCGCAGGGAAAGGGCTGAGGGCTGGCCTTGCCCGTGGGTTTGGGCGCTGCGTGTGCCCTGCCCTGCCCCTGGCCCCTCTCAGCGTCCCCATGACATTTTCTGAAAAATCCTCTTTGCCCGGGATCTTCTCCTGGGAGGCTGAGAGGCCTCAGAAAAAAAAAAATTAAAAAATGAAAGCAACAATTATCTGATTGCTTCGGAATGTGGTCTGGAGATCGTTTACCAACAGGTGCATCTTTGATCGGTTCCATGTGAACTGTTTTTAATTAGTGACAAATCACCATCAGCTGTGTCAGACTCTGAGGGGGTCAGGCACGAGCTTTCATTATCATTCTTGTTTAACCTTCTGATATATCCTTTATCTTTCTTTAACATGGTTTTATAATAAAATAGAATAATGTATAATATATATATTAAGGTATATTAGAACATAATAGATGTATAGAATAGAATAATGTATAATGTATAATATAGTATAATATAATATAATATAATATAATATAATATAATATAATATAATATAATATAATATAATATAATATAATATAATATAATATCACAATAAAACAGCCTTCTGAAAACATGGAGTCCAATTCTCATCTCTCACCTCGTCCCAGAAACCTCCCAACACGCCATCCCCAGTTGGGGAGTGGGGCCGTGCAGGTGCGGGCACACGTGGCCGTCCCCAAGCCGTGCAGAATAATGCCATTAATGCCATCTGGTGCCGAGACAGAGCTCCAGACACGGCTTTTCCCTCCCCTAATCCCCGGCCCCAGAGCCACGGGGGTGCTGTCTGCGGGAGTCCTGGGGAGGGAAGGGCCGGGCAGGAGGGGAGCCCTGGGCTCGGGGCTGTGGCACCTGCATGGGGACGGGTTCACTTCACACCCTGCTGCCTTCCTGCCTGCTGGGACCTTCAGCTGCTGCTTTCGGGGGACACAGCGCCACCAGACCCAGCCAGGCATGAGCAGGGCAGTTCTGGTGTGGCCAAACCCTTCTGCGCTGTTAAACAGGCACTTTGCACAGAATCTCAGGATCGTTTAGTTGGCCAAACACCTCTAAGACGGACCGAGTTTAACCATTAACCATTTTTTTCCTCGGTCGAAGGACTCCTGTTCTGCTTGAGCTGTGCAAAGCTGCAACGAGTCTTTATTATTTGGTCACTGTCAAGTCAAAATTATATTCCAAAATAATCTCCTTACTGTGTTAAATAAGCACCTCAGATTAGACAAATTGCACGGATTTTGCCTAATAACCTTCCCCCAGCTAATCCTATTTTTCTGTCAATGTCTGACCTCCATCGAAGCCCACACGAAGCCCAGAGTTGGTTTCTCCATGCCGGCTGTGCTGGGATGCTCGGGGTCACTGAGGGCAGCCCCTTGCACACCTGGACAACCACAGTGCCTTCAGGTGAGGGGAGGACACCCCCTGAGCTGGGGCTTCTCATCCAAACCATTCCCTAGCCAAGCAGCCCCCAGACCGACAAATAATAACACATAATAACACATATAACACATAATAAGAAAGTAATGAGATGGGACTGAACAGAGAAGAAAGGCAAGGTGAAATATTAGTATTATGCACAACTACTTACTAAAAGCTCTTAAAAAAGCTGATGGTGTTTTCAGGGGAGGAGTCAAATGCATATATTTCTGCATTCCATTTGCTGCAAATAAGCAGCTGTCATTTTGCTGAATTTTAGTAATTCTTGTTATTTATATGCTGCAGCTAAAATGACGTTTAAGACATATTTGGTGTCTTTGCGTTTGTGGGTTTCTCTTATTCTCTCAGTCCTTCAATATTCTAAATGATGAAGTTCAGTTTTTTACAGTTGGGGTTTCACTTTATATTTTATTCATAGTAAATGCATATCCATAAATACTGCCCCAGGCTGGGAGTGAGCTCCCTGCTGCATCCCTGCCTGAACCCTCCTGTGACCGTGTTCACAGGGGTTTTCGGACTGGGGAAGAGAAGAGGATCTGACTCCGTGTTTCAGAAGGCTTGATTTATTATTTTATGATATATATTACATTAAAACTATATACTAAAGGAATAGAAGAAAAGGTTTCATCAGAAGGCTGGCTAAGGATAGAATAGAATAGAATAGAATAGAATAGAATAGAATAGAATAGAATAGAATAGAATAGAATAGAATAGAATAGAATAGAATAGAATAGAATAGAATAGAATGATAACAAAGGTTTGTGGCTCAGCTCTCTGTCCGAGCCAGCTGACTGTGATTGGCCATTAATTAGAAACAACCACCTGAGACCAATCCCAGATGCATCTGTTGCATCCCACAGCAGCAGATAACCATTGTTTGCATTTTGTTCCTGAGGCCTCTCAGCTTCTCAGGAGGAAAAATCCCTAAGGAAATGATTTTCATAAAAGATGTGACCCCCTCCTTCTCTGCTTGTTTGGGGTGCCCAGGTCCCCTTTGGCCCCAGGGGTTGGGGACAGGCAGCGCTGTGCCCTGCCGTCACTAGGTGTCTGTGTCAGGCCAGCTCTGGCACTCAGAGCAATCCTCCCTCCTCCTCCTCCTCACTCGCTGCCCAATTGAGGGACAGTTTTGCTCTTTTTTTTTTTTTTTTTTTTTTTTTTTTTTTTTTTTAAGAGGCGTTTCTGGCTGGATCCGAAGCTGAGAGAGGCCGAGAGCTCCCACAGAGCTCCGTGCTTCACCCGAGCCCTGCTCGGTGCAGCTGGGCTGGGTTGACCTTGGCTGGGCACCAGGTGCCCGCCGAGCTGCTCCACCTCTCCCCTCCCCAGCACGGCAGGCAGGGATTAAAAACAGGGAAAATCCCCCAAACGCGCCGGTCAAGATAAAGGCAGTTTATAAAGTGAAAGCAGAGGGAGCGTGAGTGCAAGAAAAGGGAAAAAGGGGAAACGCAAAAGGCTGAAATTCTCCCCTTGTCCTCTGCAGGTGATGCCCAACCCTTGTCGGGGAGTCAGGATTGTTCTGTAAGGCAAATGTTGTAACTCACGAGCACCCTCCCTTCTCCTCCTTTCCCTTTTCTTCTCCACCTGAGCAGGTGTCACGTTCCTGCTCTGGAATGTCCCTTTGGTCACTTTGGGGCTGTCCTGGCCGTGTCCCCTGCCGGGATCCTGCCCACCCCAGGGACAGCGCTGCTGTGGGAGCAGCAGGAACCAGAACCGGAGCGCTCCCAACGCCTCCCCAGCTCCCAGCACACAGCCAGGGCTGCCAGGGAGAGAATTAACCCCATCCCAGCCAGACACGGGCACACAAAGAGCCCCGCGGTGCTGCCAGCTGCTGCCTGGGCATCCCAAGGGAAAGGGAGGGCGCCGCAGGATCCAGAACCCGCAGCTGGGACAGGAAACATCCGGAGCAAAGCCAGGGCGGAGGCGGCTGCCCCGTGCCCCGGGCTGCGGGAGCCTTTCCTGGGTCTGCAGGGCAGAAAAGGGATTGGAGCCGGGCCAGGAGAGTGGGCGATTCAAACGCCTCGGGCACGCAGTTTAACCTCTCAGAGCTTGAACTTTATTAGCCAAGGAACTCTCGCTGGGTCTAAGAGAGGGGGAAGCACGAGGGTAATTTGCCTTCTGGCCCTGCGGGGTAATGGATCCACTGGAGCGGGGTCAGGGGTGGCCGCTGGCCAGGACTGCTGGGCTTCGGCTGCAGCTCTGCTTCCATGGGGGCGTTGCAGCTCTGGAGCTGGAGAGAGGGAGGGTGACATGGCCAGCGTGCCCCAGCCCCTCTCCTCCCAGGACAGACCCCCCAGGAGCAGTCCCCTGGAGCACGAGTACCCCAGAGCATCGCTGCCCAGCGCAGGGAGCTCCTACCTGCGCCTACAGCTCGTCCTCGTTCCCTTGTCTGGGGAGCAAAAAGGGAAGGGGGAAGTGTTACACTGGGCACCGCGGCTGAGAGAGGGGGGAACAGGGGCTAAACCCCGGCCCTGTCAGCTGGCAGGGCTGGAACAGGCAGCAGAGGCAAAAACCCAATACCCACCTCCTCTTCTTCCTCCCTCCGCAGTGGAACCGCTGGCCTGGGGGCGAGAGCAGCGACTGAGGCTGAGCCTCCCCCCACCCCATCACAGCCACCCCTGCAGCCCTGGCACTGCCCACAGGCTCCTGCTGCCCCATAACTGCAAGTGCTGCTGGTTTCCATGGGTTTTTTTCCCTAAAATTAGTGATCCCCATCCTTGCAGCAGCAGCTGTGACCGCAGCCACCCTGCACAGAGCGGCGCCAGAACACGCTGGCAGGCCACAGTGCTGACACTTAGCATCGGCT